>VCII01001002.1:2809576-4214364 GCA_006030095.1 Triplophysa siluroides | reverse complement strand
GGGTTTTGAAGGGAAATTATTTGAATAACATATTCATTCACCCAACTTCGGGAAATAGTTTTTGATGGAGGTGGCTTTTAAAGGGTTTTGCATCTGAACACTTTATATTTGTATTATTTAATGCAGAACAACAGGTGCGATTATAAAAGTATAATTATAAAAAAGGATGGACTACACATATGCCATATTAAAGCGGCCATTCCCCGTGATGGCAATTTTCAAACTTTAGTTAGTATGTAATGTGGCTGTTAGAGCATAAACAATACCTGCCAAATTATTAATATTTTCCGCCCAAAGGAATATGCCAAAAAAGGGGTGAGGCCTTCCTTAGAGAAGAGGAAGAACCGCTGAAGTTGTGTGTGGTTATCAGAGATTGTAATCTCACCATACATGGTGTTCGCGGGAATACGATTCCATCTTATATAACAAAAGCTCAAAGACTAGAATCGGTTCCAGTCACGACATATTTTTGTGTCATGAAACACTCGGGAAGAACCCAATTGCAGGCAGCAGTTTATAAGGGGTTAACAAAAAGGCAAACGACGAGACGAGACCAGTGAGAGAGTATGGCAGGCCAAAGAGGCCAAAACATCTCTCTCACACAAAACAAGGCATCCTGCTCCGATTCTGCCTCAGGACCAAGAGATACCTGACATGATGAGGCAGAATCATGTCCTTTTTGAATAAGATACTTAGAATAGGAGGACATATCCTATTTTAAGTAATATTACAGGGAATTTTATTAATGAAAATGGTACCTTACTCTGTAAATCCAGCGTTGTTTGTGTTGCATTCGTTTTGCACAGTTACTATTGCTGCTAAGATATTGCCATATTTTAGTTTCATTTACATTTAAATGTATTCATTTGGCAGACGCTTTTATCCAAAGCGACTTGCATTGTATTTTTGTTTCTGACTATGTGCAATCCCCTGGGATCGAACCCATGACCTTGGCTAGTGCCATGCTCTAACCACTGAGCCACAGGAAAGTCTGTCAGAAGAACTGGGGTGCAAATCTGATGCATGTTACAGTATTTGTAGTACTTGTTCCAGTTATATGCTTAGAACATCAACTACTAGACCCTGAGCTTTTTTGAACAGGTGTGACAGGAGAAATATAAATCTTTTATATGGGTGGGGTCACTATTTCAACAACAAAGATATTCCTTTGAAGCTTATATTACTTCACACAATCCCTTGCTGAACTTTTTTTTTATCGGAAATCAATTTCAACACCTGTATGAACTGCATCAACAACCAACGCAGAACATTTTTTAATGAAATCAAAAGTGGACAAAATCAACTTCAATCAGATATTTGCATTCATGCCCTACAGTCTCTCTCTTCTGGGGGAAATTTTGATGAGTAAATTTGCGTATGAAATCTATTAGTTCAACCCTTGAGACATAAAAGTGCTGAGAATGAAGAACAGTCTGGGTTGTAATGCGGCCATTTATTTAAAAAGAAGAACTCAGAAATGGATTCCCGGTTGAAAATGTCAGCTTTTAAAACCATTCAACATTTGTCCTGCAGCTGTTGTCGGTGGTGTAACAGGAGAATAACAGAGAACTTAATGAAAATTGACCCCTTTAGCTCACAGCCAGTGAAAGTGCATTGAAACCTGGCAACGCTGTTAAGCGAACACGTCTGCGTGTAATGATTTCGAGCTGCTCTGCTGCACTTCAGCTCTGTTGAGTTACATGTTATCTCAAAGATGTCAAGCTCCTACTTTTGAGCTTTATTCAAAGACAACACTGCAGTTTAGCCAAATGAGTGTCCTACAAACCCTACTGAAAAGACTGACGTAAACCTAGATGACTTAAATCAAATGTCTTTTCATGTACTGTATCATTTGCCATTTTTTGCATTTGGCTCAGTGTTTGTATTTTAAGCTACCCGTCTCTCTTTTTGCAACAGCACCAGCAGACACCCAGAGCTCTTTCTGAAGCTGGAGGATTTCTTTTGGAGGGAACATCTGTCCACTCACTCGCTGCCCTATGGTGTTAAAGACAGTGGTATGTATAGCTTTTGTTATGATCATCTTTACTTTTTTAATACAAACGTAAAACAAAGTCACATCACTCCGTAAACATCAAAAATCCTTAAAACGCTGCAGTTAACCTACTAAAGATTTATTTCTACTTTTCTGCTTTTAATGCAGAAACTAGGGGGGTTTAAATGTTTTTTTTTCATGGTGTCATTCCACTCTCTGCAGAGCTCCTGCTTCTGAAGGTCTTGGCAGTGGTCGCCAGTTACTCAATGCCAGCAAACGTTGAGAGGTAAAGTGAAGCTGGGCAGCCTTTAGTCTCTGAACCAAACCATGTGCAAGCCACTTCAACAGGACTTGCTCTGCGCCATGCATATTTAAATGCATAGTCCACCCATATATAAAAGTACTGCAATGATTTACTCACCCTCAAGTCTATTAATGTCTTAGTTCTGATGAACACAAAGGAAGATATTTATAAGAATGTTAGTGTAGCGAGGAAGGCGGCTCCGCATTTCTAACGGAGGAGATCGGAAGCATAAAAGGGACGAGCGGCAGAGTAAACGTCGAGAGAGGACCGGGCCCGGACACATGTTAAGTTTATATTTATATTTTTTGTTTGTGTGGCCGGCAGTCGACCGTGAGGTGGCTGCCGGCATTTTACTTCCGTGTTATTGTTTGTTTATTTTTATGATTAAAGTTCGTTTTAAATGTTCGCCGGTTCCCGCCTCCTCGCTTCCCTACTTTGAACAGTATTACAGTTAGCAACTGAGATTTATGGAGAAGTCAAAAAACGGTAGTCATGGGTGTTAGAACTGTTTGTTTTCCTTAATACTTTAAAATATCTTCTTTTGTGTACTAGTATGGTAGTCAAATCTAAGTTGCTAACATTCATCCAAATATCTTTCTTTGTGTTCAACCAAACAAAAACATTTTTACAGATTTGGAACAACTTGAGGATGAGTCATTCATGACAGAATTTTCATTTTTGGATGGACTATCCCTTAAATGTATAACTTGCATCATTTGTATGTAAATTTAGTGTAGATTTAGTTCATTAATTTGCCTGTTACACATAAAGTTGTTTAACAGCTAAAAGTTAGGACTAAAATATGTTTTTAAAAGAGATGTTTATGTGGATTTTCTATTGATAATGGCAGCAGTAATTTATCAAATGATGAAGAAGAGTTTTTTAAACAGGCGTGTTGCCAGATGCTTAGGGGACTTGAATACACTTTGTGGGTAACACTTTTAAATACTGTTTCATACGTAATAGGTAGTTATGTAGGAGCTAATGCAGAAAAAATGGTTAGGGCTGCATTAACACTCTAGTCATTACTGATAACTAATATGGTAGAAAGATTAACAGCCTATTAAAGATACATGTTTGGTATTAGGATTCATTATATGAATCATTTTTTATGAATTTGAACAAATTATTTTGGAGAATTCTCCAAACTGTGATATTTTTATTTATATTGATCTAAAACAAATCGATCTATTGTGACTTTCAACCAGAAATAGTAAAAAAGAATCCCATAATCCCCCTACCTGTATTGTCACTAATGTTTCTGTGGTCAAATTGAAAGTTTTTTTTGTCAATCAAAAGACCAGTGCAATTTACTATATATTCAACATGAAACTGCAGGTGTCTTTATACAGACAGTTGAAAGCTAACAAGACGCTGTGATTCACAACTGGAAGCTAAAAACCCAATCCTGGATTTACAGTTAACATTTTGTGTCAGATAAATTTTGCGATAAATACATACCCAATTTCATATATTGCATTGACTGCTCTGACTATTGTGTAATTGTAAAGTTATTTTTAGTATTTATTCAAATGTATCTATTGTGTCCATAATAAGTCAGCTCTGTTCTGGTGTGTGTGGATTATAATTTACTACAAGCTTTTGATTTGACAATACTGTTTTATTTAATGGTAATACTGGGAGTTTTCTTTTTTAATTTCCTATACCCCAGAATCACAATTTTCCGGATCATTATTACCTAATACTAATATGGTAAGACCTGAGTAAATATGAAAAAGTTATTTGGTTTTCATTTTATAATACTGTTCCGGGTTAATAAGTAATTAATTCATACTGATATGGTAATACCTGAGTAATTTCTAAAAAGTTACTATGATTTTCACAGAATAATTCACCCACATGTACATTTAGTCATTTAGCAGACTCTTTTATCCAAAGTGACGTACAAAGTAAGGGAAAACAATAGAAGCAATTTGTGCAACAAAAGAAAAACAATGCATAGGTGCAGTAAAAACTGGTCTGAGAGATTCTGATCTGTATTTTCCTAGCAGTACAGGATCAAGGGTGGGTTTCTTCAGCAGCGGGGTTATTCGGGCCTCCTTAAAAGCTGAGGGAAATGTACCAGAGTTAATAATGTGGGTCAGAGTGGGGACAATCGATGGAGAGATGGCCTAAAGTAGATGGGTGGGGACAGGATCTAGCGGGCAGGAAGTCCGGTGATTAGATGCAATGACCCTGGAAATGTCAACTTCAGACATTAGAGAGAAAGGGGGGAGCGAGCAGCGTTCGGGAGTTTGTGCATGTTCAGGCAGCGCAGTGAACTGACTGCTGATGGTTGTAGTTTTCTCTACAAAGAAAGATGCAAAATCATTTGTTGTGAAGTCTGATGAAGGCGGCGGGGGGTCAGAGCAGAGAAGGTTTTAAAGGGGGTACGAGGGTCGGGCGAGCTGTTCATTTTTGAGTGGTAGTAGCGAGTTTTGGCAGAGGTGATGTCAGCGGAGAAAGAAGAGAGGAGAGATTTATAGAGACAGAGGTCAGCAGGATTATTTGATTTGCGCCACTTTCTCTCAGCAGGTCTGAGCTTGGCATGATGCTCTTGGAGAACATCGTATAACCAGGGGGCAGATGGGCAAGCACGGGCTGGTCTTGATGTAAGAGGGCGTAAACTGTCCAAGCAGGATGTTAGAGTTGAGCATAGAGTGTCGGTGGCGCTGTTCGTATTCAGTAGAGAGAGCTGTTCAGGGGGAGGGAGCATGGAGGAGACCTCTGAGGATAAGCGGGAGGGAGAAAGTGTGCCTAGGTTACGTCGGAATGCGACCAGTGGGGAATTTAAATAGAGACCCAAAGTGATGAGGAAATGATCAGATGTGTGCAGCGAGGTAACCTGGGTGTGATGTTTGGAGCAGTGGCGTGCGGAGATAAGATCTAGCTGGTTACCAGACATGTGGGTTGATGAAGCGGGAGCTTGCTTGAGGACAAACGACGCAGTTAGGTTGTTGAAGTCGGCAGCCTGTGGTTTTTCAAGGTGTAAGTTGAAATCTCCAGGTACCACCGGAGGAGTACCATCCTCTGCGAAGTAATACGAACAGACTAATACTATTTTTAATAATTACTAATGGTTTACCAAGAATGTCTTAATAGTTCATATTGAAAACACAACTCTTCAGCAATTGTCCACCAGACTCATAAGAAGCAACAAGGACAAATATACTACGTCAGATATGTTTGCGAGGTAAATTGACTAGTGATCCAGTGGTTAGGAGATGTATTTCTTGAGTTTCTTTCATTTTAAATAAATAGCATTAAATAGAAAAAAATATAAAGATTCATTAGATTTATTTAATGTTATTTACATTTTACATTTAGTCATTTAGCAGACTGATATGATTGATATATGAAAAAGAAAATCTTGAAAAAAAGAAAAATAAATTGTTTGGTGATATAAAATAATAAAGTTTACTGAAAGTAAACAAAATTAGTTAAAATTGTTTTTGAATAGTAATCAAGATCATATATAACCAGTTTATTGACATAACGTTGTTTAGCAGCTGTTAATAGATCATTATTTTGAATGAGCCTTCTGCAGGAAACACACCGCATTCAGTGTTTATTAATGACTATTAAACAAATAATAAGTAACTAATTGTTACTTACCTTAAATATCTGGACGCTGTTATCTACTGATTAGTTAATATTTGTTCCTAATTAGTTACCAGTAATGACTTCAGTGTTAATGCAGCAATAACCATTTGTTCTGCATTAGTTCCTGCTAAACTACCTATGAAACAATATTATAAGTGTTACCCACGTGCATTTTAAAGAATTCTTTCAGCGGTGGATACTGCTACCTATGATTGTTTAACTTGCGAAAAAACATGGTTGCGTGATGACGTCAGAATCGAAACACCAATGTCCAGATTGTCCTACCAGGCATGCGCACATCAAAAATACGTCATTTTTTTGCGCTGTAAAAATCATCCTACCTTTTAATTGTATACTACTACGACAATCATATAGGGTATTTTCTTTGTTAAATCCTTCCACATATGTATTTATTAGTGGTAGGACCATCTGACAGGGTATTTAAATTATCCTTCCTGTTTATTTTGTCGATGTGGTTTAGATTAAATACATTTTGAACTGTGGTAGGAAAATCTGACAAGGTAGGACAATTCGACAGAACACCGTATCGTGACGAGGCTTCGAATTATTCCGACACTCGTCTGCATCGTGACATCTAGTCAATAGCATCTGTCTGCAGACGAGATGCACTGTAACTCAGGCACATGCACTCACAGCCACGCACATTGCGGTGGGTCTAAAAAGAAAGTAGGTACAAACTAAAGGTACGCCTTAAGAAGAACTTCCTATGACAACCGTCTGAAAATATACATTTAGACATTTACATTAAGCAGACGCTTTTATCCAAAGCGACTTACAAAGAGTTTAGGAGCAATAAGCGATATGTCATACAGGAGCCATAATACATTTGTCATGAACGTGGGTGGTGAGGGACAGAGGACCCAAGTGCAGACAGGGAGGTAAGGGGTTAACAAGACTTTAATAATTAATAAATACAAAACAAACACCCACGAGGGGGTAACAGAACAAAACATAACAGCAGGGACATGGACTGACTAGACTAGACTAGACTAGACTAGACTAGACTAGACTAGACTAGACTAGACTAGACTAGACTAGACTAGACTAGACTAGACTAGACTAGACTAGACTAGACTAGGAACAAGAACAAGACTTAAACTACAATAAACTACTACACAAGACACAGCAACTCACCACAATGAACCAGCACAAGACAAGAGACACAAGGTCAATATAAAGGGAACTAAATCAAGAGGGGACAGGTGCAGGGGATAAACTAATTAACACTAACTAGGAAACAGGAGGGCAGGAACAATGACAAGACCGGAGAGAGAGTATGGCAACCAATAGGTGCCAAAATAGTCTCTCTCCAACATAAAACAAGGGATCCTATCTGATTCCGCCTCAAGACCAAGAAATACCAGACAAAGTTAGGCGGATTCATGACAACATTAGGTGCCAATACAAAGTTACTGGTTTCAACATAAGCTAGACCACTACCTGTTGAGAGAAAGTTTTTTTTTTAAATAAAAACGTATTTCTTGACGTGAACTGTAAAATTCTATTGATAAAATGTGAAGGTTACTGCTTTTTAAGAGTACCGTGAAGACTGGTGGTTCAGGTCATTGCCCGGTATTTATTAAAATTATAGCTGAAAGACATCTACACGAATAATGTCTGATTATTTTGGGAAAATACATTAATAAATAAAACCTTTTCTTGTACACGTATTCTTCCGGCCTAAAAATATATATAAACAAACACACATATATACATAAATGTCTCATTCTACAATTCTACAATAAACAGGTGCTTGTTAATCAATGGTTTAATTATAAAGTTTTATTATGTACAAATACTATATATATATATATATATATATATATAAGAGCAGGACAGGTCACTCTGTTTTTGCTAAATTGAGACTTCCGTATCAGTTTTCAATGCATATATGGCATTACATATCATGGCATTGTGAAAAAAAGTAACAGAAAATCATAACAGAAAACAAAAAATGGACAACCCTGTTGACTCTAAAGACTCTAAGACATTTTGTCCACCACATTCTCTAAAAATGTATGCATGTCCTGCATAAAAGTAAAAACAAACATCAGATGCTCTACACCAGCCCTTCCCAAAGTCCGGACTCCGGTCCGGATCCGGACCGGGAGGGAATTCGTTCCGGACCCGCCAAGCGCCAAACAAACACTCATGCAGGCACGCGTGTACACGCACACAGGCGCGCCACCCGCACAAACCAGTGTAGGGGGTCGATCACATAGAAAGCATTTATTGCTGTTAGACGCGTCTCTTTTGATTGTTTTCAGTTGGCAGAGAGCGTTTTGCACGCTGCTTTTGTGCGCCGGCCGCCCCGAGTTTTTGCTAAAAATAAAATGTTGCTGGTACAGCCCCGCGAGCGATTAGTTTTGCTTTGCCGACGCAGCTCGTCTTACTCTTGGTCTCTCTGTGCAGCGACCGGCAGAAACCAGCAGCACATTCAACTGACCAAACAAAATGCTGTTTCCAAAACTCTGTCCCTTTTACAGACTGCCTGGGCATATGAACATGAAGTCTGTCTGTAAATAATCGCATATTTTGTTGTTGCCCAGACGGACATTTGTGCTGCATGGTTCACTAAAAGTTACATTGTAAGTAACATAAGTACTGTTTCGTAAACATAAAATGTGTAAATGGCTTTTTGCATTTTGTTGTATAAAAATGCAACACTGTATGTAACAGTTAAGACAGTACACGGAAGTACGACTAGATGACGCCATGAATATGAAGATAAGCATATGAAGAGTTGATTTGCAAAAAATAACTTGTTCATAAGATGTTCAAAACCAATGTTTCTATTTTGCATTCAAATTAATATCTATGAAACTGCAGTTGGGTTCTTTTGATAAAATAATAATATCAAATACAGCTTACTAACACGATAAAAACAAGATAACAGTTTTAAACTGAGTTGTTTGTTTTTGCAAATAAACTCTTCATATTGATTTGTTATTTAAAGTTGCTTTTAATGATTATTAAAAGTTTTGTAATAACAATTGTACTGGACCTTTGACGTTGATGAGAATTCAGATTCGGACCTTTGAATGTAAACTTTGACAAACCCTGCTCTACACTATCATACTCTTATGAAATCTGTACTGAAGAACTGTTCCAAGGCCTCTTCAGCTTCATCATCCTCCATGGCAGTGCGCATGCGCGGCTGAGAGTGCATGTGTCGGAGTGCGCATGCGCGGCTGACAGTGCATCTGGTCTGCAGACAGACCCTTCTCCATCTAGTGGTCATTTGCGCGTGTTGCTCTAAAACAACAGTGCTCTGGCGTACTTTCGTCGGGGGGGTTCGAATCTTGGGTGAAGCTTAACCAAACGCAATGCGATGAGATTCCTGCGACAAGCAATTTGCTCTGCTGCTGAAGAGTGCACATAGAGAGATGCGATTGAAGAATGGGGGAAACTTAAGTGCTCTGAGGCACCGCTGACTACCATAGTAGTTTTTTTCCCTACTGTGGAAGCTAAAGGGGTGCTGCAACGATGTGTCATGCATTCTGACTTCTTTACAATGTGCTGTCTTATGCTTAACATGGTCAACTTGTCAAAAGGCGAGTTGGGCGTATTACGCAGTATTTCTGTGCTGTTCTGTTTTTTTCGAACATATAAAACTATTTCGTAAAACAATTTTTAGTCCCTTATTGGACAATTCTCCCGGAAAAGCAAGGAGAGCAGGAGAAGGATCATGCGCAGACGTCACTTTCACTTGTGTGCAGGAGAGAGAGAGAGAGCATACGTTCGCGAAGTTCAGGTGTTTGTTCGTTCACTGCATTTAGGGGAAGAATGTTATATAAACTGTGGATATAACGCTGGATTTGGAGATCGTTTGAAACTGATATATGGAGCCGTCACAGCGCTTAAAGATGCTGGACATGAACCGCATGCGGTGAGTGAAACTGGTGTCTGTGTTTTGTTGGCCAAGGGTGCACTGCTGAACACGTGCTTAAGTTCAGCCTACCCCTCCCCCCCACGCGCTGTATGATTTCGGAAAAAATCATACAGCTGCAACTATCTTTATAAATGTGATCAAACTAAATACTCTTCGAAGAATCTGGTTAACAGATTGTGGTTAATAGGTCTACAGGCAGAATGTGTGTGGTTTGATTTCTATATGCTGTTGCGGTGCAGCATCCAGTTGTGTGTAATCGCATTTCATATAGCAAAAATGATATGAGGAACGAATCTATTTTATACATGCAAAAGACAGAGAACCTAAATGTATTCCAAATGTGCAATATCAACATTTTCTGAAATTTGTAAATGTTTTTTTTTGGTACAGGTCAAACGCAGATAGATCCCTCTGATTCTGAAAAATCACTTTCGGTTTAGAACTATAAGGTTACATCTGCAAAACATTCATTAAAGCAATGCATTATCAAGCAACACAAACAAGTTACTTATAACTTTTGTTAAAGCATGAAATTAGTGTATAATAATGTGTATAAAAGGTACATTTACATGATTTTTACGACACTTTTCATATTTTAGGATGCTTTTTTCTTGTTCAAGTTACGCATAAAAGACCGTGCTAATTGTTTTATCGAAGTTTGGCAAATTACTTTTAAGAGATGAAAAAACATAATAATGTTTATTGTTATGAGAGTCTATGCAAACACAGGAAGGAAGCTAGCGCTGCTGGCTAGTGTTGTGTCTATAAATATAAAAAAATATCCTCAACAAACCCTAAAACGAAACAAAAAAATGCTTTCGTTGTGCTCGTTGACAAGAGTATCAATAAAACTTTTAAACATTGTTTTGTGCTGCACTGTTTCCTCAGATATTAACTTGTCACATGACAAAATGCACACATTTAAAATAACAAACATGGCATAATGTAAATAAATTGTCACAGAATAAGAATATGTGAATAACTCAACGTCAGATATAATTTTATAATTATTAGGCGACACTGTGTTAAAAGTTGTGTTTTTCCAACAACCTTTATCCATAGATATTGCAAAATGTGCTATCCGACCTAATAATTGTGTTTTTGTGTCAGCAGTTTAGATTGCAGAACCTGTGTGGTCATTGGGAACAGCTTTTCAGTTAAAAACAGCTCACTGGGGGAGATCATCAACAAGTACGACGTGGTGATCAGGTGCAGACCTACACATCTCAACATTTCCACTTTTTCTTTCCACTTTCTCCTCAATTCTTCGGAAGGGTGTTCTGTGGTTTAGATTAAGCTCCACTCCATGTTTGAGGTTTCTTAAACACTTCCATTGCTTTGGCTTGTACTTCACATTCTTTGTTTATTGTAGATGTGTTGAGTGGCATATAATAGGCTCACTGCACAAGAACTTCTGTTATTAGAGCTCTGCTTGGCTACTGTTTCCCAACCGGTTTAAATGAATGAACAAATGCCATTTTATTTCTCCTAAGCCTCTAAAAAACGGTAAAATTTGGCCTAGTATTTTTCCATAATTTCCTCCTACTCACCCCTAATCACCGTGGAGGAGGAGAGGAGAACTGGCTGACATTTGGCGTCGAGTTACGAATCCTGGTTCAAAGTCCCCATTAACAGAGATCAGGGGCTTTTCTCTAATCTCGTTGTGTTTGTCTCAATAAATAAATCCCACGAAAAAGCAAATGTCACAAAGGGGGTGGTCGTCTGTTTTCTGTCAGTAGAGATAAGAAGGTGTTGTAGCATCTGTAGTCCCAGGATAAGCTTGCCCTTACATTACCCTCTTAGCCTTACCGTTTACAGTTTGTATAGTAATGTTTAATTCTTTTCTAAAACATCTTTGCATGCAAGATCTCAGCTCCAAGTTTCTGTTTTCCATTGTCAGTTATTTGGTAATTCATTACCCACCGTGTAGCCATTATTTGTTTTTAAGTAGTTTCTCAAACCGGGGTCTAGGTACTCCAGGGGTCCATTTAAAATAGCCAGGAGGCCCATGGAAAATTCATGAATTGTAAAGAAGCTCTCACTGAAAATCGTGGCAAGTGATATACAGCCAAATACAAAACAGACTAATTGCATCACATCTTTGTTTAGAGGTATAAATATTTTAAAGTCTGGTAAGTTTTGCTTGAGCTCTTTTAGTGATTCATCTGAAACACAGCGCATGAGCCAATTTCAACATTATTTATTTATGTGCATATGCATACATAACCGTAAAGTAACATTCTGCTCACATGACATTTACATTTAGTCATTTTGCAGACGCTTTTATCCAAAGCAACTTACAAAGAGTTTAGAAGCAATAATCGATATGACACTCTTGATCAATATTATTATATCATCCGCTATATGTTTACATTCTGAGTATTGATGTACAACTAGGCGTTATTAAGCGTGCTGTCAAACAGAGGTTTGCCACAGTTTGTGAAGTGGAACGCTGTATGTCTACCAGTGTACATGCAGAAATGTCTATATCCTCACTTCTTGTCCTTCCTCCATTTGCTCTTCTAATTTGTATCACTTCTCTCAGGCTGAACGATGCCCCAGTCAGAGGCTTCGAGGAGGATGTGGGAAACAAGACCACCCTGCGTCTGTTTTACCCTGAATCAGCGTCTTATAACCCTGGGATACACAATGACCCAGACACCCTGCTGGTCCTGGTTCCATTCAAACAGCAGGACCTCCGCTGGCTCAAAGAGATCTTATATAATGAAAAGAGGGTGAGCAAAATTTCACTGCTTGTTGTCCCGCAACTTATTTGTGTTTTCACAGTTGCCTCACCCAGTACCTCTGACCAATAAACATGAGGCACTATGTTGTCTGTGCTTGATTTAGGTCAGAAAGGGTTTTTGGAAGCCTCCTCCTCAGATTTGGCTCGGCAGATTCAGTCAGATCCGTGTGCTGGATCCATATTTCCTTCGTCTAACAGCCAGCAACCTTCTTAAAATTCCCCTGATCCCACGCCAACAACAGGTGAGAACCACACGTGGCCAAGCTCCTGGGGAATTTGATTTGAAATACTCTTTGGTCTGGCAACAAAATATATATTTAAATACAGTATATTTTGGTTTCTATATATATTGAGGCCAAAATATTTCAAGCTGGCAAAATTCCAAATGCCAAATGTTTTTTTAGCGCACTATCTGTAATTCTAGTGAAGCTGTGATGACGTTCAGTAAGTCAGTTTCCTTATAAACCAACAGAGACCTGTGAAGATAAAAAGAGTTCAGATAAGAAGTTTGGCTGTTTATTTCTGGCACATGCTCTCTAAGGCATATAATAGGAAACAGAAGAATAGCTGAAGCTGAAATTATTCTGCACTTCCTCCCCACCCACCCAACCATCTCAACTCAACTCAAAGAGTTTCTTCGGTTCTTTCACACTTTGTCTGAATCTGTGACCACAGTCGACAAAAGTGCATGTGCTCTTATATCCTCCTGAGTACTGTATGCTTTAAGTTAATTTTATTTTATTCATATAGAGTATGATATATACAGTAATTCATTGTGAAGTATTCTTTATGTTGTAAGTATATTAATATCAGTGTGCTAGTAGTATACGTGTACAGTAGGCCCCCTTTTTAGTTTATAAAAGGTTTTGCTTGTACTGAAAATATATTAAAAGTGAATTAGTTTATAAGTATACTTTAAGTGTAACTGTAGTACACTATAAATACAGTACTTTCCAATTACTGTATTTTGTTTGTAATGCAACTAGGCTACAAGTGAACTTATAGGTATACTGATAGTTTACATGTTTCACTATTTTTTTTTACTTATGACATTACACTTTTAAGTATACTCTTAGTAAACTAGTAGATTTACACTGCAAGTATATTATATTTTTTACCTCTAATATACTACTATCTTTTTATTTAGGTTTTTAGTCGGTTTGAGTATGTTAGGTGTATTTAAGTTTAATTTTAAGGATGTTTAGAAATGCATGAAAAGTATCAAAAGTACAGTGCAAAATGAAAATAAGTATACTAGTAGCACACTTGTGGTTTATTGCCCACGTACACACTTTCGAAGTTTCACTGATGTACTCAATTTTACACTCGTAACCATCTTGATGTTCTAGCGTCTCACAGCTGTGAAGTTGCAGGTTGGAAAAATCCGCCTTCCAACTGCTGAAAAAATATAAAAGTCCCCGATTGACTGTTATCAAAAACAGAATGTTTTGTTTACGTTGCTAAGGATGTGCTGTGCATTCATTAGGTGAAGCATTCATAGCTGTTTTAATGCCAATATAGCACTGATATCGACCAATCAGAATCAAGGACTGGAACTAACTGTATATTTCTTTTTAAGTAAGGGTTACTTTTTCATTTTTAAAGTATAAAAAAGTATACTAATAGGTAGTGCTGCACAGCTCGGTAGCTGCAGAAATCATGGTGCCATTCAGAAAAGTTAATGACTTGGAACCACTGGAGAGAGATAAAGACAACTTAAACGACCAAGTGACCATTGGCAATTATTAACAGCAAACATGTTTTAAGGGCTTTACTGCATTGCTTTGAGCACAGCATACTAAGGGTGTGTTAAGAGGGTTAGTTCACCCAAAAAAGAAAATTCTGCTATCATTAACTCACCCTCTTGTCATTTCAAATCTTTAATACTTTCTTTCGTCTGCAGAACACAAAAGTAGATATTTGGAAGAATGTTGGTAACCGAACAACGCGGTACCCATTCACTTCTATTGTGTGGACACAAAACCAATGCAAGTCAATGGGTAGCTGTAGTCGTTCAGTGTCCAACATTTCAAAAATATATTCTCTCATAAAAATATTTTCTTGTCATACAGGTTTGAAATGACAAGGGGGTGAGTAAATGACAACATTTTTATTTTTGGGTGAATTATCCCTTAAAGCAATTTCACCACATTAACAAATTACATGTCAAGTTAAATCAAGTTTTCTGAAGCAAATATGGCACCCATTGTATTATACATGACTTTTGAACGCAAGATACTTTATAAATAATAGCTGTTGATGTTATTGGCTTCCAATCTTCGTCATTTGAGAGCAACATTTAAGGCGATTGTTTCATTGAATAACTTTTCATCACTCAAAAGTAGTATAGCATATTTTTCATACAATTGTCATATTAACTTATTTATTTTGCCTTTATAGTGAGTAACAGAATGTTAATTTGGGGGTTTTCTGTTAAAGAACACAACTGCCCTCTACAGGAGAAAACAAGCGCTATTGAATAGACTCTTTCTAACTTTTACTGCCTATGTTTTTGTTGTTCTCTCAGAATCCTGTTCATCCCACCACTGGAATTCTGGCAGTGTTTGTGGCATTAAACTACTGTGATGTCGTCCATCTGGCTGGATTCGGATATCCGGAAAACAGAAACCCGAAACAGCCAATCCACTACTATGGACAGGACACAATGAAATCCATGAAGGTTGGTTTTAAAGTGTCGATGTAATGAAAAAAATATGATGAGTTTTCTAGGTCTGTAACTTTCATGTTGGTTGTTGCAGAATTCCTTCCATGATCTGAACCTAGAGGCACGAGTTCTTAAGAGACTGGAAGAGCAAGGGGTCATTTTACATCTTCTGCATTCTTAGCACACATACCAACAAACAGCTAAATTCAACACTGCTGTTTAATATTTTTACGTATGTGCGAATGTGTAGATACACCATAATACAAACAGTCTATATGCCAAAGACAAAAAACTGGACTACGCATAAGCCACAGAAACACACAGGATCATGTTTTTATGCTTAACGTGTTAAGTTCGCTCACACGCTGCAGAGCCGTGTGAGATTTCTGTATTTGTACATAATTACCACAATGTTTTGTCTAACCTTAAATGTTTATAATTGATTCTTTATCTCTGATTTTCTTTATATCCCCACTGGATATTTTGTTATCAATTCTAAGTATTTAATGAAACAAAATGTTGTTTTATGCTTAAAATTATTTTTTAATCAGAACAGATTTACACTATAAAGATTTCTGCTGACCTGTTATAAAGTAATCAGGTTGCAGTACCTCTCACAGCCTGTAGATGGCGATTAATCCACGTCACAGTGGGAGAATGGTTTGTTTAGGTCTGCCTACTGAAGCTTAGCACATGTACATGATGGCCTTATGTTCACTTTTGGCTTGATGGTAATTGTTTCGGATTATACTTTTTTTTGAGTTAGAACATCTGGAGTTGCGTCAGGAGGCACTGAGTGTTTTCATATGCCAGAATAAGCAGTCAGTAATAACTGCAAAAGCCTGATTTCTGTCGGCCTCCTGAGTATGGAGCGAAAACTGTGCCAAAATTTAACAAACAAATCCAGCATTTTGGAAACAAACGCAATCATTTATGCAAAGGAAACTAAACTCTCAAACAAACAGAAAGCGTTTTACAAATACATCATGCAATTCGAGAGAAAATGCAAAGGTGTAACATATATAGGTACTGTGTTTAAGTCACTTAACAAGTCTCTCAGCTTGATTTTCTCACAAATGTGACCGTGCAGATTTTCTCAGCAACTTCTCCCAAAACATCACATGGTTTGTTTGACTTACATGTATATTACTATTTTTTTGTGCTGGTTTATTTTATTGCAAAAATTGCCTAATTAGCTTGAAATAGCCCAAAAAAAGCAGTATTCATTTTAACCTAAATAGGCTAATGGCAACCAAACAATGTAGACGACTGACTGAAACTACTGCCATGACGATTTATTAGCTTTTTCATCTTTTATAGCCTAAAATACTCTCTACTTTAATGACATTAAAGTGTTTAGACATAATGTTAAATACTTTTTATCTTTGAGTTGCTATGGATATGCATCAATGCAACTTTCATGCAGAAAAATCACTAAACCGCGTCGCATCTCAGAAAGAGCGCAAAATACTAGACTGAAATCTTACAAAAAAATTGACATATAAACCAGGCCTGGTTCCTGCCAGGTGCAGAAGGGTGGACTAGCAGATATCCTGGGTGTGCATATACAAAAGTATTTTCCTTTTTTTCTGATAAAATGTGTTTTGGTAAAATGATCATTTTTGTTTATTTCTGTGATAACTTTTGACAACATTTCTCCCAATTTTTTTTTATTTATTTGGAGAAAATGAACTGGAGAAAACAGGTCAAAACAACAGAAAAACACCGGAAAAAAAGAAACACCGAGAAAAAAAAAGTTCATATTTAGTTTTAAGCAACACAAAACTAATGTTTGTACCGTTAGAAAAAGTAAAAAACGTTTTATGAAATACATTTTTATTAGTTTATTATCATGCTCTCAGTCACTCTTGAGGTTTGCTTTTGTTGGAATTCAACAAACACTGCAGTATATGACTGCAATACATGCAGGATTTAAATGATTTATGAAAACGGGCATTCATTACAGAAGACTGCGAGTTTAAAACAAAAAATAATTATTGTTGATTATTGCCTTTTAAATAGTAATTGTGTATAAATTATATATTCATTTTATTGATGTTTTACACCTTAAATAAAGCATAAATAGAAGCAGGCTAAGAACATTCCCCATCACGGAACTATCACTGATATCTGTTTAATTTCGTTGAATGAATTAATCTGATTACACTGCACAATGAACTTTACATCGTGTCTGCTGTTTTTTATGTGGTATCGTGAGCGCACATCGTGCCTAAACTAAACTATTTAGCACATTGTTTCGCTACCACCTGCAGCCTGAATTCGGGCTGTTTGAGATGGAGAGAGACAGATTTCTTCCTGAAGCGGGAGCTTGGGAAGATCAGTCATTAAGTCAATAGGTTAAAATCTAGCCTATATATTGCAAGCAAATAATAGCTGTTTGTGAACAGCACAAAATAAGACAGCAAAAACAAATAAATGAATCAGATTTTACTGCTCAATTAAATTTTACATGCTTAATTTTACATATGTGCAGTGCGTCTAAAATTCCTTTGCACAGTATTTTGCGAAGAGCAAAAATGAAGAGTGGCGTTGCTTTCAGCCAATAGAAAATACAACAATATTTGGTGTTAATTTTTTATTTTTATTGGGTGGCAAGACGGACGTTTAGGTGGGTTCAGCCCACCCCTTCACATGCCTAGAGCCGGCCATGATATATACACACAATTATGTCAAAATTCCCTTATAAGAAAGTATCTAAAAGTAGTGTGTTTTGTGAACGTAAACAGTTGGGAAACAAGAACGAGAGAATGAGATGGGGTAGAAGGGGTGACAACAATGCAAATGCATCCAGTTTGTTGTACGTTATTTGTATATGAAAACCAATGCATAATTCATTATTTATTATTAAGAACAGCAACTGATTATTATTAACAGTTTCAATAAATTTCATGAGACTAACTGAATGAAACTTGATGAATGAAATTAATTCAGTTTCTGCCACTGGCAAGGGTGGCACGCAAAAGGTAATGTTCATGGCTTCTTCCTGTAGATACTAGTGTCAAATTCCCAATAGCACCCCCTGCTGTTTTGTAAGAGGAAGTTGCACATGCATTTGTGAGAAAATCTGCACATCCCATTTGTGAAATCTTAACGTCACATTTGTGAGAAAATCAAGCTGAGAGAATCTCATTAAAAGGTGAGACTTAAACACAGTACATTTATATGTTACACTTTTGCATTTTCTCTCGAATTGCATTACATATTTACATTACATATTAAAAAATATATATATATATTTTTTAAAACGCTTTCTGTTTGTTTCCGAGTTTAGTTTCTTTTTTCAACAAAGGTTGCGTTTGTTAGCAAAACGCTGGATTTGTTTGTTAAGTTTTGGCCCAATTTTCGCTCCGTACTAACAAGTCAAGTTTTGCTTGGGTCAGCAGTAGCCGTGCGGTTTTGAAAACTGTTTCATTACTCCGAACAGTCTAGTTTTGACTAAAAGGGATACAGCTACCTCCACTGGGCATGCAAACTTCAATACTGCATAATTTTTGTCACACTGAAAACAGTTGATTTATTATTTATATATTATTGTAAGGTTTGGTTTATGGTTGGGGTGGGTGTAGGCATTAGCTAATGTCATTTATTGTAATTCTTATATTATATTTTATATTATATTAAATTATATTTTGCACCACTTCCGGCGGTAGCTGTATCCCTTCTAGCAACAACCACGCCTGGGGGTCCTTTAACTTCCGGTTTGTGTTTGCCTAGTGTCTAATAATATAACTATTTATATGTAATTTATGTAATATTGATTTGTATTATTATTTTACTGTATATAATTGTATTAAATAAATGATTTGTTGAATTTTGTTGTAAGTTCATTTAATGAAAGGGGTCATATGGCGCGAATACGTGTTTTTCTGTGTCTTTGGTGTGTTATAAGTTGCCCATGCATGTGACACGTAAAACTGTAAAAATAAAAGTGACGGAACAAAAGAAGAATTCAATCAAAAAGCAAATGCTCACCCAGTCTGCCTGTGTAACGCCAATTATAACCAAACCGCCCCAAATCTACTTCAGTTCGTGGTATGATTTGACTAAGACCTCCCAAATGTATACAAGTAAAGGTGGGCGTACCTGTCAGTACAATTGTTTTGGAGCCTGATGTTCCAAATATGGTAAGAAGAGCTACATTTCCATCACACGCTTGCAGTATTCGACCAATCACTACGCACTGGTTAACTGGCCAATCATAGCACACCTCGCTTTTCAGAGCGATGAGCTTTGTTAAAAATCTACGCGTTTCAGAGAGGCGGAGCAAAGAGGAGATACAAACATGCACGTATGTGGCAAATACAGCGGTTTTGAACCTTAAATCGTTAATACGCATTTAGGGATGGGAATTGATAAGAATTTAACGATTCCGATTCCATTATCGATATTGCTTATCGATCCGATTCCTTATCGATTCTCTTATCGATGCTCATTGGGTGAGGGAATAAGTACAAATTTGTTTGTTTGTATTAACTCGCTTTAATATCTGATAAGAACATAGCACATACTCAGAGTATACACAAATTATGTGTAGCAACCTCAGAACAAACCTAAAAGTAGGCTACAAAGTAAAGTCCACGGACCTATAGAATTTTTCACATTCATCATTGGTCCAGACAAAATAATTAAATAAAACTGCCATTTAAGTGCCATAAAAACTAAAAACATAGACTAAACAGTCAAGGTCATCATCATCTAAATTTGATTGACAATGACAATGGAGATTATTATTCATATAGTAAAAGTTTACACAATGAAATGGCGCTCACATGAACTAAACAGAGAAGTTACCTTCGGCATTAATAGCAGATGACGTCTCGTTAGCTCCGCTGCTGCTTGACTCACTTGTTGTTGCTGTGTCGCTAAGTAGTAGTGTATCAAACACGCGACAGTCCTGCAAATGAATTGCGTGCTGTGTGGCCAAATGTTTCTGCACATTGGAGGTAGTTTCCCCCTTTGCCGAAATTAAACTTTTACAGTTGTTGCAAATGACCGCATTGGCGTCTTTTCTAGTGAAATATAACCACACTTTAGATCGCTTCTGCCTCGATTACATGTTTGCTGCGTAACCAAAACAACGCAGCGTGTTGACACATTTGCAACGAGCGGAACCGATAAGCGGAATCGTTAAGCAGGTACGCTAACGGTTCCAAGGAATCGATTCACTGGGCACCGGTTCTAAAGAAGAACCGGTTCTCGGTTCCCATCCCTATACGCATTACAGGTTGAGCTTGGTATCGGAGTCTAAATTCTGATTGTTTTCAGAAATAATCTACAGGCACTATTGTTTGTGACAGGAAGTTTAGTTGGGTGGAGGGGGTGTTCTTAAGATGAAACCTCTCTCTATAATTATGCTTTATCATTTGAGCTGTCATGTGAAATGTCAGTGTGACGTCATTTGAATTCAACGCGTAAATGTAAGTGCGTCAGCTACGATTTACTGTACTTAAATGCTTAAGCAAGTTTTTTCTAATAAAAAACAAGAACAATATGTTAATGTTTCAAATGAAGTGGTGCACATGTTTTTAACCTTGATCCATAACGGTACAATTGAACACTTTTTAATGTTTGTAGTATATTAAAATAAAAGGTGTTTGAAAAAAGTAAAAAAAACTGTGTAAGCTGCGATTTTATGTTTCAAACAGAGATGACACCAGAGAGACATAAGTTAAGGAATGCCATTTAAATAAAAAAATGCAGATCAAATGTATTATGATGATGATTATTATTATAAGTAGTAGTAGACTGGTAACGGCAATAAGAATATTTAGTACTGTAAAATTGGTTTAATAAGTTGTATGTGTCTGCAGACAAGATGTGAATGTCTATTTAGAAACGTAAAAGCAAAAAATTGCTGCTTTTCAAATGTACACATTATGTAATATAAAATGATTACAGGCTAATGTAAAAATACTTTGTTAATTGATACAAATTCTTTACTCGCAATTCACAAAAAACAAAACAAAAAAATCTGAGGTGGGCATTAATAAACTCTTGGTCGAGTATGTTGTATGAAATATTAGGGGTCTTATAGCTGAGATCTTGCTGACACGAAGCAGAATGAGCACTCCGGTCATTTGGTCACAGTGACTTCACTTTCATTTCTGTGTAGCCAGAAACTTCAGCTGTAATTTCTCTCTATATGGACGGGCGACCACGTGTAAAGCAGCTAGTTTATAGCGAAACAAAGTTGTGTGCGTGCATCACTGCCGTCTTCACAGGCTGAACTGTGTGAACATCGACGGTTTCATTACCCCTGCAGAACCAGCGTGCGACCTGAATGATTTGCTTTGTCATACCTGATTGGTCATCCTAGTTTCTGTTATGCAACACAGTGTTACACAATCAAAGACGACGTGATTACATGACAACCTAAAACAAGGTCGGTGCAAGTTGTCAATGTGACTCCGTGTTCACATACGTCTGTAGGCCTATACTGTAGGTGCGCGTACACATTTTGTGTGCGTACTGTATGCCAAAGATTCAATACACTGATTACTGGCTTCTGCAGAAAATGCCCTTCTAGCAATGTCTGTCTTTTATCAATAATGCACGAATGTGAGAGATTGTTTTTAAATCAGGGGAAGTGTAGTTAATAGATAATATTTTAACTGTACAGTAAGTCGCAGTATTTCTATATATATATGATTATGATATAGGCCTATATGATATATGATGAATATGATTCACACTTGTTATTTTTGACTCAGATGCAGAAGATTTCAATGCGGTGGATTCAAAAGCAGCTCTCTGCCTTCTTTACAACACAGCTGAACTCGGAATCTGATCAAATCTGTCCAAACACGATTTTGCCCATTTATTCTTTGATAACTTGCCAAGAGCTCTTGAATTCTGAAGCCATCCCTTGTATGCAAAGACATTGTTGAGCAGAAATAATGAAATGTCGTGCTGAGATCAGATCACCCAGACTCTTGAGCTATCCTGACCCGCTCTTTTTCTTTCTCTCTGTGTGATGAACCTTCCCCACCGACGGCAGATATTGTGCAGGTAAGATCACAGAGTTCGATCTTTTGGTGAAGAGGTAAATGAAAGTCAATGCTTCGTGTTGACATTCTGCTCCTGATATCAGACAGACTTATTTTTGATGTTGCATATTATCATGAAAATTGAGATTTATCAGAGATTATAAAAAAACTGAAAACGTCCTACTTTAAGGATTCACAGACAGTCTACACTAGTAGCAAACTAGCTGAGACCACTTACAGAACCTTTCTAGCAACACGCCTATGACAGCACGCTGATCTTGTCCTAAATACACTGTGTACATTGTTCATTTTGACACGTCTCATGCTGGTAGGTTTGGACAGGGCTTTCCCTGCTCCACAGACTACATGATAACAGTCGGACACACGTGTGTCTATGTGTCAACATTTATCAATGACCTCAGATGGTGGTGTTCTGTTAGGTCTGTCTATCTCAGATCTCAATCGCATATCTCAGTCATGCAGGATGCACGAGTGTCCACAACAACCGGATTTTGAAATCTTTGCTTTGATAAGAGCCAGCGGTCCCCTCCGACTTGATGACTCGTCTCCTCTCAGCCCCTCATTATTTAGTGTGACTTCACTGGCTGTGCTGAGACGCAGAACCCAGCTGTTCAGACGGATTGCCCTCATGTCTGTGTTCAGTACATGGCATTTAAATGACAATGCAGAATTCCACACCGCCACTGTCCACACGCAGACAAACATAAACACACCAATTTCTTGTGCTTACAGGACATTATGTGCTACGGTAAATGTGGGGCGTTATTGCCGATTAAAATGAAAACCTCACCATGTTGTGTATAATAAAATAACATATTGTCATTTCCCCTTGACCTCATTTGACTGCAAAGTTTAGAATTGGAACAACCTTTATGTTGTTTTTATGTTTACAGTTTTGGGTGTTTGATCTGGAACCTGGCAAGTTTTCGCTCATAGTTTGTGAATATTTGAACGCAACAACCGCCGTCGGTGCAAAAAAAAAATGTTCTGAGATTGACTGAACGATCGGTGGTCTCGCCTCGGTATCCTTGTTAATAAACTCTGAAGCGTATCGCTTAAGGTTTGAAAGCAATCCGACCCAAAAGACCAATGCACCAGTTTGTATGATGGTTAATGATGTACATTGGGTTAAAAAACGAAGTGTGTGTTTTGAAAATATGGTAAAATAAACATATTTCATTGCATCTGTCCGAAATCCCTCATATTGCATATTGCTCATATTGCTTTCCTGTAGCTCAGTGGTAAGAGCATGCAAGGACGTGGGTTCGATCCCAGGGGATTGTACATACTTAATAATGCAATGCAAGTCGCTTTGGATAAAAGCGTCTGCAAATTTGCGTAAATGTAAATATTGCAGACGTTTACACAGTATTTAAAGTAACGAATTACAAATACTCAAATTGCTTTAATTGAAAGTAGTTTAAAAACAGTGTACTTTTACTTTTACTTGAGTAAATTTTTAGTGCTGTATCGGTACTTTTACTGCGCTATTTTTTCTCACATTGTCGTCGCTACTTTATATGTTTAATTTCCATGTGATTGGCTGATGAGAATAATCAGTCCCGTCACGTGACCGCGTCCACTCAAATCGCGCAGAGAAAACTTGCGTCACACAGATTTCAAGACATCTGCCACCAATTTAGTTGAATCATGGAGTAACGCATGCGAAGCAGTTTCGCAAACTGTGCATTAGCAGTTAAAATGTTGTAAATAACGTTCAGTTTCTCGCGCAGTTCGATCTTTTCGCTTAAATAAGACGTCATTAATACATCAAAAGAAGCCGCAGGATTACTTTTATGTTTGTTTTAATCTGTATTTTGAACTTTTGAAACCATGAAAAACCATGGACCACAACTCCAGGTAAAAATCTTTATATTATATAAGAAATAATGTCACGTACATCTTGGATGGGTTGAGGTTGAGTAATTGATCAGCCAGCTCCTCTACAGATGGTAATCCAATGCAATTTAGGTTACAAATGTTTAGCATTTTTTGCATGCAGTATTTGGGGCTCTTATTTATTAATTTACTGCATTGTGGGGCCTATTAAACATGATTGAACAGTGTTGGAAGAGCAGAAATTTTAACTGGAAAACTGAGCTCATAATAGACAGACAGACAGACAGAACAACACATTTGAATGGTTATTTTGTTGTATTCAGTTATATGCTTTATCAGTAAGGTAAAGATGTGTTTTGTTAAAAGTAACTATTTTCTATATAAATCTCCAAATTTGATTATTAATAATTATTCTTAATTCATTAAATAACACCGCCTAAAAAGTAACTAGTACTAAGAGTAGTTTTTAAGAAGAGTAATTTTTACTCGTAATTGAGTCCAATTTCAGCAATGTAACAGTACTTGTACTTAAGTACACATTTCCAGTACTCTTTCCACCACTTAGTGCACAAGTCTCAAAGATCAGTGAAACAGTGCAACTCTCAAAATGATGAAACAATATCACAACAACTAAAAAAAGTAACATTACAAGAACAGTTCACCCAAAAATAACATTTCTGTCATTATTAACTCACCCAGACGTTATTCCAAAGCTATATACATTTCTTATGGTGCTGAACACGAAGAAAGATTTCAGGAGTTCACCTCGCATATAATAACTTAAGTTGGAAGACAGATATTATGCGTATTTGGCGTGCTGTCCCGGGGAGAGGGCTCCGAGGTTGGTGGTTCCTCCGAACTCAGAGCGCCCGCCCCTTCTCCGGAGAGAGGGCCCCGGGTCCGGTGTGTGCCCAGACTCAGATCGTCCCCCCCCTGTTATGCTGCGGTACAATAGGCTGATGGTGAGGCGTTGGGGTGGAGGAGGGATGCTGCGAAAATGTAGAGAGAATGAGGGTAAGGCGTCTTGTTTATTTGTAGGGGTTTTTCTCCCGGGCTAAAAGATGATTGGTGAGATTGGTTACAGGAAGCCAGCCGGGTTCATTATCTGAATGGTGAGATTGGTCATAGTAAGCCAGCCGGTTAGTTATCTGCACGTACTCCTCCCGAACTTTAATAAAACATCATATTTGGAAGAATGTTTGTTTCCGAACACTTATGGGGCACTATGGCTACTATATAAAAAGAAAACTACTGCCCCAGAACTGATCTTAAAATGCAGTATTTCGCGTATACACTTTAGTAACGCCGCCCTACACTCAAATTGACCCCAAACAGAAACAACCACACTATTTTGCATAAAAGCCACAAAAGCCTAAAGTGCATGTCTGCTTTGTAGTCCAACAAAGTAGGGAAGTCTCAATATTAACTGCTTTGCTTTTCAGGCCAGGGGAGCATATCAAAAAGGTAGAGAATACATAAGGAAGTCAGAGATGTAAATACAGTTGGTTCTCTTCAGCGTGTGATCCGTAACAGGTTCCTTGAAGCTCCTTGTGTGTGGTCAAACACGGCAGCCTAAGCACAAAATATTTACAGTAAATGGATTGGTGCTGATGATGCCAGGCTCACTGTGACGCGTCTCTGTCATGGCACTGCCAATGTTTTGCTGCAATACTGCACTTGTGACTGCGTGTACCGCGAGCGAACAGCGGGCTACGGGTTATCCCATAACAACACCGATGTCCTATTGCAAAACACATGCTGCAAGTGCACAGGACTTCAATGAGTGTGTAATTAAGAGAGTTCTGTAAGATCATTGTGCTAACACAAATGCACTAAAAAAGTACCATAGTATTACTGTGTCTTTATTAGACAGCACCATTGTAATACTACAGTGTACTCTGAAGCACCTTGGAGTACCTTTGGTAGATTATCATGGTATTACCATGTGAAACTGTTACTGATCTGTTTTTGATCTTGTTTTAATGAGTACATTGGTAATGCAAAGCTATTTTTAGCTTTCTGACAGATTCAGCATTTCAGCATTGTGATTCTGCCTAGACGGTCCATGTGATTGAGGCAGATAAATGCTTGTGCATTTTCTGGATCACTGAATGTTCCCACAAAGTCTTTGTGCCGATGTGATTTTAGAGGGAATTATGATTTCTTCATTGGACCTGATCTAAGCGTGATGTTAGGTCGGATTTAAAGTATAAGAGAGAAATGATTGAGGTCTCAGAACCTGTATTTAAATATAGTGTGACAAGTCACTTTAATGGAGATATAATAATATACTGGGTAACAGTCCTTCAAAGGTCCAGTGTGTAACTTTTTGGAGGATCTATTGACTGAAATTCAATGAAATATACATAACTATGTGTTCAGAGGTGTATAAAGACATTACATAATGTTTTAATTATCTTAGAATGAGCTATTTCAATCTACATACACCGCGGGTCTTTACATCTTTATCCTGTCTCAGCCACCATTGTGCTTCGATGGTTGCAGTTCACAAACTCACCCCTAGATGCCGCTAAATTTCATACACTAGACCTTTAAACTCGCCTTGTGATATGGAAGATCGAAGCTTAAAAAATACTTTTGTATTAGTACATCAACTTATTCTACCAAAACTTGACTGGTTTAACAATGGAAAAATCGATTTAGATTTTATCTGAGAAACAGGTCGCTGTCACAGTAAACCAAGACTTCTGTCAAAACTCAATGTAGGTGAACTGAAAAATTACTTCACAGATCGCAGTTTCTCAAAATGTACTTCCTAGTGTTGGACTCAACTAGAACAAAAGAAAAAATGAGCAAAAGTCACGGAGGACAGAATGTGTACTCGGTAGGACATGACATTACATTTAATATCGAACCAAACACAGACATTTCAGTGATAGACAGACAGATAGGCTACAGCATCCATCCCTTTCGATAAAGATTCAGTAATGAATTTACTTTGGGATTGGAGTTCCAGGAATAAGAGCCCAAGAGGTTTGCTGGATAGCAGAGAGGACAACGAGAGCATCAGGGCCTCTCAGGGCATCAAGAAGACCCTGGGGAGAAGATACACAGAGAAACAGCTGCATTTACAGTCCCTAAGCTCCTGGTCTAATTTACACACAGATATATAGACAGACGCTCACTGTCCAACGCACAAGTGCCATCTATTATGAAAATCCACCTCTCACTAAGAGATTCCAGGATATTGATTTAGAAAGATCAACATCCTTTTGAATTCCACTCCATTGTAACCGAGCAGACACGGCTGCAGGCCTTGTCTATTCTGCAAGGCTGAATAATAAATGACGTATGTGATATTTTCTAGATGTTCAGGAAGGGAATGCAAATGAAGCCTTGTGAACTCATATAGCATTTGGTATAGATTCGGTTGCTAGTGTGGATGTAGGCCTACCAGAATAATGCAAGCCTGTGGCTTACTGTGTATGTTGACCTCGCTGTTTGATGCATCAGTACAAATATTGGATTTTCTCAAAGCTATTCCGTACTGAAACTTTGTCTACGGTCTGAAGTATTTGACTTTCAGCTACATGTATTCCACCTACTTGTTTTATAGTTCTCTGTAACCGTTTTCTTTTTAAAGGAGAAATGCAGAGATTTTAGCAGCATCTAGTGGTGAGGTTGCAAATTGCCACCAACAGCTCACTCCACTCCTCCCTTTCGAAGCACTACGGTAGCTGACACAGTGCTAAGATGTCATCACGTCTTCACTTCTTTGCTGAAGGAGATAACGTATATACGAAACACGCTCTGTAGAGCAGTTTGTCCGTTTAGGGCTACTGTAGAAACAACATGGTGAATTCCTTTTAAGGAGACCCGCGGTGTATGTAGTCACAAATATAAGATAATAATAACATAACGCTTCATTATGTAAGGTCTTTATACTCCTCTGAACACATATTTATATTATGTTGCGTTTCTGGCAATCCTTCTAAATATAACACACAGCACCTTTCAATAGTTAGCTGACAAGTTTGAAAATAATTCATGTGAAGGGACTTGTTCTGCACTGTGTTCATTTTAAATCACATCCTGTTATTGATTGAAGTGATGGAAAAGTCATGTATTTCATCACTGATACACAACATATTCTGCTGAGTGTTAGAAAAGTGAATTATTGGACAGGGAGAGAAATGGAACATACGACTGTGGAAAACTGAATATTGTGAGCCGCAGACACAGGCCAGGTTTTTCAACATCACACTGACGTATTTGACAAGAAATGTTTTGGTTTCTTCCCTTTTAAGATATAAATGCCTTCTTTGCAGGTGACATGAGATACAGTGCTTTGCTGCAGTACTTACAGATTTGCATGTACAGTTTGTACTGCCCCAACCTGCAGTCTTTTTTTTAAGTTAGCATTACATTGTGGTAGGTTCTCAAGCAAACTACTATAAAATTGGCCTCTGGCACTACAATTATCCCGCTAAAATGATCAGATCTGGGACCTAAAAATACATTTTCTTTATACAGAATCTTTTCACAGGGTGACACACACAGCCAGGAGAAGCATAAGGTTTATTAGACTTTCTCCATATTTTTGCCAACCAATATTATTGTGTCCTAGTGGTTACTTATTTTTGATTTCTGAAATGCCTCACATATTTTTCTCAAGTCCTGGAAAAGGCAAATTGATGTGATATTGAGAATACTGGTTCCTTGTCGGCTAGGATTGGGCTCACATTCATCTATGGATGTTGTCATTAATCTTTAACTAGCCTCCCTTTGCCAGCTGAGTAGAGATGGGTATGGTTAAGATTTTATCGATATCGATACAGCTTATCGATACCGGTACTTATCAATACTGTTATCGATACTACGCTCTATAATTTGATGCAAAAACACATAACGTGAAAAGATGTTTAACATTTTAAGTTTATTTATTACAGCTGAGCTTTAGAACTGCAGTTTACAAATGCTTCTGAGCAAACAGAAAATGCCACGTAACAAAACGTGTGTTCCTTAGCATACCACATCATAATGTAATTCAACATATTTACTTTACATTACTGTGGTTATTTGGCTGGTAGACTGTATTTCTTTTTTTATTTCTGGTTTTAGGTCTACATAAATTTAAGAACTATTTTCTAAGCAAGTCATATTTTTTTATTATATTTACTGTTTTTTATACTTTTACTAGCACATTTACTTCAATTTACTCAAATAAGTACTGTAAATATACTCCGTGGCCGAATTATTAAAAACAATGTTATAACTTGTTCTCAAATAAAGGACTTTTACTTTGACGGGTTGCCGTAAAGGAGTTTTTGACAGAAGCTTCCTCGTTGTGACGCTGAAAGCTCCACAAGCGTAACCATGCCACTCTTTCACTTATAAACACGCAAAACAAGCAGATTACAAATACATCGTGGAAATCATATGGCCCTATATATCACACATACGTCGAGCAAACTTCGGCCATTCGGACATCATTCATGGATGGAAAATAACACAGCAGCATCAGCCTCTAATTCGGCATTTAACACCTGAATACACAGAGATAAAACAACGCAAGCATCGATAACAGTATCGTTTGTCATGAAGCTTACCTACCGATACTCTGGTATCAACCCAATTACAGTATGTACCGGTCCAAAAAAGTACCGGTTCTCGGTACCCGTCCCTACTGCTGAGTGAAAGATTTCAATCTCTATCTCTCTCTTTCAAATTGCTTTATTGGCATGACTGTAAATATTGCAATATTGCCAAAGCGCAATTATTGTTATTTGCTCTGTGTTTTTGTTTCCTGTTCCCAATGTTCCAGAAATGTAGTTTTAGTTTGTTTAATAATTTGATGTGTTCTGATGTTTGAGGCAGTGAAGGTCTGAGACTGGTCAGTGTTAGTTAGTCTTGTAACGTGTTGGCTCTGTGGACTCTTTTCTGGGCTTATGCTGCCTTCATGTGCTCTCTGGGTTTCCGAGGTAAAAATCACACTTGAACGCCATCTGATGTTGCATTTCCCACTGGGAAGTTGGAAATTGATTCCCGAGTTCCCGAGATGGGCGGACCTTAAAGGCTCTTTTAAATGTTTTATCTACCAGAAATTGAGTCACCAGCATGTGTGCAGAAACTAATATTTGTAATCTCCTTTAGTCCACAACAGTGACACAAAACAGGCTGTTGGGGAAACCCTAACAATCTTATGTCACATTGTTTATGCATGGCCATGACCGCTCACAGACTCCACCTTATGTACGCGTGTTCCGCCAGAGACACGCTGTCAGCCATTTTCAGGCAAGAACAGATTTAGCCACTAGCCAGCGACAAAAATGTCTAAGAAACAACAAATGTGTGCTGTTGTTGGATGTAAAATGGGACAAAAAAGGAGGCCGGGAAGAGACCTTTTCCAAGAGCCCGGGTTCGTCCGAGAACTCTCCGTCTGGGGAAGAAGCACTTTTTTCGGATCGACAAACCAACATTCACCGGTCTGTATCTCCGGTCCGGAAAGACTTACAGAAACGAGCCAGGACTCGTTGGAAAGGTCTCCGCCTGGGCATTCGCAGATCAGAAGCTCATATGCATTTAAAGAGAAGGCACAGACTAGAGCTGATCATTTGCGCGATCGTACACGCAAATCCGCTGAGAAACAAAATGTATCTGATCCGTTTCAAGTCTATACAAAATGTTGTATGTTAAGGCTATATGAAAGATTTTGGACATCGTTGCCTTGATGAGTAAAGGAGAAGACAAACGCCAGTGTCACTCACCAACGTAAATAACAAGCTTCAAATGACACGTCACTGGTAACACTGATCTTCCAATTCTTTTTTAATATAATTTTACACCACTGTTGCTATTAGGCTGTTCAATGCAGCTTTGCCAGGCTGACTGTGTGCCGTAAACAAAACCCTATTGGTTATTTTAAAAGCGGGCGGGGGTCACTCAATATTTACCGTCACCTTATTCCAAGGCATTGCAGTGGGGCTTTAAACTTGAGACATGGTGGACGGTAGAAGGATTTCAGCTGTGACAGATACGATTTATTTGTTTTCCTGCAACAGCTTCGTTGTATTGTCGTTAAATTAGTACATATTTGCATATGTGAATAATCATTCGAAGCATACTTTGTTTTATACACGTGTTTTTCACCAATATTCCAGAATAGTCAGCAAGCTGACTAAACAGTGCGGTAAAACTATACAGGATGTACGGGTAAAAACTATTACCATATTTTCCCAAGACACGCAAGCATGAATCTGACGAATTTCCGAGAGCACGTGAAGGCAGCATTACTTCTTGTGTTTCTAAAGCTTATGCGGTAGGTAATCTGTAGGACTTGATTTTAAGTGGATCCAAAATGTTAGTGACTAGGTTTAATGCTTGGGTTTTATCACTAGGGAATCAGCCTAATTCTGCCCTACATGTTTTTTGGGTGTTTTCCATTGTACTTTTAAAATTATCTTGCAAAATTCTGAATGTAGGGTTTCTGTGGGATGTTTCTCCCATCTAGTGTTGCTCTGATCACTGAGTGGACCCCAGACTTCACTTCCATACAGTGCTATGGGCTGTATTATACTGTCAAAGATTTTACACCATATTTTAATGGGTTAATCAGTATTTTGGATTTGACATAGATACATACATAGCTAGTCAAGCTTTAGCTAGTCAAGCTTTATCTTTGAGTGCATTTACTGCCATGCTGAAACTCCCTGAAGCGGTGATGATCAGGCCGAGGTAAGTGTATTGCATTGTGTGTTCTAGGGTGGTGTTGCCGAGACTGAACTGATATTTGTGTTCCTGACATCTGGGCTTTTTCGGAAAGACCATAATGTTGGTCTTTTTGAGGTTTACTGCCAGGGCCCAGTTCTCAAGCAGATCCAGGTGCTGCTGTAGTCTCTGTGGGGTGGATCATCTGGATACAGCAAGAGCTTTATGTTGTTGTCCTGGAGAGTGAGTCAAGGGCCGGTAGACTGTTCCAATTGCTCTGCCAATCCATTAATGTAAATGTTAAAAAGTGTTGGACTCAGGCTAGACCTGTCGCACTTCTCTCTTCTGGGTGAAAGTTTGGACATTTGTTATTTGAATACATTGATTTCACCTACACCATTTTGTAAGAGTTTAAAATATAATCTGTTGTGCCGAATAGAATAATATGCAAACATTTTGTCAATTTTTGGTGTTTAATGTGTTTATCAATGAGGGTGTGTAGGGTGGAGATGTGGTCAGTAGTTCTATGATTTAAAAGGAAGCATCTGGCATGGGCTCAGGACATTGTGTTCACTAAAAAAGTTTATAATTCTGTTATTAAGAATACTGCAAACTAATTTCCCCAAAACACTACTATCACAAATGCCTCTAAAATTATTAGGACCTTATTTATTTCCACTCTTATGTATTGGTGTAATTAGTCCTTGGATCCAGATGTCAGGAAAGTGGCCTGAATGAAGTATGAGGTCAAATAATTTGAGCACAGCTGTCTGCTGGTCAGATGTGCTGTGTTTCAGCATTTCACCTAGAATATTGTCTGGACCACAATATTTTTTACATTTCAGGCTTTTGAGTTTATTGGTCAATTCTTCGTATCTTGGGAAGTCAAGTATTTTTTTTGTTTTATTGTGTTTTCGTAAATTTGTAGATTTTGTTTGATCTGATTATAATTTTCATTAAGTTCTTTTGGTGGAATTTCTTTATATAAGTTTTCAAACTGTTTTGTCCAGATGTCTCCAGATGACTCCAGATGGACGCAAATATAGGTATAATTATTGTTAGTTATTTCAAATCCTGAATGTATCCCTCGAATGCATATCGCAGACCTATCTGTCTGAAATCAGCGTGTCATTTTTCCAGAAATTCTTCACTATTTCCCCAGGGAGTGCACACATTTACACTGGGAGCGCATGGCTGATGCCGAAAGCTCGTCAGACATAGCAACAGGAATGAAGGGCATCTCTGTGGTTTGAATTGTCAGTAGTCTGTACAGTAGTAGGAACTGTACAATCTTGAGGATTGTTGTCTTTCGGTAACTGCTCTCTCATTTCTTGCCGCTGTCTGGAGAAATATTCTTCTTTTTTCTTTGCACCTTCCTCTAGTTTGCACATCTGTTCTCAAATGGGGTACGCATACCCCCCTGGGTACTGCAGGGGGTACGTGAAAGAAACTGACATTTAGGGTTAAATAATGAAAATCAATAAATTATGATAATAGTATTTTTATATGAAATTAGGACTACACAAAGATGCATAAAAAATAAATGAATACATTTAGATATAATAACTGTTTGACTCTCATTTCACTGAATTTTTATGTATAATGTTGTTGTCTGGTCAAGGGGTACTTGGCTTGAAAAAATCATAAAAATGGGTACTTAAGCCAAAAAAGTTTAAGAACCACTGTGTTAGCGGATAGCTTGGTTTTCATCTTTTAGTTCTTGTTCAGTTTTGTGAGTTCAGTAATGGAGGAGCTGGAGTCTGTTCTCGATTGTTGGAGTTGATGTTTAATCTCTTGTATGTAAGTGTTTGTGTTGTTTATGTCTGAGAGTTTGGTTAAGATGTGTTCTTCAAATTCGGTCCAGTATAAATAAAGTCCAGTTCTAGTAAGGCTAAAGTGTCTCTCAGTCTGTGATAATTTGGGAAAATCCCTTCAATGAAATCAGGCTTGCCTCGTTGTCTTGCCATTGCCTTTAGTATAGTAGGTTATAGTAAGAATGGGGTTGTCTGTGTCCAGCATTTCATCTTCACATATTGTTAATGTTCCACCTCTGCCAATTCCTTTTTGCAGATTTTACAAATTGCAGATTTCCATGCATTAATCCGAGCAGTGTAGAAGTTTTTTTTTAGGTTTTTTCCCCATTGAATTGAATGTAAACCGCAGAGAGAACATCAGGATTTTCTCTGAGAGTTTTGTCTTTGTGCCTTTTTTTCTGGCCTGTACACTATTACAGTTCTCTGGGTAACACTGCACTCTGACTGCGCCAGGGTTGCCATGGTGACCAGACTATTAGGTATATTAGGTCAAGTAAGGGCAAGTTCGTGACAGGTTTGCGACTACATAGATATTTAATTTTAAAATATGTCCTTACATTAACTTGTCAAGCAAAAACGCTTAATAAATAATATATAAAAAAAAAATGAACTCTTAGAAAACTATAGTCTCAATATCACATGAAACATTTTCTGAAAGGGACAGTTCACCCAAAAATGAAAATTCCGTCTTCAGTTACTCACCCTCGAGTTGTTTCAAACCTGTATACATTTCTATGTTACGATAAACAGAGAAATTTGGAAGAATGCTTGTGACCAAACAGTTCTTGGCCACCGTTGACTACCATAGTAGGAAAAATGACAATGGTAAGGGTCCCACACGTGTTTTTTTCCTACTATGATAGGAATTGTTACTAGCATTCTTCCAAATATCTTTCTCTGTGTTCATCATATCAGAGACATTTTTTTTGTTTGTTTTGTTGTTGTTTGTACTTAATCTGTATTCATATTTGTGCCCTGTCTTTCAGTGTATGTATGTATGTATGTATGTGACTCTTGGGATTGGAGCAGCAGATGCTGGAGGCAAATTAATGTGTTCAGAATAAACAGGCCCAAGGCATTGTTCTTATGCCACAACAGAGTAATTTTTGGGTCAACAATTAAAAAAAAAATCCTAGGAACATCTTGACATTTATCAAACCCGCTGCTACAATCAAATATTGTTTCATTTAAAATTGTAATACTCAAGTATCTTATTTGCTACATGCACAGGGTTTGGGGTCAACTAGTCGTTAACCTCCCCACAAACATCTTGACACTGAACATGCATTTCAGCCCAGTTGCAGTCAAAGATTCAAGTATCTTATTTGCTAAGTGTAAAAGTCCTTAAACATACAACAAACATGTTGCCGTAACAAGCCCACTGCCATCAAATATGATTATGCATTCAATTGTAAGACTCAAGTATTGTATAATTGACCTTCATTATACAATTGAAATGGGTAAAAGGTTCATCATATGGCCAGGGGCGCAACTGCACATTTTCTGAGGAGTATGCGTCTATGAGAGATCAGTTTTGCCGCTTAATCGGATAAAAGGCTAAATAATTTTTTTATTTGATCTTTTGCTTGTACAATCGAGTTGTAGCCCATTAGAGATGTGCTGCTGAGGAAATGTTCCCAGTGAATAATAAACTTATTTTGATCTTCAATGTGCGACATTTAGATTATTCCATTTCCTTCAACAAAAATTATTATTAACATTATTCATTATTATCAAAACAAATAAGACATGATATACTCACGTTGTATGACACAAATAAACAAAAAGGTCTTTGTTTTTTTCCCACTTACTTTAAAAGCTGTGGGTCATGACCGAAAGGACAAGATCCCGGATACAGGCAGCCAAAATGAGCTTTCTCCGCAGGGTGGCTGGGCGATCCCTTAGAGATAGGGTGAGAAGCTCGGTCACTCGGGAGGAGCTCAGAGTAGATCCGCTGCTCCTCCACATCGAGAGGGGCCAGCTGAGGTGGCTCGGGCATCTTTTCCGGATGCCCCCTGGACGCCTTCCTGGGAAGGTGTTCCGGGCATGTCCCACCGGGAGGAGACCCCGGGGAAGACCTAGGACACGCTGGAGGGACTATGTCTCCCGGCTGGCTAGGGAACGCCTCGGTGTCCCCCCGGAGGAGCTGGAGGAAGTGTCTAGGGAGAGGGAAGTCTGGGCGTCCCTGCTTAGACTGCTGCCCCCGCGACCCGGCCCCGGATAAGCGGAAGAAGATGGATGGATGGATGGACTTTAAAACTTATGCTTAGTTTGTGGTTCATTAATATTTAATGAAAACACAACAATAAAATAGTAGTCCATGTTCAACATACTTTTACTGAAATGTTATAATAAACTTTTACTGAAAAACGAAATAAGACAGATAACATGCATTATAACACAAATAAATAAAATATATTTGGATTTTCCCCTTACTTAATTTTTTTTTTTTTTGTGGTTCATATTTTATGAAAACAAAACATCATTGAAGTAAAACAAAGACAAACTCACTTACATTGAACAAAATAATAATATTTTTTTATTAACAAACGTTCTTTTGCGCTCTTGTCTCTGTCATCCTGTCTGACGTTTAATGACGAGCCTGACAACTAGCTTATATGCGTGATAGTAGGAGACCCTCCCGAATGTTATTATAAAGCTCTTTCACAATGAACCACAAAAATATAAATAAAACAAATATAGATTTTTTTTTTTTAAACGACAGAGATATGTGGAGGTGAACTGATAACGTTAATATAGCCTATCATATATTATGATATGAACTACTTCTCAGGCAACGTTAAATTACTTAAAGATATGAAATTATATACCACTTGGACATTGTTGTCCTCATTTTACTCGTCCATTAACTTGTTTTTCATTTTCTTGTTCTGTTCTGCGCCTCTGGACATTTCTTTGCTCAATCCATTTGGTCATGTGACTGTCACAGAGTGAACGGTTGAGATAATAACTTGATTAAATCAAATATGTTTGTTTAAAATGCTAGACAATACATTTACGTAAACATTTAATTATATTAATAATTGTATATAAATAAATACATATAATTGTATTTAAATAATTACGTCCAATAAAAAGACTTCAAATTATATTTTGGTGCAAAGGCGCCCCACTTGTGCGGTGCCCCTATGAACCGCATATACTGCATACCCCATTTTTGCATAGGGCAGTGATCATTTTTTCCTTTCTCTCTGTTTTTCAAGGATTCTGACATTCTCAGAGATCAGGCTGTTCAGGAACACTTATACACCTATACCTGAGGTAATGGCACCCAACGAAACAGTAATGAACGAAACAGACCTCAGGACTCTGCAGTCTAATAAATGGGCATCCATGGGTGGGTGGATAGGAAGGATTGGGAGCCCCTTGCTGCTAGCCCAAGTCTCGTCAATGAAGTTTCCTTCGGCTTCCGAATCGATGAGGACTGACTCGTTAAAGAAGGTGTCTTTTAAAGTCAAAACGACAGGTAGGAGGGTGCGGGAGCTCAAACTAGGGGAAGTGGTGATACCGCTCGCCAGGACTTCCCTTGACTACCGGTGAGAGCTGGCTTTTACCGGACAAGAGGAGGCTTGATGTCCTTGACTGGCAAAATAGTAATCCTTCATCAAGGCAACATGGCTTCTCTTTAGCTGAAAGGTGCAGTCTACCTAGCTGCATGGGCTCCGATTCGTCCGGGGAGCCTGGAATTCTTTGAGGGGGAACCAGGAGTCTACGTGAGAGGTTGATGCAAGTCCATTCTTGCGTCAAGCCGGATGGCTATATCAATGCGGTCGCCACGCTTGTCAGGGGGGTCTCGAGCGTAAATTTCATCTTTGAAGTCACAGGCCAGACCCTTTAGGAAGCGTGCCACACGCGCTTCGGGATTCCAGTGGCAGGTGGCTGGTAAGGTGCAAAGCAAGACAGCCAAATGCACTAGCAACGGAAAGGAGAGCAGAGGGGAATATAAAGGGAAGGAAATAATGAGGGAAAAAGGGACAGGTGCCGAGAGAGCGTAATGGGTGTCTGAGAGCAGCTATGCGAGAACACACATGGAAGTTACAACAACCCTAAAACAAAAGAAAAGAGAGAGGAGCAAGGATCGAACCCATGTCCTGACACAAAGAGCTATTTTTCCAGTTTTGGTTAATTCATTTTGCAAAAGAGCCATTACAAAACTACTATTGTGTATGTATAGCATATTTCAATGACTTCAATACTAATAATAACACACAAAGTCTCACTTATGGTCCCTGTGGGGATCAATTGTTCTTTTCCTTCAATAAGATCAAATGTCCACAGACAACTCAAAAGCAGTGAAACAAACGAAAACATGATTTCCATTACTTATAAACAATTTACAGGTTATTAGGCCTCCATTCAATTAAACTTCATTATATCTAACATATAGATATACTTTCCTAATATTGATACTCACCAAGTACTGCATATGTGTCTTCTGACTCTGCATTAGGTATGTACGACTTCTTGAAATGCTGCAGACCGATCAGCGAATGTCTGAGATCAGACATTCGAAAGCACACGGAGCTCTGCTCTCGCGTCACTATGATGTCATTCGCCAACCTGTCTGCGCAACCTGCGCAACACCTCATGAAAGCGAACATGACTAGCATCTTGCTAATTGCTTTGTAGTTCGGGTTTTCTGAATAGGTAATCTTCTTCGGCAAAGAAGTGAAAACGTAACGATATCTTAGTCCTGTCTCAGCCACCGCAGTACTTTGAAAGGGAGGGGTGAAGTGAGCCATTGGTTGCAATTTTCAACCTCACCACTAGATGCCACTAAATTCTATGCACTGGATCTTAAATGTCAGTTAAAACAAATGCAATTTTTCATTATTTATAGGTGTTAGTTCAGTGGGCATTAACTAATGTTAACAGATCCAACAATTTATTTTGTAAATGCAAAGTGTTGAAATTTTAATGAAAGATTACTAATTATAATATTAATTCATGCTATGGACCACTTCAGAAGACGGAAATAACACTGGTCCAGAATAACTTCCTGTTTCAGTTTTTGAACATCACACGGACATTTATAACCAAATCAAAATGTTAAACACATATATTTCTAATTTCATTATATATGTAAGATTTACAAATAAAATAAATGTAAAATCAGAAGTGCCTCTGGGCCAGTGTTTACATCTTGCAAAGTGGTCTCTAGAAGTATTGATTATTATCAGTTCATGTTAACCATTGAAGTTAACTAATGTTTTATAATGAAAGACTGGGGCTGTAACATCTTTTTCCATGTTATAATGACTTGTTTTGTCGACATACCAGAGCGTCCAATTGCGATCCTAATGGGAAGCGCTCAAGCAGCCTACTGTTTCTATGGTAACCTCCTTAAGGAACTTCTGTTCTGACAGCTTCAGCTGCTACTGTAACTTCCTTTACTGTGGGGGGCTGCTATGATATGCTGCTGATTTAGTTTACAGCTCAGAGCTACCGTTACAAACCATCATAAGCTGGTGTAAAGTTTCTTTCAAGCAAGGTTACAGCTCTGGAGCTGCTTTGTATGCAACGTGAAGCTTAAACCCCATATGTCAACAGAACCCCATAAGTAATAATAACGCTGGACCATTGCCTCAGTTAAGAACATGTTGCATCTCATCACCATTTCAACGTTTGTGCGGTAGCAGTCGAGACAGGGACACCTTGTGTTCTGTAATGCTTATCTTGGATAAAGCATATGGTATTGGGTAATTCAGACGAGATTATATCACCCTGAATAAGAAAATGTGGAAACAGACCAAAGGTTTGGCAGCACAACAGAACAGTCTATTAATAACAAGGTCTCTTCCTGTTTCCTTTTCATTTTGCAGTCTACCAAATATAAAAACATAAGGTGTTCATAAGCAGAGACAAAAAAAACTCTGCTGATTTAAAACAGCTGTGATCTGTAGATCCATCAGAGAGGCTGAAGAGAAGATAATGAGTGAATGAGCACAGATGTGAATTTCACGCTCGGTCCTGACAATGAAGATCTCGGATGAATTTGATCTCTTACTGTCAACTAATATAAGGATAACCGTGAGGCTTGAAGAGCTTTTACGGACTTGCAAGAATTCAAGTATTTTTTAGAGACCTGTGCTCCGCTGTATAGTCGGAGTTAGTACTTCCTTCAGACGGCAAATTAAAGAAACCATAAAACATTCTTTCTTACGATGAGAATTGAATTTGTAAACTGTGAGAAACTCTCTGTTTATTCACTTTATAAAACAAATTGTTGATTCAACTTAAAAAAGTTAGTTAGCTGGTTGCCTTAAATTTTTTTATTAATTTTTAATTAATTTTTAATTTAATTCAACTTAAAACATATTAGTCAACTCAACAAGAAATTCATTGAGTTAACATACAATTTTAAGATAATTTGAATTAAAAATATAAAGACAACCGGGTCACTTATTCTTTTAAGTTGAACCAACAAAAAAAAAATGTTACAGTGTTGGGAAGCATATGTGTGAATTGCTTTTTGACCAATAAATGTTACTTGCACATACCCCATAATAGTTCATGTTAAAGTTACAGTTCACCAAAACTATTCTGTCATCATTAATCATCATTCACCCGCATGCTTCTCCAAACTTTAAACATTCAACACTGTCTTTTATCTTATCCTGAAACATCTTGACATTTAACATCTTCAACTCTCTAGCATCAAATGTGATTATGCATACAATTTTAACATTCAAGTATCTTGTTAAAATCTTTGGGCTGACCTTGTCCTTCACCATCTCACAAGCATGTTATCCTTACAACCCCGCTACTATCAAAAATTATTATATATTTAATTCTCAAGTATCTTTATTCTTTAAAATGTCCTAAATGTACTTTCCTTATACAATTGTATAAAATGTTCATCGTACGGCAGTGATAATTTATAAATGTCACTCTGTTCCTCTGAGATTCAGGTTGTCAGGGGGTACTTATTTATGGCTGGAGAGGAAATAAGGGACCACTCCATACGAGAGGCCTTTCAGAGAGATATTTTTATTCACAAATGTTGCTCTTAGTCCCCCTAGCTTAGCTGTACAGGTCTACCTAACCCCCTCCCACATATACTCCAAAACAACTTTCACAATATACTCACAGTGCCTGAACGACCCTCGTTTAACAATCACATACACGCGCGCAGACGCACACAAGTAAACAGTCTGACTGTCTGGGCTCAAACTGCATCTGGCAGACCACAACTTGTGTTTACAACACACAAAACACAGAAAAACACAGAAAAACACACTCTTTACATAATGTGTAAACACTCATATCTTGATGTGAAGCACGAATGTGAAGAAAGTAGCATGAATACACCTGAATATTATTTGTGGTTACCTAAGATGGTTATGTGGTTATGGCTAAATAATGCAAGACAAAATTATGAAATGTTACGGAAATAACCTAAATACACGTATTAGGGTTGGTATTGGGGGGATGAGACATTAGAGACCCCCTATAAGAAGTCTTAAGGGGATCCCTCAGATACATTTATTTTAGAAATAAAATGATAATGACAAATATGAAATTTGTGCAGATAAATACAATAAATATTGGGAACAATAATTTACAATAAGAAGTCGGTTTTTAGGTTCATCCTTAAAAATGTAAGCGTGTGATTGTTGTGTACTGGTTCTTTGGCGCCTCTCTGTTAAAGCGAAGAAATGTATGCTAAGAAATCCCCAGTTGCCATAAAAATGAGTATGAAACTCATTTCATATATTTTTAAAGGTTGTTATTATTTGGATAGTTGGTAAAAAAATGTTACATTTGATTCTGTTGCATAGAACTGAATGGATCATATATATTTAGTATTGTCATAATACTATTATTAAAAGCTAAAATATATATTTTTAAGATCATTTGATGCCGCAGTCAGATTAGACTTTGAGCATGCGAAATTCGTTCGGACGGTGCTGCGAAAATTGGCGAGAGCGATTCCTCCATCTTTGACATTTCTCTACATAGAGGTCGCGCTGTGACATTTTGATCTTCTATTGGTCGCATGCGAATTCGCCGGTCAGAGTTCACCAAGCTTGAACTTTGCTACGCAGCGAAATACAAAATGTTCCTCAAACTCATCCAAACCTTGTGTGGCTGTCTTTTGTAACACAAAATAAGATATTTTGAGGAATGCCATTATTTTGAAGAACAAAAGTCATGTGGGTTTAAATAAGGGAAATAAAACTTATAGTCGAGTCTACTGCCCCTTTAAGGCAACAACTGCTCATTAACAGTAAACAAAACACACAAAAATAATTGATATATAGCTTGATCTTATGTTAAGCGTTTTATCAAACAAACGAGTTAAGAAGGATGAAATCAATTATATTTATTCTACAGTAGTTGCTGTGGTATCCACTTAAATTCAATAAAATCCTAGTAAGTAACCCCCTCCCACCTCCCCCCCACTGACACCACATCTTCATCTCTGTCATCAGGTCTGGACTGATCGAGGGGCTTTGTTTGGTCTTTAGGCTCCACTCTTTGATCCATAGCATGTTCTCTGTCTAACCCCTTCTAGCCATGTTCCATCACCACCTTCAGATCATCATACTGAGCTTCTCTCTCTTTCTTCTCACATTCTTTTGGGACATTCATGAGGTCTATATAACAAGAATCTTCATTGATATGCAGCATACTGTACGAGAGCCCTCCCCCATGCTCATCTTCTTGATTGATCTGTTTTTTGTTTACAGATTATTGGATGTAATCTTCTCAGCCATATGTTCTTGTTCAAAGATTGATGGAGCTGCAAAATTAGACCAGAAAAGCATTTGAATTTTCTGTTTAGTGTATCAATTTGCTACGTCTGCTTAAGTTCTCTATACAGTGTGAACAATCTTGGGACGTCAAATAAGAAGTGTTTGTCAATTCGGTCCTCCAAATCTATGAAAGTTTACAGTATACATAACATATAATATATCAGATTTGTCTTATTTTTGTATGTATAATGAATGATTAGATTCATTTTACACTGTAAAACTTTGCTGTAGTTTTGCAGCAGGTTTGACAGTAACTTACTGTAGATTTAATTTATAATTTAGTTAACATAAACTTACCAAGTTCTTATATTTTCTTTCATGAAACAAGACTAAATATCTTGGGTCACTTTTCTTGCTATGTAAATGTATCGTTCTTTAAGAAGTTTTAATATTTTTACTAGTAAACAAGACACAAATGCTTATGAAGAATGTCATCTTTTGCAGTGTAATGCCAGTAATGCGACCAGTCTCTTCTTGCTCGTTTTGAATCTCAACAGTCAGTGTTTTAATTTTGGTTAGAGCAAAGTTTAACTCAAATTGAAAACAGCACTAACAAGAAAGTAATTAAATCTACAGTAAGTTAATGGCAAACCTGCTGAAAAACTACAGCGAAGTCAAATACGGTACGGTCACCTGGGACTTTGTATTTATTACCTAACTTTTACTGAATATATTGTCTTGAAACTGAGGAAAAGAGAAAGAAAGACCAACATGTTCATATGAACTGTAACTTAGCCATGTATACAAATCCATATTGATTCTATAAATATGTACATTGACACCTGTGGATGGTGCGTTTTCATATAAAAATCTTGAAGTCTAGAGAACATGACATATGTACACATGGAGCTAACAATTGAATTTGTTAGCATGCATTGGCTAACATGCATTGCATATATTTTTCCCTTTTCTGATTGGATAAACCACATTCAAAGAACATGCTTTGTCCATAGTCAAATTCCCATGGCTTATTGCTTCATTAAATAATGTAGTCTATTATAGGCTTGTATTAATGTTGCATTTTCTATTGCCCTGATTATTCGTATCTCTGATGTACTATAAATAAGAATAACAAAAAACGACAACAAAATCAAATAAAAAATCCATTTGATTTTCCTTTGAGGAATTCTTCTTTTTGCCCATCACACACACAAAAACAGTATTCAGATATTTGTTTCTTTATTTATTATTTATGTAAATAGCCTGCATATAATATTATTCTGTGAAAATGACTTGTCAGGTAAGTTCCATCTAAAATGCAAATAAACTCTCCCCTCATCACAACTGATCACTCTTTACAGTTTTTTGTAGAAAGTGTATGTGTATTTGAAGTCTGCATGCCTTACAAAATACCCTGTTTAGAAAGTGTACAGAACGTCAGGTTCATGCTTGCTTTAAACACAGTTCATCGGGCTGGTCGTAAAAGGGAATGACAGTCTTACAGTATGTATGTGGGCTCAAACCGGCACACAAAACTCAGACATGACGGACAAAAAAATCGAGGTGTGAACTCAATCTTACAATGTACCATACACGGCAAAAAAAATAAAAAAAGAACAACATTTTGGCTTGTTTTTAGTCAAAATATCTTCAAAGCAACATTGCATAGAAATCATGCTATATCGCAGCTGTCCTTCTGAAACCTCGTATCTCCATATATTTGGTGATTTGTTTTTGCCACAAATCATTGTTATTAATCAACCTTTATGCTTGTCACTGGGATTTGCAAATATCTAACAATCTAAAGTATTTCAAATTGCTTGTTAACTTTGACAACACAGTGTTTAATCATTTAAAAACTAGTGTTTTTTTTCCTGAAAATAAGCAAATTTGAACATTCAAGGTTTCAGAAGGACAGCGACGATATCCTAAATCGAGTTTTAAATTTATTCGAAGCATAAAACTGATTAAATTTGCTGATTTATATTTAAAAAAAAATCTCAATATTGCAAACATAAATATATTTAAATCCAAGAGAACAAGTCTTGAAATCAATGCAACTTTGCTTCTCTCGTTTTAATGATCTTAGGATATTTTTTACTGCAAACCCAAGACAAACATAATGACAGACAAAATGCATCTTCGCAGTGTAGGTATATTTCAACAGTGTGCAATATTTCTAAAACCAGATCCGCTGACTCTCCCTCGTCACCAGTATTTTACAGTACTTTCTGCAGGTTAACATGCTGTACGTCGACCGCTGCAGTGGTTGTGCTTTTATCTGGTGCATTGGCAAACATTTCGCTCAAATACTGCGAGCCGTATCACATGCAGCAATGATGTTATGAGTTAGAGCACTCGATATCATAAACACAATACAGAGAAAACATACAAGAGAATAGGATAAAGAAACAAGACACCGCAGCCCACGACTGTGGCCTCCATCGTGGTTAAACACACAAGCATTAGTGTAACTTTGACATTGGCTCCGTATTTCTCCTATGAGTCATTGCATTGGAATTCTATTAAAGCTGATTTGCTATGGTTACATTAAGGTGTATGACCTCCCAACAAAGCCCTCTATGTCATTAATTTGCTGGAGGATTGAAGTGCATATGGCTACTCTTTTTATCGTTGAGGTACAGGGCGTTGATAGCATGAAAAATTGCAGAGTTTTAAAAGCTAAAATTGAGTATACAGTAGGCATGTAGTTTCATGAGTGTGTAGGCATGTGCAGTATAAATATACGGATTCTCATCTGTTGTGCATCTAACCTTGCTCTACGCATACGCTCGGCTCTCTAGAGAAATCTGGAATCGTATTGCATGGCTATTGCAAGGAAATCTCTCCATGCGAGGGAAAAATAAGCTGGCCAATCACTACGCAGTCCTCCAGTCCGTCCGGAGAGGGTTTTTCCATCACGGATTCTCCTCCAAACGGTTGGCGGAGCCATTGTTTGTCTCTGTACCATTCTCTCCATCCTTCTCCTCTTGCAAGGTCAGGGGGTCTTGGATGGAGAAGGGGTCCGGCGTGTGCTGCCTCAGGTCAGGGCTGAGGAGAGGGAGGTGGGGAAGGAGCGGGCTTTCTTTTAATTTGGCAGCCATTTCCTTAGCGCTACAAGTGGGTGTGTTGGTCTCGTATATGTCGTGAAAGTTGTTGTAGTCGACTTCGTAGAAGCCCTTTTCCAGGGAAAGCACCGGGGTGAAGCGGTAGCCCCACAGCACTTCCGAGTCCAGGTATGAACTGCGTGCCTGACAGGTCATGCCTAGATACACGCAGGGAAATATGGGCGCACACGCACACACACACACAAATACAGTTACATACAAAACACATGCGAGCATGTGCAGTTTGCATTCACACAGTTATTAACACACAGACAAAGATGATTAAGAAGGGGAGAGAAAAACAGAAAGAAAAATTCATTATTTTTGAGACAGGATCTCAATGGTTGGCGACAGAAATACAAGTTGGACGATATTTGACTTTTAGAGATGCACAGTTTGTAAGATGAATTTTACAGTGGGATTTACAAAACATTTCTAAGAAAAATATTCTTATTGACTGACATCTTTTTCTTAAATTCAAATGAAATATTTTCTATTCCTAAAAAAATTAAAAGTTATCCGCAAGCTTCCTACGCCCCATGACGCTTTGCACGAAAGTTGGGAGAAACTTCCGGTTCAGTGTAAACAAACGCATTTCAAGTCATTCGTTTGTAGTAGAATGTGAACTTACACACTGACAGCACTTCTACTTACAAAGAAATGGGATGATGAATTTAATACTTGACAGCAGATATTTAGCAACTTTACTGATACAGTTCCTGTGACAGTAAATCTATGAGCAATTTAAACATTTTAAAGGGTTTTCAATTTCTTTACATTATGTCGATTGTGTGCCATTTAAATATGTGGTTAATATATCTTTTTTTTATTTAAAAGTGCATATATCATAAAGCTTCTGTATGGTAAAGCTGCTGATAAACATTCTACTAAATTATACATTATACAAAAGCTGCCTTTTTACATTTTTAAACATTCTCTCGTTTTGTTTGTAAGACGATAAGTGGAAAAATACCTACTTTACATCAAGCAGATCAGATGAGAAATGTAGTCCACACGATGTGATATATTTCAAGTAAAGAATTATTTTGAATTTAGTTTACTGTCTCGCGTTTTTATTGAAGACCATACAGTGTGTTGATGATTACATTAAACGGCAAACTCTTTTCAAATATGAGCACATTAAGTCTAAGTGATGTTTAATGTTCGTTATCTATTTTTTCATTTGTTTTTCCCCAAATCGACATATTCTCTGGAATGATTTCCTAATGAAATGTAATTTTATAGATGTTAAAATAAAAAGGTGGATATAATAATTAATACTTTAATTAAAAAAAAATGTATTCATATATATTTATAGAGGGTTCTACCGACAACAACATAAACAAACGCTATGTGGCCCAAACTTAACTTCCAGTAGACCTCTGCAAAGAATCAATAAATCTGGAGTAGTTTCAATGTAATTTAATATTATTAATATACAATAAAATACTTATATAAGTTAATATGAATTAAATATAAAATACTTTTATGTATTATAACCACAAACCAGAAGGCAACTTCGGGCCAGTCGTATGCGTCTGATGAAACCATCTTTAATTACTGGCTGAATATCAATTCAAGTTACAGTAGCGTTTTATTACAACGCTGCATTGTTTCAAAGCAGATTTAACAGAGAACACAGAAAGATGAAAATTATTACATGTACTGTATATAATACATACAGGGAAGAATACATTACATGGTGTTATTGCAAAAAATGTCATCTCAACAGGCCAATCTACCTTACATGGAAAGAAGCGTAAGCAGGAAAGAGATGTATAATAACCTACATGCAAAGAGAATTTACAATAATACCATAAAATGTGCATTAGCAGTTAGCGATATTATTGACCGTAGTATACGCACTCATCGACACTACAACAACATGGACACTTATATAAAAGATGTAGGAAAACTCAGCAGTAAATGCATCAGTGAGTGACAAATTTCATGTTGCGACAGCTCACTGTTCTCAGACTCCACATCAATTTGTCCCAGAAGGAGGTATGGTGTCTTTGTAAGGCCGGATGTTTTATACATCGCTTCTGCGTGTTTCGTTTGTTTGCTGCACTTTTTTAAGGTTAATTGAACACAGCTTGATAGAGATTTGTTGCCCCATGACTCCGAGTTGTCGTGCAAACTGAGTTAATGTGCTGTGCGCTGCCACTTTCACATCCGTCGCCTTTGTTTTTTATGCTCAAAAGACAGCAGCATCAAGTTTGTTATCTTTTCATGTGACACGATTACACAAACTAGAACTCTTAGAAGGAAATGCCCCCGATTTGTGTTTGTGTGTTCAAATACTTATACTTAAAATACTTTTGAAATAATGCAAAACATTGAGAACAAAACTACATGGTAATATTTATAATTGTATTAGGTCTCATACAGTATTTCATGTTGTGCATACTATGTAGTGCATCTTTGTATATTTTTATACAGATTTTAACACTGTGTTTGGTTTGCTGTGTTTGGTTCCTGAGGCAAAACCAGTTCCTCTGTCATATATTTGCGCACAAACTAATTACAGATGACAGGGAGTAAAAGATTTCCGGCATTTAAAGCCACACGTGTAATATTCTACACTGCAACATTGATGGAAACTGAAATGAACTGAACGCTCTGAGTCTTTCGACTCCCCCCGGTTTGCTTCACAGGTTTTAGAGCAGATGAGAGTGTGTGGGAGCCAGATGGATCACATTTAGTATTGTACTTGTGTGTGTGTGCGTGTGTGTGCGTGTGTGTTGAGATGGAGAGGGTATGTTGATCTCAATAACCTGGCAATGGCCGGTTTCATGTTAGCATGCTTTCTGAATCTATAAATAAGGGCACAGCACCTCAAGGCCAGAGGTTCCTAAGTCTATTTGTGGAGAACAAAAGTGACACTTTAAGCTGCTGACACAGATGAGCGCCGTCATTCTGGGCTGTTCCTCCTGTGATAAGACGTGCTATTAGAATACTGGTTCATATCTGTGCCTGGAAACTCACTTCACTGTTCAATTCTCTGTTCAATTATGTGGGGATAAAAATCAAACATCAACATTATGGAACAGTTCACCCAAAATATTCAATCTGTCATCGTTTCTTCAGCTCATTTCTTTTAAAACCTGTATACGAGTGTTTCTTCTGTAAAACACAAAAGATATTTTGAGACTTGTCTCATGGTTTTGTTCCCACATTGGAAGTCAATGAGGGCCGATGTTATTTGGCAACCGACATTCTTCAAAATATCTTCTTTTGTGTTTTACAGATAAAAACACAGGTTTGATCAAAGCATTTTTATTTTTGTGATATAATTGTAAATATTTATTGCACATGATATCTAGAGCAGTACATGTTCTTGCAGTGGTGCAAAGTAACACACAAAACCTTTGCCGCTGGCCTTTCTATTTCTATAGTATATTCATAATTTAGCCATAATTACCCATTCTGGCCAAGTTATATTCTCTGGATGGATTAAAAATAAAACTTAGTAAGTTTATAATAAATAAATGAAATACACATGGGTAATACACAAACACTTATATAATGATAAGACAACTGACAGTCACAGCCTTCAGAGGACGCCAGAGCACTCCACAGGCTTGTGTGAACTTTAAATAAAACCCCAGCACTTACAGTTAGTGTTAAAGTTTAAACCGCCTGAGTACACATCAATAACCTTCAAACAGCCTCCTCAGTTCCTCCTTTCATCATCACACCCACTCATAAAACCAGCATTTAAAAATCTATATTAGTAATAGAACATTAATTCAATGCAAGTTCTTATCTGTGGGTTTAAGAGACTCATTAATAGCTAAATGAATGGAAAGTTAATGGGCTTTACTTGAAAAAAAAAACACAGATACTTATCTCAACGCCACCGGACATACTTAGTAGACGCCGTTGGTTATGAGCGCTCAACGGTCTGTTGTGTTTCTGGTATTCATCAATCTGATGAGAAGACAGGCATTCAGACTTTGACAGGTCCTTTTTCTCTACTGAAGAAATGATGGAGCGTTATGATCGCAGCCTTCAATTGATTTTAAATTCATAATGTTACAGTAGACTTCGGGACCTTAAAGGGGTCAAATGGCGCGAATGTGAGTTTGTGTGTCTTTGGTGTGTTATAAGTTGCCCATGCATGTATTAGACACGTAAAATTGCAAAAAGCAAAGTGTCGGAACAAAAGATTCATTCTATCTGAAAGCGAATGCTCACCCAGACCTGCCTGAAACGCCTCGTGTAACCACACCCCCACAAATACGTCAGTTCGTGGTATGTGTTGACTAAGACCGCCCAAATGTATACGCAAGTAAGGTGGGCGTACCTGTCAGTACAATTGCTTTGGGACTTGATGTTCAAAATATGGTAAGAGGGGTTACATTTCCGTCACATGCTTGCAGTATTCGAGCAATCATTACGCACTGGTTAACTGGCCAATCATAGCACACCTCGCTTTTCAGAGCGATGAGCTTTGTCGACCTCTGTCAAATCATATTTAAGAAAAAGGTGCTATTCTTTTTTTGTACTAATAAAAAATCTTTGATATGGATACAAAACATGTTTAACTTGAATAAAGGAAAATGTATCGTATCTATTGTTTATGTAAACATTGAAATTGGGTCCCACTGACCTAAACATCACACAAGGGTTAAAATACTGATTCTTGAGACATGGGACAAAACACGTCTCGCAATGATAACTGCTATTAGGTTTAGAATTAAAAATATTTTTCAATAATATAATTGACACAATTATCCCCTTCAATTTAATCGTATTATTATTATATGAGATCTATGATTCTTTGTCTTCTCACTACATCTAAAACAGTGTGTCTCTGAGAAGGGTTCAATCATTCATATTAAAAAAATAAAATAAAAAATATGATGAAAAACAGCTTGTTTTATGAAAAGCAACATTTAATAATATCTCATATCAAAGCAAGGCTGTTTTTCAATGACATATGCATGTTTCATAAACTTTCAAATTTGTGTCTCCACTTTTCGTCAGCACCGTCAGACATTCAATAAAATATAATAAAATCAGTAAATATCAGGGGCAGCTTTCACTCTTAAGGAACCCCTTGCCACATTATACCTCTGCAAAGGACATCAATGTCATACAAGCTCTGGTAAGATTAATAGTTTTGGAATATTTTAAATCCTGATTATCATATTTCCTATGTCACAAGCATGAAGAAGATGGTTGTAAATATTTAGATCAGTTTATTCTCCTGAAGCAGGCTCTTAGCATCTAGCATTAACAGAGAAAACAAAATGGCTACTACATGAACTGCATTTGTTTTGTGAAAGAAGTGCCTTGTGTGTCAACACCGTGCACCATACGATTTTCTGTCTGACGGTGGTGACGTAATCCGATTTTTGTGAAATTAAATATAAAACAGCGTTTCATTTTTCTAATAATGTATAAATTGTAAAATGTGACTGGCAGCATATGTTGTTTATGTGAATTTATTGTAATAATATCAGCAGAGTTAGGGTTGAGGAATTCAGGGATAAGATTCAGGGAACATAAGGCTGCGGGAACACAGGGCTTAGGAACATAGTAAGGAACAATGCATAGTATAGGCAAACATGATAAAGATGGTCTTGTGCTCTTTTTGTGTATTTTAGTCCAGGATGGCGAGACAACATCTTTCTTTGGAGGAGAGTAGAAGGAGGAACAGAGAGTATCAGAAAAAGTGAAGAGAGCCAGAAATAAAAGAGAAATTTCTTAGACAGGAGAGACAAAGGTGGAAACAGAAAGCAAAAATAAAGCAAATAAAGGATTTGAGTAAAAGACATCTTGATTGCTGTTAAAGATAAAGGTAAAATATTTCAAAACCCAAAAAGAGACCGAAATCTTTATAATAAATAAATATATATACACCTATTGTAATTTTTTTGTGGCCTCTGCCAGCCTTGGTAAATATTAGTGTTTACTAAACTTCTCAAAGGTCTTGCATAATGTGAGTGAAAAATATTTTTTGTTTTTGGTGTCTGACGGTGTTAACACAAAACAAGTGATGGCAAGGACATCAAAACAAGGTTGTATCAAAACAAAGCTCAGCTTAGTACATGTAGGATACATAAATGTAGTTTAATTTGTCTGAGTACAAGGTTATATTTTTAATACTGAACCCAGTTTTGTCCCACTTCTCAAGAATCAGCCGTTACTATATACCATTATCGACAATATCCATGATACAAAAAACAACATTTATCAACCGTTTTGATTTTATTCATATGATAATATTGGGCACCGGTTTACATTTTTTACCTTAAGAGCCACAGTGATTATACACTTTCTCTCTGCATCCCTTCACTTACAAATTCTGAAAATGAAAATAAATAACAATGAATTTGACTTGATTTTAATAGATATTAGGATAATATAATTTCAGCTTCATAAGTGAGCACTCTGTAACACTCTTTAGTTGGTACACTCAGGGGCGGTTCTAGGAGGGGGGGCAAAATCTGGAATGATATTTCACCAAAACAGAGCAATTTTGAGCTGAACTTGATTTCAAATGAAAAGTGAAGGAAAAATAATCATGACAACAAATGTTAGTGTGCCCCCTAAAAGCATAAGTGGCCCCTGCCTGGCCCCCCCAGTTACAGTAGTCTAGAAACGCCACTGGGTACACTAAGCTTGTTACAATGCATTGTGGGATTGCCTTTTCCTAAAAGAATTTGGCTGAAAAAAGTAATATTTATGAAGCCTTAAAATGCTGCTCACTAGGTTGTGAAGGGTTCAGTTATTGCATAATGTGACATAATGTTTAGTGTCGCGTTACCATTACTAAAGGAAAGCTGTTGTTCGTGATCGCCGCATTCCAGATTAAGCCAATTCCTAAAATAAAAATCACCAGTGTTGCAGCGCGTATATTATGCAAGATACATCTGAAAGGTTGTGTTTGTGCCTGGGGGGTTGGCGGTGGGTGAGGGCTGAGCCGAGACCGGGGATGTGAGAAGACTTGTAATGCACCGTTATGCACGAGTTACATAACTCGGGCATCGATGCCCAGCTCATGGGCTGTTAGTTAACATACAGTACAGCCAGAACCCCTCATAAGACTCATCATCTAACAACCCCTGCAGTCTCATCACGTTCGAGCGAGTTGCCGGCAATGCCCCTGAGACTTGCCACAGAACTCCTGACCCTCGCTATTTGACAAATAATAGACTGGGGCAAATGGGCTATCCGTCATCCATGACACACTCCGAAGCAAAATTAAAGCATTGCTATATTTGACGAATCAGACGCCGGGTTGTTTGTGACCTTAGCTCTCTCACCAGGTCATTATCTCTCTATGGCACATCAAAAGAAAGCCATCATCCCTCATAGCAAGTGGTGGTAGATTTCCATCTACGGGAGGCTTGCATGCCAGCAGACCTATTTGTAGGTTTGTCCTGGCCAATAGCACCCTGATCTATACTTGGTCATCTGTCAAAGGCCGAACTGAGCGTAATTTACACACAGCTCTCTTTAGATCGATGGCGTCATAGCCTATAGCTGTTGTTGACATACTATTAGGCATCTAAGACATCTCCACACTGGGAGGTGGAGAACGGGATTACCAAGTCACAGGAATGTTGCTTTCTCGGAGGCGAGTGCTGATGTATCTTTAGGCTTGTGCAAGATGACACAATAAATACAAAAATATGCCGAAACGTCTTAATGTAAAAGTTACAAATATTTTATAAATGTCTGATCAAGCATACTGTATTAGTTTGAACTAGTCATATTCTCGCTAAATGTCTGATGAATATTGCATTCAAAACCGGAAAAGCTCTAATGTGTCTAGCTAATCTGACTCGACAATGTTTGCAAAGTAAGTTGCATTTAAACTAGTGCTATTTTTCTAACAGAAGCCCACAGGCAGATCTGTATATTTTGTCGAGTAATGACTGTAAAGGAACCACAATGAATACTTAAGTTCACTCATATAGTCATAAGCTATAAAACATGTTTTCCTGCCTAAAGTTTAAGTACAATCAAATTGGTTTTGACTATTGGTTTTGACTTACTATTTTAAATTATGCCTTTAAACTCATCAAAATAAAATAAAACATTTCAACTTGTAAAGCCAATCTGAAAAACGTATAGCTCACCCCCAAAACGAAAAGTCGTTCATCATGTACTCAACCGTCATTTTAAATCTGTCTAACTTTCTTCTGCAGAACACTAAAAAAGATATTTTGAAGAATGTCAGTAACCAAACTATAGCCATTGTTTTTGTGTCCACACAAGAGAAGTGAATGGGTACCGCTGTTGTTTGGTTACCAACTTTATTTTCCCCCATGTTTTACTCAATATGGTTTTCTTCTGGAAGACGAATCCAGTCAGAGTTATAATACAACGTAAACTTTTGCTTCCAAGTGGTAGAATGGGAGTAAAGGGTTTTGATTTTTTGAAGCTCCAAAAAGTGCATCCATTGATCAAAGTACTTCGATTCGTTCGTTTAAGAAAAATATCCAAATTAACAGCGCTATTAACCTTGATGTCCAGCTTCCGTCATCTCTCGAATGCATGTGAATCCGAGGCATGTTCTTCCGGCAGATGAAGCAGGCGTGTTATAAGTTCCGGTGATGAAAGCTGCATTCGTTTTCAGTCAATAGGATACGCTAGGCGGGAGATTTCGTCACTATCATTTTACAGAAGAACAAGCCTCTGGTTCACGAGCATTCAAGAAGGTGACGGAAGCTAGACATCAACGTTAATTGCGCTGTCAATATGCATATTTCAAATCGATTCGCTTCAGAAGACCTTGGTTAAGACCACGTAGCCGTGTCGAGCAGTTCTTTGATCGATGGATGCACTTTTTGGAGCTTCAAAAAAACAACACCTGTGCATTTCTACTGTTTGTAACTGTCTGTGGTGACTATTTCATCGTTATTTAAAACGTTATTCTGTTCTTCATGCCACATAAACCCGCCACTATGCCATTAGTCTGAAGACGGTATGGTCTATACCTCAACTAGTAGTGCATTGCATTATAGCGATGCAGAATTTTTGAACACACATGCTGATAAAAAAAATGATATCCTTGAATGCACTGTTAAGTCACTTTGGAAATGCATCTGCCAAATGAAAATTAAAATGTAAGCTACACAGTCACACCTACCAATGTTATTTTAAAGGGTCAAGTCAGGTTGAAATCGATCTTTAAGAGCACATCTGCAATTCTTTATAGTATTAAGTAAGAATACATTCTATGCATTAGGTTCCTGGATTCCTAAGCCAACACGTATTGCAGCATGGTGATATAAAACATCTAAACACGCCAATTTTCCCCATGTTAATTTATTATCATACAGCTCTATTCACCATCTCTTTTTGTGTGCTCTCATTGGTATTCACAGCAAAACAAGTACCAAAAAGGTGCCATCAGACAGCAGCATGTATAATGAATTGGATTTAGAACAGCGCGGTGCACGCTATCTGTGGACAAAGGCCTAATACAGTTTGAATTGCAAACATTCACCTGAGATATCTGATAATCTAAGGGAAATGTTTCAGTATAGGAATGAATCTGCAATTAGACAATAGAGACCTCTTTATTCCCCCTAACAGCCCAGAGAATGAGATCTACTCAGATCAATATTCCACACAGTGTTCTGCAAGGTCAACCAGCCGAGAATGAGATCTCTGGTTAAATCCATCCACTTGCATCTATGCAGCTCTTTGAGTCAGTCACCAGATCACAAACTGTTCATGTTGTCTAAATGGTTAATGGAGGAAAAAACTGTGCTGAGTTTAGCTTGATTATGTTGAGTTGATGATTATGTTGAAGTTAATACTGAAAAGAAATCTAATGCTAGAAAAATCCCCAAAGCAATTCCGCACGAACAACATGACTAATTATAATACATTATAATATTATTATTGTAATGATAATAATAATTATACTAATAATAAATATTTTAAATATAAAAACAATAATGTAGAAAACATTTTATTATTAGTATCATTATTGTTGTTGTAAATAATAATAATAATGACAATTATAATATTTAAAATGTTCAATTATTATTATTATTATCATTGATATTATTAATAATATTATTAATATTCTCATTGTTATTGTAATTCATATTCATATTATTGTTCTAATATATATCATTATTATAATTAATACTGTCAATGCAGAATTGCTGTGGTCATTTTTGTCACAACATGTTATTTATTTATTTTTAAATGTTGAAAGACAACAATTTAACTTCCTCATTAAACAGGCTGACCGTCATTGAGTTTCACTGACCTGAGAACTGGAATAACAATGCTAATGAAAAGTTAGTGGAAAAAGAAACGTCTTTTTGCTCCAATAAACTTTCCAAAGGATCACCTGGGGCAGGGTGGAACATACCCAGAGTACCTCGGTCACCTTTCACCTCTTTCCACAACTCCAGTCTGGACAGGTTTACAAGGACATGGGCAGTCAAAAAATAGGAGGCTCTTGACACACCCCCACTCATGTAAAAGGAAATATAGCCTTAGCATCAATATTCTAACATTTATCTTCCTGCCAGTTCTTGAATGTTATTTCCTGTAGTCAGCATGCTTACTGGAGGGACGACTTAGCACCATCAGCGAAGAAAAATGAATAATGCCAGTGCGGTTTTGTAAATTTAAATAACTGACCTCTAGAGTCTTTAACTTTAACATTTTGTAGAAAAATTGTTGAGGTCAACTGGTCTGCAGAGCCTGGCAGTTAATGCACAACTTGCTCCTTGAAGCTATACTGAAAGCCTGAGATTTACAGAGTTTAATGCAAATCTTTACACTGTTTTTTTCTCTTATGGACACTGTTAGACTTTCAAGACTGGAGTTTAACTGTTTGATGTCAAGGTGAACTGAAAAAGAACAGCTTAAATATTAAGCCTAGCTGGTTTGGTGGACTTAGCTGGTCTTATCTAGTCTCCACACCTGGTTTGTGGATGGCTTGAGGAGGGATCGGGATAGAGATTGGCACCAGTTTGAAAACCAGAGCAAACCAAGTCTGTCAGCTGTTGAGACCAGCTTAAACCAGCTAAGACCATCAAACCCTCTTAGGCTGGCTTTATCATACAACAAACTGTGAAAATCCTACCTGTAGCTTCAACCATGCCCTCCAAAATAACAACAATCTCGAACTCTTCTTTCTCCATCTGCGCCCGGGACATCTCCCAGAAAGGACTCTTCTCGTTGATCTCATGAGAGATAATAAGGGGTGACACCAGGAAGAGCCGATCGTCTCCCGTGTCAAAGCCAACGTTGATGTCCGTCTGGTTGAGTGGGATAAACTCACCCTCCTTGGTCTGCTGCGAACGAATGAGTTTGGCGCGAATGGACGCTTCCACGATGTGAGAATTACGTAGGTCGCCCACTCTGAACATCAAGCACATCTTGTTGTCCCTCACGGAGATCACAGCCTTGTGGGAGAACATCAGCGTCTCTGCTCGGTTCTTGGGCTGTGAGATCTTTACAAACATGCAGCCCACCATCATGGCATTCACAATGGATCCCAGGATGGCTTGCACCAGCAGGAGGATGATCCCTTCTGGACATTTCTCTGTGATGACACGATAGCCGTAGCCAATGGTGGTCTCCGTTTCGATGGAGAAGAGGAACGCTGAGACGAAACTGTTGAGGTTTTCCACACAAGGGGTCCAGCCCTTCTCATCAGAGTGTAGAAGATCTCCTCGTATGAGTGCAATCAGCCACCACAGGAACCCAAAGAACAGCCAGTTGATCACATAGACCAGAGTGAAGATGAAGAAACTGAGGCGCCAACGCAAGTCAACAAGTGTTGTGAAGAGGTCGCTGAGATACCGGTATGTCTCTTGAACGTTGCCGTGATGAACGTTGCACTTGCCATCTTTCTGTACGTAGCGCTGACGGGGTTTTTTGACGGGGTCGGAGATAAGGTGAGTACGATCTGTAGGGATTTGCGGTTCTCTCAGGTGCTTGGGGAGTTTCTTCACCTGCTGTTAGGAGATATGACAAGAAGAAAACATACTTATGGATCATTCTACAAAATGGGTGCCACCTGTGTTCTTCATCCATTCATAAACACTTTAACAAAAATACAAACTTATTTTTTTGTACTTTTTGGCTCGTCAACTGTGTCAGTTTGATACATTTGCAAGTATGATTTTTAAGCATTCTCCAAAACAAATGGAATTAAAAATTAAACTTCTTTAAACATGTTCATCCTCACCCTGTTATTTTGTATATTGTAAGTGTTTATGCATTCATTATTTTATCATCACATTTTCCATTAAAAAGCAATGAAAAATTCCACAAAAATACATTATTATCCTTTTAAAAAGTAAAATATTCATGGACAAGGATAATCCCCTTGTTGTATTGTGCGAGCATTTTAAGAAAGCAAAAATGTAAATTATTTTGCCATTATTTTGTATATTAAATAACTGATACCAGAAAATTTATATTTGAAGAATTTTATTATTAAATCTATTTTCTAAGAAGCACAAAGTAATGGTCTTGAGTACTTCTAGTGTCATGAAGAGTAAAACAGTCACAAAGTGATTATCAACCCTATTACCCTTTGGCAAAATATATATTAATTATATATATTAATTATAATTAATTAATATATATTCATTTAACTGAAATATAAACAATTTAGCTATACCTAAACTTAAAACAAAGTAACCTGGTTGCCTTGACATTTTTAGATAATTCAACTTAAAAACACAACAACTAAAAAACACAACAAGCTTGCATCAAATTTGTTAAGTTAACTAACATTTTTAAGTTGAACTAACTAAAAACTATGAGACAACCAGGCAACAATTTTTTTTAAGTTGAACCAACAATTGTTTACATTGTAGAGATAACATAAGATTATTTTTTTTAAATCCTAAACAAAGCTTTATTTGTCAGACAGTATGCTCAAAATCCTTGAAAGGGCACTTGTTTCATACAATGTCCTATATGGTAAAAGGATCATACACATATATTTGCTGAGTCATTTTTGAAAGATCGATACAAATACTAGAACTGATTAAAATAATGATGATGAAACAGGCTACAATATTGGCAAGTCTGAACCTGTAGGCCTATATTAAGCATCTGTGTTTGACAAAACTGTGCATGTTACAGAGAGCCAGCAGAATACATATGGGATGTCATGTCTTCTCAAAGTCTAATCGCATTAAAATCACAGGGCATATTTTCCAAGGCAGATCAACAACAGCTCCATTCACCTGTTTTTCCAGGCAATGACAGCTGTGGATGTCACCAGCATCAAGCAGATGTACGTTCATGCTGTTACTTTCAAAAGAATGCTATGATGGCTGCACTTTGATGATGATATAGGCACGTACAGCACATGCAAATGTTTTTGTTTGCTGTAAAACTTTTCAGGCTACCCCTTACCCTATTTCTTCCAAATCTTTCCTTCCTCTTCATGTCACTGGCAAGCCCAGATAAGAATCGTTGCCCCTTTACCAACTCTAGAACACCGTGCCCTCCACGAGACAGGGAGGTGTTGTCACATTGTCTCTCCATTTGTTGAAGGCTGTTGTTAATTGAAATGTGGGATAGCGCTACGGTAGTGGTAGTGAATTAGAACAAAGCTTTAAAGTGCTCATTGACACAGAGACCTCCTGCTGCATTCACACCTGCGGCCCTCTGTTTCCTGACTAATAGCCAGATTTTGTGCGAAACACCAATAATAAGGCTAAACAACTGGGATCAATTATTAATTGTGTCTCCAACCATACGTGAAATAATAATTACGAGAGATTCACCGATACTAAATTTCTTCCCCGATAGCCGATTATTCTGAGTGATATCTGCCGAAACCTATTCTGAAGATTAAATGAATATTTTTAACTTTTCTATGTTATTAATTCATATAATAATATACTTATTGAACATCAAACTGGTGATGTTTCTTAACATTTTCCATACACGGAGCACAAATTCACTTCATTTTCCTGTCCTCTTTTGATTGACAGAATATATCAGCCCAGATCATGGCCTGTTCGTAAACTATCGGCCGATAGCCGTTAGTGTGAAAAAAATATTTTATCAACCGATACCGATTTTTGACCAATATAGCCGTGCATCTCTAATAATTACATGTACTACTTAATGCAACATTCTGCAGTCAAATACTTTCATCTAATGAATGCTTAACTGGGAACATTTTCTACATTGTTTAGTTTCCAACTCTTAGTCGTTTTGTTCTCACATAATGAAATAATAAACAAACTTAAATCAATATTTCATGTTTATGGGATAATACACAATGAGTTGATCGTTAACACAAAATAAATGCCTCCAGTGAAATTTAACCTGATCACCCTGTCAAGGATTATTTCGTGGTAATGACCAGCTGGCTGTACATTTTTCCTCACTTAAGGGATTTGCATTTAATTTCTTGGCCAAAGAGAATATGCTCATAAGTGCTGTGATACCTAGATATAACAGATGGCAAAAGATCAAACGTAAAATAATTGGCAAAATAAAGTGCACAAATGATCCCCATCAAAGATGACTGGTCCTTATAGCAGTCGAAATTTTAATCAAAGAAGTCCTTATACCCATAGTTTTTTGGCTTGTTCTTTGAATACTTTGCATCTGATCACAGAAAAGTACTGCTACAGTATATGAGGTTTCTACTTCTCCTATTATGAGGTGAAACAATATTATTTATTTGAGGGCCACTGCAGTAAAATATTCTTTCTTTCGCACAATGAAAAAAATATTTTGAAATGGAATGCTGCTTCTTTTGAAATGGGGTATTTCATTTGACATTTTTTTCATGTAAAAAATGAAAACATCGAGATGTCATCTATAGTGTAGGCTACATTGAAAAGAAAAACTAAAACTTTTATCTTCCATGGGAAGAGCTTTAAAAGGTTATTGACAGCTGACCTCTTTTGGCGTCACTCCTATCTCCATGTCGTGGTCCATGTAGACACGAGAGTCTCCTGCCATCCTCAGCTTCGACTGCAAACCTGGAACAGAAAGAAACAAAACTGCTTTTAGAAAAAAATGTAATCATATTATAACAATGTGTTCCTGTAGCACTGCGCTAGCACTGCAAGACATATAAATACTGCAAGACAAAAAAAATACTAGGAGTGAAATGCATCGTAAATGTATGCTAAACCCAATATATAAAAATGCTTTTGCTTGCTCCAGCTGTTTGTTAGCCCTTGAAATATTATGTCATCTCATTTCACATTTCAAAACCTAAATAGACATCTATTAAAGTCAACATAATTTGCCGTTCGCAACCTATTTTACTTTTTTACTATTCAATGTACCGTATAGACGCAGATTTATGTTTCTGCCATTTGGTGTTCATGCCTCAATTTGCTTTTTGGTTCACCTTATCCACTTCAGGGCAAAAAAAGGCATTACATTTAATAAAAAACGATTATGATCCAAAACATTTTTTCATGCACTGATAACAAAACAGGAAAAGTGCATTATGAAAAGCTCATTCTATAGGGTCAACTCGAATGTCTGATTGATATACAAATATTTTGTTTGTGAATGGTTGATGAATGCTCAGTTCCATTTGGATATGAATTTGTGTCATAATGATATATCGAAAGATTTAACGACAGTTATATTCACAAGAGCGAACCAGGTGGATGGAAATAAGGGTTAATCTGAGCTCCCAATGTCTCACTCCATGTCTCAACCTCTCTCAATTAGGTGAGTAAACAAATTAATCATGTCAAACACCACCGGGAAGCTGTTCAACCATGGCTGTCTGACTCTCTAATAGACAAACCGATAAACTAAACCTGACTGCTCAGACTTGCACATTAAATCTGGGGTCTTTTAAATGCCACGTGGACGCGTGAGGAAGCCAGCCCCATGTACCTTTGTTGGAACATCTCAGATGGTTACTTGAAGGATTAAATCACAACTCGCAGGGGAGATGTGAGGCTTTCTGACTGTCTGTGCGGATTGAGTTTGTTAATTTGCGCCTAAAACATGCAGGCGGTCTCAGCTGTTCCCCGTTCCCCAAAGAATATCTGCGTCAGCACCATCACTCCATGAAAGCTGCTGCTGTCTCTCATATACACACCGAGAGTGATGCCAACCGGGATGAGTGCCTCTGTGTGCTCCTCACCGCTTTGGCAGCTCAGTGTCTCCGTTCTGACAGTTGTAGTGTTCACCTGTCAAATCTCAAAAGCTGGATTGTGAGCAGATAGGGCCTGAACAGAGGGGATTGGTCCAGTGTCGGTGAAAAAGGCCAAAAAACAAAATGAATGTAGGCTTTGATCCAGAACCAAGTTAGTTATTGTGAGACTCAATTCTTTCCCTAGCGCAAAGAAAATATGTTTTCCTTTTTTACTGTCATTTTATTAAATCGTTTAATATATTTGAAAATACAGTGTATAGAATAATACAGTATATTATTAATACATTACAATATATTGAATTTAATTAAGAAAATTGCCAATAAAAAATATATAAGCACTTCCAATATATGGAAATATATCATTTAATATAATTATATTTTTCAGTATCTTCACAAATATGCTTGTTGGAAGACTCAAATGTGCTATTCAAGAATCAGCAACAGGATCTTGCTTAATAATCTAACAATCTAACGTGTTCCACAGGAATTGAGTTTTCATGGGAAAAAGTAGAATGTTCTGTATATGAAATTCTGCCAACTCACTGAAGATCTGAGTTTTTTATAGTAGTGTACTCTTTAAGCTCACCTTAAAATAATATAAAATCTTGAAAAATGACAGCAGTGTGAAACCAAAGATTGTCAATAAACTGTAAATGTATAATATTCCGAAGTACTGTAAGCCAGTGTTTCTCAAACTGGGGCCCCAAAGATAAATCCAAGGGGGCCACTTTGTGGAATTATATCAAATAAAGAAATCTATAATCAATTCTATGCAATTAAACATTAGAAAGCCAGAAGTATTGATGTTCCAGCATTGTATAACAGTATTTGTTTATGGTTTCATTAAAAGTCTAAGTGCATGATTCTAAGATTTTATTTGGGGGTCCACAAAGCGATGCACTCTACACAAAGGGGCCTTACAATGAAAACGTTTGTGAACCAATGCTGAAGCTACACTCCAATAACGCATGTGAAGTATATTAGTGTAGCAAACAATCTTATACAGCTATAGTGAGCTGACTATGTTTAAGCAACATAGTGCAGAAGCTACAGAACAATCTTTTGATTTGATTGTAACTATTTCCCACATGCATCTTCCAGGTTATAATACACAACATATTAAACATTAATCTTTTAATTTTGCTGTAGAAAGTGATATTTACTCCTAAGAAATGTCTAAATGTAAAAAAAGCGGCACATTTAAGGTGCTATATACTCTTTTGGTGACAGCAGTCAGTGTGAACACATGGACACTCATATCTCAGTGTGTAATAGTCTGATGGTCTAAAATTACAGAAGGTATTTAATAACAAACATATCCATTGTTTAAGGTAGGGTAATTCATTCTTTTTTCTTTTTATAATCTGAGCTCAAAGATGAAAGTGTGCTTAATGGGTCCTTGAGTTTGACATAGACGTTTACCCTACAGTATAAGCAGCTCACTAGGTTTTGCAATGCCGAGCTTTTAGTTTTTTGTTTCCAATAATGGGTTTTTGTTGTGAATGTGGCTGAACTTAGGTCGGTTCGTTTTCAGACATTATGACATGGTGCATTAAGCAATGATTCAGCTCCAGAAACCGGTCACTCCCACACTGCACCTGTGCTCCTGTCTGTAATGTCATGCCGCTTTGTCTATGCTAATCAGTTACATAAGGTGCCTAATGACAGTGGAAAATTCCCATGTTCCCCAGCGGCCCAGCTGCAAGTCATCCTAGTCGTTTCACCTAATTGAGTAAGTGTCCTGAAAGCTGTTTAGTTATTAGTTAAATCATCTTCAAAGACTGATGCTGTACTTTCATCTGAATTAAAAAATGATGATTGCTCCTGTATGACATATCGCTTATTGCTCCCTGAACTCTCTGTAAGTCGCTTTGGATAAAAGCGTCTGCTAAATGAATAAATGTAAATGTAAATGTAATTGGGAGAGAATATAGTCAGAACCAGAGAGAGAGAGAGAGAGAGAATTCAGCCTATTTTAGGAGCATATTTTACAATCCCTCTTTACTTTTTCTTCCAAAATCCCTTTAAATAAGTATTGATCTGCTAGGAAAGTAAATCAATGTAGAGTAATCAGGTGAACCGATGAACCCGATGAGCAAATGACCAAAGCGTTCTGCTGGATATTTTCCTATCCATGCCTGGTAATAACCACACACAAATGCAAGGGAAAACAGTTATCACTGTCAGGGGCAGAAGAGATAATCGGCACACAACTCTGCGTTGTGTTGTTCAACAAATGATCTCTGATTTGTAAATGCACCCTTGAAAGAACTCCTCTAGAAAAAAAATCAACAGTGCATCTACGTTCAATTTGTACTTTAGAACACTAGAAAATCACTCGCAGGACCAAACTCACGACAGATTACAGTCCTCGGATTTTGCCCCTACTTCTTATTTGTCTAATTCCACTCTACCACATTGACATCGTTCGTCCCTATTTGCACGGCCCCTCTCGCGCGCAGATGGCACGTCAGAGCCTCCATCCACTCAGGAATACAGTATTGACTGACAGGTCTGCAGCGAAAGGGCACACTGACGTGACCCGCATCCCAGATGCACATGATGAATACATCACAGACAGACGGCAGACCTCCGCAACCTCCCCTCCTCTGCCATTTCCACATTTTGTAATGCGGCGGTCTCATGGCCCCATGTGTATCTCCATGTGACTCTGATGGCTTGACGCCGGCGAGGTGAGCCAGAGCAGAGTCTGTTCCCTCCTGCTTATCGGCCTGTTCTGAGGAGGTAACAAGCTCCTTATCAAGCTTTTAGTCTAACACGCTTTTTGTGCTTTTGGTGTCTCCGTTCGAAACAGATGTTTAGAACAGAGAGACAGAGAGAAACTGGACACAAGCTTATGTTCCCACGATAATGTTTAAATATCTTTAAAACGATATTAATTTACTTGATTTTTTATTACAGTTATTTTTCTTATCAGTAAATCAGATTTTCAGTAATACTTTACAATAAGGTGCTATTAGTTAACATTAGTAAATGCATTAGCTAACAATGAACAATTTAGTTTAGCAGCATTTATTAATACTAGTTATTATTCATGTCAATACAGTTATTCATGTTAGTTCATGTTGCATTAACTTAAAGTTGACAGTGACAACGTTTGATTTGAATAAAGTATTAGTAAATACTGAAATTAACAAATGTATATGAATAAATGCTGTAGAAGTATTGTTAGCTAATGCATTAACCAATTGTTAACAAATAGCACCTTATTGTAAAGCCTGACTGATTTTTCTTGTTGTAAGCATACATTTAGCAAGAAAGTATATAATCTGAAAGCAAATTTCTGATGCCATTATTTAATCCTGCCTATTTAAGGGATCTTTGGTATTTTTGAATGGAAAATAAGACAAAACATGAATTAATACAATAACTTTGGAGGCAAAACACAGTGGACACAACAACTTTTTTTAGAAAAAAAGTTTGTTTTCATATCATGCACTCTTAAAATGCCATAGAAGAACCTTTTTTTGTCTAAAGGGTTTCACAAAGAACCTTTAACATCCATGACAAAATGTGTGGTTAGTAACATCATCTCTTAGATTATACATTTTTGGTAACTGACTACTTTTGGATTACATATAGATTACTTTTGATTAAAAAAAATGTATGTTACATGTATTGAAGCAGGATCATTTTGTACTATTTTGACAGATACAACGAGGAAAAGTATTCCATTCTTTATCACCAACAAGAGCCTCAACATCTTTTTAAAGTAAACATTTCTCATGATTTTGAGGGAAGAACCCAGTTGCAGGCAGCGATAGTACGGGGAATATAAAAACTTGAAAAAAAAAACTTCCCACAATGGGGCAAAACCAAAAACTAAACTTACTGAAAAGAACACAACAAGACTATAAACAATAACACGACTGGGATCGAAGAGTCAATTATTGACGGTGGTATAAAGCACAAGACACGGTGGCGTGCAAACACACACACGGGTAAGTACAGGTACAATGAACAAGCACAGGACAATAGACATGAGGATCTTATATAGGGAGACAGACAAAGGATAATTAACAAGGGGCAGGTGTGGGTAAGGAAACACTCAGGGAAAGTTAACAAGGAACGAGAGGGGCGGGGCCATAGACGAGACACGAGAAAGCACATGGCATGCCAATATATAAACAATGCCATGTCTTACTCACACTAAACACGTGGGTCTGTCATAATTCCGCCTCCAGACTGAAATAACATGACAAGGAAGGCAGAATCACGACAACAGTACGGACAAAATACTAACACTCATATAACTTGTTGTAAGTGTTTACTGATAGTAACAGCGAACAGTTTTCCATGAGTCTCCTTAAAAATGAAAGGGTGTCTATTTGGGGTGTGACAAGATCTCGTGCCACAAAATCTCGCAAGATTAAAATATGACAAGATTTCTTGTCAACGTCTCGTGATATCAGCAGGATGGAGTTTGATGGTGAAATTAGTACGGAAGATGCCCTGCCACTTTTAAATCATATTATAATTCATAAAATGAAAAATAGACGTAAAATTACATTAATTTAAGATAAACTTTTATCATTACTGCACCTTTTTGCATTTTGTGATTTTCAGTTGAATAAACGACTATTTTTTCATAATTTTCATAATTTAGGATTACTTAAAAATTGTGTAAAAATATTGTCTTGATATTGTGAACCCAATCTTGTGTCTTGTCTCATTTCGTGGGATAATCGTCTCGTCAGACCCCTAGTGTCTATAAATCCAGCCATCAAATGCGGCTCCATTTTGCATCTCTGAGCGATTTCAAACCCCTCCCCTTTCTTCTGGAAAGAGATTGAAAAATCACAAACGTATGTTAGGAATTAGAAATAAAAAAATATGGGAAAATCACTGAACTGTTAACAACATACTGCCATTCTGTGAATAGTATGTAGTCATGTAATCCTTAAAAAGTAATTGTAGACGGATTACTAGCATTTTGAAATGTAGTTTACTGTAATTACAAGTACTTGATTTTTGGAATCTGATTACGTAATCCAGATTATATATATTTACTAAAACAACCCATGAATGAGAATGAGTGAGTGTGTGTGCCCTGCGATGGGTTGGCACTCCATCCAGGGTGTATCCTGCCTTGATGCCCGATGACTCCTGAGATAGGCGCAGGCTCCCCGTGACCCGAGGTAGTTCGGATAAGCGGTAGAAAATGGAATGGAATGGAATGGAACCCATGAATGAAGCGTTGAGTTTATGCCAAACATCTGTACATGGCTGAAATGATGCCCTGTGAAAACTGTGTAATTTGTCAACATCAGATTCTTTTCACACTCAGTGAAGGCTGAACTCTTGCCTGTAAAACAGTTCAGGTGTGCACTCGTATCAATACTAATTACTCTTTCAATGAGATCATTGAATGGTGGATTCCTCTGTTTCTTTTGCACCCTGACACTGTTCCATTCAACTGTAAAATCTGGAACTTCAAACTCTGTAAGAGTGTTTATATCTCAGATTTAGCTAGGACACAGGTATTTTATAACATTAACTGAACGACTCTCAGAGAGATACAAATGTGCGATAAAGGATCACTTGCAAGCAAATATGCACCGATAAGTAAAAGTCGTCTTTATTTTTGTTGCAAGGAGAGTTATTTGTCCGAGTTGAACTGTAATGGGCATGTCAGTGTCACAAGTACACACCTTCTGATCATCTGACAAAATCGCATCATTTATGGTTTAACTATTTTATGAGATGGTTAATTCACACGAAATGTACGATTTTGCAATCAACGATGATTTGGTTTAGGGGTGTAAAAAGTCGACACTTCATTTTTACAGTTAGTGTTCAGAATCAGAATCAGAAAGAGCTTTATTGCCAAGTATGTTTGCACATACAAGGAATTTGTTTTGGTGACAGGAGCATCCAGTACACAGAAACAGCAAAAACACTACACAGAGACTATAACACAATAGAATACAGTACACAGATGATTTAAATAAGGGCCTATGGGTATCAAAAAATAAGAAATACAATACAATAAACATAATATAAAGATATAGAGTGTAAAGCTATGTGTGTATGTAAATATGTACTATTGTAGTACAAGGTATGTGCTATATACAGCAGAATGAAATATTAGTGTTACTAATATACACACACTTACTAGCACTATGAATAGAACAGTCTGCTTACGAACACAGGGACAGTTCACCCAAATATGACAATGATTTGAACAATTACTCATCCTCTTGTCATTTCAAACCTGTATGCAGAACACAAAAGAAGATATTTTGAAGAATGTTGGTTGCCAAACAACATTGTACCCCATTGACTTCCATTGTACAAACACAAAACCATCAATACATTTCTCAAAATATCTTCTTTTGTGTTTCACAGAATAAATAGTCACATTTAGGTTTTGAACCACACGAGGAATGAATAAATGATGACAGAACTTTTCTTTTTGGGTGAACTGTCCCTTTAAGTTTCGTCACCGTGTACCGATTGCAATAAAGCCATGTATTCTAATACATGTGTTCTGTGTTTTCTTTATTATCATAATAACATCTCTTAACTTCGGTCTATATATTTATTAAGCTGCTTTGCAGCGATTCAAAATCGTGAGAAGTGCTAAAGAAATAAATCTGAATGGAATTGAATGCTTGCTTTTCTTCCAATAACCATCCACTGTACAGATCGCATTTGAGTGATTCATACACAATTTCCACCTTGTAAATCATACTTTGGCCCACGAGAACAGGTTGGATGGTCAGGCAAAGAAACGAAGAGAAATCAACTAGGTATGTCCCACATCTGATTTAAAATAGAACGCAACATTACATCACTGCTTCCCACAGCAGATCAGTGTTGTGAGCGTGGAAACACTTCATTTGCAACACCTGCAGTTTTCTCATCAGACTGCAGGGCTACTAAAACGGATGTGAATAAACAGGACCAGCTGGTAGCACCTCGAAAAGAAAATACATTTCCAGCAACGTCTGGGGAAGAAGCGGCATGTTTTGTCAACACACTGCAGTACCTCAATAATGTCCAACAACCGGATCACATGGGATAGTGATGAGCGGTGAGGGAATAACAGAGCTCGTGCTGCAGCAATGCAGTTTACTACCGTACACCAGTCCATTCATCCATGTCCTGCAGTCAGGGTTTGCAGTTTTATGCATTTCTTTCTCTTCTCCTCTTCTCAACAAAAAGAGCTAATTGGTAAATGGCAAAGACCTTGTGTTGCTCCTAAGAGTCTCTGTCATACTAAGGGACTTTCTGAAGCAGTGTTCAAATTCACAGGGTTTAGTGTTCACTGCTCTCTACGCACTAAGCAGGGGATATTAGTATAAGTTTATTTTACTCAAATACATTTGTTCATTTGAAACACCATGTAATGTTACCAAACACAGAGAGGTTAAGTAACGGGCATCATTAATAATGGCATTGTACTGTGACGGTCACATCTCAAGCACTTTAAATCTGCAATTGTACAGAAATACTTCATGCAAATGTGGTTAATTAATCTGAATAAACACTCATTTTAGTTTCGTACTCAGGTAGTGCTCAATGGATAAAGGGTACTTATGGGTCAGTTTTGCGCTTTCAGTTAAGTGATATATCGCTGTACACTTGTTATCCGTTGTTCGCGGACACATTATACACACCCTACAAATTGATATTTTATTTATTAAGTTCACCTGGAAATAAAATGTATGTAATTGACTAATTCATGTAATCGTTTACTTCTCCAAGTTAACGTCTCTGTTAAGAAGATCATAAAAGACGATGGGCAGGTTTCCATCCAAACTTGATGTTTTCTAAATTCACAACAAGCGTAAACAAACAAAAGCGAAATAGGTGCGTTTCCATCAAGTTCCTCGAGGGGTGGTATTGGTAACCTAGTAACCCACAGTGAATTAAACAAGACCCAGAAACCAGAAAGAGACCATCGGCTGAAACCGGTGGTTAGTTAGTGGGTAACTAACTATTTTCCACACAAAAAAACTTAAGCGAGACGTAAAACTGTTTGAAATTTGGTGTTTCTATTATACGTATCTGACGCCAAACTTCAAAATGTGCATAACATTAAGGTGAGCTACCGTCAGTCTCCATTCACATTCTTGAACATTTCTACTTCTAGTAAATGACGCCAGAATTTACATTTTTGGCTGAACAAACCTCTTAAGCCGAATACTCTGCGAAGTTCTCTATTGGACGATTGGAACAGACACTGCGTTCAGGCTCTTCGTCAATGTCATCGTCATGACGGGATTGTCTTCGCTGTGACTGTTAATGTGTATGTGTGCCTGTACACACGCACAACGGAGAGAGCAGGATGATGGCTTGGCTGTCTATATCTGAAACAGTTATGACACTTTGAGGTTAGTCAGGGCAAATGAGTTAAAATGCCCCTGGAACGAACTCCATCCAGCGCGGCTCACTGCCAGCGGTGCGTTCGCTCGCCCGTGTGTGTGCTCGGGCGTGCAAGTGCGCGTGAGTGTCCCTATCGCTCTGAATGACACCGAGCCTTCAAGCAGACATCCTGTCCACACTAAGGACAATTAGCTTAATGAAAGGAGTGTGCGTGAGAGATTGTCCTATCAGTGACAGGAATAGCAGCGGCTGAAACTAAGCCGTCCCATCTCCGCCCTGCCTTTGGAACACTGGCACCATGACAACGAGCTTCCTCACAGTGCCACACCGACACAAGTGATGCCGCAGGAAGTTCAAATGGGCGACCCGATCGCACCCACTCAAAAACGCTCTACGGGGTGTCTGTGAATGCATACAAGCCTGGTCCAATGACACTAACTACACTACAGAATGGTGTACGTGAAGGTGTGTGTTCGTGGGGGGTGGGTTGCGTTAAGTAGAGAACATGCTCCTCAACACTCTCTCCTGTGTTTATCAGATGGCCTGTCAACTCCCTCAAGTGATTTACACCGTGCGGCTTCGGAGCGCCGGTGTGCCAATGCCAGCGCGGCGTTGAACTGGCCTTGTTAGCATTCCGGAAGGTCTTGAATCTCTGCCCCGACACGACAGCTCGTAACACCCTGCATCAAATTCTGTCGATAAAAGAGCAAAAACAGACGTCGCTAAATCCTCGTCTGTTGGGAACACTTATAATCCAGTGATAATGGAGTCTGATCTCTGGGGAATGTGAAAAACAATCTAAATGTGAGACAACAGGAAATGGCTGGCTCAGGTGAATTAAGCACACGACTCTTAAAAGCAGGTGCGCACAACGATGTTCAATCCGTCCTGCACATACACTGAAAACAGCTATAAAGAAAACTCTTGTTTTATCATTCACTTAAAATTTCATTTCTTTTCCGTATTGAGGCACGCAATCGGAAGAAATACAGAGTGAACATTGAAATTTGCAGGTCAGATTACTGACATTATTCATAGTAATATGACAATGATACATGATCTCAGTTGCACTTAGTAAATTCATGTTTTTTGGGGTTATACGACAGTAGCCAGTAGTAACATGACTTTTTCTTGAGACATGCGAGCATGAATTGTGCAAATATTGCCAAGTCCCTTATTCACTGTTGTTGTCCCATGATTCATTTATTCTGCAACCTAAAGTTTCCGTTTATAGGTGTGTTAACAAAATGAAAGGGCCGGTCAAGAAGTTTCAACACATTGTGTAGAGTATAAAAGCCGCTGATATAAGCGATTTCACTAGACATATTGTACTATTCCTTAGTACATAAGTGCCATTTCTTTAGGTAATAGACCCCTGAACGTAGTAAAGCATCTTCGAGTAATTCTAAAGGCCTGGCGGTAGGGCGCTACACTTCAAATCATGACAGAGAAAAAGTGTGACATTTCCACTGTTGCAGGAGCGCCCCGAGTATATAGCGCTTCATTGATCTGAAATTGATCACCTCCTTGACTTCAGAATGATGGACACATTCTCACACACGCACTTTTAGGTAAGGCTTTAATGCCCTCCCCTGTCGCCGGCCAAAGCTGTCCTATTTATTTATAGTAGCGTGAGAGTTTTTCATTGCGTTTTACTGTTATTTCTCGTTTTATGCCTATAAATCAATTCATGCTAAATTTGGAAAGTGCTTGTGGTTGTTTTTCTGCCTGAAAAACGTTTGATGCGTCTTTGATTCCGATCTCTTCTCAAACGTGTGAAAACGTTACAGTGTGGTGTGCATGTCAATATAAAAACAAGTAAATCTATAGATACAAATCTGACATTTAACCACTGCTCTCCTCCTTTGCTTTTCACTATTTGTTGTGTTGGATTTTATTGCTCCGTTTCACAACTCTCACGCACCCACGAGCGGAAAGTCCTGCTGTGTATATGGGGTTGAAGGTGAAGGACTGTATCTCCGTTACGGTGCGGATCCAAGCGTTTGTTTTACGATCGCTGGTTGTAAAGATGTGTCAGTATAGCTCCCTGTTGTATTGCTTGCGTCAGCTCTATACGCTACAGATCTGAGTGGATAGAGCTGGGTGTCAGACTGGGGTGTAAAACAAGATCTACATTCAGATGCTGTGCTCACGCCATGTCTGAATGATCGTAATTACATGAGTCCTTAAACCCAGAAATTATGTATTTCCATGGTAACCCTTAAAATGCTGTAATGGCTTTATGTGCGGCTTTGATGTTGGTGACAACAGATACTTTTTCGCAAATTAACAACTAACATTAACCTCTAAATTAAACTAAATATTGCAAGATTTTTTTTGGGAGGGGCGTGACTTATACGCAAGTTGTTTTATCTCACTCATTTACTCACTTATTAATCAAATAAGACTGTCAATATTACAATTCCAAAGAATTGTTATAGTATGAAAGTTGGCAAAGTTGGAGATAAATTGGCAAAAACAACCCTACAAGGTTATAATAGTTTATTAAAACTAAAAAAGTCACGTTTATTGAAAAACATTCAATATAATATCATATGATATAGGCCTTAAAGTAAAACGTTGTTATTTTAAAAAACGTTTTGTTTATTTTAAGTTGAGGCACTAAAATTGTTAACTAAAAATAAATAAAAACAAACTTAACCCGCATACTGTTATAAATGATCAGATCTTCATTGAAATGTTCCTAAACTCATGCAGAGCACATTTCTGAAAAGTAGATATAAACTTTAATAAAAAACACAACACAAAAGTGCAAAGTTTGCAAGGTACTACATATCATGAATGTCCTGCAATAAGATTTAATCTCACACCTGTCCTTTCAGTCACAAGAAACACGATACTTTCAAAGTCTACAGATCAATGCAGAGGGAAATTTAATTCTCCTGAAACTGCAGCTGACATGACAAAACTAAACGTATTTGACCTATTTTATATCTCATTACAAACAAACAGACAGATTGTGCTGTCCACAACTTTGCTGCTTAGATCTTAACTAACACAATACAAGCGTAAAACACGATTTGGAAACAGATGACGGCGTGAGTTTCTTACATCCTTACATATCAAGCACGTCTGCAAGTTATGTGCTCACTTCTTACAAAATCAATTTCTTTCAAGGTGATTCAATCTATAGTGATGTAAGGGCACTTACCACAAATGTGAAGTCTAACATCATTCTGATTTTTCCGCAACAATTTCCCTACAAAAGGATTTTTCATGCCGGACCGTGACGTCAAAGGACCGTGCGCCTGCTGTGTGACCAATCTATTTGTTTTCCCTTTGAAGAAAGGTTGTCTTTGCTTAATGTTCTGAGCATAAATAATTCACACTGATATATAATTTAATTAATTCTATTCCTCAAGGTGACAGAATTGGCAGGAGGCAATAGAGGAAGGGCTGTTTTGAGATGCTGTATTTTTTGCTCATGAGGGAATTTTCATGAAGTTAATGGGGTTAAAGGTCACTCCATAAGATGAAATTGTGTCATGGCGATAAATGACAAGCTTTTTCAAATGATACTGTATATGATAATTGTATAAAAGGATTAGGTTTACTTTCCCACCAATCAATAAGATTTGTCCAATAACATATGGTCAAATACATCTGTTATATATGTGTTATGTGTATTGATCACTGATCTATATAAATGACTGGATTGCTCATGACATCATTACACTGAAGCTACCTTGCCGCCATGTTGGTATGCCCAAACGTTCTATTAAATGTCTTAATAAAATGTCTTAAGCATGTAAATAGTTAATTATTTAAAGTCGGGAATTTCCCCATCTTATTAGATATAGAGTGAGCTACGTTCATTTTCATTACAGTAGCGTAAATATCAGATCAGCAGACTTACAAACACCTCAACATATGACAAATGTGCTTATTCTGAAATCTAAACACAGACACCGTAAATACAGGCTGCATATGTTCTTAAAGCCATGAAGCTTTATTTCTAAACATTTACACACTCACCTTAAATACATTGATTTCTATACGCCTCTATTCTGGACAAAATAAACATAAACATTGGAAAAAAACATTAGAAGTAAGGATTCATTTAAACACATATGTGAACTAAAACATATAGCGTGCCTAGTAAGCTAAAAAGGGTTATTTTTTATCATAATTTTGACTATTTCAATGCCGCTCTCTGTAAATTGGGCATACCAAGATGGCGGCGCGATCGCTTAAGGAGGCTTCAGCTCCTCCTAGCGTTCTAGATATGATCACATAAATATATCAACACATCCATTTAACTACTCTTATTGGGATTCATCTATCAAGAATGATCTCCTTTCAGTGTTATATAAAAATTGTATTGTTGTTAAGGTTTTAGTTTTGACCTAAAAAGAGTGAATACTTTACCACTAACCTGACCAGTGGACACTGGGGAAGACTATCTATTCAAGCAGTAACGATCACGTTAAATAATCTGTGTACCCGTAATAGGGTTGTTCAACGAATAATCATATCCAGAATTTTTGTTTTGTTTATATAATATATGTCTGTGCCATGTTCATATTATATTTTGTATATATTTAAGAAAAATATAAAAGTAAATACATGATTATATATATAATTTGAATTATATATATATAAATGTATGCATGCAAATATTTTCTAAATGTATGTGTACACCAATGATATTATACACTTTAACGACAACGTTAATGTCATGGCCATAAGTAACGCTACTTTACTTTTGCGATCATTCGTTGAACAGCCCTAACGTGTAATTAATACAGCTTTTGCATTTTCGTGATGTCAGCCTGCACCCCTCCACGTTTGTGTCAAACATGCCTGTAAAACATTTCTCCAAACATGCCTATTTAAATGTGAAACCTTACAGCACCTCATATTTGCTAGCAAGCTTGAGGCAAACTGTTAGACACTATAAAAAATTCACACATTCCCTCTATTTGCAGCTCCGATTGGACTGCCATTCATTATCTTCCCCTATATCGAGCCCTCGCCGCTTTTGTTCCCTGATTCCCAGCCCTGGCATGCAAGAGTGTGTGTTGAGTTATCTGGAGACTTTAAGTGACCTGACCAGCGAGGCTACACGCAGGAAAATCTCTCTATGCGACCAGTTTAGAGCTGTTGCCCCAGGCGAGAAGACTAATATCCCTGTAACGAAGAATCAAAGAGAATCAATACAACTCCCTCTGACTGTTCTACACGGCTACTGGAGCTTTACAACTAGACTTCCTCTCTCGCTGTCGAAGCGTGTACCCATATGCCACGGTCAGTCTTCCTGTAACACTGCAGTGAACCCACACGTGAACACATGCGCACGCGTGTTCCTTTTCACACGCACAAACATATGTAGGAAAGAACATTTTGTTTATTCATTTGATTGTTTCTCAATCAGTGAACAGTGAAGTCTGAGAGACAGAATCTTGAGATACCAACATCTGTACACAAAACTTATTTCTTCAAATCATCCGAGCAAATAGCTCTGCCTCAATTTTATAGCTGTATACTGAATTCCGACAAAGTTTCCCAAATGAGAGTCTGATATAACCTCTAACCAATCATATTTCACAGGGTGAGCCCCATGCAATCACCATTCACGCATGCATCGCTCCGCTGCAACTTCTGCAACATCACTGACGCGCTCGCAAACTCCTGCAATGCACTAAAACAAGTACACGTGCGCCTCGCACACTTACTCACACAGAGCTTCGCCTCCACCACAATATCGCGCCGCCTCACAACCGCTATGCTGATTAAATCCTAAACATGCATTTGAAATGCATTTCAGATCCATAGCAGGGTGGCACGGTGGATAACTAGCAGATGCGTGCGGTCTCCGTGGGACAGGGGTCTTGATGGGTAATCCCTTCACCCCCTTGTTTCGGCTCTCTCTGGTTCTCAGCATGCAGCATGGATCTCCTCTCATCCAGCAACGGCTAATCTCAAGAGGGTCAGATGACATTAAGACCATTCAATGATGACTGAATGCAGCACCGTTAACAAACGCTGGAATCGGTTCAGACTTACCTTCATCTTAGCGCAGAGGTAGCTTTGCTATGTCAGGGGAGGCATGTTACGACATCCGCGCTCTGTACCGTCTCCAGCTCTGATGTGCTCATCTCAACAGCCTCATGGATTCTGTTCACACAGCGCCTCACCACCTCCTTACCTCGCTCTCCTGGAGGATGAGAGATCGAGCGAGAGAGAACGAGAGCGAGCGAGAGAGAGCGCGAGAGAGAGAGAGAGAGAGAGAGAGAGAGAGAGAGAGAGAGAGAGAGAAAGAGAGAGAGAGATGGGACAATGTGCAGGAGAGGATGTTTCCTCCCCCACCGACCCTTGTTCCTCTGTCTACCCTCAAAGGATTTGTCCTTTTTGTGTGTGTATGTGTGTGTGAATGCATCTTAACATACCGAGTTTTAATCTTCAGCTGAGGTTTACGGAACAGTGTAAAGAGATGCAAACGAGAGGAGAGGGAGAGAATGGAGCGAGATATGCCGGATAATCAATTTCTCTAATATTTCACCATAAGAACGGCCCGGGGGAAGACAGAACACAACGTAATAAAAGAAAACTGAAGAATACTGTGGGAGGAATTTCGCTAGGACTATTTGCCACCGCTGGTAGCAGTGTTTTTTTTGCACTTGCTGTCTGCAGTGTTTTAGAATTATGCAAATCAGGTGTCGTGCAAACGCCCCCTACAGAATCAGGGCTGAATTGAATTTGCGCGCGGAAATTATTGATCTTGTGGATCACGCAAGGTGCTGTTGGATGAAGCAGTCTACCTTAATATGCCATTCTGCGCCAGGATCGTACTGCGTGTCTGGATATATGCCCGGTCAAAATACTCTTCTCCATCATTTGACGATTTACTGCTGCCAATAGAAAAAGTCAACAAACATCTCTTTTAAATCAAATTTCGTTGACTTAATAAATTAACGTTAATTGCATTTGGAAAATAACATGGACTTGTGCGAGTATAACTTAATTTAATATTCTCATATAATATTAAAAGTCCTTATTTATTCCTTCATAGTAATTTTACAAGAAACATCTTTATTGAGACTCTTAAATGAACTAAACAACATTTCCTGAACTATAGAAGAGCGACATCTGAGAAATCCCATTTAATAATTATCATAATTATTATTGTTAATTGTGTTTTATATTACTTTGATTGCATAATTAATCAAATATGTTTTTTCATCAACACTGGGAAATCAACACTGGTTGAAATAACGATACTATGTTTAGTAATAGCCTACTGCATGCGTTGTAATTTCATCCCAGAAGAAAACATGGAGAGAGTGCTCTTGAATTGAATGAGAGAGTGTGATAGACAAGAGAGAAAGACGGACAGACAGAGCGAGATAGATAATGTTGGCTATTTGCTTCTCTTCCTCTGCAAGGTCATTTGAATGGTGAGCAGCTGTTTCGGGTGGCTGGGAAAACTACGGCAAGGTTAAACATGAGGCCAGTTCCCCGCACACCTCTTTCATGGCAATGGACTCAGATTTATGACTCTGCAGTCTGCACATACTGTCACACACGTGACTCTCCTCATATCTTGTCTCCACCCAGCGGTGATAGATTTAAGAGCTTTTACTGTACGTTACGATAAATTGGATTTTGAGGATGTAAAATCAATGAGTCCAGCAAAAAATCCAAGCGGTCCAGTTCACCCAGTTAGGATCCTACTGAAGCAACTTTTTCGGTGTTTGTAATGTTTTTTACATAGATGAAAATAAATAGGAAATATGTCTTCATATATGATATGTCTGCTAATAAATACCATGTAGCGGTTTTAGCTGCATGTTAAAATAATGATTCGCTTAGCCCACCCAATGATTCTCCATCAGATCTATCAAGATCCCATCCATGAAATGAGTTATTTAAAACATAAATTTCAGTCAGGGAATTAGTTTAGCCCAAAGGAAAATACATATAATAATCGTCACTAAGAATACATATTTAACTTTTTCTGATTAGCAGTATAGTGATAAAAATACTTGTATGTATTCGTCCAGCAAATACATCAATGATATTATACACTTTAACGACAACGTTAATGTCATGGCCATAAGTAACGCTACTTTACTTTAAACAGCATTTAGAGCTGTAGCATAGATCGAAACACAGTTTAAGTGACCAAGCATATGTGAGCGTTGAGCATGCTGTTTACCCTACATGGTAAACATAATGACGATCGCATAAACACAAAAAATACATGAAACACAAACGCGCTAGGGAGCGCAGTGAGAGAGACAGGTGCATTTACATTTATGCATTTGTCAGACGCTTTTATCCAAAGGGACTTTGAGCCACTGAGCCACAGGAAAGCCGAGAGAGAGTGAGGAAGTGAGAGAGAGAGCGTGACTGAGAGAGAGAGAGTGAGCGAGAGAGAGAGAGCATGGCAGCTAGGCAGGTAAAGCTTTACTGAACACCAATAAAATCATCTTTAACAAAGAGGCACAAACTTAACGCAGCTATTCTATGTGTAGAATCGGATCCTTGCGAGCTCTGTGCTGGACCAATATCTGTATGCGCGTGGAGGGATGGAAATGTTCAAAAGGTTTAAGAATGCAGTCCTGCTGGAGCGCTGAGTTTAGGGTTAAGCCCCGGTGTCCGAAGTTTGCGGGGCCTACACGGCCTCCCAGCTGGGGGGCCATAAGCCCCGGTCGCTGTTGGATTTTTTTCAGCATAAAGTGTATCGGTGAATGATGTCTTTATGTGCAAACCTGCCCTGCGGCAGGTGGCCTGCGGGCCAATGCCATGAAAGCGATAAGTGGGCGAGAGAAAGTTCCTTTGTTTCTCATGGAGCCTTATTTGCATAGCTCTGACAGTATGGTTAATTAGCACCTATTGACTAAACTTAGTTATGGTGTACGATACATGCTCTAGTATTATAACATAGCTCAGGGCCTCTGGAACCCCTGGAGAGATGATGGTCATACAACTTTTGGAGAAGTACCAGGTATCAGGCTATTTGGACCCGACTCTCTGGGATTTAGGTGACCCCCAAACGAGGTCTGCAAAACTCTGGTGAGTGACATGATCCAACATGGGGCAAGCCAGGCTCTACAACCATAACTATTGCAATTATCTGGTTTTAAAAATGACATGTTTCCAATATAGTTTTTTTCTAAACTAACATAGCCCTACTCAAAATGAACGCCTTTGATGTGATCAGAATACTCAAACAATTAAAACAAAAGTTTTAACAGTGTTTGACAATATCTTAATTTAACTTGTCCTTGCATATTAATTAAGAGATTCAGATTCAGAAGCGCAAACTGCGTTGGTTCGCAAGAGTGGATGCGGCCCCTCACCAGCTTTACTTGCAGTGCTGCGCAGATCGATCACAGTATGACATCAAAGTATGCTCAACGCTGCATAAAATCAAACGCACCAATGGGATTCATGCAACTTCCCCTTAAAAACTTAAAACAGGTCCAATACGTACCATTTACTGGTACCGTTCCAATCCGCATACTATCCGTCTTAATAGTATTCGAAAGTAGAATTACTATGTCCCAAGTTTATAAAAAATAGTATTCCAATGATTCCCGGATGGTCTACTACTTCCGTTAGAAATTCGAAGTGCAGAATGATGCACACTGAACTGTTGATATTAGGGGACCATCCGGGTGTTTCTCGCCTACTGTTTTTTGCATACTGAGGTTTCAGATATACTATTCATGACTCATATTCATTTTCCTATACTATATAGTATGGAAGTAGGCGATTTCGGACCCAGCACCAAGGGATACATACAGCTATGGCCGGAAGTGGTGCAAAATCTCGCCATATAATTACAATAAACCTTACATAATGAAGCGTTATGTTTTATTATCTTAGAATGAGCTATTTCTATCTCCATACACCGCAGGTCCCCTTGCATGGAATTCACCATGATGTTTCTATAGTAGCCACACATGGACAGACTGCTATACAGAGAGCGTTCGTAAATACGTTATCTCATTCAGCAAATCAACCTCCGTAGCGTTTTGGAAGGTAGGAATGAGCCGACAGCTGAGGTGGCTCGGGCATCTTTTCCGGATGCCCCCTGGACGCCTTCCCGGGAAGGTGTTCCGGGCATGTCCCACCGGGAGGAGACCCCGGGGAAGACCTAGGACACGCTGGAGGGACTATGTCTCCCGGCTGGCCTGGGAACGCCTTGGTGTCCCCCCGGAAGAGCTGGAGGAAGTGTCTAGGGAGAGGGAAGTCTGGGCATTCCTGCTTAGACTGCTGGCCCCGCGACCCGGCCCCGGATGAAGCGGAAGAAAATGGATAGATGGATGGATGGATGGAGTGAGCCATTGGTTCACAACCTCACCACTAGATGCCGCTAAATTTCATACACTGGACCCTATATCCACTATAATTTATGCGAATTGGGTAACAGTGCAGATTCAGACTTCTAAGATCAAGCATATTTAAATGCAGTGTTTTAATGCAGAAATATAACTGCAGACATTTCTAAATTATTTTCCCTCACAACCCACTTAGTGTCTGGCATTATAATTTATATGATTTAAATTTATGTTAAAAACATAAACAATAATCAATGTGGGCATAATAATTTAACAGACATTTGTTTTCATAATAACAAAAAATAATACAGTTAAGATATTGAAATTTTCTGAACTGAATAAGTTATCCATTTAAAGCTTGTTTAGTCAAAAAAATGCCTTTGAGGTCCTTAATAGACTCAATTCAAGGACCAATCGTAATTGTTCAGGACAGTGAGTTCAGTCATTGGTGATATATGATTGCAATGTTTGGTCAAGGAAAGCTTTCTGAGAAATAGCTGCTACTGCCACTAGGTCAATTTATCTCATCCAAACATTCCCCTTTAAAATAAAAGCCTTTAAGATCAAAACAATAAAACACAACCAAATATGCCTCTGTTGCTTTTTCCACACAATACTGACAATAAGATACAAATTTAATTTATGTAAATAGTTGTCTGTCAAGCAAGATATAATTCAAGCCTATAATCATCCCCATGGTTGTACCATCTTTACCTGGATTATGAGTGGAATTGTTCTCTTTCTCTCTCAACATGTGGTAAAGCATTACTTGCTGCCACATCTATCAGCTGGTCCTGTAATTGTAAAATCAATAAACATTTTCAATGGGTTATCAATCCTCTAAGTGTAATCAAGGGCTTGGTCATTCATTTCTCCAAGCTTGTTAGTTGTTTTCCTGGGCGATCACTAGAGGTTGAGAGGATGGTTATAAGCTGTCGTGGAATGATCTGTGGACGAAAAGGCCAGAAAGGAAATGGATACAGTAGAGCACAAAATACCATATGTCGTAGAACTTTTATTACTTTTCATTTTTCTTTTTTCCAAAAAAACCCCCAGAAGACTTAGAAGTCATGCCATTTTTAGTCAAAGCAACTAATAATGTGACAACTACGCAAAGTCTTTTGGTGTGTTAACATTTTTAAAGAATTTGCTTTTTTATCTGTAAATTGGGTATGTGCACACGGGACGATGACATACTTCCGCTAAAATCTCTGCCAGCTATGTCACTTCTGCTCACATATTACTAAGGGGATTTTTCACCAAGTGATAACGATGTGTTTTAAGAAAATGTTCACATTTCAGCGAACCGACAGCACTACGGGTGAGCATTGTCAAGTGCCTCTGTGATCATGCCTCTAGTAAGTGCAAAAGTTCACTTTGCTTTTTTTCATATTTGTTGATGTACCTTGAAACGAATAGCCTGAAGCGCTTCTCCTTTTTGGTTGTCGACTTTTTTGTAATTGTTTGAATAATTAGACTTACGTTGTTGATCGTAATTCTATGTGCATCCTGAAGCGAAACGCCATTGTTCTCTATGGCGCCGGATGTAACAGAGCTGGCTGAGATTTAACCGGAAGGGCGTCATCGCTCCGTGTGCATGCACCCCATTCCAGAGCATACACCCCATTGTGGTTTGTCTCAACCAACTTTCTTTTTGTACAGTCACTTCTAGCAAAATGAGAAAGAGCGAGACATTGTTAAATATTGATCTTAATAATAAAGTGCTGTTGCTATGGTTTTTCATAAAGTGAGCAAGATTATTTAAATACAGATGAAAATACTCTGAAGTTGTGGTCTAACTTAATGTAATGTTTAAAATGTTGTTGAAATGTCCCTTACACATTGCAATCGTAACATTCCTCTAGCATGCTGTCTCAAATATTGGTAAATGCTTTCGGAAGGATTCGATTAACTGCACACATAAGGTGATAATTAAAGCAGGAGAATCTGAATGATTTGTAATAGTTTGTCAGTTTGTCAGTGGTTGGACAGGGTTAAGTGTTGTTGGGGGTGGACTGTCTGCACATTTGCGCCTTTGGGGAATAAGAGCAGTGCAGAGAGATGGAAAAGTGCAGAAAATGATTTGCTGATGCAGGGATGCCTAATGCCGGGTATGAGCTGCATGCAGAGTGAGATATTGTGAAAAATGTGAATGAAACTAAACCTTTGGTCAGTGGGCTCAGTTAACACAATGTGGAAATTAATCACGACCTCAGTTAAACATCCAGTTTATTTCAGATCTTTAGTTTTTGGGAACTGATGAATAAAGTTTATCAGTGACATCAAAACTGCAAGCGATCGTTTTTACTTCCGTATCGTGACGCATTTCCGAGTGAAATGGATTTCTAATGAGAAAAATAGTGGGCATGGCTTTCGTCTTTCTCTGCAATTTGATTGGATGTATGAAAACAGCCGTTGCACTTTGAAATGGAACTGGAGGCAGACTGACAGTTGAAGGGGAGGAGTTAGCGGATGCTCCACCCAAGTCTCTGTGGAAGATTTTCAAGTATGGGGTTATGAGTGACGTGATGAACTATGAAATATAGAACTATAGGAAAATCATAACCATTTCGATTCAAGGTTACGCTCCCACTATTATCGTGTTATGTGAAGACCAGCACAACCTAAAGAACTGTATACATGCAGGGGTTTGAAACAAAGCTCTTCAGCTGTTCTGCAGGCAACTCTGCGTTGTATCTTTAATATTAAAGTCTATCTTTTGGCAATGGAACCCACAGTTTTGGGAGTGATTATTCACAGCAATAGAAATAACCACAACAAAATGGCGACGAGGATGGTATGGATGAGAGCAAATAAGTGAGAGACCACATAGCAGGCTGACTGGATGAGCCACACAAACAGGTGGCCACCCAAAAGAGGTAACCACTTTTGCTTATTTACTAAATTTATGTTGTTCATCAAAGAGAAACATTTGGTGGTAAGAATTATCAAAGTGCTCTTCCAAATTAAAAAATAAAATGATTTATAAGAATTAAAGGGTTCCACTTCCAAAGGAATTAAGTGCATGCAATAATCTGTTTGATTACTATGAAGGCCTTGAGTTGTATAGTAATGAGACAGATAAATGGTTTATTAATTTACATTATATAGTTATTGGTAAGTGGGCCTGGATAGATTAAGAGTCTGTGGATACGTTTGAAGGCCTGGCCGGACAACAGTTAACCGGAACTGATAAGTGTTAAAGACAAAAAAGACTTGTGCAGGGAGACAATAATCTGAAGGTGTGTGAATTAGAGGACCTTAAAGCACAGGTGTGTAACTAAACACAGATGAAAATATGTACGTAAAAAACCACTTTAATAATATTGAACAAGATCGGGAAAATATAACTTTTACAAATCGTCGCTGTCGGGCGGAATCCTCGCATCTCCAAAACCATTATTGGATTTGCATTATATGCACATTTTTTTAGTTATTAAACATTGTATCGTTAAAGTTGGTATTATACCTTATAGTGCTATCATATACTGTTGTGTACCAACATTAACACAACATTTCCTCAAAACAATGTTTAATCGGAGATAAAAGGTTTATGACTTGGGAGCAGGGAGATACGAGATTACGCTGTCATTGATAAGAATTGTACGGACACAGACGTTGCTGCTGCCAGCAGTGTTCATCAAAGTCTGCGGTCGCGTTGAGCCTTTTAACAAGAGATGATGCTTTAGTTTTTTTTTTATTGTGGTTACATACATTTTCCTAAACTCTATTTTAAACGTTAGAGCTTTGAGTGATGCAATACCAAAATAAAACGATAAAATGACTAGGCTGTCTAGGCGGAAATTAATCTGCACGCAAATAAAGTTGGCGGTCGCGTTGAGCCTCTTGACAAGAGAAAAGGCTTCAATAGTAAACCAAAGCTAACGACTGTGGTTACATACATCTTCCTAAACTCTATTTTGAACGTTTAAGAACTATAAGTGATGCAATACAAAAAACGATGAGCTGACTATGATGTCTAAGAAACGGAAATTAGCCTAATCTGCTCGCAAATTTACCTTTGTGGCTCACTTAATAAACCTAGTAATAAGTAGATATTAACTGATATGTATTGCTCGACGAGGATTCATTGCTACTTTCAATCAGGAGACGTAATGCTGCGAGGCTCCCGCAGGGGGAAAAAAGAGGTGGAGTTACGAGACTTCTCAGACAATTGAAGTGTCCAATGGAGTTAAGAGATTTGCTCTCAAGCTATTTTCAACACTTTAGATTGGTTAATAATTTGTAAAAATAACAGACCCACATGGGGACTGACCAATAGCATCGATTTGTGAAAAAATATGAGATTGACCAAATTTGGACATAGGAGGTTTCCGCCTAACAGCGACGAAATACATTTACGTTTGTCATTACATTTAAGACGAGACAAAAAAACATGAAACAGGCTGAGCATAAATAGTGTCCAGTGATGAGGCTGATGACGGGCCGATGCGATGATTACAAACCGGGGACAGGTGCGAGTACGTGGTGCGTATTGGGAAACGGAGTTCATGGGGAACATAGGAGAAAACAGGCATGGGGACAGAGGTTCCCTTGACAGTTCTTCCCCCCCCTTTCGGAAGGTGCATCCTCGCACCTTGGAGGAAAAACCAGGGGGGGGGGTGGGCGTCCAGCATGGGAAATCAGCAGAACCACGGAGGATCTGGGAGTTCAGGGGGCCTAGGGGTTTCTGGCTCAGGTTCGGCCGCCTTGGCTGTAGCAGTGGGGCCGGGAAAATCATGGATGATGGAGCTAGGGGATGGCGGCCAACATGGCGCTGGGGTTTGACCTGATGGTGACGCTGGATGCCGTGGTGGTCGAAGTGGGGGTGGAGGCATTTGTCCTGGCCTCTGCGAGGCTGGTGGAAACCGCTGCGAGGAGGTGCTTCCCGTGGCTGGTCCTCGGATTCTTTTTTAGGACAGTAGGTCCGGCCACGTGGGTGTGATCGCCCTACCCCCCAAAATTTTCTTGAGGAATTCTTGGGATGCCCACGCTCCGAGGGGAGCTCTGATGGCTTGGGCGGCTATGAAGGCATGGGGAGATCTGAAAGCTTGTGGAGCTCTGAAGGCTCCGAAGACTTGGAAGGCTCTGGGGGCTCTGAAGCCTCAGAAGGCTCTGAGGGCTCTGGTGGCTCTGGAGAGTCAGAAGGCTCTGAGGGCTCTGGAGGCTCTGGAGACTCAGAAGGCTCTGAGGGCTCTGGAGACTCGGAAGGCTTGGCAGGCTCTGAAGGCTCGAAAGGCTTGGCAGGCTGTAAAGGCTCGGAAGGCTTGGCAGGCTCTGAAAGCACAGAAGGCTCAGAATTCTGGAACAGACACCGATGGGAGACATCATCCAATCCCATCAAAAAGCATGTATTTATAGAGCGGTCATCCCAACTCAACCGATGGCAAATGTCTAAGAAGTCCTCCACGAAACTCTCCGGACGGCTGTTTTGGCACAGCTGGTAGGCGAGGATGTCCTCTAGAGAGTCAAAGCCAAAGTAATCCATCTTGTGGTTGTCTCGTCTTCTGTAGCGGAACATCCCAGGAAATACGCACAAAAGTGTGTACTTAATTAAAACACTTGAATATTAGTAATCAAGACAGGGAGAATATAACTTTTACAAATACATTTGTCATTACATTTAAGCCGAGACAAAGAAACATGAAACAAGCAAAGTATAAACAGTGTCCAGTGACGAGGCTTATGACTGGCCGGTGTGATGATTACAAACACGGGCGTGATGGGAAAAGGAGTCCATGGGGGAACACAGGAGAAAACAGCCATGGGGTCAGATGGAACCGTGACAAGGTGAAATTCCTGGCAGGTGAAAGGTCCTGTGCAGGAGAAAACTCCTGGACAGGTGAAAGGTCCTCTGTAGGTATAAAATTCCTGTCAGGTGAAAATTCTTTCAAGGTGAAAATTCCTGTTCTAGTGTTTGTAAACTTTGTTTTATGTTTGTGTCACAGTCTTGTGTGGTAATAATTGTGTTTGAGGAGTGAGAGTTCATTGGAGTTTAAAGAAAAACTCAGCAAGGTATGAATGAGAATACCAATATTTGTTTATTATAAGGAATATTAATAAACTGGAACAGATAAACTGGGCTTATGATTAAATAACCCGGTATGAATGAACAGCAATCTGTGTTTATTATTAAGAATAGTAATAAACTGGAACAGATCAACTGGGCTTATGATAATAATAAGCTCGTATGAATGAATATCAAATCTGTGTTTATTATTAAAAATATGAATAACTTGAACAGATAAGCTGGGTTTATGATAATGATAAGCTGGTATGAGTGAAAAAGTGTATCAACAGTCTTCCTGTCGTGTATGAGGTATTTAAATACTTAAATGTATGGCATATCTGTGGTACAGTTGAAAGCTGAACACAGGAGTATAGAGCTCCGGCAGTCATGTGACCTATCTGTTTACACCGCCATACTGGCAGGCAAGGACAGCCTCTCCCATCTCCACCATGGCTTCTTCCTTCAGCGACTCCACCGTGGGCTGCCATCCTGGCTGCTCTCTGGCCAGCCATCAGGCTCCTCCTGCTCCAGGTTTCCCCTTGGCTCCTCCCACTCTTCACGCCCACTCTCTGGCGGTCCATCCTGGGGTGAGAGGTACTCTGGCTCCTGTTAGTCAGAGATTTTGGTGGCCTACGAGAATCCGCAGGTAACACTGTTATTCTTACGATCGTCGACTGCTTTTCATAGGCGCCGCATTTTGTTCCACTTCCCAAACTTCCCCCCGCCAAGGAGACTGCACAGGCAGTTTTTGATCATGTGTTTATGATCCATGGGCTACCCTCTGACGTCGTTTCTGACAGGGGTCCCCAGTTTGCCTCTCAGTTTTGGAGGGAATTCTGTCGGCAGATTGGAGCTTTTACAAGTCTGTCATCGGGATTTCACACGCAAACTAATGGGTAGGCTAAAGAACCAACCAGATTCTTGGCCACATGCTTCGTAGTCTTGTGTACCACTGCCCCTCACCCTCATCCTGATCCTAAGTATACCTATGACGCGTTGCCATCCTCTGCCACGGGCTTATATCCGTTTCTCAGTTGCCTTGGATACCAGCCGCCCCTATTCTCTTCTCAAGAATCAGAGAGTTCCCTTCCCTCCGTGCAAGCCTTTATCCAACGATGCCAACGAACCTGGAAAAGAGTATGAACTGCCCTGTGTCAAAACAGAGAACACACACGTTTTGTTGTCAATCGCAGGAGTCTAAACCTCCGAGATACATTTGCGCTCAGAGGGTGTGTCTCTCTACTCCTAATTTACCCCTCCAATCAGCTTCTCATAAATTAGCACCCTGTTTTATCGGACCCTTTTACATTGTCAAAGTCCTCAGTTCCTTGGCCGTACGCCTTTGATAGATAGATATTAGCAACTCGTCTACCCTGATTTCCATGTGTCATGCATTAAGCCGGTCATTCGTGCCCCCTCCCGTCCCACAACTTCCCCAGTCCTTGTCGATGGCTCTCCTGTTTATAGGGTGAGAAGACTCCTGGACGTTCTCCTCCGGGGGCGTGGCTTCCAGTATTTGATCGATTGGCAGGGGTATGGACCGGAGGAGAGAAATTAGATCCCAGCCCGGGACATCCTGGACCGGTCACTTACCGAAGACTTCCTTCGTTCTTGTCAGTCCTCTACCTTGGGAGCACCTGGAGGCGCTTGTCGGGGGAGGGGTACTGTCATGAGCTGGGTTTGATTTTCTTCATTCTGTTACTTAGACTCTAGTTACTGTTTTTTCTCTCTCTCCTATCTGGCTACTTAGACTCAGCTGTTACCTATCGCCATTGGCATTTTCGCTAAATCATCTTGCACCTGTTCCCTCTTAAATTGATTTTCTGTGCTACTTTACTCTGCTGTTCCCGCAGCTTCTTTACCAGATTATTGTGACATTGTTACGGAATCAGTTCAGTTCTGTCAGAGTCTTAGAAAAGTTATCCTATCTAGTTTAGCCCAGCCGTGTCTTCTCCGTGGCTTCAGTTTTATTCTCTGTCCAGTCGCCCTGCTGCCTGTGGGTGCCAGTCCTGTCGCAGTTAACAAGAGAGAGTCTGAAGGCCAGGATTAGCGCTCGCTTGACTCCACCCGTCTGCTGCCCGTTCTGCTGGTCAACACTAGAGGGACCCTGCCTTTGCCTCCGGAGTTCCTTCCAGTTCTGCACCCGCCTGCTTCGTGACAAGTCTATTAGATCTTTATGAATTGTTTGAAACCAGGCTGAAGCACAAAATAAGATTGCGAAGTATTGCTGAGAATTCAGTTTGTATTGGGGTCCAGCAGGAATTATAGCACAGCTCAGCCTGTAATTAACAATGTCAAGAAGAAGGTCTTGAGCTGAGGGATCTGCAAGCATGGTGGCAAAGAGCATGACTTCCACTGAGATCCACAGAGAAATGATGCTGGAGGTTAAGAAACGTATGGCCCTTGAAAGTGGCACAGTGATTTAGCATCCTTTAGGTCCCCCTTAGAGATTAATCCAAGGGAGGACGCCATAAAATGTTATGATACCTAAATTTGGATACTAAATTCTTCACTTACCTAAAATACATAATTTCAATTTTTTTCTCTGGTGATCTTTCCATTTGTTTCACAATGCTCCAGTCCATACTAATGCTCGATGATGTCATTAAACTGCTTTTGTTTAAATTTGATATATTGTGTGGGTTGGCAGACTATTTTTTGGTGCATTTCAGTAGTTTTGTAAATACACAGGCTGAAGTGTTGCTTGTGCTCAGGGTCTAATGTATTCACACACACTTCAAGAGGGAGAAAATCATTTTATTTGTGTCGCAGGGCTAACCAGCCAAACAATACAGCGTTGGAAGGACATATGCTTGAAATAGTTACAAATGAAATGTGTGACTGTACTTGAAACCTGTGTGCATGTTGAACATTAAAAAAGAAAATAGGCCTTCGGAAAAGCCTTATGTAATAAAGAACCAATGCAGATCACAAGCAACCTTCACCTCATTTAATGTCCTGTTTATTTGACACCAAATCTCACCCCAAAACACTTTGCCTAATTTTCTTGCATATTGCCATACTGAAAATTAAAACGGTTGCATTGCATTTGTCTTTGAAGTATCCAATAATAATTCTGTTTTCAAACCATATGACATTTGATTTGTCGATCCATGCGGAAACTCTGTAGGCAAAATAGACAAATGACTTATGGCAGTTATGTGCCACAAATAATTGCAGTAGTTTTTTTACAGTAAATGTAAATCTAAATTCTAACTATAAATGTATTCATGCATAAGCAAGACTACTTTGATTCATGTATTTAAAAAAAAGAAATGCACGCAGCTATGATTTATGGCTAAAGCAGGAAAAAGAGTGCAGCATTGGCTCCAGCAGTGAGGATGAGCTCAGCCTTTAAAACCATTTGAGGAATAAATGATGAAGATCAACTTCATTTGTGTTTTCAGGAGTGGTAGATTCATGCACCAATTACGAATGGGTTTTGTTTTGCAGTGGTTTTGAATGCTGATTTCAAACACATAGGGCCTTATTGAAGCTAAAATATTTTGGTAAATTCTATGATCCAGTAATATTGTTATTTTGCTATAGCTGCGGATAAACAAGTGAACACAAAAACCCTACACTATTATACATTCATCCAACAAATTCATCCAGCTTTTGTTTGATGGCCTTTTATTTGTTATAATAATGTTATTTAGCAACATGTGTGCATGTTGTGTACATTTAGTAGCAAAATTCCCAATTAACCAATGTGATAGGAACCTTCCATAGGAACATTTGCATCATAGTTGACATTACAACATAAACTTGATACCCCCTCCCCCTTTTTCTTCTCAATAGGAAAATGTCAGTCGTATTTGATGTTATAACATGCCCTTGAAAGCTTGTTGTTTAGTGTTTTTGTTAGCAGGATTTGCCGCATTAAACTAGTTTTCAACCCATTTTACATGATTCAATCGTTGGATCATTGACTGGACATATCACATTATGAAAGTAATTTGGGTTGTGAACAGCATTTAACATTGATTTAAACAGTACTGTAATCAAATATGTTGTATATTAGATAGGAATGATGAGAAGAAGTTATCGGTCAAGGGAATTTATAATAAGCTTTAAATCATGAAGTGACATGAAGTGAAAAAAACGATTAGATGGGAAAACCCCCCAATGAACTAGACTCAGGGGAACCCACCCTCAAGACTTTAATCCAACCCATAATAACTGAAGAGGTGCAAGCAGTGGTCAGTGTCACTACTAATGGGTAGCATGCCCTGCAGTTGGCCTTAGGCATTGCTCAGAAACTCAGAGTCGGTTTCCCACGGGGGAAGAGGATAAATTAGATAATGTTAGTGTGATATTTATTTTTTTAAGTGCAGATGAAAATCTGAGAATATGTTGGAGAGTCCTGAAGAGAGAGAGTGTCACAAACATTGTCAGCACTGCAAACAGTCTGGAAAACACTAAACATAGGCTTCCAAGAGGTTGTTATAACAAGAATGATGATGCATATTTTCCTATTGAGGAAAAATAAATAAATAACACATGCCGCTAAATAATGTTTTAACATCAACTATAATCGGCATTTTCCTGTTGATGTAGAGTACCTCAAAACTGCTGACTCAATATCTTGCTCAAGTGTCTCCCTATGGGACTCACATTTTGCCATATTTTACTAATTTTCCCAAAAATCTAATGTCATTCCATTACAACCAAATATTAAAAGCAATTTAACTGGGATGCATGTCTTTCTTTCTTTCTTTCTTTCCACCATCTCACATAACATTTTACAAAATGTAAATTGCCCATCATGAAACCCCTTGTTTTGAACATTATTAACGAAATAGCATGTAAGACACCACAAGCATGTAAAACTATAGGTTCTCAGCGCTAATGAAAGCAAAACAGAAAATAGGATGATGGCGGTAGAATCATGATTCAAGCAGGAAATGAAAACTGGTCAGGGTTGAGATGGAAAGTGGAAACAGCCAACCGCAAGGCAAGTTCGACATGACGACAACGCTAAAAATATGCTGAACCGACCTGTGAGCTTCTATGCCAACACAAACACCTCAATCTATATTATTACAACATTTGTTTCGTTTTCTTAATAAGAACACAAGCATCACTGTACAGTAATGTAACAACATAACCTTGTGTGTTGTGCTTTTGTATGTCTCACCCCCTCAATAGGAAAATGTGCATAGCTGATATTATTTATAATACGACCTTGAAATCCCCTATTGTTTTGTGTTTCTGCTACTGGACTTTTCCAGCGTTGAACTGGTTTTTAATCTTTATTGTAACTGCGATTTTCTGACCATGTAGTTGATTTGACAGACTGGTTTGTTTGCTGTGCCCACTTCAATATAGTAAAAAAACAGAAAAGAGTCAAAGAAAATTTGATAATATGTATGTTAATAAAATAAACAAAGTTTTTGTTTTTGCTTTTTTGCAATAATACTGATAAAAATATATAAAAGCATATACCCATATATACATATACTGTTTGTGTATACACTTTATAATGGTTCAGTGCACTTTTCTCAACCCTTGAGCAGAGTTTCATAATAATCCACACAGGACTGTATCATTTTAGCTCCAAGTGCTATTCAGCGCCCACATATGAGAGCGTAACTGCTTGTCATGTTAGCAGAAAAGTGGAGGAACTCTTCTCATGTGCACCGTTTAACAATATTTTCTGTATATGATTGCAGATTATTTCTATTGAGTAAAATGTTTCGATTCTTAATAAAAACAGATTAATTGTGAGTACTGAATGAGAAATGTATGTTGTTTCTGAGTAGAAAAGTGTTTGCTCAGTAGCGACACCCTTTTGGACCGTTCTGGAATTGCAATGGTTTCACGTGCATGTGCAGTATATCCTCAAGTACTTTGTCTTTAAAAGCAAGGCTTTAATATGCTGGACGCGGTGCTTTACCTCACAACCTAAATGATGTGTTGTTGGCTAATACACAGCATTATGTTTGCCAAAGGTTGTTGGCATTGTCTTTATCTCTTCTGGCTGGACACCAGCTCCGACTGCCATAGTTTATCAAGCCAACTAAATATCCCAGCAAGTTCTACCATTTCGTTAAGCACTATATATCTATTTCATTAACTTGTTCGAGTGAAAAAACAAAGGCTTAAATGCAGAATTACGTCTAAAGGAGGAATTAACCGTCAAAAACCATAACACCAACCAACTTATGAGGTAATGCTTTCCCAGCAGTGGAGGACGGTGAGTCACAGTGTTTACATCACATTTCACAGCCCACGGTTTAGGGTGAGTTGTCTGCTTTGGTGTGTTTGAAAAGTAAGAAATTAAAAGAAAAAAACTGCATGAAGAGCAAGAGATGGGTTCAGAGACTTTATGGTGCAACTGAACCTTAATGTATGAGAAATAATAATATTTAGTTATATAAGATGCTAAGATGGCATCATATGCTTTAAAGCAAATTAATCTGCCTGTGATAGACATAAGCAAATTAAATGGGGCACAGGTCACTTGCAAATCGAGTAAAATGTCCAATTGTATTAAGGTGGTCTCAATCATTTAATAACAGTTGAAAGCATAGCCTGAGATGTGCTGATGTCAAGGTTTTTTCAAGGAGTCAATCAGGTTTTTGCCGGTATTAAAGAGAAACAAATGGCTTAGATGCATTGGCCATGAATGATAATGAATTCCAGGACTTGAGGTAAATGATACACAAAACTCTTATTAAAAAAAAATGAGAGAAGAAATATATATATATATAGTGACGTCTGTGTGACTCGTTGGAGTTATTCAGTGGAACTAAGCTGGTCATTAACGTTCACACTTCAGTAGTGAAATACGCCCTCAGACACCTGGCACAGGTGATTATATCATTACGATTACAGAATGGTGAACTGATACTATATTTTGGCACGTTAACTAAATTGTTTGAACGAGGCAATAGTTCAAAATGTCAAGCATTTGGCAAGTTTAATGTTGAAAATGAATCATTTTATATGCAGACTGTAGTTAGGAGTTTTCATGGTATGTTATAACAGCATGTACTGCTGGCTGATGTTCATGCAGAACAAGAAAAGAGTTTCAAAATAAGGTCATAGAGACTCAGCATTTTCTGCAAAACTGCAAGAACCGTTTTGCTATATGAAATGAATTCGGCACTTATGCCGCTTACGCAAGTATAAAACGTTCACAGCAGAAAAGCCAGCGTGGAAAAACTTCTGTCTGGGATCAGTGGTCTTTAATGGGAGCCTCGGGCAACGTTTTGTGGTTTGTTATTATTGAAAGGCTTATTATGGATTTTCCATTGAAACCTTCACTGAGGGAAATTGCTCTTCGGCATGTCAAAGCACATAAAGGTATTGAACTGAATAACGATTATAGCCGCATGAATGACAGGAGAACCAGGGTACCACATACTGTATGCGTGGTGAGTTCATTCAGCGCTCTAGAAAGGTCAAGATCAGTGTCTTCAAAGTATTTTCTGAATCAAAATAATAACAAGTTGAATACCATGTACTTCTAGTAAAACCACTTTAAGAATATTTGACTTTATAGTTTGTTGTCATTTTGTCACAGTAGAAAAATGAGAAGCCAAAGAAGATATTCACCAAGATCAAAGTAATACTTGTCATTAGGTTCTGAAATACTGATCCAAACTAACCAAATTGTGGTTATGCTTGAAAAATATGTTCTCAGTTTATGCCCAAAGCTTTTTGATCCTAAATCACTATTAGTTAAATTTATTTGGAGAGCTTGTAGTCAACACAAGACCAATAGGACACCCAAACCCAAAAGTGAGCACACATATGCTACATTTGCAAATAGTTGAAAAAGATAATAAGCAACATTTTGAATATTTGAAGTATTTCATTTATAGTATAAATTATAGTATAAATTAATATATACAGCCGCAGAAAAAAAAGAGACTGTTCCAAACTTTCATCTAACCAGTATTTCTAGATGTACTGTGGTCATTCCGTCCAGTGTCTGTTGAATTTCAACACAAGTCATCCAACAGCAACGTGAAAGACTGACAGCATGACATACACGAAAAACTTTTCAAAAAGTTATCAAATATATATATATATATAAATACATGTACAAATATTACTGTTGTGTTGCTTAAAAGTGAATATGAACTTGTTTTCTTTGCAGTATTTGAGGACTGAAAAATGCATCAAATTTATTTTCCTGCGAAGAAATGCAAAAACAAACAATATTTTTATTTGAAATTTGGGAGAAATATTGTAAGTAGTTCCCAGAATGAATTCTATTCCCACACATACCTAAATAATACATTCAAAAAAACTGAAAATAATTTTGAAAGGGTCTCTTATTTTGTTTCCACAGCTGTACATTAAATAGTTTTTTCATATATTTCTAAGCTTTTGTTAATTGTTTCATTGATACTTCATTACAGATGCCAAATTAAATCCAGTCATAACTAAATAGGCAGATTTTTGCAATCGCCTGCTCACATCAGCTATAGGGTCAGTCTTTGTGAAAAGCTTTGAGATCTGAAGATAAGAGTGCTGTCCTTTTCTACTCACTGTCTCAGAACAAAAGATGAACGAGAGACAGATCTTTCAAAAAGCCAATCTGAAAATCCAGCCGGTCCGCAAGCTCACACAGCTCCTGATGTCTATCACCCATAAAGCAGTGAGATTTCTTCGGGAAATTCCTTTATACTCAGTGCGTGTTATCTTTTAACAATCCTTCAGCTAATATCACTTCCGAGTCCACTGTACCTGCACATATTATCTTTACAGTAAAGAACTATAATACAAACCCAATAAGAGACACCGCTTCTAAACACCCTTAAAAATCTTGATTGACCCTCAATCTTCTCCGGTGTTTATCCTCAAAGTATTTTTTTTTTACCTTTGACCTTGGAGGTTGCTAATGACCCAAAACTGTCCAATATCAGATCTACTGTATCACTTCATACATCATTCGAAATCACATCACCACTAGTGACGACTGTTATACGGTAAAGTGATACGTGATGTGATTTTCTAGGGGTACCCTTAACAGTCCATTTGTGACACCGTGTCCCGGCCGAACGTCTCGGCCTGTTGAGGCGTACTTCCTTGTAAGGCCATGCATGCATCTGTGTCAGAATTTCACAGGTAAGCGCACCCTGGCCTGCACGCTTCACTTGTGTAAAGCCTCTATGTGTGTACGTTTGTCGATAGTTGTGTACATATCAACACGGCATGACTGCGCAAGTGGGAAGCGAAAATATAAAAGAGCAAAGTTGGGCATGAGGTGCTTCAGACACCTTTGGATGGGGAGAAAATGAACAAGAGCCAAAGGGACTAACGGAGTGTGAAAGTGAGGAGGGACACGGCTTATTAATGAATAACACGCACTTATTTGAATCCAATTTCCTGCTTTAGCTAACGTTTAAAAGAAGGGACAACTGAAACACAAGCAGGTGAAGGAGAGAGACAGACTGATAACGACAGATCTACATCTAAGTTTCACACCTTCACCTATTGGATATCAATTGAAGATTATCCAGGTAAGCGGAGAACAAAACATTTTTGGTGATAAGCTTACAAGAGCCCTCCTCATTTTGGGGGGGCTGTGAGTCTGGTCTGTAGTCGAGCGAGGCGGATTCGACTCATTTGTGAATCCTGACGTTCTTCAGTCTGGTTCACTCATCAGCACCAATATTCCTTAAGGCATTTTGGGAACATTAAATTCATAAATCTGCTCAGCAGATGATCGGTGGCGGATGGGATATGCGGGTTCCTCCGGCTAGGCTGAACGCTTGCCATTCTGCAGTGTGTAATTGAGCTTTGGAACAGAGTTGATATGTATTGTAATAGACCCTGCATTAAACATTAAGCACCCTCCAGAGATAGCGTGCACGGATCGAGAGCCATCTCAACGGCCCCTCATAAACGACTGATAAGCAGAGATTACCCGCAGCTAACCGCCCTGAACGCAGTGTCATGCGATGCCCGCATTTATCACAGCTTTTATTTACTGTTGTTATGAAGTACATAGAAACATCCAGAATGTGTCAAGCGCACTTGTTTGAATCAAAGAATGCTTTCACTTGCCAGCTTAAGACTTATTGGCTTAACTAATTTGCATTTTTTTCTGAATCAATGCAATGTGTTGGTTTTCAAACAACGTTGAACCTCATTGACCATTGTATAGACCATTGTATAGACACAAAACCACAGAGACATTTCTCAAAATATCTTCTTTTGTGTTCCGTAAGATTCACAAACAGGTTTTGAATGACACGAGGGTGAATAAACAATGACAGTATTTTTATTTTGGGCAATACAGTTTGTGTTTACGAACCTAAAATGAGGCTTCAGTTATAACCTATACACTGAATACAATGTATATAATGCTGGGACAGAGCAGTGCAAATTACATTTTCAATTGTATGAATCAAAAATGATCCAAAGATCTCATATTCTTATTGCATGTAAATATGTGAACAGATTTTGGCGAGGGTCTCCAATTTCATGCATAACAACACAGTGTTTATCCCTCAATAGTCTTGTATGTTAGGCAGCACGTTCCTTGACACACGTCTCCAACTGATGTGTGCCTCTGTTGCTCTGTTTAGCTCGTTTCAGTAAATACATCTTCTCTTGCAAAGTACACAACTAACATCCCTTCCTTCTTTCCCCAGACTCAAAATGAATCGTTCCTTAAGAGAGGTGATGAAGGAGTACATGTCAGAGCGGCGCATTCGAAAGAGCCGCCTGGTGACCAAAGATGGCCGCTGCAACATCGAATTCGGCACCGTCATGCACAAACACCGCTACGCTTACTTCCTCGACATATGGACAACCTTCGTGGAGAGTCGTTGGCGTTTCGTGGTCTTGCACTTCATCGCTTCTTTTACTCTCAGCTGGTTCATCTTCGGTTTGGTCTGGTATTGGATCGCAAGAGACAACGGCGACCTCACATGGCAGAATGCCACCGTGGAGCACGTACTGTGCGTTCAGAACGTCAGATGCATGACGACGGCTTTTCTCTACTCGTTGGAGACACAAACAACCATTGGTTATGGTTACAGATACATCACAGGCTTCTGTCCCGGGTCAGTGGCACTGATCATAATCCAGAGTCTTATTGGTGCCATTATCAACTGCTTTTGGTGTGGTGTGGTCATGACAAAAATATCCCTGCCCAAGAAGAGAGCCAAGACCATAACCTTCAGCGAGTCCGCGGTCATCTGCCCCAAAAAGGGCACGCTGTGCCTTCAGATACGCGTGGCCAACCTACGCAAGACCCTGATGATCGGGAGTCAGATTTACGGCAAGCTCCTCCGGACAACCGTCACGCCTGAAGGAGAAACTGTTATTATGGATCAGGTCAGCATTGATTTTACGGTAGACGCTGGGAAAGACAATCTGTTTTTCGTGTGCCCTTTGTCCCTCTACCACATGATCGACAAAAGAAGTCCGTTCTTCGAAATGGCGGTGGACACTTTACATCAGCAGGAGTTTGAGCTCGTGGTCTTCCTGGATGGCACGGCCGAGTCCACCAGTTCCATCTGCCAGGTCAGGACTTCCTATGTTCCCAATGAAATCATGTGGGGTTATGATTTCCAACCCATCATCTCGCGTAGCAAGGAGGGAAAATACCGCGTGGACTTTTCCAACTTCGCCAAAGTGGTGCCGGTGCCAACCGCTCATTGTTCCTACTGCTACCACAATGAGCCCCGGGCACCATCACCACTCCAGAAATGGCAATGAAAATCAGGGCTTTGAGGTGATTGACATCGACGGACCCAACGGTACCAAAATGTAAATCGTGGTCGCTGTTTGATTGTGTCAAGTGTTTGGAGGAACACGGTGATGTCACCATCTTGACCTTTATCAGAAGTCATGGACATTGACTGTATTGAAAATGTATTGAAAATTACAAAATGATCTCAGTGAAAGTGCAGGCAAAACGTGGGGTGGTGTTATTTGTGGAATGTGTTTATGTATTTTATAAAACATATTTATTTCGTATTTATTTAGGCATGCATGTGGCTATGAGCTCAACCTCTTTGATCTTTGGTTTGACCTTGACCTAAACCTTAAACAAAAACAATATTACTCTCTTTTGTCCTCAGAAAATCAAGATAAAGACTGAAGTGTGATAGTGAAATCTGTCTTTTGTTGCAGAGTCATTGCAATGGGAGTGGGAATAATAACTGAAGGTGCATTAATATGAGATTGATTCTATTAATCTCTCTGTATCTATTCATCTGAATATTTTATATGAACTGATTTTAACACCAATGAACTAGGAAATACTCTGGATTTTTTGCAGATGTTTTATGTTCCAAATCACTCTGGGATGGTGTAAATGTATGTACATGTTGTAAATGAATATATTGTTTATTGTTATATTGCGATGGTAAATGTACTAATGTAATTTTTACTTTGTAAATATCATTTTTTAATAAAACAAAATATACAAAAAATGGATTTGTCTGCAGTATATTAAACATTTTATGATGCATGTTCATAAAAAAACTTGTCAATGATGAACTGAATTTTGCAGAAAAATGACCACATGATGGCGCACAAGACAACGCTTTAACTCTCCAAGTCAGTTGGATGACAAACTGTCCAACTTTCTCCAGGGCTGATATCTCATGCCTTTCAAAGCAGTTGCAGAAAAATGTATTTGATGTCTTTATAAACATTACTGTTCACATGCAGGCTTTTCAATGAATGTTTTATCTGAAGTCCCACCTGCACTGCAACTTTTATTTTCTCAGCTCATTCACCTCAGAACTGTCAGTGATGTTTGCATGATCTAATATGTCTCCTCACCAAAACAGTGGATACAAATCCAAATAAATGAATACTTTCCAGATGTAGTAGGACAATGTGGTCCTGAAATTGGGGTTTATACTCAGTCAGTAGTAGATTAAGTGAAAAATAATGACGTCTAGACCGTAAGATTGACTAAGAAACATTATGTTGATGTCAGACAGTGAGTTCCCATTCGCAGATGTAATATTTGATTTAAAAGCTTGCCATAAAGATGGGGGAAGTTTATTGGCATTTGTTTTTATGGAATCACACAAGTTATTAAGTTGAGGTTATTGAATTACTTTTTTTAGTAGTTTAAAGTGATACCATTTTAAATTAAAGCGAGAAAATGACAGACAGCAAAAAGTTTAATGGAGAGCCTTTTAATGTAAAAACATTTATTTTGTCACATTTTACCTATACAAAAAACCCTTTTACAAAAGGCAATACTTAATAAATTGCAGAAATAACAAAATTAACAAAATGATTAATTGCAATATTTCATATATATTTATATAGTCATAAATTTAATATCCAAAATACATTGCATATATAAAAGAGCACAATTCCTTCATATTTGAGAGTGATCCCTTCACAGAGATAAACTAATGGGAGTTTTCAATTACCTTTTTTCTCACTGTTACTGTACACAAAGGCGAACAGCCTGCGAAAAACAGTTGAATAACACTGTTAAATCAATCTTTGGCACATATTAAATTTACCAGCATAAGCGTTTGGCTTTAAGGCAATTGGCATTATAAGTTATTTTAATACTTTGGAAAACCTTGATTTATGTAAAACAGATTGTCTCCAAGCATGAGGTTTTTGGTAAGGCATTTGCTTTTCAAGGAATAAAAATACATATCAAAACAACTTTCCTATTGTCGTGGCAATGCGCCAAGTCTTTCAGAAAAAGCACTTTCTGAAAAACACTAGAAAACATTCATAAACATATCGCCCATATGTACAGATACAAGACACCTACGTACTACAAACTACTTTCAGGAACTGATAAAAAAATTTTTTGCATTTTGACCGAGGTCAACTCGTATTAACGTATGATTTAACACTGTCACATATGAAAATAGCTCTGCATAATTTATACAGTAAGATGCTTAATGCCTAGTTGACCTTTAATAAAAAAAACAATACTAGCAAATAGGTCTGACAAACGCACAGCGTTCGCGAATCTCTGGTTTCAACGATTTGTGTTGTTTTAAAACGCTTGTTTACTTTTTCTTTTTAAGAGGTACTTTGCATGATGCCCACATTCAGTTATTCAACGTTATTCAACGATCCAAGAATCTATTTAAGAGAGTTTGAAGAGGAATGTAAATGAATCTCACGTGAACTAAATTGACGCTTGTTACATTGGCTATTTTGAGATGAAATCGATTTTCACTGGCCCGTGAGGGTCCTACGAACAGGAATCCCCTCAGACAACTTACATTTAGTCGAAGCTGTATCTGAAATGTGAAGCAGGCTTGAATTCATCCATTGTTTAGATTACAAAACATTCACATCGACACCATCTGCATGGAGGATTGCTAAAAGTGAAAAGTGAGTTTAGCTTGTGCCAGCTAGCCTGAGAAGCTCCTATAAAACCATCCACCGTCCAGTCCTCCACTTTGGAGAGTGTGTGACGGGTGAACGCTTCCATTTTTTCCAGTTGCCAGATTTGCCTCAGCGAGAAATATTTAAGTCAATTAAAAAAGATAAACTTATGTAACCAAGGTTGGTTCAAATAGAAAATCCGAAATAAAGCATGGACTTGGTCCAACAAACATAAACACTCGGTTCACAATTGCATTAACACACAGGGTGAGTTTACAGTGATTCATATCTTCGGTCGTTCACCGATTCCTACGGTCTTTATTTGGTAAAAGGCCCATTTGGTGCAGCTTTTGGCTGTAGAAAGGCACAAGAACATTTCGCAACACACACACGCGCTCTCCAAAACAAACACTGAACAAAACGTCGCTTGTCCTTGAATAAGTAGTACTCCATCTGAAGAGGATCAGACATGTTTTGCTCTGTGTTTCTTCTCTCTACTTTCTCCTTCTTTCCTTTCAACATTTCCTTCATTGTACAAATTTTGCCAGGCCTCTTCAAAAACAAACAAAAAATATCCTTCTGCGTTGTCTTCATCCAGCATCCATTTTATCTTCACTCCAAGTGCAGTTCAAGTTTTGGCATCTGGGGCGAGAGGTGGAGGGCATTAGTAGTAACTGCCTAGGTGGGATGGCACGTGAGAATTGGAGTGACGTGGCACACCCGGATTAGGATAAATTCCGGCCGTTGGAGAGCTCCAGTACGGGGTGGTGTGGCCGAAGAAATTGGAGGAAGTGACCGGCATCGAGGGCGGATGTGGTGAAACGAAATTGACCTTCTGTTGGTGGGCGTGGTAGCTGGGTACGTAAGGCAAGTCGGTCGGGTACTTGTACATGGTCGACTCGGTGGGATGGGGCTGCAGGGCCTGAGCAATGCCGTGGAAGTCGAACTTATAGGCGTAACGTTTTCCGTGCACTTTGGTCATGATGTTCTTGTCGTAGTAGTAGCGCAGGGCGCGGCTCAGTTTGTCGTAGTTCATGTTGGGCTTGCTCTTGCGTTCGCCCCAACGGCGCGCTACTTCGTCTGGGTCTGTCATCTTGAACTCTCCGTTGGTCCCCTCCCAGGTGATGCAGCCGGCGTTGGCGCTGTCGGAAAGAAGTTCAAGCAAGAACTGCCAAAGCTGGATCTGACCTGATCCTGAACAGAAACACAGTTTTACACAAGTTAAAACTTAAATCTAAATAATCAAATACAGTAATGGAATAATTCACCTGAAAGTGACATTCTGTCGTCATATTTGCAATTTATTATTAAGCACTAAACTGGTCCACCTACTTCTATGGAAACCAAAACAATGACTCGTGGAGAATTGTATTTGTAGTTTTTTCCCCAAGCAAATACAATAAATAAGGAACTGAAGCTTTTTATGTCATACAACAGATTTATATAAGGAAGCAGACTGGAATGTGAGTATTTATAATAGAAAATCTATAAATTTCAACATTATTTGACTTACAAAGAGTCATTTTATGGTGAGTTTACATCTAGTTGAATATCAGAGCATTCTTTAGAATTTTCATTGTGTGTTCCATTAAAAACATAAAGTCATGGGACTGTTAAAGTTTTCATTTTTAGAAACTATTCCTTTAAGCTTTTCTGTGTTACCTGGGTTGGCGAGTCGACTGCTGGTGGGTCCTAAGATCTGGTAAGGGTCTAACAGAAAAGAGAAATGAGAATTTGTTATCTAACTGAAATGTTGTTCATCTTTTCATTGGCGTTTTAGTGTCCGTGTGTGTGTATTTAGATTGTCTGGTCACCTGGCTGAGGCCGAGCCTGCTCAGTGTTCTTGGAAACGTTCTGTGAGACCACTGTTGGAGAGCCTGAGAAATGGAAAGAGAGAATAAGAGAACGAGCAACGTCAGGAGAGAGAGAGATGAAAAAGTTAAGCACATTTGTCTGGGCGAGCAGACACATCAGTCTTGGTCCAAAGAAAACAGGAGCAGTAGCTGGCCGGCCTGCTAAGCATTTAATGGGCTTCTTCAGCTTCTCCATGTCCCTAAACTGAAAACTGACCGTTTGCCTTATGGCTGACTCTCCACATTACTGCTCGGGTTCAAGACGCATCAGAATCAAACGTGTTTCTCACATGCTGATCAGTGTTTGATAAACACAAAACAAATCTTTGAAACGATGGAGAATTTCACCATGACACTGACCTTTGCCACTGTGCATGTTGTTTGACCAGCCTGCTCTCCGTACAGCATCATAAGACGCATCTGAAAAAACACAGTTCGAAAGAGAGATACCTTGTCAATTTCAAAGAAAGATAACAAAAGTGTTTTTAAAACCTGCGATTTTTGTTCAAAAGGTCAGAGAGCATTTGGGAATACTTTGAAGGTTCCTGAGAACATTTATTTGATATTATAAGGGACTGAATGGCTTTAATCCCAGATAATGTCTTTGACTGATGAGCGTCTTTGTGCAGATTTTCTCAAAAATATGATAGTGTGTGTACATGAGAGAATGGCCAATGTGTCTGACTTTTGAACAGAAAACACATTACTCACACTTGCATAGTCATAAAGCCTATAATAACATTGTCAGAACTGCAGTTATAATCTCTTTGGATGTAAGAACATGATCATCAGCTAAAGTCTGTTTTTGGAGATCTCGCATTCAGAACCACAAATTAAAAGCACATTTTAAGAATTTGGCAGACAGTGACTGCAATATTTTCTTAGGCAAGCAAACAAATCAATATCAGTCTTATAATGAGCTTTATGGTAGGTTATGGTATCATAACAACAGTTCACTTTAGGCCATTTTCAGAAAATCTCTACAAAGCTAAAAGCATAAAACAGCTTTTTTGGGCATATTCTGGAAATGTGGTAGTATGCCAATGGGAAAAACAGGAAAATGGCCAAAAGACATTTGAATCCTCTCAGGTTTATTATTTATTAAATGCATGTTTATGAATTTGTACATTCATATATTTTTTATGCTATATAGTTTTTTAATTCATCAGTTCATCAAAAAACTTATCACAGAACACAGTAGTGTGCATTTCAAATTTATAAAAAATATTATAGTGCTATGAACAATAATGGAAAAATCATTCAATAACTGCAAATACAATGATGTACAAAAACAAAGCTTTCCTATAATTCCACTGTGGTACAGAATTACCATATGGCAACACATTTTCTTTTTGCTGTGGTACAAATTTGCCATGTGCAATTCGCCTTTGCTCCATTTACTGTAAATCTGAAGAATGTCCTGTTCATCTGTAAACAAACAACTATTTACCCCATAAACGTTTCGACAAAAGTTTCTCAGCCCAACGAGAATGCGAAGGCAAATTATGTGTTGCGTTATGCCGCAAGTATCATTGTCAGAGCAACATTGCAAGAATTTCTATAAAAGTAGCTGAGGACACGTGTGTTTCCTGTGAATCCTCAGACACTACTTCATTCCTAAACGCACTCTTAAACAGTCCCATCATGCCTCGAAGCAGCACTGGTCCCTCTGTTCCAAACAGAAAGACGTCAACGACTGACACTAATCAAGTTTCTATATGCTCCAGACTGCACGCTCAGACATTTGGCCTTGGACCGAGTGTTTCCTCTAGTGCTTAAAGTGTCACTGTGTGCTGTATTATCTGATGAAACTGCCAAAGAACTGCTGGCCCAGCATCAGTAGACTTGAAATGATGCTTTCAAAATAATCTTTGTTTTATGACTGTCCTGAGAGTGTAGCTTTAGTACACAACTAGATTTAATGGACAATGATCGAATATTTCTTCAACTATGGTATTACAGCGCCCTCTTCTGGTCATTGAAGTGGAAAGCACTTCCAAGCTTTGGGTGGAACAAAGACATTAACCTCTGAGGAGTAAGAAAAATGTTTAGTTTGGAAGGTGCTGATAAAACTACATGGCCCAATCACAACAGTGTCTCAGCCAGGGTTTCTGACTGAAGCAACATCCTTGGAGAAAGAATGATGCTCATCTTTAAAATCATTATAAACTTGTGATGATACAAGACTTTTATTGCTTCTGATTATCATTAAATCCATCACAGCAAATTAAGTTTCTGAATGCAATGCTTTCAATACTTCAAAAGTATTCGAACACTTGAAAGAAATGTTTCTCATTGCCATAAAAAAGTTTCATCCGAGTGTGTATGCTTAAATGTCTGAAATGAGTTTTATAGACAAAAATACAATTGTGCAAATATAAATATTTTAATAAAAATGTCTTTGAAATGAATGACTTGGACTACATAATAATAAAAAAGAGCGGCCAATAAGAGCTCAGAATAGAGAGGACTCCTTTAAAATTGTTTAAAAGCCATCTTATGGTGAACGCCCAAGAAGTGGCATGATAAAATGAAAGGAAAACATTTCTGCACATTTCAGGCAAAAGATAACTACAATAAAATGCTAACAAGTTTTATTGTATTGTTAAGATTTTTTAGTCACAACATAACCCTCATAGTTCCGTTTATGGTATTCCAAAGTTTTGATGAGCTTCATTTCTCCTAAAATGTGGAAAGAATATGAATAAGACTGGTAGTTTATATCTACAGAGACCCCCAAGTATTCAGTAAACCTTTAGATAGTTTCTTTACTTATTTGGAGCATTTAAGGTTTAATAGTTTAAAGCTGAAGTTTATTTTCTGTGCCATTAGCGTATGTAATCCAATAGGATGCCATAAACAACTGCCTCGTCCTCCATCAATCAGCAAAACAGAAAGCCCAGCCCCAACCTAACATCCCTGGAAGAAGGTGATGGGACAGCTGGGATGCTCAAACAAACAAAGCTTTGAAAATGCGACCAAGTTATAGTGTTTACACTTGGGAAATCGACCGACCTAAAGGTGCATTGCAAATACAAATTCTGAATTATAAATACAAACATTTTTAAACATGGTTGCTGTACTTCCAAAAGTTCAGATGTCCAGATTTGCTGTTTTTAATGAAATGGAAAAACACTGTACTTTTTAAATGATTAAATCCTGCGCTTTTTAATACTTTGTAATGGTCGATATTTGCAAAACCCAGTGTCAAACATAAAGGGTGACTAATGATTTGGCAAAAATCACGAAATCCGAGGTTTCAGATGTATTTTAACACAGCTTTAAGTCTCATAAAATGATTATACAGATTTTCTTTTAGTAAAAATAGTGAGACGGCTATAGCTGCTGCTGCATAACTTAACAGACGTTGATATCTGAGCTTAAGAGAAGAGACACCGAAACATTCTCCATTTAATAAAATCCTGAACACAGTGAAGTTAGGCAATACACTGAAAAAACAACTATAGGATTTACTTATTTTTTGTGTAAATATTTTGCAAAACATTTTTGAGTAAATTTCACTACATTTTTTGTGTCAAGTTTCTGCACAAAGTAAATTTTACTTAAAAAATGTGTGCAAATTTTGCGCCAAATTTATACAAAAATGAAGTCAATCTTAATTGTTTTTTACAGTGTACTTTGGAAACCTTCCTTTCCAATTATTTTCGATCTTCTATAGTTCTCTGTCCTAAAACTCTCTCTTTTCCTTTAATGATCATCAATTCTTCACTCTCTCACTGTCTGTCAGATCTAATCTGGAGCTGGACCGAGAGAGAGTGCGAGAGAGAGAGAAAGTCCACAGAGAGTTGTGTTTCCTGCCTGCTGAGTCTGCTCACACAACCTCTCTTTGTTTTACTGGCCTTTTTTCCCCCATTTTTTCATGCCCCTCCACCATGAAAAAACACACAGCAGCCAGAAGGAGAAGGGTCAACCAGAAGAGAGAGAACAGAGATGAGAGAGAGAGAGAGAGAGTGGGAGAGATGAAGAGGAGACGAAACCCATCGTCGGAATTGGAAAAGAAAACAATGGTGGTGGCCATTGCTACTGTCTGATATAGCTGAGCAAAACTGGGTAGGAGACACAACAGAAGCAAAGATCCGCCAGATCTTCCCTCTCAACTCTCAGACCTGAAATAGAGAAAAGCAGAGGGCCTGTATTCCCAATTCAATCACATCAGAACTCAACTGCGAAATCAGAGACAGGCGCGCATCTGGGATATGGATACAACAGTTTATATTCATCCTGATGTAGGGGCTGTAAATTTAGTTCTTCTTTACCGTCAGTAGGGATCGCACGCTCATCTCTTCCGTAAACGAGAGGCATTGAGGGTACACAAACAAATGGGCGCTATCTTGCTTAAACAGTTGTGTTCCCGTTCTGTGCAGAGATCTGAACGGCTCTGCTTTCTTTGGGTGTGGCGTCTCCTCGAGAGACCGAGCCGCTGCGCTCCTAGTCAAAACAAAATCCTAGCCCAGCCAGTCGTCTAGACTAGCTCCGTTTTTAAACAGCACACTTAAAGGTTCAACGTATGTTTGCTCAGAAGTTATATGGAAACTGGCCTGAAACCTTCGACAACAGGGCACACCAATAGAATGCACGAACGTGTCTATTGTCGGCGGTCACTGAGTGATTTAAGCACCTATTAATATATGTCAAATGTCACATGACCAATGTGATTTCTTGATTTTTTTATATATTGATCTGATGTGTTTTTATTTCTTTTGTTATTTACTATTTTAAGCTTTGTATTTTTTTTGTTTAATCTAAATATTTATTTTTATATGACATATAATTTTTTCTTTGTAAGAGACTTTGAGAAGTAGCTTTTAAAGGTACTTAATAAAATAAAATGTATTATTATAATTATTATTAAAATGTAGTTGTTTTATTTTTTTTGTGATGATCCTATATTATTTATTTGAGGAAAAATGGAATACACCTTTCCCAATTTTCATCTTTTCAGCATTTCTAGATGTATTGTGGTCATTCCAGTCCAGTGTTTGTTGAATTTTAACAAAATCAAAACTCAGGAGTGACATAAAGTCATCCAACAGCAATGTGAAAGACTGACAGCATGACAAGACACATGGAAACTATGATAAAAATCAAGGTTATCACATACATTTTTTGTGATAAATACCTGTAAAAATATTGCTGTTTTATTTCTTAAAAGTGAATATTAACTTGTTTTCTTTGCAGGATTTGAGGTCTGAAAAAAATACAGAACATCTTTTCTGCTATTTTAACCTGTTTCTCCAGTTTTCATTTTCTGCAAATAAATGCAAATAGAAAAAAAGATTTTCATTTGAAATTTGGGAGAAATATTATTAAACGAATTAAACAAAAATTACCATTTTACCTAAACACATACCTACAAATTAAGGAAAATTGAAAATAATTTTAAAATGGTCTCTTATTTTTTTCTATGGCTTTATGTTCAAATATTCAGTGAGAAGAAATACAATTCTAAAATATATATCAATCTATATATGTGATACACATCTATTATATTAATCTTTGTTAGCTCCGTTGAAGAGATTTTAAGTTCTATGTTTAATGTAGCGCTTACAAAAGACCTGAACTGAATGTGTTGAGACCTGGGCTGCGTTCCCAAAAGCATCGTAACCTTAAGTAGATCTTAGAACCATTGTCACCAATGGAGCTACGATCATCGTAAGCTTACGATGCTTTTGGGAAACACAGCCCTGGTTACTGCATGTGACATTCGACATAAAACATAAAAAAAGCCATTTGCGAAGTGAGAAATGTATGGGTTTCTATACTGAGAATATACCAAACACTGAGAGAAACTATTATGTGGCGTAACATAAGCTCTTTTCCAAAACCTAGTGAGCTCTACTTTACCCGCGATACATCAAACTGCTGCTTTCGTAGGCTGATAATTTCATTACAGAGCCATATACTAAACAGAAGATCTGTAATTTAGATTAGTATAATATGATATTTAATGCCGTAAATGAAAAACAAATCACTATTAATCTTTAACTTCCTGGGAGAAATTGGATTAGAAAAATGGCAGAAGATGTGAAAATAAATCCGCCTCATAAATCAAGATGTAAAATGGTCAGCTTTTCAATAAGCATAGCATTTTATTTCTTGGCTTATGCTCGAGGCTCCAGGGGAGGTGAATGGATCACTAACTAAAGTAAACTTCAGGTATTTTTGTCCATTTTACAAGGGATGCATTCATTTAAAACTGTGCTTTGCCAAAAAAATGTGCTCTTACCCAGAGAACTACACTCGATAGGTCTGTCCGTCACCTCAGTCATACAACTCTACACATGATGACTGACAATTGTGTGAAAGAGGTCAAAGGTCTCAAAGCTTTCTCAGAGTTATCTTATCTTAAAGCCCACTGTACTAATGACCCTAATATGCGTCAGTTCTGAGTACAGAACAGGTGGTCTGTCTTCTGGCTTTTATCACGCCGGCCTCTCCTCTGGTCTTACCCAGATAGCCCTGAGCTCCAGAGAGCAGCGCTATCACTGTTATTACAGCATTGCTCTGAAGTGGGAATGCCCAAAGCAGCCGGTTCTCCAGAGAGACTGTCGAACGTTAAATGGTTTATGGAAACCGATTTCCTTGATGTGTCTGAGAGCCTGATTTAATTTGGATGTGTATCTTGTACCATCAGTGGAAAGTACACAAGTAAATTGAGTTAGGCAAACGAGTCACGTCAATTGTTGTCTACTATCTCTGTGGTCAATTATGTTGTAGAATAATCAACAAAACAACAAAAATCCAAAAGAACTCATATGCCAGACACTTGACAAAATGGACGGCTTCTGCTTTATGACTTAGTCATTCTCGCAGGTCTATTTATTGGTCGGCAGTGAATATAAACAACATCCCAACTGCAACACATTTGCATAGAGTAAGAGATGCTCTTCACCGGTGCATAAATGCTCTATGAATTTACATATTAGCTAGCAAAGCAAAAACACCCATATATAAATTAATATTAAACACAAATAATAAATTAATTATGATTAAAATGATGCGAAATTTTACAGGGTCTAAAAGTTTTACATCACTTGTGAAATGTTGCAATTTTTTATTTTGATATATTATATTAATACAAATTGAATTAGCAGCATGGCAGGTTGAGTAAAGTTGAATGTAAAAAATCTACAAGAAGTTCTGAATTCCTTAGAAATCGGTATGCAATATTTTATGTAGTGACATACAATGTTATATGTTATGCGTATAATTTTGCTTTATTTTCTTCATTGTTTTCTAAAAACATTTTGTTATATATTTATAAAGGGATAATATGACTGATTTCAATTTTATATAGATTTTTTATTTAACTAACCCTTGCTTTAAAGTCCCAGTGAAATAAAAAGTTATGATGCCTATTTTTTCATGAATAAATTTATTGTAAATCGTTTATCAATGTGGGCCATTCTCTTTATAAAATTCGTGTGCCATCATAATCTTTAGTAATGAAAATGCACGTCCTTCCTGTAATGACTATCCATCTTAAATGATGTATGTTAGACGGCTTGGGCGGAGTATTCGTTAACTCCTCCCCTTCAACTGTCAGTCTGCAGCCGGTTCCATATCAAAATGCAATAGCTGTTTTACACATCCAATCAAATCGCAGAGAAAGACTTTATTTTAAGACAATATTTTTCTCCTGAGAAATTCCATTTCACTCGGAAATGCTTCAAAATGCGGAAGTAAAAACGATCGCAACTTCCGGTTCACCGGGACTTTAATCACTATTTTATGACTTGCTATGTTATGCACATTTTCAATGCTCTTATGACATAAAATCAATCTAAGTCACTAAGGTGGGCACTTGAGAGCAAAAACTAGCATCCCAGGACTTGTTGTGATGCACGTGTCCTCCACTTATACATAATTTTGTACACGTTTCAGTTAAAGAATAAGTCTCTCTATCTGCTGTATTGTTGACAGACACACCTGTCCCTCTACCCTTTCTTTCTTTCTTTCTCGGTCTCCCTCGCTCTCTGTTGCAGGTTTAGTTCAGTGTGGCATGTGGCTTTTGTCGTGCTAATTGTCTCTGTGCTCTGAGAGCTGCGCTGCTGTCCGTGCTCAGGTGGGAAATGAATGGTTGCTACTCTTTATTTACACCACACAAAGACAGCACCTGCCGGGCGCCTCGCCTCGGCCTGGAGATCTGCTCTGATGTACAGAAGAAGATGGAAACGGGGGACATGGGCCAACTAAACACTCCGCAAAGCCATTATTGGAGTGAAATGATAAGACCACTTAGGTCTCAAATCAATCCATCTGTCATATCCATAAGTATTGTTAGTGTAATGTGCTTTTTGTGTCTAAGAATTAGTAACCCATTGACAGTACTAAAAATTTCATGTGTACATACAAATAAAAATGACTGTTACTATAGCACATATGGCAGACGCTTTTATTCAAAGTGACCTACAGAGTACTTTCTATCAGAACTATAATTATGATGTATTATGAGGACAATTATTGTGTTTCATACCTTCTTTGGCAGCCAGACGTGGTGACTGGTCAGTATGAGATGGTGTGTTGTATGATATTGATGAGCTGCCTGCAACACACAAATATTGTGTTATTAGTTGTTCGGAAAACAGACAATCACGAATCAATGAATATGTAATGTTACTTAATATATAGTGATGTCACATGTCATAATATCTAATAGCCTTTAACTTGTAAAAGCATTTTGTTTTAAAGAAGCGCTTATATAAACTATATGTACACAAAGCATTTATAAAAATGTGTGTGGTACAAAACAATATTTTTATAAAAATTTTGTAAAGTTTTTTACAAGACAAAATTATTTGGCAATTAGGTAAAACAGCTCAATATCACAGAAAATGGGTTTTATTCAGACTGAACTCACAGGAATTCGTAACTATTTTACAAGGTGGCTAATTCGTATGAATTCATACAGTGCAGACGTAAAAAAGCAATACTGAAGCCCCACCCCTAACACTGCCACCAAACCTAACGTCACTGGCGCGAAAGCAAATCGTACTAAAATGTACGAATGAGATGGTACAAATTAGCCATTCATTAGCAATTTTGTAAAATAGTTAAGTTTTTGGCACGAGATTGTACTATTTTATTTGAATATACCAAACATTGAAAATAAGTGCATCATACATTTACGTTTTTAACAAATCTTTCAGAACATATTATTTTCCGAATTACATACATATTTGTTTGTCTAAAACAGATACATAATATAAATAATAATATTCAATGTAGGTTTGTAAAGGTGTAATAACTATGTAACAACATTGTAACAACATTGTAACAATTCAAACCATTGGCTTTTCTGCCAAAAGGCACTTCAAGTATCAGCAACTAATTCTCAACAATCATCTCTTTCCCACAAGAGCTCCTTAGAACATCCATCACAGTCCAAACACAATCTACACTGCGCACATAAAGAAGCATTCATGTGCCGTCTGAAAGTGTTTCCACTGATCCACCTCAGGCCTGTCCTGAAGCTCTCTCTTCATTTCGGCTGCTTCAACTCGTAAATCAATTCGAAAGAAAACAGAGGGAAAATTACGCTGGCAAAACACATCGTTCTACTGGATGGAGGGCTGCTGGTTACAGCAGTGGGATTTCAGAAGAAGCTGAAAGGGGGTGATGTTGTCTGAATATGTAAAAGGAACTAGTACTTCTTGATGTTTGGTGTTTCTTTGTTCTTTTATAAGAAAGGATGGTAATGTGTTTTAACATATATGTGCATGTATGTATGTTTTATGGGGGAGGAGAGAGCATTAAACACATATTTTAACCTTCAGGCCCCTAACCCCCCAAGCGATGCTGTTGGGGCCACAGAACAGGGCAGCCTTTGTGTGGGGTGCGATCCCCACACAGAAATCAAAGACTGCTGTTCCCATACAAAAATAAACCCCCACACATCCATGTGGAAGAGAGAAACGAGAACTTTTTGTACGAGAATGGAGTAAGAAAAAGACGCAAGTAACACAAGGTTACACCTGAAAGAAATAGTTGCCCGTATTTCTAATAACCCAGCTGTAACCCAACCCAACCACAGCTCGGCTAACCATAACTTTCACTTTTTATCCTACTCTGGTTTGAAATGACAAGGTTCAGTTTTTGTGATCTGTCACTTTAAACTTCTGAACTACAACATTCTTGTTAAGGAGCAGCTGAATGTTTTGCATTTGAACTCTTTGAAAACCATCAGTTGCAGGTCTGGATCATTATATAAGTCCTCACATATAGCACACAAACTACCTTCCTAAAATCTCTCACCTATACATAACACTCAAGGAACAGCAGTTGTGTATCGCAATAGCAGGTAAAAGGTCACCAACATGGGTTTAAACCTGTGTTATGATGCATAATATACCGCTTAATTCATATGTATATAATTAAAATATAGAAATAATTGAAATATTATATAGAAATAATTCTGATGAATAATATAGAAATAAACATACAATATTTTGGACTTTTGAGCTTGTTTTTACTCATAGCTAACCGATTTACAATGCAAAACCAAAAAAGGTGGTACAGATACACAGTACAGTAGTACAGACGTCAAGTCTCTGCTGCAGAAGGTGCTGAAATGTCCAACTCACGTGATAATCCACCACAAGTGGAGGAAAGATCAATAAAATCTTGTGGAAAGGGGAGAGAGAGAGAATACGTCCATATGTTTATGGTCTGTATAAACCATTAACGCTCTCTGAATGTCCCACTCTGAATTATCACCATTCTGTCACATGCAGTATAACTACCAGCAGATCTGCAGCACTGAAGAGAATAACTGCTGTTACACACACACTGCTGTCGGTCTGATTGTGATTCAATGAAAAATACAAAAGTGTTTCATAAAGACTGATAAAAATGTAAAAAGAATCTGGAAATGTATTCCATATGTAACAGCTTTGTTTAAACATTTGATCAAATCTATTTAATTGGAAGTATTTAAAAAACTTGTTTACACATATAGACATCACTTCAGACATTCCACTTACTATAATGAACTTTTCAACTCTTATTAAGTATTAGTAAACTGTTCGGTTAAGGTTAGGGTTAAGAGAATACGTTGATATGTTGCAAGGTAGTCAGTAGAATGCATTAGAAGACATAAAACATACGGCAGTTGATTTCATTTTTATTTTTTTTCTGAATTTACCATGTGTTTAGGTAAAATTATATATATATTTTTTTTTTTTTGTATTATTATAACTAACAAAATGTCTTCAAAATTTCAAATAAAAAATTTGTAATACTGCAAAGAAATCAAGTTCATATTCACTTTCAAGCAATACGACAGTAATATCTGTTCATGTATTTAGGAACATTTCGAGAATTATTTTTATATGTGATAACCATGATTTTTATCTCAGTTTCCATGTGTATTGTCGTGCTGTCAGTCTTTCACATTGCTGTTGGATTACTCTATGTCACTCCTGAGGTTTGATATTTTTGAATGGCCACAATACATCTAGAAATGATGTTTACATGGAAATTTGGAATTGTCTCTTAAATTTTTCCTCGGCTGTATATAGTCTACTAATACGGTAATAACGGATAGTTGACTAGAGGCTGAAAAGTTACTTATACTTAGTGGAATCTAAAGTAGACCATTAAATACAACATCACCAATAACTTTTCCTACAGTTGTGTCTGTATTTTTCGACCTTCTTACACCGCAGTCTACTCTGTGACAAATCCAGTTTCATGAAAGCATGTTCAAAATTAAAAACTCAAACTTTTAGACTTGAACTTTTGCTTTTTTTCTTCGCTGCAACCTACAGACACCTCCCAGACCTAAACATTAAGCCAAACTACTTTCATTGCCTGCTCTTATTAGCACATCATTGACCCATATCAACTGCTTGTGTCAATACAGTGTCTCTCAACGTGTGTGCTTACGTCTGCCTATGTGCTTATCCAAGCTATCTTTTACTCTGTGACCTTTCCAGCACACGCAACACACACCTTTCCATTCAGTACATGCCCCCACTCCCGGACAGAAATTCCAACAAATTCTCAAATTGCACCCAAATTGAAAGCACATTGGTGAGTGGGCGGCAATCTCTAATAAAATCTGGATAACTGACCAACAGCAGTTATAATAAAACCTCTTACAGATATCAGCGCTGTAGACCTCATCTCTGCATACGGCACACAGATACGCTGTTTTTATCTGTAATACATCATACATACTTTGTCTGCTATGATGCGTGTTTTTTGCATATGAGTCAGCGTTTGATTGAACTTTGGCGAGTGAGGCGGGACCCGTCTCTGCTCCTCTGTGTATAGGCTCAATGACACACAAGAATGTTAATCAGACTCCACGTAAACACCACAGCATCTCCACATATGCCGACTGTCACATTCACAGACCTCAGGCACAGGAAACATGTAGCAGGCCAAGGGATGCCGCATGTGCATGTGTATGGACCCATGCCCGTTGTATGAGTGTTTCATTGTAGAGATGCGTGTGTCTGCGACTGTGTTTGTTTGTGTAGCAAAAAGGAAAGAGATGAGCTTTTCGTTTAAACCAAGAGCCGCAGGGGTTGAGAGGAACCCTGGCTAGCGTTTGGTTCTACATACATTTCCAGAGACTTTTCTTAGACCCAAGAGACATACAGATGAAAACAAATGTAGGCGCATACAGAGCAAATCATCATTAATGGGGTTTCTCTTCAAATTCCCAAGCAAGTAAAGCACCCAAATGTCTTGCGTTTGAAAGCAAATGGCCTTCGGTAGAAAGGACAAATGCATCTCTCATATTATTAGATTTGTACTCGGGACGCTTTCCAAGCCAATACAAATGGTGGAGCAGAGGATTACGAGCCATTTCTTCTGTTTCCAAAAAACACAGTGGCTAAATCAAAGAGAGAGCGGAAGGCAGATCCACAATGCCTTGCGCGTAAGCTCTGGCTCTGTCCCGCGGCAATCTCCCTAATGAAAACTCTCTTAAAAAACCCAACTGACAGCTCACAGACAGACTGGGTTCTGCCCTACGACTTACAATGGCGCTCTGTTATACTCCGAGTCTGCATGCAGGCCCACAGCCTGGCCACCAGCACAAAACTGTTGACACCCACGGAATAAAGTTCCCATTACCTCACAGCCGAATCCATCACTATTTAAGGAGGACCGTTTAAAACCGCTCAGCCCTGTTGGGACTCCACCCATCTCAGAACTGAGCTGCTGTCATAATGTTTGGATGGGCCAGCTGGTCTCGCCGTCCAAGCGGATTGCATCTAAAGCGACCCTTCGGAGAATGTCTGTTTACTAACGCGCGGCAGTGCCTATAGCTCTCGTGCAAACAAAGCCAAAGAGCGATCAGAGAGCAAACATTTTCTGTAAAGTTTAGATGATGATCCCGTCGCAGACGCAAGGATAGACGGCATTGATCTATTCAAGTGAATGTGCGGACTACGTTTTTTCAAAGCCAGGGGATCTTTGCCAAAACACGCAGGCTATAACATAAGAAAACGCTTGGAAGGGAAAGGGGGCAAGATGCCTCTGTTGTAAATTAGGGATAAACTTTCTCGTGCAGTGTGTAGGCAGGGGCCTCGATGGCCAGTCTCCTGAGGCCATGCACCTGGGTTTCATCTCTCCAAGTCTGAGGCCGAAAGCACTCAGAGGGAGATGCTCTGGATGCAATGCTTGCTAAATTCATAATCATCTTGACTCTGCCAGACCAAATGCGTTCGGTAAGTCAAACAGGTGGAAAACAGAGCCTTCTTTTGACTAGAGGCTACAAGAGTTGAATAAAAATAAGCGTAACGTGCAAACTATTCAAATTAAAGTCAGAAAAATTGTTGCAAATTTAACAGATGATCTCAGTGTGGCTAAAATGACTGTGCAACAGCGTGGCAAAAACAATGACAGCAACCTCTCTAGACTGCTTGGATCAGTTTCTTGCGTGGATGGTCATGCATTAAACAGTTCCAATTACTTTTACTGTTGTGGTAGAATTATTAAAAGCTTTTCTAAATAGTTTGGGAACAATTTATTGGTCAGTTGCTTGGCACCTCATAAATACTCAAAAACAAATAGAAACGTGGCTCTCAAAAGTCTTATTTTTGTGAAAGTTTTGGTTTAAGTCACTAAGGCAATCTGCCATCAAATAGTCAGACCATTTCAACTATTCTGAGATAATTGATCCAAATTCCATTTAGTCATGCTTTATAAGGCTGACCCTGTCTCGCACAGACAATTTGGACCTTTCCACACTAACATATTAGCAAGTCACATCCCATAAAAGAGAACAATCCATAAAAACATTTTAAAATAAGGATTTATTTCTCAGAAGCCGTAAGTGACTTGTCGCTTTCCTACACTGGGGTGAGTTTCCCCAAAAGCATCGTTAGCCAACTATGGTCGCACGTTCGGTTGTTCAAGCATAGTTCAACGATTTTAGTGTTTCCCAAAACCATCGTTCCAACGATCAATCGCAAGCAGCATGGCAAAGTTGCGTGGTTGGAACTACAGGTCTAGAGCTGTGGTTAGAAGCATCGTTCCTTATTATTATGACGTGTAGACTTACATGCATCAAGCTTTTGATCAAAGTAAGCAAGCAACATGCAGTGCATTCCATATCCATCATTCTAAATATACACAAATTCAATTTTACATCTTTTAGTTTGTCAAGAAAATGTGCGCATGCCCCAGACCTGCATGCTCTAGGACCCTGGGGAATCCATGGGCGGAGTGACGTAGAATGACACTTATAAATGAATTAAATAGTGTGAAATAAAACAACAGATAACAAAAATAGGATAACAAAAGCAGTCCTAAAATGCAATGCATGTTATTTACAGCAAGAATTTGACATTAATTTGATCTGAACGTATTTATTAGTAGATGTCTTTACTCCACCACCTTTGTGGCGCCGTCAACTAGATTGCTGAACCAACTTTGGTTCAAACAATTGATCTCCGACAGAGTTACTACGGTTTCGAGAAACACTACATCGTTAATTTCCCCAACGATACATCGTACTATGGTGGTTAACCAGCGAGTTACGTCGTTGTTCGGGAAATGCAACCAAGATCAGTAAAAAAACTGAAAGCAAATTAAACCGATTAACCAAGATATTCTAACATTATGAAGACTGACATGATTCTGATTTAATGTTTAAAAACTTAATCAGGAATTCCACAAAACCCAAGTTAAACCTTAAAAGAGACTCAAATCTATGCATAAAGAAAGAAAATAAAGGCTGCTGGACTTACTTTCCCTGAGGTAATTGAGATGTGAGAGAAGGACCTCTGCATTATAAACGCTGGTAAGTCGCAGGAAGTCCTCTTTGGTCATCTTGCAAAGTTCTTTTCCATCTGTGTTAAGGAACATGGCTGTGTCGATCTCCTGAAGACCATACTCTTTAATGGCCCAGTCTAACCACTGCCGCACATGGTCTGGGGACCAGAGAGATGGATCTAAAACGACAAATACAAAACAAATCCACATTAGAAAGACCATAGCTTGCTTTTCCATAACTTTTAATGGTTCAACTGTGGGAAAAGTATACAACTATTTCTTTTGTGTAATAACAGCAGTTATTTAGTATTTAAAAAATATTATGTTTATATGTTTCCTGTAATTGTATATAATAATATGTTTCCAAACATATAGAAACATAGGCATTCATCTTAAGCATGCACAATATTATTATCTTGGAATTTTTATATTATAATTACAAAATAAAGGGATTTCATTATTTAGTTAGGAATGTATACTATGAAAAACACAGAAGTAAACGATCACAATCTAAGTCGAACAGTGGATACCTGCTGGGACAATGACTCTCCTCTCATTGGTTGTCATGTTTGGGGGTGGAGCATTCTTATCGTCCATGTAGCCACTATAGCTCATCTGAGATGCGTCGGTTCCACCCACCATCTTATTGCATTTAGCCACACTACAGTCCACCGGGGACTCTCTGCTATACAGACAGAAAGAAAACGAGAGGAAAACAGATCAGAAAAACAGAAAGCTTGTATCCCTAATGCTTATTTCAGAAAGAACAACAAACGCAAATGCTAAATAATACTCCTGACAAATGATCACATGAGGTTTTTGAGAACTATTAAAAAGCAATTATATTTTATCCAGTTTCTTTCTGTTACGCAAACTATAAAGACAAAGAATAGTCTTTATAGACTATAAAGAAATATCATACATGAAAACACGACAGATTAAAGGTCCAGTGTATGAAATTTGGCGGCATCTAGTGGTGAGCCACTAGCGGCACCAACGGCTCTCTCCACCCCTCCCTTTGGAAGCACTACGGTGGCTCACAAAGGACAAAGATATCTACACCGAAGGAGATAACGTATTTACGAAATGTGCTATGTAGAGCAGTTTGTCCGTTTAGGGCTACTGTAGAAACAACATGGTGAATTCCATGTAAGAGGACCTGCGGTGTATGGCTCGACCTGATTTTGCCAAGCAGTTGATGTCCTTTGTTGACCTAAGGACAAATTTTTTTAAATAAAACCTAAACCCACACCAAACCCTAACCATAACTTACAAAAATGATAAGTGAAAAACAATGGTCTAGAAGCACCTAATACTGGTTGGAAGATTAAACATAAAATCAACTTTAAACTCATTTCTGAAATCTGATTGGTTGATTTAAATGTTGTCCAAGGGTCAACATGATGTTGTCCAAAGGATATCAACCACTTGGCAAAAACAGGAGAGCCCGGTGTATGTAGATAGAAATAGCTGATTCTAAGGTAATAAAAACATAACGCTTCATTATTTAAGGTCTTTATTTACTTCTATAGACATTATGGATGTTACGTTGCATTTCTGTCAAATAAATCCTTCAAAAAATGACACACTGGACATTAAAAATGCACGTTACTGTTTCAAAAAGTGCATCAACACATTCAAATTGTCTAACAATTTTCGGATGTTTCCTGAATCAATGCACTGTACCTGGATCCATTGATGTGGTCATATTCTCGTTTGACATTGACCCGGACAGGTTGATTTATCCACTCCTGCTGGGGGGGCAGAGGGTTGATCTTGTGGGGCTGTCCGTAATCCTGCGCACCGGACGCAGTCATGTCTGTTTTAGGTAATGGAGCTGCAGCAGCGTAAGGAGGCTCAAACAGAGACTGGTCTTCACTCACCACTGACAGCGCCTCCTGCAGGGCAACAGGGAACATATTATTGCTTCTCATTAAAGCACAGAGCAACTGACTAATTCAGCACATCACGTGTGATCCGTTTTAAGCAATGCAGATTTTTAGACCGTCTATTTTCTTGCTAAAGGGCAGATCTTTCGTCGGCGCGGGTGCAAACGATGCAGCGCAGCTGATTGCTTATACATGACCACACCACTGCCATGGAAACGTGAAAAACTTGGAGTCAACATGGAATGCCATTCGCAACCATTTTTACTAAACCTGACGTATTTCTGTGGGATATTCGGTGAGAAAAGTCTAGGGCGGGACATGAATTTATTGGGTTGGGAATACAATCTAGGATGGTATGTGCCCGTGAAGAATTGGCCTTGCAAAACAGAATGGAGGCAGGTATATAAAGGGGCGTAGTTTGAAAATTGTGACATCAACTGGAATGTTGTTTTAGGTTAGTTTTAATTTTATATTGACTTCTATTTATATTCTCTGAATATCATTATCAGGCAACATAGACGGAAAAAAAGCAAAACAGAACATAAACACAGCCAAACACAACCATTATCAATTATCATATTTTAATGTTGTTTAATATTGAAAAACTTCACTTTAAGTGTAAAAGTCTCTCTCTTGTTCATGACTCATACGCGAGACAGAACAGAGGCACAGACATCTGTCCAAGGTCACTTCTACATTTGCTCTCATTGCAAACGCTCAGCTGGGGTGATGTCGTTTTATTAAAGAAAACAAACGCAGCAGACAGCCCCTCTGGAGAGAGCAACGTCTACACGTGCATGCGATCGTCTTCATGGATGTTCTTCAACCCATTCACTGCTGAAAGTCACATTTATTCGCATCTTTTTAAACCATCATCTCATATCTTGTCATTTTTGTGTTAGTTGATAAACACCTGTAAAACACTGTTGACTGAACGTTTATCCCAAAACTCAAATACCTTAGTATTCAAAGAGATATTTTCATTTATTTACAAAAAATCTGAAACAAAGAAGAGCATTTCCTTATGGATTTTTTGTAAGAATGAGTAATTGTATACCGCATCCAAATATTTGCCATCGATTGATTGAAATGGACTAATACTGATGTTTACCGTAATGCAGCTTAAAATTAAAATAGAAAATCTTGGAACACGTCTTTTTTTGTTATTTTGTGACAGTCGTCATCAATTTCATCAATGTGATGTGGACAGTATCGGTCGAGCCACAGCAGCCGGGTTGTGGCATGATAAGTATGGCAGAGTCGAGGAATGCCTTCACGGTGCCAGATAAGGCCAGAACTGCTATTATGACTGTTACACATTACTTACACGCAGACATATCAGCCTACACCATATAATTCATGATTGGCAGTCAGTCTTTCCCAAGATTACAGAGGGTTTTAAAAATAGGAAAATCTAATTCCACGCTCAAACTCGTATAACCGTACGGATGGCCCTGTCAAAATGCAATATCATCTAAACTTTACACAAAACTTAGCAACAGTCGGCGTACAAGCTCGGAGCCAAGCATCTTGTTACAATGAGGTTAAAATACTCACAAAGGTGCCATTTTCCTCAGGCCATAAATTGGCCGTGCCTGCATGGCTCAGTTGAACCACGCAGAACCACAGACACTCACTGGGTTGCTGCTGTAGATTTATGGTGAGGCACCAACATCATCTTTGCACAGCTGATAATATTACATGAAGCCTGTACATTTTTCTTTGACTAAAAGATGAATGTTTACTTAAGTTTTTTTTCCATATTACCCGGAGCATAATTTAATGGCAGGATCTGAAATGCCTGCAGTGGGAGCTTCATAAAAAATTAGGATGTACACATCCAATTTAAAGCACAGTGCTATTTTACACAAGAGGGCATTCCTGTCTTTTGTTTCAGGAGGAAAAGGAAACCTGAGAGGAAACCAGATTGTGTGGAACAGGAAATACCCATGGATTGAAACCCCCACCCTCATTTTGGAGCAGTGTACAGTTAAAATCAATCAAGAGATTTTTTCTGTGTCAAATTCCAAATTCATCTAATCAATTCATTTCTAGCTTTAGTTAGAATTCGCATTGAAGACTTTATAATATTTCATGTTATATTCATCATTTTTCATTATTATTTTTAAAATTGTGAACATAATATCATATCAACATTCCATTACCAATAACAATAATAATAATAATAATAATAGTAACCATCATCTTAATCATGAAATGCCACGAAAACAGCTTTGATATTCTAATTAAACAAATAACAAGATTAAAATGCTTTTGCTTCAAAATACTGAAATATTTGACCGACTGCTTCTTTTGAAAGGAGACTTGCTGCATTAAATGCATCTCTCTGATGTCCTTATTCACCCCACTGCAATCGAAACACGATAAAATCTAACACAAGCTTGATGTGTACGGTCCCAAACATATACCACACCCAAAACCACTTAAATGACCGCAAAAAAAAGAGGAGTGCTTAAATGTGCAGCCCTGCCGTCCAGACAAAAGTCAACAATCACGAGTCAATACGAGTTATCTATAGGCTACATTTGAATTATTATTAAAATACGCTCGTTTTAAACCTGATCTCGCTATCCAACTGTGATTCAAAACAAACGTATTACAAGACTAAATGCAAAGAGAAATGATGATGTCCTCACTTCTTTGAAAAAGCTTTATAAAGGCAGATGTCATTTTTTTATAATAAAAATAGCAGTCTATTGTTCACGCAAACGAACCCATTCAAGAGTATTATTGTCAGCCAAGAAGACGGGAAAGGTTGTGAAGAAATATTTTATTGTGGGTGGGCTCCGGTTTTGGACTATATGAATGGTTGGAAAACCTCGGCACGGTGCCACTCCAATTGCGCAGCCACATCTCCAGCCTAAAGCTTTATAATTTATTGAAACCGCTGCGCTAAATGCGCACGCACGCCACAATACACCGAAAAGTCCAAATCAGCCTCATGGAGCGGTGGACATTTGCCATTCCAATCTTAAAGCTAATACGCATTGTTTTGACTGAAAACGCGGCTCTACTCCATCACAAACAACGTGTCTACCCCAGATTATGATCCAAGTTTTTTTCTAAACGCGTCCAAGTGTGTGCGTGGAGAGTCTGTCTGAATGTACCGTATCCTCCGCTATAGACTTCAACATTCAACAAAGTTTCGACGAAAAGGAAAAGGAAACTTGGGGGGAAAAGAAGAGGAAAGCGTATAGGAAATCTGTTCGGAGCGGCTGAAAAGACTCAGGCAGGCAGAACTCAAACATCTAACGGTCTCAAACTCTATACATCTCAGAAACAACCCTCTCCTCCACTCTTACCTTAATAGTTCCGTCCATTTTGCGCAATTTTCAGTGGATCCCGACAATATTCCAAACATGACACGCGTCTGAATTAATTCCAGCCTCCGATATGTGGCGGAGAGACAGAGACAGTTTCGCCGGATGGTTTTTTTCCTCTAAATTTGGGAAGTGAAGTCACTGCGCCTGAGAAGGAAGCCGTGCGTGTATGTGTGTGTGTGTCACTGGCCCTGCCTTCATTACGGCACCCAAAAGCAGGATACTTGTCCCGAGGAGATAAGACACCAAAACAATAGTGTTTCTTTCCTTTGTACATGTTTTTGCCTGGAAATATTTACAGAACGCCTGCCAGCTCTTTTCATATGTTGCGCTTTTTTCTTTGTCTTTTCCCCTCTAAATTTTGTAATGGCCGGTTTGGTATGGAAACATTAGCCCTTCATTAACGCATTACATTTTTAGATTATGCATTAGAACACATAGTTAGCAGTTTAGAAACTTGTTTGATTAAAAATATAAACAAATAAAAGCGATTTGGACAACAAAACGGTCAAAATACAATATTAATAATAGGCTACATAGGCTATGGGAGAAAAGCGATTTATTAAAACATCACAAATGACTTTTAATGCAGACCATCAGGTCACGCAGTCTATTTTGCAACTGCGTGATCAAATGTAACAAACATCCTGTTAGGCTCTGTTAAGGAAAAGCGAACTAGATCTACCTATTGTGAAGAATGTGAAAAGCCTGTCCCAACTTCTGTAGTGTTTTTCAGTCCTGCGACGGGCTTCCATTAATAAAACCGAAGCCCACAGTGCAGAGTCTGTCTGCTCCACACGTGTGCGCCTGTTAGCCTGCGCACCTCCGACCGCACGAATCTCCAGAAAGACTTGTGCTATGAGGCTGTATGGAACATATGGAGTGGCTGATACCTGCCTGTTGTTTAACATTTTCTAGAAATCAATAGCATATGCCCCAACATTTTTTCATGACTTCGTGAATGATGAGGGGAACTGTGTTTATAATAGGATACATTTATTATAGGATACAGCAGACGTAGCTGTACCTTTCTCCTGAAAATAAATTTAAACATATTGGTGCCGCAGTATAAACCTAGTTTTTGCAACGCAGTTCCAAAACGGTATATCTTTTAGTATTACTATATTAAGGTAATTCTATGGCCCATTATATATCCAGACAGTCTTTGCGTAAGATAGAATAAGTCTCCACCCCCCTATACATTTTTTTTCTGTGCGCACTTAAAAAGCTCTCGTCAATTCTGGCGCGCTATTGCCTAGCCCACTCGACACGGAGCCAACGCAGAACGTGAGCGGATCATGAGACCCCCTGACCGAGAGGGCCATGCCTGGGGGAGCGAGACTGAGTCTGCGCCGGTTGGACTTGTGCTGTTTGCGACTTGGGGGTCTGGAGGGGGAGAGCCCCCCTCGAGAGCACCACATCTGGATCCTGCTAGGGGTCAAGGCTTCTCCTGCCTGAGGCCTGCACAGTAATTAACGGAGACACCTTGTTTAACCATTTCGAGTCAGGGCCTCTCTCTCTCTCTTACTAGTGCAGAAAATAACAGTTTTTCCTTCCATTCAAATAAACGGCGTTGGCATATATTTATCCATCTCTGCGTTCTGCATTAGGATGGAGCGATTGGGGAATTCTGGTAAGACAAGAGAAGGAAGGCGAGTTGTAGGAAGAGGATGGATTTGGGTTTTAACCATTTAGCACCATTATTCATTACTGAAATTTAGAATTGGGGTAATCGTATCAGGTTTTGGGACATGTGCGTTACCATGGAGGGGTGGACATCGTTTTCACAGAGCGTGGGACCTGATAGCTGAAACATATGTTTCCCTAGAGGGGCCGCTTAGACTCGACCATTCTTTTAATTAAAACACCATTATCTCTGAGCGCATGACGAGACGGAGATCTGGCGGAGAGGGGTCACTAATGACACTATAATTATGTTTTATGGGCTCCATCTCGATTATTATAAATGAGACGTCTCGTTACTTGATGTTGAACTATATATCAGATAAATAAGGAACACAAAAATCGTTTCACTCAAACTTATGTGGTGCGAAAAAAAGCCTGCAGGTTTATCGCTCGCCCAAGATTCGCCATTTGTTACGATAACACGTCGAAAATAAATTGTTCTGCTTTTATTTACGGAGCAAACTTTTTCAGTGCATCATTAAACCTAGAAAATCGGTCTCTTCTCCCGCGTGGCACTTGCCCAGGTCATTATGAGTCCAGCGGTAACAAACATTTTGAAAGGCCAATAAACAGATGCATGTTGGTTTATGTAGTGAGCCACAGAACATCTGGCTCTGCGCTGGATCCTGACAGCCAGGCATTTCTCCCAACCACGACCTGTGGGAAGCCAGTGCCCCAACGCTACTGGAAAAACCCTGAAGTGCTGGAGCAAGACTTAACCCAGAGTGAGACGAGAGGTTTCCTCGAGTATAAAACAAGCAAGAAAAAAAACGAAAAACGTGTGTGGGAATGACGTGGTAAACATTGGCCACACAATTAGTAAGACGGCAACAGCTATAGATATCACGGTTTTATAACCGTGCAGAAGCTAAATCTATACAACATTTTTTGTGTGACACTATGTGGGTGTGGGTCGTAGACACATACATTTCCTATCTGTGCGATGATATTGGTGAGGATTCGGTGAGATGTCGTCCAGATAGCCTATCTGAGATCGGGATCACGCTTCTCAGGTTGCTCGAGACAGTCACGAGCAGAGAAAGACACGCACGTCGAAAATACGGAGACTGGAGCACACAACAGCAAACTGTCTGGCCTCCTGCTCCAGGCCATAATTAATTTGAGATTTATTTTTATTGGAGAGCCCTCGTCTCGCCCGGCCTTAACCAAACAAAAGCACTATAGCTGAACCATGGCTTTGCTTGAATGAAGCCAAATATTTCTGTGGTAAATCCCGAATTCTGCCAAACAGCAACGACAGACCTTTTCACATTTATGTTAACATTTGGTAACTTTTTTTAATTCATATTATAAAAAAGCACACTTTACCCCGAATAACTTGTCACTCAACAAAGTGACAACTGTAAAAAGCAAACTGATGAAGAATGGGCCTTATTTGTATATGCATACCTTCAGTATTATACACTAAAATTAACTGAAAATAATAACCAAGGCATTTTATCTTTGATTGTAAACTATAGCCCAACTCGACTGCTATGCGCGGCACTATTTATTATTCAGTGAAGCTGGATTTCAAAGGGAAGGTTTTCCCTCAACATTCCTCCGTTGCTAATGTCTCGAAACAAATCGAGAACTGTTCGTGGGACTGTGAAACTGCAGCCCCTCTGTGGAGGAACACAAACTATAGCGTCTCCATGAAAAGCTCCCTTATGCTGGGGGGCAATAAGTCTCCATAACATAACAACTCTGCTCTGGAAAGTATGCTGATTGTAAAGATATAATGAATGACTTTAGCAGGCACAATACTTCATTTTCATGGCTGTCTGTACGGAGTGCACTAAGCCTTTTGATACATTAAAGTTATGGCAGTGGCACTTGGCCATAAATAACCGTCAGTCACAAAAATAATTAATAGTGACAATATAACATAACTTTAATAGAAAGACCTTTAACATCATGTTAGTACCGAAAAGGAAACTAACATGAAATGCGTAAGTCAATTGGTGATAATCAATGTGGGCATGACGTCAGCAAGGGTCAACTTTAGATTTAGTGGACCAATAGCCCATGTGCGGGGATTCCAACTCAATAACAGCCAGGAATGAATGTAAACCGTCTATATGGAAAATTCCCTATGCGTCGGCTTTTCGTGTTTTTCTTTTTCAAAAACAGATGTCTGCCATTTACAATGTTTACATTCTTTAGGATCATGCAAGACAGGAAAATGCACCCCGTCAAATATAATAATGTGCAAAAAGAATTATTTCATAAGGTCGGAGATGGGCAGTCTATCCAGAGTTTACAGTCTTAAATTTCACCATTGGCTTAATGAGACAGTACGCACACCCTATGCCAAAATATGTCAAGAGTGAATCAGGAAAACAGCGTTTACATGTCATTTACCAAGCCAGTCCTCAGTGCAACTTGGAAGAGGAAAAAGGCAATTAAGAAGTTTAAATCTGTTTCCTCCCACATTACCTGCTCGTATTGACGATGTTGTCTTACCTTGACGTAAGACGAAGTGTCGGGGACGGTCTGAAACATTGTCATTGGACAGAGAGCCCGGGGTGATGTTCACTTCTCGGCCCCTTAAAAATAAATCCACAGGTCATTATAGAGAACATGAAACAAAACGAACGAATAAACAAATAAATATAAACAACAACGAATAAATACAACGAAATAATAAACAGCCTATTATTAGGCCTAGGCTACTAATAATAATTATTAGAGCAGAAGGCTAAAAAGAATTAAGCACTCGATAAAATGCTTTAAGGATTTTAACTTTATTTTCACATTCATCTGCTAAATTCGAAACATTTCGAAGGAAAACTATTTGAACAATTTCCTCAAGGCCCATTGCCATTGGTAAAGTAGCGAATGCTAAGACCATCCGACATTCGTTCATTAATATCTGGGCCATCTCACAAACCTGCGCCAAGCATTTCTACTGGTTTCTGTCTATGAATTACACCGATTCCCTCATACGAAAATATTTCCCCTAGCCGTGCCATTTTCTCTCGAAATTGATTTGCTTCGCAGATTCTAAGAAATCTTTTTTTTCATGCCCTAAAGTGATATTTTCATTTCGACAAAAATCTTTTCCCGTCATGAGGGTTTGTATACCTGCATTCTATATAGCATGCATAAAACCTTTGGCAATAATTCGAATGGTTTGTGCACATTCCTTTTCAAGTTAATGCACATCCAGCCACAGAAAGAAAACATTTCTCCACTTGTTCATGAGCGTATAAATGGCACAGTTGAAAAGAGCTGCATTTATTCGTTAAATAATTGACTATACCTTTCATCCCTCCATAGGTCCAAAAATAATACTGGCTTTTGCTTCCAGATTGACTGTATAGGCCTTTCATTCATTAGGCTTTATAATTATTATCATAAGTATTATAGCTAAAGGTGAAGGTATAACAGTATTTTATAACAAATAAAAATGCATTATTATTCATAATTATTATTTTTATTGTTAATAATCGATAAGAATAATCGAAATAATAAGTAAAACATATATAAAAAGGTAAATTTATGAGGTAATGTAAGCACCCCCAACCCACCCCACCCCCGTCACGTTCCTGCTAAGGTTAGCCACATATTGAAACACTTTTCGCTTTAATAAGTGTAGCTTACTAAGTCTCGGGTGAAAGGGCACCTCGGGGACGGTGTCTTTTGCCATTCCTTTAGTGTGCAATTACAAAAAAAGACTGGCACTATAGCAGTGTTTAACTATTTCAGAGGCACCCTGATTGCCATATCACAGAAAGAGAGAAAATAAATAGAAACGAACGAACAAACTTCTCATAAATTGTTCTGCTTGGTGTAACAACCACTGACACATTCCCTACAAACACAGATTGTTTCAATTTATTGTTCACCGCATGCCATCCTCTTTGAGGTGTTATCATTAAAGGCGTCGATTTATCAATAGCATGGTTAAAAGAGTTCATAAGCATTGCTGCCTAGTCTAACAAAATTATGAAACACATTCTCCTGTAGTAAAGGCCTGCTTTGTCTATATTCTATCAATTTAAATTAAAGTCTATATAGCTGTAAAATACAGTTTATACATTTAAAAGATCGAATAACGATCAGTTATGAGAAAAGGGGAGAACTATAGGGTATACATCACAGCAGCAAACCACAATTGATGGGAATTAAAACGCGTGTCTGTTATCGCGATAGGAAACGAGATGTCGTGAGTTCTACACCTGAAGAAACCGACCGAAACGAACAAATCGTGGGTTTCATAATTCGCTCGATTTTTATTCGCAGGGAATCTCTGCGTTAGACCTCGGGCTCCTGAGGGCGAGAGCTGGGCTCGCCTCATAAACTTTCCCAAATGCGTCCAATTTCTAAACGGTAAAAGAGCATAGAATTCCGCATCTGTGGCCAATTAAGTGACTGGAGGCTCGAGATGACTGTTAAATAACTGCGTCGTTTCTCTTCCGAGGAGGACCATGGACATCTAGTGTTACACCTGAAGCGCAGCCTACCTTGTGTGTGCGTTACGCGTTGTCAACACATGCGGATCGAGCAAAGCAAAACTACTGAAGAAGGAATTCAACGGAAACAATTAATTTGCCAATGAAATGCATGTGCGTTATTTCTGCCAATCATTCATTTTTATGCATTTTCAGACGCGTTTATCCAGTGGTTTTAAGGTACGTGTTCTATCAGCATGTGGTCCGGCGCAATATAACCTATGCATTTTCAATGCCACGTTACGAGAATGCAAGAAAGCACAAGAATGGCAATAAGAAGAGAGACGATTATCCAGCGACATGAACAAATAAAGAGGAAATGGTCCAAGTGAGTCAACAACCTCTATGCATAGAGTAAGCTGCAAACCTTCTCTTAACAAGTTCAACTTCTGCCGCGCAGTTTTCCTTAAATATAGCATCCCTACTCACCTGTCCTGTTTCTGTCACTCGGTAAATTTCAATAGAACCGTTTCCAGTCTTAAATAATTAGTCCGGTCTATGAGAAAGTTGTTAACATGGATAAGAGTGAGTTATCTCAAGGAGGCGTGTGTGGAGGAGAGGAGGGCTGTATGAATGGAAAAGCGAGACGGGAGAGCGGCGGCTCGCTGACCAATGAGCAAACACGAACTCGCCCTTCAAGCAACTGCACATCCACTGAACCATGAAATAAGGGAAATCTAACTGAAATGAGAACAGCGCCATAAAAAACGCAGGAGAGGGAAAACAAGCACAAACCCTACTGCGCACACGGAGGACATCCGAATATCCTGTGCGTCCCTGTTTAAAAACATGACTAATTTTGCGTATTTATATTTGAGCATACAGCATGAAATAAATAACTCAAGAACATAGTAGTTTTGAGGTGCTATTTGACCTCCTTCAAGGCAGTGTCAAAATAAAGTTTTATTCGTGACGAGGTTGCGTGCCTTTCGTCAACTGACACATTTCTTTTTCCATTTGATGGCTCCCTAAGGATTACCAGGATGAACGCACTCAGTGGGCTCATGTCAGATCCACGCGTCTCTTTCCTGTTAGGTTGACCCTGCTCACTTCACTAACTTCATTTCCTCACCCGAAAACTCCTTCAAAGAGACAGCGCAGGTTTACAGTGAGGAAAGCTGCTGGTGCGTGACGCTCGACGCCCAGCAAGGAACCAAACGCCTGATAAAGACGATAATTGATCTAACGTGAAGGAGGGTCGATTATTTAATTTATGCCTTTATGAGTGTTTAATAGCACTAAATGTGTTTGGTTAACATATATTAGTGTTCATATTACTGCGTTTGCAAAAGTACTGAGCAATACTAGCAACACCAATTGAACAATACGTTTAAAATGCAATTTCAGGAATGGCTTATGCAATTTCTATACTTATTGCTTATGCATTTAACTATACAATTGTGCAACATAGATAATGTAATAAATGTGTATAAGTTGCCAAAAGTTGCACAAGACCTTATAGCAATTTGTTTATTTCATTAGATACTAATCTTACAGACCCAAATACAATGAGACAAATTCAAAATCTCCGTCTTATTTACAGAAGAAATGCACCTGAATTGAGTAAACTTAACTTTACAAACGAACAACACACCACTTCCCTGTAAGATCACATACATTCTTTCGAACAATAGTAGGAAACTGCCACCTTGACCAGACAGGAAACACATTTAGCAACAACCATCACTACATGGTATGTCGATGTATCATGTGTAAGATGTAAAATAGATCATAAAATAATGCAGTCTTGCAACCAATATTTCTGCGGTGCTGTTTAAATTTGTTGTCATTTTTTTCTCAAATCTATTTTGTCTGAGTATATGCTCCTGGCATCTTACAGTTGGGCCGCAGGATCAATGGTTGAATGACGCACTTCCAAATGCCTCCTGGTGAGAGTGAAGAAACATAAACAGTGTGAGTTAGTTCTCAGAAACTGGATTTTTTTCTTCCTTTGTCTTGCTTCTTTAAAGCTTTTACAGTAATCACATAAAGAAAGCAAATCTGAGGTCAAAACAAGTGAATAATCCTTCTGATTATGTTGTGTGAGAACAATACATTTTGGATTTTGTATGTGTCCTTTATGTTATTTCTGTAAAACAAATATGAACTTAATAATAAGCTTTAGTAAAATATGCAGTATTTTTGACCAGTTTTTGCAGATGTGCCAAGAAAGACATGGTAATAAAGACATTCATGTATACTCATTTTGCTGATTTAAATAAAAAATATAGACACTGGTCATGGTACTGGTTTTAGATTCTACAGTTTTTTGCCAATAAATGCAAAAGTGTATTTATCGTTTGAATAAGTTTATTTGTTTTTCCTATTTATTTATTTATAAAAACCCTGCTTAGTGTTAAGTGATCCAATACTATTTTATACAAATAAGAGAGAATTAAAAAGGCTTATAAATTGTAGGTTACCTGAGCATTCATCACAACTCTCAATACAAGCAAAAGTAAACAAGAAATGATGTTCTGCCCTAAGTTATGAGTTATGACAACAAAATGTGAATGTGAGGCAGAGTATAGCTCAAAAAACGTGTCAGGTTAATATTATGACTGAAATGTAAAAATGAACACTTTATGACAGATCAACTGTTTACCACCATCTTTAGTTTAAAGATGGGTCTGCGGTGAGGGTAAAAATCAGGGTCAAATATAACTGCCTCTCATGGGAGTTAGCATTTCACAAACAGAGTTCCTGCATCCCGTCTAAGATCAACCCCTGTGGAAACTTATCTCAAAATTCTAACTCCACCTCCTGGGACCTCTAATTTACATTGACTCATTTGGCAGAAGCTTTTATCGAAAGCGACTTACATTACATTGTACTATACATTTTTTGTATCTAAGTATGTGCAATCCCTGGGATCGAACCCATGACCTTGGCGTTGCTAGCGTCATGCTCTAACCACTTATATCAGGCTAATTAGGAATATGCAGAAACATACAGATGTGTCTGATTACATCGAGTATGTAGTAATGAAGGCTTGGGTCCTCCAGCATAATGTCTATTTATTTAACTGGAGAAGCAAGAGAGCAGCAGAGATGAAGAGGAGATGGAGATGTTTTCTCAGGGGGAAAGGGTAAATGAGATGCTGGCACCAGTAAAGGCAGGGCACAGCTCTTTTCACGCTAACCCTGTCAAGGCCCACACGCAACAGGATAAACACAGGGGCTTTGGACAACTCAACCAAACTCAAGCACAATTATACTCTACGCAATGATTGCGATATGTTACATTTTTAAGAATCCAAAATCTGGCCTGCAGGAAGTAAGTTGATAAAGAACTGAACTGTGTATAGAGTTTTCTATTTAGTGCATAGGAAAATGTCATGATTTGTAATGAGGACCCAGGTGCAGACAGCGATGGACGAGACTTTAATGCAAAACACAAAGCAAAACACCAAAGATGGAGGAACAAGAGAGAACAAGACTATCAAAACATATAAAACATAAACCAAAACCTCCCACGAGGGGGACAAAACAGGCGTCTAAACTCCTGTCTAAAACTATAAAACTTAAGACAGGAGTCAGGACTTAAACTAAATACATACGAGACCAGGCAAGAGCGATATACGTGGAAACTTCCTCAGGCGTGAAACACAGAGTAATACAAAACGAACCAGCAGAAGACAGCAAACACGAGGGCATTAAATAGGGGACCGAATCAAGAGGGAACAGGTGCAGGGCATGAAACAATTAACAATCAATAATAAAGAGACGAGAGGGTGGGAACAGAGCAAGACCAGAGTGAGAGTATGGAAATCCATTACAGCCAAAATGCCTCTATCCACATAAAACAAGATGTTGTCAACCTCTAATAAAAACAACACAGGGGGAGAAGCAGAAGCCCCCCCCCCCTTAAGGAGCGGCATCCTGCCGCTCCTCAAGTGAAAGTGACCTATTTGTCAGATATGGGAACAACAGAGTCCAAGGGGGGAAGTCCAAATGGGTTGGGACTAGGTGGGGGAGTCTTAGCCGGCTACCAGGCTACCGGATCACGGACTGGACCGACGCCATTCTCCACCGCCTCTTTCTCCTGGACCGGGAGATGGGATGCCTAGGCAGCAGGGAAGGTCCGGGGACGACTGTGGCTGACTCCGAGGAGGGCGAGCCTGATGCGGACTCCCAGGAGAGTCTGCTGCCACGTTTCCCTCAGAGCGGGGCAGGCACGGGAGAGTTCCCTGGAGCCAAGGTGGGCAGAGCCGGGTACCCCAGGGACGCCACAGCCAGGAAGCGGTCCTCCGGTATGGGTGCCAGGGGGGCTGGAGTTCCCGGCATGGTAGGGTCCCTGTACTCCTCACGGTGCATTGCGAAACGAAGTAGGTCGATGAAGCCTAGGGGCCTCAGCATCCTTACCTCCGCGGGCTTGAGGGGTTCATCGAGGCAGCCGTTAAAAGGGCCATAACGCCTCTCTCCACATAAAACAAGAGGTTCTGTCATGGTTCTGCCTCTAGGTCAAATTCAATCCTAATGAAGTGACTGACCTTGTGCGGTTGCCATATATCTGCTTGAATCACATTCAGCGTAGTATTTCTGACAGAAAGGCTTAAGTTAAGATATATACTGCGCACAACGGCCACATTCACACAACAGAATACAGATGTTAGTGTTTTATTGATAACTCACAGAAACATGTGAGCTTCAAAACTCGACAACATTTCGCCACTAGGGGGTGTTGGGCATTTATTGGACGGGCATAGGTGTAGTCAAAACAGGTATGTGCAGAGCTGGGTAGTAACTCATTCCATAAAGTACTGGTCATTGAACTACGTTACATTTTAAAATACTCGTAATCAGAGTACAGTTACTATTTTATTGTTAAACATTACATTACATAGATTACATTACATTTTGCTTTTAAATATTTGATAAGTCTACCACTTTAACTTTTAGGACAACCAACCAACCCACGGTAGCGAGTCTGACATGTTTTTGTTTACAAGCATTTTTGTTCGATATGGATTGCTTAAGAAAGGTGTTAATCTTCACAACCTAGCAACAATTATTACTATGATTTGCACGATTAGTTATTCATTGCATATTGCAAGAAATGTAATAAGGGATTACGTTAGGCTCCTGACTACAAATTTTGCCATGTAGTTTGTAATCAGTAACTGATGAAAATTCCCAAGTAATCTACCCAGCTCTGGGTATGTTTCACATTGAATAATCACTAAAGATTCTGGGCATCTCATGCCCAGTAATAAAAAAAAATGTTAAGCCGTAAAATACTATAAAAAGTCGCACAGCATAATACAAAAATGAACAACAAATTTATTATTCTTTTTTTTTTAGCAAGTGCAAATGACATTGAAGAGGCTTGAGTGGAGATGATAAAACGTTTACAGCTATTTTCAGGGTTGGAGAATGAGGGCTCTAGGGCATTTGTAAAGACCCAGCATAAAGTAAAATATTTCCTACAAAGCATTACGGACGTACGGCTATGGTGTAAGTACTTAAGTAAACAGTTATGGTATAACTAAATTGATGTAAAAAAAAAAAGAAGTAGGCTAAGTCCTTCAACAGCAGAGCACATAACGTTTTTGATTAAAAATGTTTTCATGTAAACATGTAAGACATTGTGGTTTGATTTCTTCTATTAGGCCTATCTTCATTTTCACTGCCAAAGTAGCCCATAGAATTTACAATGAAGAGCCTAATGTTTAAAAAAACAGGCTCAAGCAGTTGTCAGACATATAACGTTAGCTGCTAAAAATACACATTTTACAACGGTAAATTAGAAGCCTCGAAACGCTACGGCACATTTGATTAAACAGTTTCAGTGTTTACGAAGCCTCGCTCTGTCCAGTAATATGCTGTTGCCCACACTCGGCTGTAATGCATTCAATACGGTAAATAACTTGCAGGGAGAAATTGCGGCCCTCTTTTAGACCCGAGCTTGTTGCAAGCAAACTGAAGCGCCAGTGGTCATCGCCATCTTTGATATTAGGTGTTTTTGATTGCGCATATTCCGAACGGCGACATCAAAATACCGCGAGAGCGACAAAAAAGCACAGACTACAGGTGTTCCCGGCTAGGAAAAAACGGACTGATATCGGTTAGGCTTTTTGTTCTTAAAAATAGAATTAGCCACTACACTTAACGTTTGTGTAAACGGGACAATTTGAGTGTCACATTTTCAGGTAAACGATCAATTCCAAACAGACTTGATAAACACAGCTTGTGAGAATCAGAGTAGAATGCAAACTTTGAAGACAGCTCCAGACAGTAAATGTTTGCTTTTAAAGTATCGTGAACCGGAAGTTGCTATTGTTTTTACTTCCGTATTTTGAAGAATTTCCGAATGAAATGGAATTTCTAATGAGAAAAATAGTGGGCGTGGCTTTCATCTTTCTCTGCGATTTGATTGGATGTATAAAAACAGCCGTTTCATTTTGAAACGGAACTGGCTGCATACTGACAGTAGAAGGGGAGGAGTTAACGGATGCTCCGCCCAAGCCGTCTAACATATGTCATTTGAGATGGAAAGTCATCACAGGAAGGAAGTGCATTTTCAGATTTTAACTAAAGATTATAAGGGCACACAAATTTTAAAAAGAGAATGACCCACATTGATAAACTATTTACTATAAACACTGCAATATTTCATGAAAAAATTGAATTTTTCATTTTTACTGGGACTTTAATTACCTTATGCACTTAATATATTTATAGTAATTTGATTACCATTCATAACCATTTCTGTACAACATTTTCTTTGTATTTTTATAATTGAAACATTTTATATAGTATCTTATTATTACGTGTCTTGCTGTATTTGTCTGTGCTGGAAGCTTCAAGAACCAAAGAAAATTATTTGTGAAATAAAGCTTGGCAATGGAGTTCTGTAATCTTTAGCTATTTAATACAAAACTCATACAACTGGTAATATGGTTCAGTTGTATATTTGTGTTTAATATTGCTCCAAATCCCTTAAGCTATATGGTTACTATACCCATAAAAACATGGCTAACTTGCAAAATTGCGTTGTAGATCACATGCCTAGCCATCTGAGGACCAACAACATGTCTTTAAAGGTAAGTAGGCCTTTGTATATATCCCTAAGAAAAATAACAATGTTTTTTATCCTAGTATTTTTTGGTGGGTTTGTATTCCTATAGTTGAACTACAAATGCATGGTTAAATTATGGCTAGTGTAGATAAACCATACATTTGTGTCTGTTATGGTTTTGGTACAGTAACTCCAGAGCATCACTACTCAGGTGAAATAAAATCCCTCGGAGGAACGCAGCAAATCCAGGCATGTGACTGCACACCTCGCCTGAAAAACTTTACAATCATCTCTCCTCCATAAATCCCCTGACCACTCATCATTCAGCAAGCTTTTAGCGGGCCCTTAAAGAAAAGCAACGAGTGAAATGAATCTGCTGTCACCTCTCATTTCTGTCCGCGGCCCGGCCCTGTGAGAGAGCGCGTTGTTCCCGGAGAAGTGGGACGGGACTCTCAGGTTTACCGTGCCGTGCTCTTTTTCTCAGGCATTTGCTTTGAGATCACCCCCCTCCGTGCCCCCGTTCCCCTACCAGACGTGTCTGACAGCCTGAACTCGACGTGAGCCGCTCACCAGACTACAAAACTCATTCATCTGTGGCCTCCACGGTCAAATCTGGAACCAATAAAGCATACTATTGATCCCTTGTCTCACTCAAGCTTGCTCTGTCGGTTCCTCACCACTAGGGGGTTCTCTGAACCAGGTTTGAGACGTAATCGTGCAGTGAGCTGCTGCTTTATGTGTGTGTTTATAGGTGATATTTATTAAAACCAGAGACAACTGTTTTGAAATGGGTTCCATGAGTCAGATATAGAGGCCTTACTCGCATAGGCTTATATCTAATATTGGGTACAGTGACACAACCACATGTGGAACAAGGTTTTCATCGCTCTCCGGGACATCTGGTCACATCTCAGAATGTGAGCAGGTTTATTTCATGTCCATTCATACCAATATAAAAAGAAAAGAGGATGAAAATGAACAGATGAAATATTTTAATATGCACTTGCCGATTAAACATCTGGCCATATTTTAAACCCTAAAATAAACATGATTTTTATTTTAAAAGGAAAAACGTTCTGACATCAAAAGATTGTTTAATTTCCAGCTCAGTAATCTAACATAAGCAAATTTATGACTGTGACGTGTTAAGGTCAGATTTCCTCAATTCCATTAAACATTCCATGGAAAATTCCCAGTTTGTGCTGGGATAATATGAGTCATCAGGTGTTGCACAAACTAGTACAGTCCATGTCGACGTGAGTGCAGGAAAAAAGTTCAAAACAAATAGAAGTGCAACATGACATGGGGTGTCTATCTAAAAGGATAGAGCCAACTTAAAAAAAGAAAAAGAAAAGAAAAGAAAGGAAAGAAAAGAAAAAGGGAGAGACAGGGAGTTGGCCTTAAACTGTGCATGTGTGAGTGACTGCGGGGGCACTGCTCTAAACGCCCTGGCAAAAACCACAACATTCTTCACACACAGATTAACATGGTCTCCTGTATGGTTGTCTATGTGAAACTTAGACAACTTTTACTTCTGGACTTTTGAACTATTGTTGTATTGTAATTGAACGTGACCTTTTTTTGTCTTACATGTCTAACCCTTTAAGTTCAAATCTACAGAAGACATGCAGTAATGCACTTATCTCCACTGACTGATAGAGGGCAGAGTTGAGCTACGAACGAGACCAAACGTTTCACTGAGAGCATCAGTGTCTTTTAAAAATCTTATAGAACCTTAAATGATCATCTTACCAAATATATAAATAAATAAAGTTCACACTTCAGTATGGTGGGCAGTTCTCGCTATTAACAAACCATTAACTAAGACTTTTTCCCCAATAAACACTTAATTTCTTGCATATTAATAGTTGGTAAGGTAGTTGTTAGGTTTAGGTATTGGGTAGGATTAGGGATGTAGCGTATGGTCATGCAGACTATGTGCTTTATAAGTACTAATAAACAGCCAATATGCCAATAATAGGCATGCTAATAACAACAAGTTAATAGAATTTCCCCCTATAAGTGTAACCTACATAAATAAAAAGATGGATTAATAAATAATTTAAAAAGCCAAATAAGGCTAATTCAGCTATGCATTTCTAAAAAGTAATAATAATCTCAATTAGAATAATTAATTTAAGAATTTATGAACTTATTTGTTTATGTTAAACTCAATTATAAGCAATGTACTGAGCCACATACTTGCCATTTTTTGTTACTATTTGTTCTGTGCATGTTTTTCACAATATATGACTCACACACTTAACAACATCTGTAAATAAGAGAGTGAAACTCTAAAGCATATGCACGCAGACATGTAACCAAGGCAAGCACGCACACATAAAAGTAAAGACAAATGTGAGAACACCCACATACGGTCACATTAGCATACATGCAAATGCATGCTAGCGCTCCTTTAGTCGCACTGACACACTTCTCTCACATAAACACCTGCAGTTTTTTCAGCATTATCTCAAGCGTCTTCTGTCACAATACAGATCGAGAGTATTTTGAGGCTTTTTGTTAACTCCGTAATGGTTTCCTTTACAAATTCTGTTGTGTTTCGTGTATTTTCTTTAGGATTGAGTTTAATAAATGAGCGCTGAATATGAAGATAACAGTGGCTGAGGATGAGAGGCTGCACATTTTTGCTGTTGGGCGCTCTGATTGCAGCTCTGATTAAAAGTGGGACGTGAACCAACCGCATTCACAAGATTGCAGATAAGAGTAAGAGAGGGCGAGAGAGGTACATGAAGAATAGAGGAGGGAGTAGAGCAGTTCATTTCCTCACTGAATATCAGACTACAGGATAGACGCTACATCCTTAAATCAGTCTAGAAATACTCCTGTTGTTTGTATTAGGATTTTACGGGCGTGTGAGAGAGAGACATAGAGAGAGAGAGAGTAAGAATGCACTATTGCCATGCTATTGCGTGGTTGGCTGTTTAAGCATAAATAAACTCACAAGTCTTTTGAATGCAGTGAGGATCTGGGAGATCCTTCATTCCAGGATGAAGTTTGATGGGAAGTAGACTGATTATTTATGTGGCTGTAATATAACCCCATTCAGCTGAACTCAGATCCCCCCACTGTCACCATCCATTACTCTCAGGAAACGGCAAATAATGCCTCAAGATGCTTTGTAAGGTATGACAGTCTACTTAGCTGGTTCTTACATCCCCACACAGGTTGCAACACCTGAAAGGCATTTCAGGAACAGTTGTGATGGATGATGTTGGTGGGCATTAAATCTAATAGCTTAAATTGGATTTTGGGCTTGACTGTACACTGTGTGTTTAGGCTACTATATTTAGTGGTGCTTGTTGAAGCAAGTGTCATTGTTACTATGGCCTACTGTTTGGCATAAAAACCTTGACTCTTAGCATTGAACGGTATTACATCTCATGCCGTTCATTCTACAGACCATGATACTTGGAATTATTGGTACCTGGGCATATCTTGAAAGTGAGTTATTAGAAAAAATAGTTGTTGAGCTGTATTGACTTAGACCTGGTTATGTGTTAGTTTGTAATTTATTTATAAAGCACATTTAAAAACAACCCAAAGGTTGACCAAAGTTCTGTACAGAACATTAGAAAGAAAACATAAAAAGAAAAATTACAATCAACAGAATAAAAAAGTCACAATGAAATACATTAGTTATAGACGCAATGGATAAAAGATTGGATTCAAAGAGATAGATGACATCGTTCGAATTGACAGTGCTAAGCTGTTCTGTAGTTTAAGGCCTACCCTATCAAAGGCTCTTTCCCCTCTATGTTTTAGCTTAGTCCTGCACACAGAGAGCAATCCAAGATCCCCAGACCTAAGTGACCTAGTAGGGTTGTGAGGGAGTACCAAGACAGAAAGGTAACCTGGAGCTAAGCCATGTAAGATTTATAAACAAAGACTAAGATTTCAACTCTTTTCTAAATTTAACAGAGCCACCCCAGAGCAACAGGATGGGAGTAATGCGATAACATTTTCTACTACCGGTCAACAGCAAAGCGGTGCCGTTCTGAACAAGTTGTAGATGCCCAATGGATGAACTATTAACTATTAAATTTAATAGTCAAGACGTGGGGTGATGAATGCATGAATAACTGTTTCAAAATTCCAGAGGGAGAGAAAAGTTTTATCTTAAGCAAGTTGACTTAAGTGAAAAAAGCATGATTTGACACAAAGAATTAATCTGTTTATCGAACCGAAGTCCTGAGTCAAATAAGACACCAAGGTTTTTCGCACACGGAGTAACATGAGAACTTAAGCAGCCAGATCCAGATCACCCCATCATTAAAATCACTAGGTCCAAACAATACAACTTCAGTTTTTTTCTCATTTAAGGCCGAGAGTTTTAAGATCTGGACTCCAAATCGGCGTTCATGACCAAGAACTGCTCATAAGGCCATCTGATTGACATGTTAAGCAAACATTTTTTTTTAAAACACGTCGCACACATCTCCCGCAAATACGGTGGAAGTCAACTTAAAATCAGATCGTCTTCAGAAGTGTTTCTAGTTTTGTGTGTCAACGCCATAGACCGTTGACTGAACATCTGAGGCGGAGACTGTCTTGGACTTAGCGACCACCTGGAACATCCTTGGAACCATATACCAATGCCCCAGCTATAATCCACGTTTTTCATAAAATGCCAAATCCAACACGATCTAGTAACTATTTTACTAGGTGGCTCATTTTGGCTAATTCATAGAAATGCACACAATCTTTTTTGTACATTTTAGAAAGATATGTTTCACGCCAATGATGTTAGGGGTGGAGCTTCAGTAGTAGTAAAGTTTTTGAGCGATTCACAATGTACGGATTCATACGAATCTTCCACCCCATAAAATAGTTGAACTCCCGTGAGACCAGGTTGTAAAATAACAGTGGATCAGCACAATGTGCCGTACTTTGACATGGAAGCTAAACAATGCCATTGGTTAAAAAAACAGAGAGCTAAATCGAATGTAATGTCTTGGAAAGGTTTATCTCCTATCCTTTTGGTGACTTTCTAATTTGCATTGAATGCTGTGCTGTAAAAAACAGAGACCGTGACAGCTGGACTTACTCAAGTCTTACCATACCCCATCAGTACACATACGAAACGGGCCATATTGAGGACATCCCTCTCATAAACCACACAGACACACACAGATGCACAAATATTAATCTGTGTTAGCCACCCCGTCTCTTGAAAAGGGGAGTTTCTGTCATCCGCACAACTCTCTTCCATCCTAATTATGTCTATGTGTGTGTGTCTGAATGCCAGATTTTAGACCGCTAATGAAGAGAAGTTCTGGGTGCTGTTGGATGTTGATGCTTGTTAGTTTTGGACCGATCCCAGTATCTTATCAAGACTGAAAATACATTTTTATTTCTTTGTTGTAGTTCCCTCATTATAATCCCCTTTTCTTGCTTTCCAACAGACTCGCTGGCACGCGTTAAACCCTGTCGCGATTCATTTTCACTCTGAGATGAAACACCTGTTTAAAAGTGTTGTAGACCTGGGAGATGCCGTGAGCTGTTACAGAGTACATGCAATACAATACTTTGTCATATTCAGCCGTGGAAAAATGAAGAGATCACTCCGGGTTTGCTTTTATTGTGCACTTTGCAGTCACAAACTTCAGGAATGATAGTCACCCAACAGCAAAGTGAATGTCTGAAAGAAAGAATGAAGATGCGTGAAACTAAGATCCTATACACTTAAAACATGAATATTAACTTGTTTTCTTTGCCATATTCAAGATCTGCGAACATTGCATCCTCTTTTATTTTTACTTTGACCAGTCCCGTTTCCATTTTTCATATTTTCCAATATTTTCCTTTGGGATATGGGAGAAACGTTGTCACTAGTTCACAGAATTGAACAAAAATGATGATTTAACCAAAACAAGTATCGCAAATTCATATTTTGTAGTCTCTTCATTTTTTCCGCATCTTCACTATACAGTGACAGATGTTTTCACAACACTGAATACTCTCCATATAGTGTCCTTAGCCGAACAAGGGTTGAGTCGCTGTGACCTTGTTGACGCTGTTGGCCAAACTTCACACCTCCATGGAGCAAAACCGTATCCGATCGTGGTCAAAAGTCCTCACAGTCGGACCCTCGCACGTGGTGTCGGCCGAGCGACACTCCCTGCTCCCAACAATGTTCTTTTAACTGAGTTCCGGCTCTCGGGTCCTGACCATAGAGGGCGGCGGAGCTCTGTCCCATCGTGAAGCTCTGTGGAAGGCCAACTGGTCATTTTAGATCCTTCTTAAAACTTGAAACATCTGGAGAAGGCTGCACATTTTCCACGGCGTCAAATAGTGGGGATGTTTGTATGACTTAGCAGGCTTATTTAGAGGCTGTTTGCACAATTCATAAAAAGGATTGGGGACTTAATTAAAGATAATATCAAGGGCTAATGCCGCTTCCAAAGAATGCAGCTTTTTTCAGGGAGCAACAAAGTCACTGTTCTTTAGATGCACTTGGAGTCACTGATTCATTGGCACGTTTGCATGAACTCCCTCACAAAGTCTCCCTGTCAACGCCACTGTGTTTGGTCAAAACATGCAATGTTCTTACTGTTATACCAAAGTTTAGACTCCTTATTGATTAGGGACCCAAACTTGGGTTTCTTGGGCGATCAATAGTCGACACTGTCACGGGGCAATATGTGTTTGCTTTTGTCCTCATAACCGTAGCTTTTATCTAAAAATACCTCGGCAAGAAATAAAAACAAGGCTTCAGCAGAAACTCGGCCCGTACCTCTCAAAGCAGCAGACCTCGGAAATACAGCGGCCTAAAATAGACTCGCTCTTCATAAAGACCTTCTTCTTTGTAGTCGCTGGAGCAACATCTGTGCGGCAGTTTTTTCAGGGAAAGAGCCGGGCACTGAATCAAAGAGAGGAAATATCTCCTGCGAGAGATGAGTAGGAGGACATTTTTTCTCGCATTAGGCGCTATCACTCGCTCTTTTCCCCCTAAAATTGAAAAAAGGAACCTGCAGCGATCGGGACTTTTCTAATAAAAGCCCATTAATATCGACCATCCTGGGGTGTCTTTGGAAAAACACATGAGGACAATATGGAGAAGGGTTGACTCAGACTCAAGTGTCATAAAGTATACTTTATTTAGACTCTTAATGGGATAATTCATCCAAAAAGAACAATTCTGTCAGCATTTATTGAATCTCATGTCACTCAAAACCTGTATAATGGAAGTAAATGGGGCCAATTTTGTCCTACAAATTAGGAGGGCCACATTCTACAAAATATCTTCTTTTGCGTTCTGAGGAAGAAAGAAATTCATACAGGTTTAAAATGACATTAAATGAATAATGACAGAATTTTCTTTTTGAGTGAACTATAGCATATAGAAAGCAACTATACCCCAAAAAACGTTTTAAGACTCGAACTCGACTTGAGACAAAAGTCTTGACTTGGTTTCTCTTTCAGAGACATTTGAACATGTCTTAAATAGAGGATGTGAGGTCTGCTAGCACTCAACAAAGCTCTGGGACAATTAAGGGAGGAAACTTCGATGAAACCCCAGTCAGGACGGCAGATGCTCTTGTCAAGACTCAAAAGAATCCTATAGATGATAAGCCTTTGATGTTGTTCTATCATATTTGATGTGTAACAAAAAGTCTAAAAGCATTTAAACCCCACCCCATGTTCCTTTGGCCTACATCTTGAAAACCAACAGTGCAACAAGTGTGAGGTTGATAGCTGAGGTGTATTCCGGGCGACGAGAGGGTGAGACCTGGGGGGATACAGATCTGTGAGATTTAGTTTAACGCTTGCTTTGCACTTGCAACCATGACGGCAACAGAACGGACATGAGCAGTAAAGCAGTCAGACACAGTGAGTGATGAACGTTTAGAGCTCTGTTTAATGTATAGCGTGACCAGGCCGGAGAGAGGAAGAGACAGGGAGAGATATGCGTGAGAGCGCCAACAATGGGTAGGAAAAATGTAATAAAGGGATGGGACAGAAATAATCAGTTTTATCTTTCTGATTTGACACCACAGTAAAAAATTGTCTATAAATGAGTTGTGTATGCTTAGGTCCTTAAAGGGATAGTTTACCCCAAAACCACTGAGACATTTCTCAAAACATCTTTTGTGTTCCACTAAACAAAGAGTCATATACCGGTTTACATCATGACAGAAATGTTCTTTTTGAGTAAACTATCATATCTAATTTGTTTTTCAGACAGCAATGACTTTAAATGGAGAGCATGGGGAAACTTTTGCTTTAGTCGCCTGTGTTTGTGTGTCTTCTTCTCATGTCACAAATCCAAAATGTCTCCAATAAATGTAAATATGAACTCGGACAGTTAAGCTACTCTAATGTTTGCCATCCAAACATACACAAGAGTCCTAATCTTATAGTTTATAGAGCTAGTGAGAAAGAGAGAGAGAAAGAAGGTGTAGCAGAGCTATGGGGAGAGAATGGATGAAAGGTGTTGGAGTGATAAGGAAGGCGTAAGGAATGCAGGAGGTGATGAGTGTCGGATCATGTGGAGAAGAAGTGAATCAGGCCTCTTCTTTGAACTTCTTTGAACCGCTCATCATGTTAATTGAAACAGCATTGTAGGCACACGTGGAAGATCTGGATCGCATTCACCGCCTTTTATTCAATTTGGCTCATCAGAAGGGGTGCGTCTCCTTCTCCTCCTCGCTCCCATTTCTTTCACCACATGGCCATAAGTCACACAGCAACCCTTTTGCCCCTGACGTGTTGCCCCTCTTGAGCCCGGGGGGCTTGCTTTGCACCAGCTTCAGAGCGATTCCCCTCCGAGACGGCGCAGGTTGACATGGCACCTCTTCACGCCTCTCACCTCGGACTTGAAAGCACATTCAGATTTACTTTCAAGGACCCGCATGAAAGATCTTTGACCATGCACTTTCTAATTCAAACAAATGAGAGCGCGGGGTGGCAGCGGAGGGCTTATCTCTCATCCACAAGGTGTTGTAGACGAGACGCGGACGGACCGCTAATAAAAACTACTGTCTTCATAGCAGCTGTAAACTAAACGTGATTGAACCCCACGAGTGACTGATCTGCAGTGCTGTATACTACTGCAACTCAGTTTGTCATACAAATTGAAGACGGGGTGATAAAAAATTGTTGTATAATAGTCTGTTTTTTTAATTATTATATAAAATAATAATGAATATAAGAAAATATAAGAAAATTATTGATTTATATAATTCATATTAATATCAATTAATAGTATATGAATGAAGTTGTTTTTTAAATCATCATTTTATTTTTATTATTATCATCATAATAATTGTTATTATTATAAAAACAATAATAACAATCCACTTAATAATAATAATAATAATAATAAAACATAATGTATTATTATTATCATCATTGTCATAAAACAATTACCAATTGATGTAATTCATATTAATATCAATTCATATTAGCCATATTAATACATATATTATTGTTATTGTTTTTAATAAACATTTTCACAAACAAAATATTCACTTTTCAATAGTTTTCATAATATAACAAATCCTATTTAAAATGCAATCTTTTTCTAACTTTGTCTACCAGTTTAAAATTATTGCACTGCATGAATTCTGAGATTGACTTCTCCATGAAGGATATATCTGATGGTGGTTCAGAATTAGAAAAAAAAAACATCAAAATATGTTGCCTGTCATCTGGCTTTTGTATCAGGTCTGTAGCTTTTGTTTCAGGAGCCTCTGTACTGCTCACTAGGTTTTGTATGAGATTAAAAGCATGAATGCTGTGTATAAACACACACGACAAATAGACAGAACTCTTAACAATCATAATACACCACTGAGGCTTCTATGTCAACGATGCTGTTGTCCAAAACCGGACCAGATGTTTTAATGAAGACAAGATCGCACAGATCTCTGTTCACTTCACATTAAGACAATCCACATTTGTCACACACAGCTGGAGTCTTTCTCAAATACACACCTCATATTCCCTCAAACACATGAATATACAAACGCACGCGCAGGTCGTGACCACCCAGGCCTTATAACGTTTTGTTCATGTGCTCACAACAACAGCTGTTTTTGGGAAAGATGCATGATAAATAGTCCATGTTCTTAACTCCTCTATGTCCAAAACTCAGGGACATGTCACAACTCCAGCCGAAAACTGGCTTCCTCCCACTACGAGCATAAAAAGGGGACCTTGGACAGGACACACAAACAGGCCACTCACTAAACCTCTCCCTGACTCTACCCCAGTACCACTCTCCTCCTCCCCACCGCCGAGCAACCTGCAGGACAGATATCAGAGGAAATCCACCCATTGTGACCCCCAAGGCTTGCTTTTCCTTTTCCCCCGTATATGGACATTTTCCTCCTGCCCTGTGCCGAATCAGAACAGGCTGTGGGACACATCATCGGGGCGCAACATAGGAACTTGGAAACATCATTCTGTACACTTCCTCTATAACCTCTGTTACTGACTGTATGTGGTCAACAGTAACTACAACAATAGTTATTGAACGTCATGTGTGTGGCACAACATTAAAAGTTAATGCAATTCACAAATCATTCTGTCAAATATCATATGATCGGGCACAAACGCGGAAGTACATTAACGTCTGGATTTACTAACTTCAAAAGTATTTTGTAACATTAAAACATAAATGTTACTAGTGATTTAGTAGCATCAAAACATCACAAATATCTGTTAACATCATCAGAGCAACGTTCCATTATTATATATACACAATTATTTCCGGATTGAAGTGGGAATTATAGAATTTCCCAGAGCATGTGAAGGCATATGAATAAAAAAGTTCAATAACGCATTTGTATGTGTATTGGTGTCAAGATTTGTGTCGATCTATTGGGAAAAATGTAATTTAAATACAGACAAGTAAGCTTTTAAAAATATTTTTGATTCAGATCAGTTATAGATTCAGATAGTATTCAAATTGTGTAGAAAATATAATATATATATAAAATATTGATATAATATCAATATTTTTTCATCTTTCTATCATTCTTTATCTTTCACAATCCAAACAACATTAAAATAATGTATATTCCCAATTCCATTTTTTAAAGAATAGATAAGAAAAGATATTATTATTTATTATTAATGATACCAGTAGGCTACAATCTTTTGATCGTATGACGTTGTTCCCAGATCAGTCGCTGCACACTTGTTTGATGTGGAAAGTCGTGAATGGGTTTTGGAGTGAAGCGCTGTAATTGGGGAGGGTGGGACTCCGGCAAGTGCGCTTTATCCTTCCTCTCCAAAGACGAGCCAGGTACACACACCAGCTGACAGCTCACCGCAAACAGCCTTCAGCGTATCAGCGAAATAACGGTAAGGGAAAGTTTATTTGATTACTTTGTCGATTTGTCTGCGGTAGAAAATGGTTCAAGTGAGCAATTTCCGAGCGCGTAAAGCGAGCAGACACTGGCGGTGCTGCGCTGGAGCGCTTGGCTTTGAACTTTCTGTTTGGATCAGGATGAATCGCGCCGTTATTCTGACGCCCAAAAACTTACTCAGCAACAAGAATTGAATGGATATTTTAATAATGATGAAAGAACATTTTGTTCTCTGACAAAGAAGTGTGTTTTTAAACGTTTTGCAACTTTTCCACTTTTCAGAGCTGGATGTTTTAAAGTAGCCTATTTCATTACTAACTGTCAGAAAATCTTACATTAACTTAATAGTTTTATTAAATTGAAAATTCCTTATGGTTAAAATTTTATTGTGACTACAAAAATAGTTTACATTTAAATTTCAAGCTCTATTATTACTATTCATCAAATGCTGTCCTTGATTTGCTATTCTGACTGTGCGATACATATTCATTCTGTGGAATAAGAGACTGTTTTGGTAACCTCTGGAAGATTCATCTGTAACAGCCACCTCAACCTTTGACTGAGTGTAACATCAGTTGTCACACTCTCTAAGCACTTCAAGATGTTCACTATCTCTCTTAGACACAGGCACACACACAAGTTTCTGTTTTAGGTGAATCCTCAGTCGTTGCCCTGCCTGTCCGTGTACGCGTCATGAACTTCTTTCAGAAACAGAATCCTCACAGCTGGGCTCCAGCTCTCTCTGCTAATGGTTGCTCTAGTAAACAGTGATAAAGGCATGGCAGTAAGAGGACACTGCAGAATGAGTAGGAGGGTAGAAGGGGAGGGGTTGGGCAGAAACCAGGCATTAGACCGCTTCCAAAGAAACAGAACTTTTATACTGTATTATTAGGTGTTTTGTTAAGTTTTGATATTTAATATTGTTTTATTATACTGTCTTCTTATTAATGTTGCTTGCTGAGCACAAAAGAAGATATTTTGAAGAATGTTGGCACCCCATGACTTGGATTGGTTTTGTGTCCATACAATAGAAGTGAATGGGTACCGGCGCTACCAACTTTCTTCGAAATATCTTCTTTTGTGTTTTAAGGAAGAAAGAAAGTCATACAGGTTTGAAATGACAAGAGAGTGAGTAAATGATGACAGAATTTTCACTTTCATCACATTAACAAACAAAAAGAATGTGTATCACCATCTGTGTCATGGACATGAATTATGTGCTATTATTTTGGGATGTCAGACTTATGTTTCTCACCTGAGCTGACATCATCATCATATCATGTCGGTGAAATTTACCTAGGCTAACATCACTCAAAGTTTCTACTGAAAATGTAAAAAAAAAAAAAATTACTACTATGAAATAATGATACTTATATTTAACAATTATACTTACGACTAAAAGCATTTGATTAAATTTGTGTTATAAACAGTGACATTTAAATCTTATAAATTCCTTCAGTTACATTCAACAATTGGTATTTTACCATGATGCGGGATTTCCAAATATCAATATCTATGAACTCATATTTAAACCATTTAATATTTGAAAACAGTAAAAAAATAGCTTCCATCCATATACTTTAAAAGTAATGTAAATTTAAAATGCACAGTGACTGTTCTTTAAATGATCTGATGTTTTGCCCAGCTCTCGGTTAAGCACACTTAAGCGACATTGCAGCAACATTGCAGCAACATTGCAGCAGCATTGCAGTAACATTTCGAAATATAGCCGCTGTTGAACGCTATCACTCTACCATCAGGTTTCGCCCTTCTGCTTGTTTTGGTTCATCCGATGTCATTTATATATCTGAGTGACAGGTTATTACTAATCCAGGTTAACCATACGCCTGGTGGAGTCTTGTCTCCAGGATAAACAGTGTGTGATTGATTGAGGTCCGTGCCCTCACCAACCTTACCTCCAATGTGGCCATGTGTTTGTGTCTTTTGTCCACAGGCTTCCATCGCTGCAGCGGTTCAGGCAACGGCTTGTAGAATGAGTTACTACTTGGATCCAGTTTCCTCCTATCAGACTCTTCAACCGCCCAACTGTCTGGGTGCAATGGTAAGACCCCTCCACCTTCCACTATAAATCACATCTGTTTGGCCTAAGCTGCCCACCACAATGGCCATGTGCAAGGCAGCAAGTGAAAACACATCCCTCCATCAAGTTGACGGTTGAGCGAGGATCGGTAGAATTTGCGTATCACAAGCATGGTATGCATGGTAATTCAATTTAGGCTAGATAAGTGAGTGGGATGTGTTAACTGCAGTTCTCAAACACGCTTAGGCCTATATAAAATTTGCAACATAACAGTGAAAAAAATCCTTATTGTACCTTGTTTAATGCTTTGTTTTGCATCCGCTCACGTGAACTGTTGATCCCGGTACTTCTTACTTTTGTGGTTTTTTTTTTTTGTTCAATTTTTAGTTTATGTTTAGCTCAAGGACATTTTGAGCTTATATCATTAATTACGATATATCTGTATATTGCAAAAAAAAAAATGATTCACATATTTCACAATATTTTCCCGTTGACACTGTTAGAAAATGTGAAAAATTTCTGTAGCACAGGGAAGGTGGGTACTTGGTTCATGAGTTCTGTATTAGTCAAATAAGACAAAAACGATCAAATGTACACTTCTGAAGTTTTGGACGACTCATTTTTAGTAACTGTTATGTTAAACATTTGTTTTGAGATCAGTGCTATGTCAGTACCTTGTCATTTCTGGGTACAAGTAATAATACCGAAATTAATAAATATTTTTTTGTGAGTACCGTCGATGGTAAAAAAAGAATGTGATTTTCGTATTCAGCATCTTAAACTTCATAACGAAACAGTAAAAATTATAACGAAATACAATTATAAAATAATCAAAGTTACATTGCGTTATCTTCAGGGTCTGTCATCACGTTCATTGCATCTGAAGGTTGCGTATCAATTCTGTTATCTGAGCAGTCTGCAGTATTACGATTCGTAATATGTAAATGTGGATGTCAATGTGATTTCAGCGGTATTAAAAGGGTCTGAACCCAGAAATGACACCAACCCGCCCTGAATGCCAAACATTGGACACAGAATGCTCAGTGAAACGCTCAGGCCTCGCATCAAAAGAAAAAATTTAAAAAAGCAAAAGAGCGAAATTATAATGTGAATCTTTTAAGAAAAAACATGAACCTCCATTAAACCCTCACACACGTCTTGGGGTCAAGGTTGTTTGTTGGGTCGGTAAAAAAAGGAACATGTTAGCAGTCCTGCCGAAGAGAGAAGTCAGGCAGAGCATATTGGGATTCCACGCAGGTGAGTTCAGAATGAAAGGTGTCTAATAAAGATTCAGGGAGGACATTTAGGCATCAGTATGCACAGACAGGGCTGTTAGTCTTCGAGATGGAAAGGGTCGCATGCTAATCCGCACCCGACCCGGCCTCCTCATGCAGGAACTCACCGTTCAGCTAATCTGCTCAGGTGGCCTCCGTGGCTTTTGAAATTGAGATGACTGTACGCTCGTCTCCCACCACGGTCAAAGGCTACGTGGAGGGGGCTTTCCTCCCGGTTCATTAATTTACATCTACCGAAGAAGAAAAGAACATTCTCTGATCTCATCACCTCCTCCTCCACCTCTCTCTCTCTCTCTCTCTCTCTTTCTCTCTCTCGTGAACTAAAGATGAGGAGACCGAGATAGATAGATGTTCGTCAGTGTCATCAAGTAGATTATTAGCACCAAAGTCTAACAGAACAATATTGCCTGGTGTTGTTGTTGTTCTGAATGAAGTACGTCTGTTGACACGGCACACTTAATTTTCTTAAGGGCAACTCGAGAGGGTGATGTGAACCCCACTTCATCACGGAACACGACTCTCGAAACGCATCGCATTTGCATTTGGTCCTTTCTGATTGGATGTCAAAAAGCGCCAACCGTGTTACTCTGCTAATTTTCCGCTCATCGTCAGACATTCTGGCTCCCTGTTTCAGTCATGAGGATGGGGGACGGAGTGGCATCGCTCTTTGAATCGGACGGGACCCAATAAATCCAACTGCCGTCCTCCCTACTTCCTCTATATCTCCCTCAACAACCATCTATATCTCTCTCCGCTCCCCATGACTCCACTAGCGGAGCTTCAGACTAACCTATGATCTCCCAGCTCAACCAACCCCCCCATCACTGCCACTACGACGACTTCAGCTCTATAAAGCTGCTGTCAGGTCTTGGTTGATAAACACAGGCTTGCCTCAACAGCAGGCTTTATCAGATGGGCAGTCAGTGAGGCTGAAGACGCCTCCCCTTTACTAAGAACAGGCCTGGAGACAGACAGTAGCTCAGATACCCGGGGCTTCTGTCACCAGAAACACTCGAGATGACAAATCTGTTGTCAACCTTTGGAAACTTTAGAAATATAATACAGTGTCTCTTTCTTTTTTTTTTTAGCATTTTGTAGCCTGTGGGGTGTTAACGGGCCGGTTCACCCAAAAATGAAAAATCTGTCATTATTTAGGGGTACTCACTGCTATGTTGTTCCAAACTGGTACGACTCTTTAACAGCTGAGCAGAATATCAGGCATTAACTTTTGCCTTCTAAAGATGGTTTCAAAATGACAATTGTAGTGCGCATATGCGCGTTTTTGGGCTGCACTCAACTTCCGGTACACATTCGCAAACAATAGAGTGCCTGTAGATTATTTTCTGATAACACGCACAAGAAACCGAGAAGAACCGTTACTTGGCTAAACTTGTGTCTCCAATATTTTGAATGTAGACTGTGATACCAGGCTCAACCGCTAGATGTCAATAAATGCGACCAAACTTCAGGACCCATTCAACAAATTGTTTATTTAATAAAATTAACATATGACAAAATTCAACAAATTGTTTATTTAATACAATCATTATACAATAAAATAATTATACAAATGAATATTAACATAAATAAAATAAAATATGAATTTTAATATTATTAGACACTAGCCAAACACAGACATGACGTTAACTGCAGTTGCAGCCACGCGTGTCCGATGCAACGATCTCAATAGTAAAAGTATTTCTTCTTTTACAGTCCGGTTATAGAACCACGTTTTCAACAAAACATGGAAAACTTTTGTTTTGGCTTTTTGTTTACACTACATTTTTGGGCTGCTTTGGTGGACTGAACACAAACGTTTTTGAAAACGACGCCATTGTCATTTCTGTGTAAACAGTGAAAGATTGACGTCATGCGCATGCATATTACGTGTTCAGTCTGTATGCATGTTTCTTTACATCGCCAACTACTGGGCTGGCATGCATAATGCAGCGTTTTCTTCATTTTTGCACATCTAAAGTAAGCACAGGTACTTTTAACAACGGTGTCATGTGTACGTGAATTATCAGTAACGAAATTTTTTTTCAGTTTTTTCTCCATCGGTATCATGTTAACGTACTATTAGGAGTTTACTTAGACCAAAGCATCATAAAATCAACTAATTTTAAAAACACTTTAATTGCTTTGCATAGAATAGTGTCAAAGGATCCATCCATACACTCACAAAATAAATAAAAAAGTGACAAAGATAATAAAAAACATTAAAATCTTTTAAAAAATGACTTTGGATGGATAGATTGGGATAGCCTAAATGGATTTTGCTTTAAATAATTCAGAAACAGAAAACCAGAAAGTTCAAAAGACATGAAGTGAATAATGACTTTAGACCTGAGTCTTTCTTTGAATAAAATAGTTATTTCTTGACTTTTAGCTTTAATTGGCATTATCTTTAAATAGCAAGAGTGGTGCTCTTATGAACCAGCCATAGGCCCGTCACAGGGCACACATCAAACGTTTTTCTTATGCTCAACACTTTGTGCTTGATAAATCTCATCAAAGAAAGCATGCAGCGTCTTCTTTTTTTCATAAAGATAACGATTTAGACAGATAAATCTCGAGCAGTATCATGTGCAAGCACAGCAGCAATGCTGATTTATTTACCACAAAGATGCTGATATCAGTTAACCTGTTCCAGTGCCCAGCGCTTCACACCACGCTTCACAGAATGTGTGTGACTACAGATCGCATATCAGGTTTCTTAAACAGAGCGAATTCAAGAATGCACAATAATCTCTCAAACTGAATAATTTAACGCTTTGCTCACAAAAATTGAATTGTTTCATAAATCTAAAACATTCTTTTCAAGAAGTTTACCAAGACTGTCAACAACCCAAGGACAATGTCTGTTTACTGTACACACAATATTCTACACAATTACATGTGATGGCGTGTGCTATTGGCCAAAGGAAGTTGATTTGGGTGTTTCAATGGACCTTTATCTGTGAGAATCCGTTTTGTATGAGGTATTTTCCCTTAGAATGGGGCTCAGAGGCTGTATTCAGAAAACATCCTGCAGATTAAGAACCGTTTGTGAATCTGTTCGGCCTGTTGGCCTGTTAGACAAAAATCACAGCGGAGGATTTTTAATATTGAGGGGCTAAAACACTGCAGCACAGAGCAAACCGTTTTTTTTTGTTTTTTGTTAACTCACTCCTATTTAGTAACACACACAAGGCAAAGGCTGATCACTTCCTAAACAATTCTGTTTTTTTAAGTTTTGAGTAGTAACCGTTGTTAAAAAAACCAGCTGACTCAGCAAAGTTCTCTCTCTCTCTCTTTCTTCTGACTGTCTGACTTCCCCTCTCCTGGCCTGACGTCAGAGTCCCACCGAGATCAAAAGAATCAAAAATGCTTCTCAAGTGCGTCAGTTCAACAGAAACCCGAGCCGCCTCAGGCCACACAGGGAATTTCATATGTAGAAGACTGAGCGTTTGCTGCTTATTGGTGGTGAGCGGTCATGAATGAAACCCCAAGGATGACAAAAGACCTTTGACAGAACAAAACGAAGTTCCCATGATATGTATTTAAAACACTATAGCACTATTGCACAAATGTCTTGAAAATGAATAGCACAGAATATAACCATATGAACTTCAAACATACTGTATGAAACCATATTAAAGACTTTTGTTAAAGGACAGGAGATGCTCTTTGAGTGTATGTTGTCATTAAACACATTAAGGGCGTAAAACCAAATTCTAAGAATATTTCAGCTCGTGTATATAGTAAACTGCCCCAAAAGTGTTGCGATCATTCATTTGTAATATTTTGAAATGAGAAAAACGCACCTTTTTCCATTGTAATGTCTCACCAACCAGCATGTCACATACAATTTTTTTATTCTGTTTTGTTTTCCAAACTTAAATTGAATAAAATGATCATTTGGATGCCCGGATGAAAGATGTGCGCAACTTTCGATTCAGTATAATTACAGACAGAGTCATGTTTGCACTTTTTGGTCTAAGTCAACCTTAACTATGTTACTTACAGTTGCCTCTGTGCATCATCTTTAAAAGTTGTCATAGCGGCTAGTGGATGTCAAGTGTTTTGTTTTGCTGTTGTAGAGGCCAAGTGGTGGGATGGCAGTTACTATGGGACCACAGATGCAGCCTCCTGCCGTTTGCCACCCACAAATCCCAGCACCAGCCAGACACATGTACGCCCATCACATCACCCTACAGGAGGTGCCCAATGGACCAGAGTACAGCCCCAACGGTAAGACATTACAGTGTTGGGAGGGGTTTTTTGTTCTATCCGTGGGCTTAAAGTAATAGTTCAGCCAAAATTTGTCAACATTTGTTCACCCTCATGCCATCCAAGATCTATCTGAATTCTTTCTTCATCTGAACACAAAAATATTTATTAATCCATTCATGGATTACTTTTATGATGTCTGCATGTCCTATTTGGAATGTTTTTTTGTCTTCAGGTGAATAAAATAATGTATTTTTGGATGAGATTGAGTACATTTTGGAGAGAATTTTAATGTGCAAACAAAGGTCATTGGCTAATCAATGTAGAATCATTTTGTCAGATTTTTATTGAATATTTTTCTATTAGTAAATTCTAAAAGTTTCATTAGTCAATTTTATTCCAAAAATGAAACATCAATATCCCCGACTACTTTGTATTGCATGTTTTAAGTAAGAATCTGATTCGTTGTTTGACTCTGAAATGCATCATGAAATAGACATTCGAGTTTAATGCTAAGAAAAAATTTGCAAGTTACATGCCCGATCTGGTAAAGGTCAATACTCCTATAACACAAGTTCAGGGCTGTTTGGCGTAAAGCACACATTTTTGTGTGTGACTGAAACGTGCATATGCACACAACCTCTTTCATTTTTGAGGAGGAGGAAAATACAAGGCATCTGGTAAAGGCATCTCTTTAGGGTCAATGTCCCCATTAATCCCCCAGAGAACAATGTTTTCTCTGCCACACTCACAGTATGTTTAAGTATGTGTGTGTTTTTATTTGTGTGTGTGTGATGCGAGATGGGGGAGGCGGCTGCGTGCTTTGCATTTTTTCGTCCAGGACAATTTTTTTTATGTTTATTCCAAATGAGAACATTCCACCCAGTTTTGACATCAGCCTCCCTGCTTTACAGAATGATATATGGAAACACCAGCGACATGCGCCACGAACGTACAGAATGTGTATAAATGTGTTTGTGTTGGAGTTAATCCAGTGTTCGGCACCAGTTCTCGGTTTACACCTCCAAGCAGGACACAAGGCCACGCGGGTCCAAGGGCGCAAGGCCTCAGCTGCGGCCATGGTTTTCCCAAGCCGCGGGGCCCCTCGGGGGAGTGCGAGGGGAACCGGGCCGGGTCGGGTTTGATGGGATTTGCTGATGTTTGTTGCTGGAGATGCTCACCAAAGGCCTCCAGCTTCGCCTGCTTAGGTTGCACCGCAAACAATGTCAACTGGAAAAAATCGACCTTCTGAACCTTTTACGTGGGCTGAGCACTGTGGATAATCTGATGTTCAATGTTTTATTTAATCTGATGCGCCATGTGTTTAGGAGGTTAGATGCCTGGTTTCTAAGAGAGACTCTTTTTAAGTCCTCAATCTCAAGGTAAACCGTCAGACACACAGCAGAATCCAGAGATGAAACAATTCGGGTAACCGATTGCTTTGTTTCAGTTGTTTCTTTAGTCATGGGTGAGGCAGAGTCATGTAAAAAAGTAGTGAAAGAGCTTGCCTGTGCGAGACGGTAACCTCAAAACAGACTCTTGAACTGTCACCCAAGCCACCGCACCTAAAAACCGTTGGACTGCTACAGATGTTAGTCAGACTGAAACGGGACGCCCTCCCGTTACCCAGAAGTTCTCATATAAAGCAGTTAGTCTAACTTTTACCATATACGTCGATAACAAAAGAAACACGACTGTTAATAATACGCTTTTTTTTCACCTAAAAAGTGGTGCTTTTTAAAATGTACAGCAAGGGTTATTGAGTTCAGCATGGTCTGAGATTGCTTTCAGTACTAAATGAAGTAATAGTAATTGCAGATGAAAAATGCATTTTTAAAAAGTGTAGTTTTGTAAACCCACTCACAGCTTCAAAGCCAATTCGAAAGCATCCAAATTGCACGTGAAACTTGTATTATACTGAAAAAAATTTAAGCTATTGGCTGCCACCTGTTGTACCATACATTGCATACATTGTGCTCTGTTCGACCCACACCAGTGGTCACATGCAGTTTCAACACTGTTTGGTCCATGAAGTTGAAGTGATAGTTCACCCAAAAATGATTTGCTCATTATTAGCTCGCCCTCTTGTTATTTCAAACCCGTATGACTTAATTTCTTCCGCAGAACACAAAAAAGAATTTTGGTAACCAAGCAACGGCGGTACCCATTGACTTCCAATGGTTTTGTGTCCATGCAATAGAATACCGTCACTGTTCGGTCACCAACCTTTTTTAAAATATCTTCTTTTGTGTTCTGCAGAAGAAGGAAGGGACAAGAGGGAATGACTTGAGTGAAGATTTTTTATTTTTGGGTGAACTACTGTATGCCTTTAACTTCATGGACCAAACAGCGTTAAAGCTGCATGTGTCCACAGGTGTGGGTCGAACATAGGACGACTGGACGAGTTTGTGACTGAAACTATCCCTTTAAATGTTAACTCATCGCTGTCAACTCTGTTCTTGGTTCACAGCGACATCTCTTTTTCCGTCATTATGATGACGGCACTATATTTCGGAAAGATGTGACTAAACGTCGTTCCTCCTACTTTCCAATGAGCAGACAGGCTCTCCATAGAATTCTTATGCGATTTGGCTTTGTTGATGTTTCGACTTAGGTCACTTCTTCCTCTGACCTTTTCCGTCCAAACCAATCGCATGCGAAAACCTCCTATATTAGCTTTAATAGCCTGACTTAAGACACTTAATTAATCAGTGCCATATTCCTGCATATGACGAGGTTGAATTTGTTTCCATGAGCTAAAACGGCACGCACGCTCAAAGCTTATGGAAAATTGGGCCGCCCTTCGGTTCGCAGGTGTGCTGTGAAACGTGACGTGCGACACACCATAATGCACACAGACACGCGCAGACGCCCACATGCTTCAGACAGCTTGGCATTGGTGCATGCTAGCACCGTTCCACATAGCTGTACCTGTCTCGCATCTGTAGGCTGTAGGCGCAGGTGCCGGCAGTTAAACCAGAGACGGGCTGTAAACGGCTTTTGTGTATTACACATATGGGACCTATATGTGGAGTAGAAAAGCTTGTGTCAGTTTTCTATAGTGTGTCACACGTTGTTGCTCCAGAAGTCCATCAGTACGAAATAATGATTTGTTAATGAAAATTACAAAATCGAAAAAACAAGCTGTGTTTGTTACTTGACATGCACAGTATAATTTGTGTGACACACTCCATGTGTAATTTCCTTTCTGCTGCAAAACACAAAAGAAGGTATTTTGAAGAATTGTTTTAACCAAAAACGGTTGGTCCCCGTTGACTTCTATTGTATGGACACAAAACCAATGCAAGTCAATAGGGACCAACGGTTTCCTGTTACCAACATTTTTCGAAATATCTTCTTTTGTGTTCTGCTGAAGAAAGAAAGTCATACAGCTTTGAAATGAGAATAGGACGTGAACATATAGACAGAATTTTCATTTTAAAGGTGAACCATTCCTATAATTGCACTTTTTTCATATACTACCAATGCTGAATACAATTTGAGACAATGTTGAGATCCAATGAACAAGAAAGATATATATCTTTTTTGCTGAATGTCAATCCAGCTTGCAAGAAAAATTCCAGGCTGTCCAGTTAACAAAACATACACATTTACAGTGTTTCATTGCACCATTTACACACACACAAATGCAGAACATCCCTCTCAGACACATTTCAAAGTACACATTCCCACAACTCCATCCTTTTGATTCACACAAACGCTGTGGACGCCCACATCAACTCTTTAAACACACACACCCAACTGCAGCACATTGACAGCTGTGTTATGGAGCTCTGGGACCGCTGGCTTACGTTTTATGATACGTGATTTGACAACTGGACAGCTGAATAGAAGGGAAATTGCAGTTCTAATAATGAAGAGTGTGTATGGGTCTACACACATAAGACGGTGTTGAGCACAAGCACCTTGCAGTTTGTGTTCGTGTGTGAGAAGGCTGAATCCGTATCTTTGTATATAGATGTGTGTGCGTTTGGGGGAGAGCTCTGTCTCTGATGAGGGGCACGTCCTCGCGGGCCAAGGCCCATTTTTTCTGGGTTAAAATAAACAGATGACTGGCGGGGGTCTGGGGGTTATGGGAAAGGAGGAAACAGTGATGCTAATCAGTTCTGCACACACTTCCCCCAACTGTAAAACAAAACAAGAGAGAGAGAGAAACACAAAGATAGAGCGAGAGAGAGAAAGAGAGGGATAGAGTGAGAGAGAGAGAATTTTTAGCCGTAAGTGCGCATGAGTGAAAGTTTAAAGCCGCAGCTCCACTTAGCAAACTCAAATGTCGAAATCTAACTTTAGTTCCTCTTCAAATAAATGTATTTCTTCATTACGGTTTTCGTAAAAGGCAATCCGTGTAAGATGATATTACAAAATCAAATTCATAGGCAACAGTTTCACAAGCAGAACCTATTTAGGAAATTCAGAATGTACAAAAATTAAAGAAATAGTAAAGCACAAAGTGACTATTCTTCTTTTCTGTCAAACTCCAAAGTGAGTTTGATGTTCTTGATGCAAAACTTCCAGCAATAGTAATACAATGTAATGCAGTAAATGTTTAAAACAATCTGGAATATGCTTCTGCGGTGCTTTAAATGAGCAGTGTGGAGTATTTAGCGGCATCTACCAGTGATGTATGGAATTGCAACCAATGGCTCACCCCACCCTTTCAAAGCATTACGGTGGCTGACACAGGACTAAGATGTCTTCACGTTTTCGCTTCTTTGTCGTAGGAGATAACGTAATTACGAAACGCTCTCTGTAGAGCAGTTTGTCTGTTTAGGGCTACTGTAGAAACAACATGGTGAATTCCATGTAAGGGGACCCGCGGTGTATGTAGATAGAAAAAGCTCATTCTAAGGTAATAAAAACATAACCCTACATTATGTAAGATCTTTATACACCTCTAAACACGTAGTCATATATATTATATTACATTTCTGTCAGTAGATCCTCCAAAAAATTACACACTGGATCTTTAATATTGTTTATCTATTTGGGAGCTTGTCATTTTATGGAAGACTCCTCAAGTTTCTTTCATGTTTCGCAGATAAACAAACAACTTACAGGTTTACAACAACAGCTGCAATACGTGGATAATAAAGATTTATTTTTGAATCAATTATTCACAGTCCATCTGTGTATCTTGGCATTCCTACAGTAATTGTTGGATTCATAGAGACTTAAGCCCTCTGACCTCTCAGATCAATGGACTGACGTACAGCAGCACTGTGGCCTGCTGTTAGAGAAGGCAAAGGATTTGCCTACTGTGTGTGTGTGTGTGTGTGTTTGTGTGAGTATATGTGTGTGTACAAGAGAGAAAGACTGGGGGGCATAGATGCTTAGAGAGGGGAGGAGGAGAGAGGGCGAGATGGAGGGGTGTAATTTAATTTGCCACACAATGGGTGAATAGCAGACACGTGGTGGAGCTAATGGACGAGAGAGATGTCCTTTTTAGCAGTGCTAATTGATAAGACAGAACTTAGCCTTTGTTGAACCAAGCCCCCTCCCTTCTGTGGATTCGGCAGGGACAGCATTGGTAAACCCCCATTCTCATTAACTATTCTCTTAGCACACACGCACAACAACAGCCTCCATCATCAATACACAAAGACAAGTGTGTCTGCGCGATGTGTTTGTGTGTGTTTGTTGATGTGTGAACGTGTGTTTAATAAAGAAATATCAGCACGTTTTCATCACAACTGTATTCATGTAGTATCGTTTCAACAAACATGTGACGGAGTAATACAAACTAGTAAAGTTTTCTTCTGGTCATATATCATTACTTTTAAAAGGCGTCTCATTCGATGAGATTCTAGGACTGGAATTTGTGTGGTGTTTTGGAGCTGTGGTGCATTTTGATGAGGATAAGTAATGTTATGAGCTACTGTATTTGGCTGCGGGGCTGCAGGTTTTATATGTTTTGGGAGAATGAAGAATTGTGTGCGAAGTTTCTTTATTTGAGTACTTTTATTAATGTGTTTTAGAGTGACATTTGTGTCCATCACATTAAAAGAGCGAAAACCATCAAATGAGAAAGTATTTGATTATCCACAAACAGGCATGTGCACTCTAAAAGAGTTTTATTTTAAATAATGTTTATGTGTTTTTGATTCAAGCAACTGCACATTTACAAGTTTGCTAAAAATAACTTAAAAACATAAAGGATTTTTTTTAGTATTTTTGAATTTAGTGTTTAGGTAAAAGGGATTTTTTAACAATATTTCTCTCAAATTTTAAATAAAAATATTGTTTTTATTTGCATTTATTTGCACAAAATTAAAACTGCAGAAACCGGTGAAAATAACAGTAAAGATGCTCTCTATTTTTTCATATTCGCTTCCAAGCAATACAACAGTAACATTTCAACATGCTTTTATTTTTCATGCTGTTAGTCTTTCACATTGCTGTTGGATGACTTGATGTCACTCCTGAGGTTTATCTTTGTTAAAACTCAACAGACACTGGAGTGGAATGGCCACAAAACTGTACATCTAGAAATGCTGCATAAAGGAAAAATGGCAATGGTCTATTTTTTCGTGGCTATTTATAATATTATATATAATATATATGAAATTATAGTACTTGTATTTAGAACGTTAAGTTTATAATAATGACATATGTGTTAATCTGTCATGAACGATTTCACAGACTTTAACTCACACAAAATAAGTAAGCTGCATGTTTATGTTTCAAACAGAGATGGCGACAGAGAGTCAAAAGTTACGGATTGCATCTTTAACTTTCTGTAGTCATGATATAGAATGTCATGCATATACTTTACCTAGCCTGATTTGACCTGTTGAAACCATGACAACAGCTCTGTGAAGATCAGAGAGGCGAGTCCGCAGTGTCAGCACCAGTATCTGACTGAGAGGGAGGCTTCATGATTGAAGCATAATGAACTTCTTAACACAGCCGTGTTCCTCTCCTCAGGGTAAATTCCCATACAACTATGAACAGTTCGGAGGCAAAACACATGCTTCCAGTAAGTGTGACGGGCCACAGCGCGGGAGCGAGATGTGTTTTTCCTTTGCTGTATCCTGGAAACTGCTTGTTTTGGGGAGTCAACAACATAAGACGTTGCTCGAGATCCAAGTTGGAGAATGAATGAATTTCGAATTTGTGAATCAAAACCAAAACTCCCCTGTGTCCGTGCAGAATTTCTTATAGTTCCAAGAGCTCATGTAACTTACGGGGGTTTCTGAGAAATCCTTTTACCCTGCGATTACCTCAACGCCAGTTGTAGCCGACTCAAGATGGTGTGGACATGTAATGTCTAAAGTGACATGTTACCGTTGTGATATATATGTTTGAGCCATGCCGCAGTGATGGTATATCGTATGGGAAATGGTATTTCAGATCAAAGCTGTTCTGTTTTTATGATTTTGCACTTGTGGGATTTTCCGTCTGCAAACAGAATGAAAAAAAAGAAAGCGTTTTTCTGAACATTCAGCATTTTTAGCAGACGTCCGAAACCAGACAACGAAAACTATTGTCATCCCGCAAACATTCATAGATCAAGTCACTCCAAATACAGCCATTGTGCCAATTAAACATGATATTGACTTTGAAATTGAACAGACTGAAAAAAGGTAAAACTAGTAAAATGGCATCAAAGGAACAGAGCGTGACAGGCTGCAGGCTGGACGTAGGCCTCCATTCTTATAAGGAGAAAAAGAGCCACTCAGCAACCTCTGGCTCCGATATTAGTCGGCAACCCCATTAGTCTTAATGGCCGCCTCTGGGCGCTAGGGAGCCTGGTCTTTCCTTTTAAAAGTACGTACAAGGAGCTCATTAAGACCTAAAACAAAGAGTATTAGTGAGAGGGGGTGGAGTGAAGGAGTGAATGAGTGACTGACAGAAGGGGGAGAAGCCCCGACATCACCTCCTTCCATTAATGTGCCCTCCCCCTTCAGGCTCTCATTGACGGGCTCCGACCACAGAAGCTCCATAAAAGCCCAGCCATTTCCATAATCGCTCATATCTGTCAGATGAAACACTATCCAGACAGCTTAATGGACATTGTGTAGAATCCCTGTTTAAAAATCTATACCTAATCAATAAGGCTGGCTCCCGGCACCATTTGGAGATGCGTGCTGCCGTACCTGCTGCTCTGTAAGGTAGCTTAGTATTGACCCGGCTAATAGGGTTATTCTGGTTACAGAGACCTGCGCTGGTCACGTTTGGACTCAGTTTTCTCTTCGTGATAAACACGGCCGGTCAAAATTAGTTTTACGGAAACACAACGATCCGCCGTGACGTAGCTAAGTGTTTCAGGCAGCCGTTCCCACAGTTGTCAAAAAGGCCGGGCGCCACTTAGGAAACAAACTGATCAGCATGTGAAAATCGCAAAGGCAATCTGTTACCATGGCAGCTTATTAACTTAGAGCAGTCGCAGGCCCTCACCCCTATCTCTCTGCTTCCATTCAGCACCTTTTTAGATGCGAGTAAATCTTCGCTTAAATCCATCAGCGGAGTGATTCGATTTGTAAAACTGAATTTGAACTGTTTGTGTTAAAAGGATGAAACGTAAAAGCCTGCTATATGTGAACCATATATGAACTTTTTGACATTTGACGTACGTTACGTATTTCTAATGACTATGAAGTGCTTAATGAGCACATTTTATATTAAAGGCGATTTTTACAAGAGTTGGCTTTGGATGGTACGGTGAGACGATCCTGCTACTTCTTTACTGATCTAGTCAAGGTGGGCAGGAAACACGCAGAGGTGTTTATGAGGGCTGGACTGATGTTGTGAGAGCGCCCGTTACTTTCAGATCATTTGCAGAAGGGGCCTTTTTATCCCCCTTTGTTACTCCTGCAGCTTTAGGCAGATTGGAGCACTTCAGTCAGAGTTAAACTGAGCATAACATCAGCAATTCAGAAAGACGAATGAGAATCTAAAACATGAGCCAGTGGCTTACACTGTTTATCAGTGTTTTTAAATAGACTGAATAGTTTTCTTGCCCTTGGCAGCTTTCCTTGAGAGTGCGAAGTGTGTCGCATTCATCATTTGGAGGTCAACTCGTCTCTTGAAATCTCCAAAGAACAGCAAGTACATGGATGTTTGTGAACTAACAGTCTGATATGACACTTTTAGCAGATTGCATCAGCGGGGTTAGGCAACGTTTTTACTAGTGCGTTTTCTTAGCCTGAAGAAATTGCTCAAGACTGTTCACACAGATAATGGACAAGTGACCTCAGTTTCTTTGTGTAATTGTGTTCTTTGCCAACATCAGCTCTGCTGTATTGAATAGACTCCTGACAGTAAGTGAAATGAACAACTGGGAAGTTCCCACAACGGTTCAAGTGGCAATCGTGGGCAAAAATGACCAAATTCATTTGATAGCTCACAAGTACATTAGCCAACGGTGACAAAACATTCAGGTGGAGTTTTTTATGTTTATATAAAGGTATTAATACAGTAAGCATGTCATGCATGCATGTTTTTTTGAGGATGGCAATGGCTATTTTATCCAAAGAGTGATCTACACAATGATGTTAAGTAAACATGCTCATATTCAGTAAACGTATGATTTTATTATGCCTACATTGCTTACGATACTAGCGAGATATTCGAAAGGATCATTTTGTCCTAACTATACTATTTTCACTTTAGATTACGAATGATATTTTTTTTTTTGTTTTTGTTTAATTCACATACTCAAACAACCATAAACAATGTCGGATTCGTCCGCCAGAGGCGCTGTGCTTACGCAAAAAAATCGACGCAAAACAAAAACGCTGCATTTGTTAAAAACAAAGCTGTATAGGCAGGTTTACACCCCTAGTCCCGATCAAATCGAAGTTTTTGTCCTGTCGAGTTGATATCAAAGTTGACAGGTCATAACTCTTGAGGGTAAGACAGAGTGTGTGTGTTTTTTTGTATGACAGCAGAGTGGTGTGTAATTGAATTGTAGTGAATCTGCGCGTAACACCGCCCCTTCAAGCGGGGATCAGCCTCTTCCGTGCCGCACACAGATCCGCCCTGACCGGGCTAACTAACAGAAGAGAGGCAATGAACGAGTGATTGAGATATAGAGGGAGAGAGAGAAAGAGAGCGAGGAAAGGACACACATCAATACTTCAGAGATCGGATCGTGTTAAAGGGAAAACCTGTGTCGTTCCTGAGAGACTTGAGGCACACATACGGACTTTGGAGAAGAGATTGGGACTATCCTAGAGGAGCGCGTACAGCACAGAGACATTTAAACAGACTTTAAACATCCAATGCGTGACAGCTGTCGACATGAAGCCGTTAACAATAATTAAATCCGAAAAACTAGACGGTAAGTAAACGCGACGTTTTCTCGTTTTTCATTCTCGGTTTGATGGTGTAAAATGTGCCTTTTTCAGCTATGAGTAACTTTTGCGAATAATGATACCGCGCACACGTAAAACCTTTTTAATTCAAGATGACACGCGCGCGACGTTGCTTTACATCGATGTAAAACAAGCGTTGTCGATCTAACGTTAGTCTGTAAGTACAGACAGGTAACGTTATAACATCTGTTTATATTCATGTTACTCTATATTCAACGCTCCAGATGTGTAGCCTACTTCGTTAACGTTTGTTATACAAATAATCTGCGTTAAACACTGTAATGTAAAGCACTGTATGCATATTATTGTATTTACACTCGTTTGTACGGATACATCTAAAACGCATGCGTAAAACTGCACTCGTTTATTGTAAAGTTGAACGAATTAAAGCAACGTGTTGTTTTAGAAAACGTTGTTATTCAAATATAGTTTGGGATTGTTAAAATGTTATAAGTGCGTGCATGTGGAGGGTCTGACAGCGAGCAGATGTTGATGCCACACGCAGCCTCTGATGACATGACACACATTTGCGCTCTCGTGCAGTCGCGTCATTTCATGCATGGCCAGCGGCTTCACATTTTAACTACACCAGTCATTATTATAGTTTATTGAGTACGAAAACATTGCGTCCTTTATTGTGATCACGTTTTTAGTATTTGCAGATCTTTTTCATCGCTTCAAGCAGATGTTTTGGCGATCTAGCACTGCTATGTGTAGCTTAATGTCATAGTTCTCTCTCTCTCTCTCTCTCTCTCTCTCTCTCTCTCTCTCTCTCTCACACACACACACACACGCACACACACACACATACAAACAAGTATGTCAAAGCAGGGAAATTCCTAATGCTAAAAATGATTGGTCAGTTTCAACTGAATGATGCTTGATGTGATGCTGTCTCACTGTCCATTCATACCACATCCATTAACCCCCACCGCTGACCCATTCCTGCTCAGGAGGGGCCGCATGCCTGACCAGGGTTTAGGGAGGGAGGGAAGATGCCATGCTGGTTATGCAGTCAGCACTCTCACACTCCTCCTCTGTACTCCTGTGGACAGGAATTATATGGCGAGTTTGCGAGTGGGATGTTAGCGCATGCCTTGGCCTGGTGTACTTTCACTCTATAAGAATATGACCCTCTTGTTTAGCCCGGAAGGGCAGGGTGAGTTCAGTGGCCGCTAGTTTCCCTACGATAAAATGCTGACTGTCTCAAGCCACAGCTGGTGGCTATACACACATCATTCCAAACTCCCTACCTCTCACTTACATATATACACACACACACACACACACAGCATCACCAGCTGTTAATACATCACGGAAAAAAAGAATCACCTTTTCAAGCATGTCAGAACAAAAGTTAAACCTGAGGTGTAATGACTCTAGTGCGATGTGTAAGATGTTATGAATCATTACCGAGCGCGCATATTCACACATGTACACTTGCCCGCTCTATTTCTCACACACCTTTGCAGACTTTACAGATGCAGACCCTTCAGCGTGGCATTTTCGCAAGAACAAGCTTTGACACTTTTCAACAGACACCCAATGCAAGGCTTTCTCCCCGCATTGAAAAATTGCTTAAAAAGTGCTTATACGTGCAAGCGAGGTTGCCAGAATAAAACGCTATCTTGCAAAACTATTTATCAAAACGAGCTCCCTCGAGTTCAGTCATCCGTAAGTGTTCAGGCCAGGGTGAACGCAGCTCACCTCTCAAGACTGTAAACTTCTCGTAAGACATGTTTACTGCTGGTCTGGTACTGCGGTCTTCCTGAAAAATAGATATGTGCACCTTGTGGGTACGTTTGACAGCTCGACGCATGGTGTTTTTGTGTAGGAGTATAGAGCTCTGCAAGCTGGCACAAATTTAGTTTCCAGCATGTGTGTGTGCGCCGTTAATGTGGAGAGACTGTAGACATTAAGCACCTGATCCCAGTTTGTATTGGGTCGTAGATCAAGACAAGCAAGCAGTGTCATGAGAAGACAACGGCTAGCACAGACACAAGCCCTCTCTTTCCCCTTCCCCCCTTTGCGTTTTTGACTGTGTTTATACAGAAGTGATGAATGGTTGAATTCAATCAAGAGTCACACAAAAGTTGTTTAGAGTTCAGTCGAGATTATCTGATTTAACCCGAAGACATGTAGTGCATGAGAAGACAATGGGGGCTACACAAGAATCGGGAAGTCAATAAACACGCTTGCATTTGTTAATAGAGTTGCTAAAATAAGATTGTGTGTGTAGCTCAAATGATTTCTATTTACCAAAGAAAAAAAAACAGAAAGAGAAAAATGTTATTGCTCAGCTCAAAAGATTTGATGCCATTCTCAGTTTTGAACTAAAATTGTGTCAAAGAAATAAAAAATAGACAATTGTTGAAATACATTACGAATATCGGGCTGTAAAATAAATGTAGAATGTTAATAATGTGAATTTGGGTAAATCTGATGAAAAATGTTCGAGTTCATATTCAAATGTTTAATAATATATTGACTTAAAATTTGTAAGTCTCAACTCAGTTTGTGACATTTTTGAGACCATTGTAGCTCTCTCCATTTAATGATATTGGTTTCTAGAAGAAATCATTGAGATATCAAAGGAATAGCTCAACTTCAAAATAATAGTTCTGTCATCATTTACACAACTCGTTGTCATATTAAACCTGTGTGATTTTCTTTCTTCTGCAAAACACACAAAAGAAGATATTTTGAAAAATGTTGGGAACCAAAAATCACTGGTCCCCCTTGACTTCTATTGAATGGACACAAAACCAATGCAAGTCAAAGGTTACCAGCGGTTTTCTGTTAGCAACATTTTTCAAAATTTGTTTTTTTGCGTTCCGCATAAGAAAGATGGTCAAACAATTTTGAAATGACAAGAGGTCGTGTGAATGATTAGCATAATTTTTACTTTGAAGGGGAATTATTCCTTTAAAGAAAACTCATCTATAATTTTTCTTTCTTATGGTAGCGCACTGCCCATCCGGAGCAAAAAGTGTTTACATGAAGAATAATAACTATAGTCTGTTGCTAAAGAGTCCACAAGTCATTGAAGAAGAGAATAATTCAAGTTATGGAGATGCAGATGTTTAAACAGCCTTATGGGTCAACGCTAAACCCATCTTAATATTTAAACCTCTAATACTTTCTATACAGAACAAACACTGCTGTGCCAGAAGCCCTCAGCATCTTCAGAGGTCTGTGCTTTGAAATGGGAGTTGTCAAAATGCTTGACAACGGGGCCACTCCTTTCATCTTTGACCAAAGACTACTTAGCACAGTGAAATGAGTCAGCAACAACATGAGAGACTGCCAGGGGTCCCTCCCACTCATTTGTGCCTAGTAAAAGAACCATATAGAAATAGCCGTCGATGAGAATATCGCCTTCCCTTCTCTTTATTTCTCCCTCTCAACTCGTGTCTTGCTCAGGGTTCAGTGAGTGACAGGAATGTTCGACAACTGGGTGGGCTGTCTGCTGCCCTCTTTTATCTGATTAAGATGCTTTATTCTCATCTCGAACCGCTTCTAGGCAGAATCCGTGCATTATCAGGTGTGGTGTACAGCAAGCTTCGAGATACTATCTTGGATTACCGTTGTTACGTAACGGATACACGCAAAAAGTTTCTGTAATGTCAGCCTGATTTTCCCCAGGCCTGTGCATGCCTTGCTACCTGACAGCTGTGCAAACATGGATCTGGGCAATCAAGGTCGGTCTGATGTGGGTCTCTGACGTTGCCAAACAAGTGACTCAGTCTGAAAACAGTTTTATAGATCGTTGAAAGGGCACGAGTCACAACGAAAAGTATGCACTGACATGAGGTGTTGGGCGTGTTGAACATTGTGAGGTAGCAGGATTAATATTTGACACTCAGAATTGATTCACCAGACTGGGAATGTCCATGGAAAATATTGCAGGGCCCCGGCCTAGATGAAACACTGTTAGATCGGAGACAGAATGTCCATTGGTTAAATGACTCCCTTGTCAGAAATTCTTTCTGGCGGACGCACATTTTTATTGTTCCCTTTAAAGCTTAGTCATCACAGGGTGACGGAAGGTCCTAGCTATTATTCGTTCAAGGTATTGGCCGTTAACAGCGCAAACAGACACTTTCTGAAGCGCTCCGTGCGTCAGAACGACCCAACGATACGTAAGAGATATTTTCATTGAAAACTTTCTCAACCCAATTCGCTGTTGAAGTCGTGGCCAACGGTTATCTCTGGCCCTGATTCTCTGAACTTCAAAAGACCAAAACAAAAGCAAAAGACACAGCGTGTCCCAGAGCAGGGAAGAAATAACGACCGGGGTGTATTTTTCCAACTTTTTACAGCACCCATTTTCTCCCCTGCGTTCCATGTGTCTCTCCGTCTCTCGTCTGTGGGCCACATGGGCTCTTGTCTCCTCTTGCTGGTCTCCCCTGATGTGGTGTCTGTCTAGCCCTGTCTTCTCCCGCGTGCTACGGGCTAATTACTGAGTCACAGCCCCTGCCGAGCTGACTCCAGCACCCACCCCTCCTCCCGTAAGACAGGCTCTCTGGTGGGCTCCAGACCGCCTCCTGGGTGGTGGGAGGCCCTTGAGGTGAGTAAGCCAGCCAGCCAGCCGGACCGGTGCCTTTCTTTCCATGGAACTCAGTTTTTTCACTGGGCTGTTTTACAGATGTCTCCCATGTACCGTGCGTGTTCTCAACTTTCGGAGGGTGGCGTTGGGTCTGGTTTTGAGATCAACGCAGCATCCTGACTGGTTCTGACTTAGTCTTACAGCTCAGGGAGGCAGGGGAAGTCCACTTCCCAGATTCTTCTCTCCCATCGGCGTATGGGCTTTCACCAAGTCACCTGTTTTAGGACTCAGTTGCCATGACTGTTTTTGTAATTATCCTATTTTTGTCTCACCTCTTGAGCTTGAGTTCCTGTATTGGAACTGTTTTGAAGGAATGCTCCTGGCCACCGCTCGGGTTACGTATGGTATCACGTCGTTCGGGCCTTAAGCTTTTCTGTAAGGAAAGTCCAGGTGTTTGGCTGTAGCTAGATTGTCTGATTGTGAGTCCTGCTTGATGTACAGCTGAATAGAAGGCGCATGATCCTTGGCAGTCAGAGGAACCGACACAGCTGGAACTCTACTGTGTAGGTGTATGGACTGAATCCAAGAGGCGGTCATAGGGCTGCACAATTAATCGAAAAACTAATCGAGATTACGATTGCAGGTCCAACGATTATGTAATTGTTAAAAGCCTCGATTACAACTGTCCATTTATGCTTATTTACTGTCAGCAGGTTTGTTGTGTGTTAAAAGCAGTGGCAAATCAGCAGCCTATCATGAATATGTAGGTGTTGCCTTAACAACAACCAGACAGTTTATTTTCTATGCGGTTGTGAGGATGCTAGTTCACACTAAACATGTGTGGTAATAAAAGAACATCGCATGACTTGTCAACTACTGGGCAGATGCAATAATTAGTACCAAAACGAAAAGCATCATCTGTGGTATGGAATTATTTTGGCTTTACTAGCAATGATGTCGAACAGAAAGTAATATTGTGCAAGCTATGTCGAAAAAGTGTTGCTGCACCAATGTCTAACACAACAAACCTGTACAATCACATGAAGTTCAATCACAAAGTGCAATATGAAGAGTGCATTAAAGCGAAAGAGCAAGCAAGTTCCAGTCGATCGCGACCATCGACACAGACGTCTATTACCGAATCATTGCTTAGCGTTTCTCCGTATCCAGCCGGCTCTCGGCGGCAAACTGAGATAACAGATAACAGACGCGATTGCCTATTTCATCGCCAAAGACATGACCCCAATAACACTGTTTGCAGTGCAGGGTTTAAAAAGCTAATAAACACATTGGATAAGAGATATGTCATTCCCTCCCACAACCACTTCTCTCAAGTTGCATTACCTGCACTTTATTCAAAATGCCTGGAAGACGTTGAAATACAGTAGACCTGAAAATAGCGACTACTGATTTATTGTCGAGTAGAACCATGGAACCATATTTGAGCCTATACTGTATCAGAAATAAAGTATTTCAGGAACACAGCTTTGTTTTTGGATGTTTATTTAAAGAGTATGGTATGCGGTTGTTAAATAAAAAGCAATAATAAAACAAAAAAATTAAATTAAAATGTAAAGGCTAATAATCGAAATAAATAATCGCAATTACAATTACAAGGGGAATAATCGAAAATGATCGACAGCCCTAGGCGGTCATAATGTGGGCTTGTCTTTGACATTGTTCACTTACACCAGTAAAGCATGGTGGGATCCAACAACTCGCTGCTTTCTCATAAAACCGCAGAGAGCAGGGATCACTGTTAGTGTTTTTTCCCCCTTTGAGAGTGTGTGAGGAAATATGTACACATGGGGCCGTTTTCAGCGGTTCAGACTTTTTCTTACCCAGTCGTGAACAGCGAAGACGTATTAAATCGGTCTGTCGCTTAGTTGTTCTGCGATTCTCTGTGAACTTCTGCTGTTTATAGACACATTTGATGTTGAGCTGGTCACCATAGAAATATTTTCTCATGTTTACTGAAATGAAGTTTTGGATTAGTCACTTCGAAGATGCGTAAGGACACGAGTTCTGTTGAATTTCTGAACAATTTCCGGACTTCCATTCATCTATTTCGGGCTCATGGTCTCTTTCTACGGCTGTGGCAGTTAATTCTGCATTTAGTTAATTGTGTAATTGGTCCATTTACAAATACACGTGGGTTTCAAGGTCACAAATTCCGAACAAACTCATAAAAAAGTTCGTCCACATTAGCGACTGTAAAACAAGGCAGGAATGTATGGCACGATACATAAACACAATGCGGTCTGTGGGGAATTCATTTACAGAGAATGCATCTGTTGGCCATCGACTGGCTTCACAATAGCAGAAACCATTAGCCATTAGCTTGCTAATTGCATGCAGAACTTTCCTTCCTTCATTTCCCCAAATTGGAAAGCTCCTTGCTCATAAACTCAACTCAGGCGTGACTGACTGCCCGTGTATGAATTTGCTTTGATCAGAAACGTCTCGCGATGCATTTAGATCCACGTGTCTTTTCCCCTTCCTCAAGTGTTGTAGTTTCAGGTATATTTGGAGGAGGTTTATATTGGAAAATGTCGCAAAGAACGTAAACTGTTTGTCAAGTTCAGCGTTTGTTTGTTCGGAAGTCCAAACAGTGCGTGTAAGATGCAGTGATCCAAGCGGGCCCATGGCCCGGAGGGCTTAAATGTGTTCATTCCAGCAATGCTGTAACGCTCTCTCAATTTGCATGTTGCAAGCCGCCTCTGCTTCTCTTAACAAGATGCATAGAAGCATTGCTCTGCGTATCTAATAGCTCGACGGTGTATTGCAGACTGTAGATCAAAGCTAGGTTGCGGTAGTGAAGTCAGTTGCGTTTTGTAAAAATGCAGTGGTACGCACTTTGTTCTCACCAGCAGTTATGCCAGATTATATTGTATTTTTATTCACTTATACAAAAATCTACTTTACAACTGAGCAAGACCTTCAATGCGAAAAGCATGCAAGTTTCATGGACTGACATTTTTGTTGAAGTGGTTAAGATTAAGTGCAGAACGGACGCATTCTTTGTCCGCTCTTGTCAAACAGCCACTATGATTTCAATCCTCAATGTGGGTCCTGTGTGTGACCCACCGATGGTGATGTTGCGCATATGTGTTTGAGGCCATCCAGCGAACCCGGGGCACACAGCGGCTGGTTCTCTAAGAATAGCAGCAGTGTTCCAGGGCGGGAGACCCCCGACGCGTGACCCCGGCGGGTCGGACAGGCTCGACACCGCCTTTGAGAGCTCAGTCGTGGGCCGCTGCTATTCCTGTCTCGACCCGGCCCGGTCTGCATGCTTTCAGATGGAAATCTAAACAGTGGCCAGAACAAGCCTTTCTCTTACTGAATCCCCCACCCTTGTCCATGCCGTGTTCAGATTGAACCTGAGTGAATGGCTTTCCTTCATGCAGGCCAGGTTTAGCAGCAGTCTCACTGTCACACGCTTTGAGAAAGATAGAGCGAGAGATAAAGAACTGAGGGTGTTTATGGGCCACCCTGACACCCTGTTGAGACGGCCAGTCGTCAAAGTGTTAAACCGGTTCCCATTTGCGCTCCATAAAGACTTTCATCTGGGTCGCAATATTGCTTTGTTTATATTTTTTATGTGCTCTACATCCACAAACAGCACATGCAGAGTGTTGAAACTAAGAAGCTGAAAGCTTGTGTGGCGCGATATGCTAATTTGACAAAGACACAAATTCAGCCAGCACAAAAAAAGCTTTCAGAAGCTGAAATACCGTCCAGACTATTGAATGACTCCAATGAGCTATTTGGCTTTTATTACACACCCACCCGCTGTCTCTCACGCACACTTAGACACAAAAAAACGCACACCCCACGCTCACAGACACAAGCATTCTTTAATGTGCATCTAATTTTAGCTCTATCCACGAACACCTTATCATCAATGTTTTGTAAGTCCATAGATCAGCCCTGGCTTGATGTGAATGTGTTATTAAATTAGAGAATACAATGCAAAGAAAAAAACACTATAAGAATGAAACTCTATGGGCCGGGTGCTGTGGTCATGCCAGCGATGATGTCATCCCTTCAGGGACTCCATTCATGTTGTCTCGGATGCTCTCACATTACAGATAAGTGAATCATCCAACCCCTCCCCACCACGCCCGGCTCCTTGAGACCACCGGGGCCCCATGACCATAATCGCAATTTCACAGCCCCCCTAACCAAAGCACAGAGCTGAGAAAGCTGGACAAACCACACGCAATGGCCAAATGCACACCTGCGCTGTTGTTGCATAACATTAGGGTTTCTAATGGGAGGCTGGATCAGGATGCGGAAATATCTTGAAAAGAAATCAATAAAAGCTTTGGCTCATTCACTTCACAGTAATACGTCGTTTGCTTTGGGTGATGAAGTGTCATGTGATGGGTTTGTTCTGCTGTTTGTGATAACATGAACTTTACAGCGCTCTGATTGGTCAGCGTTGATGTCAATCACTGCTCATAGTTCACTCAGATGAGATCTGTGATGTAGAGCTTAATGGAGATAAAAGCTTTGCTGTGAAAAAGCTCCAGTTATTCCAGCTGTGTTAGCAGATGCCTAATGTAGTTTCGGCCAAGTGAACACATATTTTTGTGCAAGCATATTTGCTTAGATGACATTCTGATTTACAAATGCAAATACTTTGTAAGATTGGATATAGAAAAGTAAATGGAAGATCAATTCGGTTCTGTTCTGGCATCGCTCCTGGCTTTTGTTTTGGACAAACAATTCTCCACGATGCCCTGCGGTAGCTTTTAGAATGAATCTTTTACATAGTTTTTTTTGTTTCGTGTTTTAAAATAGTGTGTTGGGAACTCTTGTCAGCAAAGCTTTTTACACTGTCATCTGAAGAAACAGGCATTTCAAATCACCGCTCTGTTGTGTTTTTTTTTACTTGTTAAGCCGACGTCTCTTATTTTGTCCAAATAAAACAAGAAAAAAGCACACGCAGTGTCTTTCGCGTCTTTTTGTCAGTTTAGCTGGATACAGTCATATCACCTAATGTGAAAGTGGGTCTCTCTCTCTGTGAATGAAGCCTCTGACGTCCAGCTGGTAGGATGACCCCTCTAATGCGCAATTAAACACTGTAAATGGAGAACGCAGCATCTCGCTCTAATCGAATCACACATGAGAGCCGCATTGTTCTTCTCCATTTAGACACTCTGCATAATGTATCACGGCAAAGCCATTTCTGTCAGACTCGTCCAGGGAAGTAGCTCGAGAAAGGGAGAAAAGAGAGGGAGGTTTGAAGGGACAGCTGTTGTGCATTCCTGGCTTGGTTATGTTTTGTTGTGGATCGAAGACAGTAAGCGCAAACCCATGCGGCGCCCAGGGCTGGCAGTTGAAAACCACCCAGAGATGCCAGAACATCTGGGCGTCGTAGAAAGCCGTCGCAGACGGTGAAAAAAAAAGACGTGGTGTTTGCAATCCTAGACTCTGAGTCACAAAATTACATTTAATCTCAGATGTTGTTTGTCAGGTGACGTTATTGAGATCTCAGTTATGTATCTTTTATAGCTTTTGCATTTTTTTACGTCAGATGTTTCTTGTAAAGTTCCCTTAAGGGGAACAAAAATAGGCCGATGTTGACAGTTGTTCACAGAAAGATTAGAGAGATTATTTAGTCTTGGAAGAATCGAATGGCAAAATGTTGCAAGAAACGCAAGGCACGCAGTCAAGAGACCAGCGTTAGAATCATCACCATCACCTTTCCACATTCAACATGACAAAAATTGGGTCACGTCATGGTTGTAAACTCTATGATCTCATTACTACCCATTTGAGTTTTGTCCTTTGGTGCATTCTTGGCTGAAGAATTGGCACTCTTTAGACCCTTAGGGGGTTTCCCCAAACCCTCTTTTTCTGTCTCTCTCTCCCACTCACAGCCACCCCGACAGTCCTAATTGGATCAGTGGAAGTCATCGGGCACTGTTTAACTCATCAAAGAGTTCTCTGTGTCCTGCTGGGTGCCCACGGGCAGAGAGGGCGAGTTTTCCAACACTGTGTTGTCTGTTCGGCACCCTGCAGCCTGCTGTGACATCATCACCCCTCAACCACGACCTCTCACCCTTAACTATTGACCCCTGGCAACAGAGACCCTTCTGTCTCTGGCTGGAGACAGAGATGAAGCAGCTTAATGGGTAGAAGGCATTGAGGGGACATTACGAGGTGGTTATGGATAGGTGTAGGCTGTGACCTGTGATACTCTCAGTGTGTTTTTGAACCATCCTTAGCAGGGTGAAAAGAAGTGTAGGAGGTCAGCATAGAGGTGGACTGTCTGATGTTCGATTTTTCCCTTTTATTTTGTTTAACATTTAAAATGTCTGCAGTGTATTTGTTCCAAGAATGTGTGTGTTTGACATTTTTCTTCTCGTGTTTGGTTAACAGATCTGGAATGTGCGGATGTCCCTTTACTTACTCCAGGAAGTAAAGAGATGATGTCACAGGCTCTGCTGGCCACGTTCAGCGGCTTCACCAGAGAGCAACAGCGACTCTCCATCCCAAAAGGTTCAACACTACAGCATCTGATAAATGTTTCTTTTTTCTACTAAATCATACCATTTTGTCTTTTAAATCTGCAATCATTTTTGTTGAAAATAATCATAAAAAAATCTACTTTTGTGTGATGTCTTCTTAACCTTTTCACAGCTGTACGCTTTAAACAATGTTTTAAAATTTGACACAATGTCGTCCAAACAGGAAATTTGGACTTCACAAAAAGTACCAACAGAAATTGCAATATAGAGGCAAATTTTATGGATTGCAGCTTTAAAGGGATAGTTTACCCAAATATAAAACTGTTGTCATTATTTATTCATCATCATGTTGTTCAAAACCTTTTTTTCTGTGAAACACAATAGAAGATATTTTATGAAATGTCTCAGTGGTTTTGTGTCCATACAATGGAAGTCAATGGAGGCCAGTGTTATTACCAGCATTCTTCAAAATATCTCTTTTGTGTTCTGCAGAAGAAAGAAAGTCATACAGGTTTAAAATGACATGAGGATGAGTAAATGATGAAATGTTCATTTTTGGATGAATTTTTTTTTTCATTTATTTGCAAGAGGAGGAAAATGGGACACACAGAAAAAGAGGGAATATGAAACACGAGTGCAGTTTATTTCTTACTGGCTCAGTATTCCGGAATGCCAAAATCAGATTGCCTAAAAAGAGATCTTGCTAGATAGGCACACAGCAATGTTTAGCTGAGGTTATGAATTACGCTTCCCATCCATGGCAGACCGCAGGATAGCTTTGCTTGCTGTGTCTGGGGAGGCTGTAGTCTGTGTTGGGTCTGCTTTTGTCTGAAAATAGCCGTATGCAGTGAACCTGTGGAGTGGTTATGTGTCTATGAGAGAGAGCGAGGGAGAGAGAGAGAGAGAGAGAGAGAGAGTAGATCTACAAGCTAAAATTACAGTTTCAGTTCCCTTCCACCCTGAGATCAGATTTATAGAAAATCACCTGATTATTTCCCATGAGCTACCAGGCCTGTGACCAAAATACTCTGCATTACACACTAGCTACAGTGCAATGGCAACTTAAAAAGTAAAGCAAACAAACAATTTCTGTAGTTAAGAAGTATTGAAACCACTCGTTTTAAAATATTTTTCATGCAATCTGTATGGAAAATATACATCACGCATAAACATTCACTCCATTCATTGAAGTACAAGAGCTAATGATCACGGCAAATGCAGCACATCTCATGTCATGCACGGTTTATATACTGACCCTTTCATTTCTCTTCTGCAGACCCACGGGAGTGGACGAATGCTCACGTGAGAGAATGGTTAACCTGGACGGTGAATGAGTTCAGTCTGAAGAATGTCGACTTCCATAAGTTCAGCATGGACGGGGCCACTCTCTGCGCTCTGGGTAAAGAACGCTTCCTGGACCTCGCGCCAGACTTCGTGGGTGACATCCTGTGGGAGCATTTAGAGATGCTGCAGAAAGGTGAAAGTCAGTCTGTCTTGCCTGTCCGTACATCTGTACATTCATACATGTCTTCACGATTACAAGACATTTAGCTGGAGAAGTGTGTGTAGTTTCAGTAACACATGTTTTGCGTTTCACACAGAAGACCAGAAACATTTCCCCGTCAATGGTCTGACCTCTAGTTTCCAAGAATCCCGCTACTCCTCAGACTACTTCTTCAGTGAGTATCTCTTTCACTTAGCATCATTACAGTACCTGAGCACACTTTCATATCTTCTGCCAGATCTATAACAAGTAATGTTAAATGGTCTGTCTGCAGAAGCTGTTAACATAATCTCAAGGGAGTCCAGACGGTCTGTGGATGTTTAAAAGCCTATCGCTTAATATCCTAATGTCCATTTATCTCTGTTTTCTTTTCGTCAGATTACGGCATAGAGCATCCACAATGCGTCCCTCCTTCAGAATACACAGAGCCGAGCTTCATCACAGAGTCGTACCAGACCCTTCACCCCATTAGCTCGGAAGACCTGCTGTCGCTCAAATACGAGAGCGACTATCCGAACGTCATTCTGCGCGACGCGCCTCTCAATCCGCTGCAGGGAGATTACTTCACGGTCAAACAGGAAGTTGTGTCACCTGACAATATGTGCGTGGGCAGAATTAGCAGAGGTTAGTATGTCAGAGGTTCTCTTGCTTATGAGGAAATGGTCTGTATTATTTGGAGAATCTGTAATGGTTTGCTTCAGTGTGATCAATATTGTAATATAGGAGATAGAATATTGAAATATTGCAAAATGCATATCGCAATTGTTTGTTTTAATGCATTACAACAGTAAAGCATGGCTGTTGATGTTTAGAAGTTGTATTTGCAACACTTTGAGGGTTCTGCAGATTTCAGGTTTTGAATGTATTTTAATGTCATTTAAATAGATTTCAAGAATTTAATGCGTATCATGTCGCATTTTTTTTCATTCTTTTGCAAATTATCGCACATTTTCGTACATGTAACCTTGCATATATGCACCTGACACATGGTATGTGCATGCAATAATATTTTAGGTATCATGTCGCCTATCGCATTTGTTCATTATTTTGCAAATTATAGCACTATTTTTCAATTTCGCACATGTAACCTTGCATATATGCACGTGACACATGGTTTGTGCATGCTGTAATATTTTAGGCCTCGATTGATAAAGCAAAGCAAATGTAAAAATTGGGGGATACGAAAGTTAATTTCCCTCGTCTTAGACGTATATTTACAATCCCCTATCCCAACACCCCCGCAGCGATCAGCAGTGTGCGGTCCTCGAAGCGAAGTTTGTCACGACCGTTGTCATCTCGCATTAGCACAGCCGCTTATGCACTGCTAGGGAATGAAGTAGACCTTGGCTTAGATTGCGGTTTTTCTCGTACACCGTCTATCTGCGCGCTCGACTGCGGTGGGGAAAACAGGAGCAAAAACAAAAGACGTTTGCATCAAAGGCGAGAGGTGTTTGAAGCCACAGAGCGCTGGTGTCAGAGGCTCTGCGTGAGGCAACGTTACTGGGGTACAGGGTGTTTTTGTGAACCTACAGGTTCTCGTAATGAGCGAAAGACGCAAAGTGTGAAGAAAGTGTTCCGGTTTCTCATGAAGTGTTGTGTTTGCTTTACCTCATGTACGCCTGGTGCTTCTCTCCCACTCGGCTCTTAAGAGACAAATAAAACAGCATGCATCGCTCTTAAAGTAATAGTTCAACCCAAAAATGAAAACTTTGGCATCAGTTACTCATCCTATTGTCATTTCAAACCTGTGTGACACAAAAGAAGATATTTTGAAAAACCATTGAGTTGCAATGGTTGTGATTCTATACAATAGAAATGAAAATGTCTTTTGTGTTCTGCAGAAGAAAGAAAGTCATCCAGGTTTGAAATGCCAAGACTGGATTAAATGAGGAAAGACTTTTCATTTGTGGGCGAACTATCACTGTGTCCAACTGTCGTGCAGCTGAGCAAATGATTATGGACGAAGAGATTTGTTCGAGTTAGTTGTGTGTTGTTGAACATCACAGAGATGTTGGCTTTACGTACACACAAGCTTTATACTAAATGCAGTAAATCCAAGCTTTGGAAAGAGCGCTGTGTTTTTCCTGTGTGGGAAAGTATTCGCAGTGCCACCAAACTCGCATGTGGCTTCAATTATTCAATTGAAGATTTTCAAATTCGACCCAGCTCTGTATTATCTTTCATTCTGTAATTGGCATTCAATCGAAACGGTCCTTTTATCTCCAGTTTAGCCAAAAATAGAGGAACAATTAGTTTTGATTTTCTTCCAATTAGACAAAACCCAAATATTTCCACATGGAGATTGTGTAATAGAAACAAAGTGTGGTGTGGGCCAGTTCAAGATTTTTCCGCATGGCTGGGACCAGACTGCTTGTGAACTTTATTGCCTCATCGCTACCCCACATCAGTTATTCCTGGCCAAACATCACACCCTCTACAACCCAAGACATTAGCTTTGTGAATTGAGACGAGGTCATATCCTTAAAGGAATAGATCACCAAATGCAAATTTTCCACTGTACAGAATCTCCTTTTCCATACAATGACACTATATAATTGAGTATAAAAAAAAAAAAGTGAGTTAATTGTAAGCTTCCCCTCTCTTTCAGGTAAGCTCGGAGGCCAAGATTCATTCGAGAGCATCGACAGTTTCGAGAGCTGCGACAGGCTGACTCAGTCCTGGAGCAGTCAGTCGTCGTTCAACAGCCTACAGAGAGTTCCCTCCTATGACAGCTTTGACTCAGAGGACTACCCCACCGCACTGCACGGACACAAACCGAAGGGTACCTTCAAAGACTACGTACGGGAGCGATCGGACCTCAGCAAAGACAAACCAGTCATCCCGGCAGCTGCGCTCGCTGGGTACACAGGTCAGTATTAACCCAAGGTCAATCATTCACCGGTTATGAACACAATGTGCTGATGCCAGTTATGATTCATAAAAGCCTGACTGCTTGTGAGCGGAGGGAAGACGATACCGTGAAACATTTTCAAGTTTCATATCAATGAGGGACATTGTACTTAAAGCGATAGTTCACCCTAAAAGTTTGTCATTGTTTCACCATCATTACTGTTGAACAGAATTAGAGATTTTGAGAAATGTCTCCGTGGTTTTGTGTTCATACAGTTGAAATCAATGGGATCAGTGTTGTTTGGTTCCACTGGTTAGTGGATAAACACATAGTGTTAAAGCTGATTTGTAAACACTGGATCTTTGGTTCTTTTCAATAATGTTTGTTTAAGTGTTCTTATCGCAACTTTGAACCAACCAATGGGACGAGTTTGGGGCAGGACTATCGGTTACCTATATATACATGCTTGAAAACTAAAATTTTTGGGCGATTCTGTTTCTGGCACAGAATTGATACATGTGCAGTTACATAAAGGTATTACCTGTACTCTGTACATTTACAAAAGTTTTTGCGATGTTTTTTTTTGTACTATGTACCATGGTAAGGAAATTTTTTGTAGATATGTACCTTGGAGTGCCATGTAGATATGCTGCCATCACTTAGCTGTCTTTAATGTCCAATAAATGTAATTGACTGTGATTCAAAGTAAAAAATAGTGTTTATCGTCGCTGTCCTTCTGAAACCTTCTATGTCCACATTTTTCTGAGAAAATAGTTTTTAAATTATTACATGCTGTGTTGTCAAAGTTGACAAGCACGTTTTAATGCTTTTTATTGGTTAGATATTTGCAAAACCCTGTGACAAACATAAAGGTTGAATAATAATAATGAAAAAATATGGAAATATGGAGATACAAGGTTTCAGAAGGACAGCAGCGTTATAACCAGGAAGCGTTTGGGATCACGAGTATGTGCATGTTTTCATCTAAGTGAGACACCCCGCCTCTTACTGGGACACGGTTGCCTCTGGATCGCTGAAGACGCTTTTGCACCAGTTTTGAATGCGTCTGTGCACTGAATAACCGCAGAGCCGCGTTTGTTACATGACTGTTAGGATGTCATCTCAATCTTTTTCTCAGCATGAGTGCATCTGCGGGCAGCCCGTGTACCCGGCAAACGTGCCACGCCCTGGGTTTCTTCAAATGTAAATAGAAAGACTCTCTTTGGTGCTCTTTTTACTGCCACCAGCTCTCCGTTTCTTTCTCCGCTGTATTCTTTATCTGCGGCCCACATCTCAACCATTTCCCAGGTCGTCTTGGCAACAGAGGGTGCAGCACAAAGTGATAGCAGCCCTGTGCACTTTAGATGAGAGCTGCTTTATCGGCCCATCTTCGAGGAGCTTTTTAACCTGTGCTGCATTTCTCAAACCTGAACATGACATAAAATGTCTGTCAGGAGAACAGAAAAAGAAAATTCTGTATAAGCCCCACTCATTACATCAGGTTTTCATTGAACGCTTAAAACGTACATTTCGTTCTTGTTTTGTTGTGCTTTCGCAGGTGTTTTTCTGCATGCACACAAATAAAAGAGCAATATTTAAACATTTTTATAGCATGTTGCAACAGATGTTCATGTGCGTGTTAGCCACAGTGTCAAAACACTGAGTTGAAGATAGAGATGAGGTAGATAAAGATAGCTTGCTATGTTTGTCAAAATTAATCATGTATGCAAGTACAAATCCATCAGATTGGTAGGAGAGCAACACAACCACAGCACCACAATGTAAATTTTTCCGCGACAACTGATTTTTAAATTGTCCTTTTTTGTGTGTTTCCTCATACATGCACAGTGCACACACTTATAAACTTAAACATTGGACTAAAATGGCATGGTTATTATTTTGAGTGGGATGATTTTCTAGTGTTAAAGGAACACTTCGCTCGAAAGTGAAAATTCTGTCATGAAGTGGTGCCCCAGAAATCAGATTTGCTAACATTCTTCAAAATATCTTTGTGTTTAAAAGAACAATGTGATTCATACAGGTTTGGAACAACTTGAGGTTGAGTATTCATGACAGAAATTTTATTTTCGGGTGAACTGTCCCTTTAACATGTTTATTTGCTCGCTCTGTCTGAAAAGTTCACGATTCACTAAAGTTCACGATCAGACACCTGAATAGTGTCTTAAAAATGCCAAAAATGTGCTTATTTACACCTTTCAAATGCATGGTTATACTGAAATGCCATGCACATTAAACGTATTGTTAAAGAAATGTGTATGCAAACTTTCCTTTGTTTCGCAAAACCTTCTTCATCTTTGCGTAACCATGCATTTATTGAATGAAATGTGGTCTTGGTGTATTTTTCCGCAAGTCATTTGTGGAGATTCGGGTTAAGCATGCACATCATTTTCCATTCCCAGCCCTTTTGGGTCTAATGAGGGTGCGTGTTTAGTTTCTGGAATGTTTTAATGCTGTTACCTGCAGAAACAGATGACTCAAGCGTTACTGATCCAAGCGAGCGATTCAGGTGAATCATAAGATTTATATGAAGAAAAAGTAAGCCGGACGGGCAGAAAAAAGAGTGGGCGGGAAATGGAGCATCAGAATGAAGACAATATAATTGCTTTCACAATTACATTAGCTATTTATTAATGATTTTCTTAGCAAACTTATCCAGAAGAGTTTCTTTCACTGCTTTTGTGCATTTGAAGCTGACGTGGTGCGACGGTTCATTCTAAAGCACAAACCACAAGACGAAGACGCGAGTGCACAAACTTCAACTGCTGCTGCCCACACACTGTGAAGCTCTCGATAGAGAGAACGTCTCTTTCGATAGGTCAACACGACCGCATAAACCCTGACCTCAAAGAGCTGCGCTTGTTGTTAAATCGCCTGTTGTATTAAAGTGCATTATGAATGCACGATTGCCATATTTCACGTGTCTTATTTAATGTTGCGCAGCAAGTCTTTAAAGTTGACCCGATCACGGGACGGCGAACACAGTGTTGTAAATAAAGCGTTTTTGCAGATGGCCGTCGAGGGCTTCACTCTCTCACACCCACACATGCCGTTTGCACATGCGGATATCACACACATGCATTCTTTCAAACCCGACACTCAGACCTACACATCATGGCTCGTGTGATCAAACGCATTTATTCAACAGATATTTAGCCTCGGGGCAAAATCCAAAATGATGTCAGCCGTTTGGAATTCACATAAAGAGTCCAAAGCTCAACTGGGACAAGCAGTATGAGCAGTACATGGTCAATACACCATTGTGTCGCTCAGGTCTGCTCTCTCATGGAGCGTGACATACAGCTAATGGCATGTGAGATTCGCTTTGGATCACATTAGAAATTCTGATACTTCTTTGTTGCTTAATATAACACTGTGAATACTTGAAAAGTATTTAACTAGTGTTGTTCATACGTATATATGGTGCTGACTTGGTCCTCCAAGGTACTTCATTGGAACACAACGGGATTATCACAATTCATGTGTAAAACCCACAATAATTGTTTGCGATCGAGATAAAAAGCATCAAGAGTCAGGATTGTTGTCCCAAAAGGGCCCACATAAGTCTCTCTATACTGTATTCTTTCATTGAGTATCTTACTCAAAACTCCAGTAAAGGTTGTATTAAAGATGTGCTGTTTCGTTATTCAGGCAGCGGACCCATCCAGCTCTGGCAGTTTCTGTTGGAGCTCTTGACAGACAAATCCTGCCAGTCTTTCAGTTGGACCGGAGACGGCTGGGAGTTCAAACTTTCTGACCCTGATGAGGTGAGCGGTCACAAATGTTTATTTCCGTTTTTACCATTTTAACACGTTAATACTAGATTTTTAGACACGCACCATTGAAGTCCCGTGGTTTTTAAAGATGGTATTTTTTGAAGTACATTCGATCCCTTACAAAAAATAAGTTTGTTCAAGTGTGGGATATGAATAGTTCTTTTGAACTAAAAATAATATAGCATACTTTCAGTCTGCTTCTCAGAAATATACCTAAAATTACACTTTGCATACTTGACTTATACTGACAGAAAGTACACTTTCCTGTGGCTCAGTGGTAAGAGCATTGCGTTAACAATGCAAGGTTGTGGGTTCGATCCCAGAGGATTGCACATAGCTATGTATAAATGTACAGGATAATGCAATGTAAGTCGCTTTGGATAAAAGCGTCTGCCAAATGCATAAATGTAAATCTTAACATAGTTGAGCTATACTTGTGTATAAAGTATTAAAACTAGCAGTTTACTGAGAGTATACTTCAAAGTATTGAACTAGTAAACTATGAGTATGCCTACAAGTTTATGTGTAGTGTAGTTGCAGTACAATCAAAAACTAGTTGTGTACTAGTAAGTTTACTACCGTTATACTTACAAATGTACTTGTATTAACTAAAGAGTAGCATTCAAATCGTACACTTACAAGTATGCTACAAGAACATTGATCTTACTACTGTATACTTACTGCATAAAGTATACTTAAATCTGCTTGCAAAACAATAACTTGACTTCATATACAGTATACTTAATAAAATTAACATGAAGTATACTTGTTTTACATGGTATATGAGTTTGGTAATAATTCAGTGTGGTATACTACCAAAGTGAGAGAAGTGCATATATGCATGACTACTAAGAATCTAGAATCACATTTGCGTTTTTTGAGTTTGCTGGTTCTAAACAGCTTCTCTCTGACCTCCAGGTTGCACGTAGGTGGGGCAAGAGGAAAAACAAGCCCAAGATGAACTACGAGAAGTTGAGTCGCGGTCTACGCTACTACTACGACAAAAACATCATCCACAAGACGTCCGGCAAACGTTACGTCTACCGCTTTGTGTGTGACTTGAAAAGCCTGCTGGGATACACTCCCGAAGAGCTCCACTCCATGTTAGATGTGAAGCCTGACACGGATGAGTAAACTCCCGACTGGAGAAAGAGGAGATTGAGGCTGAAAATGTCCCTCAGACAGCCTGGAGTCAATGTCTGGCTCCAGTCACATTCCATCTGAACACCTAGTGGTGGTCAAGTCTTGTTTTGAGCTCATTGAAGAGACAAAAGAAAGCATCACAACATTTACCAAAGTTTATGACGTGTGGACTTGTCTGTATTGTTTATAGCTCTGCGTGGGAAGAGAAAACTGTAAGTTCAGGTAAAAATGCCATTACGACTCAGTAGCACAAACAGCAGACTGCAAAAGCAGAGAAATACAAGGACTTCTCGGACTGGTCATTAAACACGTTGCCAAAATTAGAGACAAGAGGAATATCGCAGAAATATTTACTACTACGTTTTGTTTTCTGTTTCTCTTTCCTTGCATACACAACACGAGGGAAGAGTTCTCAGCCGGACCAAAATAACGAAAAGTGTTTGTTTATTTTTTTATTGTTGTGTAAAGATATATATGTGTGCCAGTATTAATTTGTGGAGATCACTTGCTGTTTTATTATTGTCTGGACAGAGATTGTGTCGTTTGTACATTTTCATACACAGAAGATGAAGGATTATTAAAGTCGTGCTTAGACATTCCCCCGCTTTTAAGGTCATAGTTGGTTGTGTTCTGCTCTCACCGCAATGTCCGTGCCTGAAAAGACTGTTTTTGATCAACCAATCATAACAGATACCAAATTCACGCCTCATTTCTGTTGAACAGTCAAACTGAGAGTTGGCGAGAGGCACATTTGAAAACGGCCGTTGACTGCTCAGCGGTGACACACAAGATCACAAAATCCACCGATACGTCTGTGGTATAAAAAGATGCCTGTGCGTTCAAGACTGGTTATATTAAGACAAAGAACATCAAACATTTCTTGTCTTTTTTGTACACTTCATTATCCTCTGTAAAGCGTTGCCTTAATGAGATGTATATGACTTTATGTGTTATCGTGAGGTTGATTGAAAAGTGTTGGGTAGGTTACGACCGAAGCTTCTTTTCAACAATTTTCTAACTAATCCGTTCGTGTTAACTGATCCAAAAGCCATAAACTCAAGATGTTTGAGAAGTGCAGTGTAAAGCATTCTTACCTTGATGAAGACGTTATTGAGCCATGTTTTAAAGTAAAGATTGCGTTAAGTATGGTATGTGGTTCGGAAAGTGGAGAAATATCTACTGGGAGGTGTTCGTTTTGTTTTTAAGATGGATTTAGAAAGTGTCTGTTGGCTGTTTATTGGGTGATACGTGTAAAACCGTTCGCACGCTTCGCCGTTGATGTTCTGTTGGCAAGGTTAGCTGTGGCAAATGCCGCTATCTCAAACAAGATAGTAATGCACAATGGAAAATGGAAGTTTGTGGTTTCTCGATGCAGTATTATGGACATTTAATTGTTTTAGTCATCACTGGCTGTTCTTTGTTGTTTACATTACAGCTTCCATGTTAGCGTTAAGTCGCATAAAAGTGACTTATAGTAATGAATAACATGCTTTAAATGCATTTGCGAAACTGCGCATTTGGCGTAATTGTCATTGAGATTGATTACAATAATGTGCACAATTTGCAAGATGGAAACTGCGATGTAAACGTTACCAATATTTTATTTTTAAAGTAAAAAAAAAAAAGAAATAGGCAATAAAGTTTATTTTGCGCTGGCTTTTATTGTGCCGAACGTCATTTGGACTGTGTTTCTGTGTGAGAAAAGCCAAAGTAGAGAACGTTCAAAGAAAACAAATATTCTTGTTTACAGTGGTATTACGCTACCCATTCTGGGTAATGTAGCTTTGGAATTTTTACAGATAACATTTCATAAAGTTGCTGTATTAAGCAGAAGCCAGAGACAGAGCTGTTGTCATGTCCATATTCATGAGGTATGTTTTGCAGGAGAGCCGGAAATAAATATCTCCTTAATTCAGTGATAAATGGTGTGTTTCTACCAACATCTGAACAAGTCTATTGTTTTCTAGAAGTTGAAGGGCTTGATAGATTTGTTCACATTAGAGATTAGAGATGTTACTTGTTCTTATACCACACATGAGAATGGCAGGGATATGTTATGTGGAAACATTTTTTTTTTTAAGAGATGCAGTCCCATATATGATTGTAATAATTGCGAACTTGATGCATTTGTGTGAAACTGAACACTTTTGACAGATGCATACATGCATATACATACTGATGAGTGTTTTTCTCTTTTATTTCCCCACAGTTTTGCCTTATTTTGTATATTTTATATTTCTGTATTTTTTGTTACATGGAAATTTAATGTATTCAGTTCACAAACATTTGATATTTTTCAATAATTTATATTTTATAAACTTTGAAATATAAGATGCAGACAGCTGGTGCTTTCATGGGAAAATTAAGGTAGCGCAGGACAAAATGTAGCGAATTTTCTTTTTATACGAAAAAGAGAAAACAAGAAAAATGTTGAATATAAGGAATTTAAAGACCTGTCTGCAGTTATACGGTTGTGTATAGATATGGCTGATGCTGGCCCATCAATATGATCCGCTGGAGAGTTTTATAAACAGTAGCTTCTATTTCTTATTGTACTTTAAATTGTTATGTTATAAAATATATGTGCAGAAAACCAACCGTGTGCTTTATTCTTATAATGCAATAATGCTGAATCAAATGTTGCATGAAAGAAATACACCCATACCAACATTGTCCCACAAACACACACTTGCACAAACTCCGGTACAAAGATGCTACACATGCACTTCTCACCTTGCTCGCTCTGTGCAGAGTTTGTGGCTGATTTGTGGTTGCATGTATTATGATTCTTGGTTAAATGAGCAGCTTCTTTCTTTCATTGCTAATCATCACACATACCACATCTGCAGGTTTTCATAATGCACAGCTATTTGTGGACAGTCTTATCACGGAAACTCAAAGGCTGTTACCTTTAAGCATCTTACGTATTGGTGTGTGCATCACCTTTGGGCTGTTTGATGGGGTCTAGGGGCTTCTGAAGATTCAGGGGGCTTCTGAGGAGGATTGGGTTTATTGTGAAGTGACCTGAAAAAAAAACATGAGAGCAACGGGGAGTCCATTCGTTGTAATGCATCGTCAGAGTAAAATAAATCAACTTAACTATAAATTATGAATGAACTATTAATTAAAATAAATAAACAAATAGAAACAGAATGCCCATCTCTTTCTCGTTCTTTCTGGTGATCCTGCTGTGTCTCTTGCCTCAAGACTTTAAAAATAAGTTTTATTGACTGTATATATGTGTTTACTCTATGTACAGTTAAACGTAAAGAATGTATACAGTCAGGCCCGATACTATATGGCTTGGCTGAGGGGAATTGCATTTTCTGTTGGGCAGATACTGTATATAATCCAAGTTCACTGCATGCATAATTTTAAATTTTTCGGTGATTAAATTGACAGATCGTTGTTTAATAAATAATACAAGTATTTAATAATAAGTATTTAATTGTCAGCTGGATATTTTTGGAGGGGCTCAAGAAAAATCTGAGGGGGGATTGCCCCCTAGACCGGCCCTGCCTAAAGGAACCGTACAATAATGCTAGAACATCACAGTACAGTTTGTAATAAAAATCAACTGCACATGCACAACAATCATACACCTGCTTAACACTGTTCTAAATATTTAGATAGTATGTGGCATAAATGTATATAACTAATTTATCTATAGTTATGTACTTTGTGGTTTGCACTATTACATCACAGCTATCAAAGGAACTTTTTTCCTCCAACTTCCTCCACTTTCCTTGAGCTAAATATGACTTTTAAAACATCCGAGCTTTAACGCAACTCTCCCACTTTTCAAACCGCTCTTACGCCCCTGCGCCTCTGAACTTGCTGGGTTTCACCTCGCAGGTATTAGGAGGAAGACTTCAGAATTTAGTTGAAAACCTTTGAAGTTGTATGCAGACCGTGGAAAGTCATTTGTGCATAAGTGGTGCATAGGTCAAGATGAGATTTTCCACTTCATTTAGTGAGCAGACAGAATGAGTCTGTTGGTTGTCAGGTCTATGTCTGTATTCGCCGTCTGGATTTGTAGTTTAGCGTTGGTCATGGTGGTCAGGTGTTCTGTCAGATTTGCAGTTTCTATTTAGAGGCATACGGTACTTTTATTTATTCTGTTCAGTAGTTTCATTCAAGGTTCTGACTAACACAAGGTTTTGAGGAACGTTTTATTATATTTTAAGTTATACACGTGCATGAATGTCAGACGGATTTGTCATTCATAAAAGTGTTTTCACACCAAAGTATGTTGTAGGGTTTGCAGGAGGTTCTTTTCTTTCCATCACCATGTCAACTCCAGATCCACAGCACATCATACACAAGCGCACACTAATATTTTCAACCTCATCATTTGACAGTTTTTGCAAAAAACGTCTTTAATATACAGTATATGCACACTTGTGTAACTGCGACATGGAGTCATTAGTGGAGCGAAAGGAATCTTTTCTTTTTTCACTCTGCAGTTAAAAATGTTAGAAATGGTTGTCAGGTTAAACAGACACTGTGTTTTTGTGGGTTTGAAGGCACCTACGGTTGGGGATTTCAAAGGGTAATTTTCATATCTGACTGAGGTAACTTTCCATTACGGTTGAGCGAAAAACTGAAAAAAGATAAAAAATGTCTGAGGTAAAGTCAGGTGATGTGTGCCTGCATGCTGTTGAAATACTTTGTTTACTTTACTCAAGTACACATAACAGACACTTACACGTTTTTTTACTCAGTGGCTCTTATAAACATAATTACTTTTATATAAGCTTTAATTATGCATTTTACTTTTTTTACTTTCTAACTTTCATAGAAACATGTTCCCAATATTATTCATGACCAAGTTAACATGATTTATGAGCATTTCATTGAAATAGTGAAGACCACTTCAAATGTCAAGTTGTTTTTACTTGTTTAACTGTATTTATAGAGACATTTTCATAAATTTCGCCCTCATAAATATAGCCAAACACACACACACGCATACATAGACACACACAGTTTAAAACATTCTGTGCAAGAGATGGACCAGTGTGTGCAGTTTTAGCACAAATATTTATGCTAAAGTCTATGGCCAGACCCAGCTGTCTCATGTACCTTCAGTCTGAGGAGATACAGAGAAACAAATGTGACGAGTCCACCACAAATTCCATTTAATGTAAGAGAAAATAAACGTTTTGATTCTATATTAATATATTTAATAGAGTGGTGCAGAGATGATGCCTTTTCCAGGCCAACATGGAAGTTAGCTCCGCACCGGTTCCCTCGACTGAAAACAAATGCATTCTCCCCATAGACCTTGGGAAGGTCGCAAAGATAAGCTCAGTGATTATCAAAGGTATATGATGTTTACACGTTTTGCCTATTAAGATCATCTTTACCAACTGACAAATTATTTGGAATTTTTGAAGCCTAAATACAACCGGCAGAAGTAAGAAGCTAACACGACGCTATAAACAGACTACACTACGGTCGCTCGATATCAACATCACCACCACCTAGCCTCCGACAACTCTTTCAAACTTCATCAAAAATGTGTTCCCTGGTAAATAATTGCTTCGTGAATGAATCTCCATCCACATTATTAGAGATTTGTGCCCATGTTGCGTTATTCGTGAGATTTATATGCACGACGACATCTTACATTGCCTCCAAAGGATGTAGTCGCTTTTAGCAACTTGTTAGCAACCGCCATTTTTAAAACACAATAAAGCTTTAAAAATCACGAGCGGGTTATAACAGGCATGTTTTATGGCGACAGAATAAAATCTGAAAATATCTAGTGTTTGTTAGCTGCAGACATTATTTTATGGATTTACCCCAAAAGCCCAGTACAATGGATTGTGGCGATGGAACCAGAAGTGCTAAAATGCTAGCTAGCTTGCAGGTTTTGTATACAAAAATATGTAATCTCTGCGGTGCTCCATGGAACCGTGTGATTTCTGCACCACCAGTGGTAAAAAACACCCCCACCACTACTTCCATCTACCACATTCATTGCACAAACGTGTTCTTTACCCAAGCTTTCATTAGTTGAGCAAATCACCAATAATGTAGTGAAGAAATGGTGTAAAACTGGAAAAATGCGCCCTAAAGCATCACTTGTTCACATACATGTATTATTGACATTGGACTGAACTTTCCGGTTTGACCATTATAGGCTTTTATTGAATGCAACCCTTAATACATGATCAAACATTCTCTGATTCCCACAATTTGTGTGTCACTTTATGTCATAACCGCCCGGTCATGTCAGCGGTGAAGTGAGACTATTTGTGTTTCTCAAGCTGATGTGAGTGTGATAAATTATCTCACAGAACTGTCCATGTATCCCTGAAGAGATGGTGAGAGAGATTGCCCTCATGACGCATGTTAAGCCCCTCTCACTGGTTCCATTACGCCAGAGATCGTGATATACGAGCCCATTCCCGGTTCCCCAAAGTCCTCTTCATAACAGCGGATTCTATTCTGGTCTCATTGTCATGAACGGTCGAATCTGGTTTGGGTCAATAACACCAAGGATCAGTAACAGTCTTGGGACTTCATTACGTCCCCATAACTGATACTATTGGACTATCAATGTCGGATCGGTCTCCATATTCTCATGGTTTCAGCTATGACTCATGATGTTTTAAAAATATTATCTCTATTGGAATCTAGTCAAGCATTTAGGCAGCATAAGTTGCTGAGGACTCGAAACAACACTGGCATACATCGACTTCCGTTGTATGAACACAAAACCACTGAGACATTTCTCTAAATATCTTTTTTTGTGCTCCACAGAAGAAAGAGTCATATAAAAGTTTAGAGGGTGAATACGTGATGACTGACTTTTATTTTTACGTAAACTATCCCTTTAATGCATCTCAATCTTTGAATAGTGTTTTAATATTAGTTCCATGTGTTGCCATACACCGTCTTTACATGTAAAATTCACATTAAAATTAAAACAAAAAAGCAAAGTATGTCCCTACATGTTCAAATAAACCCTCTGGACATAAAAGGTTTTAGCTAAAAGTTTTAAATAAGCTTGCTTATGTACAAATGTATTGTAATTCCTGTCAAAAACCTCAGTTGACTGTTATGATCCCCATTTGTATTTACATTTAAATGTTTTCATGCAAAACAACAAAGACCTTAAAAATGTCATTTCATTCACTCCGCGTGCAGTGTGAAAAACTTGCCCCAGACTCTTTGATTTTGCATCTCTCGTTTCTCAACATCTATAGAGGAGTGAGGCCACCCTGACCCAGATAGGAAGTGTATTATGTGGGCGTACAGGGGTCGAAACCTGGGGCCGTCCAAGCTTTGGCTGCAATTTGCATTTTTATTACACTTGTTCTAGCACAGATCGCGAGTAATGTGCCTCTGACTCACACAGGCACCTCGAGAAACACACTGTGTTCCTGTCCAGATGAGAGCACCTCGGCCGGGCCGCGATTTATTCATGAGGGGCCAAGAGCCGTGGACCTGGCATTCGAGACAGGAAATGGAGATGTCCTCAGATGGTAATGTGGACTTTCCTTCGGGAATGCTGATTGATTTTTGTTTGGGATGGCATGACAGCTCATGAGCTGGTAGATGGACACAATGAAGTGTAAGTGTGTTTTGGAGGCAGGTCAGGGAGACGGGTACCTCCTTTTTATTCAAAACCTACCGACGCCAAAAGCATCTACTATTCTTCAATTGTTAAAAGGTCAAGTGCCTCATTTTGCACCTCACATGGTATTTATGAGAAAATGTATTTCTGCGTAACCTCCGTTCCTTCCAAACTAGACTTACACCCAAGTCCATTTCTTGTGGTCGCAGTATGTTATACCAAGCATGTGTCTGCTTTGTTTGCACAAGTGCACCGCATGCGTGTTTGTGAAGCTGAGAGTGTATGTGCAGCTGGCCATGTGCAGAATCTGCTCCATGTCCAGTGACTCGTTCAAATGTTTTCACTTCACTTTTACTGCACTTCGGCTGGGAGCTAGCACGCCTTTCCCAGGACATCTGCTCCCTGCGCCCACGGCTGGCCTCTCCTCCAATCGGAGCACTTTTAACACCCTTCAAATGAGCCGACGCCGCCCTCTGATTGGTCGACCGAGGCAGGGCCCAGAAAGCGTAGACGCGATCCCTGAGAATTTTCCGAACCCCTCACCCCCTCTATTGCTTGCTCGGGCCAACATCTGCTTCCAATCACAGTTTCTCGAGAGACACCCCCCGCCCCTCCCCTTCTCAAGGGCCCCCACCAGAGATCTCTTCTTGGGATTGTCTTAATGGACTCTGGTTCTGTTCTGATTTTAACAGGGGTTCTAAACCCCTGTATGATGTGAAGAGGTTTTATAGAAGACACATCTGGGTAAACGTAACACTTGGCCTGGAACAATACAAACACGGGATCTCCTTGTGTAATGGGGATAGATGGGAAATACGGTGGGAAAAGCTTTTTGGTGGGAAAAGCACTTGGGAATGTTTTGGCAGCTTTGAGAACAAGATGAAGTAATGTACCCGGTTTAATTTCTTTCTTTTTTTACACCTCAAGAAAAAATATATATAAAAGAGGCCAGAAGTGATGTCCAGATGACATATTCTTGCAATATTTGGTAAGATTAATACCTGATGAAGTGAATAGTACAAACCGGACAAAACGCGAACTTTTTCTCAAAGCTAAGCTTCAGTTTACACGCCTTTAATAAAAAGTTAATAATACATATTTTAAATATATTTGAATGAAAATGAAAGAAATCACTTTTAGCCACATGTAAAAAACGATAATAAACAGGTGTAAAAAACTGTAATATTTCAAAAAAACACAGTAACATTTTGTTGTGTAAAGTAGTGCAAGACACACATCTTGTAAATGAATCCAAAATGACAAAAGAAAATCACATTTAACGATACTGTAAAAAATGTTTTACAGTATTTTAAAACATTCTGTAAAATTAAACTGTAAAATTCTGTAAACAAAATGTACAGTGCAGGACTGTATAGCAAGCTTACAAACACAACAACCCACAATAAGAAACACTAGACCTTTTTATTACTTATGTGTTTAATGAACTACAAAGTTGTTTAAAGTTTTTTTGGGTCATTTCTTATCTCACCTAGACCGCCAAGTGAGCCCAAACTGCCACTGTCAACCCAAAGCTAACATAGGTGCGTGACATCCTAATGCTATTCAATGGAGTGCACTTTACATCTAGTCAACAAAGAGGCCCTCTTTGTGTTATATGATTGACCTGTGCGCAAAGATAGAACAAAAAGGAGCTAGGCCACAGAAAAGATTAGGCTATGTATGGTATACTGATGGAGAAAGGTGTCGCTGCCTCATATGTAAATGTTTGAAGTGGTTTCAACGGGCTTTGGGGAAGCTGCATTGGTCTAGTTTACACAGAGCTGTATACACTCTCATAGCTAGACCACCAAACTGCTGCAAGCACGCTCTCCCACGACATCTTAAGCCAGGGTCAGTACTTTGTGTCTATTTCAAACTCCTCCTCTTTTTGCGAACTCTTCCCCTCTCTCAATGTCTCACTCTCATCTTTCGATACCCATCAAACACCGTTTTCATGGGTGGTCGCAAATGCAGCATTTCTTTTTTTATAGCAAAACAAACAGCAGTGTAAGTTAATAATAACAGGTACTTACCGTAACTATTCACGGTTAAGATTGTTGAATCACTGTGGTCTAAAACAAACACACAAAAAGATGGAGCCGCAGCATGGATTTCCATTACCAGCGGCTCTGTGCTTTCCTCTGAGTTCAGGAGATTCTATGAGAATTTAATGTTGGCATCTGGAAAAGAAACTCAGTTTTGGTGAAAAATGAAAACAGGACATAAACAACGCTTAAAGAGATAGTTCATCTAAAAATAAACTTCTGTCATCATTTACTCTCCCTGAACTTGTTATTTTGAAGAATGTAGGAAACTAATCGGTTCTGGGGCACCATTGACTACCATAGTATTTTTTTCTTCCTATTATGGTAGTGAATAGTGCCCGATAACTTTGGGTGCACTATTCCTTTAAAAAGATGACTAAATATCGTTTGTAATTGTGTAACAACTCACAAACTACATTTCCCATAATGCCTTGTTGATTGTTTCCGCTCACCCGAATGCTAATGACTTTCATCTGCACCTCAGCAACCGGACACTATGTTCTCCCTTTACCCAGTGTTTGTTGTCTGGACTAGTTGTAAGAGTCGTGTACCCAGAGCAACCCATTTTCCAGTGGATGTTTTGACCCTAGTTCCGTGTTAGTTATTTCGTAGGGTTTTGTGCTGTTTCCTGTGGATGTATTTCGTGTTTTTGCATAATTTACCTTGTGGAATATACTTTTGTGGATTACCCTTTTTGTTCCTGGTTCCTGTTTTGTTCATTAAACACTTTTTATCTACACTTCACCCCGTGGCATCGTCTATTTTCTGTGAACTGTTACAGAAGACCAGACCCTAACAACGCGATGGCCACATCATATTCATCACCGGACCCCTTCACCATCCTAGAACCCTTCACTGACCCCTATTCGGACCTGGATGACTTCACCTCTCCAGAGAACCAGTAACTGCAGCTGTGCCAAGACGGCATGTCTCTGGAGAGATATGCAGAGGACTTCTTCGAGGCGTCTGACCAGGTGCGTGAGCCGGTAACATCGCCTGCCGCAGTGGGAGTTCTGGTGGACTGTGAAGGCTTTGAGGGAAGTCCCGTCCACACTCCCGACGCTGAGGGCGAGCTGCAGACACCCTCTGAACTCCTGGACTGGAAAAGTGAAACTGACTTTCGGCTGCTCCCTTCCCCGCTGGGCCCACCCAGCCTGCCCGTGTCCCCATTGGTCCCGCCCAACCTGTCCATGTTCCTGCTGGTCCCGCCCAGCCTGCCCGTGTCCCCGCTGGTCCCACCCAGCCTGTCCTTGTTCCCACCCAGCCTGCCCATGTCCCCGCTGGTCCCGCCCAGCCTGTCTTTGACCCCGCTGGTCCCGCCCAGCCCTCCCTCGACAGCCAACTCACCCTCGCCGGTCACCAAGCTCCTAACCTCCCTCCCTCTGCCTGAGGTGTTGACAGCTGGAAATCCCTCAGCTCACCCTCAGCATTTCAGCGCCGTTGGGTCGGTTAAGCATCTGGATCTCCAGCCGTCAACTACACCTGAAGATCCCATGTCTCTTCCCATGGCCTCCGAGCCCCATACTCCACCTCGTTCCTCCGACCCAATGGCTACACCTCAGCTCATACCTCCCTCGTCGTCACCGTGGACCGTCCTCCCTCTAGCTCCACCAGGCTCCCTCCGGTTCCGCCTTGGTCAGTCGTCGACCATCCGTCGCCTCGGGGCTCCCCTCCAGACTATGCTCAGTCCACCCAACCTTCTGTCTTCGTCAGGCTCCTCCTACCCTCCAGCTCCACCTACATCCTCACTCGCTCTGGCTCCACTGTCTGCCTTGGCCATGCCTTCTCCTCGGTTGCCTGAGCCATCAGTTTCGCCTCAGCCCTCCAGACCGTCAGTGTCACCTGGGCTCTCCATCTACGAGGCTCCTCCCTGGACTCCTCCCTTATTGTCTCCGTCGCTCGTCCCAAGGATTTACATCTGTCTGCTCTCCACCATGGCTCCTCCCTCCCTCGACTCCTCCCTGGGACCTCCTCCTCCTAGCTGGTCTCTGGGTCATCACCCGGCACACCCCACGGTGCAACACGATCTCACCATCCAACTTCAATTGTGGCAATACCACAATAACTCATTCCAAAACAGCCAGGAACCTCAAAGTCATATTTGAAGAACAGCTGTCCTTCAATGACCACATTGCGAAGACAAAGCCGTCATGCCGATATGCCTTATTTAGAAAGGTTAGACCCTATCTCACTGAGCATGCGGCACAACTCCTTGTCCAAGCCCTGGTAATCTCAATGTTTGACTACTGCAATGGTCTCCTTGCTGGTCTTCCTGCGAAGGCTATCAAACCACTCCAGCTAGTTCAGAATGCAGCAGCACGCCTCTTCTTCCAACAGCCCAAAAGTGCTCATGTGACACCCCTTTTCATCTCTCTCCACTGGCTACCGGTTGAACCCCGTATCAGATTCAAGTCACTAATGCTTGCCTACAGGACTATCACTGGATCTGCACTGGCATACTATCACACCCTCCTTCACTCCTACACCCTGTCGAGAACCCTGTGTTCAGCAAATGAGCGGTGTCTTGTGTTGCACTCTCAAAAGCGCAGTAAATCGCTTGCCTGCACATTCTTCTTCACAACTCTTTTCTGGTGCTACTTTCTTCCTGATTCAGTCCAGTCAACCACATCTCGCACAACATTAAAAAACTACTTAAAACCCATCTCTTCTGTGAATACTTGACAGGCTAATGAGAAAAAAAGAGAAACAAACTAACCCTCTCTCTTTCTCTGAACAGGTATTGGTCTGGCTTTTGTTGAAACTAGTAACTTTGTATTAGCACTTATTGTATTATTGCTCATGTATGACATATCGCTTGTTGCTCCCTGAACTCTCAGTAAGTTGCTTTGGATAAAAGCATCTTCTAAATGACTAAACGTAAATGTACCCGTGGATGTTTCCTGTTGTATATATACTCAACACAGGCAATGGGTGTTGCCTGTACCTGGATTTTTCACCTGTCTTCTGTTCATCTGTTAACCCTGCAATAAACCTAAGTCAACTTCAGCTCTCAGTGTGGCATCGTCCCTCTGCCTGTATTGTTACAAATGTAAATGTACCCCAAAATATACAATATTTTATGTTTTGTATCTGTAAGGGTTATAAAAAACTCTTGAGGGTAATGGGAAAAAAATCAAGACTGTCCAAAAAACAATGCACTATAAAAACATGTGAGTTTTTTTCACTCCAGTTAAACTTATATTGTGCTTTTCATCAAGGAGTATACATAGAAAAGCTCATAAAATTAAGAGAGTGACCGCCCACCTGGTTTTGGAAATGTTTACGATTTCTGTTCAGGAATATGAATCATGCACTTTATAGAGGATTTAACACTACTTTTAAAAGGCACGGACCTGTGGTTTTGTAGCATATCATCATTTAACAACCTGATCATGCTCAGATTTTCTGGAAATCATTTCATGGAACTTTACTGCTGTGCTATATGTCGAATGTATAACTTCCTTCCTGTTGAACCCTGTACACTAATGCCATACCATTTGATTCCAGTCAGATTTTTTGGTTAATCTGACTACGCTTCCATTGTCCAATCTTGACATACAAGCAAAATATCCAGTTTAGTTCACTTTATAGTGCAGTTTTTTGCACTAAACTCACACACATCATTTGTAACATTGTCTCATTTTAAGATTTTCACTCATTTGATCGTTTATTTGCAGTATTGACACTTTTTAATAAGTAGTGCTTAGTGTGCCTTTGCATGACAGGGGTCTGAAATGACAGTTCACATTAGCTGTGGGCAGTGTGGAGTTAAGAGCTGACATTTATATTATTCTCAAATTAGCTGCTCAAATCTTGGCCTCCATCTTAGCTGCCCACATTTGGATATTTAAAGGAGTAATATGCTAAACATTTTTTGACTAGTACCAAAAATCTGTCATATCAGAGCCTCGAATAAGCACAGCAAGAGCGAAGCAAGATAAAGACATAAGGGAGGAAAAACAGTACTAGCCACTCGACATTTTCCATCATGAATCATCGTTGTTTGGTTTGCTATACTCATCAGATTCTCTGTCAGGCTCAAACCACCACCGTCTCACATGAAAGAACATCACAAATCAATCCAAAAAAAAGCACATCATTACAAGCCGTCTTATTAGGCAGCACTGACGTTTGAAGAAGTCAGATAATTGATTAAAATTGAATCTCCAAATCTTGGAAGGTGCTTTTTTGCTAAAAAAAAGAAAACAAAAATGTCTCAAAAACATTAGAGAAGTTAAAAACTGTCATAGTGGCGTCCGTGATAGTTTGTGGTCTGTGTGATCAGATAGAGCCTCATTCGGCAGAGATCGTGGTGTTATGTCTGCCTGTATCTAATCTTTACCGAATGGTAAAGAACTAAAATTCCGGATTAAATATTTGAGATAATATGAGATGGCATTTATGTTTCAAATTGTATATTACAAAAATCTCTGATTGTCTTCTTTCATTTACAAACACAACGACATAAGTAAATGAACATGAAGTGACTCACAGTGAGGCAGAGTTACACATTGGCACATCAGATAACAACTTTGTAAGAGTCAGACGGGAACCTCCGTAAACTCATTCCATTTCAGTGACGTGAACGGGCAGATTAAGCATGAGAAAGGCTGAAATCACAAGGTGATTCATCAACAAAAATCCATCAACAAACACATACACACTCGCAAACGTTCATGCATATTTGCACGTCCTATTGGTGCTTACACAAGAATACGAATAAACCGAAAAAGAATGGAAAGATGGGAGTGATTTACAAACATAAAAACAGCAGCATGAGCTCGACGTGAATCAGAAAGTATTGATCCCATGCCAACCGGACACCACCTCTAGCTCTTAAAGGTAAAGTGCCTCAATTATGGCATCAATTGGAATTGAAAAACCTTTTGTTTTCAAATATTCTGTACAAATGTTGACCATCTTTGAGATAGTCTCACGCTGAAATAATGCCTTTAAATGAGACAAAGTTGCTGTGTCAGGACGCACAAACAAACAGCAATGTTTTGATAACCACTAAACCACAGTGTTTACACTTTTGAAAACTCAACCTACAAATAACTTTCTTTGAGTGGTATCTGGGACAGGAGAAAGTATTTTAACTTAAAATGGAAATTGACAATATTTTAAGCATTACATAGATAGATGCAAAACTACTATTTATTTGACATTATTAATATATTTTCTAGGTCAAAATTAGGCCTATTTGTTTTTAACAACCAGTAACATAGATTTAAGGAAAAAACTAAAATGTCCATTATGTGAGGAAACCATAATTCATTTAAAATAATACAATAAATTATAATAATTTATACATGGAAAGCTGTAATTTTAACACGGAAACAAAAACAATTCACATCAGTTACAAAGGCCTGTTATTCATGCTTTTCTTATCACAGTGTATCATCTTTGACTAAAGACCATCCAGCTCCAATCTTTGTACTCCAATAGCGTCTAGACTGATATTTTTTTCTCCTATCGTCTCTTAACTGTTTCTCTGTGAGACTTCTTCATGGTTAGGCCCTACTCAGTGCCAGGCAGTGAGATTGTTGGTTTCTGTTTGATTTCTGCAGTCGGAGTCTAAACAGACTGCTGTGTATTTGATCTTTCTAACACGGACACTGTAGATTGCATTATAATAACCATGCCAAAGGCTGGAACACTTTTAGGTGTGAATTTTCTGATAATTATAAACAAACAAAAATGAGCGGTAATACGGCTGAAAGTATTTGCTCAGTTGAAAAGAAAGGATACTCCTTGACACAAAAACCAGGCAACTTGACAAACAAAGATAAAAGTTACGACAAAATACAACACAAGAGTTATTTCACCTCCTATATGGAAATCTTTGTCTTCCGCAGACAAAGGCAACGTTTGGATAGAAGTGCGGGCGTGTAGGATCCTCTGCTTGATCCCCTCCTGGCCGATTCCCACATTAGCAGTGTCCATGGTTCTCTCCAGAGCCAGGACGCTGGGAACGGCAACAGCCTGGCGTTCTCACATTCATGGACCAGTTGTACACTGGCCAGATGTGTGGATGAAGAATAGACAATCACACCAGTTTAGAGTTCAGAGCAACAAAGCCGATCAGTAGTGTTCAACATGAAACTGAGTTTTCTCGCTTGATTTAATAGAAAATATTTATATATATAGTTTTATATTAATAGTTATATTCAAGTCTATGCTCAAATTATGCTCAAAATCACAGTAAAAATCTGTGTGAAAAATAAATAAAAAAACCTAGAAAACATTCTGTGAAATTACAGTTTTTACATCATACATAAAAAAATAGAATTCTGTAAAATTGCAGTTTTGTACATTTTATGTATTTTTTTTTTAAATAAAGCTTTTTTACAGTGTATATACGCCTAAAGTTGTTGTTGTACATTTTTATGTAAGTTTTGATTTATTTTACTGCATTCAAAATGTATGCAAAGCCATTCAAAATGATAAAATCAACATTTTAAATATGCTTCAGTAAGACATTCAATTATCAGAGCCACAGTGAATTTTCAGGTGGAACGTGCACTGTACAATATATAATAAATGTATTTATCATTTCAAATAATTTGTTTTGGAATTATGTCAAACACTAGCTGTTTTGCTTTTTTCTACATACAGCGCATTGCGTTTGCAACCTACACTGAGTAAGCCTATGAGACACAAAAATGTGTTGCATTTCTTTTACAAAAGAACAAGATTACTTCATTTACATGTTTGCGGTGCAATGCTTTCAGGCAATTACTTGTAGGTGGTTTGTGAAAAAGACACTGGTTTTGAGCAGAAATGCCACGCATGCAAAAAAACTAACGGTTGAATTTTTGTTATTGCAGCTACTATTTTTATAAAGGCCCCTTGCATTTAATTACTTTATAATAAAGGAGAAACTTGGAATCAGGGGAGCGAGAGATAGATATAGGTTAGAAGATAGAGTGGTGAAGCTCAACAAACTGCAGAATTGCAAACCGCAGCTTGTGCTGAGATAGAACACCTTTGCTTCCCCACGCTGTGAACGAGTGCAAGATGAGTGGGCGGCAGAGCACCAGATAAGAACAAGAAGAAGAGAGAGAGTGAGAGAGAGGAGAAGATCCCTCTGTCCCTAATTGATGATAGAAGGGGCACACCAACCAGGCTAGAAGAAAACTCCAGAGTCCCCCCCGGAATTGACGAGGCCGCGAGGACAGGAAGGACAGGCACAACCCCTGACGCAGGGTCAGAGAAGGCGGGCCCAACAACAGGCCGGATTACGCTCGCCCTTCCAGGTCTCATATTCGCTGCCAGAAACGCGGAGCGACCGTGACGGGCTGATATCGCGCGGAACGGATTGAGTCAAGTTTGATTCCGGTGATGACACCAAGTAGTAACGAGAAGCGGGAAAAAAAGGTGGCAATAGTGAACATCGGACGCCACCTCCGGCCACCAGTGGGGCAGAGGAGAACGTACGAAGACCGGCGGATCATCCGAGAGACTCGAAGAGACCCGCATGTCCCTGGCGGAGACGGGAGCAAGTGCGTACGGGATAGGGAGAAGCGGAGCAGAAGAATACCCTGCCTCGCGAATACGTTTGTGAATGAGCGAAGAGGGAGACGACAGCGACCTGACCGAGCGTGGACCCCGGAGTGCGCCAGCAAAATATGTTATCTGCATCATTTCGTTTATGTAAATACACCCTTAGGAAAAACCCGGCCCCATGCCCACTATGCGCTTACGCACCCATATCGTGTTCTACTTCCTCCCCACCCCGTTTTTCCTGCCCATCCCTTTCGATGTGCCACGGGCAACTCCCCTAAAGGAGGGAACCCGGCCGCCTCCGTCTTTTTTAAACACGACCCCCACGCGCGTTTCCCGCACCCCCCCCCCCCGGGAGAAAGTTTTACCCGATGCCTCCATCCTCTCCTTCCCAGCTCTCCGTATCCCCAAAGCTGTTTGTAGCACCACTTCGCAGGAGTTCTGTTTTTGATGCACCGACCCCTCGGGCCACGTCTGAGTCATTGTCTCTCATTGTTGTCTCGGAGGAAACCCCATGGGCTATGACCACCCCTCGGGAATGGCACCAGCCCCCCTCACGTAAGGGTTTTCTTCGTGACACCCCCTGGACCAGTCACGCCCTCCCGTGACGTCTCTACGAGTTTCCCCCCCGCCCACTTTTTCTCTCTTCCCGCATGCACCTGTTTTACCTCGTTGGGTGTGTGCGGTCCGTGCGTTACTTCCGAAGGCGATACCCGCCTTTTAGTAGACCGATCAGCCCAGTGTTGGAACGCAAGGAGTAGAGATCCGTTTCCCAGGGACGATACGCAACACATTCTCGAGCATGGGCAGGGTCCTCATTTTGTCTTTCCACGCTCCAGAGACGCTTTCCTGTCTAGTCCTGCGAACCCCTCGGGCCCACGGATGATACCGCCACCGATGTCACCGGAGCGTTTGCCCTCCCCACCCAAACCTTGGATACGGCCTCGTTTCCTCACTTCTGCGAGGTTTACGATCATTCTCCGCGAAAAGTTTAAGGACCGAGGGATCCAAGTATCCTTACCCCTTTTTTTACCCACTTCGTGTGTGCCAACCGGTGCCAGAAGTCTACCGAACCCCTCCACACACGGACCAGTCGTATCCTTTTGACTGGCCAGGATTTCCTCTACCCGGCGTTCTTACTCGCGGACCCAGCCAGAGTGCCGAACGAAACCCCCCGAAGACGACGAGCATAGAGTAAGAGATGTAGGAAGACGCAGGCGAGCATGATTGAACTGAGCCCTGGCCCCCGCAGGCCATAGTAAGAGAGAGAGAGAGATGAGGCAGAGTAGAGACGAAGATAGAGCACGAGAGCAGCGAGACGAGAATCTCTGATGCCATCGATAGGAAACAGGATGCGGAGCGAATGTGGAGGTTGAGAGTGGAGCTGAGGATCGTACCGAGATCGAAGACCGATGACGTGACGCGAGATGACAGAGACCCCCTTCGAAGGGGAGAAGACAGAGAGGACGGTGGTTCGCGACTGTTTTCGACGACCGAGCAGGTGGAGAGAGCCAGTGCGAAGACGGGAGATAGAGAGGGAGAGAGAGGAGATGGAGACTGAGGACGAGAGAGAGAGAGAAGAGAACAACAATAGCTGACATCTTTGCCTGTGAGCGCTCTCCTCATGGGTAGACCTAAGGAACTCGACCTCCCTATGTGTCGACACCTTCCCCTCAGCTATCACTGCACTTTCACAAACTCCACAAGCAAAGTGGAGCATCGACAGGAAACCACTTCATCAGGAGCGCAGACGCTTTCAGAAAGTCATCTCACATAAGACACTATGACAATAGAGTCTGACTATAAACACTTTTCAAATAGCAGAGCACCTAAGGTTATAGGTTCGACTTCTAGGGAACACACGTTCATCAAGATATGTACATTGGCTTCAATGCTCTAAAAGTTGCAACTATAAAATAATGTAAAATTCTATACAAGGGATTTAGCCTCAAACTGAGGTGACTGAAGGTGTGGTTGCTTTCAAATGGTTGTTTTGGTGTTATTGTCTTTGCATTGAAATATATGCTGATATGAACCAGAGACCGATGCCAAAAAACACCCACATGCTTCTTTTGACCTGTAACTCATGGTAAATAAAAAAACAAACTTGAGATAAATCAGGGCAGGGACAATTTTGTGGTTTTCTAGACTGGTGCCCTATTTAACAGATAAACACCAAATTAAAACATGATCATGTGTTTAAATCGAACAAAGATTCATAGGCCTAGGTTGAATACACTTGAACATCCTGCAAAATGGTGCATATCGTTTCATCAGTGTTACACCTCATATAAACCATATTAAACCTCACACATCAGAATAAACCAGTGCATGTCAGGTTTCACACCAAGACGACAGAAGGATCCTGCAACGAATTACATAAACCACTCTAATGTTGCTATAAGGGGCAGTTCTCTCAATAATCAAAATCCTGTCATCATTTACTCACCCTCGAGTTGTTTCTAATCTGTATAAATGTATTTCTTCTGTTAAACACAGAGAAAGATATTTGGAAGAATGCTTCTAACCAAACAGTTCTGGGGAACCATTGACTACCATAGGAAAAATGACAATGTAAGTAAAAGTCCCCAGAACGGTCTTTAAAATATCTTCTTTTGTGTTCAACAGGACAGAAATTAATAAAGCAATTTTTCTTGTGGTAGTCAATGGCGGCCAAGAACTGTTTGGTTACAAGCATACTTCCAAATATCTTTGGAACAACTTGATGGTGAGTAAATGAAGAAAGAATCCTATAAGTCTGCATGTATTTGTTGGACCACGGTTTAAAAACACTGTTTATAAACACACTGTGTAGAACCTCAGTGTATAAAGAGGATATAGAAGAAGCAGCTCTGCTCTAAAAGACATTAATGTGAAGCATCTGTGGGGCTGGAGAGGATCTTGTATTTTTAGCTGGGGGACGTGCCTCTCATTTACCTGCAGACGCATAAAGCAATGATTTATTGATCTCACCGTTTGGCCGGCTGCTCTAAAGCTGAATTAATCAGGTGCGACACACGTGAAGCCTTCAGACAGACAAAAAAAGAGAAGAGACGGAAGATAAGAGACACAGGAGGGGCGGCATGAGCCGAATTGAAAACACATTCTTTTCAACGTGTTCAATCTGGCTGAGCGCATCTTATCTTGAGGTGAGAGAAGATGACCCGTGGTAGAAGGCTGGATCGAGGGTGAGAATAGAGGGCTTGGCACTCATCTGGGTGAAGCTTCTGGGCCATGCCTAATCCTCGCTCTATCCATACCTTCTCTTTTTCAGAGGCTTTGATGTACAACTGAATCATCTTAGGCACGCTCTGTCACCAAATCACTATTTTTATCTGCTCTCAGGTGGGATTGAGTGCAGATGGGCCACTTGCTTCTGTGGGTGTGGCTTCCAGCATGAATGTTTAACCCCTTTAGTGCTGGCTATTCAGACTATAACTGTAGCTATGTTGTCTTTAATATTTTAGAATGAAGTATGGACAGTGTATAGTGTACAGTATGTAAACTTTCTTTATGCATGAGATAATACACTCTTTAGAAATGTGCTTCAAAAGGTTCTTCGGTGTCATAGAAGAACCTTTTGGTTCCGTAAAGAACATTTTACATCAAAGGTTCTTCAGATTCTAAAGAAGTAGGAAAGAGATGGTTCTTTAAAGAACATTTGACTGAATGGTTCTTTGTGGGACCAGAAGTGGTTCTTCTTTGGCAGTATATTTGGCAAAATGTGTAGGACACTATTAAAAATTAAAGGTTCTTCACATGGATGACAGGCAAGAATCATTTTTGGTTCCACATAGAAGGTTTTTAACACCCATCTCTTTATTACCTTTCCGAAATCTGAAGAACCTTTTTTTCGCCACAACGAACGTTTTGTGAAACAGTAAGGTTCTTCGGATGTTAAAGGTTCTTCATGGAACCATTAGGTTCTTCTTTGGCATCGAAGAACCTTTTAAAGCACCTTTATTTTTCAATAGAAACATTGCAGTGCTTTATTCAACAATGCAGACTACCATGTTATCTTTTATTTTGTCAGTATATCACTTACCAAAGAGAATTCATATAAAAATATTCATTTTAAACATTTCTGTCAAAAGGTATATTGGGCACAGTAAGTAAACTTCATGAACAGTGCTTTATAATAGTACTACATTTGCCCAAAAGTGCAGTATAAAATAGAGCAATGGTTCTCAAACTGGGGGCCGTGACCGGGGGGGCATTTTATGAAATATAGAAATTTAAGATGAATTTTATGCAATCAAACGTCAGAAAAATAAGACCCCCAACCAAAATAATTTATGTTCCAGCATTGTATAAATAAATTCGTTTTTGGTTTTCATAAGTCTTTGTTTGGGAGGGGCAGAAAGTGATAGCCAACAACAACGAAAACATTTGAGAACCACTGCAATGCTGTATCCCACAATGCAATGCGCTTGACTTGACCTTCAATAGTGAGGCTCAGAGCTGACATATTTTTATATGCAAAACTCGGAACCGAGTTAGCATTTTAGGACTTCCGGTTCGGTTCCACCAAAATGTTTTTTATTGAGTTTTTGGTAAATCGCCCGAAATAAGGTCTGTGGTAAACAAAAACTCCAACACATTTTTAATAAAGTTTCAAAGAGTTGTCGGAGGCTGGTGGTGCGTTTATATCGAGCGACCTTAAGTGTAGTCTGTTTATAGCATCGTGTTAGCTTTTTACTTTTGCCGACTGTATTTCGACTTAAAATGTAACAAATGTGGTGTTCATTTTTAAATATTATCTTGATAGACAAAACGTGTACACATCATAAACCGTTGTGAATCACAGAGCTTATTTTTTGCGATCTTCCAAAAGTCTATGGAAAAAATGCTTAGTCTTTATGCTTTAAGCACGGCGCTTACTTCCGGGTTAGCCTACAAAAATACGTCATCTCTGAGGTACTGGATTTCCAGTGATAAGAATAAATACAATGCCATTTTTAACATTAAGAATCTCGCACATGGAATGTGTGAGCCATGAATTTTTGATGCTAGTTTAATCCAACAAGTCCTTAAGAACACCAAAACATCTCTTCACAAAGGCATGACATCCATCTGTGATTTTGGCAGTTGTTGACAGGTCTGATATGCAGGTCAAAAGTAACAGTCGGCTCACAGATCAGGGTGTTTTGGGCCAGGTCCGGCCCCGCAGGAAGTCTGCAGGATCCTCCTTAAAAGACTCGGCTTCCTTTGGCTTTGAAGAGACCATAGCTTCTGCAAGTAGGGCAGGGTGCCATACTCAGATCTGACGGATTTCCTTTTTCCTCAAAAATTCAGCTGAATCTCCTCTTTTAAAACAGAGGGCGAACAAGAAAGAAAAGGAAAATCGTGGAGGAACTGAAAGGTGAATTAAAAGAGAGCATCTGTCGGGCATTCACTACACCTTGAGCCAAGACGTCTGGAGAGAATCTGATCTTGGCATTGCTATAAATATCATTTTCTCCATTTAGCTCTCATGAAAAACGGGAGGATATTAAATGAATCCAGTGACTTACATGTCCTTAAATTGATCTGACTGGAGGAAGTAGCCGGTAGCAAATCTCGATATATATAATGCTGTGTGATTTATGGAAAAAACATCACATCTGTCATTGGGTTTCTGCAGAGGTGATTTTACACAACATCAGTTAAAACTGATACCAAGCCAACTAAAAATTTTATTTTGTTTTCCAAAGGCTGACTAAGCAGTTGTGTATATCAAATTCAGAAAACACACAAGTAGACTAAACAGAAAAATGTCTGGAACATACAATTGGAATCCTATGACTCACATGTAAAGTGACCAATCACAGTAAACATTGCATGTAGGTGAAAATGAAACGGCAGGTTTTAGAATGAATTCTCCATGTGCATCCTGATAACAGTAGTGTCTTAAAAATAAATGTTCACATGGATCTTGCTTTCAGACACACACATGCACATGTTTGCAGACTCTGTGTGTTTTTGTGTGGGTGTGGATGTGAAAGGAGCAGTGGGTGGTTAAAACCACACAAAAAACATACGTGCATAAGATTAGCGCCGAACTGCAAAACACACATCTTTAAGTGTGCCTCAGGTGCAAAGAGGGAAAAAACACTAGTGTATGACATCATGATGATGTCATAAAGGAAGCATGTATCCACAATGTGCCTCACTTGAGTCTTGCTTTGTGGAAGGAAATGAATAATATCATTTTTCTTGGTAATTTCTAAAGAAGAAATTTGTGAATGACTTCTTAAAGGAATAGTTCATCAAAAACTGAAATAACTTTTACTGACCGTATGAGTTTTTCTGTTGAACACAAAAGGAGTGTATTTCTCAGGGCTGTCATTGTCTGAAACTAATTAAAAAAGTGTCATATCTCCATAAATCTTATTCATGTGTATCTAAATGTGTCACATCAAAACTTGTTGCACAAAGTTCGACAGGAACATCTTTAACCCTTTCATCTGAGAGTCTGGATTCCATGACTGACCTCCTAAATTTTTTTTGTGCAAGACTGAATCAGTGCGCTGGTAGAGGCAACTAAAAACTGATAAAAAAAGTTTTTCTGTAAACTATTAACACTATGGAATAAGCTATTATCGTGTCGATAGTATGTGCTAATGTTATATAGTTATGTAATAAGTAGTAAGTGCACTAAATAGGGTGCCAACCTCCGTTTAGGGTTTGTCAATTTGTTGCCAAAACACTAGAGTTCTCTGCAATCATTAGAGATTCATTTTTATGTTCCTGTTAGTGGCGAAAACATTTATCGTAATACTTATGTGATTGTATGTGTCTGTGACATAAACAAACACATAATGTGCTTAGACTTTGAATGTCTGTGTGTTAGAGTAAAACCTACAGTATTTATCGCCTCTCCCTATATCAACTATTGGACACGTCACTGGTTGCACATACCGGTGCTAAGTAGTATCGCGATGCTAAAGCCTCTCTATTTTTGAAACGGTATTATCATGGTACCGTAGTTAATGTTGCATTATGCGCATTAGCATGAATTTGAACACTTACATCTACTTACATTTTGCGGTGTTTATCTCATAAATGAATGTGTGTTTTGAATGACTCGGACAAGATAATGATTCAAATTGGCGTTTTAAAGGAGTTGGTTAAATGATTCACTAACTCAGTGGAAAATTTACGCCACCTACTGGCCGTCTTAGTTCTGCATTTAAAGTAAGCCTCATATTTCCCTTTCTAAAGACTGCTGTATCAATGAAATTTGTCCCACATTTAAATTAGTTCCCACGCGAAAAATGATCTAGTGTACTTAAGTATTTACTACAGTAATAAACTACTATATTTACCATAGTAAATATTTTAGTATACTACAGTATTTGCTACAATTTATCCAGTTACTACAGTTAAATCAACAAAATATTCCAGTGCAAAGTATAATACAGTTTCCTATAGTAAATACAAAATGTTTCATCTAAATCGGTGTTTTTTGTATAGATCGGAATTATGAACATGGCACAGCATTGTGATACTACTTGGTATCGAGATACTTCAGCTGGTATAGTATCGTAAGACATGTTTATGGCACCGTGACAACCCTAGTCACTGCTTGTTTATGATCACAAATATGTGACATACCAACACAATCTTACGAGAATTCGTAAATATTTTACGCGATTGCTAAGTTCATATCTTATTTGAACGTTTTAGTACGTTTTGCTTTTGTGTAGTAAATTAGCTTTAGCAACATAATCTCATGTAACTATTTTGCGATGTGGCTCATTTTGGCTAATTTGTATGAATTCGTACAATCTCATTTGTATACATTTTAGTACGTTTTGCTTTTGTGTAGTAAATTAGCTTTAGCAACATAATCTCATGTAACTATTTTGCGATGTGGCTAATTTTGGCTAATTTGTATGAATTCGTACAATCTCATTTGTATGCATTTTGGTACGATTTGCTTTCACGCCAGTGACGTTAGCTTTTTTACGATTTTAGACATTAGCGTTTTTGTACGATTCAAACGTACAAATTCATATGAATAAGCCACCTCGTAAAATAGTTATGAATTGGGTTTGGGGAAGGGGTTAGTGGAGGGGCTTCAGTACAGCTTTTTTTAAATTTTCGCATATTTTTGTATGATTCACATAATAGGAATTCATACAAATTAGCCACCTCTTAAAATAGTTGCGAATTCATCTGAGATCAGGTTAAACACTACCCTGTGTATGCAAGCTTTAACCGTCACAAATGTTTGATGGTATAGCGAAAGGAAAAAATGTAATGCTGAATTTTCAATTAACTGTTCCTTTAAAAGCTGTCACGAAAGTTAAACAAAGCAGACGTGAGATTCAAAACTGTCTGTGTTTAATCACCTGGCTTGAATCCATAAATGTTGTATCCGTTGCTATGGAAACCATCAGACACTCTTATCTGCCACCTGTTTGCAATGTGGACGCATAAAGGTTAATTTGGGCTTCGTCCAAGAACATGTTTAATGCCTCAAATTTTAAAACAAAAGCAGCTGGACAGTGAGATGCAGCCAGTCACGTAGACGAATAAATCACCCCTATCTCTTTCTCTCTCTTTAGACTATATAAAGACTCTTTATATAATGACCTCCATACAATAGATCAACAATTCAATATATTTGGACTGACCAAAAGTTCTTCAGAAATGTTTATTGAAAATCATATAAATATTTTCTACTGTAATGCATTATTTAATAAAATACTTAAAATGTAATTCATTGCACAATAAATGTCATTTTTGTCATTCCCAGCTGGAGAATTGTTTAGTCTCGTTGCTGAGTTACCCGCTGTGATAAGGAGCAGCGTAAACACAATGTGCAGGACCTGGACAGGGTGTATTCGACCGAGGCTGACGGGGCAGACGAGAGAGCAGTCTATGGCCTTCTCGTCAACCACAGGCAGATCAGGAAACATCTGGGTCAATGAAAGCAACAGATGTCGTAGGCTGATAAGGGAACAAGTTAACCCCCCGCCTGACTCCCCACCACACTGAACGGGTCTCTCTCATCTCCAGGTGGGTCGTAACCTTGGCTCTGACTCTCGAAGGTCTAAATAATCAGGTCGAGTCTTTCTTTTTCCACAGCAGGGACAAACACCTGGCCTGACTGGGATTATGACTTACAGCTATTGTTTGGTTATTATTGTTTGCTTGTGGGTTTGATCTATTGTCTAGTTGGGGTCTCCAGAGAATCCCTCTAAAAGTGATTTAGTTGCTCCGTGACCATCTGCGTCATTTCCTGTTTCGCTTAATCCAAACTGTGAATCAACGGTGGGTCATTCATTCAATTCTCTGGTTACTAACAATTAGTCTGAACTCAGTGAACTGACTGGACTGAACTGAAACTGGTGTGAACTCCTTAAAGAAATACTTTAAAGAAAATCTGTACCACGCTACATAACAAGTTTTTATAAATCAATCAAAATCTAAATAGGCATTTTATAAGCCATAGACACTTTTTATGGGTTATATAAAGGAATGGTTCACCCCAAAATAGTAATGTGTGCATGATTTATTCACCCTCTTGTCATTCCTCACCTGTATGGCTTTCTTTCTTCTGCAGGACACAAAAGAAGATATTTTGAAGAATGTTAGTAACCAAACAACATTGAGCGCGTTTACATGCAGTTTTACGCTGATTATGCTTAATAAGCTGATATATGTGCGGTCATGTAAACATTTATATCCCACTTTTATTGGGTAAAGGTCATAAACAGCTTAACCAACAACCGATCGGCAGAGGTAGTTTTTTGCCCATTACTCCGATTTCACGCTGCATGTAAATGCCTTTACCGGTTTTCTTTTTAAGCAGATTTTTGATAGATATCCGTTTATTGTCCCCCATTGACTTCCATTGTATGGACACAAAATGTATAGACATTTCTCAAAATATCTTATTTAGTGTTCCACAGAAGGAAGAGTCATATACAGGTTTTGAACAACATGAGGGTGAATAAATCATGACAGAATTACTAAGTCCAGTTAGCGTGTACAATGCACACACTAACATGAATGTTGAAATTATGAATCTTGCATAATGAATGCACAGCAGAGGTACACCTGTCAGCCATAACCAGCGTGTTAAAACAGCACTGAAGAAATAAGAGACGAGATTCACTGAGTTTAGGAAACTTTGTTACACTCTCAGTCATTGACGGTCTCAAGAGACCATCTGCATCTGTTCCTTTTCAGCTAAAAGAAAACTCTCATGAGATTCAGTCATCAAGCACATGTCTCTTGTCGGCCTGATCATGCTTTAAAATCATAAACGAAGTCTTTGGATCTTATCATAAAAGAAATAAACAAGACATTGCATTTTCCACTACTTAGAAACTATCTGATATGTAACGTTTAACGGCAGGCATTTGTGTGACTGGATATCAAATAGATTGTTGGCAGATTGAGATGTTGCATACATGGCAGATTTTACAAATACATGTTGTAATGATATGGACTGTGGTTATCTGAGGACAAGTATGAATATGAGCGGAGGATTTTGTTATTTTCGTTTCCAGGAAGTGCGTCTCAGGGATGCATGAACTTTATGATCTACTCTATCTACTCTGAAGCTACAAGCAAATTATATTTCATTTTGAAACTATAAGCCACAAACTTCTCGTAATTTAAAAGAATTATACTGCAGGCAAAGCCATCAGTAAATAAAAGGTATTAAGCTACACAACACAAACAAGATAACTAACTACATTTCAACTATTTATAAAGTAGTATCTTAAAAAAAAACTCTGCCCTGATTGAAGAAGCTGATTTTAGTTTAGACTGGATAGAGACAACACACAAACGTCCCCTCCCCATCACCATTTGGAGTAATTAGCCAAACAACCGTCTGAACGACCCCCAGAGGGGTCCTGGGTCTGCGTTGGGATGGGCAGCCTCACAAACAGGAAGTGGAGGAAACAGCAGTGAATGTAAGAGGAAACGGGGACGTAGGGAGAGGTGTACGCCACAATGCTGATGGAGGAAACATAAGATTATAAATAGACGCACGGCCTTCCCCACGCTGAGTGCCGGGTCACGGCTGAAACCTCAGACAATAGAGAACCCGTCCTTGAGGTCAGGGCTGAAAGAGGTTGGGTGGTGAGGCTGGGAAAGGCTTGACTCTGTTAGGCAGTGACAGTGCGGAGGGACAAGTGTGTTTATAAGATGGACTGAGATGAGTCATTGTGTTTAGTGTTTCGGTTATATTCCTCCTACTTAAGTGTCATGAAGTACAGCATCAGCTTGATATATGACAGAGAAAGAGACTGGGAAGTAGTGAGAGAATTATGAAAAGATTTGAAGATTTAGCATAACGATTGAGTAAAAAGTCTAACAAAAGATGACATTTTTGTATAGACTACTTGAAGTGTTATAAAGTAAAAATATGTTTTATACAGTATTTTTATACACGCACGTATAAAGACCGACTGCCAGTTACCTTCTGGTCTGTGTTGGATATAATATAACAATTTATTTTATATTTAATTTATATTAAAGAACCATTGTGTTGTTTTAGCGGCATTATAGAGGTGAGGTTCCGAATTGCCACCAATGGCTCGCTCCACCCCTCCCTTTTGAAGCACTACGGAGGCTGAGAGAGGATTAAGATGTCATCACGTTTTCGCTTCTTTGCCAAATTTGATAAGGTATTTACAAAATGCGTTCTGTGGAGCAGTCAGTCTTTTAAGGGCTTTGGTAGAAACAACATGGTATTTTTGAAGTGTCATGTAAATGCATGTTACATCAATATAAGCATAAATGTAAATTGCTGTACCATGGAATGATCATATTATTTGCTGAGGGTGAGAATTTTGCATATTCACACAGCTCAGCTTTCGAACCAATGCTTTCAAAACTCTGAAAAAGCCACAGGTGTGATTTAAATAGCTCATTTATTCAGTCAAGTCAAAGCTGAAGATTATTTCAGTAGCTACATCCTCTTTGCTAAAGGAAGTGAATCTTGTTTTATTGACTATGCAAAGAGAGGCTAATTGTGTTTTCATCTGCTCCAGGGATTTAAACAAATCATGCGACTGCATACACTCTTGAAGGGCCTTTGCAGTAAACCCAATGAAAACTTGAAGATATCAATCACTTTTTACAGAGCACCTAAACTGAATTTGACGGTCACCTGTTGAACCCAAAAGAGCCCAATGGTGAACCACTTCCTTTGTGGTAAAATTATTAATTTTCTGTTTCGAACAACCCTGAACTTTTGTCCTGACAGCCGAAAGTACACGCGACGTTCCCCAAGCAATTTCAGTCCATTAAATCAAGTGGCAGCTACACAGATACAATTTGACAGGTATGATTCTCACAGGGTCCAAATGCCTGTCTCAAATCAGCCATCAATTATTGCATCTCTATTGTCTCTGACAAGCTGAGACTGAGGACATGAGCATGAAATAGTCGGAATGAGTTTTATCCTCTCATTGCCATTTTGATAAATGATCAGGTCACATGACAGGTTGATCGCACAAAATGACGAGTAGACTGAACGTGCAACACTGACAAGGACATGCATAGATAAATAGATTATACTTTGAAACAAAAAAGGACAGGGATAAAGGGAAATCGCAGAGACCAATAATAAGGTTCTGTCTGCATTCTGAGCAGTTTTGAGATATTGAGATTTAACGTTTTTCCATTCCATTTGACTTTGTAGATAAAACCTCTTTGTTTTCTAAAAAAAGCCCTAAAATGTACACAACGTCAAAGAAAAACATCACATGACGTAAATACATTTTCAGAGAATAAGGGATATAGACTGACATTTCATTTATTCACTTCATTTATGCTTTAAATTTGATATTAAACTGATTTATAAAATAAAGCTGAAATTGGTTAGATTTAAATTGAAGACTTGTGTACAACGTTAAACGAAATGCTACCAGCTTTTTAATTGAGTTTAATAGAAATTCAACTTGTAATTCGACTTGTAAAGACAACTTAAAATTGCAAAAAAAAGCTTTTGAACATAAGTTGAAATACTTGACTTTTTTTAAACAACTATTCCTTTGAGATGTGATCGAAATCATCAGGTTATTCACGTTGCACAAACAAGATGACTAGGTGTCCATCAAATTGTGTATGGACACGGTTGCCAGATCTGCTTAACAAAATCAGCCCAAAACTAACTAACTAACTAACTAAACTAAAAACCTAAATTCAAAATATATCTCTTCCATACATAAAATACACATTTTACAGTCACTGCAGTGCATTAAACAGAATTTCTGCATAAAACCACATGGTAGTAGTCATAAAAGATAGTCTGTTTTAATTAATAATTTCATCTTACCTTAACAAATGACAGCTGATGAACAAAATCTATCCGCCTCTATTCTGCGGAATAAAAAACAAACCGTTACAACAATTTAAAAGCAGTCCTTTTCTGCAAGAAAATAATGGACCTGGCAACCCTGCTTATGGCATGTCTTATTTACACAATCACAAAATAAGCTCCCTTGAAGGAAAACAATCAAAAAGACCCTGAAACTCTTTAATTTCCAAAAACTAAATGTCCAGCATATTCAGATGAATATACAAAATGTCATCTCTTGCATGTTTCCAGTACAGGGGTCAAGTTTTAAAGAAAAAGTAACAAAAAAAGTTGCACTGTCTTTTCCTAGTAGCTCTTTACAGCCTAGGTCGTGATCCTCAGGCCTGTTAAAGACCCCCATGGGGTTGAGTCTGTAACCGGATATTTAAAATAACAGTGACTGGGCTCTGGTGAAGCACTGCGCTGCGTGGGGAGGGAGCACTCCCTGGGGCTCTCGCTGGAGGTCACCTCTGAGAGGTGAAAGGTCATGAGAGGCCACGACACTGGGCAACATACATCAACCAGTGCCAGCGTAGAATGAAGAACTCTCTCAAAGAGACACAAAGAGTGAGAATTGCTTCGAGCAACAAGTGACCACCTCCGAATACAAATAAGACTGAAAAAAAACTTAAAATACAACTAGTATCCATGTTAGGTTTAGGGTTAAATAGCATCTTCAGGTGTCAAAGGTGGACACAGTATCCGTCAAACTAAAACAATAGAAAGAAAAACCTTGTAGTAAATATCTATTCTTGATCTCTTTCCACTCCTCCTCACAATACATACACAGATCTGACACGCAGTGCTCTAACTCATGTGTGCAGTTTGGGCTTCATACTCCCAGAGCGAGAGGCAGGGGTGAAAGGGAGTCGCTATATCCACCGTAAGGTGAAAGCCATATGTGCCGATCTTAAGACAACGGTGGTCAACCCACACAGAGAAGTAACTCTGGTGTTGTGGAAAGCAGTGGCGGCTGCTGATCTTTTAAAGAGGGGAAGCTCATTTTCGGCCTAAATCATAAAAATTGTCCATTTATTTATATGTAAATTCTGCCCTACGTTCCAGTTTTTACCCTACGTGTGCAGTTTGCTAGCTGGCTAGTTCAGACTATATGAATTAATGAACAAACGATCTAATATATATATATATATATATATATTTAACTCAACGGGAGGAAATGTGGGAATTATGTTAAACTGAAACAATGAATGTGGTGTGAAATTGTGTGAAATATACGATGAAGGTTGCAGCAGTTTGTCTTTCGACTACACATGCAAAATCCGCGATGGGACTGAGTTGGAAATGGAGACACAGAGTGATACGCGTCATAATCTGAAGACCACGCCCACGCCCACACCAACCGTCTCTTTGCATTGCGAGAAGCTGCCGCCTCCTTGTCATTTATGATTTATATAAAAAAAAAAAAAATGTCTAAAAGCTGATGTGACAATGTGTATAGCAAACAAGCTAAAAAAAAAACAAGAAATACGTTTTTATAAGCTGTCGACCCCAAAAAACGAGCGTTTTAGGACATAAAAGTGGATTAAAAAGAGATGACAGACCCTCCAATCATCACGCAGACGCTCGGAGTCCGGGCCAGCCCACTCCTCCATTCATCCCAGAGACGCTGAGCGTCCGTGGGCGGGACATAATCGCAGCATTATCCAATGACCGTCTTGTTTCTAAGCACTGAAAAAAACTGTTTAAAGCAGCCCCATTGAAGTCAATGGACGCTGGGCTTCAACAGAGTAATGCACTGTACGCTACGGGAATGAATGAGAAGGAAATCGAGTCAGCCGACCTAAGTAGCTGATTCTGAACGAAATTGTTTCATTCGAGATGAACGTGTTTAACGCATTTTTAGTCAATAAAATGTTAACATAGTACATATATTTGACCATTAATTTTTTGACAATTATAGGGGAAGCTGAGCTTCCCTTGCAGTCTTAAAGAAATCGCGACTGGTGGAAAGGCATGACTACACACGTGCAAAGAAAAACCTGATCAAAATGTTCACACCAGCAATGTGACTTTCACAGCAAAACAAGAAAGGTCTCGCAGCATCCAAGAGACATTGCTTATGTGTTAGTGCCAAATATTTTTCGATAAGCTAGTTGTCAAAAGTGGGACGGATAGACTTTTTTCTCCACCTCTCCCCCTTCCCTTCGAAGTTCTACGGTGATGACAGAGGACTAAGATGTCATCACGTCTTCACTTCTTTCTCGAAGGAGATAAAGTATTTACGAAACACACTCTGTAGAGCAGTTTGTCCGTTTAGGGCTACTGTAGAAACAACATGGTGTATTCCAGACAAGGGGACCCGCGGTGTATGTAGATAGAAATAGCTCATTCCAAGGTAATAAAACCAAGTTTTTCACTATGTATCTTTATACCCCTCTGAAGACAGTGATGTATATTATATTGTGTTTCTGTCAATACACCCTCCAAAAAAGGACACACTGGTTCAAATTACTTTAAGGTAATTTCATGCAAAGCATGTTGTCTCTCAAAAATGTGCATCCTTTTTTTGTAACATCCATAACGCAATAACGTTTCCCTTTTAGGAAAACCTGTGCAAACATAGAAAACTCCTGCATAGACTGATATTCCTCTGATGTCTGGACTCAGGGTTTTGTAAAATATAAACAGGTGGCTCAATATATTGGTAATAAATACATTCTCTGAGAATTTATACTTGAAGATTTGACAGAACATGTCACATCCATCATGTTGCAATCGCCCATTACAGTTTCTCAACCAGTTCCATTAGGTTTCACCTGGAGATGATTTTAAAACTTCGGTCTTAAACTTTAAGGTTTTATGTAGAATTTATGCTGGCCATTTGATGTCACCTTGATCCAACTAACCCATCAAAAAGTGTATTTTGAGATTTGAACCAAAAAGGGAATTTTTATGCAGGCCCAATTTTGTTTGTGTCTGCCAAACTAACATCTAGCATTTACCCGTATAATTCTTCATTTTATAAGGTTTAAAGATCAAACATATTATTTTGTTACATAACATTGTACAGCGTTCTGTAATGTCCTCTCCTCCTGGTTCCTCATCGGATCTCTTAAACGTCTCAAATAAGAGATTAATCTGAGGTCAATAAAGCGGTTAGCACAGAGCACTCGATCGCTGCCTGCAGTGGAAAGTAAAAGGTCAGAGAGCTGTGGCTGTTTACAGACTGCTGACGTTTCGAAAAGAGACGTTGAAGCGTGTGTGAAAAAATGCGTGTTATCTGTGCTTTTGATAAATGGAGAAAAAGACAAACACACTTTGCATGGGCATTACAAGCGAAAGACAGAGAGAAGGAGAACAAGGTTGAAGGAACATGACAATTATCGCGAAAGAATAGATGTAAGAAAAAGAGAAAACAAAGCAGCTCACACCTTCACAGAAAGTGATAAACAAATCCACAGATCCCCTGGGTGTGTGTGCAGAGGGGAACCGCACGGTCCTCATGTTCTCCCGCTGCACATTAACATATTTATAGACCCTTTGAAAACCCAAAGGCACCAAAGGCACCACAACAGTGGCCTGCAGCACATTCACACATGCACGCATTCACACCACACACACAGAGACATGCAAACACACACTGAAGAAAAAAAGGCACCTGTTGTGCAAACCGCAATGTTTACTGAGGGCCAAATTAGAGCATCGCCTTGGCAACAACAACAGATTGAATCACCACCGATGGCCTAGAAAAAATATTTTATCTGCATGAAAAAAATATACATTTGAGCATTTAAGGTAGAAAAACACCTAATAGTTCTGCAATACATTGATTAATACAAATCAAGACTATACTTGCAAAATATGATTCATGTATGTAATCCCATATGTTCTGCAGTTCTACTTGATTTGTGATAAAGTGCATTTATTTCCAGCATGGAAAATAAGGTTTTACACAGCAAAATATAATGTAACTTAATTTAGCTCAAATACATCACTTAAATCATACATGAGGTACTTTTGCTAAACTCTGCTGGTCTGCAGGTGTGTTCTTGTGTGATAAGAGCTCCCCTAGTGGTTCTTTATGAGATTACAACACGCACGTGTTTTCTGCATGGCAGTTAGTAGACAGTTAGTAGGCTGCTTTTCGGTTTCAGACATCTGAGGTTCTGTGTTCTGACAAATTTGTGTAAAACCCGCTGTTAAAAAAAACTCAGTTAAGTTTGTTGTCAGCAACAATGAACGTGTAAGTACACATCACTCTTATCTGTATGGTTTGAGTTTAATTCTTTTTTGTATAGAGCTTTTCACAATGTGCATTGTTACAAGACAAGAAGCTTCAGAAAAAAAGGTAGGGTACTATTATATAATGTGTTAGAATAGTGTATGAAACCAAAAATATTTATATTTTCACAGAAGAATGTTATTGGGTAAATATTAGCAATTCAGTAAACCATTGAGAAAATATTTATGAGCAGAAAGTTAGGGGTCAAGGGATAGTCATGACGTGTCACAAGTCACTACGTCTGCAAGTGCAGTTTGTATGTAGGATGTTCTGGGACCCCCTGTTGTTCTGTAATGAAACTGATCAGAAGCATGTGCGTGTCATGTTGGGGGTGGAAAAGGGCTTATATTCTGAATGAGCGCTCGGCTGATGAGAAAGTAAAAAATAGCGACAAAGTTTTAGGGCTTCTTTTTTGTGTGTAGTGTGTGGGTGCGTGTCATGCGTGCCTGAATATATCTGTTAGGGCATGAGAACATAAACCCCCACATAATTATGCAGATTGTGAAAGGCCCGGGAAGCTGGGAACCATCGTGGGGGTGTTAGACAACAGGGGAGTGGGGTTGAGTTTTTAGCTTCAGGAGATGAGGTCCCGTTGCATCACATATCATTTATTAAGCCTGATGCGTAAACATTTTAACCTCTTTATGAGAGAGCCGATGTCTAGCGGTTATGTGCTCTGACACATGTACAAACAAATGTAAATGACAAAATACAAAAATAAACAATAAAGACAAACTTGAAGATCACCCAACTAACTGATCGCATTTATCAGATCTATCACATGATAGTATGAATTTATTTTATTCGAAAACACGATTATTGCTCATTCAGATCACGTGAATGTGCTCAGGAGGGAACATGCGAAACCACAAAACCAAAAGCACACAGGTAGTGACCTTTTAACCCCCTCTACACTTTCTCGGTCTCTATCCTTGCTGATTTACACACTTTCATAAAACCGGCCCAAACTGTTTAGAGAAGCCAAATCTTCTATTTTCCCCATCGGCCCGGTGCCAGGAAAGTAACGGTTACGGCTCTACAAAAAGAGAGAGCGGTTTTCATTTATTAGGATAAATCGCAACAGGAGAGAGGTAGTGAATGAAAAAAGGGGGCTGTGCCATAAAAGACATGAGTGATATAAATAGCTAGGCTGGGTGGAGGGAAAATGAGACAGGGTTTAGAGTAAAGCACAACACTGGGTCCGGAAGCACACTCCCCTACATCACACACACACACACACGCTGCACCTGAACCCTGGGTCTCATCACTGCTACCTGGCAGGGCTTAAGCTTTGGCTGAGCTCTGGCTCGTATCACACACACGAAGGCTTGGTAATGGAGAACAGCTGGGCAGAAGCAGACGGACCCGTTCATAACCCACAGAGCTCACATTCTAATGAGGAAAATGAGCGAAAGGTTTGGAATAAAAGAATTGAACTAGGTGCATCCTCTTGAAATCATTGGAGCGTGTCAACCTGTTCGCTGGAAATGAACTCTTCCGTGTTGTGTCTCCTGTTGAACTCCCCTGGGTCTTCTTTGGCCTCCGGGTCATGGAAAGAGCTGAAGAAAAACAGATGATGTTTAAAGGAGAGTTTGTGACTGTAGCGATTTCAAGAACAGCAATACAGAAATCTAAATGTTCTGGATTCTACTCCAGCTTTTATAACTGCAGAACCATCTATATTCAAGTGTACTTGGTCGAATGAAGCTTTGCAGATTTAAAGTTTATTTAAAACTATTTAAAATGAGCAGCTTTTCACTTTTGGAGAATTTTGTCCAATCAGATGATCCCTAGAACAAGAATGTCCCTCCCCCAACATCACCTCCATCCAAACATCATGGACCAGGACAGGCCTACTGGGGCAACTTCGTTGGTCTTCGTTTTTGTTTTGATTGAATTGACAGGTCATTATTTATTAGATAATATGAATAATGTTTATTTTTGAATTGTCTGCTGGAAGTTTCAGGAGGTCCCCAAGGAAAATCTGGGGGGAGGCAATTCACCCATAACCTCCTCCCCCACCTGCGCAGAGGGCCAAGGCTCGAGCGTCACAGATCGCTACTGCCTACTTCTAATTGCTTAAATCTCCTGCTGTACATACCTGAAGAACACAATCTCAGTTTAACCAGCCTAAAAACGATCTGTTTATATATTTGTTCCACTGTTGATCTCAACACACATCACCTCTGTAGACATTCATCTCATTAACCTGCATCATTTGTCCGCCAGCACGTTCAAGAGCTAGCACGGTTTTAACAACCCGCAGCGTGTGTCTGACAGAACCAAACTTGTATAAAGTATCATGACACCGTGCAGAGAGAGGGGTAATACATACCATGTGTGTTGTTTTGCAGATAGAGCTGGTCAGAGGGAAGATATCTGAAAAACTGGTCTTGTGTCTATAGAGCTTCATTTATAGGGCCCAGGATAACACAGAACCTCTGGGCCATTTTTTGGATTTCTGCCTGAATTTGGAATTCCCAGTTTTAAATGGACAACATGCACATTCAGTGGTGTAAATACAACCTTTTGGTGTCATATTCCAGGAAAGCCCTCAAAATTTCATAAAACACTGCTGAAAGTGATCAACATTATTGTATGTGTTGTCAGTCAAAGATAAAAGAAGTCGTTTTTTTCTTTTTCTGAAGTCTGTTTTTGAAAGTGTATTACTCTGAGCCTGAGGGGCCCAGGAACCTGCAGACAATTGTTATTGATTCCAACGGGTCTCAACAAATAGATATCATGTGGTATTCAATTATTATTCTACACTGCAAAAAAAAAGCATTTTATTGATGAGCAAACTGACCTAAGAAAATATGTCTTGATTTTAGTAAAACAATATGAAATGTCAGTGAATTTGTGCTTAAAACAAGCAAAAAAATCTGCCAATGGGGTAAGAAAAATGATCTTGAATTGAGTGACAAAAAAAAGGTAAACCTTAATTCAAGATTATTTTTCTTAGCCCATTGGCAGATTTTTTTGCTTTCTAAAAAAAGACAAATAAAACACAATAAAAACAGGATAGCATAATAAAAAGCATGATTTTTTAAATATACAAAGATGAGTTATCTGTGTTGGTAAATAAACTCTTTGCTTGTCATTGCTTGTTTTTAATTTAGTGTCATTGTGTCAAAGTCACAACTTTGTCTGATCCGCCTTATCCCACTGTGTGACCTAAACAAACAAAAAAATAATAACAATAAATGGAATTTGGACCCAAAAGTACCGTTTGTTTAATAAACTCATCAAAATCTCATTTGAACTCGACAACATTTTTATTGAATGAATGCATCTTGTGGATGGGTAGATGATTATAAAATATTATAAATATATAAAATGTTTGCATTAAAATCCAAATAATGAGGGAGCATTGTCATTATATACAGTATACTAAAGATAAAGATATATTATATAAAGAAAAGCTTAAAGGTTTTTAATTTTGAATATGGCGCATGTGTCATCTCATCTTATTTACTGTGGTCAATATTGACATGTTCACATGAGTTTGGGACACATGTCTAATACCATCTGTCACTTTCAGAGTTATGAAATCTTTATTATATGTTCATGTGGTGTTGTTTAACATACCCACAGAGCTCTTCCTCTTCGACCCATGAGAACTTACCACAAGCAGTGTGATTCTCCTTTTAGCATGACGAGGCCATGAGGATATTCATGTTGAGTTCAGCTGGAGTTTAACCAATGTATCCAAAGCGAGTGCGTGTCTGTAATTCACCCTCAGGTTGAGCTGAGCTCAGGGCCCAAGCTAGCCGGAGACAGCCTGATGTCCCACTGGGTGACTTCCTGTTAGAGGGGTCTTCTCATTGCCGAAACGCGATCCCTCCATCTAAAAATAAAGACGGACACCACAGGAGCTGATGGTTCACAGTGAAGCAGCAACATCGTTCGGTTTCTAAAAGGTGGTCAGATTTCACAGATATGATACAGAAAATGAAAAAGTGCTGTCAGTCAATGGAGCTCAATGATGGCAGAATGATAGCTGGTTTTGTCTTGCATACACTGTCAATCAGATCTCAATATTCGTTTTAATACTCATATCTGATTTCCCTGTAAATGTGAGAGCTTTCGTTGTTATTAATCATCATGCATTTTGTCAAAGCTCCTCTGGAGCTCGAATCATCGGTTTATGAATATACTTAATTTTTTTACAAAATTCTCCAAAATCAAATGCTCCATTAATATTTGTACTTTTGCAGAGCGGTTCACATCTGCACAACAGAGCTATAGCTTTCTTTGTTTATTCTACCAAATTCATGTCCATTAATCCAACACAATTTTAGGGCAGTTCTTATTTCCAAAGTGTCATCGAGTCCAGCTGCTGGGGGAGTGGGCAGTGTTTGTAAGGGTGTGGTTGATTCGCTGTTTGAATGATAAGCTGGCAGAGATTGTTGGCCACCTTTGAAATCTGTGGGGTTTAATAGGCTGGCCGTTTCCATCGGCCTATGTCTGGTCAAGCAGAGAGGCATATTTGTGCAGGGCGGCTCGTGTTGTTTTAGGGCCGCGGAGCCACAGCGATTACAGACGTTGTTCCGGGTCATTGAGTAGCCATACAGTGGGTCGTCTTTTTTTCCCATGCCTATAAAACCACAGGATGAAGATATCAAGACGGTGGAGTTAATTGAACTGAATGATTTCACATGAGAGATTAAATCATAAAGTAAGTATGAGAAAAATACATTTATTTTACATTGGAAATATTTCACAATCGCCAAACGCTGTGTATTGTTCCCATACCATAAATACTCAAGTATTCAGACATCCGGCTCTTTTGATGTGCTGTTTTTTACATACTGTGTATGCGGGAGAGCAGAAACTGTGAAACAACAGACAAAGAATCTGAGATTTTTTTTAGAGTAAGCACAAAAATAGAAACAGAAAGAGATTATAATAATAATTAATGTCAGAATGTTCTCATAAACTGCCATATTTGTGTATACAACTCCCTCCTTTTCATATAAATATTATTGCGTGATAAACATTTTTGTATCTCATAAGTCCATTCGCCAGGCACTTCATATGTATCTAAACATCTGCATGCAGACAAAATAACATAAGCACACAATGTTGTGTGTTTTTTTCTATTTGTGCAAAATATTTATTTACAGTGACTTTTGTTTTGTACATTCATTGTGAATAGAAATTGTTCTATACTGGCATGAATCTAATTTTGGCAGCTCAGAAAAGTGCATCAGGAAGTGATGCGGGGGATGGACATGGAACTCAAGATCATGTATCCATTCAATTCCTCTGTATAGTTTTGTTGTTTTCTGGCCAACACCATTTTTCTAAAAGTAAGAATAAAAAAAAGAATTAAATAAATGTTATGTAAATATATGTTTATAAAAATATAAATATGTGTTATGAAGCTACTGACATGTTTCATTAAAAAAATACAATTCGATAAAATGTTTTGCCATTTTTCTCTACATTTTTTACAAAAATTACAATACAAAAACAAAACAAAAAGTAAAAGAGACTTAAAAGAAAGGTCGTGGGTTTCAGAGTACAGGGTAAAATAAAGTACAAAGAGGGGTACCCACAGATCTGTGTCATACCAATATTTTCCGTGAGCACTGCTAGTACTTGTGAAAAGTTTCTCAGATGCAGATATAGAGTGAATGCGGGTAAAAGGGTCTTTATAGTTCTCACCTTAAATGAGACTAAATGGGGCAAGCGTGTGTTGACATTAAACAAGTTTGTACACATACCCAGAATAACCTTCTAGGCTAGTTAGTCAAATTTCCAGCTTATAGAAATTTCAAGTACATTGAAATACAAATGTGCTTGAAATCTAATTGAATTTAAACTGTGAACGCACAGAGACACTTCCAGCACATCAGTGTTCATAATAATCATGAATACATGATCACATGTTGACATGATCTTAAAACAGATAATGAACAACAAACTTTTCTTAGCTTATTGTCTACTTACAGAAAATGAAGCAGATTTAAAACAAGTAAATTAAATGATATCAGGCAAGCGTATCGACAAAATATGAAGTCTAATACGCACACTAAGCTATCATCATGTCAGCTATCATGTAGGATGGTCTTTTATTATGACACTTTGTGCTCATATTGTTTCATAGAGTATAGTTTTCATTTGTTGATTAATATATTTTGTCCATTTGAGCTTGACAGATGTTGACACTGTTACTTTATTTTACTATATGGAAAGACTTGCATTAAGAGGCTACCATAGTAAAATAACCAATAAAAATCTGCTTTTGTGTTTCACAAAAAAAAAAATACTCCAAAGGCGAGTAAATTCAGAATAATCAAGTCTGGGTGAGTTATTTCTTTCACATAAATAAGGAGCAAGTAAAACAGTCACATGAGTCTTGACCTGATGTTTACAGATTGTCTTGTAAGGGATCACTTTACATACTGTGTCAATATATGGCTTATTAACCCTAGGAGGTGCAGAATAAAACCTGGTAAATAAAACTGTTGCAGGTTCAACACAGATGTGTCTCACAGAAACACAGTGAAGTTAAATCTGTGCTTTAACAATGAGAAAGGCATTCTTGCATGTCCCGAGCATCTCTGGCAGAACGTGCTTTATTGCTTATCGTTGGCTTCATTCTATATAGTGACAAATAGCTTTACTAAGGGAGAAGAAACGTCTAAGAAGTGGCTGGCAGAAAATCAAAAATGTGCAAGAGTGTGGTTACGTTTTTTTTGGTAGTGCTCTCATGTTCTCAGAATCAGACAGCTCTACGTGGAAATCTCACATTGAAAGTGTGAAGCGTTGAGATCAGTAAGTATTATGTGAGATTCCATCGTAGCTCATTACCGCCCCCGTCTGACCATACATATTACTGAAAGTGTCTGAGATGTGTGACGTAGTTTGGACTTCTGCTTGAATTCAGAAAGCATGCCTTAGCAAAACTACATTCAGCGTAACAAGGCAACCCGTGATTCTCGGAGCATTTATGCAGAGTTGCTTTTTAACCTCAGGCATATTTTACCTTTCAGAAAATACGATCACAGTAAGTGCCAGAGGAATAACACTTCAGTCTCTTTGGTCTCACCAGCTCACATAAAACAGATGAAAATCGGTTTACAACCACAGTTATGCACATGGCAGTTAAAGAAGCCACAGCTACAGAGCTGGCGTGTCTGCCTGACTAATGACATTGATTCCCATCTGGAGCTTTGTCACTCCAGCTTTTCTTTTTTCTCTCTGTGCGCGCTGGTTGCTTTCCACGGGCACAAGTGCAGACGCGGCAATTCTGAGGCACAATGTGCCTTTCATTTGGCCTGTTACTCCCAAACTCAGAGCACATGTGGTCCAAATATGCAGCTAACAGCTCCAACGCAAACATGCTGCTCTCCATCCAGTCTGGTGCTGCCCAAACACACTTCAATCTCTCTCTCTCTCTCTTTCCTTCGCTCTATTCATTTAAATGTTGTTTGTCCTTTTCTGACTTTTGTTTGCTATCTATCTCCTGCTTAACGGTGCAGACTTTACACGCACATCAATCTCCATACAGCCACCCACATCATACACAAACACAGAACTGCATCCAAATCACACACACACTGTCTCGCTCTCAGAAGCCGAATGAAAACACCTCTTAGTCAACAATACCTCAAGGACCTTCATAAAGAATGAACGTCACAAAAGAGTTCATTGGCACTGAAATAGTTTTCTGAAAATCCTCTCATCATCCCAGAGAAATCATATCTCCGAACGGCCGAGTCATCGGTGTTAGTCGTGGATGGACTGTTTACATCACATCCAGGAACATCCAATAAATTACAGAAGGAAGATCGAGAGTCATGTGTATATTTGTCTTGAAACTGAATGAATAAAATAGCTTGAAATACATTTCTATTTCGTCTATGTACAGTTAATGAGTTTCATTCCGAATGTGTGTAAGTTTCCCCATTAAAAACACAATTTACCACCTGTAGATGGAGTATGATTGTGATAAATATATGTGACACTAACCAGTCTTAACCTGGCGCACAAGCGTGTCTCTTTAAAATAATCCTTTCCAACTGTGATGGAGCGGTACTCATATCTCAACTGCATTCTGAACAAGAAACACATTTATCGCATTAAAACCGCAAAGAGAGGCTCAACTGAAAAAATAAATAAACAATGTTTTAGTTTTCATCACATGTTGTTTGTTGTCTTTTCCTTTCATCGCCTAAACTGTCAATTTCATGCAGAGTGGTTATATAAAAGTTTAATGTTCTTTTTGATATAATTATCATGTAGTAACAATGTAATAACACAGACGTTTTGTTTTTGCTGTTGTTCCAACGAAAAGCAAGCCAACTTTCAATGACCACGCAACTGTGATTTGCTTGGAGCATCACCGTTTATCATTGATGAACTTCAGCATCACTAAATGTATTTCTGGCAGTAGTTATTTTTAATTTGGCCACATCCTCTGTCTGTAATGACTTTCAAAACAAGCTAAGAAAAGAAAGGCTTTACCAACAATTGTTCCAGCCAGATTACTCCCAGACCTTCTCATGGTAAGCCAAGTCATAAAACATCCATTGCATGTTCATTCAAAAGGAACCTTTTGAGGTTGAGAGTGAGCCGGGAGACATGATAGATAGACAGCGAGAGAGAGAGATAGGTAAAAAGGTGAAGAGAGAGAGAAAGACAGACAGACAGACGGACAGACAGAGAGAGAGGGTGGGACAGAAGCCAGTGGAGCACACAGCAGCCAGCTGCTTGACAGAAACAATGACATTTCATATCATTCTATAAATACTTCAAGCAGATGGTCTTTATAAATAACAGACCATTATTAAGCTGTGCCACAGATTATTCCCCGCTTATCAAGTCCACAATTAATAACCTTTCAGAGGACAGGCTGACTATGAGGAATTGCCGTACAGTCGGAGAGCACTGGCAATGCTAACGTATGTTACGTTTTAGCCATTTAGACATGGAGGTATTTCACTGCTCTCGCTAAAAAGCTCCTTGGGGAGAGATTATTGAAAGTATTTGTGAGACCCCATCTCCCCCACCCAGCAAACCCACAAACCGAGAGCTCTTGCATACATGGACCATGTAAGCTATAAAGGTTCTACAAGATATGTAAGACGTAAAGGTAGCAGAGACTGAGGTCATGAGCGTTGGGTTACAGCACAATGCAATATAAACCACAGACTCTCCACGGTTTGGTTTGCTCTTTAAGAGTGACGAGTCATGCCAAAACATTGCAATGCAGTTGTAACGTGATATTATTTTGGACACACTGGCCTAAATTTGAGCAAGTTAAAGTAATAACAAAAAGCACATTAATAAAATCTCTCTTTTTGTCTATGATCTTTTGGAAGTTTGATTTACATTCTTGAGACAGTTCGTTCAAATGGTTCAAATGGAGAAACAAATGATTCACAGATTTTAGTTAGACAAACACTGTAAAACATTTCCCTGTACATTTACAGTATAATACTGGCAGCTGGGTTGCCAGCCACATTCAGTATTTTTACAGAGCCACAACTGTAAACAATATTTACAGTATCGGACTGCAGTTGCCGGATACAGTATCATGCTATTCTATTATTTTTCAATTTACATTCTGGCAGTTGGGTTGCCAGCAAATTGCTGTATTTTTACAACCATTCTGTTTAATATACAGTCTGATACTGTTTTATAAAAATACAGTACAATACTGTTAGAAATTGCCTGTAAATTTACAGTAAAGTGTTACCGTGTGCATTTCTGGCCTTCCTACTTCATTTAGCAATATGTTTTCTTTTTTGTAGCTGAATTAAAATGTATTTTGTCTTCAAGTGTATGTGTATTATAAATATGTTTTATTTGATGTAGTTACCTTGATATCTTTTTGATAAACAGAGCTCTTTAGAATTCCATGTAACATTGTTAATTAAATAACCATAGAATTATAAAATGTGAAAGATACAGTCCTTGATATGTGATCGGCGTGTTTCATTTTATTATTCACTAAACTGTTTTCATCTCATTTCCATGAGGCCTGGAATCTACGATTAGGAAAAATGTTATACAGCTTTTAATGATTCAACACAAGTCGGTTTTGCATTCAATCTTAAAATGTCTTGGTTAAAGGAGTAGTTTGCCTTCAAAATGAAAATGCTGTCATCATTTACACGCCCTCTTGTCATTTCAAACCTGTATGACTTTATTTCTTCTGCAGAACACAAAAGAAGATATTTTGAAAAATGTTGGTAACAGAAAAAGCACAGCCCCCCATTCACTTCTATTGTATCAATGAGTCAATGGGGGCCTGTTAACAGCATTTTTTTTATATCTTTTTTTTGTGCTCTGTGTAAGAAAGTCAGGTTTGAAATGACAACAAGCTGAGTAAATGATGAATATATTTAATTTGGAAGGTGAACTACTCCTTTAAATCCCCCCAAAAATGCACTGAATTTATTTCAGCTGCCTCAATGTTTTACTTCACACAGTCTGTCACGCTACAGTCTGTCATTCAGGAGACCTTTGTGTAACAAACAGTACAAAACTCAATGTCAATGTGCTGAATATCTGTGAGATGGTTAGTGATCTTTTCCATACACAAACACTCTTCCATTGGTTGTATTCAAATAGTCTTTTTTTTAGATTAGTTTATCCAACGGTTTGCTTAGCAATACAGCAGCCTTGGCCTTTCTTTCCATAACAGTCAAATCATCACAGCAGTCTCTCTCTCTCTCTCTCTCTCTCTTCTCTCTCCTCTCCCAGCAGCGGCTGTCTCCCAGACCTGTCTAACATTCCCCATTCAACATGCTACTGGTCACCTCACAGCACTTCCTGTTTGCGTTGAGTCATTTCCTGTTCGCCCCTTGCAGGGGAGTCTGTTGGGGCAAGCGAAACAGAGAATAGAGGGAAAAAAGGCTCCTCTTACACAATACATTGCAACAGTAGCGCTCTGACAAAAAAGTTCATAGGTTTTGGAAAAGAGATCAAGAAACATGTTAAGCTTACAAAAAAAAATACTAAGTCTTATCTAACATGTGAATAAATGATGACTGTTACTTTCATTGTTTTCCTTAAAGGTACAATGTGTTTTAGGAGTATCTATTGACAGAAACGCAATATAATATGCATTATTATGTCTTCAGAGGTGTATAAAGACCTTACACGATGAAGCGTTATGTTTTTATAACCTTAGAATGAGCTTTTTTATCTACATACTGTACACCGTGGGTCCCCTTACATGGAATTCACCATGTTGTTTCTACAGTAGCCCAAAATGGACAAACTGCTCTACACAGAGTTTCGTAAATACGTTATTTATATTTGTTTTTATAAAAAAGCGACGACATCTTAGTTCTGCTTCAGCCACCGTAGTGCTTCGAAAGGGAGGGGTGGAGTGAGCCGTTGGTTGCAATTCTCAACCTCACCACTAGATGCTGGTAAATTTCATCCACTGGACCTCCAAAAGAGTGATTTGTTGGACGATCTCACAGGAATTCGTAACTATTATATGAGGTTGCTTATTCGTATAAATTCATATGATGTGAAAGGTACGATCATTAGAAAAAAAGCTGGTTGTATGGATCACCTCATTTTGTTAGTCGCTCTGGATAAAAGCTCTGCTAAATGATTCAATGTAAATGTATGTTTAAACGTAACATTCCTCACTGCTGTTGGTCCCACAAACAGCCACAGAGAAATTCCAGCCTCTCTGTTATTCTCAGAGGACACCAACAGAGTTCGTAGGACCCATAACTCAGCAGGGTGTAGAGCTGGTGAAGCTTTGAATGTTCACCCGTAAAAGACAAGGTTGAGTGAAGCCCGTAGCTTTTCTAGCAAGCTCCCTCCTAACAAAATAACGTTTTGTCCTAGCACTCATTCTATCCAAAGACAATATATAATCAGACGATACATCAAACAGTTCAAATGAAGCCTGAATGATCCGAACTCAATGCAATTAGTTCCACAATATCTACAAATACAGACAGTTAGAAGAACGCTTGATAAAAATGCTGGCAGGGGCATCAAAGCGGCTTAAAGGAGATGGTTAGTAAACAGAAGGGCCCTGAAGTACGCACAGCACAGGCCATGAGGGAGGGTGTGTGGCAAGAGATCATTTATCCATCAAGCAGTGCATGTTTGCAACAATTAAACCGATGCCAGATAGCAGCATTTTCACAGCTGCCCATCGAGCGGCCTGTTTATCTTTTATTGCAATTTGGAAAGAAGTTTGGGACAATTAGGCCTGGGAGTGACTGTGCACACCCAACTCTAAACAAGAGCGCTGTGTTGTGCCCTCTTTGCACGCTGCAGAGCTTTAGAGAGAGAGAGAGTCTTTGATATTCACAAAACTTCAACTCAACTTCAACTTTCATGTATTTAGCCAAAAACGGATACATTTCGGTCTGTTTTTCTTTCCGAAGTGCATTCCACATTTTTATTAGCCTATATGTGTTCCTTGGGATTCGAACGCATGACCTTTTCGATGCCCTGCTGTCTGAACTAGAAGCTCTATTACAATAAAAGACTTCCTTATTAAAAGGATGAAATTCTTTTAGAGTTTTTTACTTAGCAGCGCCTGAATATAGTTAGAGTTTGCAGTAAATAATCCGAGCTGAATTGAAAAGTGAAAGGCAGGTGCCGTGTGCAACCCTGGAAAAGTTATTGAAAACCCCACGAGAGGTCATCAACTGAACAGGCCCGATCGGATCACGCGAGATGGGAATTTTGTGGTCAGAAACAAATGTGATTTGATTTTTTGAGAGTCTGCAGATATTCTGAGCAATTCACGTGTACGTGCATCTGGTAAAGTCATTGGCAGAACTGAAGATTTTCCTGCTGTTGTGTCTCATAAATCTATTTGGAGAAAACCAAGGCCATCTTTTTAACATCTGAGCATGTTTGAAAACACGATATTGATGTAACTGTGCTTATAGTAAAGCATAATCTCCGTTAACGATTATTTGGCCATGTGTTTACGTGCGCGGTGCTGTGTGTGGCTATGAGAACACTTTAGAGGGCTTTGGATGCCATCTGCTGACCATTATGTGACATTACAACATGGAAAATACCGTGACAAGAGCAATTCCACTTCACAGATAGGTTTAATAAATATATTGCCAGAAACATAATAAAATAAATAACATAAAAAAACAATTTATTTTCACAAATTCTAAAAGTTTCCATTATAAATGGAATAAATATATGAGCCATCTGTAACAATTAAAACCATTGCGAAATTATTTTATTTGCTGTGTTTTGAGCCTCATTCCGATCGGATTTAGATATTTAATATCCAACCCATAAAACTCATCACATTACCAGCAGTGACCAACAGAAACCGTTATAGTTTTCATGAAAACCAATACATTTCCCATTATAACCATTAAACCCATTTACATTTTTGTTATGGACCTGTTGTTTTCTTCACCTTGCTGAAAAAAACATAGAAGCACAATCGAAACCTTCACTGAAATTCAAATACCACCATGAACCAATAGCTTTTTCCATTAAAACCATTACAAAATGTATTTTTGTAGTGTGTTTGGGCGATATTCTAGTACGATTTAACATCCCACCATTAGAATGCATCACGTACCAGTAGACAACATTGTAGTTTCTATTAAAACCAATACAAATACCTTAAAACCATTGCAATTTATTAATTGGTTTCTAATGTTGTTTTTCAGAAGGGAAGAAACACATTTAATCTGTTTCATTCAGTGTAAAGATTTACTATATTTTCAAAACAAACAGAAAGCTGCATTGGATTAGAGAGGTTAAAAGCATTGATCTGAGAAAATATCCAAATTAAGGCCGACTAGAGAATAGTCCTGCATTCATGTGTACCTCTCTCCAGCGTGATCAAGATCTTTTGGATCCATTAAAGCATGTGGAAAGAGGTTTTCCTGCACACATAGCCAAGTGAATGAACAGAGATGAAACGAAAGAAAAAATGAAGAGGAGGAGGAGAAGGGGGGGCAGAGGAGCTGGCAAGCCTTGGGTGCTTTTAATTGGTTCCAAGTGTCCCAGATTTTCTCCCATTGGAGAGCATTTCTGGTCCTCCGACCTGGAGCTCTTCTGGAACGGCCTCCGTAACAGCATGGACTCCGTTTGCCCCCGGATTCTTTATTGTTATTAGGCAATTTCCTGAAGAACTTCTGGACTGCAGTACAGTGCAGGTTGGATACGGTTTGGTGATGACCCTGTGGATGAGGTGGGCCAGGCCTGAACTCTAAAACACCCGCATGACAGCTGCTGCATCTTATATCATCAACATTGTGCCTGCTTAAAAAGAATGAAAATATTCTTTAAAGAAGTTAGAAATTCATAAAATATGAAAAGTTTATTGCAGTGAATTTCATAATTTGTTATTTGTTTCATTATTTGCATTACAAGCAACAGCACCAAATCAAAGATCATATAACTCTTTCACAGGCAAATTAAATATTACACAATGTGAAAAATAATATTAGAACATAAAAAAACAACTGCAAAATATAATACTTTCTTGTTTTCACAACTTGCTGGTTTGATAAATCCTTTGAATTATCCATAGGTTTAGTGATTCATTTGAGCCTTTTGTATTGCAATAAGAACACATAGACAACAAATGCAACTTTTGTCCTGCAAAGTATTCAGAAATGTTTGAAAGAGTGTGTTCAGTAACTTATAGCTTTTGACAGCCTGCATTTGTCATCCAGCTTTTAAGCTCAAGGGCTCAAAAAGCTGCAAATCTCCACCACCTTTTTTCAGCTCCTGCCAAGTGTCTTCTAGCATGAATCAGCACCTTTCTTCTCTAAAGCTTAACAGTAAAATCTTCCAGTCAATCACAGCCATCCATCATAGATACACAGCTAAGAAATCAATTGAATAGATACAGAAGACCCAAAATGCACCTGTCAGCCATAAAGCAATGAAGTAAATTCATATTTTAGGCACAAAAGGCCTACAACTTTTGCAGTCATTCAGACAAAAAAACTTCTTGAATAACAATAATAAAACACCTAAACCACCTGGCACCTTACCAAAGTATAGATCATGCTGTTGCATTGCATTGTGGGTAAAACTACGGTGCTCCAGACTTATGTTGTTTTGTATTTAGATAGATACTAACATTTTAAGCCTTTATAATTAATTTAACACAGTTTGACTTTTTAGAAGCAGTTTGAGTATTTTAAAGGTAAAGATTACACATATTGAAAGTTTTATTTAACAATTTCATTTATTCATTTAAACCTTAGATCTAATTTGTTATGCTTCTTTAAAGGCCAAACAAAAGAGAAAAACAGTATAAGATTTGTCAGCATTGTTTATGTGATACAGTATATTTAAGAGCCATACAATGTTTGTGTGAGTTTGTGAATAAATTGTGTTTTTTCAATGTTAATAGAGTTTACAAACTGGACTGATCTAATAAAAATAACGAATAAATACATTTTCTTTTTTATGCTGATCCAACTTCAGTCCTAAAAATGTTTTTCTCATGAGTTCTAAATAAAAAAAAAAACGACTCAATTTAACTTACTAAACAAACAATGTCACAGCCGAGGCTTTGAAAACCGTGCTATCTTCACCCAGTCTCTTGTTGTGGTTTTCATGCGTTGTTTTGGCTGGCTCACAATCCAGGGACACAAAAAAATCAACAACCAAACACAGCCAACCCAGTGATATCCCTCATTCATCAGCGAGAAGGGACAGACCTGTGAATGCAGATGTAGACAGGCCTCCCGCTGAGAGGGGACAGACCACCATGCAGAAGCCCCCGCGTCTCTGAATCCCCTCCCTTCCTGTTTCCACACTGCCTGGCCCTGATAAGTCGTCTCGGTTGGGAGGAACAGCGATGGCCTTTGCCTGAGACAACGGAAATGAAGGAAACAGAATTCCTGACGTGACAACATGAAACAATGAAGAAAGAAAATAATGATATGGAGAAGACGAGAACCAATGAGACAAGAAGAGATAGTCACAGCACACATGCATGTGTCAAGAATTTGACGAATTCTATAAGTGACGATGAGAGAAATGAAGTCTTTCACGCCAGAGGATACACAGAGAGCCCAAATTGTCTATCAGGAATAAAGTGAATATCCAATGCACTAGAAAAAGGCCTGCTTATTGGATGGACAAATTAAATGAAAAGTTAACCTATCAATGCTATTTTAAAGAAATAGTTCACCCTGAAATAAAAATGGTTCATCATTTACTCACCCTCAAGTCATTATAAACCTGCATGACTTCATTATGACATAATGATATTTTTTTTGTGTGAACTATTAGCATGACATACTGCTAAGGTATAAAGTTCTGAAAAACAAAAAAGTGACATATTAGATATACAAGTATATGGAGCGTTTAATGCATTCTTGATTTGATTTGCATATTTCGTTCATGTTTCTTAAAAGGTGATTACATGTCACAGCCTCGGCATCTGTTTAATGTCACTAGCTCCAACTGAGTGACAGAATCATTTGCACCAAAATACTGTTGCGTTTTAGATGCGTGACATCTCCACATGATGAAGTTGTATTTTAGCTACACATTTCCTCTTCCTCTGGAATCTGCCTGTGGATGCAATGAGAAATCAGGAAACACTAAAGCCCCGTACAGTTAACACCTCTGACATGTAGACAAAGAGTGACATGTATATTTGTAGGTGTTTATGTGTGTGTATGAACGTATTCATTTTTTAAATATCCAGAAACGTAGGGGCATCGAGTGGTAAGCTTGCAAATGGCAACGGCCCACCCCGACCCCTTTCGAAGCACTTCGGTGGCTGACACGGGACGAAGATGTTTTCACGTTTTCGCTTCTTTGCTGAAGGAGATCATGTATTCACGAAACACTCTCTGTAGAGCAGTTTGTCTGTTTAGGGCTACTGTAGAAACATCATGGTGAATTCCATGTAAGGGGACCCGATGTATGTGAATAGAAATAGCTCTAGATACTAATAACATAACGCTTCATTATGTAAGGTCTTTGTACATCTCCGAACACACAGTTATGTATATTATATTGCATTTCTGTCAATAGAAGCGTTAGGTAAAGAATAAAAGTCAGTGAAATGTGTTCATTTACAGTACGTAGATGTGTTTGTGTGTGGCGGTTAGTCTCAGTGGCATCTGTGTATGTGAGCTGTTCAGCTGCAGTGACTGTGCTGCCACTCTTCGGCTGTTTCGTTCCGCTCTCTCTCTGATTTACTGTCTGGAGTTTTTATCGCACGGCCGCATGCCGGGTCCTGCGGTACACCTCGCCTCCACCGCACGGACAGGCAGTTAGGCCTCCCCCGAACACCCTGCCAAACCTCCAGTGACTCCCACACACGCTGCAGCACACGCACCATCAGCCCTCAGACTTCTGTTCTCTACAATGAGTTTGACAGAAAAATGCACGTGTGTTTTTACGCACGTGTGATGAAAGGGTGCTTATATTCGTTTCGTTTATCAATGCGTAGAATTTCTCTTGGAAGCGTGATATATAGTTCATGGTGTACGACATCAATATGCAGGATCAAAACCTTTTGCTCTAATTTTTCGTAGTCTATCCTGGGGTTTGTTTGTCCAGCTATTTTGCTGTCCGCGTGTTTACATTATGCTTAGTAAACCAACAGCAAGCAAAGTCATGAACAGTTTAATCAAAACTTGATCTGCACACCAGCCTTCATATAAGCACATGCAGTAATGCTTTTGCATTGTATTTTACACATTACGTTAATTTGCGATGGCTGTAAGCATCCTTTTTTTAATTTGTGTGTTTTTTACTAGCGGTCATTCCGAATAGCTGAACATTACAAGAAACAGCATGTCTCAACGCCGGATATTTTTAAACAGATGTACCGTTTGCTTTTCATTGACTGCATGAAAGTGTCAGTTGTTTTAATTCTGTGAATTCTTTGCCTCCACCTCGAAACTCTCTCTCTCTCGTTTTCTCTCTTTTTGGCTATGGCCATGTCGCTGAGGTAATGTCTGAATTTGCGATCTGTCTATGTGAATTTGTAATCTTCCTCTGAAAGATTTCTCCCTCAAACAGCCTGTCTCTGTCGGCCTCTCAGAACGTTCTTTAAAAGCAATGCCTTTGCCTAAAAACACAGACATGAAGTTCTTTCAAACACTAACAAACACACTGCATCCTCTATGCAAATACACCATTAGACACCAAACACATACACTTTCCACATACATACACTAACCACCCGTAATCTTAATTTATCCTGGACCTAAATGCACTGCAATAATCCTATGAAGTGATCATATTGATAACTGTAATTCTTTTAATTTAAACATTCCTCCTTTCTGTGCAAATTGGATGTGGACATGTTTGCAACGGTTTGCACTATTTGTCCGTCTCAGACGACGTGTTTTTTCTAGACGACAGCAATAACTCATCAAACGATGGAGACAGTTTTCAGAGCTCATGTGCTGTATTAGTCGCAGTGGTCTCTCTAGATGGAAAGAGAGCTAATGTACTGGTCAGAGTGTCCAGGACTGCTGTTGAGTGAGGCAAATGGGACACTAATTTGAGGTTGGTTGGAGAACCACAACATGTAAACAGACCATAATTCATGATCTGCTAACCGCACCACCCCATGGACAGCCTTTGCAATAGCTTTCTGTTTATTTAAAAAGGTATGATTTGAGGTTTAGATCATGTTAATACACATGATTAAGGTCAGGGGATGAGATTTTTCATGCCAAAACTAAATCATGCAGTGTGTAGAAGGGAGTGGCTGAAATAACAAGAGGGATTCTTGACAATTAGAAAGAAATAAAAATGTGAATTTATAATTATTTATTATATTCATATATAACAAATAACAATAGCTTATATTTGTATGTAAATATTCATTTAACAAACATAAACAAATGATTGTAATCATTTATTATTATTATTGGAAAGAAATGAAACGTAGAACACAATTTATATGATTTATGCATTATTGTATATTATTATAATTTATAACGAATACCAAACCTTATATTTTATTTAAATATGTATTTAACAAATATATTACAATCATTTATTGTTATTATTTGTATTTGTATTATTATTATTTAGACTTTTTATTTTTCGTAATTAACTCATTCTTGTGACATTTATTCTCACACCCATGTACTTTAGGGTCCTATTTGATCAAACTCTACGAAATGTTTACAAATAAGCGGCAAATATTTCACCTGTTCCAACTTTTTCAATTTGTTTGAAAATACTTTTTGTATGTCCTCAAAAGGTCCTTTTAAAATTCTCTCATAAAATTATACCTAAACTAATAGTTTTAAGTATACTAATAATAATTAAAAAGATGTTCAAACTTTAAAATGTAAGCCTGTTTATGTAGGTAGGTACATTTCAGTTTTATGTCCGATTTGTGAGCTTGGAAAATTAAACTCAGTGTTGATAATAGTTTATACTGCGTTTTCATAATTGATATGATCCAGGATGTTCATGCTTCTTTAAACCCACAAACTACAATTGAGTCTTTTTTGATTCTTTATTCCTCTTTTCCCTTCAGACATTGTGGGATTACTACTCTATTCCAAAAAGGAAATTATTAGATTTTAGGGATATGGCACAATTCCCCGAAAAATAGGAAACACACTCTGTCTTTATTCCTGTGCCCCTTTCTAAGACAACTCCTCTATGCCTGGCAGAAAGACAGCTATTTCTCCTCCTCCTCAGGCATCACAACATATGTTTGAAGTCTGTTGGTTCTATTGCTGCATCTGTGAGGATTTTAAAGGTGCTTCTGCTTCAAGTTAAAAGGGGGAAGTTAGATTCAAACGGTATCTTTAGATAGCTCCCGTCCTGGCCACGGTCCCACCAATTTGTTAGGATGCTTTAACGTCAGGCATCTTTTCAAAACCACTAATGGTGTAATTGCTGAGCATAAGGTGTTTTTTATTTTTTTATTTTGTATTATTCCATCTGTTTGAAGTATGAAAAGACAAGAGCAGTTATAACCGTCTGTAAGACCTGAACTACTGATCTAGAAACAGATGCAAGTCCATGCATAAGAATAATCTTTAAAGTCAACAACAGCTTGGATTGCTGACGCTTAGTTATTTTTGTTCGATCAAAACATCTTAAAACATTCAAAGGTGGAGTCATGCTCGGCAGAAAATTGTTTAGACTAAGCCAACGCATCAGTTTTAAAACTATTCGAAACTCTGAAGTGTGTGTTTACCAAACAAGGTAAAGTTCAAAGACGTCTTGGGAAATTTCCATAATCATCGCTTGCTTTATTTTATAAATATGCCTTATTTACAAACAAACAACTGAATTAAACGGACCAAAAATGAAAAGTCTTTCATCCTTTATTTGACCTTGTGTCATTCCAAACCTGTATGACTTTCCTTCTTCTGCAGAACACAAGATATTCTGAAGAATGTTGGCATACCAAACATCATTGACCCCCATTGGGTTCCATTGAATGGATACAAAACCACCTTTTGTTATTTCTCAAAATATCTTCTTTTGTGTTTCACAGGAGAAAGAACGCTAACGTGTTTGGAATGACATGAACGTGAGATTTTGGGTGAACTATCCCTTTAATGTGATTTTTCAAAGAACCAAATTTCGGTTGATCACCCAAAGATAATTATTTCCTCATTCATTTCTGGAGATAAATCTAAAGGTTTGGTTAATTTCTCCATGCACAAATACTCAATTTGTTCTGGTCTGTAAAGTGGTCATTTGGTGTAATTGCTCTGCAGTTTGTTGTCTAGCGGCAGTGGCGTGGGAATGTTGTGAGCTTGGCAGACTGGATTGATGAGGTCTTCTTTAATTGGCCTCCAGCGAAGCACCCTGTGCATGATCTCTGCTGGCCGATGGCCCCATTTCCTCAGCAAATAAATCCATACAACTCACAAACTTTGTCATTACGAGGCATGAAATGATGTAAGTGATCTGAACCATTGCATGTTCCAGCCTTCTATGTCTTGCAACTCCCTGACAACAACATTGGCAATTATTCCTGGCAATTGGGAACACATACTATATATTTAAACTACGTGTGGACAGAAAAATGATTTTCAAGATGTTTTCTTCTATCCTGTTGGCTGTTTTGCTGATGTATGCTGGTACTCTTTCTTTATATCTCTCTTTCTTTCAGACATGGAGAAACTCTACCAAACTGTTACAACCTCAGCCACTTTATTTGACATCTATGCACATATTGGAACAGTTAGAAGAGGCCTAACCCTACGACCGACCTCTCTTTCACACATACACACGGCCTGCCTAAAACAGCCCCAAGGGAGGTCATGGATTAGGCAGGAGCACAAAATATGCCGTTGCACCTCTCGGCCGGCTCAAGAGCATTAAGAGACGAACGTACGTTTGGCTCCTTTAAAATGTTTCGTATACCTGAGTATGAAAGGAAAAAGACTGCGGAGTGACTTTGGAATCAAGTGCCACGTCCTTTTGCGTGACTAAAGTTTGGGATTTGGAAGATTTGGGTGCTCCCTGGTCTCAAGCTCAACCTCTGTCCCCAAGATTTGAGTGCCAAAACTCGGATTTGGATTTGAGATTCCCCCCTACCTCTGTTTTATACTTTCCCATGCCTAGCCTTAGACCGCACCCCCCCGTCGCCCTCAATTTCTTCGAGGCCCAGGGTGGCCAGCCAGCTCAGTCTCGGGCCTCCATGTTGAAATGATTAGGACACAGGATGCTGAACCTGACACTGTTGACACCAGACCTCACCGCCACATCCTGACCACAAGACCCTCGCTATGCCGGGGCTGCCCTCGACCTGACAGCCAGACGGTGATTTACACCTTCTGATAAGAGGAACTTGGAGACGGCGGGTGTGGAGGAATATTAAGCAGTAGAATGCCTAATGTGCTACTGTAGCGCGACAGCATTGTTTCGTGAGTTACGGAGGATTCAGAATGACGCCCTGGCTCCTTAATTTGAGCCCTCTTTATTATTAAGCCTACAAGACAGTAATGTGTTGATATAACACATTGTGGGTAATGTGGGTAGTTGACAAATATATCGGAAATGTGTCCTATGGTGTGACATAGCAAAATTAAGAAAAAAACGAACAATAGAGATAAATCTTATATAAAATATAATTTTATTGTCAGTTTGCTATCTAAAATGTTTGTTATGTCACACCATAGGATACATGTACGGTATATTTGTCAACTACACATATACCCCTATAACTCTTATGTTAAACTTGTGCAAAATGCTTCATCCATAGATTTCAATCAAACTTTTTTTGTAACAATTATAATCATTTAAAAAAAATGTTTTACTATGTTTACATAAATTAAGACTATTTAAAATGTATACTTAATAGGTATTGTGCTGAATAGAAGATACAACCTCATCTGTAGTATTTCCATCAGTAGATGTGAATCAAGTCTGTGGTTGTGCTGATTGGACCACACATCTGTCAATCACAGCAGCTGCTCTCAGGTTTGTGGGAATTCATTTAAACTACAAAGTGCACGTTTAAAGTCTGTGAACTCTGAACAGAGTCATTCCACATTTTAATGCATGTCTTGTGATTGTAAACACTGGTGGCGTTGTATAGATGAGTATAACATAGTTTGTATAATAGCAACGTCTTATTCCATTACTGCTCAGCATTCTTGTATAACATTTACATATTTTCTGCCCTTTGAGAATTTTAGGTGTAAAAAAAACGTTGCTCTCACTATCCTTGACAAATGTTGTTATTGTACCATGGAGGTCTACCGCCACCTAGTGGTGTGGCTTAATCTCACGTTACGCATTGGACAGACAGAGATTGAAAAGCTACGAATGCATTTCCCTCTCTCATCTATCTTGCTGCAGCGCCCTAAGAAAACAAATGTTTTGTTTTATAAATGTATTCATGTATGCCCTCTTGTACCATGTATAAAGAACGAAATGTATTGTGATGGATGCAAGGACAGACTCACAACGCTGAATAATGACTGTGGCATTTCTCTCTCTCAGAAATCCTTTTATGCATAACATGACAAGGACCAAGGTTTACAGGGTGTCAAAAACTAGTCACCAATTCATAGAATGTGTTATGTGCATGCTTCCGAATCACAGACTTGACTGTTAAACTGATTTATGGAAACAACATTGTTAATGTTCTTAACTGTAAGCCTATGACTAAATATTTAAGCATTAGATGTGCTATGGAGAGGGGGATTATATAGGATGATGGGAGTGTTGCTTGTTCCTCGCTCGTGATTGTTTTCTTTAATAACACACGCTACTGTTGGCAACACGATGGCCGCAGGTTACAGACAGAGCTTCGACTTCCGCCCGCTCATTAACATGGTTAACAAGCCTGTTTGTTTGTCTTTCCTACCCTCTGGTCATCATTACATTGGTCAACTAATCCTCTAAAAACGATCACGACGGTGAGAAGCCAAACTATTTAACTGTGATTCACAAACGTCAGTGGTTTATTAACCTCATCCTGTCTTAACCGAAAATGACGTCAAGATAAATCTGCGTTCGGCACATTCAGTTCATAGAATCAGATTGTTTTTGAGATTTTAATTTTGTATTAACATGAATAAAAAAAGTTTTACTAAAGTAAATATTTACTAACCCCTACTGAATGAAAGCTTAACTTGGGCAGATTTAAACTATATCAAATGTTTTTTGCCATGTATTTGTTTACATAACGCAGTAGCTAACGTGAACGAGCAATATGGTTTTCCAGGATGTATTAATATTTGTTCATTTTAGTTAATGTCAATTTAGTTCATGGTGCATTATCTACAGTAAACATTTACAAAGTTTTATTTAAAAAATGTATTAATAAGTGCTCAAATGAACACGAACCATGAACAAATCCTGTAGAAGTTTTATTCATTGTTAGTTCGTGTTAGCTAATCCATAAGGCCGAACTAATGTTAACAAAATACAACCTTAATGTAAAGCGTTACCTTAATATTGAGGTTAAATGATTCAGACTAAAGTAATAAAAACATCTTATGTCTTAGAAAAACATCCTAAGTCACAAATCATGACGTGTGTATTGAGGTTTCATTTATAGACACATATTACATAATAAAGTAAGCCTGTTCGTTCCATATCCCAGTCTTTGGTTTGCCAATAGTAATATTTAAAAGGCTTTGGGATATCTGATGCAAATGTTCAAAATGTGCCTGCACAAAGTAAAGCTTTTATTCTCCCAGAACAAATCCCTCAGCCCACGCCGTACCACACATAAATATCTACGGTCTGCTTTGTAACTTCATTAGCATGTTTCTGTATCAAGAGCTTTTTCATCGAATCAATACAAAGGTAAAGTTGTCTCCACCACAAAAATAAAAAATGCCTTGACAGACCTAGAGAAACATTAAGAGTCTGCGGAGCACACAAACTCGAGTCAGGATGAAAAATCAATAGTGCGGTATGCAGATCGAGGGTGAAAACAGCATGGAGACCGTCACTCAACTCGGCCTCTTCTGAGGCTTCAAAATTCCCCTTCAAATTACGATAAAAAAACAGAAAGCCAAGCCAGAAAGCAAAGGATATCTACAAATGTTTCACACTCGTTTAATGTGGGTTAACAGGGAGTTTACATTTATTTTGACAGCCTTGGCCAATTAAAAAGCCACAATATGATTCACGCAAGGTAAGATTATCTCACGTTTAAGCCATTTTTCATTTTATTTGCGGAGATATGTTTGGAAGCTCGTTCAGTGGAAAAGACAGGAGAGTTTGTCGCTCTGACGGCATTTGAGAAGCTTTAAGAATGTCTCCATCTTATGAGCGTCCTTCTTGAAGCAGGTGAGAAGATTGTAGTCCCTCAGGGCAGATTCCTCGGGGGACTGCACATCGTACGGGCTCAGTGCTTCCTCGAAGACGAAGGACGACGTCAAAACCCCTTCATCCAACATCTGGGGAGATAAAGGAAGGTTGGAATGATTAATGACTGCTGTTATGCGTGTGTATCTCCAGAGGGACTGACGTGGTAACATGATGTACTGTTTTATTATTGATTCACCTTGCGGATGAGAACCACCACCCCCTGCTCAAGGCTGAGCAGTTTATCAGACACCCACTTGCTCTTGTTAACCAGATCGCCGGGGGCATCGGCGTAGCGTTCAAGAGAAGTCTGCAGATAGAGGAGTGGTTCGATCCAGGACTGCACCAGTATGAGAACAGAGTGAAGAAGCCACTTGTCCTACATATAAAACACACCACAGATGCTCATGTCATAAAACATATTACTTTACACAGACTTTTTGCAGTGTAAAGAACATGTAACTTTCAATACTCAAAACTTCATGGCCCCAAAAGATAAAACAAGAAAATAATGTTGGGGAAAATGTTTGGTCTTACCTTAAGTTTGTACATCTATGCAAACCTTAACTTATTTAAAGGAACACTTCACCCAAAAATGAATGTTGCGTCATCATTACTTACCCTCATGTCATTTCAAACCTGTATGACTTTTATTCTTCTGCAGAACACAAAATAAGATATTTTAAAGACCTTTGGTAAGCAAACAACATTGGCCACGATTGACTTCCATTGTATGGACACAAAACAGAGAGACATTTCTCAAAATATCTTATTTTGTGTTCCACAGGAGAAAGTGTCAAATACAGGTTTTGAATGACATGATGACACAAAATGGTGGAACATTTAAATTAAAAAAGGCCTCGGCTCAAAATATCCACCTTGACAAACATTATAAAATCAGGTAGAGTACAAAAATAAAGAATTTGAACCCCTTTAAATATCAACATGATCCACAAACTCTAGAGAGACTGGACGTTCTTCACAGTCAAGAGTATACAGCCTTAATAAAAATTAGGTTACAGGAGGTGAACCATTTTCAATGTTTTTGCAACTTTTCTTTCATAGCTCCAAATGAATTTTCAGAGACTGTAAAATGTCTAAATCAAGTGGAAAGCTGTGTCTACTTTGGCCTCGTACAGTGGTGGCGTGACAGGAATCATTAACCGGTGAGAAACTAAAGCACTTCATGCCTAATGTTAAAATCTATTTCGGCAGGTGGAAAAAAAGAAATTGAAAGAAAAACAGTCTTTTTTGGCAGTGGAGGCAATTTGTTGGGAAGAAAGGTTAGGCTTTCCACAGACAGAGCTGTCACACAAGAGTCCATTAGGAGAACAAGGCAGTCTGCTGTTGCCATCTTGTACACAATACCTGGTGAGATCATTTGTTAACTGCGAGAATACACGGTTCGCCTTTCAGCTATATATAAAGGTTGGCTAGACAATTTTGGTGGAGCAAAAAAATCTTGTTAAATCAAATTATTTTGTTTGAGTTGAATATAGAGAAGGTATGATATTGAGATAACTGTTCTGAATACAGCGTCGAACTCAAATCCAGTCAATATGCAGAGCATCTGTATTTATATATGCAAATTACAAATAAATGCAAATTTCTACATTGGAGAAGGTTACATTTACTAAATGGAAAAAAAACTGTGGACCTAGTTAGTAGGCCTAATATTAATTTATCCATTTAGTAAGATTTATGGCAAAAAATATGCTGACGTTCAAAAAAGATGACAAACCTAAGAAGAAACAGATGGGAAATTCAAAATGAAATGGAATTCTTAGCGAACAAGTCAAATCTGCTCTGGCAGGTTGAAACCTCTCTGTAGACGTTCCCATTTTGCAAAGCTTGCAAGCTTAGCATTTTGCAGTGAATACATTTCTCACCGATATCTGCTGAATCTCGCTCTTAGTGTTTGGGATGGGGAACGGCCTGCTGTGGCACATGTTTCCTCCCTGATTTCTTAAAGCACTTGGAGAAAACGGTACAAAGATTTCCTCCTGTAAAAGACAAAGGTGACACATGCGGTTTCTGACAGGACATTTTCATACATGATTTTAAAAGACCACAATGGGATTTAAGGATGGAAAAAAAATTAATGTGAATATTTGAAAACATTTTAAAAAAGAAAAATAAGAAAGAAATATTAAAGGAAGTATACAAAGGTGTTCTAAGTAATTTTATGATGGCTTTAAATATATCATAATACAGGGTATGAACTTCTCATTTTAATTTATATTCTTTTAATTTTATAATAAAAAGTACTACTACTTTTAATTAAAATTGTAAATAAAACAACAGCTAAACTGAAATATTTTCTCGTTAAATACCATTTCATCATAGAAGCACCCCATTGTCTCCAAATTTCTTATAAATGTCTGATGGGAGATTTTAAGTGCGAAAATTAAATTATACCAACAATCTCTTCATGGTTTCTGACTGTGACAAGACAATTCAAAACAGTCTGACAAAGCAGATAGGTATCTCACTGTGTTTATAATGAGTCTGATTATTCATTAAGATTACAGTCTCATTAATTCAAAGTCATGCGCACAGCCGGCAATAATGAGGAAAGGTTGATTAAATGAGACTAGAATAATGACATTAAATGAAAGAAAGTCGTTATTAGTCAGACAAATAATATTTCGTCTGATGAGATCAAATGAAAATTGGTTATCTGATTCTGTTTTCATTTTCATTTCACCCTCATGTAAACTACATATCACGTGGTTATACTTTATATACAGTAATGTAATGAATTATGTTCATATTGCATTAGAGTGAATACACAGATCATGACTTTGAATCATAAAGTGCACAAGATATTTAAGTGCCAAGGTCACACTTACAAACAGAGTAGAGGACTCTTCAGAGACTCGGTAGATGAGCTCGGCGTGTTGGATGACACGATCCAGAAGTTTCTCGGGAGAAATAGAAATGCAGCTGGTCCCATCATTGCAGTCCAGAGGAACAGCCAGAGAACCGCAGCACAGCAACATACAACACACGGACACCTGCAATACTAAATACATGTACACACAAACTGTAACGTAGAGCAATTCAGACATGTAGGCAGCGGATCCACATGCAGTCAGATTTTAATAAACAAAAACAAAAACACAAAGTACAAAACAATAAAAGAACAAAGAAACAATGAACTAAACCAATCCAAAGGGCACTGAGTAGCGACACTGGAAACACTGAGGCAGAAACATACAATGACTCTCACCAGACAAAGGAAACACTGGGGTTTGAATAGAAACCAACAAGTTAACAAGACACACATGTAGGAACTAATTGACACTTAAAACTACAAAGGACTACAAAACATGGCACAGAACAGGAAGTAACAGAAACGTTCACAAACACAGGGGAAACATGGACTGGGATCGTGACAGCCCCCCCCCCCTAAGATCGGCTTCCAGACGTTCACAAAAGTCCAGGAGGGTGGTGAAGTGGAGCCGGAACAAGGGGCGGGATGGTGGACCAGGCCCTTGAAGGGGAACAGGACCTGGGTCGTGGAGCAGAGGAGGACCTGGGCCTTGGAGCAGAGGAGGACCTGGGCCGTGGAGCAGAGGAGGACCTGGGCCGTGGTGCAGAAGCATACCTGGGCAATTGTGCTGAGGCGGACCTGGGCATTTGTGCAGATGCGGACCTGGGCAGTGGAGCAGAGGCGGACCTGGGCCATGGTGCAGAGGCAGGTCAGGCGACCAGGGAGGCTAGGCTGTGCTGGAAGTCCAGTGCTGTCCATCTTGGACGAGGCAGGGAACTTGGGTGACTCGGAGGCGGCCATCTTTGTTGATGCACTGGGTACAGGAAAGTCCAGAGTGGTCATCTTGTTTGAGACAGGCAGCTCGAGAAGCTCAGAGCCAGCCGTCTTGGTTGAGGCAGAAATCTTGAGATGTTCAGAGATGGGCTCTGTAGTGACAGCAATCTTGCCCTCGGCCTATGGAGTGCAAGATCAGTGCACAGCCCAGACACACCACACAGCTGCAGCCACATCCTGACTCCAGTGACAGGAAGTCAGGATCGGACACCTCCGGGACCAACGGACTTGGGACCATTGGCGTGGCGGCCATGATGGCTGGAGGCTCTGGGATGACGACCATCTTGCAAGCAGGCTCTGGACTGGCAGCCATCCTGTGAGCGGGCTCTGGACTGCCAGGCAGGGAGGCAGCAGATCCATATTTAATAAACAAAAACACAAAGTACAAAACAATAAAAGAACAAAGAAACAATGAACTAAACTAATCCGTAGGGCTCTGAGTAGCAACACTGGGAATAGGAACAAACATACGATTACTCACACCAGACAAAGGAAACACTGGGGTTTAAATACATAGAAACTTACAAGATAACAAGAGACACCTGGAGGAACTTATTAACACTAAAAACTAAAAATGGAATACAAAACATGACACACAACAGGAAGTAACAGAAAAGTTCACAAACACAGGGGAAACATGGAATGGGATCGTGACACAAACACATATGACAAGATCCTTACACAGATTGATATTTCCTAAAAGGGTGAAGTTTGGTTAAAAGAAAAGAAAAAAGAAAAAAGAGAAAAACAGAACTGTTCTTAATAATGCATTGTACATTTATTTCTTTATCTAGGTTAAAAAAATGTTGAATCTATCATTGAAAAGCGAACACTATTTTACAATTTTGCGTTACTTTCAAAAACCATACATACATAGCCTGTAGTTTGTATACCTTTAACACTGTTCATTTTGTTCTACTCGTCTTTGACCAGTTGCATGCATTGGAGGCACGGACTGCCTTTATATACAATAGTAGCGAGCTGCAAGTATGTCCAGAGATCCATATATTCATAAGACTCACCTGTTGAAGTGTAAACTGAGACATGGCCTTCTCTACAGACTGCTTCATATGCAGAATTTCAACCTGAGATACCCAAGAGATTATCAATAAATTGAAGAAAACAACTAATAATGGCACCAAAACTATCTTATTTCTATTTATTACACGGCTCGTTGTAATGTTGGATTCTGATTGGCCAGTAGTGACATTTGCAGGTTCGTTACGACCTCTCAAAACTAATAACACGCGGTAACCCAGATGCAGCAAATCATTTTGACAGGTTTATTTTGACAATTTAAATATAAATATGTCTTTTAATAATGTATATAGCATTATATTTACAAATGATTAAACCAAATTGCCTGTTCGTGACATTTGAACATCGTTTACCTAAAAAACGAAAGTAAACAGCTTTTTCTCATGTTATCCTCATAATATATATACTGTTTTCAGTTCAGTTTCAGTGTTTTCAATATCTCACTTCTATAAAGTTTGGAGTTGTATGGCTAGAGGTTCTGTTCTGTCTTGCATATTTTATTTGATTAATGTCTTTTAAAAGCATTTTTACCGTAGGGATAAAGATGATCATGTTTTGAGTTCTGGTTCCTGTCAATGTTGATTAGATGAGGCGATTTGTCCCTGTCATACATCACACGGCGTTCTCCAAAACACAATCTCCGCGTGGATGCTATAGGCTTCAAGCCAAAAGAATCTCTCGCAGAATGTAATCCACATTGGGATACTGAAATAATGCTGTTGCAGGTGGGCGGTGGACTTCATTAAATCCTCAATATTGCAATTTTCTTTCTGATTATGATGTGTCCTACATATCAGAGTCTCGGAACCACACAAATGTGGCTTAATCCAATTGAAGCATTAAAAGAAATAGATTGAGTCTGTAAATTTCAGAAGTACGGTGAACCCACTTTGCTGGGCATGATTCACATACTCCGTAACCAACAGAAATGATTCTACGGCCGTATTCGTCTGTTTATTTCAACCAAAAGCACTCACTTTATAATATAACAGTTTGAAATAAGTCGCATTTTTAGGCCAAAGCTGGAACGTTCCGGAAAATCTCTTCAGTTTGTACACAAAGAGAAGCAATTGAAAGAAAGTTCCTTGGCAGCGAATCAATTTAATTGTATTTCAGAACTGATTATGTTCTTCAGTAAATTGACTTTAAATGGATTAAATTGATTTCGAAATCAGTTTTTAATAACAAAAATAGTCTCTCTTTGTCCTTTAAATGAAAATAGTATTTTTTTCAAGCCATCTGAGGTCAGTTCTCAGTTTCAGAGGGTCTGTGTGTCAGTGCCAATAAGATTGTAAAGGCGAGAAACAGTAGCCGTCCACAGATTCACACTTACGCAGGTAGGACGTCAGAAAGCTGTTACCTATTCACACATCTTCCTCAAGACACCTGCAGCCCAAAGTCTTAAGCATTTGAATGTCTTAATGTCTTAATCTTGGTCTTAAGCACCGTCCAAGTGTTTTCCATCTGATTCAAATGTGGCCTTTTGTAGAGAAAAGGGAAAATCTGATATGTTGCTGTGTGTTGACATTTCCATAATACAGTAGTGATTTACTATAAACATGATGTATTTTGTTTGCTGCTCTTTACAAGTAGGCCTACAGCATTTCCAAAGAAATGTTATTTCAATATTTCTTGTCTTCATCAAACCCTTCCTGGTAAATACAGTAATGTTTCTTCAGAAGTGAATTGAAATAGTTGGTTCAACTTGATCTCACGCTAATTCGTAACTATTTTACGAGGTGGCTTTTTTTGTATGAATTTGTATGCTGTGAATCGTATAAAATCGAGATTACTAGAAAAAAGCAATACTGAAGCCCCACCCCTAACCCCACCCTAACCCCGCCCCTAACGCCACTGGCAAAATGAACCACATTGGAAAACAGTAAAGTTTTTGTGTTGCGTTGCGTTAAGACTGTGTTGGTTGGTTCACTTAAAAAAATCATAATTTCATCCTTTACTCACCTTCATGCCAAACATGTACGACTTTCTTCTAAAAAACACAAAACCCATAGAGTTCAATTGAATGGACACAAAACAAACATTTCTCAAAATATCTTATTTTGTGTATCACTGAAGAAAGAGTCACATACAGGTTTTGAATGACATGAGGATAAATACAACTTTTTTGGGGGGGTGAACTGACACTTTAAGATGATGAAGTACGTCAACAGGACAACAGAGTCAACAACACAATACATTATTACTTAAATGTTGCACAAAGACTACGATTAAGGCTATAAAATAAAATTCACAAATCTCTTTAAACAGTCCAAGAGGCTGCCACAGATTCCGATAACAGATGAACAAATAAGCCCTTCATAACAGAAACTAACTTCTGAACTATAAACAAACTCATTTCAACCTGACTTTGCTGGACACTTTTCTACAAAGGAACGGGATCGATCCCAAGACTAACACGAGATTATACTGTGTACCGCCTATAGAGTGCAGCGTTGTCAGCGTGTGCCCGTTACATTTGAGCGAGCGAGCGAGCAGGATGTTATCAAATCAGCCTCTTCAAGTGCTCCCAATAGACAAAGTCTGGCTTGAGCTAATTCGTGTCAAGCAATGGGCAACATGCCCTGTACAGATGTGAAGGGTGCGAAGAGATTCAAGTGCAGATCCACTTCCAGCCCTGAAGAGAGCCGCCACTACTGAACACACATGAATATTTATTATTCCCCGACGTTCATTACCACACAGCTTCCTCTCGTTCCTTCCTATGTTTGATTGACACACTAACTAATCAATCTGGGTGGTATCAAGTCTATAATTAAACTTCAGCGGGGTTCAATGTTGTCTTCTGAGTGTGTGTGTGTACTTCAAGTAATTTACATTTAATTCAGGGTAGCACAATTTTTTAAACACAGCCCAAAAGAAGTAAACAAGCGTGACAGTGGAAAGAGTTTCGTCTCTGCACACTTTTCTGCTGACTCACGCACAGGCCATCCAAACAGAGCACAGAATCTAAAAGCTTTTTTTTCCAGATGATGCCGGGACATTACAAAACAAGGTGAGGGGAAAAACTAAACAGGCTGTTGTCCCCTAAAAATGTATTCTAACCTCCTTTATGCTGAGGCTCAAGGGTTTTTAATGAGTAAAACTCTGACTCGGCTTTGGAAATTGCTTCTCTGTTTACCAGGTGCCCTGCATCTTATGTGAAAGCCAGCGGTGTGATATTTCAGCACTTTTCACTCCATCTACTGTTATTATGTATGTGTAAATCTTGACAAATGTTCTCAGCGGTTTCTTTTTATGTATTGTAATGACTTCTTGTGTCCTCTCAATGCACACGCTGTTTTGGGGAAGTGTAGGGTTCCTGATTTATGAAGATTGCTATCGTTTAAGACACACTATAGCAAACTTTATAAATTGGTGTGTATTTGTGCGGGAGGAATAAGCCTTTAAATTGCAGTAAAGTCTCGGTAGTGCATCAACCTGCTTGCAAGTGTGATAAATAAAGCAGTTGACAGGAAGGCAATGTATTGCTTTCTAATGAGGATTCGCTGATGCAAAAAGACAATGGGCATATTTTAAAATGTGATGCCAATTATATTTTGGTGAAAATGGGAATGAAGGGTAAGCCGTAAATATGCATCCGTATATGGGGATCATAATTAGGTCATTCTTATTCCCTCTTGATGCAAACCAACAGAATCATGTGGATAAATCTTTAATTTATTGGATGAGTGGCTTGTTTTGATATAACAGTCTAATTAGTATCGGTAAGGAGAGTTTTAGAAGATGTTTGGCAACTCAAATAAATCTTATTTCAATGGATACAGTTGGTTAACACTACTTGTTTCACAGCCACAATGTTGTTCTTTTATGTGCATTAAAGAAATAGTTCACTCAAAATGAAAACAAATATTAAGGTGCACAAATACGATGGTACGTCGGTAACATCAAATCTCACTAGTTCTTGCGTGTCGCATGACTACATGTCATATGACTGTTAAAAATGCAATTCAATGTCAATAGGTATACTTCTTTTAAACTTAAAATAGAAAAGTAAACTTTCAGTCTACTTCTTAAGTCTTTCTTAGAAATAAACATATTGTACTTCTCAGAAATATATTTAAATTTACTCTTAAAGGGCCGTTATCCCAGAAAATGCACTTTTAAATGTTCATCTACCAGAAATTGAGTCGCCAGCGTGTGTGTAGAAACACCCTGTAATTATACAAATCCATCTGTTCTTTTTTTTGTAATCTCCTTTAAATCAACAACAGTGACACAAAACAGGCTGTTGGGGAAACACTAACAATCTGATGTCACATTGTTTAGGCCTGCCCATGACCGCTCACAGACTCCGCCTTATGAGCACGTACGCTGTCAGCCATTTTCAGGCAAGAGCAGATGTAGCCACTAACCAGTGACAAAAATGTCTAATAAACAACAAATGTGTGCTGTTGTTGGATGTAAAATGGAACATAAAAGGAGGCCGGAAGGAGACCATTCCGACATGCCTGGGTTCGTCTAGCTGCGACCTTGGATGCAGGAGTTATTACCGTGCGCAGTTACGCAATCCAACCTGTAGGTGGAGTCCATCTGAATACTGATGGAGTGAAGGAACGTGGTGATGGATGTTGGTGCTTTTCTATCATATTCTTTTTTTTATTGCTGAATGGCTTCATTTTCATTGTTCAACGACATAACACTCCTGTTAAGTGAGTTCCACGTTAACATTACGTGATAGGACTGTAATAAAATGTCTCAACTGTGTTGAATTGGAATTAGCAAACTAGCAAACTAGCAACCGCTAATTGTTTTGATTTGAAGATGAGTTCATGTTTTTATGGGTATAACCTATGTCTTCTGTGAATACTTGACAGGCAAATGAAAGAAAAGCAAAAAACGAACCTTCTCTCTCTTTCTCTCATAGGTATTGTTCTAGCTTCTGTAGTAACATGGTATTAGCAACTATTGTATTATTGCTCCCTGAAGTCTCAGTAAGTCGCTCTGAATAAAAGCGTCTGCTAAATGACTAAATGTATAATATAGACTAATATGGATACAAAAACATGAATTCCACATCTAGTGATTGCCATTGGTGAGTTAAATTTGGTCCGTGTTGTAAATCTTTGATTTATAAATAGCTTTTAGTATTACTCCATACTCTATGGCTTATGTAGATTTATATGCTCTTTCATTTGCAGAAACTGGGTTCTGAAACAAGTGGAATCAGATTCTAAGATCAGAAGAAACTTTTATTTATTCTGAAATGCAATGCCTATTAAATGCTGAAAGACTCACAAACACTGCTTTGTGAGTTCTCCTTTATATGTATGGTTTATGTATATGATATATGTATGTGTTTCACACAAAGAAATCAGTGGCGTGACTCAAATTGATTTCAGTCATAGACCCAGACTCGGTGAAATGTGTCCAAAACCATACAGAAAATTATTAAGGCTCTAGAGCTTCACTACTTAAACTCTAAATTACACATTTGTAGGCAGGAAACGATCAATTAATCAACAAACCAGCAAACAATATAAGCCGCATATACAAATATGGCAACCGCATGTTCCAAGACCATCGGTATACGTGTTATGTAGGCTCTGAGCATCTCTGTTTAGGGAAGGTGGGGTTATGGAGAGATTAGAGAGATGACAGTTCTGGGCCACCGATGCATTGCTGCTTTGCTCCAAGCGTAATAAGGCCCTCAATGTTAAAATCCAACCACCTACTCATTGTCTTACAACTTCCTTCCTCCCTGTCCCTCCGTCACCCTCAGGCTAAGTGTGGATGCTGACTCCTGAATCCTAATCTGTATATTTTTCCTTCACCAAAGGTGCTGTGGATGCAAGAAGCGATCGCCGGGAAAAAAGACTAAAGGCTGCAAATGAGATCAGTCGCGCTGATATCGTCTCTGTATGCCCGAAAGGTATGCGGCCACACAACCTGGGCGAACCAATCAGATTCAGCATCACAGCACAGCCACAGTCGTATCCTTTGTGCGTAAACAGTCAGCTTTAGATTCGTCTAACAGACCGATGACTCAGAAGTGCTCACTTTTCCCCCCGTCTTCATTTTCCCCCGTAGCTCCTTTCATCCTCACAGCACATCTGAGGATCGGCCCGGTACTTGGAAGTCGGGCGAGTCAGGATTTTATTTTCTTCAAAGTTGAATCTGAGAAAGTATCGCAAATAAAAAAAGTGCTGTCTACCCACCAGGACTTTCCAGTTCTTTAGAGGTTCTTGAATCTTAGGCCTTTCCTGTGTTTTGTCCATGAGGATAAAGAATTGTCAAAAGCACAGAGATGGTTTCTTTCTTTCATTTCTTTAAGCCAGAGGCTATGCCTGGCCCACCCCGCCGGTTACTGCCGGATCAAACGCGGCACGAGGGGACGCGTTGGGTAACGTCGTCAGACAGGATGTCTCAAACAGGGGAGGGGGCAGATGGTTGTTAAGAGATGTCTCGTGCATACGCAGGGCACCGTTTCACCCTTTATTCGGTTTTCAAAGCACACGCTATCTTTGAGCCTTGAATGTTTCTAAGTTGTCCGACACAATGTGTTCATCCATTTGACCTTTTAACTCTGTGAGGCCGACGGCACAGTTCACAATCACAGAGGGTTTTAATGTACTATCAGATCTGAGTTGACTTCCATTTCTATCGTTCATTCTCGCTCGTTTCTTCTTGCTCTCTCTGTAGCTGTTGCCTGTGCGCATTAGACTTTGTCAGTTCAATGATTTAAAGGCCAAAGATTTCAAGAGATTGTTGTTGTGACATTGATGCTGCAGTTGAAACTTAGTGATGCAGGTTTTCTCAGATGTTAAAGGGAAATACCACCCTAAAAAGAACATTCTGTCATCGTTTACTCACTCTCAAGTTGTTCCAAATCTGTATACATTTCTTTGTTTGGTTGAACACAAAGAAAGATATCTGGAAGAATGTTAGCAACTGACAGTTCTGGGGCACCATTGACTACCATAGTTAAAAAAAATATTAAAATGAAAGTCAAAGGTGCCCCAGAACTGTTTGCTTTTCTAAATTCCTCAAAATATCTTCTTTTGTGTTCAACAGAACAATAAAGTATACTGTAAAATATATATTTTTTCCTGAAATGTCCTGAACAGAGTGATCGCTGTGAATTGTTTTTTAATAGTTTAAAGATCTTATTTTTTTCATCTACCAATGCCCTGCAGAAGCTACAAAAATGCAGTTCAATTGCTATACGGTAAATTATGCCCTCGATATATAGAATATTAAAATATATCCTTACCTCGATAATTGCTGTTTAATCTCTGTAAAGACCTAGTATGTAAAACAACTACCTTATTTATATTTTAACATTTCCTTTGGGACATCATTAAGTATAATAAATACACTTTTGGTTATTATAATGATTATTATAAGTTAGTGTGTCACAGCTCTGCTTTGTCAAATGCAAATGGGCATCTTCAGTGTTGTGTGTGCTTTGTAAAATATGCATATCAACTAATTAGGAATATTCCACTGTGAGAGGGTTATAGAGGTGAATGCATATTCAAATCTAAAGATTTTTATCTTCAGCAAAGCCTACTTCATATTCGGCGGCCTTAAGAATAACAGTATTGTTTTTGATAATGAATGCAGACTGGGTTAGGGGTCGATCCTGACACTTACAGCCAAAGCTCTCCTGCAAAACAAAATATCTCCTCCACCTTCTGTTTCACTGTCTGCTGTTCCGGACCGATTGTGTGGCAGTGATTGTCAGCTAACCTTTTGAAAACCTCTCTCCTTCTATTTACCATGCTGAGTCTTCACCATCTCCCACAAACACCCTCATTGGGATGCGGGTGCGGACGAATGGCTCGCCAGGTCTCATATGAAATGAGATTTAACTGGAGAAAAAAAACAGACTTTGCTTAGACTGTGAACGAGTCATACGAGGATAAAGGATAATATAAAAAAATCAAGGAATCATTAGTTCACTTTATCTTCTTCAGGAACATTTTGCATGATAATGTCCCTTGTCCCCTCATGGCATGTTTTCTGAAGGTCTTGGCATTCTTTCTGTGTGAAGTCAATGTCACTGTGGTTTTCAGGTTGACAAGATGACAAAAATCACACGGAAATGTGTCACTGCATCGAATGTGTAAATAGCAGCATTTTGACATGATGACCCCACGGAAAGAAACAGCCTACACTGGTTTAAACTGCCCCCCATCTGACCACATGAAAAGTGACCAGAACCACTCAAGCCTAGCGTTTACACAACCACTGTGTGGTGTTTGGGTCTGTGGGACACGTTGTCCATGTTATATAAAATAATTAACTAATGCAAATCAACATTACATTTATTCATATATTTTGAATATACTATATATATCTTATAAATATATCGTTTTTGCATTACATTTGACTTTGTAGATAAAACCTATATATTTTTTTTATGTCCCATAATGTACACAACGTAAACAAAAATACATAATATAAATAAGTTGTCAAAGAATAAGAATATGTGATCTTTTTTAAATATGGTCATATAAGAGTACAATAAACTTTTTTTATAAATGTGATTTAACAGAGGTACATTTGTTGTTTAATATCTTTAAAGTTTTAACATTTATAAAGTATTTTTATATATGTTTTTATGCCTGTATTGATAGTAAAAAGGAACAATGCATGAGCACTGTCACAAAACACGGGAATGCCATACAAGGGTTAAAGCTGCAATCTGTAACATTAAAAAAGCTGTGTACTGGCTGTCATAATGTCCAAGACAAATTTCCTAGGAATATGGGACAATAAAGTATATTCTTCCTCTTCTTCATATCTACTACCATCTCTGTAAAGAACATAAAATTGCAGGTTACTATATATGCACTTACCTTTGTGTTTATGTCAAATTATTTCAAACTGGCATTTCACACCAAAATCATAGCCAACATAACTCAATTTTTAACTAATAAATATTATCAGCTTACTGTGGTGAACTGGTTGACGGTGGGATGGCATTTTTAGCATTAACTTTTATATACTTGCTTTAAACTGATTTTTGTTCACTATTAACCAGAAGGTTTAATGTAAGGTACGGGTTGCAGCTTTAAACTCAATCTGATCATTAGGACAGCCAAAGTTTACACGTTATCCTCTAAGATCAACTGAAGCCTTAGCAAAGCTCACATTTCTAAAAGTTTTTTCGTGAGAGATGACGGATGAATGGAGCGTGTGAGGTCTGGTCAGGAAAATAAGCAATGATGAGAAGTGATGCAAGAAGAGAGCAAAAACAAAACACATTTTTCTGTTGAAAATATGGAGCAATTTACTCTCAAGGCATCAGTCGAGAGAAAGATGAACTTGAAAATAGCCTCATGCAAGCATTCAGACCAAAGCAAAAATACCATTAATCACAACTGTGCCTTTAAAGAAATTGCCTCAAAAGTGATCCAAAACTGTTCGCTTTGAACAGACTTTATTAAATAGGCCTCACACCACACTTTAAGTTTACACTTACATTAGGTATACTATTCGTTTGTCCTTGATTAAAATTGCATTTGATCCGTCAAACAGTGCTCACAGGCTGTTGTGGGGGTTGCCAAACAGCAAAAATCCACATAATAAACCACAGAACTCTGCCAGATAAACTCTGTGCTCGGCCTCCCTTTAGTACCACACCCGACCATCATCGACATCTACTCTGTCCATCTGTCTTCCGCGTCTCCGAGTGTAATGCGATCTGACACAGACGAATGTATTTGTAAGACATGAGGAATGGTTCTGGGATGCAGCGGTGAGTAGAGTCAGCCTACCGAACAGAGATGCGGAGGAGGAACAAAGACCCGCTGCACCGCAACACAAGCCGGCCCCTGCTGGCTCTGACCTTCTGCAGCTTTCCATTTGCTGACATGTTTGCGAAACAGTTGAGGGAACATTTGGGCAGAGACGGCCTGAGGGAAGAGAGAGAGCGGAAAAGAGGATATTTATCTTAAATGTGAATGTGTTTAAAATCTAAACCAAAGCTTTAGTCAATACATTTTCAATAGAATACAAAATGTGTTCTCAGCTGGTTGTTATCACAAAATAAAATCAGAGAAAGTAATGGAGAGGGGGCTTTTATTAAGGTACAGTATGGGCATTACACATTAACCACAGGCTGTGGTCAAAAAGGCAATAAACAGTATACAAGTTATCCTTATAACTCATAGTCAAGGTTCTTACGAATTAAAGTTAGTTTGATATTTACTTGAATGGTCTCGAAACGAAAAATACTCTTGTTTTTCCTGAGTGAACTATTCGTGTCATCTCTTTTGGTGGTTGGGATTGGAATAGCCTACGGAACAAGCATTTGAGTTTTTTTTATATTTTTTTGCGGCCTTTTGCAGTTTAGAAATTTATAAATCACGTCATAGTGAAATTACTACCTGCGTCTCTAATCTGCGGGCCTTTAATCCCGACAGTGTCGGTAAGAACATCACGGCTCCACGGAGACAAAAGGAGATACGGCAAAATAAAACAGCACGACTACAGCTCTTTAATCTCACTCCCTCTTTCCCTTTACTTCCTCTTCCCCCTTTATCCTTTCTGCTCAAATCTAGGACACTCTTTGTTTTATTGTCTCGGTTCTCAGGAGTTTTGAAAGCAAAACAATCCGCAGCTCCAGAAGCATTCGCTGTAGTGTTTCCTTTCCTCTGTAATGGTGATTAAAACACTTTTCAAAGTACGGAGAACGTATCACCGTGCGTTTGTGTGTAAATTACGCATCAACACGTGCGCACACACGTGCACGTGTTTGGTTTCTGGCATCGGTTGAATTGCGAGCACGGGGCAGCAACAAAAATAATTTACCCAACGGACCGTTGTTAGCCGAAGCAGCCACACACAACAATCAGATAAGGCGCGAACGAACAGCAGACAGAGGCGTGCGCGAGAGCTACACAAAGGCGGATGTGTCATTAAAGGAATACTCAAAGGTGCAGATATCTCCATCTTACAAAGAAAGGAATTCTCCAGGCGTGAAAGGGGAAGACGTGAGGAAGGGTTGCGATAACACCGGGAAAGAATGTAAGGGGCGTAATTTCATTCGTGGCGAAGCACAATGAAATTGGTAAACATCCTAATGAGCAAATGGAAGAACAAGGGTAAAAATAAGACAATGATGAACCTTTAAATACGACTGGCATTATGTACGACAGCCTGTCTGGACAGAATGGATGCTTGTTGTTCATCACTGCCCGCGTGAAATGTCAGTCACAGGTCTTTGTTTTTGCAAAAATCACACCGAGCTGAACATCCGTCTTGGTGACGGATTGAAATTGACCTCAGTCAAGATGTGATGAATGGAAACAGGAAAAGAAAACATGTAACGCTGTACCTTCAAATGCCACTTTTGTGGAAAATAAGAAAACGAGAAAACAAAGTCATAAGAAAACAAAAGAAAACAGGTCATTTCAGATTAGGATCTATTCAATTTTCTTTGCAAAACGAAGCCTTTTTAAAAACGTGCTTAAGCTTCTAAAGGCGATCACAAGGTGGCGCTCCAATACTGCATGCGCTCTCACCAGCTGCTTGACGTACAAAGGTGAACAAATGGAAGCAAGGGGGCAGAGTTATGGCCAGGAATGTAAATGTGCTTTCAAGAATCCCCCAACAACAAAGAAAGTAAGAATGATGCATTGTATATATACGCCCAGCAAAAATGAAATTGCCCTAAAATCGACACCGCAACTCTGCTTGCATTCCTCCCACTCAAAGCATCTCTCGCACACTTGTGGATGGACATCTCACCATAACAGTAAACACTGAATTCTGATCTATTTATCAGATGCATCATGCAATATTTATTCACCCAGTTTTTACAAGCTTGCCAACAAGCATGCATTTGGGTTATAATGCACTTCTGCCACTGCTATTAAAAGACTGCAAATAATGCTGTTTTTGCATTAAGATTCATGTCTATTGTAATGACCCGGAGAAGGATGGGACATAATGTGATTATATAAAATGACCCGAAAGATGCTGCTGCCCACCACCTAATGCATATTTTATACAAAACTGCAAAGTACTTTCTAGATCTGTTAAGCTCTGACAGGCTGATTTTATGCAATTTTCAGAAATCAGACAGCCTGGAACAAAACTATTGTTCACTTTTAAGAGTTAATTAGTGGATTTGCCAAAGTTTGTCTGGCTCGTAGTATTACATTTTTAAAATATAGCCTTAAGCCAAGAATTATATATTTTTCTATATATTAAAGGGGTCATATGGCGCGAATAATTGTTTTTCTTTGTCTTTGTTGTGTTATAAGTTACACATGCATGTATTAGACACGTAAAATTACCCAAATTAAAGTGTCGGAACAAAAGACGCATTCTTTCTAAAAGCGAATGCGAACCCAGACCTGCCTGAAACGCCTCGTGTAACCACACCCCCACGAATGTACGTCACTTCGTAACATGATTTGACTTAAGACCGCCCAAATCTAAATGCAAGTAACGTGGGTGTACTTGTAAATCTCATTGTATCTGTGCGTTTCGTTGCGAAAAGAACGACTCTTTGTTTGCCCTGCCAAAAGATGAGACAGCTAAAAACGAATGGTTACATTTTATTTACAACACTGTTCCAGAAAAGTACAATCTGAATGTTCAAGTTTGTGCAGCGCATTTCACCGACGATTGCTTCACGAACGTGGGAGAGAGATTAAGACCGGCTATGCGCGAATGCTTTGGATAAAAGTGAGGCCATTCAAACCATTCCAACTTCGCTGGGCTTCAGATTTGCAGCCTGTAGGTATATTTTTATTGTAAAAGACTTTGTTACGGACTAACGCGAGTTGAGTTTGTTCGTATGTTTGTGATCTGCAAATGCAGACACACACGCAACGTGAAATAAGACAGCAATGAGTCCTTATAATCAGTTATAATGTTCTTACTAGAGGCAACAAATGTCATGTTATAATGTCTTTTTATTTACTATTTATTTTGGGTTTATTGTCTTTGTTGAGTCGCGTGAGACGTGGCGTAACATTGGTTGATCAAGAAGGGTCAAAGCGCTCGCGTTATTTATAATGTTACCATTCCCTGTAACGCTTGAGCTTGTTTCTATCTCACACAAACTCTGTACGATGTATATGGTTGTTTGTTTAAAGTCTTATAACGTCGTATATAAAGGTAAAACCGTTAGCTATAGTTTTTAACTATTTAACATAATGTTTTTTAATAAAACCTTACCAATTTACATCCTACTCAAGCCGCACTGACAAAGTTGATGTATCGGCTTGATCATCTTCATTTTCCGTATCAGATTCGGCTTGAATTGATATAAGAAAGTCACGATGACATTTTATCACCTATCTGTCAGTACAATTGCATAAGAACATGACGGGAACATGATTTCCCTCACAGTCCTGCAGTATTCGACCAATCACTACGCACTGGTTAACTGGCCAATCATAGCACACCTCGCTTTTCAGAGCGATGAGCTTTGAAAAAGAGCGGCATGTTTCAGAGAGGCGGGGCAAAGAGATGATACAAACATGCACGGTGTGGGGAAAATACAGTGTTTTTTAACCTTGTGTATACACATTACATTACATCTAAACAAACCATAATATTCGTTTTAGCGTGTCATTTGACCTCTTTAACTGTCATTATATGAAAATCATATATATATATACATTAAAAAATATATAGAATAATACACTGTTATATGACATTATATGAATAATACATAAGGAATTGCCATGTTTCATACATTGGAAATATAAGCACTTAGTTTTAGTATATGAAAATGTATTTTTCAATATATTCCCGTATATTTCGGGAAAAGTTTTGTTTGAGGCCACAAATTAACTTAATTTTCTCAGAGTCGTACATTACTTCTTGGCATTGTATATTAGCAGTGAATGAACTTGAGCAGAGTTCTGCATTTCACAGTGCCCTTTTCCACATTATTTACATTTTATTTAAGCTGGACTATTAGTATAATACTACTACGGTTTTACTGCCGTTGGTTACTGGACATATCCATCAGTCTTTCTGCCTGAGTGGGTGGTTCTTGGCCACGATAAGCTGCAACATGAACCAGAAGTATCGGCATTTAATCAAAGGTCTGACTACGTGACACTCATATAACCATTTTTCCCAGCGGACGCACGAAGATCAGACGGTGTTGCACTCCGGTCTGCAGCGCACAAGCATATGATCGCTAGCAAAAAAATTAATTAGCGATCGGGACAAGGTTACAGCCACGTAATGAAAGTTATTGGGCATGTCAGTTCATCACAGCCTCAGTCCCCCTATTACTTTCAATCAGGCCAGCCGTCCGTGAAATAGAGCTTCATGTGAGGCTGGAAGTGGCGTATCGGAGGGCCGTCCCCATTGGCTTTTCACATGGCCGATCAGGGTACTTTACTCTAATACGCGCGCAGCGTGATGATGCTGAGAATTCTGGGTCCTCTGTCGCACTCGCGGGCCAGCCCCTCATTTCAAATTGCCACGCAAAGTGGATATACTCCTCGCCTGCTTTATATCTCTCTCCCTCTGTCAGTCTGGCCGGAGGAGGTGAAGCTCACCCTGGATGACCCAGCAGAGGGTAACGGATGAGGCGAGTCGACCGGCAAGAGGTCACCGGCGTGAGACCGTCGCAACTTCAGTCAATTAACCTGCAACATGTGCTGTCAGCTGTTGACAGGATCTAAGAGAATACGTCATCATTGTTTTCACGCTCACGGCAGAAACCGAGTCCATCAATGAATATCACATATCAATACCGCTGAGGGCTGCAGACGTGCACGATACAGTGTGACAGCTGGTTGTCTGGGCTTGAGCTCCATAGCTGAGAAGGAACAAGAGCAGTTAGCCAACTTTAAACACAGTTCACATAATGACACGCAATGTCTCCTGACAGGATACAAAAACAAACAAATTGCACAAAGCAAACTGCAAACTGTTCTCCTCAGTTATAGGAGAAATGGATGCAGATTGATTCTGTCTTGTTTATAATGGTATTTTTAAAGGTTGGAGAATTAACGTTTTTTTTTTATTTGCAGCTTTGTAGATGAAGTGAAACATGTTAAAACTGTTCAAAAATACTTGGCTTACTAATTAAACATTTAAGCTGCCATCACACACGCAGTTTCTGCCAATCTCATATTAATCTTGAGTACTTCTAGAGTAGTATTGCATACTTCGTATCTTCGAAGAGTATTTGGTTTGTACACATTTATGAAAGATAGATACAGCTTTACCATTATATCGGGATTCCGGAAAAATACGATCTCCTGGGGGTGTGCGGGGGAGGAACAAAATCACAGGCACACAATAGCATACATCATCGCATTATCCCTGCATTATCCTATTGATTCACTATAAGTTTGTGTTGTTTACATTATGCGCCGATTGCCAACAAAACACAGACATATGACTTAATTTCACTACCACGTGCGGTTCATGTCCGGCAGTTTCAAACAATCTGCAAATCCAGCATTATATCCACCGTTCCATCCGTCCATCACTGAAATGCTGTGAAGAAACAGACACACATAAATAGGCCCATGAAAATTAAAATAAAGTAGCTGATTTGTTCTATAAAGAGCCACCCCTTCTTCATTTGTTGAGTATTATTGCTTCTGGTTTGTATATAATAATTCACAGAAATGCTACAAAGTATGATAATCAAATCCTGCATCCTTTTAGTCACATTTATACTGCATTATATTTTTTCTCTCATTTTAATATAGAAAACTTAGACTGCATAAACTGATATTTTTCTGACTTCTGGACTCATCAGGGGTTTAGAAAACTATGATTCAATATATTCTCGGAGAATTTTTTGACTGAAAATGTTACATCCATTAGGGTGCAATTACCCTTAAATGGATGGCCGATGCCATTTTAAAGCGTGGTTCCCCCAAAAAACTTAATTTACTCACATTCACTTAGTTCCAAACCTGTATGGATTTCTTCTGTGAAACACAAAAGTACATCGTTTAATGAATATCCGCTTGGGTAAATGAATTATAATGGCAGTGCATTATCGGCAGAAAAATAGATACGGATAGATGAAACTTTACCTCATGTTCTCTGTCATCTTTCTTTAAATCAAGTTCATACATCAGCTCACACCTGAACTCCTGAATCAATGACCGGTCACACTTCCGACTCCACTGAATGTCTGTCGCTGCTGTACATGAACGCAAATCAGGCCTCAAAACCCCTGGCAATGGACAAATCATTGCCGGTCGTCCCCTTCACCCTTTGATTTGCAGGAACTCCTCAGGCGTGATCTACATTGGAGGTCGATTGCAGACGAGGCTGAGAATCACGCAAGCCTGCAAGCCTGCCGCTGGTCTCGAAGATTTGGAGGACTTTTTGGGCGATTGAACGAGAGTTTTCTGCTGCTGGCTATGCTGTTTATTAATAGTACATACGTAAGAGCATAATTGATTTTTTTCCAAGATCAGTGGCAAAAATCTCTCAGCCTTGAGTGTGCAGAACTGCAAACAGAACGGAACAATCGATGGAGACTACAAAAATGCATCATTACTTGAAACTGAAATACTGAAGTACTTACAGGCTTTTTGCTGACAGGAATGCATCTTGGAGTTGATGTGACACATTCAAACATCATTGGATTTATCCTTTCCGCTGGAATGCAAGAGAAAGATACATTACATAATTTATCATCAGTGTATACAAGATATTTAATGTCACTCAGGCATGGTCCATGGTCTTACACACACACCTCAAAAACACATTGTGTGCATTGTGCGATAACAGTTTAAGTAATTGTTTAATTTGTAGTCAATTCTTTTTCTCCCAACCAATGTATTATTGTTACATAAGGACAAGATTGGTTGCAATGTGTAAGGTTAAATCACAACAGGCTGTACATTATATTAAATATATAATCTAAACCCTTTTTTTGCAAAATAAAGGGTGGGGTGTTTGATAATACTTGTGGTTGGGTGAGTGGTTATTATCTTTATTTTATTTCCGACTTTTATATCAAGTTGGCATGAAACAAAGTTGTGACGGTTTTCTCTGCACTGTTGTTATCATTATCTGAACGAAGTGGTTTCTGGAAAAGAAATTGCAGGGGGAGACATTATTTTGTCCTTCAGAAATTGATTGGATCATTTAAAGATAGAGGTCTGGTCATTGGACAGTTAATATTGTCACACTCCCTGTGTTCAAAACATCTCGGATTTTGGATATTTCCCATCACAAGTAACGTCTGGATTTATTAACACAGAGTATTTAGCAACATTAAAACATCAAAGAAGCAATGAGGAGATATTTTTAGCGGACTAACACACACACAAACGTGCACACACACGGACATGCAAACACACGTGCACGCACACACACAAACAGTGGTTATCACTGAGAAACACAGGTCAAATATTAGAGAGACTATAATTCCTATATGCAATATTAACTTAAAGTAAAACTTAATTCTAAGAATAATAAGAATTGTCCATTTTTTTTACTTTTATGGTAACACCCAGCTTGGACAGATGTCAACACTCAGAATACAAACTATACACCGAACAGTCAAAACAAGTAACCAAAAGTGATGGCAAAACAAAATAAGTTAAAAGAACACTGCATAATTCATTCTACAGTGCATGCTGGGAACCTAAGCGACTGCTGTACAGTGCTGTGGACATGGCACAAAAAGTATTGTAGAATAAGTTAAACCACAATACAAATGGCCATGCATAGTAGCCAGGATAAATTGTACATTCACACTACTTGTGTTTATTGTGTGTTGTAAAGGATTTCAGAGAATCTTTAATTGCTTGCACTTACAGCATTGTGGTAGATTATTATCCTTTTCATCTCTCTTCTCTCATCCTCTTTTAAGACTGTCGAGGGTTAGCTCTCTGTCCATCTGGCCCAGCTTCTAAGCCACTTATTTTGTTTCCTGTTTCCAACATAGTTGCCTCTCACTCTCAGTTCCTCTGTATTCTCAGCCTTTGGTGCGGACCCCTCCAGCGAGCCTGCTGTTCTCCCACGCTCCCCGTGTCACTCATTAGACACCATCGCATGGACCGGTACCACCACCGCCAGGTGGGCTGCGAAATATAAGGACATGGAGAAAGAGGAAAAGATTTTCCAGCCCTTCTTAGTACCGCATTCAAAGAATGCGAAATAAAAAAAACATGGCCAGCTTCCCACTGTCCCTGTGGCATACAGAGACGTCTGATCAAGAGGAACAAGAAGACACAACTCGTAAACCCGGCCCTGTGTCCAACAGGGAAGGACGTCTTCTGAACCTCAGTACCCTGCCTTTAGCTGGCCAACGGTGCGAACAGCAGGGAACGACGGACCAGTGATCCCACCCTCAGGGCCTCGTCTGAAGGGTTCCTAGAGCTTTGTACCGGAGTCCCGCGGCGAACGCGACTTGGCATTTAAAAAGCATGCGTTGTAGAAAATGAAAGCGGGCGACTTTTAAAGCATCAGCCTGTGTGAGAGGCCTGAGCAACTCGCTTGTTACAGAGCTCTGATTTCTGATGGAAAATCGACTTGGGGACCAAAAAATCAAAGAAATCCCTGAATATTTTGGACTACTGTATCATTTGTTCTTGTTTTTGACTTGCTAAAAACACAACACAGAGAAGCCACATGTGAAAGTCTGAGAAGCTGGAAAGGAATCAGGCCTGAAGACCTTATAAAACATACATCACCGTGTCTTATAATAACACACGTAGCCTTTACCTAAACTTTGCCTGAGGCTCCTCTCGCCTTAGTCAATCAATAAGCAACTTTTCACAGCTTGCAGCACGGCAGTACGCAAGCTCGGCTTAAACACGGAGGAACCTGAGGCCAGATAGGCTTCATGCAATGGCGGTCCAGATTGCACACAGAGATCAGATCGGAGCCAGCCCTTTCCAAGAAAAATAAAAAAGAGATGAAGGTATATCGGAGCAGTGCTAGATGGGGCGAGAGACGGATCAAACGACAAGACAGAAGGAGACGGTTGAACATTTTTGCCTAAAAGTGCAAACTGACTTCAGTAGCGCAAAACATTTCTCATGCTGGGACCAGACAGCTGCCTTAGGAAGATTCTGAAGACAACCGTTAGCAGAACTTGTTTTAACCATGTACAAAGTGAGCATGATGCAAAAGCTGTGAAATCAATCAATTTGAAAAAAAACTGAAAGGGTTATAAAAACAGAGCTGCATGTTAAAAATGAGAGCGCCCAATGGGAAAGAAAAAACGCATAAATGATTGCTACAATATCTTATATAAGTTTCTCCTCCTAACTGCCAATGAGGTCAAACAGGGAACAAAAATGTTTGCTTAATGTTAAAAATGAAAAATAATGTCATCATCAAATCTCAAACTGTGCTCATCAATTAAAAGCCAGTTTATAATAATCTATAATACCCAGAATTATTAAGACCCTTTCAAAATTCAAAAGCAGTTTTTCTAAATGTACTATATATAGTTATGTGTTTAGGCAAACGGTCATTTTTGTTTCATTCTGTGAACTTTTAACAATATAACTCCCAAATGTTAAATACAAATATTTTCAGTTTGCATTACAGTATTTGCAGAAACTGAAAACTGAAAACTGGAGAAGCCGGTCAAAATAGAAAAGATTTACAGAATCAAATCTCAAATACTGCAAAGAAAACAAGTTCATATTTACTTTATTAGCAATACAGTAATATTTGCACAAAATGTATTTAGGAAAAGTTGAAAAGTATTTTTCACGTGTCTTGCCATGTTGTCATGCTTCACATTGCTGTTGTATGACTTCATGTCACTCCTGAGGTTTGAATTTGTTGAAATTCAACAGACACTGGACTTGAATGGACACAATACATGCTGATTAAATGAAAATTTGGAATGGTCTCTTAATTTTTTCCATGGTTATATATCTGCATGTTTGTATTTATTAATAAAGGAATTTTAGGAGAAACAGCTGAGATGAAGCAAATACCCAAAATGAGGCATAACTCAGTCTCATGAGCTAGAAAAGAGCAACCTCAAAGCAATAGAATTTTCCTCTAGAGCGGGCCTTATACTTTCAGACAAGACGTATACAGCGGTCCTGTTCATTTTATTTGGTCCTTTCTTTCTTGTCTTCTCAATGTTTCCTTGGTGCTTGCATTAAGGTTGACTTACCCCAAGGAAACGAAAGGTACTCAATATGCTTTTATTCCATTAGGAGGGATACTGTCTGCTTCACTGCACGCAAGAAAGACTGCTCTGTTGTCCTGGTGTGACAAACCAGAGCTAATAAAATACAAATGCTGTGACATCAATAATGAATTTTTTGCTCCTTTCTTTTGGGAAACAGGGACGAGAAGCGGGAACATTTGGAGGACAGGGGAAAGTCACGACACTGAAGCGGAGGCATTACGTATTAAAATTCATTCAGCGTGCTATGTAAAAAGTTTTCCAAACAATTCATTAAAAGCACATTTGTGATAGCTTCCAATGTTGTCCTTTGTAAAACATGATAAAGCAGGGGACTTAATTAAAAAAACTCATTACGTTCCGCCATTTTCAGGTTGAGATATTTTGCAGGGTCTTGAGAGAAAGTGCATCTTATATCTCTGTCATGCACGCAATTATTAGGAAGATGCACACACGTACAAACACATAACAAAGTATGAGAGCTAAGAAAGAATGTTAGTGTACTCTTTATACTGCACTGTCAGATTTGACACAGATCTTTAGGATGGCGATATGAACAGCAAAAAAATATATATTTGGTAAAGTTATACATTTTGAAAGAATGGCCTTCTCAGCTGCCATAGTTCACCTCTTGCGTCATCACAACAGGATGTTCAATCGCACCATCGTTTCGGTTTAAAAAACGTTTTGCTACGTTTTGTCGTGGCTGAACGCAGCCCTGACTGTACAGCCTTACAAACGCAAGTAGTTATTTAAAACCCGAAATCTTATTTAAAGTGCGAGCAAAGTATGTTTAACTTGATCACATTAGCAAACATCTGATTAAGTAACATTAGCAGCCGATGCATCGCAACATATAAATGAAAATGTAAAAATAATTTTGAAAACATATTTATGCGTTAATGATTTTTTATTTAAAAGTGCAATACAACATTAGAGATTTATATGCACTTGAATATAATCCCAGTTATCCCTTGTAGTTAAACCATTATACAACTACATATCAGTAACGTTAACGTTACTCCAAAAAACAAGCTTCCAATCCTTTTAATATAATAAAACCATGTTTAATTTTCGTAAAAGGCATGATGATTTTCTTATTTCTTGAATTTTTATACGGTATAAATGTATTTTGTATTATGTCATTTTCCTGTGCTGGCAGTGTGTCATTTCAGTCACATTCATGTAGAGGATTTCTGTCGCTTGTCCTTTGCGAATGAATAATAAACATTACATACGTAAACGACAACAATTCGTTTGTAAAGAAAGTACTTGATGAAAACGAATGGCATCTGACGGCAGCATACAGCCATCTGAGTTCAAAGGCTGTCACAATCTCTTACGCCCTCTAGCAATTGGGTCGAGATGAAAAAGATACACTGTGAAAATTAATTTATTTTAGCTAGCAAAAATGAGGATTGACAACAAATTTTTTATAATCAAGTTTTATTTGATCTTAAATGTGCATTTACAGACACAAGTAGGTGTGAAAAATGAATATAAAAAAAATACTGATGGAGAATATACAAAGTGATGACAAAAAATGAATTGGTAGTATTTTCAAATGTTCAGACCAGTGTCTAATAAGTTTCACAACGAAAGGTTATGTAACCAACCTGTAAAAATGATTGAACAGAAGATCAGATTTGAGCCACGTTCAGCTGCAGTGTGAATGCAGTCTATCTCCATCTCACCCTCAGGTTTAATTTTCACTCTTCCCTGGATTGAGATATTATGTTTTGTTCCTCTCATGATGGCCAGGTGCCCAGGAAAAGGTGTCTGTAGTGCCTGTGAGGATCTACCATCATTGGCCACGGGGTCACCGTAACTAGCGCTGTCATGTTCTCTCTCATTTTCTCTCCCTTTCATCCTGCTCTCATGTTCCTCTTCACTCCTACTTTTGTGATTAGAGTTCTTCCTTCTGTTTTACGGAGCGTGTGTACCTTCCACTGAAGGTCTATTTATCATTCTTACCCTTCTTTCTCACCCCCTTCAAGTCAGTGTACCACATTTGAATATCAAGGCTTCGGTTGACAATGGAGAGACACTTGAGAGCACAAAAAATCTCCAGCCAGCTTCAAGGGCCAAGGAGAAGAACAGGGTTCTGACAGCGGTAAGGAGCACTTACCACAGCCACACAAAGCAACAGTCAGGGGAGGTTGTCCACTCACACGCAAAACACTCACATATACACACAAAGAGCGCTAGGGGGATACACACCTGGGAGCATGAGGATGCAGAGAGGAGCGACTAGTGAAAACAGGACTCTATCATCCATTATGATCTAATAAGGCAACCTGACATAAGTCTACTTTCCTCCCAGATGTAAAATATTACCTGAAAATGTATGGCGGTCCTCTGTGATTACTAGATTACTAGGATAAATCCCAAATCTTACAAAAGGTGAAGACCAAATTTTGGAAGATTTCTTTGTTATGCATAAATTGGGTTTATATTAGCAAACATGGCTTTGTAAACTGCACCTGCTATTAGGTCATCGACAAAATGTTAAATCCTCTCTCATTTGTTAGTCGCTTCAGGTTAAAGTGTCTGCTAAATGAATATTTCTAAATATATTTTAGGGGTATTCAACCCAATCACATATTTAAAACTACAATACTAATTCTAGCTAGAAATGCAACCAAAAGTTATTTTTTCAAATATCGACCAGACGAAGGTATCTCATGAGACGGGAACTAAAGCTAACATTGGATGTTCCTTGATGCATTCCTGCCTTGGAAGGCAGTGTTTTATAGCTTTCGGACACAGCCATCATGATGCTTTTACTGTGATTCCAAATTCAAAGATGGCATGATGCATGATCTGTACTCCTACATGAGCACATTAACCGTCAATGATATGATTTTTTACAGATTTTTCATGTATAATGTCCAAAAGGCTGTTTAAAGAAAAGACACATGAAAATCACATGTGCAAAAAATCACGTGTGAAATGTATGTTTTTGGAACATGTTTGCCTGAAACTCATGTGAATATGAAAAAACCCATGGGGCCACATGTGCAACATTTTGGGGATATGTCTCCACACACGTTTTTCACATGTCACCACATGTTGCACATGTTATCCCATCGGTTTTTAAATATGATCCAATGGGTTTCACAAAAATGTTTCAAAAACAAACATTTCACATGTGTTTTTGCACTTGTACACATTTGAGCACTAGTGAAAAACATGTGAATTTCATGTGTCTTTTCTGCAAAGGATTTTTTTCAGAATTTACCTTTTTTTATATATATACTTCTGGTATACTTCTGGTCCCCCAGTTGCCGGAAATTTTCCGTTTTTAATGGGACTGTTTACATTGCAGGTGTGCTTTCAGGCAGTGGAGATCCATCACAGTATCTTGTTTTGAGCACTGTTTAATCAGTGACTATACAGTATCATGTTTTTGTTCACAGTTTATTGTATTGGTGTTCAACGGAAAGCATTTCAGACAAAATGAGAGAATATCCGTAAAAGAGAACATCCATCCAGAATAGCACACTCAGAGTTAAGAGGAGGGGACAGAACCAGAGCTTTGCGACATCCTGATGACTGGTTTTCCCAGCACCTGCTGTTTCTTTTTGAAAAGAGCTGAGAGAGAGAGAGAGAGAGATGTTTAATAGATGCCTAAAAGATTCCCTGTCGAGCAGTGATGCTGAGGATTACCAACACACAGTGAGCACAACCTCTCCTTCCCTTCGTTCTCTCTCATCTAAATCTGTTTTAAATCCCAAACTGCTTGTCAAAGGGATAAAATTAGAAAGCAAAGCAGAGGGATTGACAAACCAGATTGCTTGTTGTTTGCACCTGGCAGTAGCAATTAAAGCTTTGGTGACAGAAGATGAGGCTGTTCTAATATGGCCTATCAGCATGTTCACACGAACATCAGTCTGTTCTGTCTGTGTGCCACTTGTCTTCTGATTGGCATTTCATTACAGGAATTTGATGCTTGTAATCCTATGCCAGGGATGCCAGGGTAAGGCAAAATTCTGGATTTATTGTAAGCATTGGATGCACCATAAGGCAAATTTGGATATACTGTAAGAGTAATATTTATATGTACAGTAATACATATTTATACACATAAATTATATTTAAATATAAATATATACAAACACACACACATATACAGTGTATATATATACATTTATATGTGTGTATTTGCGTGCGTGCGTGTGTGTGTGTGTGTCTGTGTGTGTGCCTATACATACATACATATATTCATAATATATTTTACTAAAATTTTGTTACGGTTAAATTTAATTCAGCAGCTAAATCAAAATTTCCATCACAGTGATTTTCAGTTTGATTCTGAATGGCACTGCTGGATACACAACAATACCTCACAGGCAGTCTGGTAGGTCACAGCTGTAGAGCAAAGGAAGCAGCATCTTACGCAAGATATGCCATATGGCCTGTGACACATACGCAGATACACCTATAACGTTACATACAAGTGCGCTGGCTCTCATTTAAATGAGCCGATCGTGGAATCGAAAACACTTTATACTGAGCTAGGTTTCAATTTATTCGTAAAACACTCTTCACAATACATACTGCTCCTGAGCTGCTTTACAGAAAACAGCCCAAGAATACCCCCAGTGAGCGAGCCAAAGGTGACAGCAGCAAGGAAAAAATAAGCGTTCGTGTTTGCCTCGACAACCATTTTAAATGGACCTCAGGGAGAACCCTAAAGAGATAAAAAATTATGGTATGACCCACTTTCATAAGTGCTGTGTGGGAAACTGCTGTGGTAGCATATTGTTGTTCGCCATTTATTTAGCATACACACAGCTCAGCTCCTGCGATTCTTATGGAATCATCTCGTCGTTCTGGGATTTTCGTGAGAGAACATGTACCTAAACAGCCCATTTGAGTGGCATTAGAAAAGCAAACGAAATTGGTTAAACCTTTCATTTGCATTTGAACTAACTCTCTCACTTTTATATTAAAGCTCAGGTTGTCGCTGAACTGAAGAAACATCATTATTGCGTATGTTTGCCTAGCCGAGCAGATAAATTATAAGCACTGTATTATCCAGGCACAGAAAAGCATCACTCCTGCATTAGTATGCTGTTGAGTCCATGCTATTTGTTTGTTGAAAAAACCTTTGCCTCTATTAAAATGTGCAAGACGTTGGTAATAAACCCCCGAACCACCTGTCTGCACATATCAGTTCTGTTATCATGCACTGGAATTAATGCAACCGTGCATTGCCCTGTCAGTTGCGCTTGTAAAAGGTTCTTTTATGAGGTTTGAATTCCTTTGGATGTGAAAAGCCCAAATGCTTGACAGGAAATATTTTGTTAAGAGCAAACTGATTTACCAGACTGCCCAAAATACAATTAAGTGCGTTTGATCTTGGCTTAAGGGATTGTGTGATCCCTGAGTCCCGTTACAAAAATTGAATTATGAATGGGTTTTTAATTAGTAATAAGGAAAAGAACTTGCAACAGAGAAAATTAAATCTCGGCAGTTCGCGGGCCTCCAGGCGCGGCGTCTCAACAAATCTTGGCTGTCAAATTACAGATTTATGCAGCTCGAGCTCAGGAGAAGCCTAACGCCTCTGCCTGCCGCTTTTAAACGGTCCTAGGTTTGGCCCGCTGGTTCTGAGCGATCAAGCATCACTCCAAATCCAGTCGGCTGTCTGAGAGAATAGAGGGAAACAGAGCGGGCGAAGAGGAGACGGGCAGATAGTTTGTCCGAGTTTGGAAGCTGCGTAATGTGGAACAACGGCCCACGCTGTCGATCACGTGTCAGGGAAATTGAAATGAAAAAAATGGAAAAAAGTACACAATGCGAGCGTTGCCACCAGGTATTCAATTTAGTCTGCTTTGTCATTATTCACTCAGTCTCATGTTGTCCCGTACTCTGTGTTATTCTTTTGGAAGAATATTTGATTATTTAATGTTTTATATGTCAAAAGAATTGTTAATAACACAGTGAGGTTGTATTTGTTGTCACATTTGTTCACAACTAACATGAACTAACAATGAGCAATGTGGTTTCTCATTATTTATTAATGTCTGTTAAAGGAACTTTTTCTCTCAAAAAATCATTGTCATTATTTACTCACCCTCGAGTTGGTCCAAATCTGTATACATTTATTTGTTCCGTTGAACACAGAAGAAGATATTTTGAAGAAGCAAACCGTGTTGGGGCACTTTTGCCTAGCATTGTAATTTGTTCTACTATGGTAGTCAATGGTGGCCGCGAACTGTTAGGTTATAACCATTCTTTTAAATATCTGTTCATCACAACAAAGAAATTCATGCAGATTTGGAACAACCAGAGAGTGAGTAAATGATGACAGAATTTTCATTTTTGGGTGAACTGTCCCTTTAATATTAGCCAATGTAAATACAATAAGTTCATGGTGCATTAACTATTGATTTTAAACAGGTATTTTGCTATAGATATATTGTTCGTTGTTAGTTCATGTTAGCTAATGCATTAACTAGGTTAACACATACAACCTCAAGTGTTACTAAATCTCTCAAAAGTTTCATCACAAGGTAAAACAACTGAACCTTAATGCATATTTATAATATGTATAACGTACATTGAATGCACTGTTTGGGTAAGAGCATCTGCCAAATGCATAAATGTGAAAGCTCACAGTGACTGTAAAGATTTGAATATGAATCCGAATATGTCACATGAACGTTCCTTTTTTGCGGCCGTTCTCAAATCTCATTCTCAATTGCATACAACCAGTGACTTTTGCTGTCCTTGCCTTTCCCGAGATTAAGAATTGTAACAACTTGAAAGTGAGTAAATAACAAAGAACTTACATTTTTGGGTGCAGTGTTCCTTTAAGACAGCACAGTCTTCGTTTGCGATTAGTATTGTTTTCTTGAGCAATGAACAGGAAAGATAACCCTTGAGTCTCAAGAAGGTACGAGTGACTGTGTGTGCCATTGATGATGTGACTTATGTGACCACCGACACTTAGGTCTTCTACCGAACTCCAGAACTCTCAAAAACTCTCACTTCTCTCTGTTTCAGTTTGGACAGTCTGCACGTCTCATTCTTCAGAGAAGCAGAGAGAGAGAGAGAGAGAGAAATAAAGAAAGAAATATGGCTAGGCGATGTACTGAAGTTTATTACTTCCATACCTTACCTGCCTGAAACACAACTCAGAGCCATCTGTCTCCGCAGCTCAACAACTCTTGGACAGATAGCGGCGCAGTGACATTCCACGCGCTGACACGCACGTTTATAATGAAAAGTATGACTGGAAACTCCAGTGAACTGGAGAGTATATTTGAAACTCATTTTAAATTCGCCTCTCCATACAGCATGTGGGGGCTGGAACACATCGCTGTGGAGTGTCCAACAACAGTCATGTCGGAATTTTGATTTATGACATTTTTGACATTTCCTGGTTGTTTATTGCCCGCCTCTCAGCCCCTTGTGTCTTTAATATCTTTGATGGGACTTCACGAGGAAAGAAAAGGCAGGCAGGAATCCATACCCCATCTCCCAAGAACGGCTTCGAGATATTAAGAAGCTACGAAAATAGAAACAGTCCTCTCTTCACCTGGGGGGAATTATCTCGCCGCTCCATAATTGGCAGGCGAAAAACAAAAATAAAATCGATATTTAGATATCAAAGTCGGCTGGATTCATCAGCATGTTTTGACAGTCCGGGTTAGGACGCAGAGGAGGAAGCGCATAGATTTTCCTCTTCGGCTCTGTTCTGGCCTTCTCTCTTTATCATGATGTATTCTGTTTGCTTGTTACATAAAAGCCTCACAATGCCTGAAGCTGATTCGTGAAATGTCTTAGAACTAAATATACAAACGTGCACGAGTTCCCTTGTAAAGTTTTACTTCGGCGACCTCTGATTGAAAAGGACATGTTAGTAACAGTAAATCATATGAATAATTGTCAATCAAACTCTCATTAGGATGGGTGTGCTCTACAGGTCCATTAATATTGCTTCAATATTTCATGCCAATTTAAAAGTCCAAGGTGTCATTTTTTTTGGAGGGTCTATTGACAGAAAGCAATATAATATACTCAAATGTGTTAAGAGGTGTATAAAGACCTTGAATAATGAAGAGAACGAGCTTTTTCTATCTACATACACCTTACATGGAATTCTCCATGTTGTTTCTACAGTAGCCCTAAACGGACAAACTGCTCTACAGAGCACATTTTGTAAATACGTATCAAAGAAGTGAAAACGTGACGATATCTTAATCCTGTATCAGCCACCGAAGTGCTTCGAAAGGGAGGGGGAGCAGTGGAGTGAGCCGTTGGTTGCAATTCGCAACCTCACCGCCAGATGCAACTAAATTTCATACACTGGACCTTTAAAATATTGAATATGTTTAAAATAGTCAAATATACATATATTACTAATACATATAGCTGCGGGAAAAAAAAGAAGAAGAGCACTCCAAAACAATTTTCTGTTTTTATAGGTATGTGGTTAACGAAAATGAGGATGTTTCATTACATCAAATTCCATATATTTTTATTTGCAAATATTTGCAGAAATGTTTAATTGGACAAACGGGTCAAAAAACCACGCAATGTTTGGAGATCTTGAACACTGCAAAGAATACAAGTTCATATTCATGTCTAAACACCACAATACTAATGTTTGTACATGTATTTTATAATCCGGTAATATAAGATAGAACAGCCCTGATTTTTTCACAACTTGTGTCTGCGTTCTCTGAGTCTTTCACATTGCTGTTGGGTCACTTTGTCATTCCTGAGGTTCGTTTCTATTGAAATTCAACACACACACTGGACTGGAATTACCACAACCCATCTAGAAACGCAGATTAAAGGCAAAACTGGAGTGAACTCTCTCTTTTGTGGCTGTATGGCATTAAGCATAATATGGATTTGCCTTTCAGCTGATGTTTCAAAAAATCGGATTTATTGGTAACACAATTCTATAACTGACCATAATGTCATCCAACGTGAGTTATAAATAGAAAATAAAAAATAGCAATGAATATGATATACAGGTAAGGTTTTAAATAGGACCTCAATACGAAAGCAATAACAGAAGATTCAGGTTTATATTTTGAACTACAGCACGACGCACAGTGTGGTTTGCAGTAAGCTTTCTACCTAAGGTTTGTGACCTTGTGTGCTATTGTGTCGGAGAAAAACTCGTTCCACAGGGCCATATGCTGAAATAACGTAATTAGAAATCGTTTCAAAGTAATTGCACTTAAGAGACATACATGCAACTTGCCAAGTGTACCCTCTTTAAACAGCAACACAAACAGTCCTCATTAGTGGACTAATAATTATTCTCCCATCTTTGACCGATTTCGTCAGAGACTATTAGAACCAGCTTTACGCCAATTAACTCAAAGCTTTTAAAACGTTCAAGTTATTAGCTAAGAGTAAAACCTTGACAGGACACAAGCTGTTAAGGTGTACTGACCTTTCAAGAAATGCTTTTACAAACAGTACGCACAAGCTGTATATGTGTTTGTTGGAACGCTGTACATCGAACAGCCTCATCATATTCAGAATGGATGAAACGGCAAAAACAACTTTGTTGCTGGTTTGCAAATTGGCATCATTATTCAGCTTTGGCTCTACCAGGGTACAGAACCAATCATGAGACCCCCCCCCCTTGCCCCCACCGTTGTCTGTAGCTCCTCCCCTAGGAATAAACTCTGGATATAAACTAATTAAGGAAGGCAAAGCAATTACACTGAAAATAAACAGAGGCAAAGGCATACATTATTTATGGAGACATTCATTGGCAAACATATTGATAAAACAAGGCTTGTAAAGCACAAAAACAAAGAAAAATCACACTCCCGCTGTTTCTGCTTTAACGCACTGATCAGCATGGTGCAAACCTAACTTGATGCCATATAAATAGTTTATTGTATTGTGGGAATGGTTAATATAAACAACATCCTTTCTTTTGTATCCGTGTGATGAAGTTGTGTGTTATAAATATAAATGTCACGCATTAAATGTGTGCTTGTTATGAATAGCATCAATGTAGAATTGGCGCAACACAGATCACACAAATAGGCCGGCAACTAATTTTACGCACACACACTCAACAAAGAATCAATATTGCTTATAAGGGTTGGGTATATCAGACATGTTTTAAAGGTGTTGGATAAAATGGTTGTTTGTGCAGTTGTGTATTTTCCATAAGGGGTGTTTTTTTATATCACCTTGAAGGGATATTTCACTAAAAAAGTTAAATTCTGTCATGAATTAATCACCCACAAGCTGCTCCCAACCTGCATACATTTTTGTTTGGAAGAATGTTAGCAACTGAGATTTCTGGGGACTGCCATTAAAATAGTTAAAATCAAAGGTGAACTGTTTGTTTTCCTAAATTCTGCAAAATATTAGATTTTGTGTTCAATAGAACAAAGAAATGTTTAAAGCCATTTAAAACAACTAGTTAGATTTACTTGTACATTTGTTCAACAATTGCACACAGTTTTGTAAGTAAGTAAATTTTACTTGTGTGCCAAAACTTGACACTTTAAAATGTACTTTTAAAAACTGTTTAAGACTTTACTTTTTTTAATTAAATTAAGGTAAATTTACTTAAGAATGTGTACACTTTTACAGTGTACTATGGTAGTCAACGGTGCCCCAGAAATCTCAGTTGCTTCCAATATCTTTCTCTGTGTTCAACCAAACAAAGACAATTATATCGGTTTTGGAAAACCATAGGTTGAGTAATTCATGACAGAATTTTCATTTTTGGGAGAACTCTCCCTTTAAGATGCACTTTTAGAATGAACCGTGAGGTCGTTCCCTGTAAATATCGCTGACATTGAAGCATTGCATACTTTTAATGATACAAAATGTGAAATGGTTCAATGCACGAGTTGTGTAATAGTGCGCGATGGCTTTGCATTTCCAGGAAGTTTATGATGAATTATATTCCTTTATACAGTCTTGATTATCTCTCCACCTCTTATTTCGAGTTCAAATGAAGCTTTTTAGTTCTGCACTAACTTTTCCCATAGCCAACAAGGGCTAATTCCTCTTAACGACATTCCTGCGTCAATTTTTAATTACCTCTGAGGCTTCACAACTCTAATGGATCTCTTCTTGCATTAGAGGAGGAGAAAAAAGAGGAACCCAGGAGGTTTCAAAAGGAGGAAACGAGAGTATAGGGAGGACCCTCACTGCACAAGCTCCATCAGCCCGTTCTTGCTTGTGAAGATACTTGATCTGTCCTATGCTCCTGGGATTATCTTCCCCTGCCTATTTTTCCCCCTTCAGTGCACCTTGATTTGTGCACGTTGATAACGCCTTTCTGGAACGGAAGCCCAGCCAGAAATTACATCATTTTAGTATTTTTCCACTGTAGTTTAATGCAACTTTGCAAGTTTTATACTTCATTAGGTGTCTTTTGGATGGGTGTGTGTGTGTGGTCTCAAAGGGTAAGTTACTTTCGGCAGTAGAGCTCATAGATTTGACTCAATAATGCAAGTGAAGGTATGCAGATGAAGAGTTCAATGACGCGTCATTGGTGAGTCATATTATCTACGGGTATAGGACAGGAGAGCAAATAAGGGAATGGTGTCATGCTACAGAGAAAGTTGCGGTGACTAAGTTGTCACTTGCGGTGACTAAAATGTGCAGACAGTGAATGATGCAGCACATGGTTGAATCATTTAACACGTCCACCCACGTTTTGACCGAATGAAAGATAAATAAAAAAGGCCAAAGCATTATTTGAGGGAAATGGTAAAAATATACACAGGGCCCATCATCTAGGGAACGTGTGAACTGGATACCCACACTGGGTCTAAAATTAACACAGACTGTAAGTAAAAATGTGCTGATTTTGTTCCAGTCGGTCGAAAAATAATCTTACATGACTTGTGCATCAAAAGTTTGTCCGAGATGTCTATAGTTTTCTTTTTTAGATGCTTATATTATCTGAGGGCATACCGTGTATGTGGAATTTTCTTATCACTAATCCACAAAAAATTTAATATCCTACGAAGAACAAAATCATGTTTTCATCATTTTTGTCATTTTTTATAAATATTTTAAAGGTGCTGTGTGTAATTTTTTGGTGGCTTTATTGACAGAAATACAATAAAATATACAAAACTATGTGTTCAGAGGTCTATAAAGAAAAACGTGACAACGTATTTGTCCTGTGAGAGCCGCCGTAGTTCTTCGAGAGGGAGGGGTGGAGTGAGCCATTGGTTGCAATTCGCAACCTCACCACTAGATGCTGCTGAATTCTCCACTTTGCTCCTTTAAATAATCCAAAACTTATTCATTGTTGGTAATAAATATTTATGAATTTCTCAATTAACTTACCATTGGACAAAAAAATACTGTTACAAAGTCAAAAAAGTTAACTGTTTAAATATTAATTTTCTTACTTTCAATAACACAATCACAGTTATCCTACCCCATAGCCTCTGTCTCCTCTCTTCCACAATTCTCCTTTATACTGAATTCACAAAAGGACTCCAAAATTAATCTTTCGTCAAATTACTACCCTAAGCATGCCTGTGAATGCCTTCGAGTGTATATCTGAGCGTTTGTTCATTCTGAACGGACTCTTGCAGTATGAACATGCTACATGTTTCTTTTTCGTGGGAAGGCAAACACCAGCAGTTTAGCTGGAGGGTGTCCTGTGAGTCTGCCTCCCTGACGTTCAACACGTCAGAGCGATTTACCAGCTCTTTGATCCAAGGCTTGACACTGACGGGCAACAAATTAAGCGAATTATCTGCGCCACCCACTCGCCCTGGGCATGAGACTGTCAATGGTGCCAGTGGACGGGCATTGCCGGTATGTCCCATGGAAAAGCATGGCAGTTAATGAAAAACAAATAAATAGAGCTTGAGATAAAGCATAGCGACCCAAAATCCCTGTGTGGGCTGCACATCAGCACTACCCACGTTTTTCAATACCAGTCCTTTGGAGAACGTTCGGAGTCTTAATGCTTGCCCCCATTCCAGCTGTAGGACTGAAAGTTAGCAAACATAGCTGTAAATATGCTCAATTGCCAATACTGCTGACACTCAAGCAACCATATGTGCCTGCTGGACATTATATTTTAAACTTGAAGGCAAAACAACACAATCTCACAACAATCTGAACTATTTTACAGGGAGCTAATTCAAGTGCGTAATCTAATTCCTACGTTTTAGTACGATATGCTTTCTCTTTAATCTTAATAATCAGGGCTGGAAATGGTGGGAATGCAGAGGATGGAGTCCAGGGAGTGAGTTTCAAGGGGGGACAGAGGTCAACCTAAAAATGTAGAGGATTTCCATCTTTTATCCATAAATGGCATCCAAACGCTATGCACATTTCGTTCATAGAGTGGCAGTTTCTGCATCTGGGGTTTAAAAATATAAAATATGTTTTTACTAGAGTCCCCTCCAGTTAAAATAATGTGTTTTTATATTTGGGATGCACCAGTATACCAGTACCAGATACCAGTATCGGTAGTAAGCTATCATCCTCGTACAAATGCACCGATTACCAAAGAGCGATACCTCACGTGACATAACTTTTGTTTTTCATAATGTGTTTAAGCTGGAGTTGTTTGTAATAATGAAGCTATTCTATTTATTACTCTCACTGTGTTGTGAAAAGGGACAGAAAAAAATCAGGACTCGGCCTTTAAAAAATCAGGGTGTCCTAAAAAAAAATACGGGTTGTGGGTATAAAAAGTATTAAACGTTGACTTTTCACTTGAGAAAAAATGAAGGCCCTTATAAAGTATTAAAAGTCTTACATTACATTTTCCAAGGTATTCTATTGTGTATCATCTTTTCATATTTGTCCAAATAGGTCATATGCTAAAGTTTGCCTTATCAAATCATTGAGTAGGCGAATAGTGGGAGGTCCATTTACACCCGCTTATAAAAAATCATTGTTAACTAATGGGGAAATGCAACTTTTGGTGCAAATGGTTGGAGGATGGAACCATGGCTGAGGGCCATCTCTGGGAATAACCGTGAGACGTACTCCTGTGTCAGAAGACTGTCCGGACCCACATGCTAAATATTAGCCACAAAGCTGGTTTCTCTTTCTAATAAACCTTGCATTGGGTTAGTCACTCAAATAATTCTCTTGTGCTTCGTTCCCACCCTTCTGAATTATGTTGCATTAATAAGAAGTTATCACAAACTATGTGGCGATTAGGTCTTAAAATGTATGTAAAGAGTCTTAAAAAAGGTCTTAATAAGTATTGAAGGGCCATTCTTTTGCTGTTTCTGAAGCTTTGGTTTGTTTTTTGGGTGTTTATGTGGATGTTCATGTTTCTAGTTTCAAAAAACACTTTATATTTCACATATTTCAAGTCTATTGTTCACCGCTGTCCCTCTTCTCACAAAACGGCTGGATTTTTTCCGGTTTACATAATGTCCCTCCTTCCGAAACGCTCTGATTGGTAAAGCTGACCAGGTCTGTTGTGATTGGTTCCCCGCTTACAGTGTGTATCTGAAGATGTCCCACCACACCAAATCAGTGAGCTTCCGCTTCTCAGGCTGTTGTGATTGGTCGGTGACGCTCTCAGCGCACATGTATTTAAGTTTTGCCTTTTAGCAATAAACAGTAACAATGGCGTCAACTTCACTTCATCAGTTAATCCATCGAAGTTAACAGAGGTCTGCTAGTGCATGTGCAAACATCAGTCTTTGTTAGAGATCAAATTTTTCCTACTATGGTGAGGGAAATGACAACGGACCGATTGGGCAAGACCGGTTATATTAATTAACACTAATGACAGCAAGACCTAAATTGGATAATACAACAAGCAGATTGACTAGACTGACCGTTGGTTATCTTAGAATGTGTGTCGCTGAATTCTTATTAACAGCTGTAGGACTGTGATGAACGTGAAAGTAGTTTAGCGCGTAGCTCAGTCAAATGTTTACAATCTCTGATACACTACTCCAGCGGCTCTTCCTCTTCTCTAAGGAAGCCCCTGCCCCTTTTTTGACATATTCCTTTGGGCGGTGGTTCTTCAAAAACTCTCTCTCTATATATTTAAAGAATAGTGACATCATTTACCAGGGAAGAAAAGGGCTGTAGTCTGATTCCAGCCGTTCGCGAATTCTGTTAAAGGCAATATCTCGCTTGGAATTGAACTTTGACCTTTATCATTTTGCAGAAATGGTTTATGCTCTAACAGCAACATTACACACTAACTAAAGTTTCAAAATTGGCATCACAGGGAATGTATTGCATTTCAAAAGTATGTGGCAATTCTTTAAAATAAAAACGTAAAATGTCTTAAAATAACAATTTTCTTTACAGTAGTTCGACCAAAAGTAAAAGTTTATTATTGTTTAACTTATTCACGGTGTTTATTAAGTTTGATCACTTCCACATCAAAGTAAAGGATGAGGAGCACAGTGCAGTGAGCGAGGCTGGGCGTATGATTGAAGGCGATATGTTCACTGCTGCGCAGACCGGTCACATATGACATACACGTTTTGTGAGAACGAAGACCTGAAGAAGATTGGCGACTGGGCATTGGGCACGACGCCCCTGCTTATATTTTTTCACCCCTGAAGGCTATCTTAGTTGTGTTTTTTGTTCATAGTGGATGGTGACCCCCCTTCTCATGCTTCAAAAGCATGCAAAATCATTTTAAAATAACTACACCACTTGTGTTGTCCGTTCTGTTGCAAATGCCCTGACGGCGTATGAATGGTTTCGGTGAAAAACAGACTAAAATCGAATCAATTTTTTGATGGAAGTCTTGCCAAATCTGTTATTTTGAATAGATTTTTCACATTGCCCATGTATTACATCTCTTTAAGCATATCTTGGTCAAATCGATGAGGCATGTTAAAGGGCTCGCATGTCTGTCCTCTTTTGTTAGCAAAGCTAATACCTGTAATTTTCTCCACCTGCATCCTTCTTCACATTCACTCTTGTCAACTCCTTTTCGTGAATAATGACAGCAATTTAAAGAGAATCTGCGGCATCGCTGTTGAATGGTGCATACAGAAAAACGGAACTCGGAAAGGCATTGCATTAGCTTCCACTGCGCTTGCTGCTCACTAACCGAATGAATAAACAAGAAATGGCAGAGCAGCATCTAGTCAGGTCCGTACTACATTTAAATGGATACACAGAGATCTCACCCAAGTCGTTTCCATATCCAGTCACTTTGCAAGTAAATATAGTCAGTTTTATGCAGGCCGTATTCTCGGTATGGTGCTCAGAATGTCTCCTGTGGAGGGCACCGACGTGCGCTACCTGTGTGTGATGGGCTGAAATAATGACGCTAGTGAAGACCAACAGCTTTCTTTATTTCAAAGTCACATCTCACTGGCCAAACTGTCAATCTTTTCCCGTGTCTCCGCCCCCTGCTCACCCTATCTCCCGCATTAGCAGGTGATGTGTGAATGTGTTTGCATCACTTTGAGCCATTAGCTGTAGGCAGTAATGACAGGACTCTCTCTCTCTCTCTCTCTCTCTCTCTCTCTCTCTCGCTTGCTTTTTCTCACTGTTTTCTCATGCTGACTTTTCTCACTCTGTTCCTTTAAAAAAACACTGGTTTTATTTGAAAGCAATTCAAACGTTTGGCATTTAAGAAATGGAGCAAATCTGTTAACATAATTCATATTTTAATATGAACCTGACTTGTAATTTATTTTTTAAACAATATAACAGGTTCCTCTCTACTTCTCTCCCTCCGGCTGAAGTTAGATAAGGTTCCCTCTCCTCCGCGGTGTCCTCTGCACGCTCTTCTGGTCTTTCTGTGGAGGCAGAGGCCATCTCTCCGTAATGTAATTTCACAGTTCATTAAGAGCAGGCCTTGCACGACCCAGTGCAGGGTTGAGTAATGACACAACACAGATTAGCCCTCACTGCCCTCACAGAGAACGCCACTCCTAACAAATACATTCAGCCTTCTTCTGTACGCCATACGCTCAGTCTCATTAACAGGACATTAAAGATGTTGCCGAAGAACCTTCAATGCTCATTACATGTTATCTATGTTGAAGAAAAGATTCGGTCACCTTGTGCCGTCTTATCACAAGAGACTGGGAAAATATTTGATGCTTTCAAATTGGATCTATATTATTGTTAATATGATGCATTAATGTGACCCAGCAATGATTATTACTGCGAATACAGTATTTGTTCAGTATGAGTCCTGTTGGGAGTGATATCCCTCTGGTTACACCTCTCAGTCAGAAAAACTAGCAGTTTTTATTGTTAACTTTTAGAGTTTAATGTTATGTCCAGTATTTGACATTATGTGTTATTATTCATTTACAAAAAAAAAAAAAATTAACGTGTGTGTCATTTTTTTGGAAGATCCATTGACAGAAATGCAATATAATATACACAACTATGTTTTCAGAGGTGTATAAGGACCTTACTTTAGAATGAGCTATTTGTATCTACACACAGCGCAGATCACCGGATTTCACCATGTTGTTAATTCAGTAGTCCAAAAATGACAAACTGTACTTTCGTAAATACGTTATCTTCTTCAGCAAAGGAATGAATAACCGTGACGTCATCTGAGTTCTGTATCAGCGGCCGTAGTGCGTCGAAAGGGAGATGCGAGCGCTGGAGTGAGCCATTGGTTGCAATTTGCAACCTCACCACTAGATGCGGCTAATTTTCATACACTAGACCTTAAAGTAAAATATTATTTTATATAATTCCTCTTAGTAGTTGTAATTGTACCAAGTAATTAATTAAACGGCAATTCAATAAAACAAGTACAAATTTTATTAAATTAAATACAAATTGAAATAAAAAAAATAATTAAATCAAATTAACTTATAATTAAAACACAAATTTAAATTACATGAAGTTAAACTAGATTCGCTTTTAAATTAAATCAACAAATAATAAATTAACAATAAAAAAATGTTATAAATAAATGATTCATTAGTAATTTAATTAATTAATAATTATCCATTCTACAATGGCTGTAAATAAATCAGTAGAAAGTAGATCAAAAAAGATTCTGCGTCAACCTTTTTTATTCATAGAAGAATCAAGTGTACTTACTTTGGGGGATGTTGTGCGTCAGAGATCAGAAGCAAACATGTAGAGATCTTGAGAAACAAATTTGACTTAATGGAAATGAGTGTTAATGAAGCTTTTACGAAGCGCATCATTAGCATGTGAGATGCTTACGGCGAATAATGAGCGCAGCTCCGCAGGTGTGTACTGAACAGACTTAAAATAACCATCATTATCTGCAGAAAACACAATAATCATCATCCCATACTTACACAATGATAACACTCGCATCAAAGACAACACCATAAATATCCTTAAATGGTCTTTAAATGGTCGAGAGAATATTTCTTTGGGTGTGTGAGCGTTTGCCGTGTGTCTGCGTCTGCGTCTGCGTGTTCAATGGTGAATAACTTTCTAGCAAAGAAAATGTCATTTTGCTGCCCCGCTGTTTTAGGATCGCAGATAATACACAGCAGGTCGCAGGATCAACAGAGCTAATTCGAAATACTCGGAATCCATTTTGACTTCTACATTACCCTGTGACCTGATGGTATTTCCTACGCTTTACCGCCCCGTTGGGTTTCCCACCTCTCATTTGGGCATCTCTATTTCCTTTCTTCATGTCTGTGCGTGTGTGTGAGGGAGTGAAGATGCAAGCTTGTACCGATTTCATCTCCATCGCGCAATCGCGCTTCCGTCACACCAGCCCACCCCACCTGTGATTTCACTCCCCCAGCACCCAGTTTGTCCTTGACCAGCTATAGCCGCTCTGAAAGAAACTGCTCAACATTATTCCTGACTTTTGAGGGTGCTGGGTATCTAAATATGACATGATGCCGTGGTCACTAAGGTGTCTCTGAAACTCTTAGTTGATAAAATATCCTATTAACCTCTTTCTATGGATTGTATCTGTTGTGTTTTATACAGGCAGCTTGAGGGCAATTGCTTCGGTGTATCTGTGACGGTAAACTGCGATGCACTGGAACGCAGTCTGGGGACGCGCGATGGACTTTTAATTCATGGAGACAAAGTCTGTCAACAGCTTCACTCGGAAGGATTCCTTGCCATCCAATACACATGAAAGGAGAGCCTGTTCTGAATTAGTCATAAGGTCTCTGATTGATCTATGTTGCAGTTCACATCTAGCATGACAAAATAATAAAGCACACCTATTTTATTCATATGCAGCGGGAGCACTCGCATGGGAAACTTCAAAGGCGGGTACAGGGAAAGCAATCTTAACAATGGGCTAGACTTGGCCGGTATAAAAAAGTACGGTTTATCGTGAGAATGGATTCGCAGTCAGTAATTCTGCGTAACATATCAGCATAATTGTTTACATTTCTCTGAATTCACAGTAGCTTTCGTTCGTTCAGTCAGTAAGTTTAAATTCAGAATGCTGGAACGCAACCCTTGCTCCCTTGGAGACATTTTAATAGGTAGAACTGAATCAAACTCAAACATTTGATTCAACAGATTAAAGGTTCATTCTGTAATCCATATGGTACTTTTATGAGGTCAATTTCCCAACAGGTTTGTCAATGTCATTTAAAAGCTTGTGCAAATTTTATATCGATGGCAGCAGAAATTTATCAAATGATTTTGAAGAATGTTATAACCAGGCATCATTCTATATAAGTGGTTATCAAACTGGGGTCTGGGGACCCCCAGTGGTCTTTTGGAAGGTCTTTGGAAGGTCTTATAGATTTTAGAGAGAAAAAAGACAAAACCAAAAGTGCATTAAAAAACATTATTACCGCTTCACCTCGAAGTGATCATGGTTATCCCTGCTTGCTTTCAAGAATTTTCGGTCATTTCCAGCATTTGTTTACAATTTCCCTAATTGGATATATTTGTTTTGTATCTTTCACACTACAGTTTACTTTGTCTCACTCACTTGGATTGGCGGTATTCTTTGTAAAGCTGAAACAAGATGTATTGTGAATGTTGCTATACAGTACAAAAGCTTTATACATCCAATTTTGCTCTTAAAGTGATAGTTCACCCGAAAAAGAAAATTCTGTCATCATTTACTCAGCCTCATGTCACTTCAAACCTGTATGACTTTCTTCTGCGGAACAAAAAAGAAGATATTTTGACACGGGCCGGTCCTCTTTATAATATCACATTTACTTTGTATGTATCATAGTTGAAATGTTTTTTATAAATAAAGATGTATAGATAGTTTAGAAAGGGTGTCACCTACATAAGGACCCCAAATAAGAAATTTATTTGGGGTAAATTTCTTATTTGGGGGAATAAGATTTATTTGGGGAAAAATAGTTTTCCTATAGCTCAGTGGTAAGAGCATTGCGCTAACAACGCAAGGTTGTGGGTTCTATCCCAGGGGATTGCAAATACCTGTGTAAAATGTATAGGATAAAGCAATGTATGTCGCTTTGGATAAAAGCGTCTGCCAAATGCCTAAATGTAGATGTAAATGTAATCTTATTTGGGGTCCTTGAAGACCCCTGATCTAGATGAACAGTTTACACACCGAGTCAGTGGATGCAATTCTTAGCTCTCGTTTATAAATTCGTAAAGAAAATGCACTGATATAACCTTTTCTTTATAGGTTAAACAATTTCAGTGAATGAGTTATTTGTATGTGTTGCTGCAGCGTTCAGCTTAGGGGCACGAATTCAACATCTATTCAATTAAGCCCTGATACTGTATCACCTGCCGCGAGCAATGCCAAACTTACATTAGGAGCATTAAGAACAAACCAAATCGATACAAAAGGCATATTACAAAGTTCTTCAGCCTTTCAATATGGGACATTAAGAGCGTGATGCATGCATCTATGATGAATCAATTTCAGTGGCTTTCATTTATTTAGCTCCAAGACAATTACAGCCTCTTTACCTCCACCACTAAAAGCCGTACATAAATATCGTACTAGTAATTATATGGGCCTACAAATGCATTTTTAAATATGAAAAAAGCATTCATTCCTCTCAAGGTAAATGAAATAACCGTGTCCTCCAGTGGATTAAGCAACTTTTGATGTCAGTCTTTGAGAGAGCCGTATTGATTTCACCCCGTGAATGCTTTCCAAACCAGGATTGGCAGTACAAGGCTTGCTAGAGGATATGGATGATGGAGAAGATTAGATCTTTGAAGTCCAAGCTAAAGAGCTTGTTTTATCTCTCGCGCTCAAGTGTTACAGCAGTTGAGAGTGATTCATATTTTTATGTATCCGTACATTCGCCCCCATCCAAACCACCCACCCACCCACTTATAGATATAGCAGAAACCTGCAAAGGTCAAAGAAGTATTTAGTATAGTGGAATCAAAGCCGTCGCTGTTGGCTCATCGATACAGTAGGTGTTTTTAAAGTTGAAAAACATCTTGATTTTACAGTAGGCCTATATTTTGGTACCGCAAACAGTGCGGTCATTTCCATATCACTGGGGATGGTTTAGTAGTTAGCAGATGCTTTTATCCAAAGTAACGTGCAGTTCACTTCCAGGGAAACATCTCCCTAAAGCAACTTGGTTAAGTGCCCAAGGCCAGAGTGATGTTGAGGAAGTGTACAGTTTATTAAATAATGACTGAATTTTATTTTTTGGCTATGCAGTTTCTTTACCATTCATTTTTGGTTGTTTTTGTCACGCGTGTCTGTTTGTGCCTGAAATGCCTTCATTTGAGACTTTCGGATTCCCGTCACATCCCACCTGAGCCGGAAATATCAATGGTGGAATCAAATAATGCATGATAATGTATCACTGTTGACACACACAGTAGGTTTTAATTGGTCCACCCAGACTAATATGATGTAGATGTTGAAGGGAGAGAGAGAGACTCGCAGTTGACGTTTGAACATGGAAATGTGACATTATGTGAGAAAGGTGGCATTTAGAGAGGCCTTACCCTGACTATAAAATCACTTCATTAGAAGAGCTGAAGTACAGAGCAGTGAAGGACAGGATTGAGGTGGATGAAACATGTACTGTAGGAGAGCTATAAAATACTGATCCCATCAGATCTGTCTGTCTTCCTACCCATCTTTCAAGCAAAAGTTATTAGCACCTTGAATTTTTTTTTTCAATTGTAAATTATGTAATGGATGAGTTTTGATGCAATGGCTATAGCATAATGTCAATGGAACCTAGAATGAGGTCATGTGAAATAGATATGCATTGAGGACAGAACCATCAAGGCATCACAAAGCTTTGTTTATACACTGTCAAAATATTCCGGCAGCTGGGGCACCAGAAATATACAGTAAAATATATATTTTTTGTTATTAAAGTATTTTTTAGTTGTTCATGTTATTTTACAACTGTAAAAACAGTCATATTCCAGCAACTGGGGCACCAGAAAAATACAGTAAAATATTTTCTTTGTTATTCAAGTTTTTTTCATGTTATTTTACACCTGATTTGTAAAACTTGCATTAATTCATGTCATTTTACATTGTAAACAATCCTGTAAAAATGACAATAATCCGGCAACTGGGCTACCAGGAAAATACAGTAAAATATATATTTTTTGTTATTCGAGGTTTTTTTCATGTTATTTTACAACTGACTTGTAACTCTTGCTGTTAATTCACTGTATGTCATTTTACATTGTAAACAATCCTGTAAAAATGGCAGTAATGCGGCAGCTGGAGCACCAGAAAAATACAGTAAAATATATATTTTTTGTTATTCGAGGTTTTTTTCATGTTATTTTACAACTGACTTGTAACTCTTGCTGTTAATTCACTGTATGTCATTTTACATTGTAAACAATCCTGTAAAAATGGCAGTAATGCGGCAGCTGGAGCACCAGAAAAATACAGTAAAATATATATTTGTTGTTATTCAAGTTTTTTTTCATGTTATTTTACACCTGACTTGTAACTCTTGCTGTTAATTTACTGTATGTCATTTTACATTGTAAACAATCCTGTAAAAATGGCAGTAATCCGGCAACTGGGCTACCAGGAAAATACAGTAAAATATATATTTTTTGTTATTCGAGGTTTTTTTCATGTTATTTTACAACTGACTTGTAACTCTTGCTGTTAATTCACTGTATGTAATTTTACATTGTAAACAATCCTGTAAAAATGGCAGTAATGCGGCAGCTGGAGCCCCAGAAAAATACAGTATTTTTTTTTTTCATGTTACTTTACACCTGATTTGTAACTTTTGCAGTCAATTTCTGTAATGTTACATTGTTTACAGTATTTCAAAAATACTGAAAAAAATCTGATTAAGTAAAACAGTATTCTGTAAAAAAAATGTTTTCACTGTGTGCCACTAGTATCCTAGTATGTATGATATATGCTTTTGCCTTATCTTACATAAGTCAAGTACACAACTCCACCTGTTGTGTCATTTGTTTTTGAATATCGGGATGTTTTGGGAATTTATTTACACCCTACTGTATGTGGGCTATTGATTGCGAGAGGTTGTAGAGGATTCACATTTATGCTTTTATTTTTAGTCTGTCAACAAATTAAAGAACAATGCCATTGCTACAGAAAAGAAAGAGAGAATTAGAAATGTAAACAGAAAACAGCCCTTGGGCAAAACTATACACGCAGTACCGTATGGGGAGATTAGTATTCACCTCAAAGCAATTCATCATTTCAGAATACATGTACAAAAAAAGTAGTAAAGAAACAGTTGTATTTTAATACTATTCAACAGAGAATCAGGATATTTTGCATAATCAGTTGCATGAATATATCAAAGCATTGGCGAGTTTTTCAAGAGAATGAGAAATAGACTTTGTAGCGGTTCTGAGTAATGCTGTCACCTGATAACCCACAGCCTAACACCATGTTTACTGCATATTCCAAATCAAGGTTCCAAGAAGGGCTCTCTGACTGTGAAATGAACAGAATTATTATTTAACTCATGTAGGATGTGTAACTTATTTCTTCATCCACAAGGTGGCGCATCAGATGCTCAGGTCAGGGTTACTTGAGGAACCTTTCCCCTATTAAAATTGATTTTCTGTATTGTTGGATATGTGATATACAGTCTTTCTTTCTTGCCATTCCACTAGCATAGACCTTGGCCTTGTTGGGCTCTATTTCTAATTGCAGAGTTCTGTTGGGATTATTTCACCGTACCTTTAAAACCAGACATATTTTAGCTAAACTTCAACATGTGCTTTAAACACCCTTTAAACAGTCAGGGCAAAAGGCTTTATCCCATGAACCATTTAGTCTAAATTAGTCAATGAGAGTAAGGTTGTCTTGGGAAAGGAATCGCTTCAGAACAAAGACGAAATAAGCTCAGCCCTGCCTTGGGATTTCCTGCAGTCAGAAGACCAGCTAACGTTTCATTCTCTCCATTACCCAGAGGTCTTAATTAGTTTAGGTTAATCACGCGCCTTTCTAATTGACTGCTGTTGTGCCGTCTCTTCATCATTTGACTGCCTCGTACCCACCTGCAAAGGCAGCGTTTCAGTCTCTCTCTCTGGCTTTCATTTCAGTCCTCTCGACGTTTAGGCAGATCTCGACATCACAGGCCTGATTATTCCAAAATTTCCTTTCCCTTTAATTTACGTTTTCGAAAACAATCTCTCAGCATAATATCATTTACGCCGTTCTTCATACAACTATATTAAGCACCAGTTTACATTCCTTGTATTTGCATACAGCAACAGATTCATGAAAAACTGTAGAAATGTAATGGATGTTAGCAGAAGGCTTGCTTTTTTAGCTTAAGCTCTGCATGAATACAAACACAGTGAGCCTTCAGGCAGTCTTTATCACAAGGCGCATCTAGAAAACCTAGCGCTAGTTGTTAATTATCCCGTTGTCTCATTTGCTTTATTTATTTATTCTTTAATTGAGAAACTTGCCCAGATATATCCTCAGGTGATGCACGAAACGTGGACATCGTTGTGCTCTTTGATATTTATCACATTCCTAATTTAGATTCCCATAAAGCAAGGTGAAAAACTTCTACTTTACCTTCGAACACTGGGAACGATATGGGTGCTATTCTTCCTTGTTAATATCAAACCGATCATGGATGTTTTCAATGGATAAGCTTTCAAACTTCCATCAGTTTAATTTATTATTAATGGCACGTTTAGCTTGACAATCGATGCAATTCATCATACTGTACACGCCAGTCACAGCTCGGATAACATCTAAATATTTCCTTTTCTATATTGAATAAACAGATGAATGCTTTTATACGATTGTTCCTTGGAAATGGCATTTGAAAAAATATTTTCTTTTGACGTTTTCAGGAGGAAACATGAACATACAGTTGGCCATGGTAAAACCCCTGTGCAATTGCTAGGATGATCTGGATGTCAGTCAGGGTGTTTCTATGGTGTTGCTATGTGGATTTGAGTAGACATTCGGATGTTGATATATCACACATTTTACTCATGTTATCAGTTTTGTTTTTGCCTGTTAATACTTAATAGACCAAAACATGTTTTTTTTGTGATTGACTATTTTCTACATAGTGTAAAGAACATTCTGTGAAAACATAATCTTGATATCTTTAACATCTGAATAAAACCATGTTAGGGATTGAAATCATATTGAAATTAATGGTTGAAATCAAACCTTGATGCTTATTATCTCAATATTGTAAAAAAAACATTGTTGGGTTACTAGTAAAATACCGTCAAAAAATGGTAATCACAAAAAGTTTTTTTAGGTTTTACTTGAAAATTTGCTGATTTTGTATAATTGGTGTTTTTACAGTATTTTTACATGATACGTGAAAAATCGTATATCTTATATATCCAGTATAGCCTGGTTTTCCCAAACTGGGTCAGATTTGGCAAATGCAGTTCACTACTAAACCTACAGTATTTTCAAATGAGATCAACACTTCTTATTGTCAGTAGATCTTAATGCACATGGAACAACCCAGAAAGCGATCCACGAACACAAGAACAGTCATGCGGCAAAACAAGAGAGGACAGGCGACTTTGACGCCAACTGTGCACAGCAAATTTGTTTGTGTTGTTTTGTCACATTTTAATGGAGCGGGTCCCTTGATGGGAGTCCCACTGAGGTCATTTTGGTGTTTGTGATTAAAGCTCTTTTCGGGAACTGTTAGAAGTGCACTCATCTCCATAGGTGCCATGTGCCAGTAGAATCTAGTGTTCACTTTGAGTCCTGCTAATTTCAACTCATCCGCTGTGTTCGTATAGCCGTCGTGTACTCATTGACTTTGTACTTTCTCTTTCGTTCTCTCGTTCTCTCTCTCTGTGGATCAGCAGTGGTCTGTGTAGGATGTGAGCATGAGAGCAGAGCTCAGAGGATCCACTGCTGCCAAGCCATCTGCTCATCCGGACAGCCCCGAGACTGAGATTGAGAGCAGCTATCAGAGTCTAGTTAGAGACAGAGAGAGAGTAACAAGATAAGATGGACAACTACAGCAACATACTGTTGCTTAGAAGTATGCCTGTAAATAAAACAACAACAATAATAGTGAACAAATTTGAAGACATGCTGTTCGTTAATTCATGTTAGTAAAATATTTGTATAGCTTTTAAGAAGAAATTTTTATAAATAAATAAAAGATAAAGTTATTAAAATATATATTTCTAATAATAATTATTGATTATAAAATATAAAAAATAATATTAAATTATATCATGTAATATATTATATTATTCGCTGTTGTCCTTCTGAAACGTCGTATCTCCATATTTCATTATTTTTTTTTCCAGAGTGTCTATTTACACTGCTTTGTTGGCAGAGAATATTTGCACTAGCTCCGCCCACCATTATGTGATTGGAATAGAGAAAGTGTAAGAACGTCGCTATTTCAAACAGTGACTCTAGTGGCGTAAGTCTGTAGCTTTGGCATGGAGACTGGGAATCTAATCCACCTCTTGCTGAAAATGCTCTTTTACCTTTTTCTGTCACATTACAGATCATACATTCCTTTGTTTTCAATTACATTGATTTAAGACTTTAAAAAAAATATTCATAAAGTTTAGGTTTAGGGTAAGGTTAGGGGTAGTGCTTTAATATCTCAAGAAGTTGCCATCATTTTAATAATTTGTATAAATATATTAGTATAAATAGAATAATTGACACTAATGTTTAATGCACAACAACACTGACGTGCAAATAGTAACGTTATCTGCGACTAAGCACCAATAGCATCTTACAACTATTTCTACTTAATCCAAAGAAAATACAGCTATTTTCGGTTAGTGTACATAGCATATCGCTAAGAAATGCTGATTTTTTCACTTAGTGTACACAGAACCTACTGCTATATAAACTTAGTGTAAATAGCATCTATTGCTACTTCCTATTGTTCTTCTGAATGCTCAAATGTACTCTTATTTACTATTATTTGTAATGTATTATTTAAATTAAAAGAACACATCATTTGACAGTCTTTTTCAAAACATCTGTTCTTTAAAACAATGTAATAATAAAATGTCATGCATTGTAAATTAATGCAACTGGGTCACTTCAGTTCTTCTAGATGTTTTACATTTGGTGCCTCCCATAATATTAATAACATTTTTGGTCTTTTTGATTATGCCAACAGTGACCAATAAATGACTACTCTTAGTTTCAGTGAACACATTTGATTATATTTAAATCAATTCCACAAGTTTCCCCTTAAAATAATCTCAGAAAAAGCAAAAAGTTTCGCCGCAAAAAGGTATTGCATCTCTAGCTAAGATTTCCGATAGTCAAAACTCGTTATCGCCCAGGAAAAATAATGAAACTTTCTGGATGACATTTAATTTTACTTTCACCTTTGAGGTTCATTCTTAAACAAATTTCCTGAGCCTTAAAGTACGTAAACATAAATTCCATCCGTGTATCGAGCTTGTCTTGGCCAGCTTAGAATGTCTAATTGGAATAAACCAGATTTGGGGATCTGTTGCTCTCTCTGTAGTTAAATAAAATCATGTCTGCCGCACTCTCAGTAGGCCTAAGTTCAGACGTGACTCTTGCTAAGTCGAGTACTGGCTTCGTCACGACTGCTAAAGGTACAGCGATTTTCTTCTAGTCCTCTAAAGATCTTAAGACCCAGGCTGCTGGCATACATCAGCTACACGAGTCAGGGCATCAATTATTTCCCCTTTTTCGTCTCCATTCCTCTACACCAGAACAAACGATGCTTCGCAGATGAGCGCGCACAGGGTTCAATGACGGTGACAGTGACAGGCAATAACGCATAAAACATTGCAACAACAACAGGCACTTTACAGTGGAAGAAAGTCAACGGGTAATACACACCCCTCCTTCTGTCTCACCCTATGTCTTTTTTATTTGTTAAATATAATCATCCTCTGTTCTCTAGGGTGAGCATAGAATGAATACCGCTGGGAGTTAATTTGTGGGAAACTTGCATGGTAAATTTATCAGTTCTCATTTTTCCCCGGCTTGTTGTGCCGTGTCGCTGTTCCTGTCCTTTGATTGGTGTTTAGGGGGATCCGACTTTAATATGGGTGATTTAGTTTTGCATGATTAGTTTTTTTAATTATATATGTGTATTATTATCAACAATAATGTTGATAAGTTGTTGGCGATGTTTTAAGCCAACACAACTAATGGTTTCATTTAAATAAAAATGCTTAAATACCATACAAGGAGAGTTCCAAGCTGTATATCAAGGTTGTCAAGTTTGAACATTTTCCGCAGAATTGGGCTAGTCATAAACTTATTTCCACAGGTTGTTTTTATTCTTTGGCATTGGGGTGTCCACAGGGGTGGCACCGGGTGGCAGCTGCCACCCTGAAAATGAGTTACCACCTCAGTTGCCACCCCAACTGACCATACAGTCACGACTTGGGAACTAATGTAATGTACAAACATTTTTGGATTAGGTTTTTGCAGAGCGTTATTTTTGCTCAAAATCGCAAATTGCTAATATTCTGATAGAGATGAGTGTCTGTCAGCGTTTGAGCAGGCTGGTCACAGGTTGATCTGTGATCCGTGTGGAACGCTCCCCACTGTTCTGATGCTTCTGACCCACGTATTAACTGTAAAGTTTATCCATCATAGAGTGAAAGACCTCTGCGAATTCAGTATGAAAGCGCGCATTCTCGCATAGCCTATTTCTTTATTTAAATCACTGCGCAAGCCAAAGTGTAAGGTTAAAGTACTAGTGTTGTAGCGTTAAAGCTTTTGGCCGCTAATTCGACATACAAATGATGCCACATAGTGTCTGTACTAGCTGTACAAGATAAAACTATCACATCCATTTAAGGTAAATAAAGTGTGCGCTGCTGGACAAGAAAGATCTGACCTCGAGAGATCTGTCTGTCATAAACAGCTTCCCTTGACTGCATGTTTGTGTATATATTCATATTTATTCTTTATACATAAAGTGTCTGTTTTTATACATATGATGTAGCCTGGAAAATGTATATTATTTTCTATCAGGATATTCGATCACAGTCAAAACTGTTTAAACAGCTACGATCAGCAATTAATTTGGTAGTTAGGCCTATATCAAGTTTCTGCAGTTGTCTTTTAGAAGCAACAATATAATATACAATATAATAGTTTGGATTGAATTGTGCTGGAAACAGACTAGATAGTTTACTAGAGAGTTTTTAAGGCACTATTTTGTGACCTTTGTAAAACTGCTTCGAAACAACATGTTCAAATCCAAAGGGGAGAATTCACATTTTCCCCGAACAATTTATGTGAACACTATTTATTCCTTTACTATTGTAAGACAGAAGTCATCATCTGTCACGGGATACTCTCTAAACTAAATCAAAAACTAGAAATATAATCCAAAAGTATAGCTTTAATGAAAACCAGGGAACAACACAGGAGACGACAAACATTGACATTAACAATAACCCACATCAAACTAGGAAAACACAGGGCTTAAATACAAAAGGAAGTCAAGGGATAAACAGGTGCTGGAGATAAACTAATCATTAGACACGGGTGAAAACTAATTAACTAATCATGAAATAAACCAGGGGAGGAAAAAACCTAACAAGACATACAACAACTGTGACATCATCATAATCATCCCCTAAACCATCTGTATTTTTGATTTAGGCAAAAACAGGTAAAAGTTAAATGAAACTATTTTTCAGAAATGCTAATCAGAAAAATATCTGATCCAGACTATAATAGGAATCAATAATCAGGAATCTATAATATTCCTAATCCTGACAACGCAACTGCGAAAATTAAGTTTTATGTGTTTAGGTTGGCACCCCATGTATAAAATCCAGGACACACCCTGTTCGTCAAAAGTGGCATGATTTTCTTCATCATTAGCTATTAATTTTGATTGTGATTATCAAGAAATTGTGTAAAATGCGTTACAGTATAATAATATATTGTTTGATATTTGGTCTGGGGTCATATGGCTAGTTTTGTGCTTTTTCATTGTCCATTTGACTGGTTTTGTTATACAGATCTGGCACCCCTGCTATACATCCAATGAACAAAATATCACAGGCTGTGTAGGAAATTGCCCCTATATTCATATTCGCTCTTCCCTACATTAGTTCACTAACATAGTCGAAGGAGCAAATAAAACGTGTGAGTGACTTTGGACACTCAGTATGTCGGAAATGCTGCGGGTGTCGTCATCTGCCATGGAAATTCATTCAGCACAAGCCTCATGATGACTAACCCCTAGTCGTGTACATAAATTGTACACTTATTGCGATTCATCATGGGATTGCTATGAGCTATGAATTCAGACACCCCTAAAAATGGACGTTCCTTCAAAAAGTTAGGGGATACTTCGGACACAGCTTGACAATCTTGGGGAGGAGGGGTTGCTAAGCAACAACCTAGCAATGTCCTTGCAACCATCAAGAGCATCTTAAAAGTTTACTTTTACTGAAGGCACATGCAGGTAATCAACGTCCCATACAGACGCTTTTATCTTAGCTTTGATTTTCGAATGCTACATGCCTTAAAAGCATCCAAGTATGTTTCAGACTTCCTCAGCTTCTTACTTTTCTAATCTTCCTTTGTGCGGAATAGCGCGTGAACCTGCCCTCATTACGCCAAATGTAATTAACCAAACGTCAGCGGCACAAATAACCCCATCTGACAGAAACATGACTGTTCTCCTTGCATAAATTCAACACTTTTGTACGTTTCATGACAGTGTGTAATTTTGGGCTATGCCATGTTCTATTCTAGAATTACAGTATGGAGAGGAGATGAGAATGAAACATTACACAAAAGAATATCAGCAGATAAAAGACTCGGTATCGGGCAAATATGACACAGACTATCTTTGTAGCTTTGACAAGCAGTGGGAGTGGACGTAAGGACGTGGCGCTATTTTGGAGCTCCTACGCCGCTCAATTGGTTCGCGTGTTTGAACATTTATGACTAACTGTGCTGAAGAGAGACGAGAACGTCACACGTCAGGAACGTCTGTTAAAAGAAACACGATAGGACATTATCGCAAACCTCTGGCTAAATAAAACATGCAGGAGGGGAACGCGAGAAAACACTAAACAGTGTCTCCATGTCTAGTAGGCAGATATTTCCTCTGAGCCCCCCTGACACGTTTGATTGACTTCAGTCCCAAACGCCCGGCAGCACGATAGCTTTACTACGGTCTTAATATATTTATGTTCTTCCGTTACTCTGACAAAAGTGCTTTTAAAAAGCAACGTCATTAAAATTTTGCATTTCAGTAGGCGAGTAGGTGATCGCTAGAAGCGCTCACATGGCAAAATACAGTTAGCATGTTTGTTCCAATAAGCTCTTTCAGTTTTCCCCTTAGCTCTCCCTAACCACTCTCCGGATGAACGGTGTCTATTATTTGTGACGTTTAAATAAGAGCTTTCGGTTGAAACTTTGCTGAAACACAACCGTGGTGAAAGCAAATGGTTTGCAGTTTGCACACTACAGCAGATCACATGATGCTATATTAAATGAAGTAAAATAATCAATCCGGGCTTCAGCCGTGACTGGCTCTGTTTTTAATGAACTACTAGCACACTACTTGAAGTAATAGTTCACCCACATACTCACCCTCACTTCATTCTGTATCGACACAAAACCACCGAGACATTTCTCAAAATATCTTATTTTGTGTTCCACAGAAGAAAGTCATAGTGGTTTTGAATAAGTAGAAGATGTTTCATTTAAGAGTGAACTAGGCGTTAAATATCAAACAGTATGTTGTATATTCCCTGCTGTATAAATAGTAGGCAATGAAAAGCAATTTTATCAAGTTTTTTTTTGTCTTGAGATTTGTGTTGTTTTATTAACAAGTTGCGAAAACTGGAATACGGTTAAGGTGTTTGGATTGTGAAATTTGTATCTATTTTGATCTCATGATGAGACATGACCTGTTATGTTGCTTGTGAGCAGGATACTATTTTCATCATTCAAATATAAATGTATTTTTTTATAAAACAATAATGTAAATGTATAAGTATTGATAAAATGTATGCTGCAGATGCATACACTCTTAAAAAGGTTGTGTTCATTATTAAGACTTGTTTGTGCTTTTTAACACGTTATGTGTCATTCTAACACATTGTGTATTTAAATAAATGAAAGGGACAACACAAGTTGAGTTAAAGTAACACAAAGTGTGTTGTTCCACAAATAACACGGATGTGTTCAGTTAAGGACCACACATTTTGTCTCTCGTCCTTAACAGTTTTTGTAGCATACAACAAACTGTACACACTGCTCAGTAAATGTTAAATGTTTGTATGTGTGCTATTCCAAACATTAAATGCCCTTTAATGCCATGTTTTTAAATATTAAACGTGACATTCAGAATGCAAAAAGTTTCCACCTTTGCCTATCACGAGCTAGAATTACACATAATTGCACATCAGAGCCTGCGATGATTATGTTATCAAGGTGCAATTCGATGATCTAATACAACAGGCAAAGTTCATTCAAGTGGGTGAAGTATTTTTAATGGCAGCTTCAAGCTCGCTATTAAGAGTTCAGGTTTCACGAGAAAGAGGAAGAGTGCGATGTACCGGTGCAGTGACCGGCAAGCTTTCAGACAGTTTGGGAGACACATAAAGACCCCGAGGGGCAGAATGTAGTTCGGTGGATACACAGCTTTAGTTTAATTAAAGCAATCTCCAGTGCTAATCACTCTGTCGAGAGAACACGAGACACGGAGTGTGGATACACGCACACACATCCTAAAAATAAATAATGAATGAGACTGATTATCCCCATCAAACAGCCCCTCGGTAGCAAATGGCAGGAAATCAAGGATGGAATGATTATAGTTTGACTTGTTCTGGAGGTGGGAATGAGACAGCCGAGGTGAGATGCAGCGAGAGAGGGAAAGAAGATGAAAGATATTGCACTCCGAACATTGCTGTGCTTTGCCTTCGAGCTTGCGCTTGCCTCTGTATGTACAACGCTACATTGGATAATAGAGTCAATGCAGGCTGATTTACGTGATTTACTGATAGATAAATAGGATGATTGATTGGTTCATTGTTTGCTAGTCTGACTTGTAACTTTTATTGATTATTTAAATGGTGTTGTGTTGGATAAGACACACTGGTTAAGTAAATATCATGTGGAGATCCCAAACATAATTTGTATGAATTCCTACGATCAGACTGTTGTTCTTCTGAATGCTTGTTTCGCTATATTTTGTGATTTGTATTTTTTTTCCATAAATCGTTATTATAGTCATGTTTGTCACTAGGTTTTGCAAATATCTAACCAAAAAAGATGTATTAAAAAGGGCTTGTCTACTTTGACAACACCGTTTTTTATTATTTAAAAAGTTGTTTTCCATTTCCTACAAAAACAGCTGGTCAAGAGGCTGGTCATCCGAAGTTCAGAAGGACGGCAACATATTGTGAGTTTTAGGACAATCTGCTTTTGGGTTCGGGCTTCATTCTTGCGATTTTGAATGTGTACAATTGAGTTTGTAGAATATTATCGGTTATGTCATGAGATCAGGTTTGGGAGATCACCCCAAATTTGATAATTTGATAACCAATTTTTTAGGGCTGCTAGAAATTATATTGAAATATTGCAAATGTGCCATGGTTTGCAATAACTGAAGGATTTTGATACGTCAAAGTTACTAATAGTCAGATTGAATGCACTGTAAGTCGCTTTGCCAAATGCATTCAAACCTGTATGAGACTCTCTTTCTTCTGCAGAACACAAAAGAAGATATTTTGAAGAATGTTGGTAACCAAACAGAGGTGGTACCCATTGACTTGCATTGGTTCTGTGTCTGAACATTAGAAGTGAATGGGTAACGCTGTTGTTCGTTTTTTTTTCTTTTTCGAAGTATCTTTTTTTATTCTGCAGAAGAAAGTAAGTCATAAAGGTTTAAAATGAAAGAATAATAGAGTAAATGACGACATATTTTTTTTTTTTTTTTGTGAACTAACCCTTTAAGACACTTTTTACAGGTTTTCTAAAAGCATACAGTAGATGCATTAATATACTTTCAGCACTTTTCTCCATTTCTCTTCACTACACCATGATGGATCTGGCATGAAACTGTCTACACCTGTTCAGGACTATTATGAATTCAAAATAAGCACAGTGATGCTGCTCCATCAAATCATGTCAGCTTCATAATGATAAGAAGCCTCCTTTTAAAACTCAACCCTCATCTGCGTGCCACATGTGGGAAGATGAAAACAAAGCAGGCGAGGAGAGAGAGAGGAGAAAATTTAACGTGCAGTTTAAGTCTCGGGCTATCTCTACGGACTGTAAAAATTTGATTTAGCGTTGTTTTCATTCTCTGGTTTTTTGGGGCACTGGATAATGTTATTATTACACTACATAAGTGCTGTCATTACCGTGGCCCAGTTTCCACAAAGCACCTACACCCACGCAAACTACACCAGATAGATAAATCGTAGCCCCATTTTTTATCGCGAAGACGCGATGACGCTCGCGCGCACATTATAAAACGTATCCGAAGCTTTAAGGCTGTGTGGGCTTGCACAAAGGAGTCCTTCCTCCCACGGCCAGTGCAGAGAGAAAGAAATCAAGCTGACTCAAAGAGCCTTCCGAGCGCCGAGGGGGAGAGGGAATCATTTTCCCCCCATCGTTACCATGCAATGTGAGATTACTGCTGGGACCCCCGGGCCACATATTCTCTCTCGATGAGTGCCGGAAAGCAGAGGAGTCTGTGATTTTTGTGCCTGTGTATGTTAAAGTGCACCAATGTTAATACACACTTTTACCACCTACCTTAAGCTTCAGACCATCGTCGGGGAAGATACTTTGAAATTGCAGCTTTCAAATGCTACAAGCTACTCATAATTTAATGTAGTTGAACTACAGTAGATAGTCCAATCGTGTTGTATGCGTCACGCCTCCAGGCAGCTATTTCCATCTATGCACGGATAGTTCCGCAATTGGGGAAAGAACAAAATCTCCAAAACTGTTTGCTAAAGAAACAAGTCACCTAAAAACTTTTTTTATCACCCTCATGACCCAATCCATATAACTTCTTCACAAAACGAAGAGAGGCTATATCAATGAATATCTGGCGATGCATTTCAATGTGACTTACAGTGTAACTTACTTAAAGGGATAGTTCACCCAAGCTATACAAATCCGTCATCATTTATTCCCCCTTTTATCGGTATATAAGTTTCACTTTCTTTATATAGAAACAGTTTTAGTCCCCATTCACCTTCATTTTATAAAGAAACAGCTCCAGTCCCCATTCACTTTCAATATATAAAGAAACAGCTCCAGTCCCCATTCACTTTCTAAAGAAACTGCTCCAGTCCCCATTCACTTTCATTATATAAAGAAATAGCTTCAGTCCCCATTCACTTTCATTATATACAGAAACAGCTCTAGTCCCCATTCACTTTCATCATATATAGAAACAGCTCTAGTCCCCATTCACCATCATTGTATAAAGAAACAGCTCCAGTCCCCATTCGCTTTCATTATATAAAGAATCAGCTCCAGTCCCCATTCACTTTCATCATATATAGAAACAGCTCCAGTCCCCATTCACTTTCATTACATAAAGAAACAGCTCTAGTCCCCATTCACCATCATTGTATAAAGAAACAGCTCCAGTCCCCATTCGCTTTCATTATATAAAGAATCAGCTCCAGTCCCCATTCACTTTCATCATATATAGAAACAGCTCCAGTCCCCATTCACTTTCATTACATATAGAAACAGCTCTAGTCCCCATTCACCATCATTGTATAAAGAAACAGCTCCAGTCCCCATTCGCTTTCATTATATAAAGAATCAGCTCCAGTCCCCATTCACTTTCATCATATATAGAAACAGCTCCAGTCCCCATTCACTTTCATTACATAAAGAATCAGCTTTCATCATATATAGAAACAGCTCCAGTCCCCATTCACTTTCATTATATAAAGAATCAGCTCCAGTCCCCATTCACTTTCATCATATATAGAAACAGCTCCAGTCCCCATTCACTTTCATTATATAAAGAAACAGCTCTAGTCCCCATTCACCTTCATTATATAAAGAAACAGCTCTAGTCCCCATTCACTATCATTATATATAGAAACAGTTCCAGTCCACATTCAATATCGGTATATATAAAAACAGTTCCAGTCCCCGTTCACTTTCATTATATAAAGAAACCGCTCCAGTCCCCATTCACTTTCATCCCATATAGAAACAGCTCTAGTCCCCATTCACTTTCATCCCATATAGAAACAGCTCTAGTCCCCATTCACCTTCGTTATATAAAGAAACAGCTCTAATCCACATTCACTTTCATTATGTATAGAAACAGCTCTAATCCACATTCACTTTAATCATATAAAGAAACAGCTCCAGTCCCCATTCATATATGGAATCAGCTCCAGTTCCCGGTCACCTTCATTATATAAAGAATCAGCTCTAGATGTTGAGTGAATGATTGAAAGAAATTCATTTTAGCCCGAGCTAACCGTCTTTTTAGCTTGTCACTCCCCAGCCCTGCTTCAGACCATACATCATCCACATGTACCTGTTGCTCTGACACTTTCATCATGAAGATGTTGGAGAGATGTGGGCCTGTTCACAACAGCGGGCAGGTTCCATCCCCCATGACCCCCGCCTGCATGAATCAGCCCCTGTACAAGGGAGGGAAATAAATTGAATGCTTTCTGCGGGCAGTAAGACTGACAGGCAGGCATTTTTGGGAGGGTGCAGCTTGTGATGGAGATATCTTTTAATCCTCTTTTCATTTGTTTGCTCCTGGTATAAAACCAGATAATCAGAGCGGCTGAACATGAGAGCAGACAGAAAACGTGAGGTGGCAGGTAAAACGGTATCCATCCTCGATCTGTTTTGTTTCGTATGTGAAGAAGCTGAAAATCCTCAATTGGTATCAAGGTCTTGCTCTGTGTCTTTCTCTCTTTCACGTTTTCTGTGTCGTCGTTCCTCTTTCTGATCCATGAGAATTTTTGCCAATTCCATCACTCCGCACGACCGCGCGTGCGTGCTTGCGCGCGTCTGCTCGCTTTTGATTAAATCCAGGGCAAATGTTGGTGCACACACAAAAGCGAGGCAACAGCGAGGAAATCTTTCAATCTGTCGCCATGGCATGACAATAAAAAGCCATCCATCAGACCGATATTGGCAGGAACAAATTGGGTTTGGAAAACAAAGGCAGCTTGGTTGTGCCCGTGCCCGTTTTTGTGTGTTTACATGTATACTTTTGCACGTGTGTGCTTCACGAACGCTCCCATTTTGGAGCGGCGCGCAGAGACAGGGGAGCTCGAAAAAAGCTTGGTCCTGTCAGAGACGGAAAGGCGATGGCGAATTGAGCTCAACGCAGAGAATGCAAAGCGGTCATGCCAGCTTAGCCATTAGCCGAGGTGAGCTCCATGCATGAAAGTGGAACATTAAGATTTCTTCAGCGTTAGGACTGTGACATCTCTCACGCAGATGGGCTGTGCGTGAATGTGTGGAGGGGGTCGAGCACACATGCGCTGCTATTCCGACGAATGTCTCGCTTGAGCGTCGGAAAGCGTGGAATTGGACTGACGTGACCATTTTTAGCATCGCCCTTAACGGCGTTTGTCAAACGAGGACTTCGAAACTCTGATACGTCATACGTAAACGTCAGACTAATTTGCTTTTTTACGTCGAAAACAATATTAAAGTTGCCTAAGAAATCTCGAGTAAAAGGATTCGCTCTCTAATCCTCTTTTTTGCATTATGAAGCACTCTTTTGGCTGTGTTTCGGTAAAGCTTGGCTTTGACTATACGCTGTACCTCTAATCTAAGCGTAATTCCTGCCGCATGTCAAACAAGCAGCATCTCCTCTGCCCTGTAAGCTCGCTACATTTTCCCTGTCTGTAATCCTACTAAGCTCACCACTCAACCATGTGGTCATCTGGCTGCTTGCGCATTTGCCCATTTTATCATCTCCCGCCACGGGCACAGCTGGGTACGTGCCACCGAAATCCTACCCGTTTGTCTGCCTGAATATCCTGTATGACGCAATGCCCTCATGCCCCGGCCTAGCGTTCTAATCCAGTTCTGCGCTCTTTATCAAGTCCACTGGTTCTGGAGTGGAGGAATGAACCCATATCTGTCTAACTTAACCTCGCTCCACTCCACGTACAAAACGCTACAGTGGTGGTACCACGGTGTAATCCATCATGGTATAATGAAACTGCAAAAGTAAAATCGTGCACAATCTTTTTCTACCTGAACCTTGAAGATGAGGTCATGTCATACATTTTTGATTGTATTGTTTTCCCCGTGGGCCACTTGTTTTGTGCCCGAAAGAGTCTTTTCTGCCCTTTCTCTGACCCCTGGAATTTTAGTGTCTTAATAAATGCACTTTTTGCATGTGAAATGAGCAACAGCTCGCTGATTCACTGAGACGAGGGCCACAGGTTTGCGTTCGGGGTCAGTACAGTTTTTTACTTTTTCAATGCCAACTGCTTTTCAAAACCTGCATTACATTGTTACAGATTCATAAAACAAAAACCGTCTACATGAATACTAAATATTAGACTGAAATGATCATTGTACAGATCTACCACGCTTTACTTTTGTTGTTAGTTATTTTGATATTAGGACTAAGAGCCTGTTCACATCTGGTATTAAAATGCGTTCTGGTCGATCGGATCACAATTGGACGCTAAATACAAATGTAAACGGGTGTGAAACGTTCTAAGCTTGTCCACTTTTAACCTCTTTCAGAGGTTGTCAAAAACGCATTTGACCACAAGATTGTCTACACTGGTTCGACCAGCCACAAGGGATCGCCTACTCTCTGCATACCGACATAATGCGTAAACATTCTGGAACGCACGGTAATGATCCTGATTTAAACTTGGCCAGCTGAACACCTAAAAGTTTGGTTTAAAGATCACCAGTCCAGTTTACAATGATCAGTTTGGTGAGTTCAGCACATTTCAAACGAAAGAGCGACTCATGGTCTTTTTGGTCCGTTTTGGTACTGACATGTTTTTCACACTTTAAACTTGAAATGAAGGACGATTTATATTGATTCCTTATATGACACCTCTTTAAATCTCCTTCATCTGTGTAAGCAATAACTGTTTCTGTTTCTCTTGCTCATGAGGTCATGGGTATCCTCTTAAGTTCATTAGGAACAGGCATTGAAAATGTAGACCCTAAACAGATTATTGGATTTATATAACATCACCTGCCAAATGTATTAAAACAAAAGGTAATGTATATATAGTCAGGTGGATATACACACCTCACTGATGAAACATTCTTTCAGATTCATTTTTACTCTCTATTGTGTCATTGTAAAATTATGAGTTGCCTGTATACTGTAAAATGAATTTTAATCAAAGGTGTTGAAAGGCAAAAAAACACTTCGAACAATAACCTGTCGACCTCCGACCTGAAACGGTGGCGTATTTTATGGCTTTCTAGGCAGCTTTGTATAGTTGATGATTTCCATTTCACAGGCAGGTGGGCACTCTCAGCGCAGGCCCGAAGAGGCCAAAGAGCATCCGGGAGGGGTGAGATAGGATGGGGTGACCACTTTCACACCCTCTCATGGGAGAAAACAGCATGTCTGTGTGATTGAGAAACAGCACACAGTGCTAGAAGATTCTTCTACTGAGAATGTTATGCAACCATGCGATAAATGTTATGAATGATAACATGTTTCATGAGTCAGTTGTTCTGTTGGCTTGAGGTGTGAGCACATTCTGTCCTGACGGTGTGTTCCCAGCGCTGGCAGATTACACACGATTTGATGATGTCATGTGGCACATGTCATTACAGTAATGGATTTGCGGTTCGTGTTGAACCATCAATGTATTTACATCTGTAATTTTAGACACCTGGTGTGTTGTGCGATGAATGATTTGATCTTATGAATTATAATCAATTGTTTTTGTTTGTTTTTCTTCATTAAAACGTAATGGCATGGTGCCTTAAGGTCAAAGATCACTCATGAACATGTATTTTGTTGTAACATGAGAAAAGGACTCTAAAACAACAGTGAAGTATTTGAAATGTTTGGGTTTCATCGAAAAAGCTCCTGTTGTTTGCTGGGTCTCTTGGGAATGCTGGGATTTATATGCTGGAGTCCTCCCTTAATTAGCCGAATTCCCCGGCCGATGTTGGCGAGAGAGCCACCTGTACAGTACACCTAAAACAGACGTGTTTTGTGTCGTCTGGTCCCACTGCGGCACATGCTCAATACAGACTAATGCCTGCTCATCTGGGATTGACTGGCATTTTCACATAGAAGGGCAACAACAACAGCAGTGGTGTAAACACCCAATTTCGCAAACAAACTTGCACGCGTGCGCGCAAACAGATACATTCCTGTGACAAGCGCACACACATTTTCATACACGTACGCGAAGACGATCCCTGGTGCTTTGTGGAAAATGACATCCGGATAACAAACAAATCAATGTAATTCCTCATTGGGCTGTTAAACTCAATTAATTAAGAGCAACAGTCATTCCCTAAAATGAAACCTCAATCAGTTTTCTGGCTTTTTTAGCGCAGATTATACATGTCAAGGGATTACGTGTTGCCAACATAAAAGAACAGCTTGTTGTCCTGTTTAACGCTGGTGAAGTAAAGCTGATGATAGATTTTGGTACTGGGAAGAAGCGGCTATACTCTAATTTCAGGAGATTTCCATCTGTTTATTTGATTTTACTAGTTCAATCCTGGTTTGTCTTGGATGGATTAAAGAGGATCTAAATCTAAACTGCATGTCAGTGACTCCATATTCCATGTTTACAACGCAACACATGTTCTAACATTTAACTTTATCTATGTGTCTCTTATTACAGCTGCAGCAAATAGTAAGAGATCATTTCAGAGACCATTTCAGTTTTTCTGAATTTAATATAGGTTTGCGTTTAAGTAAAATTATCATTTTAGTTTCTACTAACAATATTTCTCCCAAATATCTTTTTTCTTTGTTTCAATTTGCATATATTTGCAGGTCACAATAGCAGAAAAGATGCTCTGTATTTTTTCGTAATCACTTTTAAGCAATGCAACAGTAAGATTTGTATGTATTTAGGAAAACCTAAAAAGTATTATTTTTGTGTGATAAAAGTCTTGTCATGCTGTCAGTCGTTCACATTGCTGTTGGAAGACTTTATGTCACTCCTGAGGTTTGCCCGAACTTCGTACCTTCTTTAAAACCTTCTCTGCTCTAATTTGTACGCCTGCCCCCTCCACCTTAATTGGACTTAACAGCAAAATTATTTAGCATCTTTTTTTGTAGAGAAAACTACAACGTTTCCAACTGATGTTCCCAAGGTCATTGCATCTAATCAACCGACTACCTGCCTGCTAGATCCCGTTCCCATCCATCTACTTCAGGCCATCGGTTGTCCCCGCTCTGACCCCATTATCAACTCTTCTCTCAGCACTGGTACATTTCCTTCGGCTTTTAAGGAGGCCCATACAACCCCTCTGCTGAAGAAACCCACCCTTGATCCTGCACTGCTAGGAAACTACAGACCAGTATCTCTCCTCCCCTTCATTGCAAAAACCCTTGAGCGTGTGGTGGCTGACCAGCTCTCCTTGTTTCTCTCACAAAAAACCTCTTGGACTGGAACCAGTCTGGTTTCAAGAGCGGTCATTCCATCGAGACTGCATTGCTCTCAGTCATCAAAGCCATGAGACTGGCAAGGGCGGCGTCTAAATCATCTGCTCTCATCCTCCTGGATCTATCTGCCGCTTTCGACAGTGTCAACCACCATATCCTCTTGTCGACCCTCAAGACTATGGGTGTCTCTGGAGTGGCGCTAAGGTGGTTCGAGTCTTACCTCTCGGATAGGTTATTCAGAGTATCCTGGGGAGATAAGGCCTCTGAGTCCCAGCATCTCGATACAGGAGTACCCCAGGGCTCAGTTCTTGGACCGCTGATCTTCTGCATATACACAACGTCCCTAGGTTCTGTCATTCGGAAACATGGCTTTTCCTATCACTGAACCTTGTAAAAACTGAATTGCTCGTGATCCCGGCTGACCCGAAGACTCACCACGACCTTTCCATCCAACTAGGTTCATCAACCATTACTCCTTCCAGAATGGCCAGATACCTGGAAGTGGTAATCGATGATCTGCTGAATTTCGCAGACCCTGTTGCCAGCACCACCCGATCCTGTAGCTTCATCCTCTACAATATTAGGTGAATCAGATCTTTCCTGTCTGAGCATGCTACTGAAGTTCTTTTCCAGGCTCTCGTCATGTCCAGACTCGACTATTGCTATGCTCTACGGGCTGGTCTTCCGGTCAGGTTCACATGTAAGTTACTATGGTTACTGACTTTGAGTATAAATGACCTCTCTTTTAGAAATGGGCTTGAGTTACCTCCCTTTCTCGGGTTTGGCATACCTCGCATTCTGAAACAGAAAACTAAGAGTTGCCCTCATTTCATGGTTAATATACTTAGAGTTTTCACTAAACCTCCTTTCTGAAACGGGCCCCTTGTTAACCCTTTTACCATGACTTTGTATAGTAAAACAGATTAACTGATTAGTGTATACTTGTAGAGATTATGAGCATCGTCTTAAAATAACCTTGCAGTTACACAACTCTGAGCTCAAGGCTTGTTAAATCAAATTAAACTTGTTCATTAAAACTGTGAACCCATTCGCCCTCAACCTTGTTTGTTTCTGGAGCCATAACTGTATACACTGTACCAACATATATATAAACATAATTATGTAAAAAACAAAATTGTATCTTTATCATCACCTTATACTTTTATATTGTAACATTCTTTAACAATTTTTTGAGCATTAAATCTGTTACAAGTACCAAAGCTTCCACTCCATATGAAGCGTATCACAAGTTTGATGGGTATTGCCACGTGTAAGGACGCAAATGGTCAAAATCACATTTTTAAACATGAGAACAGATCAATCGTCCTCAAAAGAAATTGTTAGGCTATTCATATTTACCAAGATTCACCAAAACTGAACATTTTGTCATCATTTACTAACCCTCATGTTTGCAAACATTTTCTGTTCAATTTTTGTACTGTAACTAAAAAGGACATAGTTTGAATAATAAACAAATGATTCATGTTTTACCCCATTTAAATAACAAGAATGTCTACAAATACTGATGTCTCTGGTATTTAAGCTTTCGGAGAGCCTTAAGGAGCAGACTGAAATGAAATAATTTTGAAGCACAGGAAGGGTTTTGAGAATTCTTATTTTTCAGTCATTCATCACGTTCAGATTCTTCAGCTACTTTGTCCTTCAGTTTGTTTTGTCAGCTGAGATCCAACCCTCCAAGGTCCCCTGTGTTTTCACCATTATTTATTTCATTTGAAAAACACATATCTTGGGGTCTGTTTGAGATGTTGCTAGTAATTGTTGTATGTGGAAAGTCATTTGTTTCTTTTGCCAGCTAATCAATGTGCCCACGGCTACCAGTCCAGACTAAGCGTGACCCATGCAGAGGTCACACACATCTTTATAGCCTGGTAAATTAAAAATACCACGCTCTACCAAAACACACTTGGACCATTTACTGTATATAAATGTAATGTTATTGCTTTGTCTCTCATGAACGAACGCATGTTCTTCTGACCTTGCCTGTGACATCATATTAGCATTTATGGGCAGTTGTGTCAGCTTCTTCACTGTCAACTCCAAAGTTAATAAGAAACAAACCACATACTGTATGTGTTTTATGAAACTCAGAAAACAACATTGCAAGTGTTCATCTCTAAATATTTCAAACCAATGGGTTTAACACAGACAGGGGCAGCGCCAGGACGTGGTTCTTGGGGTGCTTAACACTTTAGAGGGTGGGCTAATAAAATTATAAAATTAATAAATTCCTTAGCTAGACAAGCAATTTTACCGTTTAAATACAGAACAGCATCTTAAAAATATTTTTGTTGCGCATTAGCCTACACTTCTCCCATGAGTGAACTTAGTAATAGTTATTTAAGATTTGTTTACATTTTAGAACAAGCCTACATTATATGCTGTGCGTTAAAAAAAATAAAACATTATACAATGTGTAAAATAGACTACCTACAAAACAAACATATTTATGAAGTAAGAAAACAGAAAAATCAAAATGAAGCAGAATACACCAATGAACACACGTAGCCTACTGTAGCGTCCATTTGGCGTATGGTTTTGTTATTACTTCACAAGTTTCTGTTAAGAAAAAATTGCATATTCACAAGTACAAGGTTCGAGTCCTTTCACTACGGGTCTTCACTTGCCTAATTATTCCCTTTAACGTTATAACCAAAAGCAGCTATGCTTTTCTGTTTTTTGTATTGAAATAGAATACGCAATAAAACGCGCTTATTTCAGACTAATCAGAACGTTGAATATATTCACAATTGGCCCAAACTCCGTATACTCTGTTGTAGTTTTACAATTCTGTAACTATAACGTAAACTCAGATAGCACCCGCGTTTCACGTATAAAAACTACACAACATCTGATTTGCCACATAACAATCCGCTTTACCTGCTCTTAAGCTGCTCTTTGCTGTAAGATGGAGAGCTTCTCTTCCAGGTAAATGCGATTTGTTTTAAGTAATGTTTTATTGAGTTCGCTGCTGTCTGAAAGTCACATTTTCTTACACTGAAGTTGCAACAAGTGGAAAAAGTTCGAATGGGCAGCCAACCACCAGTCTAGATAACAGATGCCAAAATAACATCCAAAAATAAATATTTGTTTTATTGATTTCGGACGTTATCGGCTTGTTTGCAATCATATTAAAAACAATTGAGTAATAATATTTTAAGAAATAACATATTTATATAAAATATCAGTGGGACTATTCATCATTGGTGGGAGGAATATGCTTGTCAGCCAGGTCTTTTTAGTTACGTTGCCAGTTGTTCACCCCAACCTTACCCTACAACATCATTATTAAACACTCGTTAGACACTTTTCAATCGTTTTTTCATTTTTTTATAAGAATAAATGGTTTATATTCTGATATGTGATGGGAAAAAAGCAGACAGGGTTTCGAACCTGCTATGATCAGAAGTATTTAGCATTCATTTTACTCTCGCCAATGGAGACGTCAGCCGACCAGCGTCATTTTTTACAATTACTGCCTACAATACGGGCTATTTGCGATCAGTGTAAATAGACACTCCGTAAAATATATTAGGAAGTCCCTGGGGGTGCTTTGCCGGGGCTAAGCTGTTTTCTGACGGGCTATAGCCCCATCAAGCCCCCCCTAGCGCCGCCACTGAACACAGAAATGTTCAGAGCATCTTTATCATCCTTCATGTTGCTGTATACCTTTCGCAATCCATGTGTTCTTGTTTCGAAGGCCAACAGGTCATGAAAAAGTTTGGAGTTTTAGTTTTTCAGTGAGCCGTAGCGTGAACACATATGAAATTGATCCAGTTAGAATCAGGTGCTAATGCCACCACTGAGCTCCGGCTCTGCTCTGTAAATCGCTGGAATACAGTGGATTTGAGTGTAGAGAGCAAATTTTGTTTGCTGTAATAGATGAAAGAGTTTGCGCGTTGCACTGTCACTGACTGTGATGGAGTGTTATCGTCCCGGCGTGACCAGATATCAATCACTCCATCTGACGTTCAGGGAACGCGCCCTTGGCCATCAATGAGACAGCAGAAATTTGAGATGGTGTTGCTTATCTGTGACCATTTTTCTGTTGTATTGTATGTCTTTTTAAATATTATTTTAAGTACTCTAGAATTTTCAATCCATTCTGTTCTATTGTAAAAGTTCTACACAACAAAAAGTTCTTCACCTTATGTTGTTTAAACATGTAAGAGATTACTTTTTTGGTCGTTTTCCAAATGTTATATTTAAATCAGCTTGTCATAGCATTGACTGCTTATAATATGCATAAATGCCACGGTGATGTCATTACAGTTAAAAAGTTTAACACCTGATCTAATGGCATTTGCAACTATTCATGTGGTAAAATATTTATTAGACGTAAATAACATTTCTTTCAGAGCAATGCATGCTTTTGTGGCCCAAACTTAACTTCTTACACATCCTGTAGATTATTTCTGTTAACAAGCAAGAAAAAATGCAAATTACATCAAATATCAAGTTAAAAGTATATCAAACCAGTATAATTTTTTCTTCTATTTACCAGTAGAAGATCCGTTACTTGGCTAAACTCTAGAAAGTTTATTCAACAAATTGTTTATAAAAAAATGAGGTATTATGAAATTCAAGAAATATTTAATTTAATAGGGTTATTATACAATAAAATATTAATATAAAAATATTAATATAAATTAAGTAAAATATAGTGATATTATTAGCCACTAACCAGACAAATCAACAAACACAGACCGGAAGTTAACTTCGGGCAAGGCGCATATGTCCGATAAAACTATCGATAATGGATTTTACATTAGTTGCATTTTATTATTCCATATTTCAGTAAATTTACTATTATTATTTACCAAAATATGAAAACATATAAACAAATATTTTGGCATGCATGGAACAAAAAACTAAATAAAAAATACACACAGAACTTCCTATTTATATTTATATTTCAGTTTTTCAGCAGCCCATATGATTATTGAATGCATTTGTGTTTAAGTTGATTACCAATATTATTGATTCATTGTTAACGTTCCTTTTGACAGGTGTTTTGCTTTCAGCTGTCATTATTTTCATCTGTTCCTTTGCTTGTATACACAGATTAAAGTGTTATGCATATTTAAAGATGATATAATTGCCTATATGAAAATGAAAGATCATCACTTTCAATTATGGGCTGTCACCATAAATATCTCCCCCAGCCCTCCATCAGTATACCTACCGCAAACTCAGCTTTATAAACAATTCACTAGGTAGACAGAATGAGGGACACAGAGCTAATCCTGTCATTTCATTCTTTATCCCATCCTGTCTCTCTTCTGTGTCTGTTTGTCAGCACAGAAATTACAACCTGTGGAAACAAGACCCACGGTAAGTACGAGGGTGTGACTTTTCGAGATGACGCGCTAATGGACGTCCCGTTGGAGCGGTTCGGCTGCGTGAGAAGAGGGGTCCCTGAGTAATCGCCGCCCGTTATGGCCTTCCCGGGAGCCCGGGAATGAATCGGCACGGCTGGGACTCAAGCATCAATCTCAGCAGGCCTTCGGGACGGGCCACTCCACCTCCTCTTAAAACCGTTTCGACCCCTTTCAGAACCAAGGATAAGTACATGCAAGCGGGAGAGAGATTGAGTGGCTTCAGCTCCGGGATAAATGCTCGCTTGGTTAGTCTTTGATAGCAGTTATTTTGGAAGGATGCCGAGTTCTAATTTGTTTTTCCATACATTCCTTAATCTGAAAAAGAAAATGACGCATTTATAGGAACCTTGCGTGTAATGTAAAGGCTGTTCTTTATCTGCTTATTTTTCTTTGTAATTACGTTATTTTTGTGCCAGTACTAAACATATTTCCCTCCTGTCCCCGTAACGAAGGTAAATTACTCCCCTCAGGATTTCTGTTTCAACAAAAAACAACATCATCATCTTAAGCAGCTACGGATATAGCTTGTTCACAATACCTTTAATATTTAATGTATCTTAATACGTTTCCTGAGGGAAATCCTTTCCTCCTTAGCAGCATCGAGGAGTAGCTTAAAGGAGAGATGCTACTGACTTAACTACATTTTCAGTAGCTTCGGTATTACAATTGTAGCTGTTTTTGACATAATGTATCAAAATAAGTATACAGTGACAAGAATACGGTGACAAGATACTTTGTCCAGTGAGTAATGTTATAGCGAAACAAAACGGTTAATGCTGTATGTTTTGTCACATTTTACTGCTGCCATGCTTCTTTTTTGTAAAGATGATAAGTGAGATTCTATGTTTTTGGTTCATTTTTTCACACGGTTTATATGAACAAAATGATTAATAGGTAAAATAAACCTTTCACTGGTTAAAAATCCTGTCACTAGGTAAATAAACCTTTCACGGGATCTTGCAACCGTATTTAAAAAATCCCAGCATGTTTTGACCAGCTTAAACCAGCACAAACCAGCATCAAAACATACCAAACCAGCATGTTGTTGAGATAAATGCTGCTGATCCTCATTATGTTGTTGTATTTGCTTGTATAAATATACATTTTTCCAGGTTCATTTGCTGTATTTACTGTAACATTACTGTCTGTCAAATGCTTCACCCTAATGTCGTTTTGTTTCACAATTATCCTTACAAGTACACTTTCATGTGTTAATAACACAATTTTTGTTACAGAATTGTAACACATAACGAGTCATTTTGTGTTGATTGTTTCCTAAATAAACAAATGGAACAGCAGTTGAGTTGAAAGTTACACAAAATGTGTTTTCCTTAACTAGACACAGAGATGTGTTCAGTTAAAGTGATAGTTCCCCCCAAAATAACAATTCTGTCATCATCTACTCACCTCTTGTTATTTCAAACCTGTATGACTGTATTTCTTTCTTTCTTTCTTTCTTTCTTTTTAATTATGTCAAAGAATTTGTTTCATCATGGGTTGGAACATTTCCTACTCATCTATCTTTCTTGGGTTGGTTTCTTGGTTGGACATGGCGCGAACACATGGCGCATGTCAATTTCCAACATTGCCGTTGTCTTAACGGAGACAACGGTGCCAGATTTACAGCCCTGAGGAAACAACAGACAATAAAGATTTCAATCTGTCCATTTGTAATGATATCGCAAATCAAATGGCACGGGCTGATTCTGATCTCAAGATAGGAGACGTGCAAGTTTGTATGCAGGAGAATGTGTCCCGCTGACTTGAGCCGCCCATCTTAAAAAGGATCTGATCTTATGTTAGCTCTGTTAGCTTCTTTCTTTCTTTCTTTCCTTCTTTCTTTCTGTCTTTCATTCTGTCTTTCTGTCTTTCATTCTGTCTTTCTGTCTTTCTATCCATCAATATATTTTGCTACTTTTTACTAGTAAATTATAGCCGACAACTTTTTCACAAAGTGTAGTTAGACTGTAATTGAACTACTTTTAATTATGAGCAGCTTGTAGCTTGGCAAGTGCTCCTCAGTGTGCTGACAACCCAACGGTGTTCGTGTCGTACGTTATTCCTCATATTATACGAGGTGCTTTGAAACAGACTTTCTCCGAGAGATGACAATGTGACAGTAACGTGGACAGGTCTTAATCTGACAGTAATCTGCCTCTTCTCTACTGATCATTCCGTCTGTGTGAAGGATGAAGAGAGAGAGAGGAATGGTGGAATAATGCTCTTTCATTGTGTAGCATTAAGTGATGAGAGTGTGCTGGCACTCTGCTGATTAACACAGTCCCGTATGAAAACTTCCTCATCACGAAGAATAGATTTGCCCCCAGCATGTCACCTCTTAACAAACTTGCATAAACTCAGAAGATTTACAGGCTCGCTTTGCACTATATTTGCCGTGAGAAATGCAATTTGTAAAGAGCTGTGAAGCGAATGTGTTGCGAAACTCTTTCGCAGCTGTTGCGGTGGATACGGAAAACGCCTTCTTTGGCTAAATTAAACTGCTCCATATGGGGGCTCAGTTGGTTGAATTTATGTATAGCTTGATATTGATCATTAATTACACTTTTTTTTTAAATATTTATTATGACTATTTATTATGTTCTATTCTTTGTGTTTGCCCTTACACATCAAATCATTTTTTTTTCTATCTATAAATCTATTTAAATGAAAGGCTGATAAAAGTGTAATAAATATGCATATTTTAAATCTGAAATGTTGCAAAACTTGTTTCTTGTCAGAATTGTTGATTCCAATTATTGTTGTTATTAATAATTTTACATAAAATTATTTCATATAAATAAATAAATACAGAAGTACATCAAAATAAGTAATAATACATTATTTATCAAACAGTGGTGTCTTTTATCATATCGTTGTTAAATACAAATGTGGACAAATAGCATACAAATACAAATGCTGTGCTGACAATACATATTGTGTGTTAGAATAATTTGTTTTAAATTAACTTAGTAAGGCATTAGTCGAAGCCATGTTGCTGACTACGGTTTCTTTAATAGTATGTAAAAGTGTAACAGTGTAATAATGAAACATTAAATGCTGCTATATACAAACAGGCAATCATAAATGTTTCAAACCAACTGATACACTTTGAAACCCCAGCTTATTATGAAGTCGCTATTTATTTCCAACTGTGTCAACTTCAGGAGGTTATGACCAAAACATCTCATTTGTTATCCCACTCTAAAAATGAGATCCATTTCACATTTCAACATTCACGCTAACTAGCTCATTAAATAGAAAATATGTGTAGTAGACGAAAGGCAAAGAGTGTTATTTTTATAACAACATATGCAGAGCATCTGTGACACATATATTGAATTCTCATGTTGTATTCTCCAGGCTACACACATCAAAAACTCACACTCTCACAACTCTCTTGATAGGTACACATTCCTGTAAACCAGAAGGTGCGTTGTTAGGCTAGCGCTGGGTTTGTTAACCACCTACTGATGACACCGGTGTTGATTTGTCTGACATGAATCCATGGCTTTGGCTTTATTCCTTCTGCATGATCTGGGCATGTGGCGTGATTTGCACATGATTTTTACATAGACGCTGTTATAATAAGGCCCTACCTGATGGCATCAAGCCTGGTAAATGTATGAGGTGTCGTATCTTTACACAAACGCTGCACTTTTATGTCTACGCTGCTCTCTTCAGTGACAAATAAAAAATAAAACCTGTCAACCTGTGACGTGCAATGTACTACCATTTAAAATGATCCATTACATTCTGTTACCAAACATATCCACAGTTTAAATTACATCAGGTGTGCATCTTCTAGGTATGCAAAGACTCACATTTTTGTACTCTATGTTTAACGTTGCTATAATGCTATGATATATTTTGCATACCACAGTTTTGGCCCAAAACTGTCTGTGAAATGTACGTAGCGTATTAAGCGTTAATTTTATTAGTATATAGTTTTATTTTATGCATGTGAAGTTTTTCGCGTGAATAATTACTGATACTAAAATCACTCCATATTGCTTGGTTTGGGGGGATAGCTTCATTCTTTTTTTTCTTTTTCGAATAACTTTAAATTGTTGTACAGTTCACATCGTGCACATTATAGTTTATTGCCACCTGGTAAAAAAGTTTTTCCGTGAGTTTCCGGTTGCATATAATGAATCCCCGTTGCATTGACAAAGGCTACATATAGCTTGACACTGATTAGAAACACACTGGGACTTAGCAACAGCTTCCAAACTGTAATTTCTTCATAATATACCCTTCCAAACTGTTCCAGCTGTAACCGTATCACCACTGCAATATTCTGTAATCTTGAGGTAAGGAAGAGAAGCAAAATAATTGAAGATTTAAAAAGGATTTAGCAGAGAAGAACGATTTTTCAAGCCGTATCTGTCTTATCACACGGCATCCACACTTGGGAGCTGAATGAAGCAGCTGTCACGTTTGAAACATACAAAAGCCGTAATCCTGTATTGAACAGAAAGCGGTGTTTCTGAACTAGGAGAGGAATGAATTGGACAGCTAACCCAGGGTCCCTGAGGGAGGACTGGGATGGCAGGAGCCCTGGGAAAGCTGGCATTGCCACGAGAGCTGTGTGTGGTACGGGCGATGGACCCAATGGAGATTCCAAATTAACTTGCCAATGGAGGGTGAATTGAGAACATTTAGAAGCCAGAAATATCATCAACTCATTGGATTATGGTGTATTGATTTTATTAAAAAAACATACTGTGACAATGGGATTATTTGAGTGTTTTTCTTCACATATTTGCGCAGCATTTCTATCTCTCTGTAAAACTGGAACTGTCACAGAATGTGAAGACAAATAATACATTTTTGACTTGGTGGCTTATGTGGAGAAAAAAAATCGATGTATGCGTTGCCACATAGAGATTTGGCGTAGAAAACCTTTAGTTTTCAGAAGTTGTTTTTCTAAAGATTTATTTATTAGACAGTTGTATCAGTTAGTTTTTACAATTGAACACAAACCACACATTGTTACAATTCTTAATAAAGTTAGTTGCCAACTACCAGCCAGTTTTTATTTGTGTGTTCAGCTTGGCAGGTGCTAATTTTGGACCCTGTAGGCTACTCGTATTCCATGTTGTGTTGGATGATGATGAAGTGGGGGGTCCGTCAGGGAGGGGTCTCTCCATGTAGAGAGTACACCACCCAAAACCAGCAGATGTACTCATGCCTGGTGCCTTTCACAGAAGAGAGGCATTTGGACTGTGTTACGAGAGAAAAGCATATCGGGGGCTGGCTGAGGGGTCTTTTCATCTCCCTGTGTGTGGGTGCCCATGGGAACGGGTTCCCATTTGGAGGCTCAGGAGAGACAAAATGGGCCAACAAGAGAAGTCTGCTGTTCTGAAAGATCTGGCAACCTCTGCATCTCAGGGTTGTAGAAAACCCACATATGCAGCGAACATCCGTGGCTCTGAAATGAATCACAGCGTCATCCATGGCATTCGTCTGCTAATGATTCAAGTAAGTGAATCATCAAAAAAGCAAGACGCTGCCCTACGAAAGTGCTGACACCCCGGCAATGAATAATGAAATAGGCTGGAACATATCAAAAAATTTGCCTCGGGGGCTGCGCCAATCTTTTTGCCTGCTGATTCATTTTTTTTTCACTTGATCAGATGGCTGAGACTGACCTTATGAGATGAACAGACATGCAATGAACCGTGTACTGTGGAGGAGTTAAAAAAATGAAAAGTCATTACCACAACAGTGTATAGAATTCCATTAAAAAGTTTAGGGTTACTTACTCATTCTTTATCAACTTTGTAAAAGAATATTAAGTATGAAAGTGATGTTTTTGTACTTGTCATTGTACTAGTTTTTGGTTAATTTCGATGGCCTTTGGGCTGGTATTGTTCTGATCTGGTTACCCTGCCGAGAGGTCTGTAAACACTACCTGCTAAAAAACTAATAAAACCATCACAGAAATTCTAATGGATTTAAAATAAATGTCATTGGCTTCCATTACAATATATTTATAAACCATTAACTGTTTACCATTAACACCATAACACAATTCCTTTGTAGTGTGCTTTGAGCCTTATTCCAATAGGATTTAAATGTCTTCTATCGGTTCTAAACATCAGAGATCCTTACCTGGCTGAAAAGAAAAAAATAGAAACCCAATAGAAACCATTATAGAAATTCTAATGGTTTCCATCAAAATACCATTATGAACCATTAGCTTTTTCCATTAAAACCACAAAAATCGTTTTCTATTAGCCTAACTTTACTTTGAAACATTCAGAAATATGCATTCAGATCAAAAAGTTATTAGGACTATGAAAACCATTTCAATCGAGTGACCTTAAACCTTCGAATGCTTTTGTGTTTATTACCACCACAGCACCATTAAACTAGTCAAAAGCAGTCTGACTACAATATTCTCTATACAGTATACTCTATTGAAATCGCATCGCTTTGTGCGATGAACAAATTATTGTTCACCAAAATTCATGCTTGACAGTCATAATTGCTATTTACTTGCATTGTATTAAAAAAAGCAGTGTGACATTCTGTTATAAATAACTCCTTTTGTCTCATCGGCAAAAAAAGCTCTGAAAGACGTAAGGGTGAGTACGTTTTTTATTTTTGGGAAACTATTCATTTATTTTCAAAGGAAACTGTTGTTATTTGAGTCATCAACAATGTCTTTAATATCCTCTTCAGGAATGTTTTAAATAGTCTTTGATCAGTTCAATGTTTCGCCCACGCAACCTTGAGCGCATCAGTAGATTTTGACGAGAACAAAACAGAGAGAGAGAAAAAACGGGGGAGAGAATGAGAAATACAAGATTAAGTTTAGTTATGGTACATCTCGGCAGCTTGTCCCGGGCCAATAACCACCTGAACCCACGACAGAACCCACAAGACTATATTTAGGCTGGGCAGCCCTGCACTCCCCCTGTATCTGCCTGTATCAGTCCATTCTTCATACCTTCCCCTCATCCCAGCCTCATATTTCCTTCGGCAATATTATTACTGACGCCCCTCACCGCACTGTTGTCCAATATGAACATATATTAAAAAGGCAGCAGCAAAACGAAAGCCGCCAGCCGCGCTTCGGACTCATAATTCCTCACGTCGCGACATGTCTGCATTGCTGCTGTGGAACTGAGCCTTAATTACATTATATGTCATCTTTGGCACCAAACTGCCACCCTCGACTGGTGCTGTTGGCTGGCACCCTCGTTCTGCTCTGAGGGTTGTGCGAGAGGGCGAAAGAAATAGAGAAAGAGAGCGAATCGAAGATACATTACTACACACCTGTGGAGATATGAGCACGGCCGAGTTTCAGTTTTATACTCCGTAGTTAAGAGCAGCATCACGCCGCAGTAATATGAAAGATTTAACAAGGCGAGTTTCAGCCTCATGAATGAATTGGGTCAAACAGAACAAATGGGAAAGAGAGAGTCAATCCATTTCATAACTCTGCTTGTTGTAAAATGAAAGAAGAACAGCAGAGAGACACACCGAGGACGTGGAAAATGTTATTAGATACTGTAGATAGATATATAAATAATATGTATTTATGAACAGAATGAGACTATTATAATGTCAAACCATGTGCAAAAAAGTGCATTTACTGTGTTACACAAATATACATCAACGTACAATTATGGCTTCAATAGTTTATGAGCCTAATGGCTTGTAAGTTGCTTTAAGTCTGTTGTTATCATTTCAGCTGTATGTGAAAATAAGTTTAAGATGATGTCAAAATGTTAATATTACACGTTTGAATACATACTATGGGGAAATGTGTAGGCCTATGTGCTCAAACTTTACTTAGAGTACAAATACCTAATAAGATCGTGTCGAAAAAATGACAGTCAGGAAATACAGTAGATGGTTTGCGGACAAACTACCCAGTTAACACAGTTACATGGAGCAGTTAACTTGTGGTTTATTTTGTCTGTTAAAGATTCAATTTTATCGATAATGAGAGTAAGTTTGTCACAATCCTGCCTTCTTGTTCATGGTTTCCAGTCTTGTGTCAGGATTGTGACAGTACCCACGTGCTTAGTGTGGAGAGAGACATGTCATTGTTTGTTTTGGCGTGCCATGCGCTCTCTCCGATCTTGTCTTTGTCCCAGCCCTCTCGTTTCCTCATTCTTGATGATGTAATGTTTTTATGCCTTTTACCTGTTCCCCGCCTGAATCTTAAGGCAGAATGTAGTGTTTGTAAGCTCTCCGTAAAGTAATGAGTAGTTATAATATGACGTTTACCTTCAATGGTCCAATAGCAGCCTTTAAATTCTTGAGGAAAAGTTGTGAATTTAAAAACATTTTGATTTAAACTTATTTTACATAACATAATAACTGTAAAAATATGTTTTTATTAAATGGAACACTACCTAATTATGAATAACATAATAGGTATTAAATATGACAAATTAAACAAGATTAATAAAGAAATGCTAATTAAAAACAATACAGCTAGCATAATAAAATCATAATAAATGATATGTTATACGTTTTTTCATTTTACTGCCGACCGCCAATGAAATAAAAGACATATGCTGCCTTCACATGCTCTTAGAAATTCGATCCGGTTAATAATTTATGGAAAGGTGCTCTTTTAATGTTAGCAGATACTTGTAATGTTTAAATGCTACTAATTATAAGTAATATTAATGTTTTAATGTTACTAAATCCAGAGGTTACTTCCGGGTTGAAGTAGGAATTATCGAATTTCCGAGAGCACGTGAAGGCAGCATAATTCACTACGTTATTTGAGGACGTGACCTAGGACTATAATAGTATGTTTGAGAATGGTTGCCAACTTCTTTTTCAATTAAATGTGCTTGTTTTTTTAACTGTTGAAAGAATGACGGTCAGGGTCTAATAATAATAATTATTGTAATCTTAAATAATAGATTAGTATTTTAGTTTTTAGTTTAGCCAACAAAATGAAATGGATAAAACAGAAATAGGCAAGTGATTTTCTCTACTGATAAGAGCTTCCTGAATTATTTAATTTCCCTCTCTAAAGCCTTTGGTATGATATTATATGATTCTGCCACACGCAGTTATTGTGCGGAGAGTCTTTGGTGTGGCCAAAATCCCAGCAAAAATGGTAATAATCTGTCAATTGAAAAAGATGCTAACACAGACAAGGGCCCCTAATAAAGACAGATCAATGGCACACTCAGGCAGGGCACCCTGCTCCACGTCTGTTCGCTGTCAGTTGAGCCTATTCGGTGCCGTCGCCGACGGGCTTAAACGCCAGGATATTCCAGAGGGCCTCAGGAGGTTAATGATTGTGGTGATCAAGGCCCGCAGGGGTCAGCATTTGACTTGGAGATGTAAGGGCAGGAGCAGGCGATACTGGATACCGTGGTGAGTCCAGATGAAATGAGAGCAAAAGTCTAATGGCGCTTTCATGGAAACAGACGAGCCAATTATTTGCCGGGGCCTTGATCACACGGCTGTCTGTGCTATCGGCCACAGCCTGTCAAAACACATGGAGCATGCTCTACCTCTGTGTGTGCGCGGGAGAGAGAGAATGAGAGAAACATTTCTCCTCTGTTGATCAGAGGCCACTCCAGCTTTGCTCAGACAGGAAACTGTGACATTCGCTATATGGTGAATAAATGAATCCTAATTGAACTTTAGAAGCATTCTCATAGATTAAATACATGGCATGCACCATTTGCGCAATGAATGTATGATGTAAAGACCTGGCTTGACAGTTCCAAGTTGGTTGCTCCAATGCACCTGAAAAAGAGTCAATTAAATTTAGAAACGCGCATAACTAAGGGAACTGGGTCCAATGGGAACATAATGGTTAATGATCTGGGTTGCGACTGCAAAGGTTGAAGCTTCAGTCTCACTGAATACATGACCTACTAATATAAGCAAACCAGTAAAGCCATAGTGAGACGAAGTCACTGTAATCCAACTAAAAAATGAAAGAAAGTGGTTTGTCCATATCTCAGATATGAAAGCCCAGCATGTGCTCATGAACATGACGTTATGTCTCCTTCATCACAGCAGGTCTGGAGGCACAGGGCCAACTGGCCCAGATAGCTTTACTGTTCTGGAACCGCACTAGAGAACATTTTTTTGGGATCCTGGGACTCCAGTTGTAAATGTAAACATTAGCCAGAAAGACGACGATGTGGATTCTCCTTTATAAAAGTACATGAGTGTGAATGAGAGAGACAGAGAGCACAATGATCTCCTCTCAGCTTTTGCTTCATCATTAGAGCGGCCCAAACGTGACCTCATTAGTATTATTGGGTATTTATATCGAAAAGGCACAAAATATGTATCTGCACTTGGATACGTATGTGCTGTCAATATGTGTACAAATACAAATGTTTACAAAAGGTGTTTGGATGTGGAATTGCTTGACGTTATTAAAAAGCAATAGATGACTGAAATATTTACATGTGTTACCTTCACTGGTGTGTTTGTGCTATACATGGTAAAAAATATGACATATTTTTTCATTAAAATACTTTCACAAATGGGGTAAAAAAACTTGTGTGTACAGCAACAGTGTATTAAAAAAGAAATGAAAATATATTATGTTTACTTTATGGTCATATCACTTCCCATTCTAAAACGTAATTTTCTTGAAAAATAAGTTTTTCTTGAAACATCAGTTTGACTTCCACCAAATTTGACGTCAGCCAAAGGCAGTTTACGGAAGTTGGTGCCACTCGGCGGCCAAGTTTACAATGCCTATGGGCAGTTATTTATGTCATAGCAAGTCCACAGTCCTATCTTGGTGAAAGGCAGATATTTCTAAAATGGCTGGCAAAACTCACAATTAAATAGCACATTTCCGATCAATAATTAAACATGACATGAACAGTATCAAAACTTTGGTTTGCTAAGCTTACATTGCTGTTTTTCAAGGTAGCACAAACTACTCCTTCTGCGCACGGGCTGGCAAGTGCCTCACAAGAGGCGGACTTTCTTCAATAGAGCGGCCATATGGACCGTTGCATTAGTCGCCATTCATTGTAACGCTGTGGTGCATGTTGTTAATTTTCATGTTTTTGATTTAACCCACAAAAAGAAAAGTAACCTGCAATGTTATGTTTCAACCAGAGATGGCGATAGAGAGGCAAACGTAGCAGATTTCTATTTTAAATTTCTAACTATCTTTTTCTCCTCAAGTAACATACACATCGCAAGTTTTTAAGTAAACACATGAACATTTCAGATGGTACATACCGAACTTCACAGAGACTTTCAGTAGGACCTTCTTATCACGATTTTTTCACGTTGGAGGAGCAGTCGTGAGAGAGATCTGCCTACCCCCCTCTTCATCTTCCCATCTGGCCTCTTCCTCTGTTTTTACTCTCATCTCCCCCTTTCTCACGATCTCCAATTTCTTTGGAAACAATAGACTCAGTCCACGTCACCTCTTCCCTTCCTAACCTCGGCTGTGCTCTGTAATGATGTGAGTGGGAGGTTTGTGTTGAGTACTGTATTTACAGGCGACAGGCTGCCATTGCTAGCGGGCCAGCAGGCTGCGCGGGGCACTTCATCTGTTCTGTGTAATTAGCCGTGATGTATGTTGTGTTCGGGTCACAGCGAACCCCTAAAAATACAGCCAACTAGAAGACTGAGCTACTGTAAAATGGCTGCTATGGGAGCGCGGCTGAGAGCTTCTGCGTTGCGAGAAAACTTTGGCGTACTGCTGTCTGAGTGGATGGGATTCGGGGTTGGGGTCAATTCCTCTTGTGGATAATAGAGTTTTGTTGCGTGTATATTCATCTGTGGACAAAAATCAGGCGTTGAGGGAACAAACAAACCTCTCTGTTGCTACCTAAGTGCTACCTAATGGATTTTGTGGCTATAGATTAAAATGATTGGCTTTCACTTTATTGTTGCACTTTGTATAGGCATATATACCGTCTAATGTATGTTTCGTATGTTGGCAAGACCTGTGATGGACTCGACACCTGTCTAGGGTGTTTCCTTGACTCGGTCTGAGATATCTCAACTTACTGAGAGCTCTCTTGGTAGTTCTTGGCACTTAATTTTTTTTGTGTATTGATTTGATACAGATACAAATATTTTATTTTAAACTATATTTACTCAAAAGCACAAAAATGCACACATACATCGAAATATACAAACGAACTGTACATACATGCATACACCATCAAATGCCTCACACAGGCAGTTTTGCCTTTGCAATAAAACAGCAAAGCATTCTGGAATGTGTGCAAACACATCTGAAAATATGTTGAGATGTGAATTTTTGATTTGCAGCCCCAGGCAAAGGTTTTCATATGCAAGCGTGTATGCTGATCATTTTTGAATAATCACTTCATTACAAGTCCATGCCTCCAAGGCCTACCACATTTCCTCCAAGTAAACATGTTTTCTTAAGGCACTATTTTTACATAAAATGAAATATGAAACTTCATCCTGCTTTGACAATAACAACAAAGTCTTGCATGCAGAAAAATTTGTTAAATTAACACATCTGCTTAAAAAAATCGCAATAAGTGCAATAAATTCATTACGGTCTTGAAAAAATGAGCTGCATGATGCCGCGTAAAAAACATTTTTGATCGAATGGTTCTACAGTATGAAGAACCTTTGACATGTGAAGAACCTTTCAGTTTCACAAAAGGTTCTTTGGATGAAAGCTTCTTTAGATAATAAAAAAGTAAGGAAGAAATGTTTATTATAATAACCTTTCATACAGATTTCTTTGATGTCATGGTTCTTATGGGAGGAACCTTTTGTAGCACTTTTTTAAAAAGTATAATGAAAGCAATATCATACAAAATTAACATTGAAAATATTACATATTTAAAATAATGGAGTAACTATAACTAACACGCTACTGCTCCACTCATCACTTTCAAGTCACCCTGCTGCAGATGTCGGATAATTTCCTCATCACTCTTGACATCGACCTAAGTTGTCCATACACGCTTGCCCCCTGGTTACATTCTGGGGCAACCTACGAACACTTTCTCCCACCCGCTTTTCCACTGCAGTCTCCGCCACGCTCCCTACCTCTGAACACCTCTCTCTGTTGGATACTAACAGCGCCACCAACACTCTTTGCTCCACGCTAACTTCCTGCTTAGAGAGCTTATGCCCTCTTACATCTAGGCCAGCCCAAGCATCCCCTTCTACCCCCTGGTTATCTGATGTTCTCCGTGAGCATTGCGCCAGGTTCAGGTCTGCTGAGAGAAAGTGGCGCAAATATAAAGATCCTACTGACCTTTGTCTCTATCAGTCTCTCCTCTCTTCTTTCTCTGCTGATGTCTCCTCTGCAAAAACTTAGTACTACCACTCTAAAATCAACAACTCGCCTGACTCTCTCAAACCTTCTCTGCTGTTCTTTTCCCTACTGCCCCCTCACCTCCATCGGACTAAACAGCTGATGATTTTGCGTCTTTCTTTGTAAAGAAAATAACCACCATCAGTAGTCAGTTCTCAGACACATGCTCGCTCCCCTCATTCTCTCTCGTATCTGAAGATGACGTTTCCAAGGTCATTTCTTCTAACCACCCGACAACCTGCCCGCTAGATCCCATCCCTACCCATCTCCTCCGGACCATCTCTCCAGCGGTTGCTCCTGATCTTACCCACATTATCAAGTCATCTGTCACCAGTGGTACATTTCCCACAGTCTTCAAAGTGGCCCGTATTACACGGGAACTGAAGAAACCCACTCTTAATCCTGCACTGTTAGATAACAACAGACGGGTATTTCTCCTCCCCTTCATTGCCAAAACTCTTGAGCTTTGTTGTATTTCAAGAGCGGTCATTCCACCGAGACTGCACTGCTCTCGGTCTGAGACTGGCAAGAGCAGCCTCTAAATCATCTGTACTCACCCCACTGGATCTATCTGCTGCCTTTTATACCGTTAACCACCACATCCTCCTGTCGCTATGGGTGTCTCTAGAATGGTGCTTCAATTCAATCTAACCTCTCAGGTAGTTAATTTAAAGTATCCTGGAGAGGTGAGGTCTCTGAGTCCCAACATCTCAACACAGGGATTCATCAGGGCTCAGTGCTTGGACCGTAGCTCTTTTCCGTACACATGATATCCCTAGGTTCTGTCATTCGGAAACATGGCTTTTCCTATTACTGCTATGCGGATGATACACAACTTCACCTGTCATTTCAGCCTGACGATCCGACTGTTCTGCATGCATTTCAGCATGCCTGAGTGACATTTCGCTTTGGATGAGGGACCATCACCTGCAGCTGAACCTTGCAAAAACAGAACTTCTTGTAATCCCAGCCCACCCAGAGATCCATCACAACCTCTCCATTCAACTAGGCCCATCGACCATCACACCTTCCAGAAAGGTCAGAAACATGGGAGTGGTAATCGATGATCAGCTTAACTTCACGGATCATGTTGCCAGCACCATCTGGTACTGTAGATTCACCCTCTACAACATTAGGAAAATTCGACATTTCCTGTCTGAGCATGCTACTCAAGTCCTCGTGCAGGCTCTCGTCCTGTCCAGACTGGACTATTGCAATGTGCTACTGGCTGTCCCCCAGCTTGCAAAACCAAACCTCTACAGATGATCCAGAATGCAACAGCAGGAGTGGTCTTGATGAACCAAAGAGAGCACACGTCACTATCTCTTCATTAAGTTACATAGGCTGCCTAAAGTCACACACGTACCTTCTCTGGATCTGTTTCACATTTGTGGAAGGATCTGCCCGCTTCTACAAGATCAACAGATTCTGTAGCTATCAGCTTAAAACACATCTCTTCCGTCAGCACCTGACCGATTATTTCCAACTGCTATTTCCTCTCTACTTTTTCTATTCTAAAACAACTTAGCTTGAATACTGTGGTAGGGTATATGAGACCAGTTTTACTGCACTTATGCTTTTTGTTGTTCAAATTGCTTCTATTGTTTACCTAATTCGTAGGTCGCTTTGGATAAATGCGTCTGCTAAATGACTAAATGTAAATGTAAGACATTAATACAATCTAGCTTTTTCATCTTAACTCTCTTTTAAATGCAGAAATAATCGAACTGTTCGCTAGAAAATTAGATTTACAGGGGTTGGCTCTGCTTTAAAAAAACATGACATTAAAAGCTGTAAGTCCTGTAGCTTTAGCTCTCTGCTGAGGATACAAGTAGCTGTTCTTCTATAACATGCATTATGCCTTATAGCACAAATACTGAATAATGCATTTTTCATTTTCTGCATGTCGCTGATAGGCAAAGTGGAAATTGCCAGTGTAAAGCATCTTTATGTTCCCACCACATCCAGCCCCATATCTACATCCAGGTTGAGGTAAGAGGGGTCCAATAATACAGCTGCTATCACTCTCATTGCTGTATGACATTGCTGAGACTTTATTGCAGAATTTTTAGACCTTGGAAAATTCATCACTGGTAACTGGTTATGATGTCCTATATTGTTTTATGTGTTAATACTGTCATGCCAGAGACAAATACATGTATGCAGGTTTTAAAGTCACAGTGTAACCAATCACAGTGAAATGTTTGTTGTGCCTTTAAGAGAGCACCGCTTGAAATGCACAACAACGTTTTGTTTCATTAGGCATTGTCCATATGTGTCTCTTGTGTGTATTATGTTTCGAGAGATTTACAAAATATTCTAAACAGAAATTCAAAATTAATGGATAAATGGATAAAGTTAAACTAAAACGAATAGGCATCCATTAAAAATATTTTAGCCACTCATTTCTTTTCTTGGGATTTTTCATAAGGACATGCAGAATGTCAACTCCCAAAGGTACAATGAAGGTTTGACAGACATTCTATATTTTACCCTTCATTACTTCTGATGTATCTCCTCAATATCTCATCATGACTGAGTGGACTGAATTTTTGATCAGTAAACCTGTGGACAGCGCCAAAGATTAATTTGTACAGACGCGTGGATGCAGCGTGACATCACAAAGTTAACCGAGTATGTTTTTCACTGTATTTGCATGTCATTATGTTTTGTATGGCAACCTGCAACAGCCAAATCTGATTTCAGCCAAATGTGAAGTCTAGAGGCTGACAGAAACCTGATCTGATCTCACATAAAAGCGCAACTCTTTTACGAGGTGGCAAATTGCACCAAAAAATACTTTAATTGGAAAAGAAAAGAAGCACAAAGGTACATCCCTAAGCACAACTATTACTGGGGTAAAAGCAGATTGGCTGATTCATATGAATTCATATGATTTGCTTTGGCGGCAGTGACCATTTTAGGGGAGGGGTTAGGGGAGAGGCTTCATCATGGGTTTTTCTAATAATCATACGTTTTTTCATACGAATTAGCCATCTCGTAAAATAGTCACAAATTCCTGTGAGATCAATGTAGTTTCTGTCATAGAACTCCAGTGTTTTATGAAAGAAACTTTTGATTAATAGATTTTTATACATGTATACAATTTATTACATACAAAATGTAAAACAATGATATAAAAAATAATGCTGATTTCATCCAATTTATTTTCACAAAAATACATCGCACACAATTATTGGGTTAAAAAAATATTACTGTTGCATATTGAATGAAATAAGCGATTATTTATACATTAAAAAATATCTTTTGATGATCTTTTGTCCATCATAATGAAGTTTTTCAATGAGCTCATTACAAAGCATTGTGGGATTGCTTCCTTCATGAACAATACTAGCTTTGAGTTTGGATTATTAGGCAGATTAATTAAGATTAAGTGCACCTAAAATACCCTAAAATGCCTCTGAATGCAGCCTGCTAGGCTCTCTAAGAGAAAAAATGACTTGCCAATTACTCGACCACTTTTCTGCATGATCGGTCAAGTAGTAAAAATTAGCAGTTGTACAAGCTCTAGTTTACAACACAAAGACGACAGAAGCCACAGCTGAAGCTGCACATATGCGTTGCATTTATCTTGCATTTATCTTTTTGATATTCCTTGACCTCCAGCTCAGGACATCTTATTCTGATTGGGACCAATCAGTGAAGAGAAAGAAAGAGCGATAAAGCGAGAGTTAGAAAGAGAGAGAGTGATGCTCTTGGCATGGAATGAACTGACAGGTTATTACGAGCTTTGTGGAGGATTAGTCCATAAAAACCCCCTCAGCCCTGCAGCCAGCCAGGCCAAAACCACACAAATAAAATGAAATAATCTCTGTATAATGGATTAGAGAAGTACCCCCCCACACACATCATCGCCAGCGCTACACATAAACACACATATTGAACAATTGTCCAAAAACATTTTTTTTACCTCTGTCCTGATTTCCATTGTTTATGTTCTTTTTTTTCAGAAGGGGAGGACATTTAGCCTTAGGAAATAGCAATTGGGTTCAGCTTAAACTCCTACAATACTAAAATGAAAAACAGACCGGAAACATTTGAAATGCTTCTGTTTAATGCCACACTGACCCTGACTCACTGTGTGGATACATTAGCAGGTGGAAACATTAGATACTGAGGTACAGATAGAAAGAGGAAGATATGTATCCATCTCTTGCTCATTTTCATTCTTGTTTTTTTTGCAGTATTGTACTTCACACATTACTTTACATTTTTATTAAAATTAGAAGATGCAATGATATTCAGTCTTCAATATTAACTAGTTATTTCTTTTTTGTATTTTATATTGTTTAATATCTATATATTTTTTTCTTCATTTCTATTCATGAAAGACCATTCATTGATTTGGATATGAAGCTTGTCGGTTTTTTAACTCGGCTATGTTTATAGAATTAGGTCAACATTGGGAAATTGGGTTCTGCAGTACGCGTCACTGAAGTGGTCCAAAAGGGAATTTAAATTTGAGAATTCAATTGAAATATATTTTTAAAAACTTCAAACCAAGATATGTCCTATTATTTTTATAATAAATAAACCATTTCCAGTTTATCTCAAGCTCTAAAATATTTTGAGTAGGAGGGGGGTCTTTGAATATTGTCGAATACAATGTGGGCCTTGGAACCAAAAAGGTTGAGAACCCTGTTGTAAAGTCTTTACTTTATGTGGTAGCTTTTGCGAATCAAAGTGTTATAGACTCACTTTTGTGGCGCTTAGCAGAGCCGGTTGTTGAGGTATGAACATTTGCCATTTGATGATGTAATTCAGCACATGTCAGTACATTCAGAACCAACGTGCTGATTTCCCAGGAGAACATCTTGCAAACTTAATCGACATAAATTTGTCATGAGATAAGTTATGCTATAGTATATGATGAAATGTTTTAATTCTAATTTACCCCAAAGGCACTCACGAGAGGGGCAGAAACAAGAGTATAAAATTTTGATCAGGAGAGCTCACTATTTGATTTAGAGAATGCTTCTTGACTTTTGTGATTAAAGTCTTTCTAAGTTTGCTACAGTATTTGCGATGGAGCTGGTCCGCAAATCCATGCTGCTCCACACAAAATTCCAGCTTAAAGCATTTTGCAAAGCAACATCAGGGTCATACGTTTGATTCCTTGAGATTTGAGTCATCAAATTAATCTGCACTTTTAATTGAGACTGAATTGTTCGAATTTAGTTTGGAAAGGGTGTAGAATGGATATTTATCAAAGCTTGTATAGTTTTATATCATATCTCTTTGTATTGTTTTATTAATAGCAAAGGATCAATGTTACTATATACCAAGGTTTTAAAATGATTTTTTCTGGCCCGGCCCGAAACAGGTAAACAGAATAAAAGCCATACATGTTTCTTGTCAGCCATAAAGCTGTACCTTGCATTAAGTTTCTTTTAATAGTGTATTTTAATTGTTATGACTTTATGGCTATATTTATATTGCGATTGTTAGCATGTATGTATAGCATCACACATGAGATGAGCCAATATTGTTAATTTCAGAGTTAAGAGAAAATATGTCACTGGCTCATGGGTGAACTGACTCAGATGCATAGCTCATCTTTAGTTTTAGAACTACAACATATATTCAACCTCTCTGTGATATATGATACTTGACATCCAACCACAAGCGTGGGATTGCACAGTTCACTATGTAAAGTAGATTTTTGCCTAAATCTTGAAAGCTTGCTGCACTTTGCCTTTATGGAGGGCAACGGTGTATTCAAAGCTGGTTATTGTAGCTTGTCATGCTGTGACAGCCTGATGTACACTTCAGCAACAAAACTGTCTGTTGCCTTACGGTTTAAGTGTTGCCTTCATCCAAAAGATGCTTCAGGATCTCGACAGGTTTTCAACAGGATTTGTCAAGACTCTTCGACAGGCAATTCCAAGCAGTCCGACATGTGTTGTTCAATTTTATTGTGCACACGTTGGCCTGTGTGGAGATAGATATTGTTTTGTGGAAAAAACGTTTCGGCTATAGAACAATAAGCATGATTTTTTTGCTTACTGAAAATAAATAGTTTGAGGTTTCAATAGTTGGAAAATAGTTTGAAGTCACAATACGTAATACAAAAAAATAGCACTACCAGTGATTTAGAACAATAAACCCAACAGAGTCTCACAGGAATTTGTGACATTGTCACAAAATGTAATCCATTGATTCGTGTTCAAACATGAATTTCCCCTTTCTTTCGTATCCGTCTGCACAACCTTTTTTGTGTCACCCAGCATGACTTTCAATCCGACATATATTTTTTTCCGAAATATTTTATAGATATATCAACGCAATCTGATGGCAATTCATACCTATTTTACGAGGTGGCTCGTTCGTGTGAATTCCTTCAATCTCATTCATAGGTTTTATTTTGATTTGACTTTTCCCCTGTGACGTTAGGTTTAGAGGTGGGGTTAGGGTGGGCCGTAATCGTACAATTTGTGCGTTTTAGCAAAATTAGTCCTTGTGGCTGTGATTTAGGGTTTGGGATGAGGTAAGGTGTTGGTTAGCCACCTCCTTAAATATGTGCAACTTCCTTTGATATCAGGTTATAAATATATAAATGTACAAACACATGTGGTCTTTGTATTGAAAGTGAAACGAAAAAGGGGAAATTTCATGTCCTTGTAAACTAATAAATAGATTCCAAACTTCATGTCTATGCCATGAGACTGGGTTGATACAGTATATTACAGTTAATAGAAAGGTATTGCTACTATTCAGTGAAGACACTTTCCAGGTTATGCAATATAGAATCTCTCTATAATTTGAGAAACAGTCATAAATGATAACTTGTAAAAACTTCATAAACTATAGATTCCTCAATCGATGAGTTGGTTTATCACTCCCTGCTTACTGACAACATTCTCCCTTAAGTCTGATGTCTTTTATATTCTGATTGACTGACATGAGGGCATATTATTATGAGAAGCTTTTTATTTGTTGTCATGATTGACAGAGGCGGCGATTGATTCGTTCCTGTCATCATCCGTCATCTAACTTCCCAACTCTTGTGAAAAAGTTGGAAAACCATTGCAAGAGCGGGAATGGAGGCAGCCATCAACGGCCTGTATAATCTATAACCGAGTGAACAAACGCATCAGAGTCTCAGTTGCATATTTGGGGCTTTGATTTTAAGATACTGATTTTGCTGGGTTAATTAAATGTGTGTTAGTGAAGCTATCAAACGATTTTCTCTGCTGTGAAATTTCTAACCGTCTCGGATGATTTGCAAGATCTAAAGAGTGAAACCAAAATCTGTTGTGGTTGCAGATAATTTTATTAGTCATTATTATGACAAGCTGATTATGCACATAATAATCTTTGTTGTTAAGCAGCCACGTTCGAACCATTGATGAGTCAGTCTGCCTTTGTTCTGCTGGCTTTTGTTGATGTAAGCACACTTCCTGATGGAGCCAAATCACTATTGTGTTGGATTAATTATGAGGCGCTTTTGTGGTGCTGTTGGCATTATTTCTTTGTGGCCGGTCAATCAGGAGCATCAGTGTGATGGATAAAGGTATAAGGCTGATTTGGGAACAGGACACGGATCAAGAACTCCACAGGGAGGGTCTTATTAGAGGTCAGGGTATTGCAGCTCGGCTTACATATCTGAAAAGCACAGTTGTGTGATAATAATTTCAGTTTGAAGGAATATATAGTATAATAATGATTTGGATTAATTAGGTTATTGATTGATCTTAAAGGGACAGTTCATCCAAAAAGGAAAATTCTGTCATGTTTTTTCACCCTCTTGTCATTTTAAACCTGTATGACTGACTTTCTTCTGCAGAACACAAAAGAACATATTTTGAAGAATGTTGTTAAATGAAAATTGGCGCTAACAAATTGACTTGCATTGGTTTTGTGTCCATACAACAGAGGAGAATGGGTACTGCGTTTGTTCAGTTACCCACATTCTTCACAATATCTTCTTTTGTGTTCCGCAGCTGAAAGAAAGTGATGACAGAATTTACATTTTTGGCGGACTTGGACGCAAATATAGGGATAATTATTGTTACAGCTATCTCAAAATCCTAAATGTATCCCTCGAATGCATATTGCAGATCTCTCTGTTTTGCGGAGGGTCAATTGTCCAACGTTCACATCACTTTTGGCCACTGCTGTCGTGTATATATACACATACATAAATTGTCCATAAATTCCTGTTTGTGTGAGTAACAGCAGTATACGTGTGAAATGTTAAGATCACACAGCACAGACAGCTGACTAGCAGTTGCCTGTTGTGTGCGCCTTCCCCAGTGACTCATTACTCAATTCACTGATGCATCACCATCTGTTGAATGTTTAAGCACCATAAAGAACTTACACGGCTCGAGCTCATCATCCGTATCAATCGACAGTAGCAGGAGACTCTATTGATGGACTCTGGTTAAAGGACTACCTCCCTGCTCAACAACATTGCTTAATGACCATTGAGATTACGGCTTGTTTTAGTTTTGTTGCGAGACAGTTTAATGATTTACAATCTGCCGGGGTCGGGGAGGCCAACTTTGCATGCAGTGTCGCCTGCCGCTCATTTTTGTTTTCTAATTGTTAAAGGATTTGCTTAATGGCTGGTTTCTATTGTTTGGTGAAACAATCCTGAGTGATTCATAAATTATAGTTACTTTCGGTTAATTGGGGCCAAATTCTCTGTGAATCTCAGCGTTCTTAATCCAACTGAGGGCTCTGGATGTTTTCATTGGCTCAGTGCAGTACAGTGGCTGAGCTACGGTACTTTACATTGGTACTGTAACTTAAATACAAGCTAAAGAGTTAATATTTTGTGATTTTTAAGGTCCTGCTTTGGTTTATTAAGTGTCCGACAACAAGTTCACATACATACAATGTGTAAAAACACTCATTTTCTAATCATAGGCAGATTACCTTTTTTCTTGACTGACTCTCAGATAATTTGTTCGGCGATTCATCCGTCTAATCCCCTCCTTTCTGTCAGCCTCTGATCTGATTGGTCCAATGGTCTAGTCTGCTGTGATTTGTCTAGCGCGTACAGCATCGCAGTGTCACAAGTGGAATGTAGTCGGGCATTGCACCAAGTGACGCAAATCTGACGCAGAACTGAAATTAGAACGACAGACCGTGTGGTTCAGAGTCCACTCCAGAGTTTCCCCAAGCCAATAACTTTGATATTCGTTCACTTTCGCCATTTCAACTTGGCATACTGCTTACATTCACACACAGCAACATTACACACTGCATGAATTTAATTTTAAGGACATTGGGTTAGTTACTCTTAAATAAAAAAGTCATGTTTAATTCAATTTAAAGACACACATCTGCCAGGTTGTCAATTATTTTCAACTGAAGTCATTCAACTGATTTATAAAACATGTAAATTGGCATCCTTTAAAGCAGATGTGACAACATGCGGATTGGTTAAAAATAATCTGCAATGAGTTCAGATCAGTCTGCTCTTCCATAATATCAATATATCAAAACATGAGTTTACCGAAACACTTCTCTTTGTTTCTAGACATTCCTCTGGGATGTCTCTCCTGACTGACAGAGTCATCAAGGTGTATCCTAAGCACAGGGCCAAAATGGTATCGCAACATTATTGAAGAGCTCGGGCCCGCTGTCATTTTACTGACAGAACCTAAAAATAGCATTAAAACCAAGCATCTAACTTTTGAGTCCTGGTGCAATGGACATGGAGCTGAGGAGTGGGTGACATTTGAGAGCAATTTTCTTTTCCTGCTAAAGTTCAAGTGCCCGCATCAAAATTTTTCAGAAAGCTAATAGCATTTGAAACCAGCCTGAGAGTGTTAAAATCTTCGGAGATCTGATGGTGGAATAGAGACCACCCGCTGTAACACAAGTCTGCATGACTAGCATATGAAAGTTAGATTTATAAGGCAATGCCTTTCGTTAGACTGTCCTCGCTCAGACAATGGAACACATCGGGTTATTAAAAGATTGACAGAAAAGCAGTGCAGGGAAAAGATTTTCCTAAACAAATAACACAGCAGTAAGGCAGCATCTTTGAAGATTCATAGACTCATAAGACCTCGGCCGCCTCATTCCCACGGTTGTGCGCCATTCAGAATTAAATTAAGAGTCCTTTCAAATCCTGCTTGAGAGAGAATGTTAAATGATTTTTAACAATAAACTAGTAACTTATGTAACCTTTTGGACAACTAGTGCTGTAGTCCAAAGTGCATCTGTCTGCAGGTTCTCCAAATACCCTGATGTCAGAATCCACAGAGTATTGTGTAATCTAACAATAGTTAGCTATCTCAAAGAGTGCATCTGTGAATGGGATTTTCATTGTCTCCCTGAGAAGTTATTATGGCCGGCAACATACCACTTTTAATTGGAAGTAGAAAATTATGTCGAGAAACACGATGGCAATGTGATGGCATAATAAAAGAGGAGGACGTTTATGAGAAAACAGAAATGAATCTTTCTTTTTTACACGGCTCTTTGGAATACTTGGATCATGATTGGTCAATCTTATATCGTATTCACATTTATGCATTTGGCAGATGCTTTTATCCAAAGCGACAGTGCGTTTATGCATTTTGCATGTCAGTATGTTTGTTCACTGTGGATCGAACCCATGACATCTGCGTTGCTAACACAATGCTCCTCCAATCGAGTTACAATCACAACATTCCAGGGTCACGTTTTTTGTATAATGACAGTTTTTGCTGTCCTGCATTGTTTGCTACATTGTGCTCCTGAAGCTTCAAACCTTCCATATCATTTTGTTGTCTCTTTATGCATTCAGAAAATAATTTGAACTGATAATCAATATAGAAAATGAATATTATTACGAAAGCAGGCATTACTGTAATAAAGCAGTCCGCAAAACTACAGTCAGCTGGTCATTATTACAAAACAAACCCCTTTCATTTAGATAGAAGCCCCCTCCCTAACCCCATGTTGAATTTTTCATAATGACAAATAATCCCTGGCTATTCACAAACTGTCATTTTGCCTCGTTTTTTTGTGACTTTGTGTTTACACGTGTCCATTTCCCCCAGTTCCCAGCCTTTTGTTTCATTTTTCCATTTGTTTTCCCATTGAAGCATTGGCTCATCTCTAGTCATTTGTCCAGCTAACCCTGAGCAAACGATTTGTGGTTTTGAGTAATTGCTGGGAATGTGCTCTACGGTGCTCCAGTGGCAATTACTCCGCCTCACCGCCACCTCCTAATGCTACCGGCTGGGAGCGGGGCAGCCGGACTGCTGATTTGCTAAGGAGGGTTTGGTGATTGTCCTGCTGAGCAAAATCCCAGTAGGAAAGAGATTGATCACTCGGTGGACCAAAACAGTTCATCACAAAACCTGCAAGAGGTCGGCGAGATGTGGATTTTCATTCACCGGCAAAAACAGCAGAATCAGGCAGAGGGGGGAAAACAATCATGGGCTGTCAGACAGCGGAGGTCATTGTTGTGTTGCATGAAGAGATTGCTTGGAATAAGTTGATTGAGTGTAAAACTGCAGTCACAACATATTGTTTTATAAACTGAAAGCACTTCTGTGTGTACTTGGTCGGCTAAGAAGCAAATCTGCTTTGTGTTTTGTGTTTTACTTTATTATGGTAAAACCGATATCACCGAGAGCTGAAGTTTTGAGAAAAAAAATATTGAATGCATCATTTAAAAACAAAGTCATTAAAATAAAAGTTGCATTGTGCCTATAGACACATTTGTTAAAAATGTTTTCATATGCTGCTAATATCTGTAATTTATAGTAAAAAAAATATAAAAAAAATAAATAAATTGCCTTGATAACATGCTGACACCCCATGAAATAAAAAGGCAAACTTTTGATGAAAATTATAAAAGGCGTGTATTGATATATGATACGATACAATACAATACACAATACTGGTTTCACGATATTAATTGTGTCATAGTGATTTGAGCAAAATGTTACAGATCTATTCGCGAAACACTATCAAAATCACAAGTGTTATTGAAAATTGCTAAAGATTTTACGGCATTCAAGGTTTAATTGAGCCATCTGTGTAAATCTTGAAAAATTTAGTAGATCTGTCTCATAATAATAATTCACGCAAAATAAAAATGAATTAAAGAATTAAGAAAGCTAAATTCTGACACCATGTACACACCACACGTCACATCGCAACACACGTGACATCGCCACTGCGGTGATATGCGATGATCTAAAATGCATTCTATGTAATTTTTAATTGTTTTACATGCTTTGCATCATGTCTCATGTGGACACAGTGTAAGAAAGAATTTCTTAAAACAGCATAAGATAAATATTTATATAAGAAATATATTTTATAAGAAATTATCAACATTAAACTGACCCAAACTATACATATTCCACTACTTTCTTTCTATTAACAATGAAGTACCACCATCAATCCTATAATCCTAACAATAAGTCCTATAATTCAAGGTCATTCCACCCGTCCCTAAAGTGAACTTCCTTCTCCATTTCATGAGCGATTCATGTCCACATGCGCCTGTGATATCAGCCTGTGTAGGGGTCGAGCCTTTTCCCAAGAGGAACAGCTCTCTGAGGGCTTGTCAAGCAGAAGTGGGCCCCTGTGGCTCCGAGCATCCCGTAAGAACTTCCTAACTTTATCTCTACAAGAGCGAGATGTAGCTGAGAGAAGTGCCCATTGCAAGTGTCAGCTGTTCCATTTTCTGATAAAGCTCATGCTGTTGACCCCTCTTCCACCCCACAAATGGATAGCACTCACACTTATCAGAGCCCGGCAGCCTCAGTCAATCCACCCTAGTTAGAGTTCTCAGAAGACGACGGTACAGCGATACGACAACGCTGGGCGGGTTACATCCATACTAAGTGTTAATCGCCTCGGCTCCCAAGAATCTCATCACGTTTGATGTTGAATGCTAATGTCTCGTATCACCGGTCTGGTCTCTCCTAAGAGATTACTGTTTTTTTATCTACATTTGCTTGGATGAAGTAAGAATCGGGCTCCAAATGAACGAATGTCTAATAACTGTTTCCCCGGTCTGCACGACTGGCAGAGGGGGACATTAAAAAGCATTGTAAAATCAAGGAGAATGTCTGTATGAGTCGCACGAGAGGATTCCATCATGACAGGCCCATGAGAGGTCCTGGCGGGAAGGTCCTGTCTCGATGCCTCCATTGTTCGGGGCGTTCTCATGTGGCAAAGTGGTTTTTGGCATCTGTGATTATGAACATTTACGTCTGATATGACAATTTTTCGGAAGGGGGCCGACTTGCGTTGCTGTACTTCGGGATTTGAAAATCTTTTTGGTGGAGGGGGAACAATCACATCAGAGATCCCTCACGGGAGGCTTCTGCCAAGCCTCTGCCAAGCCCTCTAATGTGATTTGGGCTCTAATTTTGAGAGATAATTTTAATTTAGAGCTCGGGTTGAAAAGGCTTTACAGCTTGATCGAGAGAGAAAAGACAACCTGTGTGATAAGACTGTAATGCAGTTGATGCAGTGGTGTAGTCTAGTTTATTGTATATTCTCTGATTCCCCCACCAGCCTACTCACCCGTCCCAGATCAACAACCCATGAGCACCACAACACTCAGGAAAGCCTCGTTGGGCTCATTTTCTGTAGCACCTGCTGGAGCGTCACCCGAAGCGCCAGTATCTTCGGAGGCAGGATTACGAAAACACTGAAATAGTGTCGTTTAAATACTTGCCTTTCATTATCTCCTTTTGTTTCACATCTCCCGGTTGCACCAATGGTCCAAAAGTCAGTATGTCACATTTTTCTGACACAAAATGATGTTGTTACGTGTCACCGCGCTTATTTCTAGTGGGTATACGGCGTATACCTGCGTATCACGTAGACTACACCACTGAGTTGATGTAATGAAGAGTGTATGAATCACCCGTGTTGAATGAAGCCACTTTATATAACCTCTGTCAAGCCTTTTAAAGCCGTGAAGATACATTGCTGAGATCAGTAAAACCCAGGAGAGATTGGTCTGTTTCTTATGAGAATAAAATGAGAAAAAAGAGACTTGAGCAAAAGTATCCATTAGCTCTCCATTTACCCCCATTGCTGTCTAGGAGAAAGATCTAATTTCTGATTATTATTCTGGATACTCATACAGTTTCAAGAGTCTCTTCATCATTGGAAAATACCCAATGTCACACTCGAACCCAAGAAGACTAGAATCTTTTATGATGGATTATATTCTTGAACTCAGATGAATATTAGAATATGCCGCATAAGACACCAAAACACTTAATTATGAGTGTAATTCTGATATGTTATGCTTCATTACAAACCTCTAAATGCAAGGTTTAAGTTCTGTTATCAAAAATAGGAAAAGATTAGTTGGGTGTAGTTTCTCCAGCGAAGATGACATTCATTGTGAGTATAAAACAATAAAGAAGTTTTGAAGTGCAATGGTTTAATGTGATTTAAGGAAGATATAAACAACACTAACAAGGAGAGTTTTCGTTGACCTTCAATCTTCTTTCACAGTCCACAAATGCCGAAAGCTATTTTTCCAATCTTGACTCCCAAAGAGTTGATAAAGAAAAATCCTTTATTTATCTCTCTCTCCTTCTCTCTCAAACACACACATACCCCACACTAAAACACTTTCACATTTGGATTTAATGATATCTGACACTGAAAATGAGTTGTCACTAATTCAAATCACCAGTCAGCGATTTGAGTGATCTTGAAAGGCTCACTAGAAAGGACTGCCTTTTAAAAGCAAGACAAAATGAAGCACTGACTAATCACAATATACTTTCAATCTCTACTGTACCTGATTTTATTAAAATAAGAATATTGACGGAGACTGGTGAGGTTGCTCGGGAGTAACAATGCATTATTCATCCTGCATTCAGATGTTTGGAAATGAAGACTAAAGCATAATAGCTTGGATCTGATAGGATCTGACTGTCAGAAAAAAAGAAGATAAATAAATAAATAAAGCTTGTCGTTTAATTAAAGGGGCAATTTGGAATTATGGTTTCAGATAAAGATTAGATAAGTAGTCAAGGTCAACTGGGAAATGAAGAAAATAAAAGTAAGAACAAAGGAAAAGTGAAAGTGGAGGGAAGGAAAGGAAAGAAAGAAAGAAAGAGGGTGGGACATGTAAGAATAAAGCAATTGAATAAATTAAAAATAAACTGAAAATAGAAAGAAAGAGAAGGAAGGAAGGAAGGAAGTTACAAAGGGCAGAACAAAAAGATGGTAAAGAAAAGTAAGAAGGAATTGAATGAATGAATGCGACCGAACAAAATACTGAAAGGAAAGAAATGGAAGGAATGAACAAAAGAAGGAAAGAGGGTGGGACAGATTGTGGGAACGAAGAAATTGAATGAACAAATGAATGACAGATAGGAAAATATAAAAAAGAAAGGGAAGGAAGTGACGAAAGACAGAACAAAGATGGAAAAGTAACAAATTGAAAGAAAGAAAGAACCGCAGAGAAATTCTTGATTACTCAAAACTTTTAGCCAACGGAAAATTCCTCAGGATAAGGACCCACGTCTATCCTGGCTGTGAATTTTTCTGATCTGTGGCCATCTTGTTTTTCTCATCGGACTAGGATGGAAGGTATGTTGGAAGTTTATTTTAATTAAAATGTTGCAACATTGAATACGTTTTTCAGTTGTTTTTAAACATCTGTCGTCACCACAATGCACCTCGAGACCTGCCCGATCGGGACTCCAACCCGGAGAAAGGACATATCTGTCCAAGGGGCTAGTGTGCGATGGCAGTGAGACGTGATGGGAATACGCCTCGTGCCGCTGTGCCACACTATCCAGGGACCTTGACTCTAAAGCCAATGCTGAAGCAGCAACATCAACCTGAGCGGCAAGACTGCTGTCGAGGACGCCATATGCCCCAGGAGCCTCTGAAAAAGTTTAAGTTGGACTGCCGACTGCGGCCTGATGATGGTCAGACAGCGCAGCATTGACTGGGCGCGCTCAGTGGTAAGTTGCACTGTCATGGTAACAGAGTCCAATTCCCTACCAAGATGAGAGGTGCTCTGCGCAGGGGAGAGCTTGCTCTGGTACCAGTTAACCTGTAGGCCTAATTGATCAGTTGTCGGAGCACAGGGGCCCTGTGCGTACACAACAGATTTCCTGAGTGAGCCAAGATAAGCCACTTGTCGAGATAGTTGAGGATACACACACCATGCTCCCTGATGGGAGCGAGAGCAGCCTCCGTGCCCTCTGTAAAGGGAGACCGAAGGGCAGGACCTTGTACTGGTATGCTCGACCCTCGATGGCAAACCGAAGAAACGATCTGTGCCGTGGGAGAACCAAGACAAGAAAGTACACGTCCTTCAGGTTGGTAGCCACGAACGGGAGCCTGTGAAGGGTCTTGCAGAGTGTGCAGGTCTAGGATGAGGCGCAGCCCCCTACCTTTCTTGGGGACGATGTAGTAGGGGCTGTAAAACCCCGGAGACATCTCGGCCAGAGGGACGGGCTCAATCGTCCCCCGCCAGAAGGGTGGCAACCTCGGCCCGAAGCACAGGAGCATTTTGGCCTCACACCGAGGTGAACAGATTACGCTGAAACTTGGGCGGAAGCCTGGCGAACTGTGTAGCCTAGACAGATCATACCAGATGGACTAGCCACTGAGACGGGTTGGGGATCTGTGACCAGGCCCCCAGATAGCGTGACAGAGTGACTAGTGGGGAGATCTGCAACATCCTCTACATGGGGGGAGATTCTGTGGTTGGCAGCACGGCTGTCTCTAATGGCTGCTACATGCTGGAAAACGCCCAGGGAGAAAGGAAGCTCTTTTGGCAACAAAGTGGGCGCCAGGCCCTGAAAAGGGACATGGCTTGAGGTGGAACATGGTAGGGACCGTCCCAGTGGAGCTGCGTCCGATCTCCTGGCTCTCCCTGGGCTGTCCCCATCAGGGCCGCTTCTTCTTGGTCGACTGCTGACGGGGAGTTGATGTTTTCCTCCGCGATGTCCTCCATCCATGGAGCGGAGGAGCGGGGCTGCCGGGGGAGCAGATGCCGTCTGGGACTTCAGCGCCCTGCATGGGACCGGGTTGCGGCGGGGTAGGATGTGCTTTATAGCCTCCGTCTGTTTCTTCACCGTCAAAAACTGTTGGGAAAAGTCTTCGACAGTTTCACCAAACAGCCCACCTTGCGTGATGGGCACATTGAGAAAGCAGACTTTCTCTTCATCTAGCATCTGCGCAAGCTTAAGCCAAAGGTGTCTGTCCTGGACCACCAGATTTGACACCGTTCGAGCCAGCGTAGCAATTGCAAGTTCGCATTACGTTAAATAAAATATACTCACAAACAAACTTGTTTTTAAAAAAACGATCATGTTTACCTCATACCTGCTCAATATAAGCATATAATATGATGTGTATTTAGTTTGAATTGTTTCTCTATATGCTATGATGAGAAATATGGGCCAGTAAGGAGGATTGAGAGCGTGATGCTATCTTTTCCACCCACATTTCTAATTTAAGCCATTGTTTTACGATTTAAAAATATGATTTCAGGAAATCATGAAGCCATTATAACTATGTAAAACACAACAGACATCACAGGCATGTTTTAATGGTACAATTGTTACTATTCTGCTCTTCTGAAATAAAGCTCTTCTGATTTTGATTTCAACTATTCAACTTTACATTTTTGGGTGGATGCTCCTAACTCTTGAAGTTGGGAGCATCAGTGCTTCCTAGGAAAAAAGTTTATTTCGAACGCTGATTTATTTGCTTAAATATAATGTATGCAAGTTACCTTCGCATGCTATTCACTTGTTGAAGAAGTCTTTTATAATAACTTTGCAGTTATTATAGGGGTTACTGTCACTGTCACCAAGACAGTATACAGTAAAAGGAATTTTAAGTCAATCAACAGCACAATTTCTTCTCTCAATCAGTAGAAAATGTGAAAAAAAAAATACCGTCGTTTACCGGGAAATCACTATAAATCTGGAAAACACTGTTATATTAATTTAGGGTCATACCGCCTATCCCTACAACGTTTGTCATACCAGGCACAATCGAGACACAGAGTTGTAGTATGGGAAGTTCTGGTTACAGACGCTTCACTGAGACTTTTGCCAATGCACCTTATATACCGAGATATATCAAAGAATCATGAATACAATGGTCATTGTGAAATTTAGTTTTTTTGCTTTCTCGTGGATGACGAGATCATCAGATTTCAATCTATCTGTAAACAGGATTCCCTGACAAAGCCACTCCTCTTAGAGGAGTGGAAGTAACGTCCTTAAGTTAAAAAGCTCTTATACACTCTTTGTTAGGTTTGAAGAGACTAGACCCCTTTACCCATCACACCATGACCTTAAAAACAATACCAAACATGATGATCAAACCTTCATAACACGACAATAAATGATATACACAGTATGAAATGTGCAAGCACTTTTCCAGTGGTCAGGGCCTGAAGAGACGAAGAGTTGTGATAAGAAGAGGGTGTTTAGTTCCTAGTTTATTTTTAGGTGTTACCAATTGAAGTATTTTTTTAAGTTCGACTAACTGTTCATTTATTACACTTAATAAATATAAAATAAAATAAAAGAAGTGGTGTAATAATGTTGAGATTGGACAGGTGCTGTAAGTAATTCAGGTTGTAATGGTAGGCTGGAGCTTTAATCTTATCCTTTGCACTTTGAAATGCTCTTTAATCTAAACAGTGTGTTTTATAAGTAGTCTAAAGTGCTGTAACGTTCCCATGGCTGAGTCTCCTTCACCCACTGCTCTCCTCCTTATCTCATCTTAACTTGTCCAAATCACTCCTTTCTTCTTGCTCCAGCTACCTTCTCGCCGCCTCAGTCGCCACTTGCTCCTTTCAGCTTCCTCGCCCTCTCTTTAAGGTGTGATCTATATTCAATGACAGCTAAATGAGCGTTTTCCTATTTCAGGAAGCCGTTATGCATCATTAAAGAAAAAAGTCAGATTAATAATACATCAGAAAAGCATCCAGAGAGGAACATCGAGCATGGTTCCACCAGCGTGGAGATGCTTTTGTTTAACACGACCGGCTCCCTCTGCTAATTGCCAGAGCCATGCGTGTTCTCGGCTACGTGACAATGAGCATTCTGCTTCACGCCAGTAAGCAGGAAAGTTTAAAAGTACAAGAAAGAAAGAAATGTAGAAACTCCTAAACAATGGACGGTTCAATTGACTATTGTTTCCTGAAGGCCTCTTTGGAACAGTGTGTGTGTCCCTTTATACCCCACAGGATCTGTTGAGTTGTCTCATATACCCCCGAACACAAAGACCCCGGTCTTGCTTTATACGCTTACTTGCTGTAGGAGAATTTTAGCTCCGTCAGCTTAATTGGAACACTTCCCAACGGCAACATGCTGCAGCCCATCTTAATTGGCTTCTTTAAGGCATGCCAGCAATCCCATTGGACGGTTACTCGACGGGTCTCTATGGATACACCAAGCGTTCTGTTGTGAATTCAGGAACAAAAGGCTAGTGGGCCTCTCTCATCCACAGTCTATGTTACGAGTTGTGCTTAAAGCAAACAATGCCCGGCTGGGGTTTCACACACCAGACTGGTGGCAACATTGTGTTCATATGCCACCATTGTTTAAAACTTTCGTTTAGGGTTGCGGAACAGTGAACTGTAAAACAAACTAACTTTCACAGGGTCAAATTTTTGTCAGGCTGTTGTTTTTTTCTGTTATTGAAATTATGTTTGAAACTTTATTGAAATTGACTTGTCACTGGTTTAGAGTACGACGGAATAGGTACAGCTCATACAGTCGGACACTCTTAAACAAAATCCCTTAAAAAGACATCGCCAATAAAATACCATAAAAGAACAGTTTTATTTACTTTTTTTTGTCACTTTACTGTTGTTTCACTTTGTTGTTACTGTTTTTACATGTTTTTCTCGTAAATTTGCAATATTTTCCTGTAATTTGGCATTTTTTACAGTCAAATAACTTTTTTTCAGGAAAAATGACCTATTTTCATGTCTTTCTAGTATTTTCTTTTGTTATTTGGCTTTTTTTAGCATTTTTAAAAAATACATGAAAAAAAACAATTTTATAAATGTAAAGTTTTTTTTACAGTGCAGTACATATTGAGAGCACTCCAGTTTTGCCTTTCTTATTATTGAATAATTAGTCTATATATGATTTTCCGAAATTATGTGAATCTTACAGTCTTAAGCATAGAATTATTGCAAAAAGCTATCTATAATCAAATATCATATTATCAGCTATGAGATCGATGAGTTAATACAATAGTTTATGCAATATTTTTGTGCCTTTTTAGATTACAAATATATTTTTAAATGTATAGTCATTTTTTGTTATTATAATTGAATATTTTCCTTATATTATCATCAATTCTGAGAAGACTTCCTTTAAAGACCACTGGACCACAGTTTGACAACCACTGGTCTAAAGGCATGAAAAGTCACTGTCACCAAACATCTCATTACATCAGTCTGGTCCTTTAAGAGTATTTCCAGCGGTACAATGTTGTCACATTGGCCTTGTAGGGGTTGCCAAGCACATACGTTTCCAATAAAGGCCAGCCGCTGAGCACAGACATGTTACATGTTTGTATTATCATTCATAGACGGCGGTCTCCCAGTGACATATGCTTTTACCTGAGCAGGCCCATCCATGACACCCCATAATGAGCACCCCGATCCTGGAGCCTTCCTGTTAGTGCTAATGAGCTTCCATGGACCAAACGTGCACGCACGCACATACACATTCGCACATGATCCAACCCTGTCACCCGGTAGCATAATGAGTTCTCAAAAACACCTTCACTTCTCTCCCCAAGAGCCTCACTTCTCTGTCGCAGTGTCTGCTGTCTATCTCCTAATTGTGTGTATTTGTTTGCTCAAGCGTGTCCTTGTCGCCGAGGAGACAGTATACAAATTTCCGCCAGCGTGCTGGATACCTGGAGGTGCTTTGGAGTGTCCGGGGCGACGCAGTATCCACTGAGAAACAGTTTTGGTGCTCCATGACATAGTTCAAACTAAAGGCCGGAATGAGAAGGTGATTTATCACATCACTGTGGAATCTCAACACGTTTTTAACAACTCTTATGTGCACATCGTTTGGTTATGGGTCATGCCATAAGAACACATTTCATAAAAATCGTTTTTAATGCTTCTAGCTTCACTGTAAGTACAAATATGTACTTGTAGAAAAATTAAATGCATTTTTTGGTTGAATAATGTGATTCATTATTTCAAGGATGTTGTGACTGAGTTTGACTTAAAATCTTAAAACATTTAAAAATTGTAGATTTTTTTGTGTGAACTCGAAAAACAGTGCAGGCAAAGAACTCTAACACTACATAAAACACTCATCGAATGAACACTTATGAGGTAGCTGTTGAGATTAAAGGAAAATTTGCTTTATACATTTATTCTGGGGCACGTTTGACTACAATTGTATTTGTTCCTACAATGGTTTATTCCATGGTGGCCAAAAACGGATTGGTTTCCAGTTTTTGTTCTTGGACCCCATTGACTACCATAGAAGGGAAAATGACAATGACTACCTGTATATTTTTTTCTGTTTTAGTTCAAAAAAATTTATAAAGTATTTTCCTACTATGATAGTCAATGGTGGCCAAGAACTATTTGGTTATAAGCATTCTTCCAAATATTCTCTGTGTTCTTCAGAACAAAGACGTTTATATAGATTTGGAACTTGAGGGTGAGTAAATGATGTCAGAATTTACATTTTTGGGTGAACTGCTCCTTTAAGCAATTACAATTTTAAAACAAACCCATTTATCAATGTAGTGATGGCGTGACGGGAAAGGCGTCACAAGCATTAAATATGCAGCCAATAAATTGCTGCCTCGCTTTACTATATATACCTGTTTTGTTATGCCTTCTGGTGTGCATCATGTCAAGGACCCGCCCCTTTACTTTTTCATTGTAGACGACAGAGTGTAACGCTGGGCCACTGAAACTTGTCTGATGTGACGTGCCGGCAGTTTTCGCTGTGGGGAAAAGGAAAACCTTGGGTATAGAGAGATGTATGGCTTAATATATTGACCATGGCATTGACTTTATAAATGGGAAATTAAAAACAGTGTAACACAGTATTCACAAAATTTGATTAAAAAATATTTAATCTATTGCTGCGTTCTCCTGTAGGCAATTTCTTTTATTCATGCTGTTGACCAATGACGTTAATGTGGCCAGTCTCTGGATTTTAAGGAATCTTGGCCAAATCATTTTAGTCTGATAGAAATAGGATTCTTTTGTGAATGGTAACTCAATGCCTTTTGCCTTTCCTTTTAAGTGGATTAGACTTGTGTTTTCTTATTCGCGTTATTCTTCCCATCTCATTGCCACCATGATACACGAAGAAAATCTAAAGTGTTTCTTTCCTAATCTTTTTACTTCTGATCTAAGATCATTTTTAGACTGTTCCGTCCATAGTATTTTCAGCATGTTGAATAAACCTACCGGATTGCATTTTCTCATCACCTTTGTTTTCCGCAGAATGCCGACAACAGCAAACTTATCAGTTCAGCTGGAGGAATCAATCAAGGCCAATGGCATTCTGCGCAGTGGGCTTGTTTGTGAATCTGTTGTCTGTGATGCCTTGGCAATGCCTGTATGATTGTCAGAGCCCTTGAGGTGTTGGCTATATTTGTGTATACTTTAAAGTATGTTTTCCTTACTCTGTAAGCAATGCTACAGCCTGTTATGGCAATACTAATCTTAATAATATGAACGTCTCATTTTCTGTCTCGAGATGCTTTCCTTTCATATAAGAGTGTGAAAACAATTGAATGTGCTGCAATGCAAGAAGACTTGTGAGATGAAAGGAAACACACACGGTAAATAAAAGGTGTCATCATGTGTTCCTGTTGCTCACTTCACATTACTATTGCAATGGTTGTGGGTTTGACGGGAACACACGGATAAAATGTGTTACGGTAAAATTGTTTATTTAGCCCTGAGTGCGCAAGTCCAAATTAAGTGTGCCATTTGGGACAGGGTTTTGAATGTTCCTGAGCTCGACATGATCACCTCCCACCACAAGAGGGCTTTGAAACTGAATTCTAACTTCCTGTTTTCTGCTTCACACCTTTTGCTAATTGTTTCGCCGTTAGCTTCTGTATAAATATCTGTTCATCATTTTGTTACGATGCCTTGAGTTTCCTCTGTTGGAAATTGTGGTTGTTTATCACTTTGTTGACTTACTCTGTGTTCGACCCCTGCTTGTTTCTTTGTTGTTTTGGATGACAGTTTGTTCTGGTCTTGACCCTTGCCCGTTTTTGACCCTGTTATTGTCTTCGTCCCATTGACTCTGACCCTGCTCGTCCTCTTTTGTCTTGTGAGTCAGCCTTGTTATAGCCACCCTAGGCAGGGCCATTATTGTGCCTGTATTGATGGGCAATCATCAACATTACTTACAGCAACCTACTCTTTTCTCATCCACTAATCTATTCCTTTTTATCCAAAACATTGTGAGCTAGATTGAAACCATTTCAGACTCCTATTTATTTCAGCCCTCCACTTTATTTTTGAATTACACGCTGTCGAATAATTCAATCATGGTTGCATGAACTTTCCCTTTTGTCCTGAAAATAATAAGCCCTTCATTCTGCCAGAAAACTCCTGCTAAATATGACACAGAAATTGATAACGTCAGCACTCTGTCATATCAATCCAACCGCAGGGTCTTTAAATAGCTCGGCATCACAGCTACTAAGATAGCAGCAGGTCTTTGGTAAGTGACAGTCTACATAATATTTCAGTATCTCCCACTGCATGACATATTCTTCAGTAGAGAAACTTCAAAGACCTACCTAGTTAATATATAATAGACATTTAGAGGATTGGGGGGGTGGGAAGGGGGATTGAGCCAAGAGAATTCAAAGACTTGACGATAGATTAGCCTCAGTAATCTGCATAATGCTAGAGGCTGTTGGAGCATATTAGCATGTTCGAAATGATGCACGTAGCTTTGTAGGACACTTTCCTTTATCCCTGATATGCAATTGACTGAACAATAACCACTGCAGGTAAATTAATTACCCAACCCGCTGAGCTTTCACAACGCACTAATCTGCAAGCAACCGTAATTAGATTAATTTCTCCTGCTTAAGAAACCTGAGCAGGCATGACTGCTAAATACTGTAGGTACTACAAAGTGTTGGTAAACGTAGCTGGAAAGTTTTGCTTGAGCAGTTTGCCGAGGAGATAATGCTAATACACTATCATTCGGTTTTTGACTCTTATAAATGAATGTGTTAGCGTGAGTCAGCATTCATTTGCCACGGTAACATTACAGACAGAAATAATCAGATGCATGACTGTATACATATACCTTATAGAGTGCCACAGAGATAATGTATTTTCGTATGAAAAACCTGCGAGTAAGCATTTTAGCACTTCCGCTTCCATCGCCCTAAAATAAGATCTGTGGTTGACAAAACCTTTAAATAGTTTCACGTTTTATTCTATGACATTAATTAAACCAGTTTTCAAAGCATTTATGTGTCTTAAAAATAGCGGTTGCTAACAAGTTGCTTAAAGCGACTACAAACATTGTTGAGGACGTTAAACGTCATCACACATACAAATCTCACAACAAAATTCTCACCATCCAACTTGACAATACCTCAATCACTCCTTCCAAAACAGGATCCTTGGAGTCATATTTGATGACCAGTTGTCCTTCAATGATAACATTGAAAAGACAAGCTTCCTGCAAAGGCTATCAAACCACTCCAGCTGGTTCAGAATGCAGCAGCACAATTGACACCCCTCATGTGACACCCCTTTTCATCTCTCTCCACTGGCTACTGGTTGAAGCCCGTATCAGATTCAAGTCACTAATGCTTGCCTACAGGACTATCACTGGATCTGCACCGGCATACTTTCACACCCTACACCCCATCAAGAACCCCGCTTTCAGCAAACGAGCGGCGTCTTGTATTGCCTTCTCAAAAGCGCAGTAACTCGCTTTCCCGCTCAATCTACTTCACAACTCTTTCCTGGTGGAACATTCTTCCTAACTCAGTCAGGTCAACCACATCTTTCACATCATTCAAAAACTACTTAAAACCCATGTCTTCTGTGAATACTTGCGAGACAAATGAAAATAAAAGCACTAACCCTCTCTCTTTCTCTCAACAGGTATTGGTCTGGATTTTGTGGAAACTAGTAACTTTGTATTAGCACTTATTGTATTATTGCTCCTGTATGAAATATCGCTTTATTGCTCCCTGAACTCTCTGTAAATCGCTTTGGATAATAGTGTCTGCTAAATCACTAAATAAAAATAAATTAAAAAAACTAATGCAACATGGACACATATTTCAAAAAATAATATTAGAAATATTTGTTAACTGAAAAAACAGAAATATACCGTAAAAGAATCCCCCCTATTAAATTATAGAATATAGGGATGTATTAAATAGTTTTCCCCAATTTTTTTGTAAATTTGTTATATGTTTCTGTAATTTTATAGTTTTTTATTTTATTTCAAAAATAAACTTTAAAAAAGAGAAATCTTGTTAAAAAAAACTAAAATTTTCTGGCAGCTGGGGGGCAGCTGGCCGCAGCTTGGGTGCCAGAAATAAACCATAAAATAATGGTTTCAACCTTGTTTTTCTTGTCAATTTTCTGTAACTTTACGTTGTTTTAGTGTATTTCAAAAATCATTAAAAAAATCTTTTTTTTTCTGATCTTCCAAAAGTCTATATGGGGAAAATCCATACAGTAGCTGTTTGGTCAAGGGATCCAGTAAGACGCTAATTTCCGGTTATGCCTTCAAAAAATCATATCTTTACATCATCCCTGTGGCACCCTATACAATTATGTATCACAGTAAGACTAAAAAACCCCACTTCATAATACTGTGAAATTTACAAGAAAAATATCATTTTAGATTATGTAAGATAATGACAATCTATACAAAAAAGTATACCATCTGTTCTAGACTGCTGATTTAGAATACAAATTCATTAGACTTTGTATAGGCTTGTCAGCTTCATTAATTGTTCCTCCCCTTTCGGGTAATGATAATACCGTGCTTGCAGAGACCAGAAAGGCAGTTTATCATAGCTCAGGGGCAAAAAGGTCAAATGTGTTACAACAATGTGGTTCAGGCTAATTTAACATTTCTTCCAGTCAAGTGATTTTAATTTACTTTCTCTCCACTCTTGCCTTTGATTCATGTCCCTTGAAAATTTCAAACCAATTAATTTGATTTTTATCGAATTAATCATTCTTCCTAAAATAACTTAATAGCTATGTAAATACACTGCGCCGTGTCTGAAGGATTTCTGAGAATAATCCTGAGTATGTCTGAACATTTTAGTGATGCTTTAACAGCTTATTGCTACTGTTGTGATTTAGGACCATTGGATCAGCTGTGCATACACTTGCCTCTACACCGTGCTTAAAATCATCTCATTGCAGTTATGTGTGTAATGTGTGATTGTTGGTGTGTATGTTGTCTTGTGTCCGTTCTAACTCAAGCAGGTGTGATTGATGGTGTCTGACTTTTTTATAAGTGGTACAGCCATCCATCAAGCACTTTCGTTGTACACAATTTAGACGCAGCTTGATTAAATATGCTGTTTTATTTCGCTTCCATGCACACACACACACACGCACACGCACACACACACACACACACACATACATACAGAACAGGTCTATTAAACTCTCATATTTCAAACAGATAAACGCACTTGAAACCCTGTTGTGTGAGTGCTGAGGTTAATTGGGTGAAATATTGTCAACATTTGGGTTGAGGAAAGAAAGAATTTCTGGCTAATTACTAGTCAAAACATTTGCAGACACAATAAGGCTTGACTTTCTAAGTTGCTTGTTTGTCATCAGGGGCTGAATTGGGGACTTCCAACTCTGAGATCTAAGACCTTGTCCGTTACCTCACTATGGGTGTTTAAAATGATTTATCATATGCATGTTGTGGGAGAGTACTTTAGAAATGTAAAGCACACAGAAACTCATGTGTTGAGGACTTCAGAACTGCATTTGACTCTTGCAGAGGGCAGAACGATGACATTTAAGTGCATCTTGGGTGTATATTTGGCCAAATAGTTAAGCTAGTCTAGATATGCCTTATAATGCATGAGCTGTACTCGCTGCTACTCCATATAGCAAAATAGAAAGCACTATGCACAGGTAAGCATTCCTTAGGAGACAGGTAACAACACATTGTTGTTAACAACGATATTTGATGACAATTCAACTTGACAAAGAATAATTGGGAAAAGGCAAACATATATAGGGTCTAGGTAATGTGTGTCAGGTGCGAGAGAAATCAAGGATGGCTGATGGGGTGCAATGCATTATGGGGAATGAAGTCCATGGGAAAAAAAGGTCCAATGAAAGGGAGTCCAAAGGGTAAAAACACTGGAAAACTGGCTGAGAACACAAGGGGGCAGACAGAAGCTTTACAGTTCGTTCTTCCTGCAGTTATCACAAGCATGGCAATAATTTACATTGCTCATAAATCATTCAATGATAAAATGCGTCTTTGGTTTTTTAATGTAGGAAAAACCCTGTTGTACCATGCAAAATAATGTGAACATTAATAAAATAAAACACAACACTTATTTTCTTATCCTACATGTATTTAGTTAAAAAAATATGCAACATTTGGTAAATACAAATAAATGCTGCATTTTAACAATGGCAATTAAAAACAGTCTGGAGATCGAAGAAAAAACTGCTGCAGTATTGATATCGAAAGTTTACATCTTTGTTGTGCTTTTAAGAAAAACATGTATACAGTACATTTCATGTGTGGCCAGTTTATTAGTCATGATTTAAAAAATGTTGTGATGCTACAGATGTCGCACGCATTGCCTGTGCGTGCCTGGTTTGGACCGAAACTATAAATAATATAAAACGATACCTTTTCTAATGTTTTGCAGTCTAAAAAATGTGTCTTATGTGCAGGGTTAGGTCACGTTATCGATCGTAGGTTGATGTGTAGACAATCATATTCTCTATAAACCAACTACAGTCGCATTGAAAAAAGGTTAACTTGGACATTTTTATAAGGACTGTTTTTGTTGCACAAAAACATCCACAGTCTGGTAGCTGATGACATAATCTTCAGGTTAACACAAATGATCTGCAGGAACTGTGACTTGAATTGACTTACACAATTGCACACACACAGATATGTGATTTGTGCCACAGTACTTTAGACGGCTTTTCACCTACTATAATCATGCAAATGAAGTATATCAGAGATCAGCCCTGCTGTTTTTTTGGCAGTTCACATCCCTCAACCATCTGAAAGGGGATGTGCATGCTGCTTGCTGTTGCTAGTCTGATGCTGGTTAGATATTCTTGGCTCCTCATCAATACATGTTCAGTTCGGCATGGTTTCGCAGGCGGTGCTGAGCAGAGAGAGAGAACAGAGAGGCGTCAGAAGAAGGTGACTCACCGCAGATTCTGCCTCCTACCGGACCGCTCTATTTGTAACTATGTGCAGTCATTTGGAAAAACCTATCATCTGGGCCAATAGGTCTGGAAATAGAGTATTCGCCAGGGTCAGCTCAACACACGGCTCGCTAGCCCATCGTGCACACCCTACCAGGGCCCTAAGGACAATGAGTTCCAACTCGTGGGAGCCGAAGGTCTTCGATGGCTATTTTCTGCCCGCCCCCTTTGTTGAGGCAACACTTCCGCCGGCGGGTCCTTCATGGCTCTGCTGAGAGGTGGCCTTCTGCTCGGAGACAAACATTTGAATTACTAAATGATTAGGTGGAGTGGAAGCTGGAAGCTGGGAGCAGAGATCGATAAGTCATGGAGATGCAGGGTGGCACGAGCCAATTAAGAAAACTGATCGCCTCTCCCTGATAGAATGAGAGAGATAGACAGGCCTGGAAAAGTAAGAAGGATTGTGTTATCAATGAAAAATATGAAATAAAATGGCTCGGTCTCCTGCCTATATGGGATGCATGCAGATGACAGTATTATTGCAAGACTGCTTTGTTAGTCTTTCTGACAGGTTGACACCGAATACTTGATGATGATAAGCCATGTAATCAAGTTTGCCTAAAATTACATGCGTTGGAAAGACATTAGTTTAGAAACAAAGGTGCCAGATGTCTTGGGCACATAGAAATGAATACAAAATTACAAGAGGCAAAAAATGTTTTATATATATTATACATGGCATTATTGTTCTCTCTATCTATGTTAATGTTTAGCAATTAAATTTTAATATAATATATATATATATATATAACATTATAACCGTATAGTTACATTAGCAATATAACCATAAATTATATGTTTCAGTTTTAAAGGGATTGTTCACCCAAAAATGAAAATTCTTTCACCTTGTCATTTCAAACCTGTGTGACTTTCTTTCTTCATCAGAACACAAAAGAAGATATTTTGAAGAATGTTGCCAAGCGAACCACACCGGTACTCACTGACTTGCATTGGTTTTCTGCAAATACAATTGAGGTGAATGTGGGCCGCAGTTGTTCGGTTACAGACATTCTTCAAAATATCTTATCTTGTGTTTTGCAGAAGACAGAAAACCATACAGGTTTAAAATGACAAGAGTGTGATTAAATGATGACACGTTTTTCACTTTTGGGTAACCTATCACTTAAAGTATGTCAATTAAACACCTATTCAGTTTAGCCGAATTTGGAGATGATACTATAAAGTGTTCAAACTGTGATAATTTAACTCCGTTCAAGTGTGTTTAAGAAATTGTTTACCAAAAACAAAACAAATGATGTCCTCGTTTACCCCTATGTTGTTCCAGCCCATATAAATACCTTCTGTTAAACTTCTTTTGCGTTTCAAACAATTTTTTCATGCAGGGAAAATAAATGAGACGAACGCTGTCAGGTTTACAGTCAATGAGTGAATAATGAATTGCATTGTGTGGCGGGCAGAACGAAGAGCTGTCGTGTGGCTTCAGAAGACGCGTGACATGTTTACAGTAAATTCAAGTGAATAATATCAGAATCACCATCATTCTTTTCCATCATAATATTGTTTGCTGCTGCGACCCTAGATTCTGACTGAGAAAAAACATATTGGCTTAAATAGGTTTGTTTTTGTTATTCTCCAAAAAAACAGCTTGATTTAGTTTCATAACATCTTACATCCAACACAAGAGCCCCGCATGCAAACACACTTTGATTAAAAACATTATTACGCCTGCCTTTTAATGGAAACGCTGCATTGACCGTATTGATGCCCTGCAGGTGCCGGTAACAGTGTAATAAACCTCGAAACTAACACGTTTGATTGACACGGAAGTCCAGAACACCAAGAACACTTAAATATCAAGATGAATAAATATCATTTAGAAGATCTGAAAAGGTGAGCTGAGGGGAAAGATCTCCTCATTCAACTACATTTCTCAAGATATTAAAACTAATCTTTGTATAGCCAATGTTTAATCTTCACAATCTAAAGCACCCCTGAAATATTAATTCACTTGAGAACATCATTTCCACACCTGCATATCTCCTATCTGCCTATGATGGCCGCTCTGAAGTCACATCTATAACAGCATACATTTTTTTAGCCATGCTAATATTTATTTATTATTATTTAAAAATAATATGTCATGAGACTAAACCAGAAAACTGTAAATGATAACATTATTGTAAATATTAGTTTGCAGCTAAAGAAATATATATCCATATAACCTTTTAGCAATGCAGCAAGACTTTAATGTCAATTGCAAAGCTCAAATTCAAAAAGAATTTGATGAAAAAATGTAATACCAGATTTTTGATGGCAAATCAAATTTGAGCGTATAGGTGACAAGCAGAGATCTGATTCACATGTCAAGAGGAGACATGGCTGATGTAAGTGATTGTTAAGAACTTTTCTTTTCAGCGAAGAATCTAAAGACCAGGAAACTTCAAATCAATTTGTTCTCCATTTATCTCTTTGGTGTGTAGTAGTAACTATTTTGACCTTGAGTTATCATTTTTTGTCCACAATAAAATAAAACCCTTGCTCAGCCATGCATAATAGTTAAAAAGAATCCATATTTCTATATTATGTCATGTAGCAAGAATGTGCTTTATACCGAACTGAAAGACGTACATATAAAGTATATGCATTTAGTTACATACGTTACATTGTTCAACTTTTCACACGCTGTGATTAATACAGTAAGGAAAAAGTGAAGCTGGATCGGATTCTTGAGTCATAACAACCTTAACTTCAAGGTTTCAGTTAGCCGGAGAATGTGAAAAATGAAAAGCCATTATGAGGAGAAAATGTTTGGGATCTGAAGAATGTAACCAAGTTTTTCACTTATTAAAGTGAAGCGGCAAAGCCCTTGAAATGAGGACGGGCCAATTTCCAGATGTCAGCCAAGTCTTTTAAAAACCCAGTGGCCTTTACTTAAAGGAAAGAAAGGGAACACAGCGACGTAGAAGATCTGTGTAATTATTGGTTACACATCTTTTCCGAGCCATTCTCAGACAAACTAAAAGTTAGAAGTGATAAGAGTGAAATTAGAATTATGACTGCAGGCACTTCTCTCCGATACAATGCTGTTGAAAAATAGACCCCGCTGTTAATAGAAGAGGTTGTACAGCACTGGAGCACACGCTCATAAGATTTAAAAAATTTTTTACTGTTCGGTTCCTGACGGTGACACAATGTGGTGAACAGAGAGACACATGTGTGTTTTGGAAGCCCTGGTGCGGTTGCTGTCATGAGTACCTGTTTAGGTGTTGCCTTCTTTGGTGAAATTTGAAGCCTCAACTGTCTAAAGATATTTTGCCTCAGATTGTTTATTTTCAGCTAGACTGATACTGTGAAGCTTATGTCTGTTACAGCCACTTGTGTGCTGTTCAGAATGGAGTTCGATTTATTTAAATTCCCGTTAAAGTCCTGAATTTGAATTGCAGGATTCAGATTTGAAAGTATATTTGAACTAAATTAAAATAAGTTCATATTGATCTTGTAAGTGTACATGTGCAAAAAAAACCTTTCACCACTAGGGAAGTAACGATTCAGCCGGTTGAAAACCGGTTATAATATGTGACGATTCAAGTCAGTTAAGATGTTAAATGAACCGCAATACATGCTTTGAACAGCAGGGTGTAAAAAATAAAAAATCCAAGAAAAGCAGAGACAAAGTCTTAGTTTGTTTATATTAAAAATACTTTTGTATTATATTTTATTTGTTTTGGAATTTGTTATAATTGTTATAAAATTTGTCAAATGACAAAACTAAACTGCAAAGAAATGATCAGCATTTGACAAATAATACAAAGGCGGTTGTGCCTTTCTAATTCGTCTTAACTCATTAAGTAAAAATAAACAGTGAACAGTGAAAAATGAACAGGATCGTGAATCGCATCTTGAATGAATTGTTACACCCCTAATCATCACAATTCAATCTCATTTTAATTCCCCTCTCACATTTACAATCTTTATACAGCCAGCTCAAGCCTCATAATATATCATTAGATAGATAAGTGCACATTTTTTTATCATAATTGAACAGTTTGAGCTTTGCACACTTCAGCCAATGCAAGATTAAACGTATTTAAATTCTGGTTAGAAAACAACGATTTGTTCATTTCAATCCAGGACTGTTTATTATCACTGTGACAACAACAAATGGAACCTTCTTACATGCCCGTCAAGTGCATCCCTGACTTATTAATAATATACTGCGCATGAGTCCATTTTAAATTAAAGTTTGGGTTAAAATTGAGCCTTGATCCGAACATTATCTTGCTTTTAGTGAAAACACTATTTCTATCTGAAATAAGTAAAAAACTCGGTCAGGCTGGCAAACTCTATTTCTATAAAGGCACAGCAACTTAGATATGATCCGATAGTTCCAGTAACCCTTAGGCTTTAAGGCCACAATTTTAAAGAATACAAATTATGTAGAAACTAGAAAATGAGGGGAAACTGTCTCTTCAGTGTTTTATTTATTATTTGCATTATTATTTTTAAAGGCATCCATGCTTGCAAATAGCTAGAACCTTTTACTTTGAGGATGGCAAGTCCCAGAATAGTAATGTGATTGACTGTCAAAGTCCTTTAATGCAAACGACACAACAAACAAGAAAAACAGGCCCTAATGAGGCCACATATTAAAATCCTCTTTATCCAGGGCTTTTAATTGCATCAGCTCGAACTGCGTTTGATTGGCCAGCAGCTCTTTGATTCTCAAACTCCTATGTTTGTGCAGACCCCTTTCTACCTTTTGTTTTCCTCTCCCTCCATTCTTAGCCAAGATTGGTTACCAGGTTACCAAGGTCAGATTTTGGGATGATTTGCATCTTTATTGCCGATACTGACCCGGCATTCTCAAAACGGAGATCGCCAGTGACAGCGACCAGCATGTTAGCTGCAGAGCACAGCACATATATTATAAATGAGCATATGTTTATTCTTTTGCTTCTCTTGAGTTGACCTGGCCTCAGAGGAAACAGCTCTGGGAGAATGTGGGTCAATTAGAGGCAAACATGTGATGATATGAAATCAGTTTAATTATTTATGGATTTTTTTCCAGCGTGGAGCTCATCAACATTTAAAAGCGCAGTAAAGGGTGTGCATGTTTTTAATGTCCACATTGCATACTATAATATTTAAGTGTAAATGAATTCATATGATGTCAGTCCATTGAGACCATTTTTTACCAAATGTCAAATTTTCAAGGCGAGGCGTATTGCATTGCGGGATATTTATACAGTGTTCTCATGCTGTATATGTTTTTGTTATAAGCTCAGTGGTTATGATTTGGCTTTAAAAAGCAGACTTTGCATTAGACATTTAAACGTTGACACAATGTAGTTCCATCGTTTATTATGCAAAAAGAAAAGAAAATGTTGTTCTCAGGCTGTATACAGTATATGTTTTTGATATAAGCTCAGTGGTTATGATTTTGACACAACGTAGTACCAACATTTATAATGCAAAAAGAAAAGAAAACTGTCTTTAAAAAATCAACTAATGATAATATATTGCTTGCTTGGTACTGTATATATTTTCAGGTAGCTTTCCATCTACAACCTCAGCCCAACATCGCACAGCAGGATGCAGTTATTTTATAGTTATAATGATAACCCAGTTCCCAACAAATCTAAACCTACCTGTACAATACTCAAACAAATGTTTTCGCATGTCAGAATCCCCAAAACTTTTCTTCTGCTAGGAGGAACGGGGATGTGGTGCTTATGTAAGCACAAAGAGAGCCGGGAGGCGAGACTGTATCCATGGCCCCCCGGAGGGCAGGAAAAGAGAGACGCCATGCGTGCAACACTTCATCAGACAGCACAAACAACCGCCATAGAACCGCAATTAGGTAAACCTCACAGTGGAAAGGGTTTGTACCTAAAGACGTACCTGAGCTTAAAAGCGTTCAGACGTTACTGTAGCGCAGCGTGTAGCCAACCGGCACGTTCTCCTCGCTCTCCCATCTCAAAGAAAAAGGGATTCAATTCTTCAAAAGCAACATACAAACTCTGAGGCAGTGAGGCAAACTGTTCTCAGAGTGCACAGAGAGAAAGATCAGGAGTTCAAATGAGTTAATGAACTAGAAAAGTTGAACTATAAAACGCATTTATAAACTATAGTTTTACTTCGGGATATAATTAAAATAAGATTCAGGGTGCGAACATTTTTAGAGGTGAGGACTAGTACAAAATCTTCCCTCGTATGAATGAAAGTACAGTATGATTGTCTTTTCTAGTCTTCAGTGTACTGCAGAATTAATAGCACACTTTTCTTTCTTGAACACAACTGTTATGGTCTGATATTAAGCTCTCATATTTTAATATCTATGCTTCTCAACTGCCCTCCTGTTGACATTGTCATGAACGTGGGTGGTGACGACCAGTTACTCTACTACTAGTTAATATTGAATTGATTACTGCTCCGAAAGTATTTAAGTCTGTATTACTAATTACTTTTATATCCTATATCAACCTTGATTAGTTAAGTGATCTAAGGATAGACATGAAACGGCTCTTTTAATTCATTCAAATAAATATATAAAATACATAAAGTAGTATTATAACTGACCAAATTATAACAAATGTGAGAATAATACATTAAAGCATCGGTTTTAAAGTTAGACTTTGAATTTTGATGTCAATTCCATGTTTGCACACACAAATATTACACAAAGGTTTAATTACATCAGAAGTAACTGTAATTAAATTCATGATCCCTTACTTACTTTTTCAAAGGGAAAGTAATTTAATTACAGTAACTAGTTACTTAGTAACTAGTTACCAACAATGGTGACGACAAGGACAGAGGACCCAGACGCAGACAGCGGGTAAGGGGTTAACAAGACAATTGTCATGACAGACATGCTTTTGTCAGGTCTGATGTACAAAACGTAGCAGTCAGGTGCACCCTGAATATGCTACATCCAACTATTTTATAATATTTTTGTTGATATTTGTACACTTTCCCTTTGTTTGAATTTTAGTGGCATCTAGCGGTGAGGTTGCGAATTGCAACCAATGGCTTTTGAAGCACTAAGGTGGCTGACACAGGACTAAGATGTCGTCATGTTTTCTGTTTTCGGTTATTTGCCGAAGGAGATTTTGGCTGTGTCTGAAATCGCCTACTTCCATACTATATAGTAGGCAAAAATTTGTATGAGTCAAGAGCAGTATGTCTAATCCTTAGTATGCAAAAAGTAGGAGAGAAATACCCGGATGGTCTATTACTTCCGCCGAGATTGGTGAGTGTGGATCGGATGGACACTTCTCTATCTCATGATGCCACGGGAGCTGAGTAGACACTATACACTTGCAGACTTTTTGATTTTGTTTCCTTAATAAGTGCACTTGTCTTGGTTGTCAGTATAAATACCTAAACAAGATACATTTACTCGAGAAGCAACATTGCGTAAGATAATACGACTTGTTCAAACAATATCTCTTAAATTACGTTTTTAACCCATTGGCAATTTTTTTCTAGTTTCAGATAGAAACACACCAACTAATCAAATCTGCAGACTGGCACAGACTTTCTGCAACAAGTCCAGACTAAAAATCTGGGCAAAATATGAGCAAAAGTCTTGTAGTGTAGTATTTAAATATGCTTTTATCAATGCTCACGTGTAGGTTGCTGTTAATATGTCATAGATCAAATGATATGGTATGGGTCACATGACCATAAAACATGGCGGGCGCAGTATGTCCGAAATTCATACTATACTCCCACTCATATTATATAGAACGTACTGTTTAAATGGCCGATGTGTAGGCACTTATTCAAATTCAGTACATACTGTCACAGTATGCGATTTCGGACGCCAATGTATTTATGAAACAAGCCCTGTAGAGCAGTTTGTTCGTGTAGAAACAACAAGGTGAATTCCATGCAAGTGGACCTGCGGTGTATCATAGAAAAAGCTCATTCTAAGATAATCAAAACCTAAATTTTAATATGTAAGGTCTTTATACACCTCTGAACACATGGTTATGTACATTATATTGCATTTCTGTCAATAGATACTCCATAATCTTCCACATTGCACCTGTAATACCCTCTACACAGTATATGCTGTATTACACCATATTGTAATCAGTTTTTAGTTTATCAGTTTTGTTTTGCAGTAAAACTCTAACATCTTTATAACAAGATAGATGCATTTACTTGAAGCAAACTTGCACATGATATTAGAACTTGTTTATTTATCTTTCGCGAGAAACTAGAAAAAAATTGCCAATGGGTTAAAAACGTAATTTAAGAGATATTGTTTGAACAAGTCGTATTATCTTACGCAATGTTGCTTCTCGAGTAAATGTATCTTGTTTAGGTATTTATACTGACAACCAAGACAAGTGCACTTATTAAGAAATTTATTTTTCGCAGTGTATAAAAAAAGAGAAATATTCTTTCTTAATATTAGTGTGGTTTATAATACTCACACACACACACACACCAAAGTTTCAATATTATTTCTTTATTATGCCATAATTGTGCACTGATGTTGCCAATAGCTGAGAGGAAAAGAAAAACAGCTTGCTTTTATATTTGTTTCATAATGCCTGCTACCGTCTGGGCCCCACAAATGGTAAGAGACTCGAAGGTATATGCCCAGTTTACCCCGCGGGTTCCTCTGAGCTTGTTTATTGTATAAGCGGGCAGATGATTTACAACTCCCTTGCCAAAACACGTTAAGTAATGAAAGGTCTGTTAAATTTCCACCCGCTTATAATATTTCATAAAAGCCTTTGCCTATTAAAAAGACAAAGGGGAGGTGGGCTTTATTATTTATAATGGGACTGGACCCAAACCTGCAGGAATGTGATTAAATTTGTTTCCTGCATATTATTCAAGGATTTAACTGTATTCTCACGGACCCACACGCAAACACAGACAAACACAGACACATCCTAACGCTATTTGTAAAATAACTGTAAGTGAGGGGCACATCGCTGGCAGTAGAGTATGTCACATCTGTTGGCACGGCATCATGTGTTTAACGTGACGTCCCCAAAGTATTAGTGTCCCAGTAAAACAGACCAGTGGGTAAACGATGCCGTAAGTCTTATGACCTTGACCAGATGGTAGGAACTCAGGGGCCGTGGACACACCGTGGGTCATTTTCCAAGGCACATAAATACACAAAAATGTACTTTTGAACATTTAGTGATAAAAGTGCTGTGGAGACAATTAGGCCGGTCAAGCCAGTGTTTGGATCTCAGATCAAAGCACATGTGTGATCATAGATTTTTTTCCAATCGAAGTAAATAAAAAACACTTTAAAAATGTTATGTTGGTTTGAGGTGCAGAGAAGGCAAGGTTAAAATCGCGACACAAATATATGTAGCTACCTTTGAGAAATAACAGCTCATGTGAGTTAATAGCAGGTGTCGAGATGACGGCACAAGGATTCTTTCAGGTTCAAGTGCCGTCCGGATTTCACATGGTTCAGTACTTGTATAAGCTTCCATTTTCAGCCTCCCAGACGGCTGTGAGATGAAATCCATTGTACGCCTTATATAAAAATCAGGCAATCAGAGGGCTTTAAAGGAAAGCGGGTGGGAGGATAATAAAATAGAAAAAACATGAAAGACTTTTTACAGCTTTTTAAAAGTACACGTGTCAAGTCCCTATGAATATGAATGTATAGTTTTGTGTAAGCATTAATGAAAGCCCAATAGACAACTCAATAGATATGAATACCTAGCCAATTTAAGTCAACTTTTATTATCGTCCATTTGCACTGTACATTGATTTCATTCGATTTCATTGTTTGCCCTAGCTGTGTGTTTTAATGCAAGACATTTTTACCATATTCTGCTACAAGTGCCATCGAATAATAATAATTTAGCAAAGACAGCACTTTGTTTTTTCTGCAATTGCATCAACTACAAATAAATAAATATAATAAATAGATTAACTGGGAGTATCTTTTGACAGTCCTGGTTTCATATCGTAAAAGTGTTGGTCACACTTTATTTTAAGATCCAATTCTCGGTATTAATAAACCATTAACTATGACTTTTGCCTCAGTAAACTACTAACTTGTTGCTTATTAATAGTGAGTAAGGTAGTTGTTAGGTTAGGTATAAATTAGGATTAGGGAAGTAGAATATGGTCATGTTGAATATGTGTTTAAAAGTACTAATAAACAGCCGATATGCTAAAAATAGTCATCTTATAAGCAACTAGTTAATAGTGAGAATTGGTCCCTATACTAAAGTGTTACCAAAGTTTTTACTCAAGTTATTGAGTTGGTATCACTCTCCACAGTCTGGGATTAAACTGTAGCCAAACTTTGGTGCTTTATTGATCCAAAACTGTTGGACTATTATCATCATAATGCCTTCTGAAGAATACAGCTCATGGAAGAAGATCTCTCGCAGCTGTTTTGAGGGCTTGTCAAGTTACACAGATTCAATTTTGTATTGGCATATGGTGGATGTGGCGGAGGACAGTATGGGAACAGCCCTGTTCGTACTTGTCATGTCATTAATTAAAGAACTTGGCTGAAATAAAGCAGTCTGTGCAAATTCATACCATCTGTATCTTAATAGAGAACACAGACTTCTCAAACAGTCACTTGCTGCTTTTTAAGTCGCTTATTGATGACTTTGGGTGCGTTTTTGTCTAGTCCACAATTATGGGACGTTTTGCCTTTCAAGCGTTTTTATTTGGGTCTTTTATATTTCTCCTGTCCTATGTCCTATTCTAGAATGCTTGTAAGCAAACATCAGTTCTTGGCCACCGTTGACTACCATAGTAGGAATAATTAAAATGCTAGTCAAAAGTCTCCCAGAAATATTTGCTTTCCTACATTCTTCAAAATATCTTCTTTTTTGTTCATCAGAACAAATGCATTTTTACATATTTGGAGCTTGAGGGTGAGTAAATGAAGACAAAATGTTCATTTTTGTGGGAACTGTTCCTTTAAGTTCCAGTTTGAGTGATTTAAAGTACAAAACTTGACTCTTTATCGCTCTCTCTCTCTCTCTCTCCGTCAAGTCCCCCAGTGAGAGCCCTGGAGCAGGAGTGAGGAATCTGTTTCACTGTGATAAAGAGCTGATCAGTGGCTCCCTAGAGTCCAGGCAGTGCTGGACCCCTCACACCAGCATTTGTCCCCTGCCACTTAGACATAAGACATAAGGAGACATGGTGAGGTGGAGCCACTGGGAAAATGGATGCATGCAGGAGAAAAGTAACCGGTGAGAATGACAGGAATTATGAATGAAGATCGAGTACTATTGCTCACTTTCAAAGGTAACAGTTGAGAGCCACAGGAAACCAGTGCGCCCGCTGTCACACCCAATTTCTGAGGACATTTTCTGGAAATAACAGGACTTTTTTAAATAGTTGTGTTGTAATGGATAATGTAGGAATGTCAGTTCGAATGCAATGATTGAATGTTTTTTGATCTTACGTCTTCCACAGACTATATAAATTATAAAATATCTTTAGACCACTAGGATGTGAAGAGACTTCCAACCTGCGTAACAAAAAAATGTTCTGGACAGGTCTGCCCACGCAGACCTGCTCTTGGTAATTTTTTCTTGCTCTTGGTAATTTTTTTATTATTTATTTTATAAAAAAAAAATATTATTTAATTTAATTTGTTCTTGCTCTTGGCAGTTTTTGAATTGTTTTTTTTTATTTATCTTCAGTTGTTCATTTTAGTGCTTCATTTCAAACATATTTCAGTGTTTTCCTGATTACATTCTAATTTAAATTTTCAAGTTTTTTGATACATTTTTAGTCCAGTTTTTTATTTGATTTCAAACTAGATTTAGTGAATCTATAATAACCTCAATTTATAGGTTATTAATTTATGTAAAATCCCAAACAAATCTTTCTTAAAAATGTGAAAATTTTGATTAAATCTAAAAAAAAATGCTTTGCAGAAGCCAAATTCCACTTTTCATTATAAACTGTATTGTAATTCAAAGTAAGTTAAACAATAAAACGTTTACGCAGCATTTACTTTTACATACTTAGCATGTTTTTATTACATCCATCTATCCATACATACATACATACAGTACCAGTGGCGGCTGCTGATCTTTTAAAGAGGGGAAGCTCATTTTCGGCCTAAATCATAAAAATTGTCCATTTATTTATATGTAAATTCTGCCCTACGTTCCTTTTCAAGAAAATGTTCTAATATATCTAATATTATATATATATATATTTAACTCAACAGGAGGAAATGTGGGAATTATGTTAAACTGAAACAATGAATGTGGTGTGAAATTGTGTGAAATATACGATGAAGGTTGCAGCAGTTTGTCTTTCGACTACACATGCAAAATCCGCGATGGGACTGAGTTGGAAATGGAGACACAGAGTGATACGCGTCATAATCTGAAGACCACGCCCACGCCCACACCAACCGTCTCTTTGCATTGCGAGAAGCTGCCGCCTCCTTGTCATTTATGATTTATAACAAAAAAAAATAAAAAAAATGTCTAAAAGCTGATATGTGACAATGTGTATAGCAAACAAGCTAAAAAAAAAACAAGAAATACGTTTTTATAAGCTGTCGACCCCAAAAAACGAGCGTTTTAGGACATAAAAGTGGATTAAAAAGAGATGACAGACCCTCCAATCATCACGCAGACGCTCGGAGTCCGGGCCAGCCCACTCCTCCATTCATCCCAGAGACGCTGAGCGTCCGTGGGCGGGACATAATCGCAGCATTATCCAATGACCGTCTTGTTTCTAAGCACTGAAAAAAACTGTTTAAAGCAGCCCCATTGAAGTCAATGGACGCTGGGCTTCAACAGAGTAATGCACTGTACGCTACGGGAATGAATGAGAAGGAAATCGAGTCAGCCGTAAGTAGCTGATCTGAACGAAATTGTTTCGTTCGAGATGAACGTGTTTAACGCATTTTTAGTCAATAAAATGTTAACATAATAGTACATATATTTGACCATTCATTTTTTGACAATTATAGAGGAAGCTGAGCTTCCCTTGCAGTCTTAAAGAAATCGCGACTGTACAGTACACACAAAACATTGTGTCTGTATTCCCACGCATGCACTACAGTGTCAATTGCAACCAAAGCAATTTAATACAAATTCATGAAAATGTAGCACGTAATGCTGTTCAATTAATGCAGTTCAACCTTTAGACATCATGACAAAGATACCTGACTTCAAAGCAACCACCATAATACATCATATATAATAATTTATAATTACAGTCAGTGCACGAATGGTCAGGTTTTGTTTAAGTGGTTTTATTAATAGGCTACGTGTTGCAGCTCGTGTCCCTGGTTATTGGTTCTACATTCTAACTCAAATTTGTTTAAACCTTCACACACACCAGGCTCCATGCCTTACGAAAACAAATCTTGATGCGAAGGAAACACAACTGTCAGGCAGGATTCAAGAACTGTTTTGTTTTGATCAAGACCCGACCCCCATCTGGGCCCTTGGATCCAGAGCTCAGGGTGGGATGCTGTCTGTGGTTTAAGTTAAAGCTTGCAACTGTTTACTCCTGCTGGTTTGTAACGCATCCAAGCAGTCGAGCAATACACCGTGTTACACAAATAATAATTTGTGCAAGTTTGTAGTTATACTCTCCAAAACAGCTAATATCTTGCTAACATAGCATATCATATTTTGGGCTTTTGGCAGGATCATAAGCATCTTACAAACATAAAGATACACCGTGGTACCCCACAGAGATTAAGGCTCAATATCTCACAGAGTTGCTTGATCAGATTCTGATGCTGCTGTTTTTTCCCTAGTGAGGACTCTGTGAGATACTTCACGGTGAGGCATATCAATATCCAGCTATAGTGTAAGCAAAATCAATACAGCTGAATACATAAGTACAAATCTCTCCCTTCACCGTGAGAGGCCTTTGCTCTTTAAGGCAATGATACAGGCTACTAAGGTTCTTGAATAGCTGGGTGCCACATGTTTTATTGACGGGGTCACAAAACCTGTATCTGAGAGCTAAGGTTCTTACATTCAGATTCAAACAGAAGTTTCGTGCAATGAAAGAGAATGGTGACCACGGCTGTCTCTGGTCCCCATCCATTTTGTTTCCTTATGTTTTATACATATAGTTTTTGCTCGGTAACCTTGACGGCATGCCCTTGCGATACATCCGGTTACCCATCCAACCCTATTGATCTACTACTGTACAGATGTCAGATACACTCATAAATAATTTCGGATTCTTTCATTTCTTCAGAAGTATTTCAGCCGCACAGTATGTGTGATGGTTGAGATTTGCCAAATTCGTGACACGCGTGCTTTGTTTATACATTAAAAGTTTCACCCAGACCTTAGGCTTGACTCTGACTTTGTTTAATAACTGGAACTCAATATCTGTGTGTGTTTTCTTATAACTTGTAAAAACGTGTTTAATATTACTTTGCGGCGCACCATCCTGAGCAGCGTTATTACTCGTGAGTTCAAGCAGCTGTACATCTCTATGTTGAATAGACAAAACTTTATATTATCAGAGTGGCGAGACGCGCAGAGGTCCAAAGCAATGTACACGAGTTATAAGAGACGTATCCCTGAGCAAATTATTGATTTAAAAAGCAAAAGGAAACGAATGAAGATGGTAAAAATAGTAAATGTAATTTTCTCGCTCTTGTATTTAAGTCAATTTTCTCTTGTCTAATAAAAAACACAACTTTATTTGTTAGAAATCAATGTCTGTGCAAGGAGGAAGTTTGACTTTTAAACAAAAGTTGTGTGAATCAGTTATTCTAAGTGAACTTTTCAGTATTAAGTTCGTATCGCTGTGGTCATCTCTGTAATGTGGGGTAAGGAATGGTAATGAAATTCATTTTCCTGCGCAAGATCACTGAACCAACAAGCATGAATCATTTCATTAATCTACTGGCAACTTAATGACTCAAGTTAACAGCTGCCATCATTGTGATTATGCCATTTATTGCAGCACTCGGAGGAACGTGCTCGAGAACACAACTGTAGCAGCTTCTTTAATTTTAAGCTCTTTGCTTTCTTTAAACACACTAATAACACCAATTAATAAGGCTTAAGTGGTAGACGAACGAAACAGCCAGGTTATATCTTTATCATCAGATACAGTCACATCTTCATTCAAAATCACAGTGTGGAAATGACAATGTGGTCATACGCAGCGTTTTATCTTTACAAAAACAAACCTGCGTTCTGTTTTGTGTTTGGGGGTCCTAGAGACCCCAATGATGTATGGGTAACGAATAGTAATTTCAAATTTAACATATTTTATTTTTTGCCTTTTTCTAATAGAAAATCACAACCTAGTAGGCTGAAGTGAAATTTGATTGAAAACAGAAAGGTATTTTTTATGTGTCTGAAGTATTTGTTCGAGCAAATGATGAAAAAGGACAAAATAAACAACTTGCATGTGTGAACAACAGCTACATATTGCAGTGTTCACCCGCAACCTGTTTAGAGAATCGCATTTTATAATTGGGGTCTCCGAGACCCCAAAAATATGAGTCATTGTTTATATTTAGTATCACAAAATTCATAAACCTGGATAGCTTAAAACAATACTAACATTGTTATACTATTATAATTCTTTCATCCTTAAAGAGCATAAGAGTAACATGACAAGACAAGATTCTTTCTCCCAAAATTATGATAATGAGTTGAAATGAATATGGTTCTCTGCCAGGTAAAGAACCATGTGTTTTCTTTCTTTTGAGTTAGTTGCAATGGACTTAAACAGATAGAGTGTCTGGAGTGTTTGTGTATGTGTGTGTGTGTATTGGAGGCATTAAGAACTTACAATCAATAATTCAAAGATTCTCAGTCGAGGAATATATGTCATAAGCATTTGTCTTGATGTTCAAGGTGGGGGGATATGTCTGAAGGATATGCCTGATGTTTTATTGAACATAAAATATGCAGTTGTACAAAAAGAGCACCAACCAAATGTTCTTTTAACTTTACGAAAACTCATTTGTCCACAGACTAGTTGGGCTCTACTCATCGATTTAGGTTAAATTTTAAACATTCTTAGCCATTCTGTTTTGAAACTCTCTCTTATGTTTTTAGTTTGTCTCTATTTATGTTGTGTGTTAAAAGGGAATTTCACCCCAAAATGAACATTCTGTCATCATTTATCTACCATCATGACTCTTCAAAGCGAGATATTTTGAGAAATGTGTTTTTCTGTCCATAAAATGGGAGACAATGGGGTCTAATGTTACTCGTTTGCAAACATTCTACAAAATATCTTCTTTTGTGTTCTGAAGAAGAACAACTTCAGACAGGTTTGGAGTGACATGAAAATCAATAAATGATGAGAAACATATCTCTTCAATGCTTTAATGACAAAATCACAAACAGTAATTTTGGGGACATTGTTGCTGCAAAGTAACATTGAATAGTAAATTAACCAATGACAATGAAAAGAGAAAAATCAGCCCTCATATACTGATGTTGAAAAAATTAAGAGAGCATTTCAAAGACTCATTTCAAAGACATTTCAATTTTTCAGTTTTTCTAAATGTAATATTTATGTACATGTATGTGTTTAGATAAAAAGATAGTTTTTATTTCATTTTGTTAACTAACAATATTTCTCCTAAATAAATACAAATATTGTTTCGATTTGCAGAACATGAAAACTGGAGAAATACCGCAAAGTTTATTTTTACATTTAAGCAAAACAGCAGTAATATTTCTACATTTATTTAGGAAAATTTCAGATTGTTTTAATCTGACAACCTGTATTTTGATATATATTTGTATTTAGTCTCTTCACCTTTCCGACCTTTTGAGGTTAAACAAAATCAACGTTTTCTGAATCTTCAGAACCTCCCTACACCAGCCACGTGTTGAAAAAGAAAAAATGAGTTTGTGTGAGCTCTATTTTGTATCCTATTCGTGGAAAGTGTCCAACGGCTTTGCAAAAAAGATGAGCTGTCAGCTGTTGGAAAAAGCTTTTCTCGCTCTCTTTTCTAATACTTTTAGGAGGGGTGATTTGCTTGCTAATCATGATGAAGTAGCGTTCTCACACTTCTGACCTAATTGGCGAGACCCCCGGTGCTGAAGCAGAGGCCGACCTCAGTACAATGCAGCCATTGTGTTCCTCTGAAGCTCTGGGTTTGTTGTCATTCAGCCGAACTGTGCGATTCTCACGTCTGGGAAGGCGAGGGACAAAAAAATCCCATCCAGTCGCGTTTAAGTGTCTGCACCCACTCTGATTGTTCAAGTGGGAGATATAAATTTAGTGCACAGCCTTCTGATTGTATCTATAAACAATGTATATTCTGGATTCTGGGCCTAATTGGAGCTCTGAAGGGATGCTATAGCTGAGATGAGATCTTAAATAGGAGCCAGTGGTCTGCTGGTATCGCACGCAGTGTGACTCCGAACAAGATGAGTTGATTTTTATAAATAGATGCTGGAAATGGATGCTGATCTTTTTGCTGATTCTGTCACTTTAAGTTCAGTCTAGCTTTAAATAGACTAAGGAGCACATCATTGAAAGACATTTGGAGCGGATTCCTTGCAAAGTTAGAGCAAGCAAACGATAACTTTTCTGGCTATGATCAAAAGTTGTAGAAACTCGAAAGTCTGGGTTGCACACTGTTCACATACTTGTCAAATTACCCGGAATACAACGTACCACAAACGCTGGCTTCTTCTCACGTTGTATGCATTTATTTTTTATGTGATTTTTGTTGATCATTTAGATTGGATGACTAAATCAATTACATGCACCGTACGTTGCATTGGCAAAAGGAGATGACAAAATGTAAAACACATTAATAGCATAAACTTTCCGTGAAAACATAGTTTTTCATTTTCTACAGTAAATGTGAAGCGTAAAACTAGTTTGCACAGGTAACACCGAAATGCAGTTTCTTGTCTCTCTCGCTCTGGTAAATGATGGATGGATTAATATTGAGTTCTGAATCCTGCTGCGTTCAATAAGTCACCTCTACAGGCTGGTCGAGTCATTCTTCCATAGAGAGGAGACATTTCAACTTCTCCCAGCCGTAAAACGTCTTTAGATTTACCATGGTTATTACCTGTATAGAAGTGTGAGTGTCCGTGGGTGTGTTTGTCTGCATGTAACGTGATTAGATGAGCGTGTTCTTGTTGGGGTCTCGAATAGTTTACCTCCTCTTGAGGTTTTAAGTGTATTAGGCTAAGGTACTGTCTTTTCCCTTAAAGGGACAGTTCATCTTTTACTCGCCCTCTATCATTCCAAACCTGCATGACTTTCTTTCTTCTGCAGAACACAAAAGAAGATATTTAGAAAAATGTTGGTACCCAAAAAACACTGGACCACATTGACGTCAATTGTACGGAAACAATGGAGACATTCCTCAAACATTTACTTTTGTGTTTTGCAGGAAAAAGAAGTCATACAGCTTTATGTCATTCCAAACTAGAACATGATGCGAGAATTTTCAGTTTTGGGCCTTGAACTTAGTAGTAATAAAAGGAAGTTTTCCAGTGGCTCAGTGGTTAGACCATGGCACTAGCAATGCCAAGGTCATGGGTTTGATCCCAGGGGATTGCACATAGTCAGAAACAAATGTTTAATATAATGCAATGTAAGTCGTTTTGGATGAAACACACACACACACATATATATATATAGACATAAATACATACTTTTGGAGTACATTTGTATTTACTCAAATATATTAGTGAAATAATATAAGAAAATCTCCTCATTTAAGTTTGTTTTCTTTTTTCAGCAGATAATTGATTTTGGTTTGTTTCAGAGCAAAAAAAAAACGAATTAAAGTTTGTTAGATTTGTGTTTATGAAGAACTATTTGCATATGTGCTAAGAAAAACTAACTTAATTCAAGAAAATATATTCTCTGAAAACAACCCTTATTATTATATGCAAATCATTTTAAGGATCATTCGATAATTACAGTGAAAACAAGACAAACATACAGATTTGCAGAATACTTTTTTGCCAACATTTTTTCCCTGTGCCGTCAAATTAAACGAAATACCATTACTTGTGGTAATACGTTTTACACTGTCCCCATGTTTCACTTTTGATATGCTGCTTTGAGATTGTGATATTCTTAGATATCTGTATAGCACATTATTAACATGATCTCTGATCTCATTCCTCATCAGAATTCCTTCCATGTCACTTACAGGTGTCGTCCTCTTCACTAATGAGGAAGAACATTATTATAGCATCATTTGCACTCTATACTGCTCACTTGCACACCAGGAATATTACACTGAATGCTCATTTGCACTAATGGACTACTCTCATAACTGCATTACCTCATCTACTGCACTGTAACTTCAATAACGGCACCAACTTCTATACTGCACTGTAACTCATCCATTGCATTACTGCATCTATTGCATAACTAACTGCATCTACTCATCTATTGCACTATAACTTCAATAACTGCATTACCTCATCTACTGCACTGTAACTTCAATAACGGCACCAACTTCTCTACTGCACTGTAACTCATTTACTGCATCTATGCATAACTAACTGCATCTACTCATCTACTGCACTATAACTTCAATAACTGCATTAACTCATCTACTGCACTGTAACCTTAATAACCGCATTAACGCATCTACTGCACTGCAATAACTGTACTGCACTGTAACCATCTACTGCACTGTAACTTCAATAACTGCATTAACTCATCTACTGCACTGTAACCTTAATAACTGCATTAACTCATCTACTGCACTGTAACCTTAATAACCGCATTAACGCATCTACTGCACTGTAACTTCAATAACTGCATTACCTCATCTACAGCACTGTAACTTTCATTACCTCATCTACTGCACTGTAACTTCAATAACGGCACCAACTTCTCTACTGCACTGTAACTCATCCATTGCATTACTGCATCTATTGCATAACTAACTGCATCTACTCATCTATTGCACTATAACTTCAATAACTGCATTAACTCATCTACTGCACTGTAACTTCAATAACTGCATTAACTCATCTACTGCACTGTAACTTCAATAACTGCATTAACTCATCTACTGCACTGTAACTTCAATAACTGCATTAACTCATCTACTGCACTGTAACCTTAATAACCGCATTAACGCATCTACTGCACTGTAACCTTAATAACCGCATTAACGCATCTACTGCACTGTAACTTCAATAACTGCACTAACTCATCTACTGCACTGTAACCTTAATAACCGCATTAACGCATCTACTGCACTGTAACTTCAATAACTGCATTAACTCATCTACTGCACTGTAACCTTAATAACCGCATTAACGCATCTACTGCACTATAACTTCAATAACTGCACTAACTCATCTACTGCACTGTAACTGTATAACTGCATCTACTCATGTATTGGACTATAACTTCAATAACTGCATTAACTCATGTACTGCACCGTACCTTTAATAACCGCATCAACTCATCTACTGCACTGTAACTTTAATAGCTAATCTCTGTAACTATTGCACACTCAAGTCACTTGCACTATTGTATAGTCTATATTGTTATCACCTGTACATTAATGTTCACAGTATATAGCCTTCTGTTTATATTGTTCTAGTACATACCGACTGTCATATTTTCATAGTACATGCCCATTGTAAAGTATTTTCCTAATATTGTATTCTGTATTTATTAACACTGTATATCCTGCACTTGCTAATTGCACTTCTGGTTAGACCTAAACTACATTTCGTTACACTGTACTTGTATATGTGTAATGACAATAAAGTTGAATCTAATCTGAATCTAATCTAATACAGGTGTCGTCCTCTTCACTAATGAGGAAGAACATCAATGATGCTCACAACCTGCTGAGGTTACTGCAGACCTTTTGAGGAAGTGAGCGGAGAAAGTTTTGATCTTTTGACAGGACCTTAGTGGCCCAAGCAACATCCCCTCCACCTAACAACTTTTCATTGACTTTAAATTAAATCTGCCTTTGCCTTACTAAGATCTATTGATATAGTCTGTGAAAATAAGAACAGTCTGTTGTGGCTCTTAGTTTAAAACTGCGGCCGTGATTGATACCTAAAGAATGAAATCCTGAAACATTTGAGACCCATGCAGATCCGGCTGTTAATACATTGTTGATGAGACACTTTCTCGTATCGTGACGGCTGGAGCCTTAAAATACATTGCAAACTGATTCTTCTGGACAGGGACTTGGCCTAGTTGTGGGATAAAATGATTGTCGAGGGAGCATCAATCCTATGCTGTGATTAATGTTAAAGAAGACTGAAACGCTTTTTCCATTGCTTTGTCACTTTCATAATTCAATCGAATGAATGCGTTTATTCTAGACTACAGCAATAATACATTTTTTATTAACATATATCAAGGCAAATACTATGAGATAAAGTGAATTGGAAATGTTCCCAGAGACCATTTCCATTAAGACAAATGCATGGGTCGAGTTACGAATAGGATCTCTAATGTAGATTTGTTTCAACGGCTAGCGTGATTGGATCTGACCAAATACTGGAAATCACATCGCAGCCCAAACAACTCAGCCAAATTGCTTTGTCTCTTCAACAAAATAAAGTCAATTGTTTAAAGGATAATTTATGTCGCATCGCAAAGAGTTGTCAATATGCATTCTTCATCTGAGTGTGTGCGCTTCAGTGGATTGCTTTGTTTGTTGCGTTTCTCACTGTTTAAAGGCTATACAGTGCATCAGAACTACAGCTTGTGTTCTTGTATTCTGCAAATGATTTAAAGGGCCAGATCATGACGAAGGAAATTTTCCTTGATCCCTCGAGACAACTCTACAGAGCACGTAAATACGCGATCTACTTCTGCAAAGAAGAGACAATGTGACGACATCTTAGTCCTGTGTCAGCCACCGTAGTGCTTCAAAAGGGAGGGGCGAGTGGTGGAGAGAGCCGTTGGTCGCAGTTCACAACCTCACCACTAGATGCCGCTAAATTATACACTAGACCTTTATTACATGAGTACATTCAAAATCTTTAGTTTTTTATCTAGTAAAATATGCTTGAGTTACAGTTAGAAAGTATTAAAGATATAAAAAAGTAATCATGTTTTATAAAATGTAATGGAGTAAAAGTATGATATATGCTTTATAAGAGTAAAACGTCTCGGTTACGTATGTAACCTCGGTTCCCTGATGGAGGGAACGAGACGTTGTGTCGAAGACGACAGATGGGGTTCGCCCTTGAGAACCAATCAACTCTGACTACTATAGAAAAGGCCAATGAAATTTGGCGAATGAAATTTGCATGCCAGTCTCCGCCCCCGGATGTCCGGTATAAAAGGAAGCCGGCGTGCAGCATTCACTCACCTTTTGTTCTGAAGAGCCTGAGAGCCTCTCACGACTGCAGCAGAATACGATACGTGTTAGTGGCATAAGGGACAACGTCTCGTTCCCTCCATCAGGGAACCGAGGTTACATACGTAACCGAGACGTTCCCTTTCTGTCGGTCTCTCGACGTTGTGTCGAAGACGACAGATGGGGTTCTCTATGGAAAACGCCACAACGCTGTATCGCGTCACAATCTCTAGCGAAGCGACGGTAACAGGCCTGGGCGTGTCAGCTCGATGCTTTCGCGAAACTGTAACCTTCCAGTGTGGTGGTCGGGGGGTTCCAGAGCTTTCTTGGAGAAAGATGGGAACAGCCCTGACCGGTAACCTTTCACGGACGGAGGCCTTAGCTCTCTACTGGCGAGAGGCCGTCCGGCTCGGGTTTACACCGGGTAAGCGCAACTTCCTTAATTAGGGATGCGCTGCAGAGGCCACCTCCTACCCGTGGGGAGGAATACGGTGGATAAGGTATGGTCTCGTCCTTGGAGGAGAACGCATGGAACGTGCGGGCTGAGTAGTTAACCGCTAGGTGGAGGTCCACCTGGGGAAGCTCATGGGTTACCAGGAGTGGGAACCATATCATGAGGATACATCAGACGGAACAGCCCACGGGGGGGGTGTTACAGGCGTCCGGTAGCACTAGGTCCGGTTAGAGCCAGGGGATGGCTCACATGTTATCCCGGCCTAAGGGGGAAGGCTGCTCTGCCCAGCCAACCCCCAGGTGGTGCTTGCTTAGTGATGGATAGAATGCCTATTCTTAACCAAGTGGTTGGGTAAGAAGGGAAGCGGATAGGGTACCTGTCCTTAGCCAGAGTAGGGTAAGGAGAGAGGTAGATAGCACACTGACCCAGCCTCCTAGAGGGTGGGGTGATGCTTTCGCAGGCATACGCCCCGCCGGATGCCAGTCCTACATGTTGCCACGCAGGACGTGGGCTGACACCGGGTTTACGCTAAGGTTGTTTAACCCTTGCGAAGGTGTTTGGGCGTAGCCCAACCCGCAGCTCTACAGATGTCTGCTAGAGAGGCGCTTCTGCCAGTGCCCAGGAGGTGGCTATACCCCCTCAGTGGGCATGGGAGATTCTGAGATTGGAATGTCGTCGTAACGGCATCCACGACTCAGTGCGCCAACCTCTGCTTGGAGACAGCCTTCCCCTCTGCTGTCCTCCAATACAGACAAGGAGCTGGTCAGAGCTACTGAGGCCCTGCGTGCGGTCCAGGACACAACACGGATGGGGTTGGGACTTCCTCCCCAATGGGGAGCGCCTGCAAGTTCACCACTTCGCCCCGTAAGGGAGTAGTGGGAACTTTTTGGGCGCATCCGGGCCTGGGTCTCAAGATAACGTGAGAGCTACCAGGGCCGAATTCAAGGCAATCCGGGGACACGGAGGATGCTCGGAGGTGCCCTACCCTCTTGAAGGAAGCGAGCGCCATCAGGAGGGCCGTCTTACTCGGGTGAGGAAGATCGGAACCTCCGAGGGGCTCTTGGGGGGCCCAGAGTCCCCCCCGAGGACCCCTTAGGGTCCCAAGAGGGTATGGAGCGGAGATGAGGCGGAGCCGCCCTCTCTCGCACCCCTTAGCAACCTGGTGACCAGGTCGTGTCATCCTAGAAACTTTCCATCAACTGAGTCGTGATGAGTGGCGACAGCGACTACATACACACTCAGCGTGGAGGGGAGATGTTAGTCTCCAGTCTCGTAAGAAGGACAACACAATCCTGATCGAGCACCTCAGTGGGTCTTTCTCGTTGAGAGAGACACCAGGACAAGAAGCGGCGCCGTCTAGAGGCGTGTAACCGCCTAGTAGATGGGGCCCTAGCCTGGGTGATGGTCTCCGCCATAGAGGGGGAGTAGCCAACTCAGGATCTTCTTGTCCCGTCTAGAGACCAGACATGGCGTTCCAGAGGTCTGATCTGGGATGCCAGAACGTGTCCTTCCCCTGAGAGCAGGTCCTCTGTCAGGGAATGGGTCAGGGGGGAGTCGCTGTCCGGAGCATCAGCTCTGACGCCAAGTGCGGTTAGACCAGTGCGGTGTAACCAATAACACTTGGTGCTCCTCTTCCCTGGCCTTGCACAGTGTCTGTGCAAGGAGGCTTCTGGGGGGGGGAAGGTGTGCTTCCGCCCGTCCCGCGGTCAGCTGTGCGCAAGGATATCCGTGTCGAGAGCCTCTGACAGGGAGTACCAAGCGGCCTGCGCGGGGGTGGAGTCGCCACTCTCTACGAGGCATAAACTGACAAGAGAGCGCGTCGGCTGTCTAGTTCAGTTTGCCCGGGGTGAGTGTGGCCCACAGGGAACGGATCACCTGTTGACTCCACCGGAGGAGGCGTCGAGCAAGTTGTGTTAGCTGCTGCGAGCGAACGCCACCCTAAGATCTGATGTACGCTACAGCTGTAGTGCCGTCCTCGGACCAGCACATGCTTGTCCCGCACGAGAGGCCGCAGCCTGCTCAGTGCAAGTAGCACCGCCCACAACTCCTGGCAATTGATATGCCAGCGCAGGTGGGGGTTCGCCCAATGCCCCGCCTGCGTGGCCCGTTACACACTGCACCGCACCCCTGCAGGGAGGCGTCCGTCGTCACCACGACTTGCCTCATAACCTGCCCTGAGGGACCTTAGTCCGTCGAAAAGTCATGGAAGACCAGGGGTTTTGGTGCGTCGGCCGCAGGGCGTCATCACCATGCGCCTGCTGCCGGTGTGCCACGCTCTCCTCGGAACTCGACTCTGAAGCCAGTGTTGGAGCGGTCTCATGTGCATCAACCCGAGGGGTCTCACCCGACGAGGACGCCATGCCCAGGAGCCTCTGAATCGTTTCAGGGGGACCGCTGTCTGCCTGAAATGTTCCAGGCAGTTCAACACCGGCTGGGCGCGTACTGCGGACAGTTGCGCCGACATGGTGACAGAGTTGAGTTCCCTACCGAGAAAGAGGATGCTCCGCCCTGGGGAGAGCTTGTCCTTTCCTCGGTTGACCTGGATTCCCAATCGATCTGGGTGCCGGAGCACCAGGCCCCTTGTATACATAACAGATCTCACGAGTGTGTCAAGAGGCCAGTCGTTGAGATAGTTAAGTACCCGCACACCTTCCTCCCCTCAGGGAGAAAGGGCGGCTTCCACGATCTTCGTGAAGACCGTGGAGCAGGGACAGACCGAAAGGGATTTCAGGTCGATTGCCACGAACCAATCCTGACACCTGATGGATGTCAGGACGCGCCTCTGCGTGAGCATCCTGAGCAGCAGCTTGTGAAGGTGCTTAGTTCAGGGTACGCAGACCTCCGGGGCGCAACCCGCCGTCTTTCTTGGGAACGATGAAGTGCGGGTTGTAACCCACCGAACATCTTGGTTTGAGGGACGAACTCGATGCCTGTTTGCCAGAAGGGTGGTGACCTCTACCCGAAGTATGTAGGCGTCCCTAGCCTCAGACAGAGGGAGAGATGATGCCCCAAAACTTGGGAGAGTCTCTGGCGAACTGGATCGAGTAACCAAGACGGACCGTCTGCCTTAGCCACCGAGACAGTGTGGGCAGCTCTCGAGCTCCCAGGGACTGTGACAGGGGGACCAAGGGACGGTCTGCTTCACCATTCCCATGGAGGGTGGTTCGATGGCTGGCGGAGCTAACCCTGTCGCGGGGAGGGGGCCCCGGAGGGAAGGTTGGCTCTGCCTGTCTTTGAGAGTGGTAGCAGCTGTCGTGTGTGTACGACCCTACGCCTCGCCAGGGCGTGGGGTCGGGTTTGCCGGGCACAGTCTAGTGGAGTGTGCGATCGGCAGGAATGAAACTCCCAGGGGAAACAGAAAACTCTCTGTGAGTAAGTGGGCGCCAGGCCCTGAGAAGGGCCCGGCTTTGGTGACGAGGCAGGAGCCGTCCCGTACCGACTGATCAGAGCCGTAGCGCGTAGCTGTGAAGGTCGGGCCCGATGTTGCTCCCCCTGGGGTCTTCCCGTCAGTGTCACTTCTCTTGAGAAGTTAGCTGACGGGGTGAGGTTTCCCCCTCGACCTCGACTTCCGGGGTGCCATCTGTGGGGGCACAGTAACCGGAGCCGATGTGGAAGGGGTCCTGGGCTGCCGGGAAACAGACATGACGTGAGATATCGGAGGCTTGAGGGCGGCCGAGTCGCAGCGTGGTAAAAATGTGGCTAATCGCCACTGTCTGCTTCTTTCACCGTCAAAAACTGCTGAGCGCAGTCCTCGACAGTGTACCAACAGCCCACCCTGCGAGACGGGTGTATCAAGAAAGCGGACTTTCTCGGTGTCACTCGTCTGCGCAAGGTTCAGCCGGGGGTGACTCTCCTGGACCACTTCCGTGGACATCGTCCGACCCAGGTCCCGTGCCCCCACCTTGGTCGCTCCGTAGAGCGCTGTCAGTGGCGGCACAGAAATCCTGCATTATACCTGGGTCGGCCTTACCCTCGTGGAGCTCTCTCAACGCCCTGGCCTGGCGGACCTGCAGGATGGCCATGGCGTAGAGAGAGGAGGCAGCCCGGCCCGCGGCAGCGCAAGGCTTCGGCACCATAGATGTCGAAGTCCTACACGCGTTGGACGGTAGGCGTGGCCGATTCTCCCCAGGAGGCAGCCGTCTTCGGCACAGATGCACCGCTGCCGCACGTTCCACCCGGGGGATCTCGACGTAGCCTTTGGCTGCCCCACCCTCGAGGGAAGTGAGGGAGCCGGAGCTGTTTCGACCGGAGCGGTCCGTGGAGCGCTCCTAGTTTTACACAGCTCCTCATGCACCTCCGGGAAACAAATGGCACCCGGGGTGGGCGCGGTTTGCACCACGCTCCGCCCCCAGGAACCACGTATCCCCGGATTAGCATGGCTGACATCACTTCTGCTTCCTCCTGAGCTCGACCCCCCTAGGGGGGGAGCTCGGATTCGTCAGAGTCGGATGCCAGTCTCCCTCCGATGCTGCGAACGACATCTCATCTACGTCACACATCGTTTCCGAGTGCGTGCCTAAGGATCCGAACGGTATGCCACCGCCGGTTGGGGAACGTTCAGAAGAGCGAATCGGGGTGCGATCGGCCCGTGAGCACTTGGCTGGCGGGTTTACGTTCGCAGAGTTCCCCATATCACTAACGCTGCTACGTGGGTGGTCATCGGGGCCGTAGCCACAGATGTCACAGCCCGGGTAGCAGACGAAATGGTGGCTGGTTCCCGTAGGAAGACAGCCACCCGTGACCGCAATTTCTGAGTGACAATCCGCCCGCAGTGCGGGCAGATGTGTCAACGAACGCTGCTTCAGTGTGCTGGACGCCCAGACACCTAATGCAGCGATCGTGTCCATCCCCCTCCTCGATGAGGGTGCCGCACCCAAGAGAACAGCGGGACATGCCGCGCTGGAAATGCTCAGTCCTAAAAAGGACCTTTTAGAAAAAATCTCTATCACCTCCGGAACCGCCGAGACGCCCAGGAGAAGGTCGCTGCAGGAAGGGACGTTCCGCTGCTCTACGTCGTAGATCCGGCGAAGTAGAAGAAGAATTCGTTGAATTCTTTTTGTTCGTAGTCATGAGCGAGGGCTCTGAAGAACAAAAGGTGAGTGAATGCTGCACGCCGGCTTCCTTTTATACCGGACATCCGGGGGGCGGAGACTGGCATGCAAATTTCATTCGCCAAATTTCATTGGCCTTTTCTATAGTAGTCAGAGTTGATTGGTTCTCAAGGGCGAACCCCATCTGTCGTCTTCGACACAACGTCGAGAGACCGACAGAAAGGGAACAAAACTTTTCCAAAGTCAAAACACTCTGATAGCCTACATACTATATACTTGAAAATGTTCATGAGAGTTAAATTCAGACGATGACAATTTTTATTGAATTTGTGTAGTGTGCACTTTATGCACTCTAGGGCCCGAAGAATTGTTGGGTCCCACTTTTCACCTCCTATATAGCCACACCACTTTTTATGAATACCGAATTTTTTCCAGGCGAGTGCACGGTTTAGATTATGAACAGAAACTTATGTGGATTTGTTCCAATGGCTACCATGATATAATCTGACAAAATACTGGAAATCACATCGCAGCCCAAGCAACCCATCCAAATAGCTTTGCCTCTTCAATATAACAAAGTAAATTGTTTAGAGGATAATTTATGTGTCACATTCCCCCCTGCGAAGAGTTATCAATATGCATACTCCATTTGAATGTGCATGCCTCTCAGTGGGTTGTATGAATTTCAGCTCGCTTTGTTGCATAACAGTTTAAATATTAGTTTTGAGATCATTTTCATAATTCAAGCCGCCACTCTAATGCATGCAGAGTCTATTCTGCGATGACAACCAAAGCAAAAGCTCAAACTGGGACAAGTGAAGAGGAGTGGAAGGGGAAAAATAAGGGCGAGAGTAAAATAAATGGTGCGGAGTATCAGGAAATTGATGCGATTATTTCACTTATTGGACGGAAATGGAAAATTGCATCATGCAGCTGGATCTCAAGTTTGGAGAGACGCGCGTTTTCCCCTAAGTCATGGAAGATGTGCGGAGAATTTGGAAGGAAAAAGTAAGCAGTTGAGAAGCATTTTGCTTAAAAACAGACAGCTTTTAAAGATAATGAATTTGGCAAACTATTCCTGACTGCATTTTTTATTCCATAAATACACAAATGACAGAATAAATTGATAAAAAGGGTAAAAAAAGCCGTGTTTGGAAATTAATTGCTTTCAGTTCAAGTCAGTCCACTTGTTCTTATTTTGAAGACACAAGCAGAAAACTCATCCTCAGACTGAAAATGCTGCACTATCTTTATTTTATGGATGTACTTTCACATCTTATTATGGACTTTTAAAAAAATCACCACATCCCTATTTTTCATATAAAATACATGATACAATCCATGGTCCTAGCATTGCAACCAAATGTAATAGTTCTGTCGGTCTAATTTATCACCATAAATATTCATACCCACTGTGTCTCTAGAAGAAACCTTTAGGATGGGTTTTAAATAAGCTCACTATAGCAGATCAAGAACGTATAGCTGTGTGCAGTATTCTGTTAGCCCGCTGCCTGGTGCGCATGAGATGAGTTTTAGCAGCTTTGCCAAAATGCATAATGATAATGGGCACCTAATGCAATGCGGTGTGTGTTTTATATGATGAGGAAATGGAGCTGAAGAGGAGGGGAGGAATTTATAAGTGGCGTACGGTGGGAAAAAAAGGATGAGCACAAGCAACTTATTCACTATGAAGTCTTTGACTGTTATTGAGTTAAAAACACAATTGTGTGTCTGAGTTAAGCATTTAACCTTATGTGTACAACATTAACTCAAAACTGATCCTATTTCCTTTAGAACATATAAACTAATGACATTTTATAAAACATGAATTTGTCTTATTAATGTACTTTGTTGTGCATGATTCATCAGTGCTTATTTGTCAAAAAAAAAAAAGGATGGATCATGTTCGCAAATACGATTAAAGTGGTGAGACACCAAGTACCTGAATGTTTCATTCCAGAAGACCTTTACATTAGATTCATTAGACGTTTCTAAAATAATTAGTTTAGAAATGCAACTTGAATCAAACTTTTTTTTTTCTTGTTTATTCTTACCTGTGTTTTAAAGCTGCATGTAGATTCAATTTCATTGTTATTGTTGCGTAACAGACTTAATCCTGAGGTAAACCCGGGTGGAGGGAAATCAATGAGCATTATGCAGCATTATGGTGCACGTGGGATGAGCAGACCTTCAGCTTCTACCATGTAAAAAATATATAGCATTGAGCTTTATAACTCATGGCAATCTGTTTTATCTGATCCCTCTAGGGGTGTGACAATATACTGGTATCAGCAATAACTTTATTATTAACAATCGTGATTGATTTTGTTTTAATGTATGCATATGATAACATTGGGCTATGATAACGTATGATAATGTTGGTCAACATGTCTTTCAAACTCTCTCTCTCTCTCTCTCTCTCTCTGGCTCCCTACTCTCATACTATAAGTCTGGTTAAGGGACAGTTCACCCAAAAATAAAAATTATGTCATCATTTACTCACCTTTGAGTTGTTCCAAATCTGTATACATTTCTTTGTTTTGATTTAAACACGCAGAAAGATATTTGGAAGAAATCTTATAACCAAACATTTCTTGGACCCCTTTGACTACCACAGTAGGAAACATTACCTTATCATTTTTTTGTTGTGTTGAACACAAAAGAAGATATTTTGAAGAATGTACGAGAAAAGCAAACTGTTCTGAGGCACCAGAATTGTAATTAACAGTTGAATGTCCTTCTTTGGTAGTCAATGGGGTCCAAGAACTGTTTGGTTACAAGCTTCGTCCAAATAGCTTTCTCTGTGTTCAACCAAAGTCATTTATACAGATTTGGAACAACTAGAGAGTAATTCATTTGGCTAAACTATTCGTTTCATTGGCCAAAAAACGAAATGAAATTAAAGATGGATTTGACTGATGGCAGTTTTTTATATACTGTACATATATTATGGCTGTCACAATATTTCTAGTACTAGTTCTTACTAGTTTTACACATATCGTGAAATTATTAACTATTAAGCATCCCTTTAAACCTTTGACTCGAGAGTCACAATAGAGCCACAAACTCTCTCCCCGACCCCTTAAGTAAAAATAATACTCTGATAATATTATTATTGATAATTATTCTTGCACAATAACCGTGCTGTGAAAATCTGATATTGTAACAGCTCAGGACCAGAGGAAGTCACTCTCCTCTACAAACTGAAACTACTCTGGATGATTATACCCCAATAAAAGAATTCCAGGCGTCTGTGCCAGAAACAAATAAACTTGACCCTTGTGGCAAACCATATTGATCTCTAAGCCGGAGAAGAGGAAATGAACCCAGCAGGACAAAAGGTTTATATTAGTATTAATGCACTCCTGCTTAATTAGCCTGATTTCAATGTCTTCAAAAGCTGAACTGCTGGTTTGTGGTTCTGCACTCTGACTTTCAACAAAATGCTGAGTAAATGGAACAATGCAATGGTTTCTCCAGAGAATCCCATCACTGCTAAAAGACAACACAATGTTTAAAAGTGGTCGAGATATATATTAATAGTGGTTGAGTGTTGTGCATTGTGCAAATGATTTCAACAGCTCAGCCAGGAGTTTTGTTTCTTCCTCCAGACCACTATTGTAAGTATATTTATGATTTACTGAAGCATTATGCGAAAGAAAATAAAACTAAGTCGGAAGCTAAAGGTTAATAAATGGGAGCAGAAATATTGCAAGTGGTAAGATGGCGCTCTGCTGTTTTCAAAGGATTGTGGGTTAGAGATCTAAGTCTTTATGGATAGAGGACTATTGAAACGATTTTGTTTTTTAAACCTAACCTTTGAGTCTTTTGGTTAAGGTCGGTTAATTATATAGCTGGAATACTTTTAAGAAGCCAATAATTCTGAAGATCAGTGCACAGGTCATTGATTCCTGACAGCTTGAGCCAGCTGAGTTCACTTTCATGAATTTCAACAGCCCCCTCCATCAGTATGTTCCCAATAATGAATCACTGTAGGAGGGAAGCGGAGGAAGAATCAGCAGTAGACTCAGACGCAGTGCCCGCAGAACTTGCATTGATCATATCGCTCTCAAATATAAGTTTGAAACTAAAGGCTCTGTTCCAGAGTTTACTGAGCCATCTCGCTCTTGGCTTACTACCTAGGACACAGACACACTGCAGCTCTTCGCAATACTCACGGTTTATTCCAAACTGCATTAATGCAACAAAAACATATTAGGTATAAAAGTGTAGTAGAGTTAGATTTTTTTATTAAAGGTGCTTTGTGTCATTTTTTGGAGGATCTATTGACAGAAATGCAATATAATATACATAACTATGTGTTCAGAGTGAGGTGTATAAAGATCTTGAATAATGAAGCGTTATGTTTTTATTAGAATGAGCTTTTTCTATATACATACACCTTACATGGAATTCACCACGTTGTTTCTACGGTAGCCATAAACGGACAAACTGACACATTTCAGAAAGATGTATCTCCTACGACAAAGAAACAAAAACGTGACGACACCTTAGTTCTGCTTAAGCAGTAGTGCTTTGAAAGGGAGGGGTGGAGTGAGCCGTTGGTGGCAATTCGCAACCTCACCGCTAGATGTCGCTAAATTTAACACACTGGACTTTTGAAAGCTGCAATGTGTAACTGAATCATAGAATTGCGGGTTAGTTTACATACTTCATGTATTATTCGCTGAATTGTTAAAGAAGATAATACGGCTGTTGCCAAGCAGTAGTGTTCAATCTCCCTCACAATGTTACCAGCAAATTATATTATGGTTAAGTTTGCCAATCTAGAGCATGTTTACTCTGTATAGAGGCTGCATTAAAGCAGCAAACACACTTTTCTTTTATGATGAAGAAACAACCTTAAAGTATACGCATACAAATAATGTATCACAATTAGGTACTGCATTTTTACATGCAAAAGATGTGATCGACATGAAGTTCTATGTGATGCAAAGGAAAAAACCTTAGAATGGATCCATCAGCGATACTGCATGATGTCACCGCTTGTGGGCGGGGCCTCGTCTCACGATTATTTCAACTGTACGTCACAGTTGCTTGAATTGCGACCCAGCTGTCCCTGTTATAAAGTTGAGATTCCGTGCTTGAAGAACAATTGTTTTTTCTCCCCTCCTGTCTGTTATCTGCTTCACTGAACATTTCAGAGCAATAAACATTCCAAATGTTTCAACAATCAGGTGCCCGCATGGCCTGTTTTCTCCTAAAGCAGGCACAATCTGTTAAGACCTTTAAAAGAAATAAATATATTTTGTTGTCCAATTTCCAATGCAGGAGCTACGCAAGGCGTAATCCCTCTGTTTCCTACCAGGACTAGATGTGACATTTAGATAACACATTAAGCTCAGTGGGTCGCCGCGTTGCCCGGGCTCTCAGTGCATGGTTGTCATAAACAATGACCATTATTTCACTAGAGGGGGAAAATTGAAGAGAGTGTAGCTACATGTTTTCATCTTCCTCGGAGTATGCCTGCTTCTTTCTGTTTTATTTAAGATGAGATAAAGTTCCCAAAGGAGCAGAATGTTTTAAGAATCTGTGATTAATGAAACATTGATCATAAATTTTGTAGAGGAACAGGAAGACTTGTCACTTTCTATTTAGACCCATAGAGAGAGAGAGAGAGAGAGAGAGGGCAAGGGAGGACATGAGCGAAGGATAGAAGGTTTGAGCTGTTAGAAAAGGGGGGATGTCAGGAGAGGTTTGCTAGGAAGAGACATGCTGCTCGAAAAAAGCCTTTGGAATTCATAAGATGTTGACTCTGGCGAAGGCTTTGAAGTTTTGAGGGGTCTTCATTTTGCAGCAGACCAATTCTTTTTTTCTTTGCTTTCTATTTTTCATTGTGTATATTTCACAAGGACTAGTGAAGTTTAAGGAGGTCCGGTGTGGATGTCCGTGCAGCTCCTGTCAGTGCGACAGGACACTGCGATGTAACTGGAACTAATAAAACAGATCTTAGGGGGCTTTCACGTGGCTAGTCAGGTGGAAACACATTGACAGAAAGTGCATTACGTGGAAAGCTGTGATGACGGGTTAGCAAAATGAAAAGCTTTATACAGTGCTTTTACTGCCGACAGACACCTGCCTCTCTCTCAGGGGAAATGTCAGATGCCGATAGGAATAACGTGTCTGTGTGGGATGATATTTATTTATTTAGGTTCATCATATATACATACATAAATATATATTCAGAGATATATAGAGATTATCAGTGGCAACTGAGTGTTGCTGAGTGACTGACAGGTGGCTGCTTTAAATACAACATGCCTGTGTGCACATGTGGTCTGTTGAGAACGCATCACGCTTCACGGTAACGTGGCTGAACGTGTGAATGATCAGACGCGCCTCTTGGTAAATACGGCATCTTGGTGAGGAAAACACGGTCGATTATGTTTTAAGTGAATATAAACAGATGGTACGAAATCATATTTTTTAGACCTTGTGTAAATTCAGCCTAATAGACCTGCTGTTGTCTATGGCAAATTTAATATTAATGTTCTTTCTTTTTTTTGTGCAATTTATTGTTTTTTCTTCTATTACAGAGTGTTTACTTGTTTTGAATATGGGATATTTCACCCAAAAATGATAATTCTGTCACTTAAACCTGTATGACTTTCTTTCTTCCTCAGAACACAAAAAAATTATTTTAAAGAAAGTTGGTAACCAAACAGCGTCGGCACCTATTCACTTCTATTGTATGGACACAAAGCCAATGCAAGTCAATGGGTGCCAGTTCTTCAACATTCTTCAAAATATTTTCTTTTGTGTTCTGGGGATGAAAGAAAGTGATACAATGTAATCGCTAATGTAAAAGCTGTCATCAGGTTCGCACCTGATAAATAATAAATATTATAATAACTTATAATAAATTTCAAAAATCTAAAATATGTGCATTGTAACTGACACATTTGAACACTGTACAGTAAGTTTTGTGGCTGTAAGTCATTCCCTTTAAATGCTATTGAGCCTTAAAACTTGTATTTCATGTTTTGAAGAATGTTGGTTACCAAACTACACTAGACCTCATTGACTTCTATTGTACAAACCCAAAATAAAACATTTCTCAGAATATCTTCTTTTGTGTTTCACTGAGGAAAGATTTATATACATGTTTTGAAACAATTTAAGGGTAAATAAATGATAACAGAATTCTGGGGGTTAACTTTTATTTTCAATGTTTTGTATACTTATACATTTTTTGTAATTTGTTTATAGCATGTTAGGTTGGGTTTAGTGATAATTGGTGACAAGTATTGTGTTGTTTCACTATATACTGTAGTAAAAATCCCAACATGTGGGTAAATTTAAGCCATAAATGTTGGGCTGTTGACACTACCGGTCAAAAGTTTGGGATCACTTGACAAACATGTTTCTTATGCTTTTAAAAATCTTTTAATCTGAAGGTGTATGTTTTAATGTTTGAAATTACTTGTGTGGACAAAAATATAATTGTGCAAACATATTCATTTCTTTCTAGAAAACAAAATTTTTATGAAAGAAAATTTAATTACTTGGATAAATTAATGAATAAAAAACAGCCAATAAGAGTCCAGCATAGATGGAAATTCCTTCAATACTGTTTAAAAAGCGTCCCAGGCTTGAGACATCAAGGTGTTGGATTATAAAATGCCAAGAGAACAATTTAGCAAATTCTAGTCAAAGGCTGAATACTTTGAAGGTGCTAAAATAGAACGTAGATTTATTTTAATGCTTTGTCACAACATAATTACACCCACAGTTACAACTGCATTATTCCATGGTTTAATATTTTACTATTATTCTAAAATGTGGAAAAATATAATAAAGAATGAGTTATCCCAAACTTTTGACCATTAGTGTATATTAATGGATACAGTATACATGTGCTGTACAAGTACATATAGCAAGTAAAAGTATGAGGACACCCAAACACATACGCATATATTTGTTGAGCATTCCTTTTTTAGGCATTCTTCTAAATCTCGCTTGCCCTAACATCTTCGAGAGCTTCCTGGTATTCTCTTCCATTCATGAACATCAGTAAGATGATGTTAGGTTTCAAACTATTGCCACAAAGTTATATTACACGTTTGTTTAGAATTGCATTTTATGTTGTGTATTACAAATTGGGAGCTCGACCAAGCTGGGTGTTAGAAAAACGAGATCATCATATTTTTGGCCGTGTAGTATGTATGTACAAATAAATGAATACAGACTTACGCCAAAACATTGAAATATATGTCAAACCGTGGACTTTGATAATGCCAGCCAATGTTGCATAAGCAGCGCGCTTGCTATTTGATTTATTTTTAACTGTATCTTATAGGATTTTTTTTCAGAGAAACAATAACATTTTGCTTGGAATGACAGCCCTGAGCTTTCTAATGTTTTAGCACAACACAAACAGCAAATATTGCAGGAAAGACACTGGCAGCGGGAGACCAGCGCAGTATTGATGCCTTTGGGCACAACACTTGTGTTTTGAATGGGTCTGGAAGGAGGAGAGAGGAATCCAATAAAGTAAACATGGCAGCCGCAAGAGCTATGAACTTCTAGTGATTTCACAGCCCCAGAAATTTGACAGTGGTGGAACCATTGAGCGACGGCTGATAACATAGCTGTACGCTTTGAGCGAGCTGCGAACCAGAAAATGCCAAGCTCGGAATACTAATTTGCAGCAGACCATGGAATAAAAGACAATTGTGATCTCTGTCTTCGCTTAGCACGCACACACTTGCTATTTTATTCTACTGTATGCTACTCGGCCTGTTTCTGAAAGAGATTCGTGAGGTTGTTGTCAGCCTTTGCAAAACATGCAAACGCACACATGCGAGCAATTGGAAGTCTGCTCGTGTCCATGGCTAAGTTTTACCTCCTGAGGCGATTTGAATCTATTGACGCGCTAAGTGCTAATGAAAAAGGGGAAGAGAGCAAGGAGATTGTGTAGAGGAGTGAGCCAAGGAAACTAGGGTATGCAAAAAAGCAAAGAGTTAGGAACAGTAAGACTCGGTTTAGTGACTCTTGATGCAAGTCTCTTTGAGATGGCGAGTAAGCCCGGAGCTACTTTGGATGAAGTGTGATAGCCATGAAATGGCTGCCAGTGGCTAGGAGTGAAGTGGAAGGGGACCCACAAGCTGTTGAAGGGTGTTGTCGGGCAAATCCACTGGCCTTCATTTGCCATGCTTGCATTTCCCGTCGTATCCAACCTTTGGGACTTTAGAACAAAGGAATGGCAGCACTTAGACCAAAAGGTAATTTCCTTCCAAACCCAGTCCAGTAATTTGGCATGGGTTTGCTTGTCTATTCTGTCTCAGCATCAGACCCTACGTGATGTCAGAAACAGAGGGCGGACATTTCTATACAGCCACAGCTGTAGTTCTGAATCAGTGCGAAGTGAATTGGTCATGCCTAGCTGGGTGCATGACATCAAAGGGGCAAGGTCAATCTGTTACACTATCACCATCTTCCTCAAAACAAATGTCTTTATAAAGGTGCCACTCTTCACAATGCCATAGAGCAGTGGTTGAGGTCCACAAGGGGACCCCAACTGACTTCCAAGGCGGTCTCAAGATGACTAATAATTTAAAATGAGCATTGAATTACATTTTAAAACATCTAATAAACAAGATACTTATTATTTGGCCATTTTTAAATAGAATGATGCTTTTTTGGTTAATGTAACATTTTTAGTCTTTGTGTGCTGAATGGTGACATCATCACTTTTTACATCGAAAGAACCTTTATGATTGACAAAATGTTCTTTGTAGTGGAAAATGTTCTTTCGATTGTATGGTAAAAATGTAAGAAAGTAAGATATGAATGGTTTGTATAAGAACATTTGAGTAAAGGGTTCTTTGGAGAACCAAATATGGTTCTTCTATTACATCACTAGGGGCTTTTACACAGCAGGAAAGATTTTATAGTTCCAGGACGATTTGCCGGAAGTATCCACTTTTTTGTTTTATTATCACACCGCAGGAACCGGTCTGAATTTTAATTCGGGAGAACCTTTTTGGAGGAACACTTTAGCTTCTTTTCCGAGGCAGGGTCTAAACCAGCAGGATAGGAACGGCCTGTAAGCAAACGCTGATTTGCTGAACATCTGTTGTTCGATTGTTTGCCGGTGTTGACAGACGTGCTTAAATGACGTTCCTGTTGACTGGCTTACCTCACTAGTTCCTTTTGCCAGCGCTTATGCGATTGGGGAAATGGACTAAGGTGGAACTTAGTTTACGAACAACAGCCCGTCGGAAAGTTCCTACTATGAAGAACTTTTTGTGTATATTAAGAATGAATATTGGGCCAAGATGCAATGAGTGTTTTATTTGTTAAGTGTTTACTTCTTATAGGCTACTGTGATATTTCTCTCAACTCTCTCGTGTTGACGAACCTCGATTTAGTCCAGAAATAATAAGAAACATTATAAAATATGAATAGTTGTCAAGAGAATATTGACAGAGCTCAAAATGTGCTTGGAAATTGAACTCCCCATACTAATACAATTCAAACTATGCCGAACTGAGTTAGGCTGTCAAAAGCTTTAGAAATAAACGGAATAATGAACATCGCCAAGACGCACTGACTAGCTAACTAAGCGCTTGTCTATCATATCACTGATCTAATGTTTCATGACTTATCAGCTCAGACAGACCCACACCCTCATATGACTGCTCTCCGTGTATCAAAAGAATAATATAATGTGGTTGGGATCCGTTTTCTTATTCAGAAGCCCGGCTTCATTTACACAACAGAGGCAGCGATGCTTGGGCTGGCATTGATTTCTTTTGATTTATCTGTACAGGGCATTACTTGGAGTTCATGTTCATTGAGCCTCGCACACACTCGACTGCTGTTTATGAAGGGGTGGGATCTGATCTCTAATAAAACACAGGCAAATCAGCGTCCTCGGGTTGTTCCCGAACACTCATTTAGCTATTGACAGACTCGATATCAAGCATCATTGGTTGGTTTCTAAACATGCAAATCAAATTCTGGATACAAGAACTTTCTGTTGATGGGAGAGAACGTATTTTACATACAGGTCAACTGGGTGGCTATAATTCAGATGCTATTATAACCAGGAACCGTATCCCTTCACTTTTAGAATTAGACGTTTTTAAAATATATTGACTCACATTTTGGATAATAAATAATTGGGTTTGGCCGCAAGTAGCTTCACAACTATGCAGGAGCCTGTTCCAACCGGTTGTGTTAGCAGTCAATCGAACAAACAAACAAAAAAGAGCAAACGAAACTGTAAGAGGTATTCCTGTAGCTCAGTGGTAAGAGCATTGCGTTAACAACGCAAGGTTGTGGGTTCGATCCCAGGCGTTTGCAAATACCTATGTATAGGATAATGCAATGTAAGTCGCTTTGGATAAAAGCGTCTGCCAAATGCATAAATGTAAATGTAATTGCTAATATGGGTAGCGCCCACCTACCTGCTCTTTGGCAAATCAGACAAAATGACTTCAGCTAATTAATATTCATGAGCCAAGCTTGTAAGATTTGTAATGCGTCCCCTACCCTCGCACTTTTTATATCAATCCTACACCGCTGCTGTGATTAGATCCAAGCAATACTTATAAAATAAAATTTAGTTGGTGACACATTTTTATTGCAAACCGGTTGACACCCGAAGCAAAACTCGGCAAGTAACGAAGCATTAGCGAGAATTACCGCATGCTTCTGTGATTAGCCGTCGCTCCCGTCAGGAGGCACGGATGAGTTTCAGATAAGAGAGACATTGCCGCGGCTTTATCGGAGAATCTATGCAGAGATTTTGCCGCGTGAGCCAAACTGCTGACAAACTGGAACCCGGTTTGTGCGACATTGACATTTTAGTGAAAGCTGCGATGAGAAAAAGGCATTTTCACAGGTTTGTGAGATGGAAGATGCCATAGATACACTGACCCATGAATGCAGCATTGGAACTGGCTTCGCTTGTGCGGCTCTATTATACCTCGAGCAAAACAGTTAACCCTGAACTGAACCTGTACGTACTGCATACTGTAGAGACAAAAATAGGTACAAATCTTTGTCTTGGCAACACCAAAAGAAAAATATATACATTTCAACAAAACACAAATTTAGTTTTATGACAACACAACATGCTCCAGTGGTTGGGCGTGTCATAGGCTACTGGAACACTGAATCTTGCCTTTAAATTATAAAATTCAATTTTAATAAATAGGGTAAAATAAAAGCGAACATAGAACTCTGTTTTTACTTTTTACCTTACTACAGCTTTGCATTTTTGAAAGGTTTCACGTACACTGACAACATTGTCAAAACGATCTGCATCTGGGAAAATGAATAAAAACGCTGACGACTAAACACATCATATGCACCGAGGTTATTTAAGTTTAAACACTAAAACTTTGAAAACGTTTTTGTTCATTGGAATTAAATCAAATATTGACCTTAAAATTATTGAAAAAGTTGTTGTCTCAAACATAAACTGAAATAAGTTTAAATCACTAAAATTATAAAAATAATAAAAAAATATAATACAAACGAATTGATCTTATATAGCAACATAAAAATCAATTCAATTATAAAATGACAAAAGCATACACCAAAATAGCTAAAACTTGAACTAACATTAACATAAAACTATAAATCTAATTTAAATTTAAGAAAACGAAATAAAATCAAAAACTATATTAACTCGTATATGTGTGATGTCTTTGTTTTCAGGACGTTCCATCTTGCAGTTTACCCAGCGACAATAATGGTGTCGTTTTCCAAAACATGCACTTTGACCTCTTTTCAAAAGTTTGTTTTTCAGTCTTTTAAAAACACAGCTGTCGTGTGAACGAATGGCTAAAACGCATAAAGATTTCATCGTGTAAAGGCCTCTTAGTTTGAATGGTAGAACCGACGAAAGACTTATTAAAGTGGCTCTGTAAAACAGACATACTGTACTGCACAAAAGCACAGCTTGTGAAAACATAAATTTGTGTAATTGGACATTTGACAAATCCTTAGTCAACTTTCCCATGTGTTATGTTGTCTTCTTGTAGAAAAAATAAACGGGGTACAAACATCAGTTTAGCTACACCGGTACTACGGATACGTCTTTTCTTTTCTCCATACAAAGGATGGGAGAAGATAAAATAGGATTTTTTTAATTATATTATACAAATCTAAATCAGCACAATCTCCTCAATTTTTAACAAGCTTTTTAAACCCAGACCTACTTTCTGACACAGATGTAAACACTACTCTGTGTTCAGGTGGTATTAATAGGCTACGAAGTGTGTAAAGAATCACAAACATTGAAAAGAATCTTATCACATTGATGCATGTGGTTCAAAGATGAAAAACTTTGTTTCCTCTGTGACTGCCAGAGTAATTTCCATAACACTTGCATACGCATGCCTTGTGTTTCTAAACCAAACATGCACTGCTCATGCTCGCCTTAACAATGTGAGTGCTAATTTGGTAAGCATATGAAACCGAGATTTGTTTGCTTGAGTCCATGTGTGTTTTTAAGACATCGGGCCGTATTAGCATAGCGATTGCTTATGTTTTGCATAGGCCCATGCAGGCATGAAATGTGCTCTTGCTGTATTTCTTGTAGACACATTGGCTACTTGGATAATATGAGAACAAGAAATGTGAGCGAGAGATTTCATCTCATCAGAGAGTTGTCCCAGTTTTGAAACCGTCAGCAGACCAACATAGCTGTCAATCTCCAAAAAGGACAAATGTGTCTATGTAAAATATTGGAAAAGTACAATATAATATATGCGCTTTCCTCCAAGTTTTCCAAAGCCCTACAGTAGCTTTGTGTGATGAACTATGTGTGATGTTTTCGTTTTATTCTTCCAATTTTTCTTGTGTATCACATGACATCACAGAGTTATGTGTATTAATATAAAAAGTACTTTATTTTTTCCACATTTTCTCAACGTTTCATCTGGTCTGACAATAGTTTATCTTCCTAACCTCTTTCCCTCTGGCGTTTTAGATATTTTGCCATTTTTTAGTCTAGCCCCTGGTCCAGGGTTGAAGTCTAAAGATCATATCCGTGTCGATTCTGGCTCGAGGCCATGGAATAAATTACCTTTTGGCAATAGTTCCACCTTACCAACGGTCTCACTGTCACGTGGACTTTCTTCGGCTACCGTGGCTTCTGTAACTTGAAATAATTATATTTTGTGCTTTGAAAAATAGCATAATGGTAGTGTAAAATGTAAAAATGTGTTGTTTATACAGAAATTGTTCACCTGAAATGGAAAAGTAGTTTGATTTGTCCTGAGCCCATTTATATCTTTCTATATCCGTCACATTGTATTTCTGGTTAAAGGGACAGTTTATCCAAAACTGAAAATTCTTTCATTATTTATTCACCCTCACATCATTTCAAACGTGTATGACTTTCTTTTTCTGCAGAACACTTCGCATTTTGAAGAACGTTAATTCCCAAGCAACATTGGACCCCATTGACTTCCATTGTATGGACATAAAACCACAGAGACATTTCTCAATATATCTTCTTTTGTGTTCCACAGAAGAATGAGTCAGATACTGTTTTTTTTGTATGACTGAGTGTGCAGTCTGAGTACAGATAAGACGAGTCTTTGTCTAAGTTTATGGTGAATGTGTCTGAAAGCATATTTTAACTAATCTCCCTGTGTCTTTCTGCACCTGCGTAACATTTCCACCTCTCTGCTGAGCGGCATCAATAATTTGTGTCACAGCGAGTCTTTCATGGTTTACTTGGCAGTAAATGTGTTTGTTTTGAAGTGCGGGAGGTGAAGGGGGTCATTTCGTAAGACTGATGAATAGGGCACATCCTCTTGTTGCAGGTTGGCTTTTCAATTGACAGTTCAGGATCAGAGATTTTAGGCAGTGAACCATGAATCGATTCATAATCGATTCAATTCCGTAAGTGAACAAATCCTTCTACTCCGCAGAGCACTACACAGAGCATGTGAGCATCGGGTGAGATTGTGGTGAGAGAACACCCAGTAGACGAAAGAGAAGGCGTTTCATTTTTTTCCTGAGACCTGAGAAAAATGACATTATAATCATAACACAATTTTATTGTTTGGAGGATATGATTTGAGTATCTTTTCTACTCATTGTCCTCTGCAGACAACTTCAGGAATTATTTAAAGATATTATTTGAAGAAAGACAGAAAACAAATAAAAGAAAGATATAGCAATTCATCAATATAAAATATATTACAGAATGATTTCTTTATTTAATATTTAAAGCTAGATTTTTTGTCAAATGAGGGACCTTTTTATAGAAAAAATCATTTGTCTGTATTTTTATCCCAAAATATATCACCGTAAAGTAAAATGCATGTTTTCTTGTCATTTTACACTCAACTTGTAAATTTGCAGTTTATTTATGTATTTGTTTTTATATTTACCGCATTTCATAAATGTATAATAGCAGCTAAATTGTACTTCAAGGAATAGTTCACCAAAAAATTTATATTCTTTCATCAAGTGATTCACTCTAATGTCATTTCAAACCTGTATGACTTTCTATCTTTTGCAGAACACAAAAGAAGATATTTTGAAGAATGTCGGTGATCGAACAACATTGACCCCCACTGACTTCCATTGTATGGACAGAAAATCACTGAGACATTTCCCAAAATCAATTTTTTTATGTGTTCCACAAATGAATGTCATACAGGTTTTTAAAGACATGAGGGTGAATAAATGACGACAGGATTTTCAATTATACTCATTGCGTTTTTTTTTTTTATGTGAGACAGCACATTTGCAGCAGATTTAATACATCTCTGTACAGACCGGGAATCTCCGGCACTGACTATGCAGACCAATAGTGTGCTGTCACTGATATTAATAGCCAGTTTGTCCTCGCACTTCGCTTTCCTTAATTAAGGAAATCAAAAAACTTTGGCGTAAGTAATTAACATTTTATGATCGCCTGGTCATCACAAAAATATTTCAATAAACACCAGCCATCCTGTTTCCCTCACATCTCACAGTGTTTCCAGTGCACCCTGAGACTGTCGGCTGTTTTCCAACGTTATTGGTTTCTTATTAATTAAATTGCTAGCAGTGTTTAGCTGACCGGGGATGGGGGGTGGCGAGGGCTTTAGTCGTCTTTTCTGTTTTTCCTCCGTTATCGGACAGGTTGCGGGATACAGGAGTTCACGGTGATGGACCGGCCCGTGGGAGTCCATTAACAGGTCAGGAGGTGGTGTGAGGAGCACGGGCTAAATTCATTAGCACTCTGCAGCTACCATCCAAGTGTATCGAGCGGTCGGGATGGAGGCGCGTGTGTGTGCTGCCAACACTTTGTCATTGAAGTGGCTCTTAATTTGAGTTGATGTTTCGTTCTCTGCGGGGGTTAAATTGGGGTTTTGAAGGTGGGGGAACTTAACATCTGGTGGTGTTTCTGTTGCCTTAGGCACATTCTACCTGTGTTAAAGGGATAGTTCACCCAACATTTAAATTCCTTCAGTCAACATGCTCAATGTTTACTAGGCAATAATGATCACAAGCTTTTAAAGAGACAAAAGATTAAATGAGGACAGAATTTTGTTTTTGGGTGAACTATGTCTTTAAAACCTTGTGATCATTATTGCCTAGTAAACGTTGAGCATGTTGACTTTTTGTGACAGGTTATATATTTTAATGAGGTGTATTTGTTAGTTTGTGGTGGGCACTAGCACAGATGGTCCCAGCAAAAACAAGAACTGGAAGTCACAAAACATTTTTTGATTTCAAGGGCTGTAATGGTACAGTATCTTCCTGCCTGCTGTTTAATGTTGAAAAACAAAATGTTCAAACTATTGTGTACTTGAGTCTCGTGTGACTTTTGAAAGGCAGTAATTAGATTTCTTTTAGATGCATTTTTTCTCTTCCTTATATCACTTGGTTTGACAAGTAGCCTTGGGCAGTAAAGGAAAAATGTGGAAATTGTCTTGAAAACAAAGTGTTTTATCTAGAAAACACAACGCAGTGTGAAATCAATATACTGTATAAGATAAAGTTGGGAAAACAACTTTTTTTTCAAGTTTTTAACTTTAACCACAGTGTACTTTCTAATTTACCACAATATAGTCTCTGTCTTCTGGATTTAATGATGAGATAATGGGCTTATCACTTTGAGAATTAATGAATGTTTGGTATGAAACACCTCATTACAATGGCAATTAATCACATTCCCTCATAACCTCGGAGAGATCATTTCAGATAAAGGTGTACTTAAAGATGGGCAGCCTGGTGAAAGAAGAACAACTTTTAAAGTCATACCACAAATCAAGCGTATAGCGTTAGTTCTGGTAGGTCACGTGAGTCAAGCTTGCATCAAGTGATCCTCGTCTGCCTATGACGCTTTCACCGCTCCAGTGCTTCTGTTTTAAATGAATTCAGCTATCAGTTTATCACGCTGCTCACGAGCAAATTCTCCTTCTCCATCCCTGACTCTACCTCACTTTTACAATTAGGTCTCGGCTTTCTGATATTACTCTTCATAAGTCTCAATTACATTTAAATATTTGTTACATTTAAGAACTAACATCTGTTTGCAGGTTATTGCTGCTCTTGTTCATGCTGGCTGCATAGATGGGCAGGGAGTTTTTCCCAGAACAGAACCATACCGCAAATCTAAATTGTATGCCAATTGTCAATCATTTTTAACATTCTCACCAGCCGATAAGAATTAACCTTAAGTCATACACTGATATGACACACATATGTCACAGAGAAAAATTTTGTTAACATGCAATTTGGAAAATGAACCGGAAAATGTAGTTTCACGTCAAATGGAGTGGTACTATGTCTGCTCTGGCTGGTGTAATCCCACTATTTCAAAGACAAGCATGAAATGATGAGTGCATTCAGAGGGCATCCTGAAATTATGGCTTTTGAAATTCGTCATCTTGGCTGTTGAACTGGTTATGTTTGAGTTTATAAAAATGTAATGTCATGCAGTTCATCTTTCTGTCTTTTTTTCATAATAAATTCTATAGCACAATTTTTACAATTTTATTTTTTATAATTTTACATAACGCTATAAGTAGGTGCATTATGAAAAAGTCCTAACAAGCTCTCTGGCTTGTTGGTTATTTCCCTGACCAAATTCATTTTGACATCAGGGGTCTGTCCATGTCCATCCATTTATCCATCCATCTGTCTGTCCATCAGTTTATCAGTTTATCTATCAGTCATCCATCCGTTTATCTATCCATCCATCCGTTTATCCATCCATCCACCCATCCGTACGTCCGTGCATCTTTCCGTCCATCTGTCCGTCCATTCGTATATCCTTCCATCCGTCCGTCCATCCATTTATCTGTCCATCCATCCGTTTATCCATCCATCTATCTGTCCATCCATCCATCCATCTGTCCGTCCATCCATTTATCAGTCCATCCATCCGTCGTCCATGCGTTTTTCTGTCCATTCATCCGTTTATCCATCCATCCATCTGTCTGTCCATCCATTTATCCTTCCATCCATCCGTTTATCCTTCCATCCATCCGTCCGTCCATCCGTTTATCTCTCCATCCATCCGTTTATCCATCCATCCATCCATCCAACCATCCATCTATCTGTCCATCCATCCATCTGTCTGTCCATCCATTTATCAGCCATCCATCTGCCGTCCATCCGTTTTTCTGTCCATTCATCCGTTTATCATCCAACCATCTATCCATCCATCTGTCTGTCCATCCATTTATCCTTCCATCCATCCGTCCGTCCATCCGTTTATCTCTCCATCCATCCATCCATCCATCCATCCATCTATCCATCCATCTGTCTGTCCATCCATTTATCAGTCCATCCATCCGCCGTCCATCCGTTTATCATCCAACCATCTGTGCCAGTGGAGTCAGCTATTTGAATCTCATTGTACATGTACAGTGACAATAAAGGCACTCTCATCTATCCATCCATCCATCTGTCTGTCTGTCCATCCATTTATCCTTCCATCCATCCGTCCATCCGTTTATCCTTCCATCCATCCATCCGTCCTTCCGTTTATCTGTCCATCCATCTGTTTATCCGTCCATCCATCTTTTTATCCATCCAACCATCTATCCGTCCATCCATCTGTCTGTCCATCCATTTATCCTTCCATCCATCCATCCATCCGTTTATCTTTCCATCCATCTGTCCATCCATGATTCCTCTATCCCTTTTCCACCCGTGTATCTGTCCATCATTATATAATATAATTATCCACATCTTAAACTGCATAATGAGATGAGAGCTGGTAACCTTCTGAGCACGACAGGTTTTTTAAATATTTTGTTGTCGTCCTAATTATATTAGTTTCAAAGGACTAGCTCACCACAGAATGAATATTTGACATCTATACATGTTTAAAGTCTAATGCGATCTATCTTGGACAAATACGTTCAAAATATGAATTGTTTTTACTCAAACATATCGTTTTGCTTCAGAAGACATTTATTAACCCCTTGACGTTGAATGGATCAGTTTTATGATGGGCATACGTGTTTCTTAGAGCCAGGACATCTTTTAAAACTATTCAAATTGTCTCTGGCAGAAGATAGTAAGTCATAAACTCTTAAGATCGCATGAGGGTCGTTTTTTTTTACTCTTTACACATTTAGTACATGAGCTTCGGGGGACCTTATTTTTCTCTATTTTTCCTGTGGATCCAATATGAGAACATGAGTTTTGTTCTACAGTACCTTTATGTTTCTTTATATTAACATCATGCATAAAACTCTGGTAGTTGCTCAAATTCCAAAAGGTCATAAATCGATCAATTTGCATCTGACATTTGGATGAGTTATGGAACTCTTTTGTTAATAATTTAGGGATTAAATGATGCGTATGTTACAACAAAATTTTAGATTAAACATATAAGGAAAGTTTGAGATGGGCTTATTGTTTCTTCAGAAACAGGCAAAGTAATCCTGACCAGAACATTGACAGCAAACATGAGAGCACATGGATAACAGGGTTGGAAGTAAGACAATCTACCGTAAACAGAAAATGCATTCCTTTGTGTGCTGGTATCTTAAAGACTGAGTGAATATTGAAGGATACAGCTCAAGTTATGTTTACAAGCTATGAAGTGAGCATATTTTTTTAATTTCCACACTTACAAATCATTAAAGGCTGTGTGTGTGTTTGGCAATATGGAAAAAGCGGCTCACTTGCCCTGGATCCTCTGTGACTTCCAGTCATTGATTTAGCAGAGACCAATTAGTGGGAAGACCTTTGATAATTCATAGCTTGGCAAGAATGGATTTCTCAGCCAGCCTGTTTCCAATGAAGCGCTCACAATATAGCATCATTACAGTGTATTGAACAGTGTCAAAGCATTTTTTAAATTAGTCTTCCATTCCCTAGATCAACACTCAGTGCATTCCTAAAAAACATTTTTAAACATCCTGTAGGAGAGAGCGGGGCTTGTAGTGAAATTGTCACAAAGGCTAACTTCTCCTTAGAAAGTTTTAAGGGATAGTTTACCCTTAAATATAAATTCTGCCATAATTTATTCACCCTCATATTGTTTAAAACCTGCAGTATTTGACTCTTCAGTGGGAAACAAAATAAGATATGTTGAGAAATGTCCCAGTTTTTTTCTTACAGTGGAAGTCAATGGGTTGTTTAGATGCTATTACGTCCTCGTCTAGGGGAACAAAGGATGCACTATGTTTTTCTCTGTAGCGGACTCCACCCACAGACAGCAGACCAAATAAAAGGAAATGGACAAGCTAAAGAAGTCTGGATAATTATTTTATTTTTAAAACATGAGTAAGTGAATAAAGAGAGCAATAACCAAAGGGGGACCCAAGGCCAAAGCAACAAACAAACATTTGACTAATAAAGAAAACCCATAACATACTGTAACTAACCTAGAACGAAACAAAAGAAAAAATACAACTCCCGAACAAAAAAAACATATCAGCAAAAGACTTCAAACAGAAATGTCAGGTCACCCCTACGCTCTTATCCTAAAGGCTTCAGCAGCAAGTTGTTGAAAATGAGTAAGAACCAAAAAAAACATTGTAACTAACAAAGAAATGAGCAATGGTGTCTTTAGTCTTATTATTGTATTTTTTCTTTGTTCTGAACACAACATAAACAGACTTTTTTTGGAAAAAACAAACAGTTCTGGGCACCTTTGGTTACCATTTAATTCATCTACTATGGTAGTCAATGATGTCCCAGAACTGAAAATTGTTAACATTCTTCCAAATATCTTTCTCTGTGTTCATCAGAACAAAGTCATTTGTATGAAATGGGTGAAGGTGGGTAAATGATGACAGAACTTTTATTTTTGGGTGAACTGTCCCTTTATACATGTGTTTCTCTAGCAGTGGTTTGCATGCTGGTTTCAAATCATTCAAATAAAGAATCCTTGCTCATACTAACATTTTGCACTTTAATTTCTCATTTTCCAAGTTAATGGCGAAGAATGATTGTATATTTTGATATTAGTATACACTGTAAAGCAAACAGCAAGGTGCAAGGTTTGTATTACATTTACATTTATGCATTTGGCAGACACATTTATTCACAGCAACTTATAGATATACATTTTTGACAGTATTCTGTATGTGTTCTCTGGGATGACCAAACCAAGGAGCTTTGTTCTGCTAATGCAAATGCTGTATTAATTGACCAAAATATTAATGTTTATATAAATGTCAATTAAGCTAAAAAAAATATTCAAAGGATTTCTGATAGCCAAGCTTTTAATATGTACGCACATACAGAAATTGACTTTTAAAGGATAAACCTCCCTTGAGCAATATTTACGGATGTAAACATTTTGACAGCTCTCCTCAGTCACATCAGAATTTTGCCACCAGCAAACTTTGCTGTTGACTGTGTGCTTGCTCTACTCTCCAGTTTTATTTTCTTAAATGGACTGTGATATTTAGATTGCTTTGATTTGGTGGCAAACAATCTTTCTCTTTCTTTCTTTCTTTCTTTCTTTCTTTCTTTCTTTCTTTCTTTTCTTTCGTTCTTTCTTCTTTTTCTTTCTTTCTTTCTTTCTTTCTTTCTTTCTTTCGTTCTCTCTCTCCTTTTTGTTTTTTGCCGGCCTCAGCAAAGCACAGTATAAATGCTACCTTGCTACCTAATGACTATGAAATGAGCTTGGCATACCTGCATCTATGAAGAATCTTCGGTCAATTGACAGTTGTCTGATCAAGCAGAAAAGAGAGAAAAGAAAAGAAATCTGTAAAAGCATATCCGTGATTTGTATGCGCACTGTGTGAGTATCAGAGAGAAAAGATATTGAGCAGATTTAAACTGGAGCCTTTTAACATTAAGACACTTTCCAATCTCGCACAGAAATACAACAGAGGGAAGAGAAAAACTCGGAGTAAATATACTTGGTAAATCCTGGTCCGTTCACTAAATGGTTGCGCCGTTTTTCAGGTCTTTGATTGTTCACTACATTTGGATGATGAATGTTATATAAACGGTGTATAACGCTGGATTTGGAGATCGTTTGAAACTGATATAAGAAGCCGTCCCTAGGCTAAAAGATGTCATGGACATGAACCGCATGCGGTGAGTGAACTGATGTCTGTGTTTTGTTGACAATGTGTGCGCACGTGCTTTGGTTCAGCCTTTCGGCCTTTTGGTTCAGTTTTCGGAAACAATCGTAAAGATGTGTCTATCTTTTATGAATGTGATCAAACTAAATACTCTTTGAAGATACGAAGTATGCAATACTACTCTATAGGTACTCAAGATTAATATGAGATTGGCAGAAACCCTGTGTGTTACGCCTGCTTTAAAACAATGATCTGAAATCCGATCTGTGGTTAAAAGCTCTAAATATACTCATGTTTTATTCTTTGACATAAAATGTACTGTGATCGTGTTGTTATTTTGCAAGTTGCTATGAGTCACATTGTAGGGGAAGTTAAACATCATCATGCATACAAATTTATGTAAAAGTTGTTGGAGCGACTGTGGTGTAGTATGTTTATAGCCTTGTGTTATCTTTTTACTTCTGGTGATTGCATTTATGTTTCAAAATACGTGAATGTCTTGTTAATTTGTGAATATGATCTTGATAGAAAAAAAACGTGTCAACATCATAAACTTTGTTAATCACAGAACAGATTTTTTTGCGTTCTAAAGTGGACCTATGAGGAAACTACAAAAACATGTCATCCTGTCAACATGTCAGCTTTCTTTGTAGGAAAATGGAAAACTTTTGTCCAATCAGATTTCTCCAGTGGTGTAGTCTAGTTTATTGTAGTGTATGCCTTTATATAGTACTGTATGTCATCAAGAGCATTCTGACAGATTTATTACAAGCAAGATTTCAATAGCCAATGACAGCTTGGGGGGACTTGCTGGTTTTGTTAATCACTGTCTAAGCCAGTCAGTTAAGAGTTTTATTTCGCCTAAGATAGTATATGTAGGCCTATACAATCCCTAAAGCACAAGTTTATCAGCTGGCAATTTTCAATACACATTTGTGATATGAAATCCCAGTTTAGTCATTTATTTGTGATAAACCCTGCTAAAAAAGAAATTACATAAATTCTAATGGCTTCCATTAAAATACCATTACCACCATTTTTTTCTATTACAAATTAAAAAAAATGTCTTTGGCATTAATGGGTGATGCCAATTGATTCCCATCTGCATCTCTTGTGTTTTGGGCAGGGTTCTGTTATGTTTTCAGCGGGACAACCAACATAATGTAAAGAATGTCCTGTGAAAGTATAATGTTTTAGATTTGTATATAGTTTGACTAAAGCCATGTCAAAGAGTAAATGATATCGAAATAAATGGTTAAAATCAAACTCTAATGCTAGTCACTAATAACTAGATTTTTAGCCTAGTTTTCACACACTGGTCATAGTGCAGTTACGCCTATTATTGACATTGATAGTTAACTATAATGAACATTTGTGCAGTTTTATCAAGCACCCGTTGCACTTATAGATTGCTGGCAGTGTCTCTAGACTGACTTTCACACGGCTGACCAGGAGTTACCATCTCTTATCATCTAAAACCAATAAATAACCCTACTTTGTAGTATAAGTTATCTCCCCTTATTTATTGATCGTTTAAATGCTTGCCTTTCGTGATCTCCTTTTGTTTCACATGTCAGTGTGTCACACTTTTCTGAATCAAAACGATGTTGTTGCGTATCATCGCGCTTATTTAAGTAGGTATACGGAAATTCTTGATCTTTTCTAGTAGGTATACGGCGTATACCTGCGTATCACGTAGACTGCACCACTTGATTTTTTCAAGAGTGAGAGTGTCCCTCCACCTCCTGCAGCCGAAAAGCACAAAGCAAATTATGGTTCATGGCTGTAATGTAACTGAAACTAAGTACAGTATCTCTTAGTACTCTGCCGCATCCCCACAGTCTAGCACACACGACCAAGTGCACATCGCTTTTAGGCAAACATTTTGTGGATGTGTTCCATTACCTGCTTTGCTAAAACGATGCCGACAGGGCTTGCAAATAAACATCACTCACTCTCAACAGGCACAATTCAATCTTAGTGGATTCTCTTCTGTTTGCAACAGTGACCTAAATGTGCTTCAATTAGGGGTTTTACCGTCTCAAACTTCACAAGGAATTAAAAGTGTGTTAATGCCATATAAACGCACTTCTAAATGAACGACTGCTGTATATGTGCATCACCGTTGCTTTTGCTGTCTTTAAATGGATGTTGTAAATTCACTAGGGACCTTGGCTGAAAAGGGTCTGCGTTGAAACAAAACCAATTTGACCTATAGGTGAAGAGAAAAGGTTAAGTTTTCTCAAAGTTTGTCCCGCACCCTTAAAATAAAAAAGAGCAGCGAGGGCTTGAAGAAAATTAGCCACTGCCGTGACCTTTTTACATCAGGAGAGGCTATCCGGAGAACGATACAGGGAGCCGGGCAGAGGGCAACGCTACCGCTACACTTCATTCTAAGAGAATAACCTTTTTCACCCACCCTGCTTGAGGTGAACGAAAAGAACAGTCTGGAAACTTTCTACTGTAAATAACCGATTGTAGCGAGGAAGGCGGGGCGAGAGCCGTCAGACAAAGGGGCGGGGCCGGTGGCGTGAGTGATGATGGATATCAGCTGTGCGCACACCGGCCCCGCATTACGACGGAGGAGAACGGAAGCATAAAAGGACGAGCTGGCAGAACATTCGACGAGAGAGGACCGGGCCCGAACGTATGTTAAGTTGTTTTATGTTTATGTATTTTGTTATTCGCCGGCAGCCGTCCGTGAGGGGCTGCCGGCTGTCTTTTACTTTATTATTAAAACTTTTTAAATGTTGCCGGTTCCCGCCTCCTTCCTTCCTTTTTAATGAACTTTGCTACATTGGTGCCGAAACCCGGGAGGAAGGAGAGACATGCTGTCGGAGAGCCCTCGCTGCTGAGGGGCATCGCGGTGCTGAGGAGTTCGGGCAGCGCGGACGAGGGAAGTTCGCTGACGCTGCCCGAGGGGTGGTGCTGGAACGAGATGAATCGGCTGGGACGGAGAGCTCGCTGCCGTGCTCCTGGGTCAAGGTGGGGTGGCTGCCATCCAGGAGGGAGCGGGTGAGTCGTTGCCTTCGGCCAGAGCCTGCTGCCGTCCGCCGTGAAGGGGAGGAGCAGGAAACGGAGACTCACTGGCTGCCCTCACTGGAGGAGCCATCGCCGGCCGCCAGGGGGCGGAGGAGGATCGAGGCGTCCACCGGCATCCAGTACCACCGCATGGCACCGCGAGGAAGAGCCCTTCGGCTGGCTGAGGACCGAGCGGCAGCATGTCGGGGAACCGGACCAGATTCTTTTTTTTTCCTCTCTCCCCTCTCTCGCCCTGTCGCTCCTGGTGCTTCCGTCTCCGTTCTCTCGTCTCGTCGGTGCATACCCCCAGGGGCTGCGGACGCCGAGACTGGCTCCCCAGGGGGAGTAAGCACAGTCTCGGTGGTACCCCCCGGCCTGTGAAGGGCGATGGGGGTATGTAGCGAGGAAGGCGGGGCGAGAGCCGTCAGACAAAGGGGCGGGGCCGGTGGCGTGAGTGATGATGGATATCAGCTTGCGCACACCGGCCCCGCATTACGACGGAGGAGAACGGAATGACGAGCTGGCAGAACATTCGACGAGAGAGGACCGGGCCCGAACGTATGTTAAGTTGTTTTATGTATTTTGTTATTCGCCGGCAGTCGTCCGTGAGGGGCTGCCGGCTGTCTTTTACTTTATTATTAAAAACTTTATTTAAATGTTTGCCGGTTCCCGCCTCCTTCCTTCCTTTTTAATGAACTTTGCTACACCGATATAAAAGCATCAGAAAATAAAATATATTTTTGAGGGGGGATCTTCTAGGACACCGAGCCTGACCCCCCCCTAGTCCGCCCTTGCATGTAATGAATAGACAAAGGTACTTACTAAAAGTCTTACTTTCCCTTATAAAGGGTTTTTTGCCTTAAAACTCTCACCTGATGGACTCAGAATTACATTTATTTCTAAGAAAGTGCCCTTAAAGTGAAGCATGTGTGAGATCAGATACTACCGTGAGTTTCTAATTTAATAACATGGTACTTTTAAGAAGCACCGAGACATCATTTTTTGTCTCGGTCTGTAATGACCCTTCTGTTAGATGAGTTAAAAGCGTTATATGACCAGAAGTGAGATAATATATCTTTGAGTATGTGGTGATGCTTTTGTGTCTCGCTTGCAGGCAGGTTATGAAGTGCAGCAGGTGAGGTGAGGGGATCGCGATTTCTTTCTAAAACAATGCGAGCGCATTCGTCTGCGACGGAAAGAAGTCTTAGTGCTGCCATTATATTTCTGTTTCTTTTTGTACATTTTCTGTTTCTTTGAGTAAATGGAGGATGAAGGAAAGCAACAATTACCGTCACAAATTCATCTTTATATGTTGGAGGAAGTTATACAAGGAAATTAAAGAAATTGGGCTTTCTTTTTTACCTCCGGCCCCGCCCACTTTGTGTTTATCCGAATACAGATATAGATGCTCGTAATTTTGTTATTGAAACAGATGCAGACACAGATACAGATAATGGCCTAGCTGCAAACCATCATTTTTTAATGGACTGAATCCTGAGCCCATAACAGTTGAGAACATTTTGTTTCTAATGTGCCTGTGGTGATGTGTTTTGGCTATTTTTTTATGCTATTGATGCTTCTTTGTGGTAAAAAGTCACAGTCTGTTACATATTATCATACGTCTTCTGGTCCATGATGGATGCAACTGTACAATCTGGCACAGCACAAGTTTCTGAGAGATCAGACAGTAAGACATTATTATGATCTGGTGCTGATAGTGGTGCAGAAACAACGTGCAAAACAACCATTGTGCTGGAAAGAGTCAATACATGACAGGAGTTTGACAGTAATTGGACTCAAATTTTTAGAGGAAAACACCAACTAGAATGAGAAACCACGGAAAGGTTTTGTGACCCTCTGAATCTCTCAGGTAACAGATAAAACATTGCTTTGTGTAAACATCAGAGCTCTTCAAAACACAGTTGTGTAAAGGCGCACCTCTTGTCTCAATCTTTCGTGCTTCAAAATGTATGTGGAGATGGTCAGATTCAGGGCCCTCCGGTCACGTTCTCGGGAGACTGCCAGAGAAAAGAATCTTCCAGCCGCTGCATGTAACGTTTCAGAATTTAACCTCCTCCAAATGATAGTTCAAGGTGGATTATGGTACGTTTTTATTAGGGGGAAACTGATTTTCAATTTAAATGTAAATCAGGGCCTTTTTCAGTTATTAAAATACTGTGCTACTTATGGCTGAGGAGAAAATGTAATGGGCCACAAACTTCGAGAGGATCCCTTAAAATGATGGAAACCCTGAGAGACGCCACGAAGCAACAGCAAGACACAAAGAACAGACAGACAGAGAGAAAGGGAGAGAGTGAACGTGATTTGTAAAATAGGCAGACAAACACATAGTTTGTTAAAGAACCAAACACGGTTTTTAAATATTGTATAAGACAACATTTGTACAAAAGATTCAATATTGTTTTATGCTAAGGCAACCTCTTCTTTTCTATCGTCATTCTTTATTTTTTTTGCATAGTGTGACTTGTTTACTGTCAGCTGGGAGATGATGTTTACCCTCTGACGGAGTGAGAGTGTCAGAAAGTTTTGGCCATGTGACTGCTGTGATTGTCTAATGAATGACCAATTTGGGACGCAACTATAAGTGCGTCCCAAATCGCGCACTACGCCATTTTGTAGTATAAATAGTGTGAGTAGTGCATTCACATTGACAATTCTTTAAAAATAAGTGCACTTTAAGTTCCGGGTAGATGCACTTTTGCAACCAAAATATGAAGTGTGGAACTGTGTACACTTCATGCACTCAACAGTCGCAGTTTCGCTTACGTAGCGGAAGGGAGGCGTGGCTTCTGCAAAGTGTTAACGCTTCAATCTGATGATGACTAAAGTATTGCTGGGCAAAACAGATGAAAACTACATTAAATGTACAATGAACAAATTTATTTTCATTCACACGCATTGTGCCGTGCGGTTGACGTCATTTGTGCTCGTCTGGGAAGCCGATATACTTCCAGTTGGTATTAAAGATGCTACTCTTCTAAAACTCATACACTAGAACTGCATGTTGCATAGTTTAAATGCATAGTGTATAGTATGTCAGTTGGGACACTGCTAAAGCATTTCATTAAGTTTGCTGTTTGTCTGAGAGAGGAGAGAAGAGTTACAGGAAGTGTTGTAGGTTTATTTTTTACAAAGACCTATACAGAAGGTACAGTATATGATAGATATGGCTTTTTATCCGAAATAATTGTCATTTGTTTACGTATGATTTAAAAAACTGTCAGCTTACAAAATATTTGAAATGCAGTAAAATATGTCAAATGACAGAAATAGAAAATGTACAAGAAAGTTTACAAGTTGGTTCTAAAATAACATGGAAAAACTTGTAATTTTACTGTACAAAAACGTCACTTTATGCATTTTTACAGTTTTTTCAGGTATTTTTACAGTATAATTTACAGTAGCCTTCAACCCTGTTATCTCAGTCATTGTCATCAATGTATGTGAAAAAACTGTAATTTACCTAAGTAATTGTATTTTTCAATACCAGCATGGATCGAATTTAGTTACTATTTCAACACTGTTTTATTGTCTGACAACATAAACGTAAAATACGTCAATGAGAATTGCTTTATTGGGCATTCAGTTAAAAATACATTATGTGACAGTTAAAAGAGTAGAAGTGAAACAGATCTGAAGTGCCAACACTAGTCTGAATACAAAAACGATACGATGATGTCACGAATATGCTAATTACCAAATGCCGTCATCTACCGCAAATCTCACAAAATCCTGTATTGGATTTGGAAGCTCTTAGTAAATCTTACGAGATGCATTATCCACAATATCAGTTCAAATCTAATTATGAAGACCAGTTCATGTATAACATTAATTGAAGTGTCACTCAGCAGTCCAGTGTAACATCCCTCACCATCGGCCGGAAGAAGAGAATGGTCTGTTTGAATAAGTACTGCTATTGCTCTGGTGAGATGGTCATTGATTGCTTACAACGGGGAGTCTTAACCCTAAAAAACACAGCATGGTGGAAACATCATCTCACAGACGAGATTATGAATAGAAACGAATTAGCAATGTTCTTCAGCGGTGGGCTACTCATCCACACAATGTCAGAAAGCCTTTCGTATAGGGAAGCAGAATTATGTGCAGTTGACAGAATATAATTACAAAAAGATGTTTTTTTAAAAAAGTTACTGTATGTGAAGGCATAATTCAGTGGGTAAATTCAACTCGAAATGAGTAAAATTCGTATCTAACATCTATGTGTGGCCTTTCACGGATACCTAATGTAGATACTTACTGTGAATACAGTTACACTTAACTTTTTTTAAACTAAATGATCTTACTAAAAATGTTTTAACATAGTTGTAAACTCATCAGATTTTCATCAAATAGTCATTCCGTTTAATGAAAATTGCAATTGTTAAAGAGTATTTATGAAACTCGAACTTCAACCCTGTCACAAAAAATCTAATATTTTTCTTTAATTAGAGTAGAATATAAATGTATTTAATAGAAACCGTTTTTCGTCAAATTGTCATTCCATTTACTAAAATTGTAATTGTTAAATTAACAGTATTTACGAAACTCAAACTTCAACCCTGTTACCCGAGTTATTGTACCAAAAAACGAATATTTTCCTTTAATTCAAGAATAAGAATTCTTGTAAAACAAACCAACATTTAGTCCCAAACTGATTAAAGGAGTAGTTCACTTTAAAATCAAATTTTCATGATAATTCACACACCCTCATGTCATACAAGCCGTACGTGCATTTATTTCTTCTGTCGAAAACAAATTGATGCTTATGTGGAAAGCTTTCCAGGGTTCTACTCCATATAATCAACTTAAAACCGGGGCAGTTGGTTAAGGTCCAAATTTCAGTTTCATCGCAGCTTCAAAAGGCTCTACACAACACCAGCCGATGAATGAGGGTGATGTCTAGCGATACAACAAAAAAATCGATCCATTTAAAATGTATGGCTTGCACTGCCTCAGAGTGCCTGTATGTAGCGCATCCACGACGTCACGTACTACGTAATCACGTTGTAATGGTCACTCAGAAGTTCCGACCCAGTGTTCACGAGTGTGGAGAAAGAAGACCGTGACTGCGTTATACGGAAGTCGTGGATGTGGATCGTGGAGGCAGTGCAAGCCGTGTATTTATGTTTAAAAATAATTGAATTCTTTTCTTGTAAAGTGAATAATCGTTTCGCTAGACAACACCGGCCGGTGTCGTGTAGAGCCTTAACCAACATACCCCACACCCAGTTCAAGTCCATTATGTGGAGAAGAACCCTGGAAGCTTTCCTCATAAGAAAAATAAATGAAACACACGAACTGCTTGTATAACATGTGGGTGAGCGAATTATCATGGAATTTAAATTTTAAAGTGAACTACTCATTTAATGTCTTTTTAAAAATTGCTTAAATTGGTCTAAATTTGCAACCCTGTTACCGTTCTGACATTATTTGTTAAACTGTACGTTTATTGGTCCCCACAATAAAATGACCTAAACACAGAATTAAGTACTTCGATCTTTTTTAGGCTCTATTGTGCATCATTTTTCGTGGGAAAGGTTTTTTGAGCATTCACTCTTAAAAAAAGGTGGAACAATGCAATAGAAGAATAATTTCTTGGTTGAATGGTTACAGGTCCTTTTAAACCCATAGCACTCTCCACAAAGTGTTTTTAGAGTGGAAAAACGTTCTAAAAAATAAGAACATGTAATAAACAAATTGGTCCTTTTATAACCTTTGACTGAATGATTCTTTGGAAAAACCCAAAATGTTTTTTCTATGGCATCGCTGTGATAGCACCTTTATTTTCAGAGAGTCTCCAAGTCCCAATCTCACTGAGCCTCTCAGAGTTGGTGTCATTGCTTTTGTTCACACATGAGCTTCAGGTGACACTTAAAACGAAAGCAGGAGAAACGGAAAAGACAAAATTGTGTTAGTCAGTTATATGTGCCACCACAGACAAAGTGAAAGAAGACTTTCCAGTGGAGGGCAGAAGGTCTTTTGGGCCATTAATCAGTCCGGAGGCACGTGCCGTACCTTGGGTCTGTCTCACTACCGCATGGCTCTGACCCAGATAAAGCTCTCATTGATCCAGAAGAGCCGGTGTAATCCCTCAGGATTACAGTCAGCTGAAAGTAACCGATATATTTGCAAACAGAAAGCCACTTACATTAAGGTCATTTTCTCCAGGAGGAAGGAGAATAAATGGATGAAGATGAATGGTTGAGACGCTCTAGAGCGCTTCAAGCAGGACACGCTCAGACGTGAGCCAGGAGACTGAACAACACACACACACACACACACACAGGAGCACAGAAAAACATGCACATTGTATTCATGACAAATCAGTTATGCCACTGACCATGAATTTCCATGCTGGTCCAGGCTGGTTTAATGCATATTAAGGGTGGTTTGGTGGTTGTCTCTGTGATGAACCAGTATAGCTTGTTCAAATTTAGCAGATGGAAGCCGATCGATCAGACTGAGTGGATATTACAGATGTGAAATTCACCTGCTGTTCTTTATTTAATGTTTAATTTCCGGAAGAGCAAGTATTTCCACCAGATGAAACAGCATATTTTAACAGCCTTCTGACTTTTCTCAGTCTCGCTAGGGCAGTTCAACGATTAATGACACCTAATTGCCTCCAGAATAAAAGTTTGTGTTTACATAATAATATATGTCTGTTCACTGTGCCTATTTATAAACATATACATGTTTATATTTAGGAAATATATATTAATATTTTATGTCATTTTATTTATATACTGTATATATACATTTAATCTTTTTTTTTTATATAAATGTACATATATGCATTTACAAATACAAAATTAATATGCACAGTGAAAAGACATAAATGATGTAAACACAAACTTTTATTCTGAAATCGATTAATTGCATTGAACAGTCCCCGCCTGTTATATTTTGGACCCATCATCATTCTGCATTAATATTTAGATTTGTTATATATGGTACGAGAACAATAGTAAGAGAATCAAAACTATGAAGTACCCCTTATGAAGGAATGTTAATAATGAAGTAGTGACAAACATGTTCATTCATAAATTGGAGCTTCTTCAAAGTATCTACACTTGATTTAGTGGCTTTAGTTCACCCTGAAATGAAAATGATCTGTCATGATTCACCCACCCTCAAGTTGTTCCAAACCTGTATACATTTCTTTGTTTGGTTGAACCCAAAAAAAAATATATTAGCGACAACCATAGTGGAGAGATTTTTCTTTGTTTGGTTGAACACAAAAAATATTTTTAGAATTTAGGAAGACTAACAATTTTGGGGCACATGTGACAACCATTTTAATGGTAGTCAATGGTGGACCAAAAATCTCAGTAGCTAAATTTGTTTTAAATATCTTTCTTTATGTTCAACAGAACAAGACATTTACACAGGTTTGGAACAACCTGAGTTTGAGTAATTCATGACAGAATTTTTATTTTTGGATGAACTATCATAATTTTCGATGTACTCTGCACGTTCTTTTAAACAACTTCATTAATTTCACCTGTTCTCCGACATGGGCTCTTGCTGTAGCTTTATTTTCACTTAGCCCAACTCATCCAAAGTGAAATACACAAATACAAAATAAACATTTAAAAAATGATTTTCAGTCATGGGCCTTTAGATCGAAGGATAATTCGAAAAAATATATTCAGTCAAGTGTCAAAACAATTTATTGGAAGACACTTTTAATCATCCAACAGGAATAGAATTTACTAAATGATTGATTTCTGAGTCATTGATTTCTGTCTTTACGAGCTGATCACATATATAACGATAAATTATAGGCCGAGCTTACACTATAACTATGTGATCGTAAAGGTCCAGTGTGTCATTTTATGGAGGATCTATTGACAGAAATGTAACATAATATATACATACTATGTGTTCAGAGATGTATGAAGGCCTTAATGATGAAACGTTATGTTTTTCTTATCTTAAAATGAGCTATTTATCTACATACAGCGCGGGTCCCCTTGCATGGAATTCACCATGTTTTTTCGACTAAACTGCTCTACAGAATGCATTTCTTAAATAAGTTTTCTCCTTCGGCAAAGAAGTGAAAACGTGACGACATGTTAGGCGTGTGAAAGCCACTGTAGTGCTTCAAAAGGTAGGGTTGGAGAGAGATGTTGGTTGCAATTTCTTAACCTCACCACTAGATGCCACTAACATCTCCACATTGCTCCTTTAAAGGAATTCACTCACCCTCACGCTATCCTGAAGGAATCATTATATTCAAGTGCAGTCACGTCATCGTATGTTACTCACTTTATGAGCGAATTTTCATGGTTATCACAGAACTAAATTGTCCATATATCGTTCATAAAATGTCCATTGTTATAATAATTTAAATCCGCAGTGAGAGTCCACAAAAAGTGCACAAAGTGAAGGTCGTTTCTTCTCCTTGAGCAACGACACTTTGTGCATTGTGTCTTTACTTTTGTATATTTATATTTTTCATATTGGGAATGCCAAGATGGAGCGCTTCCCCAGCATCCTAATGCGATTGTTCACACCTGCCCGCGAACGCACCGGTGTCCTTCAGACAGGAGAGAGTTTTTTTCTCCAGAAAATGTGATTAACATAGCCAGGCGAAACAACAAAGGCGTAATCCGCACGATAAAGGCACGTGCAGAAAGAAAATAATATTGTTATAAACTCCAAAATAAACAACTGCGAAACGGGGGTAATAATAAACTGTGAAGTTCCCGCCAACCACTTAATATCTTCAAAGATATAGCCTGATATCTTTTTTCAACTTAATCTGGAAATGTTTATTTATTACAATTGTAACATTGTTATTATTATTTCTGATGCAAGGTGGCTCAGGGAGAAATTGTTATTATCATTTTAAAATAATATGGTTGTTTTCGTATCACAGATGACAACCAAGAGGCCTTGGTCAAACTAGCACATTGAACCGGCCTGCATCTCTTTATATACGAAAATTGATTTACATTTTCCTAACAGCCCTAAAATCTCATTGCAGATGGGATGTGCTGCTCCTTTCCTCGGAAGCGTCTGCACAGAATGTTTTTTCCTCTCACATCAAAGACCGTCTTCTTACATTTAACAGGCTGATTTAAAGGGTAACGGAAGCGCTGACAGATTATCTGTACACGCAAACCTGCCGTAGCAACTTCAATTACGCTCGACACCGATACCTTAGTGATTATTTTCGCTCATTATGGACATATTTGCACAGCAGCATTCACTTCAAATAACAAACAAAAGGGATTGTACTTTCTGGCTTTCGTAAACTATTGTTTGGGACTGTATGCTAGTGCCTTATACAACCCAACTCATTTGTAAAACTTTACATGTGTCTGTTTACAACTGCATGAGAACACTATAACTGGGTCATCGCCTGAGTGACACGTTTTTAACAAAAGATCCTTGTCTTGAGACGAAGAAGAGATTCATTTTGCTGGTGACCCCGAAATGTTAAAGAGCCTCGTCTGGTCATTCTGAAGGAATGCACTCATTGTTGTGCTATATGGGGCGTCGGGGTCTATGTAACACCCTTCTGAAATAAACAAATAAATGCTTTGTTGTTATTGTAACAAGCTGCAATTAGTCCGTAGCTGACTGCAAATAGTCAGCCAAGAAAAAGAGAGAACAACTCTGAAAAGTTTCTTTCAAGCAAGTGCTTTGATGCTGTTGTGAAAAGAGCCACAATTAAATCTGTTGGAGCTATGTGCGGAACACACACAGAACACATTATCCACAGTAACAAGCATAATTATTTGATCACTTCAGAAAATGTATGACTAGCCTAATTGCATTTGTACAGATATATACACAATAGCACAAAAAATAACCATCATTTTGTGCCTTATGCAAGCAGATATTCTTTCCATAAACAGTTTTGTTTACGCATATTGTTGATTTTTGGGTAACACTTTAAAGGGAGGTTTTGTTTCATGCATCTGTGCTTTCAAAACTTCCTACCTATTTATATACTTGAACTTGGATGAATGTACAAATACATATTTACTGCGAGCGGGGGTCCAGCAGGCCGAGAGGGTTCAAAACTCCATCATACAGGCGGCCTTTGCATTTTCAATTGGGACCGGTGGCAAAACACTTTGTGAATATTAATGTATGTTAATATCGAGCTGATTCTGCAAATATTACTATATTTTGCTTTGATGGGGAACCGTGCGGGCGTCAGCACTTTCTTACGGATTCCTACTCGCAATTCACCTCTATCAAGTTTACACTTTAATACTTCACCGCCATCAGAAATATGTTCCTGAAAGTGTATTTTTCGGTAGGTTTTCATGGATAATGACTTTCTAGACATACAGTTTAGGTTTTAATGAACCAATTCGTTCTGGCTGCTGTCTTCCTTCTCGAGAATATTTTGAAGCCGTTTGGTAGCAGAAACCAGCACTCATTTACACCTGCCAAACACCTTATGGTCGCATCCACAGAAGAAGCTCTCATTTCCCCACTTCAACAAGATTATCTTATCTTAGGCACACATTTAACCAGAGAAACTTTAAGACGGTAATCACATCTTACTGCAAAATGAAATTACCAGCTACTTCAAGAGGATGTGGCTCGCTGAGATGCGTTTAATACACCGGTCTACCTGTGGAAAGTTACTACAACCTGCTCTTCGTGCCAGCTGGTGCACGGTTGTAAAAATTGGAGTCATGCAGGTTCTAAACAATTCCATGATCCCGTTCTGCAGGAGGGTATCCTTAAACACGTCGCACCATCTTTACCCATAATGCACCATGGTTATTGGTTTGATTCACATACGAGTTGAAGTACAATTGAATATAACACCGAAGGACTTTTCACCAGTAAAGCGGTGACGTATAACAAACTTGACATATGCAAAAGCCTTTGACCTGTGTGTCAGACTTTGGCCACATGTGGTCTGCTGATGGTAGCATTAGTTTGTTTAAAGGTGGATCAGGAAGGCAAATCTATGCAACCTTTGCATGCGCCGGTCTGGCATTGTCTCCATTTGTCCTCATGGTTGAATGGAAATGTTAGTCAAATCAAGCTAAATACCAAGAAACCATAGTTAAAGGCTGCCTACACTTTGCAAATCATTCATCCGGAAACAAGAAGTTGCTGTTTTGTAGTTTTAATTGTACCCGGAGGAAGATTTTTATCGTTCAGAAGTTGTTCAGTCGTTGCTCAGGAGACTTATTGGAGTTATTTGTCCTTTGGGTATAAACTTTGTTGAAGATGTTTCTTGTTAGATTGCTTCGGAGAAATAGACACAAATGATATCATTGTTAACGTATAGAGTAAAATAATAGATTTGAAACAATTATTTTGGAGTTTACGGAAACCTCTGTCTTTGTTTTTTTGGTTTATATGAGCTGTTTGTAAAACGGTTGGGATCGCATTTAGAAGAGAGACGCATGTGAGATCAGTCTGTTAGAAATGTGAGAAGTGCGATACTTAAACAAAAGGTTAACAATAGACTTGAAAAAAAAAGCAAGATCATAAACAGCTCTCATTTTTTCTGTTCTGTGTGTAGACTTTATCTATTAAAAATGTTATGTTTAGTTTGCTTTGCTTTAAATAGCCAGTTATGCATGTGTTATTTTGTATTTATGAATAGATCCTTGAAAGATAAAAACAGTAGGTGTCATGATATTGATTCCAAGCCAACACTATTATTTAAAATGTAGACACCCACACAAGGCCTCTCAAATGGACATCACCACAACCCAGAGCCATATCGACACACACACACAGAACCCGCCGGCTTTTACTCCCAACACACTGGCGTACATTGTGGAAATGTAGGCTCAAGTCACATAAACAGACATGTCACTATTCATTCGCTTCAATGTGAGACTGGGCTGTCAGTCATATTTAAATCTGTCTTTCTGGTGTTTTTTTTTCCACAACAGGCTTCACTTCATTTAACATCTAATAGAAAGACAGTATTATTATCAGAATTGTCGGCTGCTGGAGCCGCAAGTCGAGGCTCAGATGGCGCCCTTTCATACAATCTATTTCATGTATTCTTTATGGTTTTCATGCACTTTGTCCTGACATCAATGGAAGAGACAGGGTTTGTATTTATTAGCACCGGCTCTGAGTCGGCTTTGTCCTTAACTGCAGTATGCCAGTCCCACATCACATTATATCTGGCCAAGACAGTGCAGTAAAGTAGGCTTCGAAAGTGAGAAGTTTCAATATACAGAACTGTGCAAAATCTTAATTCCATTAAATATCTTTTGATATTTTGCTTTTTTGTGTCAGGAAATATCAGTTTACATTTCCAAATATCCAATGAAATTGCTCCTAATAGAGATCTGATCTCACCATCATCGAGTCTATTATTACATGAAGAAGGAGAAAAAACTGACACGGATGAAGAACTGTGGATGGGTCTCCCAGATGCTTGAAGAAAACTATGAGCAAGTGTGTTTTAAATGCAAAGGGTCACACTAATTTGATTTAGTTAAAGGTACAATGTGTAATTTTTTGGAGGATCTATTGACAGAAATGCAATATAATATACATAACTATGTCTTCAGAGGTGTATAAAGACCTCACATAATCAAGCGTTATGTTTTTATTATCTTAGAATGAGTTATTTCTATCTACATTCACTACGGGTCGCCTTTACATGGAATTTGTCGTGTTGTTTCTAAACGGACAAACTGCTCTATAAAGCAAGTTTCATAAACACGCACACAAATCTCCTTTGGCAAATAAAGCGAACATGTGACGACATGTTTGTCCTGTGACAGCTGCTGTGGTGCTTCGAAAGGGCGGGGTGGATTGAACCGTTGGTTGCATTGTGCAACCCCACCACTAGATGCCGCTAAAATCTCCACATTGCTCCCTTAATGGAAGGTCATTTATAATTTAAAATAATTTATGAAGTTATTTTTGAAAGCACCCCCACATTACACTTCACAGTATTAAGTTTCTTCAAGCATCTTGAAGACATTGTCACAATTCTTCTGGATTTAGACTTAGTGTACTGCACAATTTCAATGTCAATTCATGTAAATGGAGTTCTACTTAAATTTTTATTCAAATAGATATTTAGGCTACATATGGAAGAACATTTACCTTTAGCATATATTTTAATTTTGTTTATTTGTTTATTTTATATGATATACATTTATAAAGTCGTATCTAATTTTAAATTGATCTAGTTTATGCATTTAGGCAACTTTTTTTTTAATCGATCAAAAATATTATGTCTTGACTTTATTGCCTCTATTGTTTAGATATCATTAAGAATCAACTTGAATACATTTTATTCATTATTAATTACATTTAACTATTAATAATGTATTGTTGTTGTCAGACAGACATCTATCTGCTGTAAACCCTGTCGCATACAACTGTGTGTTTCAAATCATTTCAAGTCTATTTTGTTTCACATTTGTCCAAAGTGAAAACGTTTTAGTCAGCAAGTCTATTTTCAGTACTTTACAGACATCACACATGGACAATATTGTTGACCATGTAATAAGTTCACCTGTGTTTCTCCGTAACCTCTGCTGGAATGCTTAAGGATTTCAGTGAGCTTTCAAAGAGCTCAACAGAGAAGACAAAAGTAGCCATAGTTTCTATACAGTTATCTCATATTTATTCATTCGTTTTCATCAGAACGGTATCTCCATTCAGCCCTCATCTGCACAGAACTACACTCGTGACTCTGTCTCTCTCCTTCTTTTTCCCTCTTTTCCTTGTTTTAGATTGATGCTCACATTGTTCCAGGTAATTTTAAGGGTGTAGGTTTCAAAGGTCACTTTGCAGCTCTCAGTCATTAAGTCAGCGATTGGAGTGAGCGGGAACAGTGTAAGCGGCGAGATGAAGGCGTGAGAAAGTTCAGCATAAATGAGATTGATTGCCTCTCCATCCCCATGCGAAAACACTTCAGCCAACATTGAGATCAATCTCTCGTGGCTCTGTTCAGGGCTTTTGGTTTTAGGAACTCTGCATTTAGAGCTTATATATTTTCCTCTGACACATTTATATGGCTGCTAATAGAGGGAAGTTCAAAGCAAAGAGGCGCTTTCTCCAAAACTCGAGTGATCTTCGCAAAACCATTTGCTGAAAACGTAAACTTTTGATTGCATTGCGTCGCGCGATTCCCGAATGCACAACATTTTATTACTTGTTATAATTGCTATTATTGTTTGAGGTTGTTTGACATTTTATTGGTCAGGGAATAAAGCATTGAAAGGGCGTTGTGGGAGGACAGATTGGGACACGGTGCGGGTTCGAACCGGCATCTCCGCCATAGCTCCAAATGCCTGGAGCATGCATGCAAACCACGAGGTGGGTCAAAAGGTGTTGGACTGAACCGATGACCCAAGGTCAGGAGAAACACATAAACATTCAGCCTACACAGCCACATATAATCCAAATGTGTTTATACTGTATGTATAATGTTATAGAACACATTTGGTCACCAGTCTGTGTATACATGAATAAAATATATGTCCTCCATGTGCACTTTGTTGCAAGTTCAGGTCTTGAGCGTAATATGTTCTTATTATTTTAGTGCTCACCAGTTTTCCATCACCGTCGGAACCCTTCAGAAGAGCTGATTTATCAAGCAGAAATCAGGTGATTAAAAATATTCTCATGAAATATTGATCCTGGGCTTTTGTTTCTTCAGTCAGATGCAGCGATCAATTCCTGTTTGAAATCCGGCATAATAAAACGAATGGTTGTCAAAGCTAACAAGATCTCAAGGCTCGAAAATTACAGTCGGGCTTGCAAATAAACATCAAGAGACTTTAGAAACTGTTGTTTTATACTGAGCTAATGATATCTATTTCTCCTAAACCTAAACCTTCTCGTGCCCTCTGTCTAGCCCTCACATTTGCACTGCTTAATTTGTTTACCAAGCCATTTTCCTCAGGAGGACAGTTGGCCGGCCCACACAATGTTCGTAGGTGATTCCATGTTTAACTATCCTCGTACAATGCAGGAGAAACCTTATTCGCACACCCGGGCTTAGTCTTAGTGAGGCGGCCACAAGAATATCACCTCTAAATAATTTACACAAAAACTTAATAGAATGTTTTGACCATGTTTTTCAGCCCCGGTGTTGTTTTCAGAAGAAAATGCAGCTTTCTTAGACTTCTATCCTTAGGAAGAGAAAGCTGAGGAAGAGACAGAAGGGAAATGCATCATGCAATATTAAGTGTGTGAAACAGTCTTGTTAGCAAGCCATGCATTAGTGAGATTAACAACTTTTACATTAGGAGGCAATAAAGGATGAGGATGAACTCTGCTTAACTCATTTGAAAAAGTAGAGCTAATGTTTTTCCAGCACTGAGTTTGGATATCTACTAGACAAACTTTTGACCAGTGGCGGTGCTGGGGGGCTTGGGGTTGGTTGGCTTGCCAAACTGCTCAGCCCCGGCAAAGGACCCCCAAGGATTTCCTAATGTTTTTTTACGGAGTGTCTGTTTACACTGATCGCAAATAGCTTGTCTTGTGTAAGCAGAGGCTTTATACAATAACTCTGCCTACCAGTTTCTGATTGAAACAGAGATGTAAAAGGACGCTGGCCAGTTAGTGTCTCCAGTTAAATAATGAAGTTCACTGGCAACGTAACTAGACAGACCTGACGGGCATATTGTCCCTCTCACCAGTGATGAAAACTCCCAATGATATAAATATTTTATTTCTTAAAATATTAATATTTTATTGATTGTAATGTAATGTAATAACAAGCAAGCTGATAACATCCAAAATCTTTCAAATATAAATAAAATGTATTTTTGGATAATGTTTGATTGGTATCTTTTATCAAGGCTCAGCCTGTGTTTGTGGTTGCCTGCCCATTTAAACGTTTTCCAGCACTTTAGTGTAAGAAAATGTGACTTTTGGACAGCAGTAACCTCAATAAAACATTATATATAATGTTTTTTATACATATAATGTATATAAAAAATCGTAAAGACCTGGAAGAGAAGCTCTCCATCTTATAGAGCAGCTCAAGAGCAGGTAAAGTGGAACTGTTTTTGTACGTGGAGCGCGGTTGCTATCTGAGTTTACGTTATAGTTGAGAATTGTTCAACTACAACAGAGTATATGGAGTTCGGGCTAGTGAATGCATTAAACGTTTTGATAAATCTGCACTGGGGAACACGTCATGGTCTCGGCTCAAATAAACACGTTTTACTGCGAATTCTATTTCTAATACAAAGAACAGAAGGATGTAGCATTGATAAGTTTGCTTTTGCTTAAAGAAGGAACAGCGAAGGACCCTTGGTGAAAGGACTCGAACCATGTGCTTGTGGATATGCTCTTTTTTCTTAACAGAAACTTGTGAAGAAATAAAAAAAACATACAGTACGCCGTCTGTACGCTACAGTGTGTTCTGTATGTTCATTGCTGTAATCTGCTTCATATGCTTTTACGTTTTTTTGTTGTTTATAAATATGTTTGTTTCGTAGGCTGCTTTTCACTGCGGCTTCTAAAGCGGATTTGATTGGATAAGATCTTCGACGAGAGGCTGAAATGTAGAGATTTTTTTGAGTGCACGTGCCAGACTTGAACGCTACCTTCTAAATGGGAATTTTGTCAGCGCGTAGGAGCATGTTAGTTAATTGACGTCCTTAAGGCTCACTCATTTGTAATAAAAGGAAAAAACGCTCGTTTTTATTTCACTGGGTCTTTAATTAATAACAATAACTATAACTAAGTGCACCCATGGGAGAAGTGTAGACTAATGCACTACAACAATATTTGTAAGTAGCTCTATTGTATATAAACGGCAAAATTGCATGTTGTCTAGCTAAGGCATTTATTAATTTACTAATTAGAACCCTTAGCACCCCAAGAAAACCGCCCTGGCGCCGCCCCTGCTTTTGACTAATGGTATAAAGTCTTGTATATGTGTGTGTGTTTTTTTCTGGTGTAGAATCACAGAATGAGATTGTTTGACTGACAAGTCAAGTGATTGATCACAGTTTGTTGTGTTGGTAACAGTTTACATAAGGTTGTATTTGCTAGCATTAGCTAACTTGAAATAGCAATGTAGTTTTCAGCATTTGCTTTGCTAATGTTATTTAAAGGTGCAATGTGTAACTTTTTGTGCAATGTGTAACTTTTTGACAAAAATGCCAGATAATATACATAACTGTCCAAGGTGTATAAAGACCTTACAAAATGGACAAACTGCTCGCAAATACGTTATCTCCTTCAATAAAAAAGCGAAAACACAACGACATCTTAGTCCTTTGTCAGCCACCGTAGTGTTTCGAAAAGGGGGGGGGAGATTGCAATTTGGAACCTCACACTAGATGCCGCTAAATTTCATATGTTTGACATTTAATATCAATAAAATGTTCATGTTAGTTTATTGTACGATAAGTAATAGTTACAGTATCAATTTAAGATTTCAATATTTCATTGTTAAAATGAATGTCTGTTAAAAATTATAAACACTGTAGAAGTATTGTTCATTTATCTGTTTCTATCTAAATAATTGGTACCATAATAATAGGCTGGCATAAAATTTTGTCGTGTTTTTCTTTATAATTCTTTCTTTCTTTTTCCTTCTTTCTTTCAGATAATCTGTGATTCCCAGCCTCGTTACACCATCACTGCTTGGCTTGAACAGTTGGGCGGGGCTTCTGAGCCGCCTGGCCCCTGCCTTCCCCCGCTCATCCACTGAGCGAACGGGAGACAAGAGGAGGGAGGGGTGGGGATGAGAGCGAGCCAGACTGATTCTCTGAGCCTGAGAATGGAACGGCAGTGTGTGAGAACGGAGAGAGCGTGCCAGTACTCAGAGTTTCTGACTCCGTCTGCATACGCATCATCAGAAGAGTGTCACTTCGGTTACCGTTGGACGACGCGGCAGATTGTCACCACAGACTAAAAGAGACTTAATAAGGAAACACGAGAAGAAGAAGAGAAGGAAGACTGTGAGAGCAACATCTAATAAAGCCTCTTTTAATAAGAGAGCACGTCGAGGGACTGACACCAGCAGCCTTTCTGAAGAGTCTTGTGTGCGAGTTTCTGAGCTTTGCTTTCTTGGCTTGGTGCCTCAAAGGTCACCGACCCTCCAAAGTGCCGAGATGATCCTGGAGTTCTGTCTAATCCTGTGGCTAACAGGTCACGGTAAGCCGCCCGGTCTTTCTGTTCTCCGCGGTGTTGTGCTGTGTCAGTGGTCTGTGTGTCAGCTGGAAGTCTCTTGGAGTTTGCAAAGCACTCTTGTGCACCGGCTCTGGGGTTTCGGCTGTGAAACCAAGAGTTAATATCAGCCCCTGCTTCGCAATAGTTGTGATCGTTGCCTTCCGTCTTGTTTGTCCGTCATGTGAGTTGTACCGAAACCCCATTGAGAAGACTCATCTCACTATTGTAAGCGTCTCGCTTGTAAGGTCACGCTGTATCAAGCCCCTGAACTGAAGGCATGTCAAAGGGTATTCAGCTCACAAAGACCCTTATTAGCCGGCAGCGAACGGACACAAAGCTCCTTTCGCTCGCACGGGTATTCTTAGACATTCCCTGAGTCTGAAAACAGTGGGGCTCGGTATTGGCTGATGGATGTTTTCTGCCGCTTGCCGCCAGGTGGTTGTCTTTGAAAAACAATCGGAATGAATCTCAGGCTGCCTGCGGAGACCCCCGAGAGGGGTGTTCGTCTCGCTCCCACCGCGAGCGCCAGGAACGGCGGCAAGGGAAGTTTTGGCAGCTCCTAAATACATTGAGTTGATTGTCCTCTTCTGAAGCAACCAGTGAACCAGAAACGGAAGTTCGAATGCATCTGAAAGCATTGTGCCCTGAGATCTAATTTGAGACGCCGTGCCACAATCTACAAGCACAGCCGTCCCCTCGCAGAGAGTTCGTGCACGTAGAAAGTAGCATTTTGTGTGACCTGTCGTGTACTGTACTTTGTTCAAGTCTTTTTACTCTTTTCTCCTCACGGTTACGAGGGAGACATGAATCAAAAGCGAGAAGAGATGGCAGACTTAATGACCTTCTTATAACTCAACTTCTCTCTTCGAATGCCATTATAACGGTGCAAGACCCCTCGCTTGCGAGAGCAGAACCTGATGCAAACATGTAACTTATAGAACATGTACAGAAGCAAACGCTTTGGGAAAGAGCGCATCGCTGCTTTGAGTGCGACAGCGGGAGTGAAGTATGAAGCGCTCTGCTTCTTGTTTTGTAGATCATGCCCCGGGAGGCTGTCAGGTTTATGATCTAGTTTTTATAGCAGTGTTAGTGTACTCTGCCATGTGTCCGGCAAATAGGATTTTTTCATGAGGAGGTTTTATTTACGTGTCTTTCTTGTAAAGGATAGAAGGGCAAGGTTATATTTATTTGATGATCTTTTAAGACATAATTGGAACACAAATATCGCTAATTTCATTGACTTTACAGCCTGTAAAACTAAGGTGTTCGTTTGTTATGTTATGCTAAAAAAAAACATCAGTTTACGAATAAAGTTAAAATGTGTCAGCTCCAAACTCCTAGACGTCATAAATGCAAAGAGTGTAATTATAAAGTTCTTTATTTGACTTGTTAATAATACACATTTGACGCCAACATAAATGCAGTCAAACAGTCTTATATCCTTCCGGTTTTACTTTAAAAGCGGGAGAAGTTGTCTTGTTTTGCTTAGCAGCTGAGCTGAGGTAGTTTTTGTTGTTGTAAAGTGAAAGCAGTCCAGCCCAGGCAGGTAAACAAAAGATAACAGCAGGCGCTCCTGTCGCCCAGCTCTGGCCTCAGGGGATGGCAAGTTCCCCAAAGCTAAATTGTTTTACAAATTATTGCCGTTAACGGAGCCAACCTGTGTCAGCAAAGTAGATATATACGGAGAAAAATAACCTAGAGAAAACAAATCTTTCGTATATATTTAGGAGAGAAAAGACGGATGAGAAGAAATGTGTGCGTGAGAGTGAGAGGATGACAAAAAGTCCAATAGCTGCGCTGCGAGCTTGGAAAGGCTGTATTGAGTTTTTGTCAAGAGTTGAGGGTATATGTAGGGCACTCTCTCTCTCTCTCTCTCTCTCTCACACTTGCTCGCTCTATCTCACACACACATACCTGGTGACAAGCTCTAACTGATGGCTCACAGGCGGGCAGAAGCTCACCCTTGTGCAGCTCAGAAAGCTGTTGCACCACAGGCAAACCTTCTGTCCGAGAGCTCATCCCTCTCTCTCTTTCTCTCTCTCTTTCGCACGTCTTCTCTCTCCTCCCCTTTTTTCTCACTTCCGTGCTCATACAGTTTGCTCATTTTCACAGAGGCAGCACTTCTCAACCTGTTTCAATTTGTCCACTTTTTCCAATTCTCCTGTTTGTTTACAACCCTTACGTTTCTATTTATCTGTTTTCTGTCACTGCGTATCACGAGGGAAATCTGTGTTTTATATTCAATTTCTGTGAAGTATTTCTGAGAATTCTTACTTTTTTTGTGCATATTTTGAGCTAATATAATTTGGAAACAAATCAATCTGAGTCTGAATGTTTTTGCTGTTCGTTGTGATTCGTTTTTCAGTGTTTCTATTTTTTTCCGCCTTTCATACTAACATAGTTATGATGGCAGTGGCAATTGTTTCTAATATGTCACATTTTTATTTATTCGTTTTTTTAACGGATAAGAAAAGAAAACGCACAGGTCCGATAGTGTTTTTTTTTATATGTGATCGCCTGTTTTTATTTGACGGGATTTCTTTTAACTACATCATGTTAAAAGAGGGCTACACATTTTTTTATCCAATATAGTGTTCTGCCTGTGAAAACGTTTAATCCCCCATCCAAGATTTCCTACAACACTCAATAACATTATAGACTATAGAGTATCTCACCGAGATTCTCTCCAGCTTCCCTCTTCTCCTCTCACGCTCAAGTCCACTGGGGGCAGTGCGACATAGATCTGAGGACTCGTGCCGTATCCGCCTGTGTCTGTCCACATTTCTCTCGTCCTCCATCACCCCCCATCCCTTCTTACCGCGGCCGTGTTGTTCTAATAAATGAGGCAGATGCTCCTCTGGACTCTTCTGGTGTTAAGTCCCCACACAGCCATGGGCGTAAGCTGTGTCTTAACCCTGGAAAGCAGGTCTTAGTCTGGCCTCTCTCTCTCTTTCTCTCTCTCAGTTTACTAAGCTGCACCTCAGCGGGCTGGTAATTAAAATGGTCAAATCTCTTCTGCCTCGTACACGTATCAGAGGAATCAAACATCTGAAATGTGTTTTGCATTAGAAAGCGGAGCAGTTTTTCCCCTGGTCGGTCTTAGCGAGTCATTATTTGCAACATCGTAAATCCTTTCTCAACACACGCACGGGCCAAATCCGATCAGAAGTAATGGATTTACTATATCTCAGTCATATTTCAGGGTTAATTAATTTCATATTTTTCCACGACATTATCTTCTTAGGCTGGGACATTTTTATCCTTGGATTAAACAGTTATGTTCTGGTAATGGTCCCTCGGTTGCAAACGGCAACGCAGAAATGCGAACGCGCAACGGTGTTCTTGCATCCTTCTTGTTGTCGTTCCTTATCGACAGCTGATGCAAAAGAGCTGACCCCAGATCAGGGTACTGATTCATACAGTGTGAGGGTGTTGCTTAGTCTACCTGGTGAGGTCCAACCTATTAATGTGGCCCATGAGCTTTGAACCGTCTAATACGACCCCTGGACATATTATTTTCACTCTCAACATTGAGTGCTGTGTTTCATTGAACGGGGTTTTGTTTTTATTTTCGGAAGTTATTGTATTTCTGAAGAAAATAGAGAAAATATATTTTATATTATATATGTGCCTACAGTAGTAGTTTGTTTGTGAGGTTTCATTAATACAAGTTTTAGCTTTTTATGTTTCCCACGTTCAGGAATACATATATTATATTCGATATGTCCAGGGCTGGAAAACCCATTAAAATAAAAAAATGTACTGTAGATTAAAAATAATAGTCACACAAAAGTAATTGATATTTCTAAACCAAATACATATTTTATGTGTATTCGTTTCATGCATTTTTATTCTTACAAGTAAGACAAATCACAAAGTGTTCACAAAGTTTTGGATTCCAGAGAATTCACAATCGAAAGTGTTTTATGAAATAAATGCTTTGTATCGTTCCTTGATAATTGAAAGAGATGTTGTTATGCTCTAAAGACCTCTTCAGATTCAGGTCAAGAGAAGATGGCCATTAATTTGGCCTTGATTGATGAAATCCAGCGAGAGCAGCTTTGCAGACAGGCTCCGTGCATAAACAAAATGTGTTTACTGGACTTTATTAAGCTGCACCAATAAAATCTCTGCTCTTAACCACAGTAGAAGAATCCAATCCCTGTCCTCACCCCAACCCTTCATCTCTCTCTCATCCAATCCCACACCCCTGACCTGTGCCCACCCTCTGCCCTCCATGCTTCTAAAGCTATCCCTGTGGATATCTCAGAGCCCTGGACCTGAATTGCTGGATTTATCCAAATTGGTGCACTTTTTGAGAAATGGGCATTATGTGGGATTACATATCTGCTGAGCGCGATGTTAAGTAATTCAACCAGATGCTGCTGTGCACATGAGGTCACCTGCCAAGCTTCCTCTTGACTCTTTCTGTTTATTCCTTGAGGATGGGCAGAGAGCCGAAGGGTTGGGATGGGACTCGGGGATTGGTAAAGGGAGGGGTATGGCTCTCTCCATGAACCTGTGTCGGGGAGAGAGAGGTTCTGAGGTCAGGGAGGTTCAGCCTTCCAGGAACGCTACAAGGATTTTGCAACAGATTATGGCACAGATTAATGCCGCCTAAATTGCGATCTAATGCATGGAGAAAACAGATGGAGTGATGTTCCTGTTTTAGCTGGCATGGTCTGATGGCAGAGACAAAAGGAAAATATTGTACTGTATATAATAATATTGTTATACTTTATTATTTATACAAGTAAACTGTCAGAGCCAAACAGCCACATTGTGGTTTGTTGGTATTGTAAAGTTAGCCTCTCTGTTGTAACCGCTCCATTTAAAAAGTTCAGAATAAAACTTTTTTTTACATAAATGCTACACATGACATGGTTGAAGACTTGGTGGAAGTTTCTACAACAGCAGCATTATTACACCTGAATGAACCGGAAGGTCCCTTCACTCTCACTTCATCCCCGGTGTCACACTACGCACAATGAACGGCTTCGGCCTGTACAAAAGTGAGTACATGTTTGTGGTAACAGTGGGGAGTTGCATTGTAGCACCAATTATAGTCTTGAGCCATAGCTTGGCAATATAAATGCTAATCAGACTTTAAACGTCTGCTCTGGGAATCATGGATGAAAAAAGCACTTGAACATAAGGTGTGTACCTGCTATTATGAATATGAAACAGTATTGTCATGTAGCAGAAATTGCACAGTGGTTCCTGGGGCAAACTCTTGAAATGGCTAGACAGCGAGGCGCACCTGAACTATGAAAGATAACAGGAAGATGTTTGCGTACGCGCGTGCGTTTGTATGATTGATGTGGCCTGGTGGGCATAGTTTGGGAATTCTTTTTTCTGGAACCAAAGTGTCATGTTGTTCAGGTCTGTAAGCGGTTCTTACACTTTTGAACTATAAACAACACTGTACTAAAATTCAGTTTTTAGTGCAAACTTTAAACCTGTCGTGAATCTACAGCCGCAAAAAATTCTATTTTGCCCAGTAATATTGTCTGCCGGGGAGCCGAGTGTTTCGAGTGTTGTTCTGATTCTTTATAGTCAGATAGATGTTCTATTCAGGACATGATTGTAAAAGTGAAAAGCCTCTGTGAAATCTTCACCTAAATTTACAGAAAGTTGCAAAAAGTTTGTGGATTCAGCAGAGCTTTCAAACAGTTTCAGACTGTTGCAGGAATATACGGCACCTGCCATGATAACATTAGCCTGCGAACGCGGGGAGGAAAGACAGGGAAGGGCTCCGGGGGAGCGGGCGAGCGGGCGAGCGGGAGGCCGAGCGGGGCGAGCCGAGAGGGGCGAGAGGGCGGGCGAGCGGGGGCGAGCGAGCGGGCGGGCGAGAGGGCGAGCGGGCGAGCGGGAGAATAGCGTCGCACGGGCGAAATCTAGCCGCGGGCGGGGGGGAGGGCGAGCGGGGCCGGCGGGCCGGCCCCGGCAGCCGGCCGGACGGCCGGCCGGGCCGGCCGGAAGGCCGGAGGCCCGACCGGCCGAGCCGGAGGCCAGGGGAAGGCAGCAGGCAGCCGGAGGAGGGGCGGGCGGGCGGGAGGGAGGCGGGAAGGACGGAGGAGGGAGGCCAGGCAGGAGGAGGAGGGAGGGAGGCAGGAAGGCCGGAAGGCCGGAAGGGGCAGGCCGGCAGAGCGGAAGCGGAGGGGGCAGGAGGAAGGGAGGGACGGCAAGGGCAGGAGGAAGGCGAAGGAAGGCAGGGACGGAAGGGAGTGGCGGGGGGGACGGGAGGGCTTAGGGATTTGGCTTTGCGGGCGGAGGGGTCGTTTTCTTCTTTCTGAGGTCCTTCCGTCTTCTTCCTTACTTTCCATCCATCCTTCCTTCCTTCCTTCTTTCTTTCTTTCTTTCTTTCTTACTTCCTTCCTCCCCTGTCTTTCTTTCTTTCATACTTAAATCATGTCAAGGTCAGAGTGCATTCTACAATAAACGACTATTTCATCTTTTTATTTGGTTTTGATTCAAAATAATCCTCCATTGGATCGTCTCAAATATTTCATGAATGTTTCATTTGAATTCAAAGAAAACATGATGAACTATTTGGTTTCATTGATCGCTCCGATAGAATAAAAGAGCTTTAGCACGCTCTGAAAGCAGTTTCGAAACCAGTTGGCAAAAGACTATGCTCTCCTCACACCTACACGTCCTTCATTCTGTTGTTTCCCAGTTTTCAGCCTCCCTGTTCGCTGCATTGTTGCACTGAAAACATTTGTACCTCAGTTTGGGCTTCGTCCTTTGTGTATCGGAGTGGTTCTCTGTGAGGGGGGCAAACACCGAGCCACACTATAATTAGCGTAGCGTAGGCTTTTATGCGCATTGCCATTCGGTTCCTGTTGAGATCCTTTTCACACAGATCTCCTTTTTATTTATTTCCACGGTTATTTATTTAGACATGTTTAACGGCGGCGTCCTGCGAGCTTCGACTTCAAATAGAGTTTAATAGTGTGGAGTTATTCCACGCCAGTGCGGCGACTGAAAAAATGCTAATGTGCCATCAGGGTGGCTAAATGATTTGCTATCCTTTCAAACGTGCTGGCAGGAGTTTCAATCTGGCGAGCCTCCCGGCCCAGTTGACAGTGGTCTCCGCTCGCTCCCTCGAGGACATTAGCAGTGCCGCTTGGCCACGGCCCAGCTCCCCGCGGCCCTGCCCTCACGCGCTAGCAAAAAAAACACCCCACCGCATAGGAATCACCACTTAAAATGGATTTAATCAACTTCTCAATGGCTCTTTTGGAGCTCGACTGAACAGAGAGGAGTTAACTTTGGGCCGGAGAATGGTCTATCTGTTATTGGAAATGGGGGTTGGAGGCGATGCGAGGGTCTCCGGGAAGACCAGTGATAAAGGTGCTAACGTTCAGAGATTGGATTAAGAGCAGAGTGCCCCTAAAAGAGAGTGCAGTTTATTGAAGCCTTATCTTAAGTGATGATGTTACCATGAAGAGCAATATAATAGCAGCAAAGTGGACTGCAACCATAAAAGATCTGGGCCTGAGGGAGAGAGGAAGATGATAGGCTGTAAGAAGAGTTGGTGCGGTCAACACATTACTCACAAACCGCCGGGTCAGGGTGGTTTTATTAGGAGATGATGATTATGAGAGTGATGTTGGGTCATCGATGATGCCGAGGCTTTGTTTCTTCTACAGAATACGTCCGGTTTCGGACTGTTTTGTTCTGCCCTGTATTTGGCCTAGCATGAATGCTGTGGATAATATTGTAACCGTAAATACATTTGGCTGAACGCACTGTATGCACAAGCCTCTTTCTGTGCTGAGATTAAAATAAGAGAGAGATTGGGTTAGGACAGAAATGAAAATTGCTTTGCAAAGAGTTGTTTCTTAAGATCCTTGGAGAGAAAAGCATAGAAGAATATGTTTTTTCTTGATGTGTGTAGTTTCCAAGCAAGATGGGATTCTTGAAGGGATACCAAGGCTGTTATCCAGTTGTTGTCTGATTAAGAGCATACAAATGCAATACCTCAGAAGGTAAACACATCTAACCCCGCACACAACGACAGAATTGTTTCACACAGGGAAGTAACTGGAAATTGGAGGAAATTCTTGCCTGGAATGCAAGCTGGTTTTAAAAGAGTTTGACCACTTTTGAGCTTGTCTTAACTGGTGAGCTGACCCGCAGATTTAAACCAGTTAAACACCAGGTTTGCCAAGCAAGGAGGACTAGCTTAAACTCGCTAACACCAGCCAACCAGCACATACACTGTAAAATCTCAACTCATCGTTTTTGCATATGGGTTTACTGACTCACAAAAGTTCTATTCTTTTCAATTTGTCAAATTAAATAGATTAAAGAAATCAATTGGATTTACACCAATGACTACAATAAAAATGTACAGTGTACCGTGTAGGTTTTACTATAGTATATATTAAAATTTAAGACATACAAATACAGTATATACTTTAAGGAATATTAATGTTTTTTGTTCCCTACATGAAACGTGTAATGAATCATGCATCTGTGAGGTTGTTGCGGCAGATTAAAGCTGGACAGGGCCGTTGTTTTCTCATTCTTGCAGGCTGTGCTTTAGATAAAACACATTTACTCCTGTGGTTTATACGTCTGAAGGTACTAACAGAGATGATGCGCCATTGTGGCCTTTTGACACGAGCATGGAAGCTGTTTTAAAAATGTAAGAGGTAAATTCACCTATATCATAGTGTTACCAGGAAGTTCTGGGGTGTCAGCAACAACTACTGCATCTCTTATGGTCTCTCTTGACGTTTCACGTTCTCCTAGAGTTCGCATTGTGATTTTTTCAAGCTTTTTGTTATGAGGGAAATGTACTTATATAACAGAGGTCATCTGCGGTAGTTCTGGTGTTGTGATGGACTGTTCTGTTTTTTTTCAATGTTACTTCTAAAAATCATTAAGAAGAATGAAAATGTACGTAAATGAGACAATTGCTGATATACAGTTAGATCATAGATGCATATGTTTAACATATTGTAAATAGCATTGTTTAAATAATTGTATTTTTTTATGAATTAAATGATAATGTTTGTTTTTATCGAAATAACGTTTACAGTATCTTTGCAAATCTGAGCATAGCGTTTACTCTATTAAGATCTTTTCTAAAACCCTAGAGCATATGCATAAGTGATGCACGGTATTTAATTTTTGCCGATATGTTTCAAGTCATTTTATCCAATACCGATATACTGTAGGTCTATAAGTCTTTTTTGATGATGATAGAACAAAAGGTGCGACTCTTTTACGTTTTTTTCTATCATGGCATTTCATAAAGTGGCCACTAGGGTGCTCCAAAACTACTTATTACCCAAAATTGTTAGTCTGTAATAAAAATAAATTGTTTGTTTATTTGCGTGTCTCTGTCATAGGCCTATTTTACCTTATGTCAATATATGCAACACTTTTGTTAAATTTAAAAAAAATACGTATTACATTGTAAAGGGAGTTTTACTGTTTGACAGCAATAAAACAGCACATATTAATAATGTCTAATAAAACCTTCAAAGAAAAAAAAACTATGTAACAAGTAGATACCAAGTGTTTACCTTACAGACTTATTGAGAATCAAAGAATGACAGATATCACTCGTTTTCATGGCCGATAGCTTTAGCTGTAAGCTTAGCATCAGTGTAAACGACTGCTGTATTTACAGTGATGGGCGACACGGAAATGGTAGCACAATTTTATTTATAATGACTCCAATGTTAATAATTAAAAGTAATATCAATTATGCATCTTTATCATATTGGATTAAATGAATCATACCTTTTTGACTTTTAGACAAGAGCATGTTCTACACACACAGATAAAGACACAAACTCTTTGAGAGCTAGAGCACATTGAAGTGTTGGAGACAAAAGCGTCTTTCAGGCCTTCAGCCTCCTGCGATTGAAGGTTGCCAAACAAGTAACTTTCATCTTGTAAAGCGGCAGACATGGCCAACAAAGGCAGAAGACACTTCCAGCATGCTGGGTGTGAGATGAGAGGGGTATAGAGGAGAGGAAATGAATTATGGGGCTCTTTTCATGCCTGTGCTCTTTATGGCGTCCTCAGTGAAAATACGTCTACTTCATAGTACTCTCCGTCACCTCTACCGTCAGCTCATCATTTTGGCTCCGCTGAGGTGAAAATGGAAACCGGACACCATCAAAAGGCTCGGGTGCAATTAAGGGGGCAAGCTCGCCGGCCACGTTCAGGAGAGGGGTGGCACCCCGATGTTAGCCGGCTCTAATGAGAAAGGATGATGAATAGATACGTGAGCCACCCAAGCCCCAATTTTCCTCACAGGGAAAGTAAAGCGCTCAAGGTTTGATGAATGTAAAGACATCAGCAGAGGCTTGCCTTGTATTTGGCTGTCAGAGCACACAAAGCGCCGCGCTGCTCAGATGGGCAACGTAAATTTGAGTCTGGCTCGCATAATTGCTTGATGTCATCATTATCTGTTCTCTGTATTTGTCAATAAATCAATAAATAAATAACTGTGCTCGGATTTGCCTAGATACAAAAAAAGTCGAAGATATCAAGTGATCTTCTAACATTTCCTTCATGACCAAAATGACCTAAACCACGCAATCCACATTAATGGCTTGTTGCATGTCAGCAGTTGTCTTATTTTTATCTCTCCAAAGGACGTTTACGAGAAACATCTGAAACAAAGACGATACCGGAAACGTATATCAATAAAGTCTCCTGAGATCTGATGTGTTTGCCATTAATATTTCTTTTCATATTGCTATGTTTATATTAAAAGTGCCCATATGCATGTTTTTTTTTGTATACAAACCAGTCTCCTTTTGTTGGTAAAACTGCATCTGTCACCTGTCAGAAGTGGAGAGACATTGTTGCTTTTAATACATTTGTTTTGGTGGCTCGATGTGAGGACATGGTTCCACAGATGCATCACCATTTGGAGATATATAAACTCAGTTTTCTGTGTTCCATAAATGAAAAGAAAAACTGACGTGAAATCATTAGAATATGTGTACGTCGTAACAGATTTTTGGGGTTGTCTGTTTGTATGTCTTTTATTCGAAGGCATCACAAAAGAAAAGGTCATAATATAGTGCACATATTCTTGAATAGTCCCGACAGCTTTAATGCCTTGACTCAAATGCTTAAAGCGCAGCAGAGATCAAAATTAAACAGAGATGGAACTATAGAAAGATGTAGATTGCAGAAGGATGAGGCAACAAAGACATGAGAAATATTGCGAAGTAAAGTGATTTTGGATCTCTGGATGGTGGAATTCTCTTAGCTGAATTAATGATGTCGCAACAGAAGAGCCGGGCCTGGTGGAGACCTGATCCAGATTTCAACCTGAGGTCCCTGGAGGTGGGAGCCACTCAGCACGACAGCGGAATGGGCCACAGCGTCATAAACTAGCCCTGAGCGGGACCGCCGGGACCCTTTTCATCACAACGCTTGCTCTAGTGTTCCCCTGCTCCAAAATTATGTAGGACATGGATGGAAACAGCAGTGTGTGTGTGTTATGGTGGCTAGTATTTATCTTGGCTAAAAGAGGTTCCAGAACCTAGTAAACTGATTTGGAGAAAACGGCACACTTGAAAAATACCTTTTTTGCATTAGCATGAGACCAAAGCTCATGAACTGCTACTGTGATAAACCTACACATACTGTACATAGCACACATACTGTAAACATGTTTTCAGTATGTAATGGAAAAGTAGGTTACTTTGCATATGCTTTGTTTAGTATACTAGATTTGTTTTGGCACAATGCCTTCTGGGATTTCAATGTTGCCTTAATATTTGGCCAACAGAGGTCTTAAAATGCAAATTCATTAAAAGGGATAGTCCACCCAAAAATAAAATGATTTTATAATTTACTCATTTTGATCCAAACCTGCATAGCTGTCTCTCTTTTGCAGAACACAAATAAGATATTTTATAAATGTTGGTAACCAAGCAGCGATAGCACCCATTGGTCACTGAGACATTTCTCCAAATATCTTCTTTTGTGTTCCACAGCCGAAAGAGACATATACAGGTTTTGAACCACACGAGAGAGAATCAAATATGACAGAATATTTCTTTTTGTGTGAACTATCCCTTTAAAATGCAGTGAAGATGTATATAGGTGAGTTGCTTACTTTTTCAACACGGCCATTCCTACAGTTTAAACCTAAACTTCCAATGATGGGACACTATGAGACAAGCCCTGTGATGATAAAGTTAAAATGTGCAGTTGACAGAAATAAACATCAAGAACACCAGAGAGTATGATCAAAAGAAAGAGAAAGACACCACGAGGAAGAGATGAAAAGATGGCCGGATGATGGAGACTATCACAAAGGCAAATTACCCGCTTTGAGGAGCCAAAATGTGTTTTCATTCCCCGGTCGTTGCTTGTAATGAAAACGGAACGAAAATCAGTCCGCATTACTCCATCTCTCTCCGTTACCGTCCTCGACACCCCTCGCTCAGAGGAAGACACGCTCTGCTGGTATGAGTGCCACTGGAGAAAGCCTGCGAGCATATGTCATTAAAATGCTTAGACGAGTGGAAGACAGCGGGGGGATGGCAGGCAAAGGGATGGCAGAAGACATTACGTCGGGCAGGGGCTGTCAGACAGAATCAGACTCCCTCGCTCCAGATACCTCCTGCAGTGTTTACAGGTCAGAAGAGGAGAGGGACCCCCACACGTGCAACCGAGGCTGCTGGGAGAGATGATGTGAGAGAAAAAGAGACAGGCCGACAGGTGCCAGTGTGCTGTGTGGCTATCCATACAGTGACAGGTGTGAGTATTGTTGTCTGTAATTGTAAGGGAGAGGGGCTGCGGGCGAATCGAAACAGGGATACGGCAGCCGGACATGGCAATCGCTGCCGGAGTGCGGAAGGGTCAAGCGCTAGCTGCAAATGCCGGACAATTAGGCACAAATAATTGTTCACCTAAATTGAATGTGTGAAGGGTTTCCAGGGGTCCGTTTTAATATTTAATGACCTTATATTTACTGCAGCACAGCTGCATGTAATTGAACCCATATTGTTTGGTAACAGGGAATCGTGGCACAGATTCGGATCCTACGGGAGTGGGGCAGAAGGGCTGTGTCGGGCTCTAAAACAGTAGCTGCTTAACTAGAAAGGGATTTCATGGCACAAAATGTGCTCGTTCATGGCAGGGAATGTAATGGAGTTCTTGGTCATGTGCTGTCTTAAAGGGATAGTTCAAACAAAAAATGAAAATCATTCATCTACTACATTTTTAAATCTATGACAGACTTCTGCTGAACACAGAAGATATTTTTAAGAATGTTGGTAAGGAAACATTGACCCCATTGACTTCCATTGTATGGACACAAAACCACTGAGACATTTCTCAAAATATCTTCTTTTGTGTTGCACAGAAGAAAGAGCCCTACACAGGTTTTCAAAGACATGAGGTTGAATAAATGACAATATTTTTATATTTGAAACTTTGGTTTACATTGTTTATCTAAAATTCACTCACAGTATCAGACAAAATGTTCATTTCTATTTTGAAATGTTACGTTTTGATTGCAGACTTTGGTTTCCTGGCATCTAAGTACAGTTTGTGATCTAGTAAAGCTCTCTTCTCTTCACATTTGAAATCACCCCTTTTCTTAGGAATAAAGACGCATAAGCCTTCAGCAAAAAAAGTTTCAATATGCTCTTCATTTAATGTCATTTTTGTCGTTTAAAGGGATATATTTCCCCCCATAATTCTTCAAGGAACCCAAGAGGCCTTTACTTTTCCTTTGTTAAGTTCAAGTGAGCTTTATTGTGGTTCTGCTGTATGTGAAGACAAACCAAACTACACTTTGTGCCTCACAAGACCATGGTGTTACACTTAAATATCCGTAACAGTCAGAGGAAAAAATAAGAGACCATTTCTAAATTCTAAAACTGTTTTTGAATGTACTATTTGTAGGTATGCGTTTAGGTAAAAGGATAGTTTTTGTTTCATTCTGTGAACTACTAACAATGCTTCTCCCAAATTTCAAATAAAAATATTGTTTCTATTTGCAGAAAATGAAAACTGGAGAAACAAGTGAAAATAACAGAAACGATAAGATGCTCTGTATTTTTCAGACCATAAATACTGAAAATAAATCAATACAACAGTAATAGTACAAAAGTTCTGTAACCTTGATTTTTCTCAAAGATTACATGTGTCTTGTCATGCTGTTAGTCTTTAACATTGCAGTTGGATGACTTTGTCACTCCTGAGGTTTGATTTTGTTGAAATTCACAATAGATCTGTAAATGCTGATTCAATTAAAACGTGGAACGGTCTCTTATTGTTTTCCACGGCTACAGAATATATACACTTACACCAACTATTTTTTATACTTTTACTACCTTTTAAATTAGTTTTTATTTTATTTGTCTTATAATATATGACTGTTGATGGAGTTGTCTTGTCTTGATGTTCTGTAGTTTTATCTTAGTTGTTGTTTTTATTTTGTTAAGAGTTTTTACTTTGTACAGCACATTGGTCAACGGTAGTGTTTAATCATGCTTTATAAATAAATAGAAATTGATCAATTGAGATTTAGTTCTTTGAGCTAAAAAACCTTAACTAATGAATGCGTACATAATGACAACCCTTCAAAACCTTTTCTCCAGTACTCTTCTTAATTGCAAGACCCTGTGAGCGGTTAAGGACGGACTACTTATTCAACAAGGAAGGATTGAATTTAATCTAAAGGGTTCATTTTTTAATGCGCCAGACCACTTTTAATTGCATTAATAATGTTAAATTCAGAAAAACGATTTGAGAGATAAAGAGAGAAAGTCAAGGATCTGTGGGACAGGAAAACCATGCAAATGTGTGTTTGTACATTGGTGTGTGTATGACAAGGATCTGTGCAAGAGCACAACACAAGGAAAGGTGCCACTGCGAGTTTGTCACGGCCAGCGCAAACTTGCCGGGTGAGGAAAAGAGAGCCAGAGAGAGGTTTTCCCCAGGCTCGGAGACTCTGTCATTCTGATTAAGTCACGCAGAGCAGTAAAGAAGAGCTGGGAAATCAAATCAGTGCAACGCTGCAGAACGTGAATGTGGAGAAACATGGAGGGGAAAACAAGCATGGAGAGGGAGATAAAAGGATGAAAGCAAAACCACAGAGTCGGTATACGGAAATGGACTCTTTTCTGGACTACGAGGTCTTGCTGGGCCATGCGGCATGCTGCTTTATTTTCCTCCCCAGACTATTCAGATGTTTGACACTTTCAAAAGTTGAAAAACAGATAAAGACAGAAACAATCTTGTGCACTGGAGGAGTGGGAGGAGGTTCAGGGGTCATATTAGAACTCCGGGGGCATTTTTGAGGTAATTAAATTGAAGGAGGAACTGGCAGTGGGTACATTTGCTCATTTAGGTCAATCTTAATGCATAGATGTATTTTTGATGTGTTATTTTAAGATTTTGAAACCATCATATTTAACAAAATTCGTATTACATTAATAACTCGGTTAAAGTGATCACCCCAAAAGGAAAATTCTGTCATCATTTGCTCACCCTCATGTCATTTCAAACATGTATGACTTTCTTACTTTTACAGATCAGAAAAGATGATATTTTGAATAATGTTGGTAACTGAAACTGTTGGTCCAACGGTTTTCGTATACCAATACTCTTCAAAATATCTTCTTTTGTGTTCTGCAGAGGAAAGAAAGTCATACAGGTTTAAATTGACAAGAGGGTGAGCAAATGGCAGCAATTTGAGTTTGGGGTGAACTATCCCTCTAAAGCCCAACCAAATTTGCAAACGTGCTCATAGTTTTTCCTAAAGCATATTGAAAACACCATATACACATATCAACAATATAAAAAAACTAGATTTTCACCACAAGGGGTCTTTAAGAATATCTATTATAAAAACGAATTTACTCCTAAACAATTACACCAAAAAGCAAGCATGATGTTAAAATGACTCGTGACGGAGGCTTGATGCCCTCAAGCAACTACAAAAATGTTGATCCAAGTAGCTATTTCTGATGGCTTCAGGTAATGTTGCCGAGGACATAGGCGCTGTTGTTTTAGAACATTAAGTCTTTCTGAAGAACAATAGCACTTTGATAGATTCTTTGAGGCAAACGCACACAGCAAGCATTCAAATCGAGCCGTTTTATGTTGATCTCGTGTGACTTTGATAGTGAGTTTTTCCTTCGGCTTGTGACGTTAACATTTAGATCAGAACAGACGTGTCTTTTGTCTTTACACACGATTCTTTGTCGGAGACAACAGGCAGTAATAGATTAATATTTCAAAAAAGGACTACAGACAAACCTCCCCCCACACACACACACACAAACATAAACAATAATCATAACTCATTCATCAGTTATTAAACTCTGTGGGGATGCGCGATACATTGCTGTCAAGTTATCTGAGATATTTTTGTTCTCTATACTCTTGTTGTATATCTACCATTGTCTGTTATATTTTCTCCTAAGCATATTTTGGAGACGCTAATGAAACGTACAGTCACTGAAAGCTTCATTAATTCAAGTTATGCAAGAACAAAATCCAAACAATAATTTTCTCTCATTTTTTGTTTTGTTCTGGATCTTTCCATTAATACCCACAGAGAGCGCTAACAATGAGAACTATTCGCAATTCGACAGAGAGCTTCTCTTTAGCTTTGGACTGTTCACAAGCATGAAAGAAAGAGAAGTTAGATGAGAAAAGAGATTTGTTCCACATTTCGCCCTTGATCTTTTGAGGTTCTGTGGAGCAGGTGTTCTTCAGGGTCAGACGGTTATCAGCTGGTACATCTCTCGAAACGGGGATGGCAGAAAAGGGCCATGCCTTTCTATCTTACTCCGATCAAATAAATGTTTTCTGACAACTTCCTCCACTTCCTCAAAAGATTGGAACCAACAGTGAGTGCAGTGCGTAAACGCAAATGCCGCGTTCAGGGATGATATCATGTGGCAGGGTATCTGTCTGGCAGATCACAGTGACCAGAAATGATGCTGGAAAGTTGAAGCAAGGCCAGTGACATCTGAGTGTGTACGTTTATGTTCAAAAGGGAGCCAGCAGAGTGACTGGAGGGTATGAGATGCTGTAGTAATGGCCACATCTGTGATTTATAATTTTATTTTGCCACACAAACCACTGAAGCTGAAAGTCACTCAGTATAAAATTACTTCGTATTGAATTGCTGTTAAGAAGTCATGCACCTTGGAAAAACACTCAGAACCAGTTATCAATACGCTGGCAACCACATACAAAACCCCAAATTCCTCACAGTGAATTTGCATGACCAACACCAATCATTTTCTCTGTAAATGTGATTAAATAATTATATAGTGAATATTAATATACTACCATATTAGAATTTTTGACATTAAAACAGCAAGTCAGAAATATCAAACTGAGAACTGTTATTTTTTTAATTGAAAGCGAAAAACATGCCTTTAACACATGTTTAATATAAACTTAAGTAACAGTCTTTGTGATCTTTATTTATTACCGGCCTTCAAATGTTATCCGGCAATTGAGGCGAATATCTAGGATGCCTGACTGACACCTTCAAGTTTTGTTTATACCGACTATAGCACATCGTTCTCTTGAGAGGAATTCTGAGCACTTTAAACACTTTCACTTGATGAAAAGGCCTGCTCTGTCTCCCTTGATACGACGTGTAAGAAGTGAAAAAATCTTTAATGCAGCCTTGATAAAAGCCGCTTTTGAACAGTCCAAATGTAAAGGCTGAATAAGATAGACAGCCATGTCATTCCAATAAACACAAAGGCACCTGTGTAAAGCATACATAATCAAATTAAATAAAGCATTATATAGAATATAGAGTATGCAACTAGAAGTAAAAAAAGAAATCAGCTTGTGAAATGTGAGTATTTTTTTATGTATTAATTGATTCTGTTTGAGCGTGTTTGTCATAAAAAAGTAATTATTGTATTGTAATAAAAAACGATATCCTATCAAAGTTAAATATGCAAAGGCAATTATAGACCACTTTGCAAGTTATAAACACCGGTCTAAAAGCACTTCCGGTTTCAGTTTTTATTTATTTATTATCAGTATTTGTATTGTATTTGATTATATTTACAAGAGAGTCTATAGGTTGTACTGTACTTGTTTGCTGCATCCGTGTACTTGGGACAAAGCCGGTCTGAAGAGGAAGTGATGCTGGCGTATCTCCATCCACCAATCATAAAGGGAGATCATTTGTCTGTCCTGCTATTACTAATACATCAAATTCAGCGTTATACTCCAGGCATATCACATGACCTCATGTCAGAGATGGGTTGTGAGCCCATTTAATCACAGGCACGCAGACAAACACACCGCAGGAATCTACAGTAACCGCTGTAGCCCGAGCAGAGAGACGCCTGTCAAAGTGATGGTCCACGCATCAATCATACAAGTGTCACTCCGGCTCTGTCCTGCACTTCAATCTTCAGATCACAGGAGCAAAGTGTAGCTTCCTGTGCACGGATCCAAGTTAGTGCTTGTTTGTGCTCTGTCACTCTGTGTCAGACGGTGGAAAAATATCTATTCACTTTCCACCTGTCATGGTTTTCAAACTGAGGGACTGTATAGCGTGTGGGTAAACAATGTGTCCAACGTGTCACATTTTGTTTATTTGGCATTCGTCACGCGCTACACAAAATCAATGTTTCCCATCGGCGGAGATGAAATACCTGCTTATTTCTGCGGATATCGACCTGGCTGGTAATGAAGCGATTCAAATAAGGATACATTAATGAACGTCGTCTTATAAATAGGATCATTAATTTGACGCCTTCATTCAGTCCAATTGCTTATAAAGACATTAACTCGATAAAAATATATGCTGTTAAATTTGCCTTTAAAAAGAATGAATTTAATTTGGACGGATTGACACATTCGGTTAAATGGATTGCTATTGGCTTATGTTAAATGATATAATAATAAAACAAATGTTGTTCCCAACAGAGATGTGACCATATGTGATTGTGTTTAATGAGTATATAATATAATTAATTTCATCATAAATTGTATGCATTTGACAGCTCTATTTATAAGATGTTAATTCAGTGATCACCGAAAGCCAATATAACATTAACAGTTTCTATTTACTGGCGGTTTCAAGAGACTCTTAATGGTACCAGCTGACCTGCATTTGTCCATTAACCATCTGTTGTCTTAAAATGAGATATTTTCACGGAAAAAAGAAAATACGCGCTTGTTTATTCAGTCTGTTTAACACGTTATTTATGAAGGTGTCTACCCTGCGGCTTTCAAGTTGACCTCGCACAGCTTTTAGACAGCAGAGATAAGCAGAAGCCACATATAGAAGAGACAGAAAGCAGATTAACCCTGTGGGAACGACCCAGTGAACACGTGCGGGCGTACTGTACCTTTAACAACACCTGCATTTCAGTGTAGAGCTGCCTATAACTCGTAAGAAATAAAAAATATTATATAATAATAATTTTATATTATTATTATAACTCCTACTTACTTACTACTACTTCATTATTTGATCAAGCTATCAGTTGAACATGTGATTTATTTTGTTCATGAATTAATGTGATTATTGTGTTAACAGATTTACGTACGCCCTTACCCTGGCCCCATGGCATGACCCCATCGTGACCTGGTTTAGGGGTGCCGTGTTGCTGCATCTTCTCTTAATTTATTACAGACCAGAATAACATCAAGTGCTCTGCATTTGTGTCTCAGTTGTTAAAGTGGAGCAAGCTTGCGAGGTGCAAAAGGACATGACGTATTGACAGTGCAACAAAGATTTGACGCAAGGTTAATGAGGATATCTGTGTAGGCCAGAGAGGTGATAAAAGAGAAACAGGGATGGGCATCCTAAATTGTTCCCATTAGCTGGCTGGGTCGGAGGGGGATTTGGGTTTGATTCAGTGGCCGAGATGAACAAGGCATTCTGGGAATATGAAACGAGATGACGGAGATCAGTGACAAGGCAGAGGGATAATCACACGCGGATCACAGCCATCTGCTCTCAATCTCTCGTGCCATCCATGAGCAAGACGACAATCCCATAATCCTTGCAATCTGCAGCAGGCCGTCATAATCCATAAAGCAACCTTCGCACCAACTATTAGTGAGCCCCCAAAACACACCTCTATACAACTTAACCTAAACGCACTTAACCTAAATCCTGCTCTTCCAGCCCACTAGACGGTTATCACATTATCTTTGACACCGCTCTACATCACGCTTGTGAATGGCATCTGAGGACAGCCAGGTCTTCCTTTGTTGATTAGATTAGATATGGGATCACAAACCCCTTTAGGCTCATTTTTGGTTGGTAATGTGTAATCTGTTGTGAGTAGAATATTGAACTGAAGAACAATTATATTTGTTATTAACAGTGAATGACACGTGTTGCCCTTTTATGCAGAATTCTTAAAGGGATAGTTCACACAAAAATGTCAATTCTGTCATCATTTATTCACCCGCATGTCATTACAGACTTGAAGAACACAAAATAAGTTATTTTGAAGAATGTTGGTATCCAAACAACACAGGCCCCAATTGACTCAAAATATCTTCTTTTAAGTTCCACAGAAGAAAGAGTCATATCGTTACTGTCAGGTGCTAACCTTTTCCAGAAAATGAAAAATACTGTATTTGCGAGAAATTAAATAAAACTATGTTGAGTTTTCATTGGTTAAATATTCACAAAACCCATTGACCAGTGGTTCTCAACAGGGGGGCCGGGTTCAACAAAGGGGCTCCAGCTGACTTCCAAGGGGGCATCAAGATGACCAATATTTTAAAATTAAACCAAATTAGCATTGAAATACATACAAAAATGATATTTCTTATTATTTTTACAGTTAATACATGTTATTCCTGTTTATATTAAGCTCTTAAATATTTTACTAGGTAGAAATTTGGAGGTTTTGTTAGTAGGAGGGGGACCTTTGAATATAGTTGAATTCAATGTGGGGTTTTTGTGTCAAAAAGGTGGAGAACCCTTGCTATAGACAGACATAAAGGGTGTCCAAAGTAATGATTTATTTATGTTCGATTTAGTGAGTAGTACCAAAGACAATACACAGTATATTAACAAGACATCACAATGAATGGAGAGGAATGCAACGGTCAATATGGCCGCTCTAGTAAATAAAGCCCCAGCTTCCAACGATCCAACCGTATGAGGCGCTTGTGCACATGCGCAATAGCTGAAGCGAGCTTGAAAAAAGTGATTTTTAAAGCAGTTTAAGCTTAGCAAACCAAAGTTATAGGACAGCCAGTATCATGTTTAATCATTGATCGTAAATATGCCATTTATTTGTAATTTTTTCCACGATTTTATGAATATCTGCCTTCCACCATTCAAGGAGATAAGACTGTTGACTTGCTATGATGTACATAACTGCCCAGAGGTGTTGCAAACATGGCTGCCGAGTGCCACGACTTCTGTAAACGGACTTTGGTAATACACAAAAGGTAAAATTCCTCTCAGACTCAATGAACGACTGTGGAAGACATTGCTTTCAAATAAAAGCATGTAAGATCTAATTCGTAGACTAAAGGAGATCTCCAAAGGGATTCTTGGTAATGCTGTTGTTTTAAATTGGATGTGAGATTCAAACAAGAGACATGCTCACGGAGACCAAGCTGATAAATTTAATCAAAGAACAAGACCTCTATCTTATTATTAGTCTACAATGGCGATGAGGTCAATGAGCAACCTTGACACTCCCCCAGCCTACAAAATAAACCTCTAAAACCTGAGAAAATGGAAGAGAAAAAAGCAATTTCCTTCGGCTGTATACCAGCAAAAGGGGCTGAGGTAGAAACCTGGAGTCTGATTTCAAGGACAAAAAAACAATTTTGCCTTCGCCGAGTCCTTTGGTATCTCGGCGTTCGTCTTTTTGATGCTGCAGGCAAACACAACACGATTTCGCCATCCTCTGAGTCAGCTGAACATGGTCAGATGCTCCCCATCCAAAATGGCATTTTTTTAAGCGACACTTTATTCTTGCTAAAAACACTCTGGCGCCAAATCGCTTCACAGTTGGATCTCTTTGTTGTCTCTCCAGGGACCTGGAGGCAGTTTGATGGCCTGGCGGGTTTGATGGCCTGGCGGGCTCAAGTCCAGGGCTCTGGAGTTTTGCGTAGTGCTTTTATGGCCCTGTCCTTAATTTTACTGTACTGGAGGCCTTTTTCATTGACTGCTGTGCTTTGCATAGTTAATTTGTTCACTGAAGCAGTCTAATGCATTTTGGCAGTTTTTCGCTAAATATCACAATTATTTATTTTCTCTACAAGCTGTTTCATCTGCCAAAGAACATTTCACTATAAACGTCATTATTTCAACTCTTAATCCCTGATTTCCTATTGGTTGCCTGCATGAATGCACTTGATAGCATTTCCAAGTTTCAAAGAGAGGTAAATAATGGTGTGTCTTGTCAGTTTTTGTGGAGTTCTACATGAATATGTATTTGGGGTGTGCCTCCATGCATATGTAAAAAAGGGTGGTCTCGATGCAAATAGATGCGATTGCACCCACACAATGATTTATCAAGCCTGAAAGTCATTTCATGAAAGTCAAATGCGGGGTGAGCCATTGGTTTCAATTCACAACCTCACTGCTAAAATGCATTATTATAGGCTTTGCTCGCTTTATCCAGTCACCATGTTGGGTCTCAGAACCATCTATTTGTTCAAGCTTTTAACACCTGACTGATGTTAAAGCATTGATTTTTTCCCCTACCCTGTTATAGGCATGAAAAAGAAACTTTCCAAAAGTCTCAAGGGTCTGTTACATCACTAGAGTCACGGTTTACTTTGAACATATTTATTTAATTATGTCTCAAATTTATATACTCCGGCATCTTTTATTCATGACCTGGTTTGACAGTTGACACATCGTAGTTGAATGCATACGCACCAGAACGTTCATGGAAAACCCTGGAGCCCAGTTGAAAGAAAGTAGATTCGAGGACGAACGTGAATGCGTTTGAGTAAAGGATTTTCTCACGGAGTAATCTTGGTCCTGTCCTTGACTTATAATATACTGTTGGAATGCTCTGTACGGACTATTGGGCAGGATAAATCTATGCATCCAGAGTAATTGTTCTCCTAGGGCTTTTTCAAAGCCCCCTCCCCATAACACACTTGTATATGACATCTAAAGAAGTCCTCGTCCTTGCTTGACAAAGAAGTGGAGAGAAAGCAATTGATCTTCCATTCTTTTCACCCACCTCATGGTTTTTAGCAAAAGTAGCCCAAGAGGTTTGGACTTATGTGGGATTAACTGAATGAGGGAGAACATGACCATATTTGTTTACGGGCGTCTCTTCTTTTCATCCTCAAAGCGGTTGTCTAGGAGAGGGAGAAGTAGAGAGCATTAATGCTTCCAGCCAAAGCTCGACTAAAGACGTTCATTATTTTTTGACACGCAACTTAATTCCTCGCTTTGCATAACTCGGTGCTGACTTTTCAGGGCCCTGCGCTGTGTTGGATCAAGATTCGTCCTCCAGGCCAAGTGAAAACACAACCAGTTTGGACATATCTGGATCATGGCATGCTTGTTTTAACACTCATTAATGGGTTTGTTAGCTTGCTTGCTCATCTAATATAAAATGTTCCTTCTCATTAAAAAAAATCCTCCTCGTGTATAATTTCCTTATTTCTTTGCTCCTGTTTGGGAGAATTAGTGTTGTTTTAGTCTATTCGCTTGGAGGTCATTCCTATATATAATATCCGATTTCATTGGATGCACGATTTATTTTATATTGAATGAATATTCATATTTTATTGTATATGAATTGTAATAAATGACATTAACAGTACTCAACAGTTATTGATTCGTTGCGGATGTCTACCTGGAAGTTGAGATTGGGCCACATAACATTTGTTTATTTTGTTGCCACTGAAACCGTCTATATGAGTGTTCAAAGTTTAGTAACGATATGAACATCTTTAAAAACAGCAAATGATCAAACACTAAACAGCGAAACTAAATAATCAACCAAAGGTCCAAATGATTATAAACAGCACTTTAACGCCAACATGAAACACATCAACAACGGGTTGTTATTTGTTATCTCGCGCCCAGGGTTTGATGCGTCCAGATGCTTCGTCTCCACCTCCAAACCAATCTGAGATGGATGAAAGGATCAGACCCACTTAACTGCTATATGTAAAAGATGGCAGATCTGCATTTCTGGCCAGGATTTACCGGTGTAGTTAAAGCCCGCCTTATGATTATAGGGGGGCTTTTTATGATAAGCAGCTTGGGCTCCTCAAATGGCAAGAGAGGATGTACGTAAGTGCTAACATCCCTATGATAAACTTATTATTTTATTTTCAGCCGTCTCGCGGCTAATGCTGCCGGCCATAATGATTTTCTGAAGGCCTTGCCGAGAGAGAAAGAGAGGCTTTGAGTATGAATGGTTGGCTTGGACGATCGGTCCAGTAATCAGATAGTGGACACGTTTCTTGGGAGCAGACGACCGTGGACAAGATGGATAAATCTGCGTGTATTCATGAGCAGTGAGGTTTTAGATGAAATTTATATTGCTGAAATTCCCTTTAATGTGCATCAAAGGAAATATGACTGAAGCAGCACTTTACAAGCGAGCTGACGGTGGCAAACTCAAATTTACGCCAATAAAAATACACACGTGAGAGAGAAGGGTTTACGACTCTTTCTTCCAGGCAGCTTAATGGATACTAAAAGTGATGGCTTACACTGGTAAACCCAGTTCCGGGACCCAGAATGCTCTTTTGCGCAAATCATCTCATCTACCGCAATTAGCCAAAACACGCTTTTCTCGACATTTCTTGGACAGTTTTCCTACTTGTATCCAAAGATCTTCAAATATTTAACAAACTTGTTAGTCTCATGAAAAGAGCGAACTGTCTCACAATTTTATGAAAATAATCTCAAATCGAAATCTGTAGACTTGCCTTTAATCACGCATCAGATGATACGAGAACTGCTCAGATCAGGCCACGGTTTGTTGTGCATCTCTGAAAGAGATTTTCTAATCAAAAGATATCGGGTGGAAGATACATTGGCAGTAATCCAGAGTAATGTCCTGAAAATGACAGGGCGGGCGGCATCGCTCAACGAATGCACACATGTGATGTGGAAGGGCCAAAATGGCTTCTGTTTAAGTGACTGTCATCTCTGAGTGAGGAGAAGAAATGAATCCACACAGGAAATGGGATTGCAGTCATGGTAATAACACTTGACAGATACTGGAGCGAGATAGCATACTTATCGCAGTGTTATGTAGACATTTTCAAAGATTTGAGTGCTTATTTGCAGTGTGTATGTGTGTGTGGACGTATGTGTTGTGTGTTGGCTGTATGCGATGGCAGTGACCCAGTGCTGTTTGCAATGCTAATGGCTGTTAGATCAAAGAGCTGTCAGATTACTCTCTTTCTGATAACTCATCATATCATCTATTAAACACACACAAAGACAGTGACAAACGCTTACGTAAGGTTATTATTATTGTTACAAATACTATAAAAATGGTATTAAAACGGTTGTTATATAGCAGTTAGCTTATGGTCAAGCTGTGATGGCTCGAATTATCTGCACTTTGCAGAATAGATATATATTTAGTTATATCATGTATTTTAATATAAGTGTTATATTTCTAATTATTTTCATGTTCCTGTGACTTCATCAGATCTCCCTGGACAGACATACAGTATGCTCTGCTATGTTTCCAAAACCTCAAACAGAATTTCACAAAAAGGCGTTTGACTTTGAAGCTGCAAAGTGAAAAAACTTGTCACTTTTTTGTGCCATCTTTTTTGGAAACATTGCTGGTTAGTTTACGTACTTATCCCTACATGAAATCAGATGACATCTAAGTGGCATTTCGCCTGAAATCATACCCAACAAAATATAAATCATTATTCATATATCATGACACATTTATTATAAGCTTATAGCTGTGAATCGCAGTAAGATAACAGTTTTTGCACTTTTTATTTCTTTTTTATCTCCAAAAAAGTTCATTTTTAACTAATATTTTTAAGTTAGTTGAAAAGTACTGCACTTAACTTTATTATTTATTTTATTATATTGAGCCATTTAAAGCAGGGGTTTAAAACTGGGGTCCAGGGGGCCTCAAACCGCAAGTCCACTGAACATTGTAATGCTACATAGTTTCCAGAATTGTTTGCATGTGTATCTTTCTAGAAATGTTTCTCATTAGATCCTTCGTACTCAGAGTGAAAGTTATAAAATGTCGTCTTTCATCATCACATTTACTATTTATATAAAAAAGTTGGAATGTTTATTCGCGCGTAAAACATTTAAGATGGAAATGTAGAAAGGGGGTCCGAGAACAAAAGGTTCATCTTAATTGGGGGTCCTTGGCATCATAAAGTTTGGAAACCCCTGATTCACTATCCTCATTCATTTACATTCTTTGTCGGCTAAATGAATCACCGCTCTTTTCTCTTCTGTCTCTTTCTGGGTGGGGCGGGACCACCGTCAGCCTCAGCAGGGAGGTGTGTTGATGTGTTATCTAGTCGTCCTTGTGCGTGTCTCATTAGCGAGTGGGTGGACCCTTTGATTACTCATTACGCTTAATTATCATTTAATTAAACAAGGTCAACAGGCTTGATAACCTGTTCATCAGCCTCTCGGGGAATTGCATGTTACGATGCTCATCAGGACCAAAACAGGACGTTAGCATGCACTCTGTGAATCATTGTTACACCTGCAGCACAAATAGGAAACACAATTTGTCACTGGAAGGCACAGCTGGTAAAGAATAACATCTCATATGTTGACTATCTACATTTTTATTGGAGTAGTCAAGGTGTCTAGCAGGGAACAATGTGTGCCGGATGTCGCTACGTTCCTCACGCAGATTGAAAAGAGCGGGAGATTTTTTTGCCCTGGTATTTGTTTACAAATTCCTAATGATAAGAGAAATGACTTGGTAAATAACAGAGACATCTAGCAGATTGGCTTTGAGGAGGTACTTTTCCCTGTTAACTGCTGCTCTCAATTAAGACAGCAATTGTTTCTACAGGATTGAAGCGCATGATTAGTCAGATGAGAGGACATGTGTGTCAGAGGCGGTTCTGGGGGGGCAGAGGGGTCCAGTACCCCCATGTTAGCACACTTGGCCACCCCCCTGGCCCCCCTAAATCTGGAAAGATATTTCACCAAAACAGAGTAATTTTGAGCTGAACTTGTTTTTAAATGAAAAAATGACTGAGAATAATCATGACAACAAATGTTAGTGTGCCCCCTAAAAGCATAAGTGGCCCCTGCCTGCCCCCCCCGGTTACAATAGTCTAGAACCTCCACTGGTGTGCGTGTGTGTGTAGGTAAAGGTCTAGTGTTAAATGAAGAGCTAATGGAGGTCAAGTTGATGTTTCTAATCTTCCTAACGTGTATACACTCCATGATCACAGAGACATCCGGCAACATCATTTATCTGGGTTAGTTTCTTGGCTCTTGGAGGTATCATTCAAGTCGCCCTAAAAGAAGTGCTGACACCAGCAGACAATTCAGGGCTGTGGTCCACGCTGGCAGCCGGCTGGAAAGCACAAATTCAGGAACATGTACGTCCACTTGATTAAATGAATCAGGAAGCTTTCGTAGCGTGATGCCGGGCTTTGCAGGTAATAAAGTCAGTTTGCCGTGTAACATGCTGTGATCAGCCTCTTTGATTCTTCCTCGCACAAATTCGAGTGAGAAATAATCAGTTCTTTCAAGCAGAGGGTTGAGCTCGCCAAACAGTTCCAGCACTCGGTTCTCGTGCACGCACGTATAACCACCCACAGTCCATTTTAAATGCACCGAAATAGTGCATGCATGTTAATGAAGTTTTGATGATTGTGTTTAGCACCGACTGTGTTTGTGATGTTACCTGAAATCCTCAAACAATACAGGCAGTGCAAGCAGGCACGGTTTATTCTTAGTGAACTCCTCCCAGTGTGAATATATCAAAGATAGTACCATTTATTTCACATGAGCGTGTCTCTGTCTTTCTTCTCAGCCCGACAGAAAATCTTGTTGAACCCGCAGTCTACAAAATACGTGAACAAGCTCGCCGAGTTGGGTATTCTGATGGTTTGGCAGGTGAGCAGTAATTGGACTGTAATGAACAGTCTCTTGTGCAGTCTAATGGGATATCGTTCTGCTTCACCTGCTAAACATTCAATATCATACATTATTGCTATGCGTATACCGCACTCAATATTCAGAGAGAGGAGACGGATTTACAGTTTCGCTCTTGTCATTTTATGCTGTTGTTTCTCTACCTTCCCAATCTGCTGATGAAATAGGTCTCTCTCTCTGTGTCTCTCTCCTCTGCACGGATTAAACCGATGCACTCAGCATGAAATTAGGAATCGATTATTGCAAGTCCTCCGTGCTTGGTTAACCTCCTTCAACACCGTGGGTGTATGTGTGTAAGCGTTTAAGGGCACAAACACACCGCCCCAGGTTACCCATTAATTCCTTCAAATCCACGCAGGTGACACCTCTGTTTAAAGATTTACTGCGATGGTACCGGAGACCCCAAAGAGGTTGTGAGCTCAAGTAGCGACGGAGGTGAAATTGCTCTCTTTTTAAATCAGCATTAAGGGTATCTGTTCTCTCTCCTCACCTAAATGAATGAGCTCGGAGAGATGAATGGCAAAAGAAACTGACAAAAGAAGAAAATCTCAAATGTCCCTGAATGGATTGTCGTAGGAAAGAATAGTCTTGTAGACGGGAATGAGATGAAATGGAGAGCAAATGGAGACTTTGCTTAAGTCTCATGGTTTTTGTTCATGATTTTTTGGGGCTAAAGTGCATTTGAGCATTTTTTTATATTTGTATTAAACCGAATGCTCTACGTTCGGTTTTATGTTGAACTTCATGGAGATTCAGAATGTCATTTTTGTTATTCATTTTTAAATGTTATTTTTATTTTAGATATACAGTATTTATATAATGTCAATTCAATGTTGATGTATATCATACATGATTTAGAAAAATGTGGGCATTTTTTAGCATGTGTTTCCTGCCGATATATATATATATTCCCAGTAAAACATGCTAATATGTTTATTTATTTTATTTTATGATTTATTTATTAAGTTTTCCAAAACAATTATAAAGTAAATTGACATATAAACAACAAACATCAAACAGGAGAAAATAATAGAAGTGAAAAGAATAAATAAAACACACCCCATAATGAAAAGTGCTGTGCAGTTTACAAAAAAAACTTGCAATGAAACCATGTAATAATACAGCCATCGCCTTAGTTAGGTGTAGAGTAAAACGTATTCTGTATAAAATGTATATTCATCTATATTTTTATTTTAGGGGAAAAAATAATATCACAAGTTTTAAAACTGAAATTAAGCATAACAGCTTTAAACACTCCGAGCAATAACATTTTCTCATGCGCATAAATTCGCAACGGCGAGCAGGTTACTTAATCCGGATGCTATTACCATAATCATTGTTAACAAAGTATGAAAAGCCCATCTCGCAGTGTTGCTATAATCTGCCAAAGGCGGTAACAGCGTGTGAGCTCTCAGTCTCAGCTTCCCTGTCACAATCAAATAAGTGTTAAAGGTGCACGTTGGTTTAGCGTTTAAGTGGTATATGTGATACCTCAACCCGTGTCTGCCAGTTTTTCAGTTTTAATACAGGCGGGCAGCGTGCACTCTTAACACGTCAAGCTATTTCCAACTTCAAAGCGATTGCTCGGGCTTTAGACACAACATTGTGTGGCATGAAGCCAATATACTTTGCAATAAGTGGAGTCTTTGAAATGACCCTGAGGGAAAAGAAGAAACGCTGTAACGAATAAAGGAAGAGTGGAGAATGAAGAGGTTTCAGGCAGGTTTGGTGTGGAAAATGTGGACAAGCCTTTTGAAAAAGAAATGTCACCCCTTTTTGGAGAAGGACTGCAGTAATGAACAGCATGTAAAGGGAAAGCAACTCGTAGGTGTGTGTGTGTGTAAACATGCCCTGCATGGCATTCTGGGAGATAAAGGATGGGGGCATTAAAGGCACTATCCTGAATGAGATCGGGAAGGTAAAAAGCCAAAACTGCTCAGACAAGCCAACATTTGGGATGGTGATAATCAGCTTATAGCCTTTACAAAGAAAAGCAGATAAAGGATGATGGGTTGCATCTGATTACATACAAGGGGCATCAGACTTTGGGTGGGTGGGCGATATAAGGTGTAAGATTAAGTAAAGAACTGGCTATGACTATTAAAGAAACAAAACTCAGCCAATTAGAGCATATTTAATGTTTAATGTACGGTTATGTGGAAGGCAGTTTTAGACCAATGAAATTATACAAATGATGTGGTTATGGCTGATGCCACAGAAATAGAAACATGACAAAACGTCTTGTCGCATCTCGCTAGGAAATATCTTTTGAAGCCCTTTACAATAAGGTTGAATTTGTTAACATTAGTAAATGCTTTAACTAACAATAAACAACACTTTTATAAAACAATGCTATCATCACTGTTGCTTTTATATTACAGAATTTTGATATTTTTGAAATGCGAGTAAAAAGGTAAAAGGAGACATCCTCTATTGTCTCCCATAGTATTTATTTTCCCACGTGGCAGTAATGGGGCATTTGTTTGGTAACTGACATTCTTCCAAATATCTCTCTTTGTGTTCAGCAGAACAAATACATTTATACAGGTTTTAAACGGATGAGTAAATGATGACCGAATTTTTTTTTGGATGAAATATCCCTTTAATAAACAACTTTCCATTAATGTATGGTTTGTTAGGATGGGAGATTTTTTTGCCGAGATATAACTATTTGGGTATGGAGAAAAACACTTTTAAGTTGTCCATCAGAGTTTGTAGGTGTGTTTTGGTCTCCAGTTTGCTGTATCCACTCACAAATATAAAGTTTTGATACTTTTTCTACCATAAATATACAAAATATCTTTATGGAACATGATCTTTACTTAATATCCTAATGATTTGTGGCAAAAAATGTGTTACAATGTGTTATTGGCTACAAATATATCCATGCTGCTTACAGTATCACTGATGTTGTGGTCATTTGTCATTGTTAGTTCATGTAAGCTAATGCATGGACTCATGCTTATAAATACAACTTTATTGTGACTTACCACAATACAGCTCAACCACGGTTTTGCTTGGTGGTGCTGTCATTTGTTAGCGAGCAGAAGGCACTTAGTGGGACGCTCGTATTTAGGAAGTGATTTACCTCATGATTTACATGCAAATAAACCAGAAGACAAGCTGTAGGCAAATCCCACATACAGTAGCTGCCTTCCCACACACGCACTGCCCAACAGAGCTCACACCATGGGCAACAATCTGCCTATCGACTCTCCCAACTTCAGTGAGGCGGAGAAAGTTCACATGACATTTTAGAAATGAAGTGGGTTGTTTCCTCCAAGAAAACTTTTACTTGTTATTTATGGCCAAGAAAAGACCAATGCGCACTGCCCGAAAAGGAAATAGTCCATTGTATGTGATGTTATGTTAGACTGCATTGTATTTCTCACGCTTTCTCTCTCTCTCTGTCTTCCACCATCTAGTCAAACTTGTGAGCGGTATCGAAAGACCCCGCTGACTCTCTTTCATTCTCTTTCTGTTTTCAAATGGCCACCCTTTTCCTGTTTTTTCCTTGATAGAATAATTCCTCTCGTGCGCGGCCCTGATATTTGTCAGCTTAAAGGCTGCTGCGGATTCTGTCTGTCAGTTGCCGTGACAGCGGCGCATGCTTATTTGCCCTGCTATTTTGAGCAGTGATTGACAGCCGGACAGGCTTGACATTCTCAAGCGTGCGGCGGAGCCTGTTATTATGCGAACATTAACATTCTGATAAACACATGGTCCACCATTGAAAAAATAATTACACGCCATCATTCTGCTGTCTCGGAGAGGTGAGAATATGCGTATGAGCATGTGCATCTGTGTTTAGGGTGTGTTTGTGTGCCCGTAAGAATGAAGAACGAGTTCTCTTCAATATCTCGGTTTTGTAGTCTAGACATCAAAAGAAATTCACGAGATCGTTGCCTCAAACTGCTCATATTAATTATATAATGTAACGTATAATTAATAGTTTTCTTATTTTATGTGAATTTATTCCTAGAGGAATCCGGAAGAAACGTCAAAGACAAAGCTGATTCGTAAAAAAATCACATCTCTAAATAAATCTTCAGAGCTGTCAGAGAGCAACATCTGAGCCATGTCATTTCCTCTCTGTGTGTGTGGGAGCTTTTTGTTGTTGTTTAGTTTCACTCTTCGTCTCTTATCCAAGTCTAAGAGCATTTGGGTTTTCCTTCCATATGGATTTATACTGTTAATCATATCTCTCTCCTTTAAGCGTGATTCCATTTGAATGACACGCCTGATAATAACTTCAATTTGTACATTATTTAAAGGACCGTAACCCTGCCTTCGTGACTGATAACTTTAATATCACAATCCCCCTTTCACCATCTATCTGAATGCGGATTCGTCTTTCGGTTCCGCTTCCTGCGGTTCTATCTCGGAGGAGGCCGTAAACCCGTCCCAGTGTTTTGCTTTTCAAAGAGAAAGAGACGTTTTGAAAACGCACAGAGCCGTAGATATAAAACGTAGCGATGCGCGGAGGAGAAGGAAATAAAAGGTATTCAAAACCAGAAAAATACCACAGAGATAGCACGAAAGGACCAATGTGCCGGGGCCTCGGGTAAATGGATTCTCGCAGGCTTCATAAAGGTAATCTCAATGCACGCAGAATGAGTTTAAAGAAGACGCTGTAGCCCGTACAGCTAAAATTCAATTTCTGTTCCTGGCGCTGATATCATTTACAATGGGTAATAATGGACTGAATAAGTTAATGAAGTTTGGAGACTATGAGAGTCATTCAGCATCTTTTTAGAATAAAAGCATTTTCGGTGTCGGCTATTGAACTCGTGTTAAAAAGGAATATATTGGATGAGCTTTAACAAAATTATGCTAATCGCTTACGATGTTGTGTTAGGAGCATCACAACTCTTTCAGACGAAGCGCCGACATTCTTTGGTAACTTCTCTACTGTTTTTTATGACTGGTGAGCATTTGCATTACATTTACGTTTATTCATTTTGCAGACGATGCTTTATCGGAAGAATTCCAGTTATATTTGTCACCCCGTCTGTGAAAACCAGACTAAAGTCTGAAAATCGAATTATGAGATAAGCATCAAATTTTGATTTCAGCCATTAATGTCTATATTCCACAATACCTTACCCAGACAATATTAAACACATCAAGATGATATTTTCACAGACTGAACCTTGCATGACGTAGGATGATTTTATGTAGAAAACAGTATATCACAAAAAACGGGTTTTCACAGTCAGGGTCACATTTTATCAATATGTGTGTTTCCTGGAAATTAAACCCATGCCCTTTGCATATCTAGTGCAATGCTCCAGTTGAGCTACAAAGATGGATGACCCCACCATGTGTCACAAAGGTGACACGAAAGCCCCCATAAAGCCTTCTCGCAGCATCTTCCACTAGTATCTTGTGTGTCTGTCTGCAAGAGAAGACGCTTGACAACAGCTTCGCATCACACTCCATTAGCATCAATGACATACCCTAGAATCAGCAGCACGGCTACCTGTATTGTTTGGCTCTTCGGAGGGAATGAAGTTAACAAAAAGACCAAAGCACAACTTGCAAGCCAAGCAGGAGTCAGCTTACAGTTCAAAAAATCCGAAAATAAAAAAACAATGCGGCGAAGTAGAACAATATTAAACCTCAGAGGAGAGGCGACTGTTTGCGTTTCTGTGTGTATTTTTGTCCTTCTGCTGATAGTCAGCTCTCTTCCTGCTTATATCCCAACAGTCCTCTGAAATCTCTTTCTTCATCTATCCAGGGGTATCCGTCTTTTACCTACAACTCTTTCACATCACAGTAGCGTGAAATACATCGGGCTGACAGGCGGTGTGCTGTCCGGAGGGATCGCTCGTGGTGAACTGCTCTTCACAAAGACGGCGTCGCTGAGTGACTGCTCAGTCTTTCAAGGGGTCCATTTTGTGTAAATCAAAGGTGGTGGACACTGTCTACTCTCTGTGTGCCGTCTGAACGCACGCTGTGTTTTCTTTCGACAAACGTGGCTGTCGTGGCTAAATGCCTAATGGATGAGGCCACGACCAATGACGGTGAAAGAGAAGCGAGTGAGATACCCAACGCTTTTAGCACCTTTCACACCAAGCGTTAAAGGTGCTGTGTGTCAGTTTTTGGAGGATTTATTGGCAGAAATGCAATATAATATTCATAACTATGTCTTCAGAGGTGTATACAGACCTTACATGATAAAGCGTTAAAATACGTTATCTCCTTCGGCAAAGAAGTAAAAATGCATCGACATCGTAGTCCAGTGAGAGCCTCCGTAGTGCTCCGAAAACGGAGGGGTGGAGCAAGCCATTGGTTGCAATTCACTTCCTCACTGCTAGATGGCGCTAAATGTCACATTTACGTTAATGCATTTGGCAGATGTTTTTATCCAAAGTGACTTCCATTGCATAGTACTATACAGTTGCATACACTGGATCTTCAAATTCTACTTCCTGTCACATGTTATTCCTCATGCCCTGCCTCCAATCTCTCACAGAGATGGTTTGCTGTCTCCTTAAATGCACAAAACGCAAGGCCAGCTGTCACCTCGCCTTTTGTTTTGTTAGAATCGGGAAGTATACAGAGAGAGGTTATGAGCGCTCGGTGCGTGTCAGCACAAAGCCGCCGTTGATGTGCCCCTCGTGAGCTCTTCTTTTACAGCCTCGCTCTTTAGGGTAGTAAAAGCTGAGACGAGAGAGAATGTCCGCTGTTTGTTGATGAGTGTTGTGGGAGATGATGATGGTGTTTGGAAGGACTTGTAATTGACAAAATGAAGCTCAAGCTGATTTAATTAGCAAGAGAGAGAAAGAGAGAAAGAATGCCGAAGAAAGAAAGCTTGAAATCGGTTAGGATTGAATGGCACACACGCTGGCACGGGCTAAAACCAATCCAGATGTAATTAACCAGTAGGAAATGTCCCAAAAAGAAGCTAAACCTCCTTTTGGTGTTTAATAGCTAGTAATTGATTCGTAGCCTTTGAATCGCGCAGGTCCCGTGGGTACCGACACCCCTAGGAGTTCCAGCAGAGATATTTGCGATTTTGAATCGGATTCCAAGAGTGTGGGTTTGGGTGTGAAGAATAAGCCCTTGAGGGCAATTAAAAAGCTTAGAATACTTATATCAGCGATCTTTTATTAGTTTACGGTCCCGTTCCGCAGACATGTTGTTTGAAACATACCCAATTAAAGAGCTGAAGATCACAGAAAAATACGTTCAACACCTATGGCAAAGGAGCCGAACCTGGCTGTGTTCTTAAGCACCTCTCCAGCTGTACTGTGACCTGGATTACTGAGCTGGCAGTTAGATAGAATGACTCCGTCTGCCAAACGCTGCGCCTGTGTGTGCTTATATATATAGTGTGTCTGCTCCCAAATTACCCATGCCAGGCCTCCCCCGGGCCCGGCTCTTCATCTCCCATTTTCTCACAGGTAGGCCATTGACCTTTCGGAGGCGTCCACCCCGCGTGTCCTTTCGGAGGTGCCGAATTCTGACCTTTTGGGGCCTTTTAGCCGCAGCAGGTAATCAATTAGTGCCCAGCTAGATTATCAGAGCGAAAGGTGAACTGCGGAGAGTCAGAGGTCCTGTAAATGTTTCCACTTTAATCATAAGCTCACACTTCAACAGTGCCGTCGTGGTTTCAGGCAGTAGGACAGTGTCCTTGATAATGTAAAGGTAGAGTTTAACCAGAAATTACAGTTTGGTTCGTTTTCTCACCCGGCATACTGTTGGTTCATGCCAAGCAAAATGTCCGAAATTGTCTTTCACACAGTGAAAGTGAACAGATGATGACTAAACCAACTCGTCGCGTTGGAATTACAAGGTTCTATCTGCATTCTGAGCAGTTTTGAGATATTGAACTTCAAAGTTTTTGCATTCCATCTGTAGTTAAAACCTTTTTGTGCATCCAAAAATTCACAAAACATAAATAAATAAAAAACATTACTGTAGCAAGGTTCATTAAAAGGAAGGAAGGAGGCGGGAACCGGCAGACATTTAAATTAAGTTTTAATAAAATAATAACAAAGTAAGTAAACAGCCGGCAGCCCCTCACGGACGACTGCCGGCAACACGTTATATGTTATATGTGACCACTGACTCTCAGTGACGGTCCGGTCGCTCTTTCTCTTATGTGCTCCCGATCTCCTACGTGATTCGAGACCGGTTGTGTGCACAGCTGGCGCTCTTTAACAATTACTCACCGGTCTCGAACCACGGTCTCGCCCCGCCTACTCCACTACAATTACGTAATTTAAATAAGTTACCTATAAGTACCTTATACTTCTAAGCCGACGAATTACAGTCCCAGTCAAAAGTAATGTCCAACTTTGGTCACTTGACGTTTTTGGTTTTCTAAATGCAAATATGCTATTAAAAATGTATTAAAATCTTTGTATTCATGTTGCATACTTTAAACTGAAGCTCAACTATAAGAATAATTGGAGGAGGCTTGGCAAAAAAAAAAAACACAGCCCATAAGAATAGTTTATACAGCTCAGGAGAATGACTATAAAATATCACCATAGGAGAAAAACAACAAATAACAGATACAATTCCATGTTTCATGTCGTGCAACCTTTTTGTACAATAAATACATTAGGGGTTTCGTGTTTTTCATTTCGCGTGCCAAATTTCTGACCGTACGTTTATTGGCTGTAATGGCTGCTTTCCATGTTATCCGGTGAATTCATGTCTCCAATTTTTCACACTGCACGTAATCAAACAATAAGTCTAATTTATTCCGATAATAAGGGAAGGCTATTTCCTTTTTCATTAAGGCCGTAAATCAAAAGATATTGAGGAACCTCAGAGAAGGGATTTTTAATGTCAAGTCCCTCTTGATGAGCTTAAGCGGCAGAAGGCCTCAAGGCGAGTGATGAGGAGAAGACAGCGTGCCTCTTTCCACATGTTGACTACGAGAATATAAGTAACTGACCTCTGAGCCCAAAGCTTTTGAAGCCAGGCAATGACTTTCAACCCTGAGCCATTCTAGTGCACAGATTTTTCTAAGGGACAGATTTCACCCTAATTGCTGCAAATCACATTGAAAAGGGTGCTGCGTGTGTGTGTGTGTCAATGTGTGTGTGTGTGTGTGTTTGCGTGTGTCATTGTGTGTGTTCAGCGAATGACTCATTCAGTTGCATGTTTTGGCAGAGGGCTCTATTAAAGCCGTCTTCAGTTTCTATTCTTATTTTTCTGGATCACAGGGCAGGAATCGAAAGAGCAGCCGTCTGCATTACCTTCCGTCCATTTTCCGTTCGGCTACTTTTCTACATGCTCTGACAGGTACCGACAATGACTAGAATAGGGCGGTAATCGCACATGAAACAAAAAGATCTAGTCCTGGATGTTGTCCGGTTAATACGATGCTATAACACAATACAGTAACTATCACCTGATCATAACACGCATTCATCTAGCTACTGTATGGACATCGCGGTACCTACAGGATAATGTTTTCATGACAGGGATCTTCTGTGTCTTCTGGCAGAAAGAGGATTTTTGTCAAAAGTATACCTAAAAGCTTAGTTAAAGCTACAATCTGTAACTTCTGCCTCTTTAGCGCCATCTGTTTGAAACAGGAATGTTATTACTTAAGTATAACATTTACACATGACTAAGTGTTATCCATTTTTAAATGACATTCAAATAATCGCAGAAGATTTCATAGGCTAGTTGTTCGTGTTTTATCTGCACGTGCACATCTCTTTTTAGCAATATTTTCAATACGTATGCTGGTTAACTGATGTGTACATGATAGGGCATTTGTTGGGTATTGATTTGGCTGATGGCACACTACACCTTTGGAATGATGAAGCAGAGTAACCCGTCGATACATTGATAACAGGCACGCTGAGAGAGCGCAGTGATTCAGTCTGGATCGCATGTATATACATTTACATTTAGGCATTTGGCAGACGCTTTTATCCAAAGCGACTTACAGTGCACTTATTACAGGACAATCCCCCTGGAGCAACGTGGAGTAAAGTGTCTTGCTCAAGGATACAGATCGAACCAGCAACCTTTTGATTTACCAGTTCAGTGGTTTAACCCACTAGACCACCATCTCCACATTCACATTTCTTCACCACGGTATTGATTGTTCTCTCCTCGAACACGGACCTCAGAGATTCAAGGTTTTGCCCACACGCATGTGAAGAAATATTTCAAGCCGTGTGCAGTATGTGAAAGACCGGTTCACTGCTTCTAATTCGGGTACAGTGTTAAGCAGCTTTCCAGTGGCTCGACTGGTTCTAAAGATGTGTTTTTCTAGTAATATGGTCTAGTATTTCTGAAATGGAGCTTCATAGACAACTGAGACAGCAATGCTTTGCTAAACCAACCTTTCATTGCTTAAAAAAATCTGTTTGATTGATAGTAATCAACTTTGCATTTTGAATATTGTATAATGCCAAAGCGTTTATGTAAATGCTTCTGTTTATCATTTTTAAAATGCATAGCCCCCTCAAAAAGCTTGTATTGGGATTTGTCTGCTTTTTGTTAGTGACTATCAAGTATAGCAACAGTAACTCTTCCAGAAAACCAAATTGACTCTAGATGATCTAATAATCACGAGCAGCTTGTAGCTTGGAAAGGTACAGTTTTTGAAAAATCTTCCCCAAAACCCGGGAAAGGTTAGTGGGTCTCTTATTTTCTCCCCGCGTGTCTATAGTTAGCATCCCTCTCTTACCTTTTTCTTAATCCTGTTGGCGTTCTCACTCCATCAGAGTGATGAATCTGCCCGGCTTCCTCAAGGAGACCATGACCACCTTCACAGGCGCATGCAGATGGTTTAACTGCAGCGGGCTGTTTGTGGTTTTTTAGGGTGATGTGTTCTGACAGGTTGATTAAAGCCGGTTGGAAGATCTACTGCTACTGTCACTCAAAGCTTTGACATTTCTGAGATGGAGGGGTCGGGAACAAAGAGATGAGGGTAGAGAGGGCTTACCAAATACAACTATACTGGGATGTAGGGACGATCTACAAAAGGAGAGGTGGAACTTTAAAGGAATAGTTTACCCAAATTAAAAATCGTTCAAAATCATTTATATGACTCTTTTTCTGTGGCATGCAAAAGAAGATATTTTGAAAAATGTCTTAGTGGTTTTGTGTCCACACAAGGGAAGACAATGGGTGCCAGTGTTGTTTGCTTACGAACGTTCTTCAAAATGTATTTAATGATTGTTATCCGTATTAGTTCAAGAAAGAAAATCAAAATATTTAAAATATAGTTTTTTTAGTGCAATTGACCATACGGCCAAGTAGCTTGAGGTTGTTTTTAATTAGAATCTCGATATATCGAATGTGCGAAACCACAATATGTTAATTGTTGACTTTCTGCCCTTCAATGATCAAAACAATGCCGACAGTTCTGTCCAGATTGGTCCAGTTTAGTAGGTCAGCTCTTATATCTCGGTTAAAATAAATAACTTCATAATAACTTTCATAATTCAGAGAGTTCATCTAAAGGGCGGCTTCACTCCTGTATCCAATTACGGAACAAACTAAAGTTGTCAGCGCAATGAAAACTGTATTTCGACGGCTGCTGGGTTGTGGCTGAAAGACTAATTTGTTGTCGATTACAGCGGGGTGATGTGTGGGTCTTGTGGCGGTTGACCTTGTCTGTAATGATCGTCTCACTTCGACCACTTTCAACCACAACTATGCTGTATAGATTCATACTTTCACTTCTAAGGAAGCCTGTGTGCAGCCTTAAAAAGTCCCTTCTTGGGTAAGAATTTTCTGTCTATCCACAATTTTGTATGTGTCATGTTTTGAATGCAACACATTGTCACTTCATGCGACATGAATCAATGTGACTGCAGATTCATTATTTAGGAACCACAATCTGGTCTGATAATAAAGCTTCGTTTCTTTATACACCCACAACCCTTCCCTCCCACTTGACCAATTGTTTTGTTAAGACTGCAGTCCAGGATACAAGATGTGGCTTTAAAATCCTCAATATAACTTCTAAAGAATGAGCCCAATTAAAAGTGACAAAGCGGCTTGTTTTATAGCTCGTAATGACCTGTTTATGAGCCGAGTAAATTTAGGCACGAAACTGCGACAACACCAGATCCATATAAAGCAACAATTGCTTCAGGAAGTTTTGAGTGTGATAACTGCTTTATGTGCAGGAGCGAATTCAGAAAATTATTATTCCATTTAAATACACAACACAATCTCACAGGAATGCGTAACTAATTCGTAAACCTTCGATGTCTCATTTGTATGAATCTTATCCGTATTTATTAACACGATTTGCTTTCACGTCAGTGACGTTTGGTTTAGGGGTGGGATCAGGGGAGGGGCCTCAGTGATGTTTTTTTCCAATACTGATATGTTTTTTTATGTTTCTCATCATACAGATTCAAAGGAATTAGCCACCTCCTAAAATTGTTACGAATTCCCGTAAGATCAGGTTGGAATGCAGCAGCTCACGATGCCTAGACTAAACCTTTGGTTTTCACGTTTCACGTTTTTTTAAGGATGTAACGATTCACCGTGAGATCAGTACTGCAAATCACGTCGCGTCGTGAGCTGAGCGAATCCTTACATGCCCACTTTTTTTTAAATGAGAAACCTGGATACCAAGAAAACACACGTGGGTCAAAATTACTCCCGACAAATAACAAAGTTACGAGGGAATTCTTTACTGACTGCAGAAATGTGTGTGATATTAGTTTATAGAGCCCAGTGGGGTCTATGGTGAGTCCATAACGACATTTTTTCATTTAACTTATTGATTTTGTTGAAGTCGACCTAAACCTTATTGAGCACCTTGAGGACAAGCTGGAACACAGAGCAAGTTCCAACATCAGTTTCTGTGTGCAAATCCCCCCAGCTATGTTCCAACATCTATCGAAAAGCCTTTCTTTAAGAGTGAAATCTGTAATAGCAGCCCGGGGAGAGATCAATGCCAATAGTTTTGAAATGAAACATTCAACAAGCACATATGGGCAGGTGTCTACAGTATACACTTTTGGCTGTGCATTGTTTGCAAAAGTTAGTGAGCGTTCCAGATGGCACAGTCTGTGCCCACTACTCGTACGGCACAATGAGATTCTCTCGTATGATTTGGCTTCCCCCAGGTATCACATCCCAAACGCATGTCTGCATACCCACAGAATCTCTCGCAGAACCGCGAACCGCTTTGAATCGCAGTGCCCCTCAAATTCTGAGATACAACAAAGACTTTGTTAAATAAATCAAATCTGCAAATAAAAAGTAAAGAACGCTGGGAAAATGGTGTGTAGTGAGGTGTATATTGCATGCATAAATCAAAGAGATCCCATGCCACTTCATCATTCATTTAACATATGGTACACTGAAAACAGAGACATGAAAGATTTCGTGGAGATGCAAGCACACAGACTCAAGGCCCTGTAACTTTTTCTTGCTTTCTGAGGGATTAAAACTTGCGTTCGCATCGGTTCGTACTTTCGTTAATGTTTTTTTTCCGCATTTCTATTTTCATGCTCTTCGCCTGAGCTGGGCCAAACGCACAGCGCTCCATACTGAAGAAGGAAATCCCTGAAACTCTGTGAAGAGGAAAGAGAAAGCGGGATTAAGGCTTCCATGCTCAATTCTTCCTTCTAGTCTTAAGCAGACATCTCCTGGTTGCTGCAGTGCGGTTAGGGATTGGGGCAGAACTGCTGCTAGATTTCCATGTATTAGTCCGGGAGATGTTTTTTTCATTACTCTTTGACTCAAAGGGGGAGTTGAGGTACGAGGGAATGCCTCCCCGTCGGAAAAAAGCCTTAGGTCGGCTTATCGGGGCAAACAGCTGCGAAGAGCTCACGGGACCTCATCAACCAGCTCTGGGAGAGGCCTACCTGCTGGCGCAACGCCATTACCACGTAACATCCACCTTTCCAAAATCATCCCCGCTCACGGGCCCAGGGACACGCAACCCAATTACCCGTCCAAAAAAAACCCCCAAACGCGCAAAGGTCGGAATGATGTGAAGCCTCGAAGAAAACCCACATTTATTTATTAATATCGGTTTATGAATTTCCTTGCGTTTTAAAAGATGGCACGGCAGAAATGTGTCAGTTGTACAGTGGGAGGTAGAGCACCGAGGCAGCAGATACGGAAGGAGTTTGCGCTGTCACATACTTCTTGAAATAGCTTTGGCAGATGAAATATATGATGGCTCGGAGTGTGAATGCCGTAGGGGATACATTATGATTAGAGGGAGAAGATCTCATGCGAATTTGGAGCCGCGAGGCTGAAAAACAGGATTTTGTGCATGGCGGTGCGTGCCGCGTGATTGTGTGCGTGTCTGCGTGCGTGTCCTTTGGAAGTCGCTCTCTATCATTCTTTAGAAATAGGGTGCAGGGAATCAAATCCGTTTCACAGGGTCTCGACCTTTAGAAGTTCAAAGATTCCCTTAGGTCCTTATTTTGACCATCGCCTTGATATCCCGTTTTAATCAGGACATCAAACGAGTGAGCTGATTAGCTTTCTGATCACATTTCAAGGCAGATTTGTTTGGCGGTAGGCGCGCAGAATCGTCCCTCTTTTCAACACACACACATTTACACATCTCTATACATAACCATAAGAAACTAATATAACTAATATATAAGAAATTCCTACAGTGTTGGTCTTGTGGACTAACTTTGAGACATGATTCATTGAGAAACATCAAGTGAGTGTCTACCATATTTTTCCATACAATTGATTCTCATAGATTATTGTGAAGTGATGTATGTAATGTAAAGTGTGGTTGTGATGATTATTTGTATCGTTTGAGTGTTTAAACATTTTGTCTAAAGACCATTTTCTACCCTACTTGGGATGGACAATAAACCTTTATGAACTATTCAAGCTTTAGTTCCAGAAGGCATGGGAAAATAATATATGATAATAACTTAAAACGTATATTCATGTTTTTTATCATACGAATGTATTCTTGTTTTGACTACTTTCATAACTCTAGGTTCTATTTTCATGACTTTTCTGATGTAAAAATTGCAAACATAACTGAAGGGTTAAAGGTGCAGTGTGTAAGAATTTTGCAGTAAAATATCTAAAAACCACTAGGCCAATGTTATATATATAGAGTTCTTACAATATCTCAAATTTTTCCAACTGCATTTAAATCCTGAGAAAATCCTAAACAGTGTACCGGGGCTGTTTAGTCACATGTCAATGGCGTCATATCCGTGTTACCCTTTGTTACCGCCTTTACTGACGTAGCAAGCGCGTTACACTGTCGTAGACAGATGCGGAAGGTTTGTACCGTTATCACACCATCGAATTGGACAATTACATCTATGACTAACAATTTAGTTTTAAACCTTACATTACTCGGGTCTAATTCATTACAATAAAATAAAATGATTTCATCAACCTCAACATTTATAAAACTTTATTACTTTACCTCTTCCGCTAACACGATTTCTCGTTCCCGTCTAATTGATGTATCAGCGGTACCATCAGCGGTGGAGTTGAAGACAACATATCCCATCATTCCACGCTTCTACACAGCGTCATCAAGCTACGCGGTTGTTGTTATTTTGATCGTGCGCCCTCTAGTGGCGATTTCTACAAACTGTACCTTTAAACATACATAGCCTAAATGTTTGTAAGGGAAGGAAAAGAATGAAAATAATTGATTAAAACTGAGGTGCATTTCACAACATGTTTTATTTATTGTGCTAAGTGTTAAAAAGCACTCGCAATTACATTTATATGTTGCTCCTGTGTATTTATGCCTCTCTAATAGGTGCTAATTGTGGACATGGAATGAAGGTTTTTTCTCTCAATGTACTTGATGAAAAAAACGGCAGATCCTCAGAAGCCTTTTCATTGAAATGGAAGAGGAATCAAGAAAATCTTTTCCCATTAAGCCACAGAATGCGAGTAATTGGCCCAGAGATTCCGACATACTGAATAATAGTACTAGTGCGATTTCTGAACACGAGCCTCCTGCATTGTTATTTAACGGTACATTGACAGGAGGCTTTTTGTCACAGAAGGGCTGTTAAAACATTAGTGTTTACAGTGAAGGACTCATGTGTGAAAAGACTCTCTTAGACGTCCTGAAGCTCATGAAGATGAGGAGGAGTAGGATTTGAGAAGGTTGCTGGGAAGGAGGTGTCAGGTTTGATTTATTAAGCGTAGCTGTTCTCTGACTCCTGCTAACTTGTCAGTCGCCACATAATGGATGGCACTCACACCTCACTGCGCAGTGATTGGCTTTTTTCCCCTGGACATGGAGAGCAAGGTGTACCGCTCCAATCCCTATCTATCCTCTATTTTTAATTAATTCATTATTCACGCACGCCCCCTGTTTGAACCTTGGATGGGACGGTGCTTGATAAAAGATCTTGAGCGCTGTTGCCTCAAGTACTTTCTTTTTGTCTCTCGTGTATCTCAGCACAACTTCTCTCAACTTCAGGTTTTATATATTGCTGATTTCATCAACTATCCGAACCAGGTTTACAGACAAAACCACTTTTTTGCTGGTCCACCATCTAGATCAGCACCATCCAGCTTGAACCAGGAAAAAAATGTCGTCATCACGACTTCTCGTCTTTTGTTGTTCTAAATATGTGCAGGCATATAACGTTTTTGTCTTCTCTTTGAAGTTCTTTGACATTTCATAATATCGCTTAGAGGGACGGGATCTGTACTGATGCAGAAACTGTGATAAAGCAAAGTGGTAGCAAAAGTAAAAGACATCGAAATTGACTGTTTTAAAATTGTTCATGTCAGAAGAAAAGACGTCACGTCCAGAGAGAGAGAGAGAGATAGTTTACTCAGCACATCCTGCAAGAGCGACAAGACCCAACAGACATCCCAAGAGATCTATTTAAAATCACTCATCTCTCAGATTATACACTTCAGATAGTCGAACTATAAGTGAAGGACTAGTGTCTATTCATCTGAGAGCCCTGCTGTGTTTCATCAGAATAAAATATCAGGTGGCTTGTTACCTGCTTTTAAAACTGTAGCCTGCCAAACTACAAGCAATGAAAAAAAAGTATGTGCAACACAAGCTATCACATCAACCAAAAATAATTTAAAGCATCTTTTTTCCACTAGTGGATTATGTAGTGCTTCTGTACACATCATTTGACAGTTGCAACAGTATTTCTCATATTCAATATTTTGTTTAATTCACTATTTCGTTTTAGGAATGAAACGAGCCTTCTGCACATTGATTCAAATTAATTGTATATTTTCAGTTTTTGTGTTTATTTTTAGTGATTTTTTGTAATTTTTTTATGAGCATTTTTAATTTTATTATTTTTAAATATATTGCCATGGACCACTTTGGAATACGTAACAATGCTGGTCCAACGCTGGTCTAGAACAACGTTTTGTTTCGTTTTTTTAACACTACACAAACACGCAAGAAAATACATTTATAACCAAATCAAAATGTTAAACGAATATCTTTAAGATTTATTTACATATGTAAGATTAACATAATAATATGAAATATATACAAATTTAAACGGGAACTGCTTTTGGACCAGTGTTTACATCTTGCGTAGTGGTTTACATCTTGCGAAGTTATTTGACTATTATACATTTTTTCACATTTATAATTAATTCTTAAAGAATTTGATTTATTTCTAAAAAACTTGATTCCGTTTTAAATGTTCTGTTGTTTTTTTTTATAACATTTGCGTGGTGTTTAAACGGCTTTGAACCAATGTTGTTTACATCCTTCAAAATAGTCCGTATACATGTAAGTGTGAGCTATTTATATTTCAGATTTAGTTTAGTTTTTATTTTCAGATAATCATTTTTGTTATTAAATGTTTAAATATTTCAAAAATGTTAGTTTTTGTAAACTATAATAACCTTGCTCCGAACGCACCAATTCACTAGAATGACTCTCACTGTCTGTATCAGACAGATACTAAGAAAGTTTTATAGTTTATAAGAAAGTTTAGCCAGTCACTCCCCAACTCTATATTTGGATCACGTGAATTGATAAAGTTCTCATTCTTCTGCCATAACTCTGCCACGATCACATGACTACCAACACAGAGCTAATAACAGTGAGTCTAAGAGATGAAGACGTTTAACCAGACACGTTTGCTGATGTTGCGTAGTTAAGACGTTTGATGTCGCCGCTCCAGATTTGAGACTGATGATGCTTGACACAACGACAGATTTCAGGAAAGGTTTCCCCTACTAAGGCAGCAGCAGTGTGGCTCGCCCGAGGGTCAAACCTTCCCTGCTACCCCACTCATCTTCCCATGTCACACGAAATTTAGACCACCTTCCTCTGAATGAGAGCTGACAGGATACAGAGATGTTAGCACAGCATGCTAACTTATTGTCCAGCTATGACCTGCCCTCTGGGTAACAAACCCTTCCATGGGTTTAACTTGGGTTGATGGTAAAGCTGCTTTTGAACCTTGTAGCTAGCCTTTAGCTGGTAGACCATCTTGGATACCAAACTAAGGTGCTTATGTTGGTGCTTATGTTGGTCAAGAGTTTTGGAGCATGTTTTTAAATACAGCAAGCAACCTTAATGGTGTTTTTCAGCAGAGGTGTGTGATAAAAAACCAGCGAAATTCAAACAGAGCTTCTTTTCTCACTCGCATTACTCATTAGCCTCACAGAATGAGAGAAAATGTGCCATTAATCGCTCATTAGGCCTGATTTGAAAACATTTCAGAAGTTTTATAAGTACAGTTTAATGGTGCTTTCGGGGGTTTGCATGCTTTCTTGTTGGAGATCATCTCAAAATAAATGCTTTGAAATGTTGAGAGACGCTTGAGATGCGTTGTTTGTCATGTCGTACATATATTTACATACATACATTTTACTGTTACAGACGAGACCCTTTCAACTAACATGTTTACATTTCTTTGCATACCATAGACACTTTTATCCAATAAACATTTTTTTTGTGTTATAAGTATTTTATTAGTCTATTTTCCTGGAATCAAAGCTGCTACCTTGCTCGGCTTCTTTATATTTACATTGGCTGCAACCTTCATCTGGTCAATAGACCTGTGTGTGTGTTGTGCGGCTGAATAGAGAATAAAATCGTTCAGTATGTGAAACTTCTTGGAACTGTCTTGGAACTGACTGAGACTGCCAGTGATTTACGGGCTCAGTAAATCTCATCTCTTCCCGGTTGTTTTTGCTCTTTGGGCAGGTCTGAGTGGCATTTGAAAACATCAGACTGTTAAAATGTGGCAGGTATTGTTTATGCGCAGGTCCAGGAAGATGGAGAGTTTAAAAGTGGTAAGAGGAAAAAAGTGAAGAGAAGGGTTTTTGCGGGAGAGTCTTATCGATTTGAATAAGCCAACCCGTGAGCTAATGGGGTGCGTCATTTTGTTTTCCTCTGCTGTGCCGACAATCCATCACCTGTCCGTCAGCCGGGGAGCAGGGCCGTGCGCCATTGTTTGCGTGATTTATAGAGAGCTTCACAGAGGGTGCACTTTGTCATTCACAAGCGTCCGAAGATCACAATCTCAAACTGCTATAGCATCCGAATGGAAAACTGTGGGACGGGCGGAAGGAACGACAAATATTTGTTTCACCTTGATGTTGTTCCAAACCACTATGAGTTGTTTGTTCTCTGTATACAAATAATACAACTTAAATTCCACTTTTCTACTCAAATTTATCCTGTTATTTTCCTGTTATGTTAAACACATTTTAGCCCTGGAAAAATTTAAGAGATCAATCCCCAAAAAAATCTGTTTATATGAATTTATAGGTATGTGCTTTAAGTTCAATCATCATTTAATTATAATTTTTGTTTAATTTGGTAAACTAGTGACAACATTTCTCTCCAATTTCAACTAAAAAAAATTTGTTTTTATTTGCGAAACCCTGTTAATGTTAAAAAACCTGAAAAAAAGCAATGCATTGTTCGCAGATCTTGAAAACGGCAAAGAAAACTAGTTCTTATGCAGTTCAAAAATGAATATATGATGTATCAAGTCAGATTTTAATATATATATATATATATATATATTTGCATTCTCTGAGTCTTTCACATTGCTGTTGGGTGACTTTTTCACTCCTGAAGTTTATGTTGAAATTCACTGCACCGAAATCGGCACAATACATGTTTGCTAAACTGGAGTGATCTCTTTATTTATTTCCTACAGCTGTATGTTCGTAGTAATCTAGCACACAAATTATTGAGCCAGTATTCATGTTTAATAATCATCGGGTATGATTCTTTTTTTACATCAGTGGAAGAAAGCACAATGAGTCTCATTGGCATGGCATGATGGAAAGTGGGTGACAGTATCTTCAGTTTTTGGTGAACAAACTCTTCAAAGATTGAATACAGTCCATGTGGCACACACCGGAGAACTTTGTGCGATTTCTCCCATAATGCTCCTGTTCTACAGAGCAGCCTTCAAAAGCATCACTGCTCGGTTTTCTGCAGCGTCTTCCCACTCCAAAACCGGGTAGCAGAGATCCGGTCAGCTGTCACCTACCATCCATCTAGAAGCTTTATAAACTTGGAGCCTGAAGCAGAGCTGGTGAGATTGCTTGTGACTCGACCCTCCTTAGACGTCACCACTCAGCACTGGAACATCCCGTCGCGATGACAGCTTCGGTCCCGAGGCCATCCGCCCTCTTGGTGTCAGGCCTGATGGAACCATCACAAATACTGAACAACATGTGCAATTAGGTTTATTATTTGTAACTGATGATGAATCGATTGCACTATTTTGATCTGTTGTATGTATAAGCCTGAAATGAGCAGAATCAATTTTAGCGTAAATCATTCGTAAAACCATCTCATACAGCCGTTGAATGGTCAAACACACAATATCATTCTCTTTATCTTTTAATACTATATTGCCTTACACTTGCCCATTAACAAGTCCAATTTAATCTTAAATTACCAAATGAAGTGATTCTAATTCGGACAAAACCAACAACTCGCCAGAGGCAACATTAACAATGCAATTCTCTCAATTCTCTCAAAACTCAATGCGAATGCAAATGTTCTCCGGAAGCGCAGTGAGTGATGCGTCCAATTTTTATGCATTTCTCCTCCTGTCAAGCCCCAGGTGAACGGCACACGCACACACAAACTGGCTGCCAGTGCAAAAGGGTGTAAGCGTGGGTGTCTGGAAGAGGTGCCAACAGATGCTACAGCCTCACACATTCAAATCATCCATCTTGCTTTTTTTATTGCCATCTCTCGCACTTCTCAGCGACCCACCATAACCCTGAGCAGGCATCCTTCTATGAGCAAGAAACCCTTCAGAACGCACCTGTTAACTCACTGAGCTTTATCCTGTCAGATTGAATGCCGTTTCTAGTGTAGGTTGTATCCGGTCTAGGTGATGGGTTGTGGTATATCTGGACGGGGACTGTATAAGTGCAGAAAGACGGTACGGTTTCAACAACCCCATGCAGGACATGGACCAACTGGACTGATTTGCTCAACATAACCATCTTAGAATGGGGCAAGTTGTCACAGAGGGATGTTGTCAACTGTATCGTTTTAAATACTGTAAAATGTTTACTTTAGCTGTTATTTTGTTTATTTTAAGAAGACTTCAAGAACAGGATTTTACAAAATGTCCCGACACATTCGAACAAGAAGAAGAAGTCTTGAGAAATGTAAAATTATAAAGTGCGATTGTAGTGGGTTAGAGTGCCAAACTGCACAGGACTGCATTTACAAATTTAGAACATAACAGAAAACAGACTCTCAACAAACAAACAAATAAATAAATAAAATGCTTTCTTCTATACAAGGTATTAACTGCAGAGAATGTCTGCTTTAGCTTTAAGCTCTTCTCTTTTCTGGCCATCGTTAGATATATATGTTTTTCATTTTATTCTGAAAACATTAGATTTTGAGCTGTTTTGTCGTAAATTATGGTGCATTACAGTACATTTGTTATGCATTTCTAACTGCAGTACCACAGACGTCCACTAGATGGCCAATTGTGTGCAAATCAAGCCGAGAAACCCATTAAATTGAGGAGTGAGGAAAAAGGTGACCACTAAAACAGCAGTTCCAATTTACGCTAACATTTCTAATATGCTCTTTTGCAAAGCGTTTCAGGGATTTGGGAAATACTGCAGTCATTTATGCCTCCAGGTGTTGTTAGAAAAAATTACAGACTGCGTGAATCCCAACTAATGGGCATTGCAGTGTTATTCATTTGTGGCATAGCTTACCATTACACAGCATTGAAAAATACATTCATGAGATTTAATTCGAAAGGACGAATTTGGTTTGATACGACTCGCTTTCACCTGGCTTTGACCTAGTATCTACTCACAGGCGGCTATTTAATTATCAGGAGCCAGCCGGGTGCTTCCCAAGCAAATGAGACGTTCCCATGAGGCCGGGTGTCTGGATCCATTTGTCCAGAAACATGTGTTTCTTGTCACCCCATTGCATGCCCTGTTAAACCATTACAGGAACAGCTTCACAACCAATGCCAACACCTCTCGCGTGGGGACGGTAACTGACAATAGTGTGCGATAATGGCATTTCCTTTCGGTACCCAAACTGCCCTAATGTTTTATGTTGAAGGTGACGTTAGGTTGATTGCTCTGGGATGTGAGTCCGTCCACAGGTGTGCAAGTGTCGGGGAACAGTCTTAGAGATGTGAAGCACCGGAGACAGGTGAGAATGGCTCTGCGAGATGGAAGGGCCAGCTTGTTTACTTGCTTTTCTTCATACTCCCATGAGGCTTTGCGGCCAGACCCGGCTGAGTGTTCCATTAGCACAGAGCCGTGCCATGACACAGGCGCGCTGATCAAACTAACACTTATTAATCAGGAAAGATCACACACGTCGTCCTTGAATATGTCTTGCTATTCGCTCCTCTTATTTATATATTTCTCCTCCTCTTGTGCTCCCTCTCCTTGTTTCTAATATAGTGCAATATTTCATCCAGGTAATTCGCCATCTGCCCTCTTTCCAATACTTACTGGGTTTGTCTCTCTCACCCCTCCCTCACTCACACACTTATAAAGGTGCATGTTCGACTTTCCCTGTTGATTTGCTCTCTTGCCTTCGACCTCTGTATGCCATTAGAGGAACCGTAGCTTCATTATTTCCACTGTGGCTTGGACTGGCCTGGTTTTAAAGCCAACCTATGAGAACACATGCAACTGATGATAAAGATTGGGTGTGCGCATGCGTCTTATGTTAATATTTAAAGCTGAGATCATTTTCTTTGTTAACTTTTATTGCGTTTGCAACACAAGGTTGTGGTGAACACACACTTTCAATTGTATAGTTTAAATGTTTGTCGCTCATGATAAAATAATTCGGCAAAATGCATACATTTAAATGTTAAAAACGGTTCACTTACCTTATTTCGCAACAGTACGCGTGTAATAATGATTTATACGTAAAGTTGTAAGGTACAGTTGGACAGAAAATGCCATTTTGGTATCATTTGAAGTCAACATACGTAAAAATAGTATGTAAAGTAACCTGCAATTGCCTGTTTTATAGACAGATGGCGATAGAGAGAAAAAGTTGTGTATTCCAGTTTAAAATGATTAGATTTTCCCTTCACCTGATACGCAATTCCCATACTGTGCCCCCTAAATGGAAATTGATATTACAATTAGTAAGTCCCAAATCGTAGTATGTTGATATGAGTATTCATATTTCAGTACCCTGATATACTATTATCCGTGAAAATTCGAAATTGGATCCATGGATGCTTAAGCGGCGGATTATACCCACAACTCATCGCGAGAGGGTAGGGTTTAGTAACGCTACACTGCATTAATATAATGAAATAAGCGATGCTTCAATAAATAAACATATATAAACAGAAACTGTGCATATTTTCAAATAATTAAAACATTATTTTGCCAGAAAATTCTTAAAATTTCTATAGCACAGGGAAGGTGGGATGAAGCGATGACTCCGGTGACTACGTCTGGAACTCTGTTCGTGAGGACAGTAGCCTATTAGTCATAAAAGACAAAAACGATCAAATGTACACTTCTGAAGTTTTGTACGACTCATTTTTAGTAACTGTTGTTATGAGCTCAGTGTTCTGCCAGTAGCTTGTCATGTCCGCTTACGATAGTTTTTGTCTTCAAACCTTCGTCAACTTTCCGCCTCTGCCCTGTTTTTTTTTCCCCACAATCCAATGATTTATACTCAGGATCTAAGGGGCCGGAGGGATCAGCGGGGAGTGTGCCAGAAGAGCTAGCGATAGCAGCTAATTAGCAGCAGCTGCTGATGGGAACACGGTGTGGACGCTGCCAGAGGAGGCTTGACAAAATTGTTATCAAACGCAATTAGAGGAAGACAGGCAGATTTTTTTCGAGATAAAGAACCTCAGGCTAGCTCTGAGAATAGCGTATGTGTTCATGTGTGCGTGCACACCTGTGGAGAGCTCAGAGTGTGTTTGGGCTCAGGTGTTTACGCTGTTAGCATGCAGTGTGTGGTATTCGCGGGAGCGGGATATTTAGAGATAGTTGTGTGGTCAGCGATTCTGTGACAAACGACATATACAAGGTTTACATTTTATCGGTATTTGTGTTACCTTGGAATAGTTAGAGGATCATACCATAGAATTAGTTGCTGTCTTGAGTTTGTGTCAGATCTCTCAAATATTGACTAGCATAAATTGCGTCTGCATGCTAGCAAGAATTATGTTTTTGGCCATACACACCCACACGCATGGACGTATTCGCATACACACTCGCATAGGGGAGCCATCTCTGCATTAGCAGATGGTTGAGTAGGAAGGAAGGCCTGGTGCTCAGCCAGCCATGATTTCATGACCGTCTCCAAAAACTCTCTAGAACTTTCTCTTTTCTTATTCTCTTTCTGTCTCTTTACTGTTATCCCGCAGCGACTGGTCGCAATGTAATCGTGGAAAAAAACTTTAAAGGCAAACCGAGCTGCTAAGCTCAGCAAGGACTCGGCCAACTGCTGCCCATCCCGCTCCCATAAGCCCCTTAAAACAGTTCAGAAGAAGCCGGCTGATCTTTGTTATCTTGAAAAACACTAAAACTGGGGTAAAAGATAGCTAGGTAATACACCTGCTCCAACCACCACTGATTTCCAGGTGGATGCTTGTGTATGTTTGCATGCATGCTCTGCGTCTTTGCATCTGGGTTGGTGTGTGCGTATGACAACAGTGTGAACGCGTGTCCGTGTGGATGTTGCCGTGCGCGTTTAGGTGTTTATAAGAGCATGTGCATCCCAGGTGAGGCATCGACTGCTGTTGGCACCCTGTGAGACTGGGTTGGGTGTCTCTGGGTTTGGCAAAGGCAGAAAGCAGCAGCAGATGTGAATTGTCAAACCTTGTGTTTGGTTCATTAGCTGCTCTTACATTTGCAGCAAACACAGCTGTCATTTGGCCCAGAGAGCAGGAGTGTGTGATTGTGTCTGTGTACGTGTGCCGAAACCCTATATACTGTATATACACACACACACACACAAATTAACCCATAATAAACTCACAACGCTGTCATTGAATTCCTTTAGATTCACAGTGTCGGTAATGGTCAGTAAACATAATCTTTTCCTTTGGCATGTAAACTGTTTTATGTGATGAAATCTCTTCAGCTTCCTGAACTCAAAGCGAATGCGTGTCCTCAATTTGTGAGTCTTTGCTTTTACTATGTACAATTTTAGCAGTTTTAAATGTGCAGCTTTACATTGGCTAATATAATATTGTCACAGAAGAAGCAAGACAGTCAGGGTTGCCAAATCTGTTTTTTTCCCATTGTTTTTTTTTTTTGTTGTTTAATTATAAGGATTTAGTTCGTCAGCAGATATTTTTGAGATTAAGTTAATTATAAAAACAAAATGTGTTTGATTGTACTACTTTAGTGATTTTATTTAAAGAAATTGCGTGGAATGCATCCATTTTTTTTGTGTTTATTTTTGGCTCTTGGCCTTACTTTAAATAAACAAAATCTATCATAAAATGTTCACATATATTTAAAAATGTTTCCTTTATCAGTATAAACACATACACGCACACGCAGACAGATCTAAATATATACGACTCTTGTTGTATAGAAGCCCTAAGCTCCCAGTTGTCTTTGAGTGTTTAAAAATGTTTGGGAGTGGGAGAGAAAGAGAGCTAAAGCCCTTATGGGACGGCACAGGCTCGCTGATGGAGGAATGGAAGGCTGCACTCTAGTGTTGTTAATGAAATCCCTCCTGCCTAATTATGTGAAAAAGCACAATATGTTTGGGATGCGCTCAGCACAGCTCCTGACAGGCACTAAAGAGCCATCGACAGCTAAAGAGCGACAGAGTAGACACGCTGAGAAAAAGACAGCCAGTTTGTAATAAGATAGAGAGAAGTTATTATTAACAGATATGTTGCTGTTACACACAAAGCCTTAATAGGAGACTTTACTCCTGCAGGGGAAGGTCAGTCTGGAAACATACCGCACAAATGAAATCAATTCATTCATGTCTAATTACATTCTCTTCCTAACTGAACTCTTGAGCCTCATATACGTAGCTGGGAATGGTGGGTTATTATGTTGTACTTAACTCCACAGAAGCCTTACGAAGAGTAAAAAAACATCTATTGCTTGGACCTGTATTTTTGTGGTATCCCAACATAAAAACTCTATTGCTCAGAGGTTACTTATTCATAGCACTTATATTTAAGTATCAACGTCATCTCAGATGTTTATTTTAAAATTGCTTAGGAATAATATAAACAAATGAGACCAATGGGTCTCAAATACATGAAGAGTATGAAGGTTAAAAAGTAATGTACTGTAGATTGTAAAGGTGTAATAATCCGTATTTGGGTATATTTCATATATATCAAGCACGAAATCTTAGCAATGTTGACTTTTAATTGCAGACTTGGCCAATCTTGCTGATATTAAAATATCTTCTGTAACTTTAATGGAGGCGTTTGTATGTCTCCATTTGCTCTCAATTTACTCTCATTGAAATTTGAAAATAAAATTGAGCTATTAAACAAATGTCCAAAGAGTCTACATATCATTACTTCTTTTTAAATGTCAGTTTTTATAGACCACTTCAGAATACGCAAAAAAAGTTGGTCCACCACTCATCCAAAAGGTGACCCAACCTTTGTAAAATGTCCAGAATTGGTACAAATAATTTAGCTAGAGAGACACCGGGGCTGTAGTTGTGCACCATCAAAGATCAGGCAGGCTTACCGGTAGAGGACTCTGTAATTGAAAATATCTAGTTTACACAAACCACTTCACATTGCTCTGCCACTAATGGCTTTCACATGAAGAAGCCATTTGGAGTTCATTAAAAAGCGATTAGCCCTGGGTTTGATTGGGTAGCAACGTTCACAGACGCACATTTGAGGCAACAAAACAATAGTGTTCACCTGTGATGAGACAGCAGCTGACTCTGTTGAAGAGAGAGAGGCACTTGTGTGATGCACCATTCCAGAAGAGGGTGGAGAAAGGAGATTGGCCTTGCCAATTGTCGGAACTGGGGCCGTTGCCAGTGGTTTTGATCCTGCCAAGCGTCCCTCGCTGGCCCTGTGAGGATAAATCCATTGTGCTTCTTTCGATAGTATTTGTTTACTAGAAATAGTAGTAAAAATATTTCCGTTAACATTATTGTGGGTCGCCGTCATGCTAGGAAGACGTTGAGACCGAAGAACATGAAGGGGAGAGAGGAGATGTGCAGGAGGAAAGTGCATCATTCAAAAGACACAAGAGGAGAGACCATTTTAAGGGACAGTTTACCCAAAAATTAAATTTCCGTTATTGTAAATTCAGCCCTGATTTTTTATTTTTTTTATTTATAGCAGCTTTATTAATCCCAGCAGCTTTTCAAGCCGGTGATAGTCTTATTGAGTTGGACAGCCCCTAGCCTCCATCCACTTCCATTGTATTGACAGTAAACAAAGTAAATGATGAGACATCCTTATTTTTTGGGTCAGGTATTCCTGCGTGAACCTTAGCTGGGAGCATGCGAGGACTGTAAAAAGAGCCAATTGTATCCCTTTCTTTCAAATTACACACCTTGCTGAGCTGACGTGGGAGTTCGCGGGCAGGTGCTTGGCCGCTGACTAAAAGAAGGCGCCATGCTCCGCGCCGACTGCCAGCGAATCTGTTAATTACGCATGTTAATGGTCGTAATTGGAGCCATTCATGAACCCAGGAGCCAAGGTAAATGCTAGGTTCATTGTTGGTGGCACGGTTCAGGCCGACTCGGAGACGTGAATCCCTGCTCGAGAGCAGGATGACGCGAGTCACGGGGGAGCGGGATGAAAGAAACTGGGACGAGAGAGAACGGGGGAGCACGCAGACTAAAATGCCATTTGCTTCAGGCATTCAGCAGCTGCTCTCAGGCAGATACCCAGCTGTGTGAGAGTGGCCCGGCCCTGCCAGAGCAGTTAGGACTGAGTAGTGTGCTAATTCAAGAGCTTGTGTTGTGAAGGTTAAACTACAGTAACTGCCCTCAAATGCTCCACCCAGACCAGAGTTGCACGGCCCTTCTGGCGAGCACTGGCTGACATGTATCAACTTCTATTTTAGGCACCTTATGTGGGTTATAAAGGTGAATCCCATGATAATGTGTAGTAATATACATAATTTAGGAGTATGAAGACATTCTTTTTACAATTGATGTTTAATGATATTTGACTCTTTCTATTATCATAATTTTTTACTGTGTGAGAGTAAAAAGTAATTTAAAGTGGAGGTAAAACACGCAATTTCTGGCAACCTCATATTATTCTTGAGTACCTATAGAGTAGTATTGCACACTTTTTATCTTTGCATACTAGTCGAGTTCCTGGAAGCACGCAGTGCGGAGATTCACATCACGAGCACACACACACAATACATCATCCCATTCTCACTGCATAACTTTTGATTCACTATACGTTTGTGTTGTTGACATTATGCATGAACGCTCCGATTGGTAACAAAACACGGACATTTGACTTAGTTTCACTTACCGCGTGCGGTTCATGACCGGCATCTTTTAGCGCTGGGACAGCTCTATCTATCACTTTCTTTTCCGGGAGAATTGTCCAATAAAGTGAAAGTGACCGTTTAGTCAGATACGGTGACCCATACCTGAAATGTGACCTCTGCATTTAACCCATCCAGAGAGAAGTGAACACACGCACAGCAAGTCGTGAACACACGTACACCCGGAGCAGTGGGCAGCTATCACTGCAGCGCCCGGGGAGCAAGTAGGGGTAAAGTGCCTTGCTCAAGGGCACCTCAGTCAATACCCGCCGGCCCTGAGAATCGAACCGGCAACCTTCTGGTCACGAGTCCGACTCTCTAACCATAAGGAAACGACCGCCCTAAGGGACTAAGAAAAGTTGTTACGTAACAGAAATTCAGATTTGAAAAAAACTTGAATGTGTATTTGATGTATAATATATATGATATTGTACATTTATACATAATATAACTATTGAATAGTTTTATATTAAAGATTTTACAATGAAAACAAATGGCATTTTTCATTACAGTACTTAACTTTTTTATTTATTTGTATTAATCAATACAATTTCTTATTCTTTTTTTAATGAAGTTCACTCAGAGGTCTTGGCATGTTAAACCAAACCATAAACTTTGTTAAACCAAAAGCTGAAGGACAACATTTATTTTTTGTCAATATCTAAGACATTTGTGTGCTTTGTTGAAATGGTAGCACCTGTTTTTATTCACATTATGACACATACGTTCTCTTCAATATTGTTACGTTTTATAATATCTGTACAAGACCTTGTTGATAAAAAGACCTTGTTGAAAGTGCTTGAAAAACATTTCCAAGCCGTCCTCGTGTGAACTCAATAGCTTATCCATTAAGAGCAAATTTCTTTAAGATGTTCCCCATTTTTACAAACTGATCTGAGAGAACTGCAATATCCCAGTTTTTCTGTCTAATGTTGGGACTTTATCTGTGGCACAACCATCATATGGATGTGTCTCTCAAAAGCACCTGTTTTTATTTGAACGATTACCTGTGATTTGTAATCATTACCTGTTTATCCCCCTTCATATGTTCTGCCCATCTTCACAAACTCAGCGTATAGTTTTCCATTCAGATCTTTACTCTCATTTGTCTCGGTCGAGGACATGAGAGCTAATCTATATCAGGCTGTGCCCTGGATTGGATTAATGAGGTTTGTGCTAGCTAATGTCGCTGTGGCAGGAGTGAAGGTGTGGTCTTCCCCCGAAGAGATGTCTCAGGCTGAATGTGTGAATATCATTGTCATCAGGGCCAAGCGTCACCATTTTCTGGCACGGGGGCTTTGATTGGCCGATGCTCAGCTCATTTTACATTTTCAAATAAAAGGCCACGGCGCTGCGGAGACGGATCATCAGCAGGTCTCTGCGGTTCACAGCTTTGTCCATGTTTGCTCATGATAACCTTTTTGTGGAATGAAAATTGAACCTCATGAGAACGAACAAACGATGACACAAACCAACTTGAGTTCCTTTGTTCCTTTGTTCTGCGATACAGAAATGGTCATTTTATTATAAGACTGTCCTGGCCACTATTTTGTATGGCAGTGAATTGGGACTGGGGTTGTTTAGATAGCAAATTAAAATACAACGACGCTAGTATCATAAAAGAGGTCCAGATGATTCAGACATTATATATAAGCCAGAGTTTAAATGGAAATGTAACCACCTTAAAGGGCTAGTTCCCCCAAAATGAAAAATCTGCCATCATTCATTCACCCTCTTGTCATTTCAAACCTGGTTGACTTTCTTTCTTCTGCAGTACACAAAGGAAGATATTTTGAAGAATGTTGGTACCCATTCCCACTGTTGTTCGGTTACCAACTATTTTTTAAATATCTTCTGTTGTGTTCTGCACATACAGGCCTGAAATGAAAAGAGGATGAGTAAATTATGACAGAACTATCACTTTAATCTATACACTATATACTGTAATATAGATTGAAATGCTTAATACAAAATTGCATTGCATTTTGTTATTATGTTGCAAGCGCTTATGAATGCAATGCTATATTGTATATTGTGGATGTTGTGAGGTTGTCGCGAGGGTTATAAACAATCTGTTGCATGTCATGCTAACATTGCCCTTTAGCTGTTGATACATTCACAATGTAGCATATCATACCGCATTACATAAATGAAACCATTGCTTTTAACTTTTCACTGCAAAAACTCCTTTTGCATTCCACTTTTAGATTGCACTCAATATATTTCCCACACACCCTTTCTCTCACACACAGAAATATACACACACACACAACCGCACAAGCTCACAAATCATCAGGCAAGAGGCCGGCTAAAATATGATGTGTTTTATTCTGTTGTCCCTCCTCCTGCAGTGCATAAACACTTGGCTACTGTGAAGTAGCCAAGAGGGAATTAGCCATCGACCTCGTAAATAACTTTCTCACCTCTAGTCAATAAGTAATTTTAACGTTACCCCACTATCGAACACAGTAATCACTGTGAAAAGTGACTGGAAAGGAAAAAGAGCCCGTGCTTTGTGGTGTGGGCCACTTTCAGGCACACACGCTCTCTCACACACACAGTTGTGTTGTGAAGAAACCTTAATCTTGTTGATCTGTCCTGCTGGCTGGCATCTGACAGGTGTGTGCGTGTTCATGTGGTTGAATGTGGTGCTTTTGATAAAGGTGTCAGATGGAGCAGATTAGCTAAACTTTACTAAGCTTTACCTCAGACTCGGGGTCTTGGGTAAAAAGAGGCAAGATAGGTCAAACTGTGTGAGGAAGTCGGTGTTGCGCCAAAGGCAACAAATAGGAAAGGCGGAGCTTTTGTGACCAGCGTCTCGCCCGACCACGATTGGAGATAAGCGCAGATTAATAACTCGTGGTTGTGCGGCACAGGTGTCAGGAATAATGTATGATTTTTGTGTTTCATATGTATGAGTTGCATTTATCATCTTGCAGGTCTGTGAATGAACTCTGGGCGTGTGTGTGGATTGGATGCTGTCTGGCGAGGGGATTGTAAATTATGGGAGCTAAGCGGCTTGCACTTGAGACAACCGTACAAATAATCACGACTTTTCGAACAGTTTTGTCTTTAAGATAAGTATCTGATATAGTGCTCAAAATTGCTTTTTCCTAAGTCATTCTGAGACGTGGAGATGGGAGGCAATCGAGAACATATTTTTTACTGTAGGTGGACTCAGTGGGATCGCAGTGCATTAATCTGAAGCGTAGGATACTTTCCTCGCCAGCATCTGACCCGTTTAATAAAATGCAATAAATGGTTTTGGAAATGGTTTATTTCAAACAAGGTTATTATAGCTTACTAAAACTTAATTGATCCATTTAAATAAATTGAGAAATTAAAGAAAGTTGACTGAAATGTTGCCTCCGCAATAAACTAAAACAAGTTTAAATTTGGGCACGAAAAAAGCTGAATTACAATCAAAATAAACAAAATGTGACTCCTGAGATAAGGCTGACCCCGGACAAGCAAAAATGGATGGATAAACAAAATGTATAGACGCCTGGCCCAAAGTTTACTTCCAGTCTTTGTTTGGTTATAAATCAACAATTTAAATTAATATTTTATTTTACAGTGATTGTATTAAATTAAATTAAAACTAGTAAACAGTTGTTGATTCTTTGCAGAGGTCAACCTGAAGTTAAGTTACGCCACATAACATGTGTTTATGTTGTTGCTGCTGAAACCGTCTATATAGCAATATAAAAAATAAACAAATAAATAATACAATGACAAAAGCACATAACGGCATTGCTAATAATTAAACAAAAAATAACATAAAAACTGAGAATTAAAATACAAGTTAATTCACAGTATTAATAAAGCTTATATGTATCATAATTAAATTAGTTTACTAAACAATTGTGATGCATCGTGACGTGTTTACCTCAGAAACAATGCTGTGAACAAATCCGCTCATAATTTATGCTGTGTTTTTCCTGTATGATAAATAAGCACATGTTCTCGCATTCTCCTTTTAAAAATATGTGTGACAGTTTCGTCCCGGGAATAATTTGTCCCCGCTGTGTGTCGGTAGAACAATGAGCTTCTCCTAAAGCCCCCATCATGCCACATCACCTCCCTGGCTGAGCTCCTAATGCCTCCTGAGACCTGCCTGATATCAGCTACAGCTCACAATATAGACCTGAGACAAGACCAAAATAAGACGTGTGATCGACTATCTCTCTATCTTCCAATCAGCCTCTTGAGACTTCAGTCTCACTTGATGACCGATTCTAGTGTATCACTAGCTACTATGTTGCTGTCCAGGTGTCCCAGAAATGAGGGTGAGAAAATAGACCTTGTGAATTCTCAGTCCCCTTCACATCTGTACTCTTCAGAACTCATTTTCTTGGCCATTTTGTGCTTCTGTCTAGGAAGAAGAAAAAAGATGACCATATTGTAGTTTAATTTGGATATAAAGAGAACTTACATATTACACCACCAATCACACTTCGATTTATGTGACAATAAACTATATCAGAAATTATAGTTTGGGAAGCATCTTCAGGAAACTTTCTGTCACAAACTGTTTTCTGGGATAACTGTATTTTCCGCTTCCCTCAGCGGGCAAACGTGTGTTTGCTTGATATTAGATGAAGATTAATTAAACTTATGAATCATATTAGAGTTTTTTGTAGCTAATGCAATTAATAAATGTTTTAATGCGCTGGAAGAAATCTGAAAATGGCACAGAGGGCTACATCTGAATTCCTGTACTTCACGGCAACTTCTTGTAATTTACGTTTCAAATCGACTCCAACAGTCTTATGTGGTTACTTTTATACATTTGCCAGACACTTTTATCCAATTTTATCTGTGTCTTCTCTGGGATCGAACCGACAACCTTTGAGTTGCCAAAGAGTAAAACGCAAGTATTTTGACATCCTGTTCAAAGATATTATAGGTTTGTTTTCAGTTGTATTCATATTTTTAATTAGCTTTTAATCTTCATTATACTTTTTTTTGCTATTCTTACATAATATAATTGTTCTTTTGTCATTGTATTATTTTTATGCTCATTTTATTATTTATACAAGTTTTAATATCTTAATAATTTTTTGTTGATAATTTTAGTATTGCAGAGGCAATATTTATAATTTTCATTAAGCTTTTCAAATAACATTTACGCCAACATTTATTTGATTTCAATTAAAACATGTATTAATATTTAGTTAACTTATAACCCAGATGTGACATGCTGCTTTCTGCAAATATCTGCTGTCCTTCTGAAACCCTGTATCTCCATATTTTGTGATTTTTATGTTTTGCCATGAATCATTATTATTAGTTACGCTTTATATAATATCTAACCAATAAAAGTATTATCTGTCAACTCTGACAACACAATATTTAATCATTTAAAAAGTACAGTATTTTTTCCATTTCCTGAAAGAACGGAGAATTTGGAAAACCAAGGTTTTGTAAGACAAGCATCCACATTCTGTTCATTGAAAGTCTGATTATTCAAACAAAGTGAAGCCCTTAAGCTGTCAGACCGGCAAATCTGTGGTAAAAGCACTGCTGTGCTAACTTTTACACTGACTACTGTATCTTTCTCGTCCTCGTGTCTCTTTCCGCCTCGGTAAAGACAGAGCATAAGTATCGATATAAAGAGATAACAATCCTCTCTGGGACGGCGCAAACACGTCCAGTACATCCAATATCATCAACAGCTCTCTCACCTCACCGTAATGCTTACTCTCACATGAACGCACATAACCACATATAAAACCTTCACATAGCTTCCTGCAAAGAAACATTTTCAAGAAGTTAAAAAATATAGATAAAGATAGAGGTAAAAGAAAGTGTAAGAATAAAAAAAGAACACACCGATGCCCGTTTGAAAGGCCATTAGTGAAAGAAAAACACAAAAGGCTAGAAACAGCAGACAGGTTCCATTTTAGCCCACAGTTCCTCACGGCCTCCTCATTACGGGCCCTGCGGGCAAAGGGTTTCGCAGACAAGTATCTGACAAGGTGAAAAGAGCCGGGCCCCCGCTACACAGCGGCAGGCCCTTCAAAAGTGAAGGGAGAAGCCATTAGTCTTCCCACAGCCCCGGCTGTGAAGTGAGCCTAACCGAAACTGAAGGGCCCGTCACACTTTTAGACCTGAGCAACATACACAGGTGGTCACAACAAGCCGTCGGCTTTGATAGGGCAAAGACAGCGGCCTATCATTGTGCTTGGGTGTTCTGTCCTTAAAACGAGTGACTGGCCAATCTGGTGATATTTCACTGTGTGCGTATTCTCTCTCAATATCTTACTTTCTCTCTTTTGGTTGCTTGTTTGTCGAGAGAGTCGTGCTTGCAAATGAAACCGGACAGCCTTTTATTTTGATAGATGTGTGGAGACAGGACACTGTGTTGGTATGTGTTTGTGTTGGCAGGTGCTTTACTTCCACGGAGTATATCACCGTGATAAATCCTGTGGTGATCGCATAAGTTTCACTTTAAGTCACATTTAAAGTTTTTTTCTCTTTTTCTGTTAGTATGAATATGGTACCTGACGGATATTAACTTGCTGCAAAGCATTAATAAAAATCTAATTTAGAGCTAAGAGCATCTATCTTCCGCCAGTACGGCTCAATGGGTTTTATATGATCATTTGCACTTCAGTTTTGCATTAGATTTCAGGCTCTGATGTAAAATAAATCCTATTGGCTGTTTTAAATATGCCGTTACTATAGCCACTCACTTCCTTCCGCCCAGAGCCATTGAGAGAGAGAGTCGCGTCAACTCCGATTACGCCAATGGAACAGTTCATGGAGGCTCTCAATAGTTCCTGAAAGTTGCTTGTAACGCATGGAGCTGCGACTAAATAGACCACCTGAAATAAACGTTTAACCACTTTAAAGACGAAAGTCGTTTAATGAATAAAAAAATTTAAGAAATAAAGCATTTAGAGAGAAAACACAACTTCCTGGAACTATCTGAAGGCTCCATGAATCACGTGACACGCGGAAATTTTGAATTTACGTTGTCGCGACTCTCTCAACGACTTTGGTAACAAATTGCATTTCAGGGCTCTCCCGTTGGTTTTTCAGTGTATTGTTTTAGATTTTTCTTGTTACATCATAATTCCCAAAGTTACATCTTTGTTTTTGGCTGTGATTAGTTTTACTGTCATTCTTAAATGTCGAACAAATATTAAGCAAGTGACCCCAGAGAATGTGCATTTATTGGCATTTAAAAGTGATTCTCAACACAATTTAACCAATCAGATTTTATTCTTAATTGTTTTGTGATCAGGGTCATTGGACAGGATAATGTTTAAACTGTAGACTGCAGTTTTTATCCAGCCTTCAACGTTTCAATTTGCAAAATTTTGTTAATGGTCATTACATGAGCGAGAGGCAGAGCATCACATGAAAAAAGATGTTATAGCAGGAGCTTTGATGCCAGCACAACTGGTGATTTATGCTTGCAGTCGCCGCATCAGACAGTCTGTGTGACAGATGTTGTATTCCCAGAATACCCTGTGGCTCATTAGCACACCGCAAACAGAAAGCATGCAAAAGATAACCTGCCTTTATCACAGCCCACAACAATGACCTTTTCCACCGATAGGGGTTTATTTGTGCGAGTGGGCAGAAAGAGAGAGTAGATTGACATGAGAACAACTAGAATTTTACATTTTCTTAAGACAAAACAAGGTGAGAAATATTGGCTGGTACAAAACTTTTTACAGTGTACTTGGATGTTGTGGGTGCTGGGAAGACCCCTTCAGATACTTTATCATAAAGTACAGTGGCCTTTCGATATTTCTCTCTTGTCCCTCTTTCGTTGGTTTTTTTATCTACCAGGGAAAATTGTGAGTGTGACAGCTTATAAAAGTAATAGCACATCATTTCTGAAGAAGTCGCACGGCTCAATGTATCATTACAAAATAGAGGAATTTAACGTCCGGTGTATGACATTTTGCAGCCTCTAGTGGTGAGTTTGCGCATTGCAACCAACGGCTCACTCCACCTCTCCCTTTCAAAGCACTACGGTGGCTAAGATGTCATCATGTTTTCGCTTCTTTGCTGAAGGAGATCACTTATTTATGAAACGCGCTCTTTAGAGCAGTTTGACCATTTAGGGCTACTGTAGAAAAAACACGGTGAACTCCATGTAAAGGGGATCCATGTATGTAGATAGAAAAAGCTCATTCTAAGAAAATAAAAACATAACGCTTCATTAAGTAATGTCTTTATACACCTCTGAAGACACATGTATATTATATTGCATTTTTGTCAATCGATCCTACAAAAAAATGACACAGTGGACCTTTAACCATGCGTGGCGAGTCAGGTGAGTTCAATGCAATATGCTGGGGTTTTGTTTCCTAACTCTATGAATGAACAAGTATAGAAACACTACATTTGTATGAATAAATGTGGCATCGGCTTGCATTCTGAGTGTGAGCCATAGTCAGAAAACCTACTTTACTGCTGTGACACTGATGGCTCCCAAAGGTAACCACAAAATAGGTTTGTGGAAAAAAATGATAATAAAATAAATAAAACTATATTCCCTTTCTGCAAAAATAATAACCTGATTTGGTGGACAATACAGCCCTGGACATTTCACCATACACATATACAAAAACACTGTTAACCTCTCGACTATTTAACGCTTGTTGAACAGACCGACTGCGCTCAGGTATCAGCATGCAAAAATAAAATGAAAAGTCTCTTTTATGCATTAAGCTCAGCACTAAAATCTCTATAATTGCAGTTCATGTCATAATGTAACACTGCAAGAATACTTTGCGCGCTAGTGTTGTTTTAAGCCTTTAAAGATTTCCCCCTCATGATTTGACCTGAACGTGCAATTAATCAAATAAGCACAAAACAAAGAAAATACATTCGCGAACAAAGCCCACGTGTTCTCATTCAGCCGTGATTTCCGATTACCGAAACGAAAACAATTTCAGCGTTCCATTGTGCACAATAGTCAGCGCCCCGTCCTCAACCTTCAGAAGATATCCGCGACTGCGTCCGCATCCATCTCTTTTGTCACCTCGCCTGCACTTTCTGTTCTTTTTGAAGCTTATTGACTGAATTGAGCTGAGTGACACACGGAGCAAAATGTGCCTTCAGCTTCGGGGGAAAGATTCCTCATCACATTCACCTCACCAATCATCATTTTTAGACGCCGCTTGTGACAGGACGCTGTGCTTACCCGAGGGCACGCTGAGCTGAATTGTAAATATGTAGAGCGCAATTTCTTGGGTACGGTTGTGAAAAAGCGTAGCGGCGGAAAAGGTACGTCTTTGAAGTCACGGCTAAATAAACCCTAACTTTTTATTGACTGCGCTTCACCCTCTCTCAACTTTTGGATCGTCTTACGCTTCTGTTGTTATTGCACTTTTTGTTTAATAACCAGATTGAAGTTTATGAATCACTTCCCACTTCAAGTCCCCCCCCCGCCGACCCGGACCCCAAGACTTTCGTTCTCAAAGCATCGCCACCTCCGCAGTAGCCCCGAGGAGTTAATAACCGCAGTTGTGACGGCTGCCTACATTTCCACTTGTTAAGCGTGCTTATACACCAATTAGTGGCGAGAAATAAACAAACCCTGAACTGTCGAGAAAGACCCGCTCTGATTACATCGGCTACGGAGTGGGTTGCTTACACATGTAAGCACATGAAGGGTTTTAAAAGTACGGACCACACTCCGCCCGTCCTCTCTCTTTATCCACTTATCCATCAAAATGACAAACCGCTAGATTAGTACACAGCATAATGACAAATCAGACAAAAAATCTTGTTTTCAAAGCCGGGCCACGATTTTTCTCATCGCACCTTTTTGCTGTTGTGGGGCCATGGGGCGTTTTATAAGTATATTTGATGAGAAGCATTACCAGGAGCCCACGAGGCTCCGGCGGACCCAGACTGATCGCTTTTAGCACTCGGAGAAGTATTTTCTGATAATACCGATGTTGTTTGAAGAGCAGATTGTGTAAGCATCCATGTTTTGTGGAGTGCCGCTGCCCTAGTTGCTCCTGCTGTAATTGAAAACGGTATTGAGAAACAGACTTCACTTTCATTTACCTAGAGGGGAGGAGAACGGTCCGTACATCCGTACTGCACTTGTGTATATTGAGGTCGTGACACTGGAATGAAACCTGTGAGGGAAATGCCCAGCGGAGTGTATCATAAAAGCTTCAGAACATTTGGAACGTTATCCCACACGCCTCTGGGCATTATGGGACCGAACAATCCAAGATCGATGCGTGTTGAGTCTCAATCCATATGTCTCAGTGATAAGGAACCGGAATACTTTGGTACGCTTGAAAGAAGTTGACAAACTAACTATGGAGACTAGTCAATAAGTATTGCTGTTGTGTAGGGCCTGTGTCAACTAGTCATGGATCACTAGACTTGTTACGACAGTGTTTTCTTCATTCATTCACCCTCATGTGATTTCAAACCTGTGTGAATTTCTTTCTTTTGTAGAACACAATGGAAGACATTCTGAAGAATGTTGGTACCAAACCACACGGTCCTCCATTGACTTTCATTGCATGGACACAAAGCCACATTTCTTAAAATATCTCTCATATACAGGTTTTGAATAACATTAGGGTGAATAAATGATGACACAATTTTAATTTATCGCTTTATTTTCAGTTTGCCTACATAGAGATAGCAAGGGAAGAGTCCCTTTCTTCACAAACTGTGTATACCGGTACATGATAAGACTACAAATGGCAAGACCTAACACATCCTGGGTCATATTATCATAAACTTCATCTAAATCAAAATTCGCAGAGACATGAAGCATCACTTCAAATCACGAAGAATGTCACACCTGCTCAAGAGATGAGATGAAACATCGTCGGCACTTTTGTGTTCTCTGTTTTTGCCTCATCTAAAACAGGAGGAAGAAACAGAAAAATGAAAGAATAAGCGAGAAGGAGAGAGAAAGGAGTGCATTTGCACCCGAGATGAAGGGTCCTCGAGTCTACCTGAAAGCACCGAGGAAGGCATGAGAGGAAAAACCGTGAATGTTCTTCATCAAAGATGTTTATACATTCATAACACTTCCATGAACAGAGCTCGATACATACAGCACGAAGGAAGCAACGGCGCCTCTTTAAAACCAAATAAAGGTTATTTCATGTCCCTTTGTCTGTTTCAGAGGGGTGTTTGTGCGCGCATCTGTGTTTTGGTGTCGTACATGTGATGTTCTTCCTCCCCTCAGAAATGGCAGTCTGTCAGAAAAGCAGAAGGCAGAGAGAAGCTTTTGTGCTTGCGGCTGTAACATTATTACCAAATGTGCCACAGCGAGAGGATTAGTCCAGGAGGGGCGTAACTTTAATGCTCCGCTAATAAGTTGAGGCTTCTTAATGTGTTTCCCACTGTAATTCCAGTGTGGATAAGTAAGGCTTTTATTCAGCTGTGCTCACACGTTAATGTGCCGTCTGGGTTTGAGTTCAGCATGAAATATTTGCTTCTCGGATAATAAGACTTCCATTAAGTGTTAACTTTGTCTATTGATGGCAGGTTTAAGAGCTGTATGCTTCATTGAATAATGTGTTTGCATGTGACATATGTGATTTTTCTTGTTTTTTATATAACATTGGTCGTTTTTTAAGTCTCTATCTGTAACTTGAAACGGAAAAATACAAGTTACTTTACATACTCACCTTTACATGGGTCAAGTCCAATAAAGTCAAACCGCTGTACCATTACCCACTGACGCTTTATAAATCGTTATTATTACAAGCTTACTGTCGTAAACAAACGTTTTCAACTCTAAATTTGACGTAAATTTTAAATGTCAAGTGTATGAAATTTAGCAGCATCTAGTGGTGAGGTTGCGTATTGCAACCAATGGCTCGCTCCACCCTTTTTGAAGCACTACAGTGGCTGACCCAAGACTAAGATGTCATAACATTTTCACTTAACATTTGCCAAAAGAAAGAAAGTTTTTTTATGACACACGCTCTGTAGAGTAGTTTGTGCGTTTAGGGCTTCTCAGGAAACAACATGGTGAATTCCATGCAAGGGAACCCGCGGCGTATGTAGATAGAAATAGCTCATTCTAAGGTAATAAAAACATGTTTCTTTATTGTGTAAGGTCTTTACACACCTCTGAAAACATACTTATGTATATTATATTGCATTTCTGTCAACAGATCTTTCAAAACATGACACACGGTACCTTTACAAGACATGGATTTCTATTCTGTACTGTCTGCCACACTTAGCATCACTGTAAACATCTTTCTTGTAAGATATATAGAAATACGAACTTTTGTAAAGATGTTCTTGACCTCCTTGACAGATCCTAGAGCAGTTACAGAGACAGGTGTGGTTTCATCTTTTTTCAGTCATATCTGTCTGAAAATTAGGAATCTTATGCATGTTATTAAAAAAGCGCTTACGCCACTTTTAAGTAACATGAGAACGGCAGATGGTGGTACGAACAGAATTACAGTTTGGTTCTGGATATGCCCGCGTGGAGTTTAATGCTGAGTGCGTTTCATTGGTCAGATCTCGCTGAAACTCTGCGGCCCCGCTGTTTCGTTTAAGTGCTTCGTATCATTAACGCGCGCAGGGCGCAAAGAGCGGCACATTTTTTTGTCTATTAGAGAAGAAAAGCTGGCACAGCTGCAGAGGTGCTGACTCTCTCTAACTCTCGTTCAGTGCAGCCTTCAGAGATATCAAGCCCAGCAGGCACATTCGCCTGCGCAGACAGCAGACATATGTGCATACCTCTCTCTCTCTCTCTCTGTGCCCGGTGAATGCTCTGGGCAGCAGGCAGAGGCAGGATGTAAGAATGTCAATTAGGGTTAAAAGGCTCAGTGCGGGAGGGAAGGGAACAGTGGAGCATGGGCCCTGCCCAGCCATAGCACCTGACGCCTAATAATGGAAATAGACGTGTTTAATTCTATATTCTTAGCGTAAGAAAAGCTGGGGAAATGATCTCTTGATGATGCTTCTTTTAAAGCAAACCAATGAATTGAGAAGATTATTTGTAGTTTAAAGGAATAGTTCACCCAAGCATGAACAATTCTCTCATCATTTCCTCACCTTCATGTCATCCCAGATGTATTAAACGCATACACATTTTGTCAAAAAATTATTCTAGATGACTTATTCTAGATGACATTTGTAGCAAAATGTCAAGTGTGTGTGAGAAAACAAATAATATATTTTGAGTGAAAATTTGGTGAAATTTAAATCCAAACAAATCCAGAGCGCTACATTCAATGAACGTTTCCTCCGATCTGGAGTTATTGACGTGTCTACGTATTCGAATTTAGCAGTAATCTTACTTTTAAGTTGGCTAAATAAGCTCAAAATATTATTTTAGTTTTTAGGTTATTTGGGATACTTTTATGATGGATATATGGGCTTTTGGGAGTTCAACTTTTCCTTTAGAAGGACCCATTGGTTTTGTGTCCATACAATAGAAGGGAATGGGTACCGCAGTTGTTCGGTTCCCAAAATATCTTCTTTTGTGTTCTGCAGAAAAAGAAAGTCAGAAAGGTTTGAATTGACATGAGGGTTAGTAGGCCTACATGCTAAAAGAAATAAATTTTTAGGTGAACTATTCCTATAATAATAAAATTTTCTTGACAACGTGACTCCATCTACAACAGAAGGACACACATTATTCCAACAGAATAACATGACTCATTATGTCAAATGTCAGCATGAATACAAAATGTACCCGGTTTCCTTTCTTGATGTCTCTGGTCTTATTGTGTATGGTTTTAAAGTGCATGTTGTTCTAAAGAATGTTTTGTTTCATTATCTTTCATCAAATAATAATAACCTTCTCCACTGATATCAAGTAATGATGCTTTCGCTGATAGCCCGAGCCATTGTGGGCGGTTAGAAAAAAACATATCATCCAACAATATCAATAATATCAACCTAATCGACCATCAAATCCAATTTGATCATATTTATCAAATGCATTATGATATTTCCTGTGCAACATCTCATTTCACTCCGGAATATGTCACATTACGGAAGGTAAATGCGTTGAAATGCCATTTCAGTTTGCTCAAGTATAACATGAGCCTGAGGTTTGTTTAAGACAGCAGCGGGTTTAATGTCGCTATGAAGACACGCACAGTCTCTCAGTCCCAGTAGCTGTGTTTGACAGGTAAATACACTCTCCTTATTGTACTCGGCACTTCTCACGATAGCAAACAGAGAGAGAGCGGCAGAGAACAGACCGCACGCCAATTTTCACAGGATTATTTGTCCAGTCGCGTCTGGGGTCTGTGTTTATTGAGATGGTTGGGGGTCCGGGCCCCGTAGTCATAAAACAGATAATCCTGCCGTTCTACAAACTAATCTGCTCAGAAAAAAATGAGGAAAACCTATTTGAGTTATATTTGCTGTCATTCTTATGTTTGTGTTGTTATTCAGTTTGATTTAAAATGACATGAATGAACACCAAAAATTGTCTGTGCTAGTTAAAAAGTTATGTTGATTTTCTGCGTTCCACTCAGTCCAGAGCCATAAAAAGCTTTAAAAAAGCTTAAATCTACAGTCTGTAAATTTTTGGGGGTAAAAAATAAATTATTTTAAACGCTTTTAATTAGGTAGTGAGCAAGTACGTAAAAAAGTTGAAAACTGTCTTCCTACCTCATCCCAATTCGCAACGATAAGCGCATGGTAGTGATTTACAATTCAGGCCGATGGGTTAAATTTTGCATGAAGAAAAATCCCTCTGCAAGTAGCTTGCAACTTTATATGTCATACCGAGCTAGCAAAAAAGACCCAAAAGTTACAAATTGCAGCTTTAAGGAAAAGTTAACACTTTTAATTGTGCTACAAACTTTGCGAAGCAACCTGTTTATTCTCAATTTCTGGATGAACCGCAAGCTTTCTTTGCTGTTTAGAAAAGTATTCAGCCGCGACTTGCGTTTGTTAGGGGACGGGTTTGCTTTGTTTTGTTGCCGTGTTGTTTGAGGCTGGTATAAAATAATTTGACGACCAGAGTGTTTCTGTTCATTCTTTGACTTGAGAGTTGTGACTCCACCATCTCAGTCCTTCTGTGTCTGATACAGGACGCTCAAACACGCACTGGTTGTTCTGCCGTAGCTGAACTAATAAGACAACGGAAATAAAGGAAACATAAACAGCAAAGCTGATGTGCCATTGAGCAGCTAGAACGTTGGACTTTATCGTGTTTATTAAAGGAACAATTCATGCAGAAAATGAAATTTTGTCATATTTTTCACACTCAGACCTGATTGACTTTATTTCTTGTGTGGAACAGAAAAGAAGTTGCCTGATGAATAAATGCCAGTCTAGTCTTTAAAACAACCCATAACGTGGCTTTCGATTTTCCCTCTTGTGTTCTACAACATAAAATAAGGTTTAGAACAAAATGATGCAGAGTAAATGATGTATTTTCATCCTTGTGTGAAATCTCGTCTCTTTAGAGGTAGCTGGTTAAAAGTCCTCCGTAGTTATATTAATTCATATATGATAATTAAGTCACGCATAATCATATTCCTCTCAGCAAAGAGCAAAGGTTTCCCCCAGCTCCAATAAACATCTATGAGACTATTATGTAATAAATGTGCACATTAATTTTATGATAATCAGGCACCCTTTTTCCCAAGGTTATATCTGTGTCCTGTTTCCATAGCTGTTTTACTTATGCCCGCTAGGTTTTTTTCTCTTTATTTGTCTCTCTCTCTCTCTCTCGTCCACCTGCGGTCTTTACTGTTAAGGACGTTATTCTGCTAATTGCCGTGGTTGAATCTCACACGCTGGGCTCTGGGGACCAGCAGCAGATGCGGTAATGGGGACAGAAGACTGTGTACTTTCTGTGTCCAGTAGCTCACTGCCTCAAACAGAAAATATGGGTGTGACTCATTTAGCCGTGTGCAAGGATGACGGGTCCTACTACGTTTTACACACCTCCGAAGTTCATTACATGTGTGTGCAGGTATATGGGTGTTTCGCACTCTGTTCGATTGACTGAACCAGAATTTGATTCCATCTCTATACCCATTTTTTGGGTATGAACCACGGTGCTCATGCATCATTGTGTGGATCATTGTGACTGCTACACTGAATACTTACACATTGTTTGTGTTATGCACACATTATGCACGTGTCATTTTAACACATAAGGGGTGCCATTTTGTGTAGTTTTTTTTTTAAACTTTTAACCCAACTGTTGTCCCAGAAATACAAAGAGATGAGTTTTGTGTGTTCTCCTCAAAATCAAAATTGTGTTATTTTCTACTCACCCACATGACGTTCAACATGTTTTAAGACCTCCCGGTGTCTTCTGAACACATGTAAAGATATTTAGGTGCACATCCTAGAGACTTCCAGGCCTCCTCATAGACATCATGGTTGTAGTTGTTGTCAAGGTCCAGAAAAGTACCAAAGTCGTTGTTAAATTGGTCCATCCGCTCATAGTGGCTCAACCAAATTTTTTGAAGCGACGACGATACTTTATGTGCGAAAAAAAATAAAAACACTTTAATCATTATACTCTCAAAACGAATACGCAAAACATCTCTCTCACGTACCTTCTCTGGACCTGTTCCACATTCGTGGCATGACCTGCACGGTGCTACAAGATCAGCAGATTCTGTAGCCATCTTTAAGAATGGGCTGAAAACACATCTCTTCCCGACTTCTGCTTAAAAAAAACCTTAGCATCGTATACCGTGGTAGGCTTTATGAGAACAGTTTTACTGCACTTATGCTTTTTGTTGGCCTTATGTTGTTCCAATTGCTTCTATTGTTTGCCTCATTTGTAATTCGCTTTGGATAAAAGCGTCTGTTAAATGACTAAATGTAAGTTTGGGCCAGATAACATTATATTGTTGCCGCTGAAACCGTCTATAACAACAAAAGTCTATGTAATGACCTCATTCAGAAAGGTGTGCGTGGGTTTGTGTGTGCGCAGACTTTTCAGTGCCGAGCAGGAGAAACCGTCGCACAGGAAATTCTGTCAAATGGAGCCTGACTGCCAAATGCACAGCGGTCTGTTAGACGGACATCTCAACTGATCTGACAGTGAGCACAGTAGATTTGCAGCATTAATGATCAATAACAAGCCATGGAGCTATTGAAGTACAAGGACATTTAAAGTAATGATGACGTTTAATTAAGTACACAGTTAATTAACATTGTCATTATCCACGGCACATTTGTACAGAGTACATCTGTGAAACATTGTTTCTAATTCACCATATTTCAAATGCACGACTGGAACTATATTATCTACTCTATCGTATTAAAAAAAAAGTACAGTGGTGGTAACGTGGTACTGTAGGGTAAAGCATTTTTTAACAGAGTCAGAATTGCTAAATGTATTGTTTTAAGGTTAGCCAATCAGATTAGAGCTTGCTGGATCCAGAAAGTACTAAACAAATAATACACAGCAAGCGTCCATACAGTTGGAATGATTAGAAGTTGAGGTAGTTAAAAACAGCACTCCATCCCTTTGAGAGTGTGTATAGTGTTGATGGGAACATCCCAGTGTGTGTTTATATGTGCAACTGACTGACTGGATGATGGTTATGTAACAGGGCAGAGTTGGCACTCCACTGTCCAAATACATCCATCACATCCCATCATCCTGACACCACAACCTGCCAGCTCCCCATTCCTGTTCCTCACAGAGGGGCCTCACACAAACCTGTATACCACCCATAGGCAATCGCATACACAATGCGTCTGCAAACAAGGTCCAGTTTCCTTTTGCTTACAATTTAAGAGCCCATAAATTTCTGGCATTGTAAAAGCAATTTAACTTCTCTGAAGTGTATTTCTTTGTATGATCGATACGCCCTGATCAATGTTTTCCCCCGAAATAAAAGATTCCTGCAAAAACAACTGGGCCGAAGTCGCACACGGCTATCAAACCGTAATCCATTGCAGCCCGAAGCCCCAATAAACTAGACCCAAAAGAGTTTACTTACGCTTCATTTTGTTCTTGTTGAAACAGTTTTAATCAAATAGCCGGGGTGCTAAAGCAGCTCTCATCTCTGAACACCATTTTCTTAGATGTATTAAACACAGAGCGTGCGCTGTAAACAACTATGGACTAAAACAGCACAAAGATTAAAACGAAGATGGGGTTCAGCTAGAAGCCAATAAGTCTGCGCCGTCCGAACCCATTTGGGCTTGATGTATGTTTGTGTAGATAGTCGCCCTAAGCTCTATTAGTTGTTCTGCTTACACACGCGGCCCTCATGGACCCAAGCTTTGGGTTTATGCATCCAAGATTCAAGCGTAGCTTTGTGAAGGGCTTGCATTTTTCTCAACAAACATAAACTTTGTTGAAATGGGAAAAATATATAATTTATGGTTTAGAATATTTTACTCTCACTTGGTTTATTGCTGTGCTCGCCATCTCTAATGATATTGTAGTCTGTGTTTACCGAAGGGATTTGAATATGTTTACCCTCTCAGTTTTTAGAGCCTTTGGGAAACACACACCTGAATATTTGTGTTAGCGTTGTGTTAGAAACGGAGATATGAAGAAGTGTTCACGACTACAAGGAAGTGAGACCAACCAGTAAAAGAATAATAAACAATGTTGTTAAAATAACTATGATTTACTTGCTATGTACGTCGAAATGAAAATGAACGAGGAAGGATTCGGTCTAACACTTTGTCTTGTTTATTTCAGTATGAAATAAAAAGGATCTTAAATGTTGGTCATCCCTTGGGATGCAGGACGAGCGTTCAGGACGGAGGTGGACTAACCACTCATGTTTCTTGACACAGCAGGAGCCCGTGTTTGTTGCAATGTTGCTTTGAGTCTGTGCCAGGCTTTGAGCGGGGAGCTTTTAATTGTTGAAATATGCATGTGACCGCGTCTGGTATAACTTCAACCCTGGTGGGTTCCTGCAAAAAGAAAGTACACATGGGTGCTTTTCCACCTCAGGGTTGACTCGCCTTAAAATTCTGAGAAAGCCAGTGAAATAATGAGGTTAGAGATATGCACGAATACAAACTTATGTAGTGTAAGGGGATCTTATTTTTGTTAGTTCATTAGTTCATATTTACGTGGGTGTAACACAGTTTTTTTAACTGTCTGGTTTACCCTCTCTGGGAAACCTTAACTGCAACTCCAGCTTAAGTTGAGGTTTGATTGACAGGCTGGAGATGACAATTACCTGTCGAGGAGTACAATTTAGAAGGCGGGATTGACATCAAAGACTATCTTATTGGTCTGTTTGTCACTCTTTCTTGACAAAACTCCCTCACTTCAGCGCTAATCCTTGTCATTCTACTTGCGGCCTCCATCATTTGAAGCAAACACATTTATTCAGCCTTTGGCGGCATGCAATTCCAGACTGAGGAATGGCCCTTGACAATTATTTCCAATTGTTTTGTTATTAACTAGCATGCTAATGTCTCCAGTATTTCCTGTTTTCGAGGGATGGCGATTTTGACTGTGATTATGCCAGACCGTCCCAGTGTGTCCAATTGTTGCGTGTGGCCTTTCAGAACAGCTGGATGCCAATGTGGCCACACTCCAAGTGCGTACGATGGCACCAGCAGATGGCCAATTAGACCTCATAATGCCTAATTGTAAATGATGAGACAGGTGTCAAATTAGGTATACCTGCAAAATTATCGGACGTGCTCGGTAAGCAGTTCTCGAAAGAGCTCCCCACAGAGAGGAGGCTGGGGCAGAGCGTCCGTCTCTCAGCGAGACCCCCAATGCTAATTCCTCCGATCAGAGGAGGCGGTTTGTGTGGATGGATGCCGTCTGCTCCAGGCTGACATTCGATGACTCACCCGAGGTTTGCGAGGCGCCGCAAAGGACGCGAGACGTCTCATCACGCTCACCTCCCGTCTGTCAGTCTCAGACTTTGAGGTCACTTTCACTTAGTGAGGGACGTTTGTCTTGTCCTTCCATCCCACCCGTGTCAATGTGACATTCTGTCTCGGATACAATTAGACCTTCCTGTACGTTCAGTGTCACCATGTCCTCTGCAGTTAATTACAGCAAATCCCTCATCCTCAAGGGGTATGCTGTCTTGCTACCCCAGACATAGGGACAAACACAGACGGTACACACTGCCCGGAGCCCGTCATTAAGTTATGGTTGCCCGAATTGTAATCTCATCATGATGACTGTATCTCTTACAGAGATGCTCATGTTAACGCAAAGGACAGCAAACCACCTACTCGGTCATATGAATATAACAAGGACAACATGGTTGCATCACAACCAAAGCTTTTTGACCCATTGGTTTTTAACTTTGGCATTCATGAAGACATGCCAACCTGCGATAACAGACTGAAGTCTTACACAAACAAAGAGGACTTTCTTTGGGCTTGTTGTAGATGCGCCTTGGAACCATTTAATGTACAAACTACATAAAAAAGAGCCTCTACGCTCTTAACAGAGTGCTTTGGAACCTACAAGCAGGGAAATGGATGGGCAAACAGCTTAACACTCAAAGCCCAGCTAGGGATCATTTTAACACCCCTCAGAGGAATGGCCCAAGTTGGGTCTCACCGATCCTGCTGTTCTCAGCATATGGAGGTAAAACGATGCCAGAGGGCTAGCAAATGGTCTGTGGCCATCTGAGTCTCTGTGCATACTGGCATGGAGATTTACTTCCAGAGAGCATAATCAGGCCATAACACCACGGTGGTAAAGGTTGGATGGAACGGAGGAAAGAAAAACTATTTCAACCGAAGTGCCATGGCAATTTTTCAGGCGCTCCAACAACCCAAAATCACACTTTAATGTTGTGTCAACAAGCATGCAAATTTAGAAGTAACTTTTTAATTGTTTATCTGTGTGCCTTTGCTGACATATGGTACCTTCATAACAGAAAAATTGGATTTTGCCGTTATTGAAGGGTATGATTTTAGACTTTGCTCACGTTTGGTTCTCTTATGCAAATACTGTAGATGAACATTTGCTTGCATGCCTCCTCCCAGGATGCCGAGGGGCAGACACATTAGCATACTTGTCTGTTTCTGGGCACGCTATCATAAAACAGACATCAATAACTACGGATGGAGCACTGTCTCGCGGCTCCTTAAGCCATAGCCGGGTTATGAAAACACAGTACGGAATATTAAGCCATTATTTTTATTCCTGTATATAGCGGACCGCTCATTTAAAAAAAAAAAATGTGTCGCCTGGTCTTATCTGAGGCATTTCATTAGCATGTCAAAGCATCGGGGGCTGCTGCTGGCCAGTGTTTACACGCAAATGTGTGCGTTTGTGTGTTAGCGTTTGAGAGCGAAAGGTGACGGAGGAATGTCCAACAGCAGGAGAGATCTCGAGGCAAGCAGATGATGCCACAACAGGAGGTTTGGAGTTTGTTTTGGAAAGTGCCCGTGTCACACCAATCCCTTTTACACACATTGAATGATTCGCAGCCAAGTATACATATAAATGAGGAGAGGGAGCGCGCTACACGTATCTGAGAGAAGAAAAATGAGCTGCTTTGGAAGCCAAGGTGAGTAAATTAAGAAGCATCTGGCGGAGGAAGGGAGCAGAACTCAATCCAAGATGTCAAGGAGAAGAAATGATATGGAGGAAGTTTGCAACTGCAAAATCATCATCTTACGTCTTTTCGTGTCTTGGTTAACACATATCCACAAAGGTGGCGACCGCGGCGTCCATTAAGAGGTTTAATAGGCATGCGTGTTTGAAGTGTCAATAAGGGGCTCGTGGAATGCTTAGACAAGGAAATTTAATTTGTCTCAAGTCAGGCTTCATTAACTGTTCGTGACTCTCAATCCTTTTGCATGCAAAGCCGTAAATCAACTGTTTGACCCTCCCCTCAGCTAGAAATGAGTCTCTGAAACACATCTGAGCCCTCTCACCTGTGACTCAGAAGGCTAGGCTGTAATTTTCTGCGTCGTAATTGGTCAGGACCGGTCAGGTTATCCAGTTTAGTGTGGACGAAAGGGCACACAACCTCACATAAGTGCCAGCTACAGTCCGTCTGCAGATTCCCGGCGGTACTCGTGGGTCCTTGTTAGTCTATGTCATCTATCTATGTGTTCTGCTCTTTATCTGATCTGCATAAGGGGTGATTTGTCTGTGCAGTTTAATACAGATTGATGTTCTTCAGCCCTGTGTGGGGCAGACGTCCTCCTGGGCTGTGTGCTGTGTGTTAAATGGCGTGTCACGGTTAGGCGTGATTTTCTTTGTTCTTGTTCTGCTTTGCCAACGCAGTGGCATGACACCGGCAGACGTCTACAGTATGTGCATGTGTTTGAGTCAGCATCCCCGCAGGGTTAACACACTATTCACTCTATATTCATACTTGAGACAAAGAGAAATACAAAAGTCTTTCTCTGGTGTCTGGACCAAGAAATGTGAAAAAGCTGCTTTGCTGTTTTCTGATTGTCTGATGGAGGCAGGTAGTGAGTTCCAGTGAACATAAAAACAGTTTTTTATAAGTAGCAGGTGAAAGACTGGCAGATATAACTGTTTGTAATGAAATTTAAATGTATTTCCACAGAGCTTTTTTTGCGTTGTTGCAAAGCTGCTTTACAGAAAACAAAAGAATAATCTATAATGAATATATCAATGTATAATAAATAAATACATAAAAATAAACAAATATAATAAAACACACCGGTAATGTATAGAGGTGTACACGCATTACTAAATGTACAAAACATTATAGAACCCTTCGATTTATGTATAACTTCAGACTCTAACCTGTTTATATAATAATAATATAACAATAATAGTTGTTGTAGTCTGTTGAAACAGACATTACAAGTATCAAACAAACTGCTCTAAAAGCGATAAATAGAGATGGAAAAAAGTATACTTAATACATATTATACATATATATTTATTTATTACTTAATAAAAATGATTTATTTAATTACATTAAAACAACTGTCTTCATTGTGAGAAACTTTGTCAAACAATATAATAAAAATACAAAAATTCTACCAGAATTTAGGCTATGGCACATTTAATTTCTTATTGTGTCTCGTTGACTCGATGCATTGCTTTCTGTCTGCCTTTGTCTCCCGGTCTGTTGTTGTCTTTTTTCTCAGCATGCTTTATTTACGGCAACTTTTCATTGCTGGCATGATGCCCGAACAAATTGTCACTTTAGGAGCGCTGACGCGCCTCTGTAGCTCTGTCTCCCGTCTCGACTCCATGTCACTCAAACGCTCCAACATCACCACCACCGCACCAAACCTTTTAGGAGCCGTTTACTCGGAAAGAACATAACACAGTCTGGCAGGCATGAGCCTTAACGCTGTGTCTTTCGCTCAGGGAATCACACTGGGAAATTATTGGTCGACGTAAAGTTAACAAATTGAAACCATTGATTGCAAATGAGACCGAAATGAACAATTCAATTGTTTCAGTGCGGTTTGCTGCAGTCTGAGAGCTGGAGATTGTGGGTATAAATGCATATTTCCTATTAGCCACATCCCGGATCGTGGCTGAGATTTTTGCCTGTTAATAAACACAGACGCAAATGTGGTTCCATTCAATACAATGCAATTAGATGGTCGCTGGAATTAAATGTGCGTTATTGAATTTGTGTTGCTTGGTGAAACTTCTGAGAGGATAAATATGAGTTTCCAACTTTAGGACAAGACAGTCTTCTAACACAGAGATGCATGTGTTTTAATGTGCACTGTATTACAACATAACTATAACTACTGTAAGTGTTAAAAATCATTTTAAATTTCATACGATAGCAGCGATGAACAAAAACACTGGAATATGATCAAAATCCACTTCAATTTAAAGAACTGCATGCGAGCTTATAAATATAAACACAACGTATCATTCTATGGTGTATCTCAGAAACCCCGGAAACTGGTTAGTATTTTAACACTTCCGGTTCCATCACCCCAAAGTCTATGGGTTTTTTGAACAGGTTTTTGATAAATTGCCTGAATTAAGTCAGAAATCTCATACTTTCATGTTGACTTGTCATCGCGCGTATAAATCTCACATATAACGTGGAGATGAATCTCAAAAACCACTGTTGGGGATTCGTTCACAGAGTAGTTATTAAAGTGAAAGAACCGTGGGCTTTTCCTGAACGACTCTGCGTAATGCTACTGCAGTTTTTAACACAGCAAGACCGACCGACCATAGTTATAATTCCTAATCAAACAAGAAAAACTAAATGCTGGATTGAACGCACTAGCATCGATCCTCCCAAGATGTCGCAACATTCAACACGGCGTGACGTAGCTTCACATTCTCTAAAGTTATTGTTCCGGGAACAATAACTATTTCTATCCCTTGCACCACTTTTTAGGCTCAGTATATCATAGACACTTTGGTCTGAGCTCTTTTCAATGGGGCCTTCAAACAGTCCATCTGTAACAGCCTAGCAACTGCATAGCAACCCACCAGGATGCCCTTCTAACTATATAGCGACACTTTCCAGCTATATCATGGCAGCAAAAATATCACATACTTTTATCTTGAGATTGTATTCTGCGTCTCCAGTTTGAGCCCCGAAACCCTTTGGGAAACAGAACATCGCAGAGATACAAGTGTGGGCTCTTTTGCTTTGAAATAGTGTATGGTCCTTTGTGGGACGGCGGTAGTATCTAGGGGTCAGAGACGATACAAACGCTGCTCACATCTTATTCAAAAGCGTCCGCATCTAGTCGTCCGCTGTGATTCTCCACAGAATCCATTTCGCCGTGCCCGCCACAGCAATTGAGTTAAGGACATTATAACAGACACCCCTTTCACCCCACTCGAGCACACGCACACACTCATGCATAAATCCACAGAACGTCCGGCAGCATTTCTTAATTATGGCGAGACGCCGCTGTCCCGGCGAAGATTTCTGGCGCATGTGTGCGTCTGCGTATGTATGTTGAGGCATCTCTGTATCCCTTCATCAGTGCGCTGGGTAAAGGTTAACCAGACTTGACAGAAGGGCTGCCATAATGAAAAGCTCGGGCTGTAATTAAGCCTCTCCGTGAAGAAAGATGGCTACGAGATGCTGGCGTTTCCAAGGAGCACTCCATTTCTCTCTCCTTTGGTCTCTTGATTCACGCACGTCTCTCATCTAATAACCGAAGCGAGTCCGTGCTGTGTTGAGTTTGCTAACATATGCTGCAAAAAGAAGGCTTTGATAACGTAAACTTCACAGTCGGCTCATTCTCTTCAGGCATTGAATCTTTCCTTTGAGTTACCTTGTTTGTTGCGCAAAGACCAGCCGGCCGTTTTTTTAATGGACTCCAAAGAAAAATCTGTGTTCCTTAGGATGTCATTAGACAGTAAATGGGATCTGAGTGGCATTAACAGCATTCGGGAGGTTGACGTTTCAGAAGAAAGGCTGACGATCACTCTCAGGGTGAAGCGTCTCGGCGGTCTCTATTTTCCTAAAAAGCTCATTAGAGTCTGATTAAAACTGGTGGTGTGCTCACTCTTTTATCTCAGGAGACGGTCTTTAAAAACATCTTCGGTGTGTCTCGCCGAATAATGAGTGCAAATCACTACAGGAAATGGGAAATAAGGGACAGGGACACGACCACAAGCAGTGATGTCATACTACATATAAAATAAAGGCTACACAGACTGCTCAGAGACTGTGCAATTTAGTTCATGTTATGTTCATTTTTCTATTTTATTTGAATACTTTATTTGAGTTCTGTTATTGAATTAAGTCTGCCGATATTTGGATTTGGATTCAATTTATTGTCATTACACATATAACAAGTACAGTGTAACGAAATGGATCGGATATGCGGATCGGATCGGATATGGATAAATGGATATGCAGCAGTCTTTGTCTTACTCGGCTCTATTTTGACTGTATTTTCACATATTGAACTATAATATAATTGGCCTATACGATCCAATGCTGAGAGAGAGAAAGAGGGAGAGAGTAGGCTTATCTCTAACCTGGAAACGTGTTTTTTGGCTTCAAAAGCTTATCCCAGCACTGTGTTTGGATCTACGTCTTTTACCATGAGATCCTTTTTAAATGCTAAGAAAATATTAGCACATGCAGATGTGACATTTGATATAATGATTTGTTTTAGTTACATCCACTTCCCCGTACGTGAAGTCTCTGCGGGTGTGGGTGGGCTTTTCACTCCATTAATCTATCGTTTTCCCTGTTTAAACTAGCGAAAGTAGATTTTCACTGCCGTGCCTGTACATCCTTTGAAAGACAACAGTGTGTGATGAAAAAAAATATGCGTGTCTTGTCTGTCTTTGTAATTTAATTGGCATTTCAACAACCTTCAGCTTCCTTTTGACATGTGACGTGCGAGAACTGGCTTGCAAACTACCGCTCTTAATGGATTTCATTTCTTTTCTCTCATTTTGTGCTCTCGGTATCTGTGTACAGTAGCTTGCTGTCTAACTCTTATTGTTTTCTTGTCAAGCCGGAGGCCAGTTCGCAGTGGTTTTCTTCGGGAGGTGATGGAATGCATACGAGACGTGCTGCTTTCATTCGGGTCACAGTTCTAGCTCGGCGGAGAACAAGGCTTCGACCAGTCATGGTGGTTGAGTGTCATTCGGTGCATTGAAACTCCTCCGCAGAAGACCCTGGAATGAAAGCTGGCTCGGGCCCAGCGAACACAAAAACACAAGAGCGATTGCTCTTGAAGACGAATGCATGGTGTTGCATGACATTTCACAATGCGCTGATGATCAGTCACAAAGGTCTAATGGGAAACAAATGAACGTGTTGTAGTGTGTAAAATTACATTCCGGGTAAGAAAGGACGTTAGGGCAAAAGGTATGAAATGAGAATATGCAATGTTGGCCGTCGCGTGCGACACCTCCAGCCAGGGGCAGTGACAGATCCAAGATCGATGCTCTGCACAGTCAAGTTTAGATTCCGTACAGCTGTGAATGTATGATACTCATAAGCGTGCATGCTGGGAGACGGTGCCCCTTGCACTCCGTGTCAAACAGCCATCAGCACCGGCGCGTGTCACTCCATTAACCTTCAGTCAAATTGATCTACCGCACACACTCGCCTTCCCATCAGCCCCCGCGGGCCACGTCTGTGCCCGCTGACAGAGAACGGCACAACATCCCTCCCACCGGCGCGTGTCGCTCGACGTACAAACCGATCGAGTTATGGTGCGGTGCTCCGCCACGGATCTGAACAACCATGGGGCGCTTTCCTCAAACTCCCAATCTGGTCTGACCATGTTAATGTGATTCTATCGAGGCCCACGCTGTTTCCAGCTGTTGCCGTGCTCCCACTCACGATAGCGTCTTCCCCATACGATCCTTTTCATTCTTTCCTGCTCCCTCTGTGAGGATTCAATGCTCCGTGGTTCTGTACAAACAAACAAGGCCTGATGTACAGGGAACAGGATGCGAGATCCTCATTTCCACGCTCTTTACCCAGCGGGCTGTAGCCTGCGATTCAATAGCCTGGAAAAGAGAGAGGTTTAAATCACTGCTGTTTCTCTGAAGCACGCTGGGATAGCGATGTTTGCGTTTGCTAAATATGCGCTTTTGGAAATAAGGATGTGTTTGTGGGTGAAGTGCGGGTGAGATTGTTTTTCGTGTGTATTACATGCTTGTTTCCTAAGTCTTCCTCTCTAGTTTTTTTGCGTTTTGGCTCTAAATGCAACCTGTCACTTTAAATGCACAACTAACTACGATTTGTTTTCTTTTTTTCTTTCATGTCTATCCATTGGTCATCTTCTGAACGTAATAGGTGAGTAAACATTCATCATATTATCCATGTATTTAAATTTGATTTATTTATTATTATTACTGAATGCCTAAAACAAGACTGGGTCCACTGGTAAAATGCACCTTACTTTTTAATCGAGAAAAACTGACTTGCATGCTATACTATAATAGAAAGCGCAAACTCAGCTGGAAGCAAAAACAAGAATCAAAGAGACGCATCAAAGCAGCAGGTTAGAAATTAGAGTCCCATTTCAGTACAATGAATCATTCCTCATCTCTAATTAAAATCTCAAGAAGATCTTGGCCACACCAGGAACTCTTGCCGCCTTATCGACAACCAGCTATAGTGCAGAGAAAAGTTTCATACTAAGTATACTTTATAGACAGAGAGATCTGTGCCAGCCAACAAATTGACCAAGGTGCAGTGATTGTGTATTATAATAGAACATGAGAGCGTTATCTGTTCTGAGGTTTGAGTGACACATTTTAAGTGCCAATAAATGCAGTGCCATTCTTGTTAGCATGTTAAGATGAAGCCCATTTACAGACGGCAGCAATGTTGACAGCAGCACTGAAGTTGTGTTGACACAATGCTTTGTGACATTAAACAGAGTAAGAAATGAATTCTCACAGTCGATTCAGCATTATCAAACAATTCACCTTGAGTTATTATGGATTTCAGGTAAAGCTTTCTGATTTTGTAATACCATGATATGTGTCCCAATTTATCTTGTTTTTAGTACACATAGCTAAAATCTTAAATCAAGATACTTTAACTAGACAAGGATTGTCAGGATTGTGGAAAGTATAAGAATTAAGTTTATGTTTAAAACGAGAAAAGAAAAATAGACTTGAATATAGCATTATATTTTTGTTAAGTAGCTACCTGCACGGCAAACAGTGAAAAAAAGGAATTTCTGACCAAGCATTTTTGTCTTGTTGTCTAGTAAAATATCAAAAACTTCTTATTCAAGATACGTTCACTTGACAAGCAAAGTGACCAAAAATGTCTTGTTTTATGATTTTTTTTTTTAAGATTTTACATTTCTAATTCAAGTTTATTTTTCTCACCCTATTGCCAGATTTTTTGTCGTTGCTTCTTTTAAACATAAACTTACCGAATTCTTATATGTTCTTTCATAAAACGAGGCACTTATGTCACTTTTCTTGTCAAGAAAATGTATCGATTTAAGAATGTTTAGATATTCGTACTACAAAAAAAGACAAAATGCTTCGTAAGAATGTCATTTTTTTCAGTGTACTGTACATCAATTCATGTTTTCTGAACAAGACAAAAAGGCAAAACAAGAAATTGGCTTTTTTTGCAGTGAACGAGGAACGTTTACACAGTTTATTCGTGTTGTATTTGTGTGTTTCACGGATAAATTAGGGTCTTTCATATTGTGTCTATTTCAAAACAAACCCTGTCGTTTAAATCGCGGTGACCCTGAAAATATTCTCATTTCAGTGTAAGTACAGAATAAAACATGGCCACACACATGGACGCCTTTTTATTCTCTCCGTCTCTTTCTGCCTCCCTCTTCTTTTTTCTCTGAAAGGCATAAAACCACACGCAGGTACAAATCTACCCTTCCGCAAGGCCAAGGTGGCTTTTACAATGAGTTGCAGCTGGTAGACAGCTTAATTTTACACTTGCTTCCCCGTGCGGCGAGCTCTTGTTGGCTGAGGGTAAGCTGTGTTAATTGGAGGCTGAGCGGTATGGTTATGGCACCTCCTGTCAGGCTGGTCGGGTCACTAGCAAAGGTGTGGACAGGTCGACTGAAGTTGTGACATTTTAATTACCAGAGAAAGGCTGCTCCACAGGTGTGAGAGAGAGAACTGGGTGGGCGTACAGCGCCGAACAACACATTTTCGGTCTTCTTTAACCCCGACCCACTCTTCCCACTCTTGGGCATTTGTTCCGCATTAGATTTAGTTTTTCTTCTTTGTTTCGTTTCGTCACGCAACTTATCCTTCCCACTGCTCTTACTGTAGTGTATTCAATACATGCTGAGCATAAAATCTCATTTTAAAACTCGCAGTTCATGAAGTGCCTGACATGACTTGGATTTGGTTCTGCAACGTCAACCCAAAGGTTGCGCTTTCATGTAGCAGATCGTGTTCAATGAAAAGGTTTGTAATTTAGTTGAAATTGTTCAAAATAAGCGTACAGTCCCAAAGATGTCAGAGCTTTGGAGAAGCGGGTACCATTGTGGTGCGCATGTGGGTGATGCAGGTTCCACCCCATCAAATTTCTCAATTTTCCCCAATAACTTCCTGTTGCGTTCATTAAAATCTGTCCAAAAAACAGGCAAATGCAATTCAGGTCAGATTGTTACTTATAAGGACACTAAAGTCTAACACCATCGGGCAGAGAGCGCATATGTGTGGTGAGGTCAAACAAACCCTGTAGGCAAATCTGGAGGTGTGCGACTCGGAGGTAGAACCAGAGTTTCCTGTCCCGTTCACTTAAATCATTGTGACAGCGTGGTCACAGGTATAGTCCTTCTTTCCACAGGCTAACTCGCTTTCACACCCAAGCCTGTGAAAGCTGTACACAGGGTGTTGGGCTGCTAGGGAATATGAGAGGACTGAAATGGTGCGTGCACAGAGCGTTTGGCTTAAGGGCTGTTCTGAAAAAGGTCACGACGTCAAAGCCAGACCCGTGTCCTAATGTGACTCCTGTTGAGTTTTACAATACAGAACATTAACGTGGGGGGAAATACGTCTCAATGAACTATATATGCCACGTCATGCCTCCGGATTCTGAAAGAGTTGGCATTATATCTAGTGAAGGGAGTATGTGAACTGAAACAAAACTAGGATGGGTTTCTTGACTGTAAACTGCTGTGGGCCCTTTAACTTTTATTAATGAAATATAAAACATGGCATTTCTTTATAGCATGTTTTCACCTTTGTGTCACTCCAAACCTGACACGGACTTCTTTTTTTTGTGGGGCACAATGGAAGACAATTTTTTTGAAAATAGCTCCGAAATTTAATTTTGTGTAAATGTATCATTTATTATAAATGTGTATTATTTTATTTTATTTTATTTCACAGTTTTATTTTATTTGTATGTATCTACTGCAGTTGTTCTCAAATTGGGGGCTGTTGAGATTTTGCAGATTTTGTGGCATTTTATGAAATATAGAAATTCATCGTAAATTGTATGCAGTCAAACATCAAAAAATAAAGCCACCAACCAAAAGAAGTGTTGTACCAGCATTGTATAGTTGAATATGTTTAAGTTTAAGATTATATGTCTTTATTTGGGGGGCCACAAAGCGATGCATCATACACAAAAGGGGCCTTACAACGAAAAAGTTTGAGAACCACTGCTCTTATGTTTATTGTTATCCCATTCCCAATTTATATTTTTAAAAATATATATTGTTGGGGGGATCTTGAGACGGATTATACCCTTCTAGTTCTGATCTTGAAAGTTTGGGAACATTCATGTGTGGGTAGCCTAGATTCAAAATCCCACATGTGTCATTTTCCAATTTTAAACAATTGAACATCTATCTGTATTTATCGCTTTAAAGTTATATTATCGCTATTTGATTCATAACTAGACTCTACATCAATCCTGCGAAAACTGATGGGCCCCTACAACTGCTTCCACCTCTCCCCCCATTAGCCCCGTCCATGTTCCCGGAAAGAGAGAATTCAGTTATCTGCATAGATAAAAGTACACAAGCAAAGCCAAAATCTGAGCAGTTGGAAGTGATTTTAATACCCATGTAATGTGGTGTGAGGCAAAGCCTTGGCTGTTATAATGAAGTACTGGGATCCCCCCGGAGAGGAAATCTGATGCAGCATTGTTTCATCTGTTTTCCACCAAGCAACTCACCTAATTTCGCTTCTTGGCATCCCAGAATTCCCAGCGTGCTCTTATTAAAGCCCTGCCATTCTGCAAACATGGCTTCCCACACTAATGGCGACTCCCTACGCTTCCTCTGCGCTCTTCAAATCAGCGCCGGTGCCGTGGGGGTCACGGGCAGGGACCGGCAGTAATGAGGTTGGTTCTTTGTTGCGCAGGTTTGCGCACTTTAATTATTTCTAGTTGCGACTGAGGGAGCACGTGACGGGACGCGGAAAACCCTCGTGTTCGCATGAGGCAGAACTTGATCTTCATCTGTTTGATGGCCTCACGCCGCTAACGCTACTGCGCTAGCTCCTCAGAGTCATCTATTTAAACTGATACAAAGTTTATTCCTAACTAGTCTGTGCTAATTTATGGCAGGGCCGTTGAACCCGAACATCTCGGTTTGTGTGCGCACATGGGGGAAGTTCAGCTATTGAGAAAAAGTGATGGTTAATAACAGATTTCTACGGACAGTGGTTAATAGCACAGCGGAGTGCCACGAAGCAAAGACAGCAGACAGCGTTCAAAGCAAAGCAACTGTTTTTTGAAGCAGAATTATTGCCCCGAGCGTTGCTCATGGCAACAAAGAGTTCAAGAGCCTGAAAGAAAATGGGTCAGGGGGAAAAGTTCAAAAGCGAGAAGTTTCGTGAAGCTTAGCCCTAAAATTCAGTGGACATCATGGAGTTCTGTTGGTCTCCATCTGTCAGAGCAAAGCAATGAGAGAGAGTGGACGTGAGATTTTTGAGTCACCTGGGTCCTTTCTTTAAACCTCAGCGTGCTTTGTACTTTTCTATATTTTTTTCTTTCTCTTTTTTTATTCAGTTTTTTATTACAGGTGTTAGATGTTTCGCTCGTCAATATAGTGAAAGTTTGATCAGGAGAAACTGTTATATTCACTCAGATGATTATATTTATAAGCCATTTCTTGCCGTTTATAAAAAGATTACGATTGTTTTACTTATTGTCACACATGGTCAGGGTATATTCGTACTATCTTCATTTTTAATATACATTTTTATAAGATACATTATCAGTGAGGTCATTTGTAACTTTCTTTTTTACATTTAAAACTATAGTTAGATCAGTGCTGTCAAATGAATTACATGCTGGAACGACTACATTTTGTTACGTCATATCATGTAAATCTATTTCTTCCATTCTCTTGTGCTTTGTCCAGAAGTCTTTTACCACAAGCATGCATACTGTACTGCGGAAAAAATAAGAGACGGACTCCAAAATTATTTTCAGAGTTTTTAAATGTACTACTTTATAGCTGCGTGTTTAAGTAAAATGATCATTTTTATATCATTCTGTGAACTAATGACATTTCTTAAATTTCCAATCAAAATATTGTTTTTGATTTGCATTTATTTGACCACAATAATAAAAAGATACAATGTTTGCAGATCTTAAATACTGCAAAGAAAAAACGTTTATGTTCACACACAGTTTTACACGCATTTTATATAAATGATGAAAGAAGCCTGACTTTTTTCTATTCTCTGTCTTTCACGCTGCTGTCAGGTGACTTTATATCATTCCTGAGGTTCATTTCGGACACTGGATCCGAATTGCCACAATACATGCAGAAATTATAGATAAAAAATGATATATATAAAACAGTATATAAATAGCAATAAATTAACATTGCCTTAATGAATTAAAATGTATTTGTATATAGGAAACCTGCATGCCCCTTGCTATGTGCTGTGTGAAGCTTTTAGTGACACTATAATTTGAAAGTTGAAGTTGTAAAACCGCAGTGTTTACAATACTGCGCAGCTGTGCACTGTTTAAGTGTTTGCTAATGCACTGTAAGGGACATAAAATATGAATAGCCGCATTTTCAGCCACATCTCTCTGTCTCTCTCCCTCTCTCTCTATCTTATGATTTTAGATGGGTATTTATCTATCTGAAGGCAGATGTGATTTTATGTTCTTTACGAGGCTCAAACATTGCAGCACTTGCAAATAAAAATGCGTGTTTCATCAAGTGGCATTTGGGAAACTTGTGTAATGATACGTTGCATGTAACTCAGCGATTGCGACGGTTTAAATCGAGGCAATTTCAACGTGAGTCTGCCTGGTTTTTACAAAGGGCTGCTGGTAATTATTTTTTGACAAATTAGGTTTTTTAGAACCAATAATTTCCTCATCCCCTGCGAGACCTTTCTGAACATTCAGACTCAGATTGTGTATCTCTCCATGTTGCTATGTAACCCTTCATGAAGGTACTCGCGAGTGTAACCTAGCACCTCCTCATACGCACTTAGAGAACCAAAGGTAATGACCTCATATCACATGATGGATTCAAATCACACTCGTCTCTACAGAGATCTCACCCTGGACGCACGACTACCTTTAAAACACCAATTTCATGTTCTCGATCACCCACACCTTTTCTTTCCAGTGGTTCGGTAATAACATCTCGCTCTATGGCAGCGTGCCACGGACGGCCCCGCTCGAGTCGTCCTCGACGCTGGGCTTTTTTAGAAGGTGTTGTGCGGACGAGTGCATGTTCGGGGCATCGCTTCATTACACTCAGTGGCTCCATAAGCGCATGTTGGAGGCAGATTCTTTATCACCATCTCCTAATGGCCGTCCCTGCCAGATCCATTAGAGGAGCTTGAATGAGGGTACGTTGACCTCTGACCCATCCATCGGTTCACTTTCAATTCTGTGAAGGTCTTGCCCATTATTCAGGATTGACACAGAGGTGAATACAGTTAAGATTTTATGGCGTTTGCGTTTCTTGGCCTCCTCGGTGGCTGCTGACATGGCGGATGTCTGCTCTGTACACAATGACACCTTGTAATGCGCCTCTTTGGCCGATGTGCCGTCTAAACATGGATCTTATCTTAATGTTATGCTGAAGAACATTAGCTCTCTGACAACAATAAGACCCTTCACGGAGAAACAGAAAGCACAGGGGGAGACAGAAATAACCTGACAATATCTGTATGTACAGGGCAATGAAGAAATACACATGAATGCCACTGTATTTACGGCAATAATGATAATAATACTAATAATAATAAAGTATTTCTCTCTTTTTTTCCAAAATATATATTTAAACATCCTTGAAACAAGATTAATTTGCAAAAATATTTTTTATTTAATATATTTTTTGTTGAAAACTACTGATACTACTAACAATAATACAAATAATGAAATATTTATATTTGTCTGTTTAAAAAAATATATTTTAACATCCCTGAAAACAAGATTAATTTGCATGTTTAACATTTTTCTTTTTTAAATATTTTAATAATAATAATAATAAATAGTTTTTAAATAATTTATTGAGATACCATTTATACATTACAGTATATGCTTCGATATATGTATTTTGTTTTAGAGATGTTTGGATACTTATATTTGCTGTGCTAAATAAAGTTTTCACCAAAAAAGTAGATGCCATCATTTACTCACCCTGATGTCATTCTTCTGAGGAACATGAAGAGATTTTTGTTTCAAAAAATGTTTTAAAGCTGCTTTTTTCACTATACAATGAAAGCGAATGGTGACTTTGGCCACCAGTCGCTAACATTCTGCCCTTACGTTTTATTTGCGGAAAGAAGAAAAATCATGCAGGTTTGAAACAGCATGAGGGTGAATAAATGATAGGATTTTCATTTTTGGGTGAACTTTTCCTTCAATACGGCGCCAGCACCTGTAGCCGTCATGGAGCTGTAATTGAACCTTGTGCTCCGGTTGAGGCTCACGCTCCTTCGAAATCAAGACTAAGTGGGGGATTCATCAGAGACCGGCCGGGACCGCACGCTTCCTTTTCCCGTCACGGCGCCGGAGGCTGATTGGGACAAATCCTTCTCTCCCTGTGGTGTCAGGTCTCATTCAGTGATCCGAATGCTTCTGAAAGAGAGACAAATGTTTTGATTAGAGGTCCCTCTCAATGTCACCACAGAATGGCAATTTCAAATGTGACAGGCCCATCACGGAGGAAACAGACAGTGGTGGGAGGAGCTGACAGACGTCTGTCTGAGTGATCTGAAGAGGTCTGGTCTGCATCGAAGAACAGTTGAGAGACTGTTGTAATGGGCTCCTCTTTGCGAATGTATTATTTTAGGACACAAAAGAACCGATAAGCATTTGAAAGCATTTATCTAACAAAAAAATGTATTGTATACACTCACCTAAAGGATTATTAGGAACAGCTGTTCAATTTCTCATTAATGCAATTATGGTGGTGGTGTAATGGTGTGGGGGATGTTTTCTTGGCACACTTTATGCCCCTTAGTGCCAATTGGGCATCGTTTAAATGCCACGGCCTACCTGAGCATTGTTTCTGACCATGTCCATCCCTTTATGACCACCATGTACCCATCCTCTGATGGCTACTTCCAGCAGGATAATGCACCACGTCACAAAGCTCGAATCATTTCAAATTGGTTTCTTGACATGAGAACATGAGTTCACTGTACTAAAATGGCCCCCACAGTCACCAGATCTCAACCCAATAGAGCATCTTTGGGATGTGGTGGAACAGGAGCTTCGTGCATCCCACAAATCTCCGTCAACTGCAAGATGCTATCCTATCAATATGGGCCAACATTTCTAAAGAATGCTTTCAGCACCTTGTTGAATCAATGCCACGTAGAATTAAGGCAGTTCTGGAGGCGAAAGGGCGTCAAACACAGTATTAGTATGGTGTTCCTAATAATCCTTTAGGTGAGTGTAGATATACAGTATATACTTTATATATATGTTTTGTTTTGTTTTAATTTGTGTACCCCCAAATTTAAATGATTTCCTAATTTTCTCACCTTTATCCTTGTTTAAAACCTGAATCACTTTCTTTTGACTTTGAAAGAATAACAAAAGGCTACATATTTGCAACTGACAGTTTCAGTCACCATTCACTTTCATTGTCTTTTCTCCATACAATAAAAGTAAATGGCAACCGAGACTGTCAGTTATAAAAGGGATAGTTCACCCAAAAAAAATTAATTCTGTCCTGATTTACTCAACCTCAAGTTGTTTCAAGCCTGTATAAATGCATTTGTTCTGTTGAACACAAAGAAAGATATTTAGAAAAATGTCAGCAACTGAGATTTCTGGGGCACCATTGGCTACCATAGTAGAACAAATAAAAATGGTTGTCAAAGGTGCCCTAGCAATGTTTGTTTTCCTAAATTCTTCAAAATGTCAAAATATACAACGTTTGTTTCTACTATGGTAGTCAATGGTGCCCCAGAAATCTCCGTATTCTGTCTCGCGTTGTGCTCAGCAGAACAAAGTAATACGGCTGGTTATAACATGGGAGTTGAGAAATGATTTATCCCTTTAATTAGAAGTGTGTTTAATTAGAAGTGTATCCGTACAATCTCAGAGATGATAAAAGAGTCATCACTTGGCCAAGTGTGTTTGTTATTACAAGACATTTGTGCGTGCCATCATATCAGCACCTTTTTTTCATAACCCATCTGTTCATTCTGAAACACCCTGCATGTCGATTATTCCTTCTTTCTGTCTTTTGTGACGACGTTGGGTTTGAAATCCTATTACTTCCACCGCTGCCCGTATACCCGTTTTATTTCACTAGGCCGGCATTAACAACAGAGTGTTCGCACGCTTGCCATCCCAGACAATCAGTCACAGGAGTCGTACCTCATAGAGTCGGCCGCACAAGACCTTATTACCATTCCTCACACGGCTCTTAATGGACGCGGTCCTGAGGCATTCCGTACCGCCGTACAGATGGATTGACTCCGGTCCTCTCCGGTGAGCTTTGTTCCTATGAAGAGGTACTTCAGAGAGCGACATTTATTTTGATACGTAATGTTTCATGGACTTTTCCAAAGGCCATCTTTAGCTCTTTCTCGCTCGCTTCTTCACCCGTCCCCTTTCTCTGCTCTCTTCTCTCCCCGGTTGTCTGCCTTGGGCTCTCTTTAGTGTCTTTTTAGTTCTGTGTGAAAGAATCGCTCTGATATCGAAGTGGCAGAGCTTCCATCTGACCCTGGGGTCTTTCCTCTTCACTCGGCTGAGGAGTTGTCCAGAGTGATGTTCAAGAACATCTAATATAATGGAACACGAGAACTCGGGTGCAGAAAGGATAGCGGAAATATACTCAGTGGGACATTTATTTGCACACATTGGTGTCGTTGATGCGCTCGATAAATGCAAATCTAGTACTCTGAATCTGTGCTGAATGCAGTGTGCATAGTGCTCGGTCGGGGTGTAGCATGCGACTGCATCACAGCATCTCTCTACTGTTGTGTATGTTGTTGTTGTTGTTTTTTGAAGAGCCTAACATGCCCCCGCAATATAGGGCTTCAACCTCAAGGAACACGCTAGTTGTGCATTTTGTGCATTGCATCTTTAATGAGACCATTTTTGTGTCTGTGGTACAGAGATAAAATTGAGCACCTGGTTAAACTAAATAGTGAGACCTGTGTAAATATGACACGTTTTTTTTGTGCGTGTGCGTGTTTACATACCACACAAAAATGGCACATATGTTCGTTCCAACGAGTTAAACACTTCCACAAGTGATTAAACAGGAAAGGTGTTACGGCACCTAAATGCAGAACTGAAGAACAATATTCTGAGTCATTAAGTTGTAGACGAGGATTCACGGTGACAATATCATCTCACAAGATGACATGTTTACCATCTTTGTCAAATTGTTTGGCGACGCTGGCAATTGTTTGTGTGAGAGCATCACACTTTTTATTTCTCGCTTTTGCCGAGACGGATCTTCTGCCGTTCTCAATATACGAGCAACCCGAGCGGACCCCATCCATTCACGCCACGGCGCTCGGTTAATCCCTCTCAAGTTATAAATCAAACGACACACCTGTGGGCCGTGCCATCGTTCGCCAGCAGATGTTTGGGGAGTTTCGGTGTCTGGTCGTTCTCTTCCTGATAACAATGTTTTAAACTTATTCATTTCCAAGATAAAACGGCCTCCCTGGTGTAAAAATAAGCGAGTTGAGGGCCAAACTGAAGAGCCATCATCCACGCGAGCTTAATTGCTGACACAATTCATCTTGCCGATTTCCCCATGCAGCTTTTCTTCTCTACTGTAACAATTAAATGAAGGCAGAAAAGATTGCGTTTCTCTTCTGATAGCGGCTGGGGATTTGTAAGGCCCAGTTTATTCGCCACGTCTTAATTTCCTCTTGTAATGATGATGGGAACCCTGAAATCTCTTTCTTGCCATCTCACTTTTTCAACGACTGATAAAAATATGCGCACGATACAGTAGTTCTGCACTATTTGTTTTTACCAAACTTAAATCTGTACGTTTTCCGAATGACTCCGGGAGGTCGAACGGGAAGGTATTTGAGTAAAGCGTCTTGTTATATTTTCGTAGATTTGAATATATATTTTCGTTCGGTGTATTCACCTCCCCTTCCACATGAACAAGCCTTCGGGGCTTTTTTACTTCATACAGCTTTGATCTATCTTTATACTTAATCTTCATCAAAGCATTGGGAATACATTGTTCAGAGTTCAATTCCATGAACATCAAAAGAGCTCTTTTATCTTGTTAACTGGAAGGGAGCAAGGTATCAGTACCGGGGTCATTTTTCTGCAGATTAAATTTGAATTTTGAACTCTTTGTGTTACATCGCAACATAACATAATCATTATACAATATACAGTATATCTATATATGATAGATTTAAAGCAAATGGACTCGCTTTCCTAGATTGTGATTTCTTTGCAAATTCTTATGTCTATTATTAATCAATTATAATTTGTAGCCTAGTTTCCCTTAGAAACTGTTTTATGTATAAAAAGGTTCATACCCTGTTGACAAAAAACTGCATATTCAGGTTTGGTATGTTTTGATGCTGGTTCGCTGGTTTATGCTGGTTTAAGCTGGTCCTTAGCTGGTCACGCGCTGGTCCCTGGTCAAACCAGCATCAAATCATCCCTAACCCAGCATATGCTGTTTTTTTCAAGAGGATCTCTTCTAACAAAACCACATCTAACGAAACCGACAATAAAACCAACCATAAATGAAGGCCAGTCGTGTTTTAAGTGTAGCTTAAAACATCAAACACGGATTGACTCTCATCCTCACAACAAGCTGGAACAAAACTTGAATGAATAAAAGTAAGGACGCCTTATGACACGTTGCCTTTCTCTGGTTATGAAGCCTGGAAGCACTTTTTTGGAATGATTTGATGAGATCAGTGGAAAGACACAGACCAAAAAAATTCAATAATGCCTTATGATGGTTGGTTCCACGCCGAATGCCCCTGCCTCTCTTTCTGAGTGGCTTATGGGAAAAGCACAACACCCCCGGGCCCCTTCTAACTGCCATTTACAATTTTGGGAGGCCATCATCACACGCGATCCATCTTTATTTTACCCCTGCAGCTGTCCTGTTGCGTCTAATGCCTGCACAACCGGCGTATAAACATGTCCACCGTTGATGTTTTTTCCAACCGCTCTGTGTGTTTTCAACGGAGACAAATCTTCATTAGAAGTGGGGCCATCGCGCCGTAGCCAGGCTGGGGCCCATCGTGTGCCGGCTTATTTGTTTTTCCTTGAGACCGCATGACAGGAAATGAGTTTGTACATTTAGATCGGAGGAAAGATGAGCACATTCCCCCCCTCGACGCAAACAGATACACACGCTCACAAAGCCTCATCTTACATTATCCACTGTCAGCGTGCAATGTTTATTTGACTATTAATCTGCGCGAGCCAGCTGAGGCTGAAAGATCCTGTGCATGGTGATAAACAACGGCAAGTTATTATGCGTTCACTAGTTGGAAATTACGTCTCAACATTTTATCTAATGATTCAAAGGGATTCATTGCATCCTTTCAGCCCATAAACTACACCCACCCACTAAACTTCAGACGCCCCATAGTAATTCAAACGGGCTGATTCTTAGAGACGTTCTCGGGCTGAGCAGTTGGACTTTTGAAGCCCACTCTTTCAACCAGGTTATTTCAAACTTACCAAATTCCCCGTAATGATTTCTCCTGTTTTTTTAACCATTATGTCAAGGCCCCTAATGTGCATCTTTTCAAATCTGCTCCTGCGCTATCAAATGTAATTTACGCCTCCCCAAAACGTCAGTGGAGATGAAAGCAATTACCGTCTGCTTTTGGCTGTCAGCAACGTTTGGATTTTTGAGAGATTACTTCCATCATGCTTCCGTCATACAGGTGCTGGCTTCATATAAAAAGATCTGCGTATCAGAGGAGCTTTATTCTTGAATCTGTCTCAGCGTACGCTTTAATTTGCACTGTGGGAGTCAAACTGTGAGCGAAAATACCACTTTTTAATTGCTTTTAATGAGAAAAAATTATAATTTGCAGGTAGCATATTGACTCCAACCCCATGACAGCCATTCTGAAGTTTTTGATGCCTCTGACATTTTTTGACCTGAGTTTAATAATGTTCAGGTTCTTTAAGTAGTATAAAAGAGCACATGTTGTTCTTCATCACACGTTTCTGCTAAAAGAGCTTGTTTTTCGTGTACATGCATGTTTATTTTGTGCAATCTTCAAGTTCATCTCACACATGAGCACGGAGTGAAATCTGTCTCTGCTAATCACAAAATGAGCTTCTTAATGGGATCTGATCTGTAGTGATGTCAGTGACCCAGCTATAGACCCCAACCTTCTCGGCAATGAATGAGATCTCCAAGACCAATTCATTTAGAGCTGACCCCAAATTCAAAATGAATTATGCATTCATCAATCTGGAATGATCTTTAGGGGATGTGTAGCGGATGGGTGTGATCCACCTTTTCAAATTGCACTGAAAATGAAGGTACCAGCTGTCAACTTTATTTATAGATTTGTTCATATAGTTTAAAGGCCGGTGGTGAAAATTATTTTTATATTATTTAATATTTTCTTATTTCGCAATGTTTAATTTTTTTATTCAGGTTTAGACTTGTGTGGGAGTCAGGACGCACATAAAATGTATGTGGAAATTGGTGTAGAAAATGTGTAAAAATACTTTTTACGTTTATTGTACTTTTTTTAAGAAAAGGAAAAAACCCAGTACTTTTTAAATGGTTAAATACTGTGTCGACAAGCACTTTTTAATACTTTTATATATTTCCAAAACCCAATTTTGTTTCTGCACAAAATTTTGATTTTTTATTTTTTTTATATATATCTGAAGGACCCCCCATAACCTATTATGGGGGTCTCTTATGCCTCATGGGGGGTCCTGGATGCCCCAGCATCCCCCCCCCCAATTCAAGCAAAATCTATGGAGATGCAAAAAATTTGAGATGCAAGGTTTCAGAAGAATAGCAGCGATATCATACTTTACATTCCAGCTATTATTAGTCATTTACTACTGTTAAATTACATTTATGAAAAAAAAATACAATACTGTTAAAGAATAATCTATTATATGGGTGTAAAAGATGTTTATCTACGTTTATTTTCACTTTTCTTTTTTTAGGTAAACCTTAATAGGGATTTCCACTGAACCAAACACGACACAACAGAACTACTTTCCAAGTTGAAATCTCTTTTTTTGGTTATGCAATCCCAGTTTTGACCCAAGTGACTAAATCCTAAAAAACAAGCCCAATCCACGTACATAAGTGTTGCTCCTAGTAAGAATTGTGCCTATTACCTCGCATCCTTCAGTCACCTCGCATGCGTCATCTTTTTTCTTTGATTGAAAATGTCCTCATAGCGGTCGCCAGCAGGTAAATCAACCACACACATCCCACACCCTGAAGGCATGCTGTGCTAATATTCCTTTTTTCCTGATAAAAACGAAAAACAAATCAAATAAATTAAATATAGCTTGTCAGTGGGCAATAACAGTCGGGCTTTGAGAGCACAGTACTGCTGATGAATTGTTGATCCTCTCCACACACTTCTGCTGCATTGTCCAATTAGTGATTGCACAGCAGATAATGAAGAGCGTCAATCAAGCCTCGCATCTTCCAGCCAAATGCCTCGTGCAGATTAGCGAGGGCCACGAGTGATTGGCAGATATACCGACTGAGGCTAGAAGTGCCACACGGGCCCCCACGGGGAAGGATGCGGGCATAAATCTGCCTGTCAATCAAGTAAAGCTCTTCCTTGAGAACGCATCCAGGTCAAGGTTGTGAGAGCGATATAAAATAGATGAAGAAAGAAGTAAATATGAATACATGACAGGATAATGCGAATCCAGTGTGAGATTGTGATGAAAAATAAAGAGGTTCTGGCTCTGTGGAAAATGAGGGGTTAAGTCTGGCAACAACGAAAGAAAAATGGATGGATCAAGAGCTGTTTTTATTACTTCAAAAATGCATTTGGGTAAATAATGTTTTATACTGCTTGTGCTTGGCTTTGTGTATTGTCTCATTTGAGACAGATTTGTCTATTTTGAGACGTTAGTCTGTTTAAAGCGACAGTTCACCAAAAAAATGAAAATTCTGTTATCATTTATGCAGTTGTTTTAAAACAGTGCTTGAAACTTAACAGTTCTTGGCCACCATTGACCAAAATAGTGGGAAAAAATACAATGTTTCTAAATGGTGCCCCAGAACTGTTTGCTTTCGTACATTCTTAGAAATGTCTTCTTTTGTGTTCAGTAGATGTATAAAGCATTTGATCCCATTATGGTAGTCAATGGTGGCCAAGAACTCACTTGTTTGGTGACGAGCATTCTTCTAAATATCTTTGTGTTCATCAGGACAAAGAAATGTATACAGATTTGGAACAACTCGAGGGTGAGTAAATGATGATCGCTTTAAGTGAATGGCATTATGCAGAGCAGATGATGTTCAGATAAACACTGGATTCACTGGATGTGACTATGGAGACAGAGTCGATTGATCTGGCCATCAGCACTGGCACAATTCAATCAGGTAGCATTCGGATCGGGTATCATGTGGGCTTGAGTTTGCCCTGCTTCCAGAGTCTGGATTAGTTGAGCTCCAGCAGCGCCGCGTCAGTTATTATTCCTTCAAATAATATTGTGTGTGAGCCAGCAGGTACGAGTCTTACTTGTCCATCCGTCTTTCACAATGGGTTTTTTTTCGACTGAGGCCACACATGTAGTGTATGGTGACTTGTTATTTTACCCAGCATCACTCCGACTGCACCTTCTGTAATTAAGTTTGGGAGCGAAATGGCAAACTGTACTGGTAATAAACAGCCAGGATTAGGAAACCGCCTACGTGTGCAATTGGCTGAATGAACGCTTCCAGTACATCATGCCCTGTGGGCGCTGATGAATAGAGGATGAAGCTTAAAGGGATAGTTCACTCAAAAATGAAAATTCTGTCATTCTAAACCCGTTTGACTTTATTCTGAAAAAATGTTAGTTCTGGAAGAATATCCTGGTCACTTTATCCATATTCTGAATGAACGAATGAATGAAAGAGGCATTTGTATAGCACTTTAATGTGTATTGCTGTACACCCAAAGTGCTTTACAATCATATAAGGGGGGTCTCTCCTCACCCACCACAAGTGTGCAGCATCCACTTGGATAATGCGACGGCAGCCACAGTACAACTTAGTTAAATATAGTACAATGTAATAAAAGTGAGGACTGATAATGTTAATCTCCAAAAATATGAATAATAATAGTAATGAAATAATGTATGTTTTTAATGGATTCCTGAGAGTGCTTAAAATACGTAGCACTGTACGATTCATAAACAAACAATTGATTTGAGTCAAATATATTTTTAAAGAATCATAAACAAAATTGATCAGATGAAATGAAATTTGGGAGCAGTTTTGTGATGTGTTTCCAAATAAAATGGACTACTGACTGAAAATAATAGAGTAGCATAAAAAAGTAGGCAGGTGTTGTGGCCAAGCTCTCAAAATGATGTCATAAAAATTGCCATTCACTCACATTTTTTATAAAAAAATACATAAACTATACATAGGCCTATATACTTTTTCTGCTTGCATGACTGAATTGTTCATCACAAAACTAGCAGTACTCAAAATAAGGTTGATTTCACAGACTTTAAAGGTCCAGTGTATGATATTTAGTGGGATCTAGTGGTGAGCCTGCGAATTGCAACCAACGGCTTACTCCACCGCTCGCCCTTCCTTTTTAAAGCACTGCGGTGGCTGACAACTGTTGCTTAGAGGTATGAGTTATAGTATATCGATGGGTCAAATGACCTAAAAATCCCTTTTATACAAATAAAATAATTGCACCAGATAGACCTTGACAAAGGTAACATAAATTTTTTTATACATTCTCTATGTTAGGCCCGTAAGACCTATCGTTTCGCACAGTCATGTGACCACGATAATATTGAGACCATTTTTCTATTGCGATAACACGATAGCGATAATATTGTTACACCCCTAATGACTAAAAATGCTTTATTATGCATATCGGGCCAGTCACTTTACAAAGGAACATATAATGTGTATCCCTCTTTTTACCATTGTGTGTGTTTGTGTATTACAAAAAAACATTATGTTCAAACACGTTCACTTTAAAAGCCGTTTTTAAAATATAGCATTTTTGAGCTCCCAAAATGCTGTTGTCATGTACACGAACAGCTTAAACGCTTAAAGTTGTATCAGTTTTAGTAAAAATGGTGTAGTGTAAATGACCCCTCAGTGATCTGGTCACAGCAGTTAATAGACCACCGAAATGCAGGATTATCTGTGAATCGGTTCACTTCCTCACACAAAGAAAACACAAGACAAATACACACTTCTTTCGGGTTATTTTTATGATGCTTCTGTCCTCACTTTGGAGTTTTCGGCCCCAGTCCTCATTAACTTTTATTATATGGATAGCGGCTAGATTATTCTCCAAGCAAATGAAGACGCATACGGGCCGTGGCAGCAACATTAGCCCACAGATGCTCACCATTGCAGGATAGATACCCTAAATACACACACACGCACTTGTCGGCCAGAAGGAAATGAGGAACTGGGGAAATGGATGGCGAAAGGTAATATTCTGTCATTAGATGTGTGTGTATATTTCCAGCGGAGTTGCTGTGGAGCCACTGATTAGTGTTCTCGAGTGGTTATGCCATACTGCCCCGAGAGTCATTTTTGCCATGACTCACAGAGGGTGAGTTTCGAGAGCGCCGGGCTGTCACGTCTCTGTTATTGCCAGATGAAATAGAGCAGGGGTTTGTGGACTGCTAGCTCTGTTGGAGGGTAAACAAATTACCACAGAGTGAGATGAAAACATTACAGAGACCATAATGATCCCCGGCTCATCAGTTTGAGTCTGTCTATTCCCCTCACTTAAACAAGCGTACGTACCCATAATCCAATCTGTCTAAAGGGACTGCTGAACCCTGTCAAGGTGTGAAGAACAAGTGTAAATAGTAGAGGCGGAGGGGAAACGGCAGAGGTTTGGGGTTGACTGTTGCGCTTAAATGTGATGTGCGTCATTTCGCAACTAACAATGCAAGTAATTGTTGTTATAATGGGCAGATTTACTGAACGCTGCCCCCTATAGGAAAACCTTGGCGGAACATCCCGTTCCAGATCTGAGGCTTACTATAGTTTATTATAGAATCATGTATTTTAACTTAAATAATAATGCACATCCACTTTAAGAGTAGTGCCAGTGCTGATCACATAAACACTATTGGTACGCCACTGTGCACACAAAACCAATTCCCTCAAGAGTCTTTATTATTATCCAATTACAACCGACACTTACCGACATATTTTTTTAGGGCACGTTGTTGCCAGCAAAACTAACCTGTGAGATGGAGAAGGTTTCTGCGGTGGGCTCAACACTCTCCATCCCATCTGTTTTACATCATTATAACAGCCATGGCTTGATACTTTGACACGTATATGATGTTATTATGTTGATTCAAATGTTAGGACAGTTCTAACCGTTTTTCTACAGTCCTAATACAACAGCAGATCACAGATATTACAGTAGGTGAAACTGTAAGAAAGTGGACATTTTCCAGCAGCTGGGGTGCCTGAAATAAACCGTAAAATAATATATATTTTTCTTGTAAATAGTCGTCCTTCCTGGCAATTTTACGTTTGTTTTTACAGTATTTAAAAAAAAACATAAAATCTGTAAATACAGTAAAATTCCATAAAATTACTGTTTATTTGTCATTACACGCGGATAAACTGTAAAAAAAAATATCTGTATACTCCGTATGCTCAAGTTCGTCTCAGTCAATGAGATGACAAACACATGAGTAAGTTATTCATTAAGTCAATTCAAATCAATTCACAATATGCATCTTTAGCAGCTTTACAGCGATATATTTGACAAACTGATATAGAAATAGAAACATTATATATGAAAATACAAAAATGTAGGGTGAATTCAGGTTGATTGGGACACTTTATGACACGCTGTTTAAGATTTAATGTCTGGCTCTGTCTAAATATTGTCTGTCACAACATTTTTGGAGTCAAAACTATGTGTACAAATGCACAAAAGCCTTTAGGTGGGCAAAAGCCTACATTTTAATTAACAAATGAAATCCTTGAAACTTGCCAAGCACTTTACTAACCCAACTACAAACACAGCTGGGTGCAGATAAAGCCTAGAATAGCAAGGCCAGAACTTGATCCACTTTGTAAAAACAGTTCAGCTCATCTAGAATTCAACACGTTATAGCCTAAATGCTCGAGTTGAAAGTCAAAATTGAGAGATTCAGGTTTCGTAGTCTTCAGGTTAAACAAAGACTGGTCGTGTGAAGGTAACTGTATTTTCAACTGTGCTGTCTGTACTCATCTGGAGAAAAAATAACCCTCAAGGTACCGCCTGCAGTGAGTCCGACCTCACTTCAGAATATCAAAAACTCAGTGTACAAAAACGTGTACACGCCCGGCACCCTACAAGCCCGGTTTACTTCTCCTCAAAAAGCCGCTGTGCTACATGATCTGGAATAATTTCCTTTTGTCCTGATTATGACAGCAAACAAGACATTTATAAAGACAATCAGTGTTGTTTCTCCAGTGCCAGAACCTGTATCACACCACTGCTGCGAACATTCATTTAGAATCAGCAAAACATTCATGTTCTCTCCTGCTAGACGCCATTTGTTGTTGTTTGATTGCTTTGTCCTTCCCTTTTTTATGGGAAGACCTGAAATATTACGGGGTATTTTGAAGCGGTAGTGGCGTATGAGGGACAGTGTTGGAATCTGTCCTCTACACCTCACTGATCTCCATGCGCGACTGCCTGCGCAGCTGGCAGCTTTGAACGTGCAGAAGATGAGGGAGGAGATGGAGGAAGGGTCCGCTCCGAGGCCGACTGGCTGGGCATCGAAGCGGAACGATGGCAGATGCGACCGTAGCGTCGCTGAGCTCGGAATGCGCGTGAACTCCTCCGATGGAGTGAGACCCCCCAAGTCAACCGTCCCTGTTCTTTACGTATTTCTCTACATTCCTCTTTGGCTGACCTACATGTGTTTTTCTGTCGCTTGGGGTGGTTCGGAAGAAATAAAACAGGCTTGTGTTTAGCTGTCCGAATGGACTTACCAGGTGGTGCGATACTGCAAAAAGATCTCAGGGAAGGGATTTGTTAACCTCCCAAAGCAAATCATTCACTTTTTTGATGCTCTTACATTCTGACCACACTGAGAGAAGATACAGTTTGATATGATGCTTTATGTATGTGACGTTTCAACGCATTATAGCCATAAGAGTTGCTGGCTAACTTCTACACTCTTAAAAATAAAGGTGCTTTAAACGGTTCTTCAAACGGTTCTTCACAGCGATGCCATGGTAGAACCATTTTTGGAAGAACCGTTCAGTCAAAGATTCTTTAAAGAACCATCTCTTTCTTACCTATTTATAATCTGAAGACCGTTTTTCACCTAAAACAGAATGGTTCTTTGGATGTTAAAGGTTGTTTATGGAATCATTTAGACAAAAAGGTTCTTCTATGGCATTGTGAAGCACCTTTATTTTTAAGAGCGTACACTTCCACAAAGAAAATACATTTATAAATACAATTATATAAATACATCGTAAATTAAAACATAATACTTATTATTATTCTATTTAGGGAAATCAAAGAACATTTAGTGAGGTTTATGCTTACTATACTGTTTGTGGTGTAAGACAAATACGATAAACTCAAAATTGAAAAAAAAGAAAAAAAAGTAATCTTATCCCTTCAAAAAATATGTACCCTGCTGAAAAAAACTATAGAAACCGAAAAGAAACCGAAACATAAATTCTAAAGGTTTCAATATTTAAATACCAATTAAAATACAATATGAACTGTTTTAGCCATTTCCATTTAAACCATTACAAAATATTTTTTTTTAGTGTGTTTTGGACATTATTCCAATAGGATTATTCTGCCCCACCAATAGAATCCATGACATACCAATAGACACTATTATAGTTTCCATTATAACCAATATAATTCCTAATATAACCATTGATTGTCTATTGTACTTGTCTATTGTATTTTTCAGCTGGGTAATAAAAGCAATGTAAGAACGTTTGACATTGTTATCCATTTATTTATATCAGTTTTTCACGAGTCCCAATGAATGCTATATACAGTATGAGTGAGGAAACACCTTGTCTTTGTATCCATTAGTGAACTACCATTTCCACGACCCTGGCATTGTTAAAATTGAAACAGGAATGAAATTGTGTTTGCATGAATGTGGTGGAATTGACTTTCCTGAAAATCTCACTAGAGAACCTCTAGTTGATTTGAAAAAGCCAGAAATCTGTGAAATCTGTGAAAGTGGCTGGCAGCGATTTATTTGAAGTTCTGCTTTTTGTTGTTCATTTTAATAGCAGTAATAATTACCTCTCATCATCAAAATTAAGTGTGTTGAAATCAATCCAGAGAGGGTTAAGCATCTCTTCATCAGACCCAATTGTGCTGTTGGCCAGAGCTTCAGCTCATAGAGTGTTGAGGGTTTGAGGAAAGTAGGAGCTTCATAGGTTAACAAGTTAGCCGAACGGAAAAATAACAGCAGGGTTCATCAATGACTGCATAAGACGTCCCATAGGAAGGAAAAATCTGAGATCTCTTTAGGTTTCATCCCTGCTGAAAAAAAACATTGAAAACATCAAAGAAATTCTAATGGTTTCTATTGGAATACTCTTACAACCAAATGGCTTTTTTCCATTAAAACCATTACAGCATTCTTTTTTGTAGCGTGTTTTGGGACTTATTTCAGTAGGATTTAACTCCCCACCAATAGAAACCATCACATACCAGTAGACACCATTATAGTTTCCATTAAAACCAAACCAATCCCTTTAAAACCATTAAAACCTTAACAACTTCTTTCATTTGAATTGTCTTCAGCAGGGTCTGCCAAGACAGGAACCAGTTTAGGTGGAGCACAAATTGAGATTTACTTCAGTCTCAGAATTCAGGCATTTTAATAATATCAAAATATATTTTTTTACAGCTCTGTAGGCCTTACATGTCAAAAGTTCCCTGCTGAAAAAACAATAGAAACCCAACAGATACCGTTACAGAAATTCTAACAGTTTCCATTAAATTACCTTTATGAACCATTAGCTTTTTCCATTAAAACCATTATAAAATTCCTTTTGTAGTGTGTTTTGGGCATTATTCCAATAGGATTTAACATCCCACCAGTAAAATCCATCAAATACCAGTAGAACCATTACCGTTTCCATTAAAACCAATACAAATCCTTTTAAAAACATTAAAACCATTTTAACTTCTATAATGGTTTCCATTGTTTTTTTCAGCAGGGTTGTCATACTTGTGTCTGAAGACAATTTATGAGAAACATCCGACAGAATGTTAAAACTTAAATTAAACATGAAATGTGTTATTCGGATGATGCACATCTCGTTGAAAAACAAAACGCTTCCGAAAAGAAAGCAGGGCAGCTCAGAAAGAGAAAGCTTTCTTCTACGCTCAGTATTCCTCGAACATGACAAGGCAAACGGAACCCTGACGTCGCCTGGAAGCAAAACTGCTGCGATACACAGCAGCGAGATAAACTCCTCAGTCTAAAGCCAGCGTACCTGAGTAATATACTGAGCGCTATCAGAGCAAACACACACACAAACATGCTCCTACAAATAAAGCAGCTCACAACAGCACGGAAAGAAAGATAGACCGAGTGAAAAACACAGTGTTGGGCAGGCTAGCCTGCTAGGCTTCAAAGATGAAGAGCCCAATAAATTCGTAAGAATTCAGAGTGCATTTTTCTGTTGTTGATTTAATAATGGCTTGTTGGGGTAGCAGACGTTGGTGTCCGCCAGGGAGAATTTGTATAAATCAATCTGTGAACTCGTGTTTGGCTTTTAACAAGACATTCATCACTGTTTACTGCAGGCAGGACAGAGGTATGACTGATTTGTTTACTAATTCATGGAATCCGTAGCATTAAAGACGTCCTTATGTACACTGGCACATTAATTATTTCCGCCCCTTGTTTAATTTAACATCAATCCAGGAATGGCATAGTTGTGGATATTAGCATTTCTGGCTCATATACGTTTACACAACTAACTAAACAGTCAAATGTGTATACCCTGCATAGACAAACTGTTATATTACACATTTATACAACTTAGCCACTTCTTGAAAATGACTAATTGTCATGAAATTGCGTTGTGTGTTGATGTAACCATTACCCTTAATTTTATAGTACATGTATTTTGGTACATTAAATCAAAAAATCAAAAAAAACTTAATTTTAATCATTTATAATTGCATTCTTAATTTTAACAATTATTACCCCCAAGATGGATTCAGGGGGGCACCGTTTTTGTGGCATTTTCCGAAAAAATATGAAAAATAAGGCCACCAACCATAAGAATTGATGTTCCAGCATTGAAAAAAGAATATGTTTTTGTTTTATTAAAATTCTAAGATTGTAAGTCTTTATTAAGGGGACACAAGGGGATGCAAATGGGGCTTACAACAAAACTTTTAAGAACAACTGTTTTATATACAGTACATGTAAACATATCTAATCATAATTTTGACTAAGACACAATTTTGGCCTCACATGCACAAGCTCTCTTTATAGACCATGTGAACAACAAGCGCAAAAGCATTCAGAAGCAGCTTCCTGTTGGCCAGAGAGTACACGTTATCCAAGAACTACAGAAAACCTAGAAACCTAGGCCTTCAACTTTTTATTATACTATCGACTTGGCAGTACTTTTGACATCCCTACAGTAAAGTATAACTAAGTTAGAAACACATACACATACACACGCGCACACACACACACATCAAGAAATGGAGGGGGTGGTGAGTGTCCCACGGTAGTGAGTATTGATTAACCAGTACACTGAGATTTACAATGGAATGAGCAATTTCAGCCATCTTCTCCAATTTTAGATAGCTACACATCAGGGAGAACTGCACAGTTCAACATGATCTCTATTAAACAGCACTGCCAGCAAGATACCCGTCATCTCTCCACTTAGACAGCTCAATGCAATATTGATAGCTGATATGTCAAACCGTTGTATTCTTGAGCACGTATGAGTGCACATGCGTTATGTTCCCCCGTTGACATGTTGCAGTTTGAAATGGAGCACATTTGTCTTGTAACTAGATTCGATTTGGAGACAGAAATCGTATTGAGGATGCTAAAAGCAATTGGCTGAGTTTGCGTAAACAGCGAACCTGATAGTGTCTGACTTGATAGAACACACAGCACAGGAATGTTACTTGTTGAACTTCGAAAGATTGGCATCCAATAATACAGACACACTAGAGTTTAAAGTTTACACAGAGCTCCGAGTTTGTCCAACCCAAGGTTATGATAGTTTGCTTAAGCTTAAATTATTCAAACATTTCTTAAATAATTGAAGTCTTGGAATGGTTCTGTTTCAGTCGCTGTACAGATGCTTAAATCATGCCTTAAAGTAATAGTCACCTTCAAAATATATATTCTGACATCATTTACTCACTTGTCATTTTAAACATGTGTGATTTTCCTTCTTCTGCCAAACATAAAAGCTATTTTGAAAAATGTTGGTAACCAAAAACCGTTGGTCCCCATTGACTTCCATTGTATGGAAACAAAAGCAATACAAATCAATGGAGACCAACGGTTATCTGTTACCAACATTTTTCAAAGTTTCTTTTGCTATATGCAGAAGGAAGAAAATCATACAGATTTGAATTGACAACAGTAAATGATGAGTAAATGATGAAAGATTTTTCATTTTGAAGGCCCACTTGTATTCACGGGCATACAATGTTAATTTTATTTGTATTCCTGTTGTTGTTGTTTTTCTTTAGTATTATTATCTTATTGTTTCATATGTGGTGATTTTATTATTATTATACCCTCTGTATTTAGTAATGTGTTTATCTCTTTGTGCATCACTTTGGTATTCTTTTAGAAGTTTTAATATCAAATAAATATTGGACTAAATATTATTAGAAAAACGTAGAAAATAGAAATATTGCCTCAGCAACTGAAATGAGTTTATGTTGAGGCATTAAAATGATTGACTGAAACAAAAATAAAAACAGAAACTAAACTAAATTAAAGAAAAAATTGGCAAAAGTACAAATTAGAAAATTGGTGTGAAAATAAACATGTTTAAGGGCGCTGAGCTGTAGGTGCTTATTTCTTTGTGAGCCAATCACCTGAGCTGGAAATGTCAGAGTTGAATGTGACTCTGGATCAGGGGTGAAAGGATGTCCTGACAATAGCGATAGGCCAATGGCACCACAAGAATATGCACATGTCCAAACCTTTTACCAGCACCTATCCAAAAACCTACCTTGACACTCCCTTAAGAAGCCTACTGTGAGAGGACCTTACACATTCCAAAGACACTTCTTCTGCTACTTTTATTTTGCTTTCATTCCCTTTATATCCATAACACCCTCCTTTAAGAGGCATCAGATGCCTCCTGCTGACAGCATTCTCCAGCCACTCATATCTAAGAGTTTAGACCTTCACTCTTTTAGCGTTCTGTATTTTTTCTGTGTGCTGTTGACAGGCTGACGAAAGGACCTAAGTGCACTTCACCACTGCATCTTAATCACCCTTGAGTCCTCGAGAGCTTTTCTTTGAATAAATTCTCCAAATGAGGTCATGTAACGTTAAACCATTTCATAATGGATCTGAGCTTTTAAAGACGCCGTGTAAGTAAAGAACTGGAAAGTGGTGCGTGGCAGCAGAAGCACTAGAGGTAAACTTACTTTATCTTTGTCGTTTCAGGAGTTGAGGCGGTGTTTTCGCAGCAGCCCCAGGACTTGGTGGTGGTGGCTGGCCAGCCGGTCACGCTGCCCTGCTCCATCCCCGGTTACCACGGCGTTGTGCTGTGGATCAAAGATGGCCTCGCATTGGGCGTCGGAAGGGACCTTTCAGGTAACACAAAGTTCTGAATACAATCTACCAGACCAAAGCGTTGGAAGAAGGCAAAAGCATTTACATTGATTGCATTTTACTCTCGGACTAACAGCCAGTCCTCATTGGCTGCTTTAACAACTAAATAGGTTTTAAACAAGGCGTTTTTATAATTAAGCTTGACTTTGGTGCACAAGTTTAGGCTAGGGGTGTAATTGCTTTTTAAAAAACTGTCCATTTGGTGCCCGGCGTAGAAGAACGAGAATGACTAAAACATAACCTCTTAAGTACATTTACCGGCTAATAGCTTGACAGGTGCGTGACTCTTTCCCACTAGAATGTGCTGCTTGTTTTGCTAAGCTAATTGGTGCTAACAATCATTGGATTCCTATACTGTTCACCTATAAAACCCACTACCGGACGTTATCTACTTATATTCATGGAGGTCTGAAACAGTCGGTCGCCCTTTATGACATTTACAGTGGATTTTCTTGGATAAAATACAAATTCCCTGTTTGAACAAAACAACCCGTTGAAAAAAACAGCATATGCTGGTTAGGTATGTTTTGATGCTGGTTTGTGCTGGTTTAAGCTGGTCATGTGCTGGTCCTAAACTGGTCAAACCAGCATCAAAACATACCTAACCCATACTTTTTTTTTCAACAGGGCAGGTTGGTCACTTTGAAAGCTTAAACAAAAGTGTATATACTGACAGGGTTGGCTTGCAATGAACTGTCACATAAGAGTAAATCAATGATTCACTCCGTTTTCCCATCACGCTTAAAGCACTTGGGATACTTCCAGCACAAAGCATGACGTAAAGCCCACTTGGCCTCTTTAAAAACATCGGCTGGGTTGATCTGTAAAATTAAATATGTGTTCCAGTGGAGATCGGAGAACTGTTTGTCTTTGACCTTCAGGGGCTGTGCTCTGTGGCGTGTTGGCAGTGATAGTGGTCTTTAATTAAACCCCAAAAGATGACTTAGCCCCAATAATCCCGACCCCGTTCGGGAGCTTGTCATTATCGTGCTCTTGGGAGCCGGTCCACAGCAATGTAAACAGTGGGTGAAGGGCTTTATAATGGTCAAACGGCAAGAAAGTCGAAGGTGGGGTGGGTCGGCAATCGTGGTGATGCGCCTGCGGGACTCGCGATTATGAGAGAGGAGACCGAGAACGACACTTAACGGTACATCGGCTGCAGTTTAACAGTCACGGCCGGGAGCCGAGGGCCAACCCGATCCGAGTCGAGAGCGCCGTCCAGCTCTTTATGCGGATCAATGGCAGGCCAACGCTTGGAGGGCCGTGAAGAATTTCAATGAAGTCCCATGCACCCTCCATCTCTCTTTTTTACAACGTGCAATTTTTTCGAGATACCAAGAGCCAGCGCTTCAGACAAAAGAGCGCTTTAAAAGCAAGCACAGAGTACGGGGCGGAGTGCAAAGCGTTGACATGAATGACACTTTACGGGATAAAACTCTGCACAGCTGCTCCTTTTATCAGTCTTGCATGCGTCAACAAGTAACGCTGCGTCCAATAAAGAAAATTGACACATCTACGACTGTACTCCAAGCCAGCAGCTGCACACATAAAAAGAGGGGAGTACAACAGCTTATACAAACCCGACGCATTTCAATATCAGCCCGCTCAGCTATTCACACAAGAGGCGTCTCTGCGGCGGCTCATTCAGTGGTGTTTCAGTTGAGGACGACGTTGATTAAAATGAGAAATCTCGAACAATATGTTTAATAAATCAGCAGACGAAAGAGCGACGATTCGTATCGCCGCCGCATTCTTCATTGAGGTCGTCTCGCTTGCGGTTCTAATTAAAGACATCGGCTCAAGACTGACGCAAACATACACATAAAATAAATACCATGAACATGCCCCGTTCGCTCGTGCAAGACTAAATGTGATTCGTAGACCCTTGTGTTGTTCAAAATCTGTATATGTCTTTATGTGGAACACGAAAGAAGATATTTTGAAAAATGTCTCCGTGGTTTTGTATCCATACTACGGAAGTCAATGGGGGCCAGTGTTGTTTAGTTACCAAAGTTCTTCAAAATGTCTTCTTTTGGGTTCTGCAGAAGTTGCAAAGTATCTTCAACTGTACAGAAAACATTTCAGCCCAGTTAGAAGAAAACAGGGTGATTAGATGAAGTCTGAAAATGATAAATACAGGAAAAACGTGCAAAAATACTTGTTAAACAACTAAAGTAAAAGCAACGTTGATCTTCTCACATTAAGGCAACATTCTGTGTACAAAAATCCGCAGTCACAGGTCAACGTTAAACGTCCCATTCGACCAAATGTGTCTGATTTTTGGGTTCTCGAGGCACGACATTCAGAATCAGACAGAAGGAAAGAGATCTCTCGCCTCGGATGTAATTAACACAGTTTCTCTCGACCGTTTCCTCCGTCTGAGGCGTCAGGCAGATACACTTACTCATCTGCTCGACCATTAATCACTGCGTCACGTCTTCATTCACGGCCCTCTCCCCTTCCATCGATCCAACATGAAGACTAATCCCTTCCTGTCCTGATGGATTCATTAGCTCTAATGGGGCTATTTTATAATGTTTGCTTTGCCTGATGTGGGTTGTCTTTGAGATTCATTGTGATCAATGGCAGAGTTTTTTTTTTCATTTTTCTTTACGGCACCCTCTGCCGTGCATCGCTTGGGCATATTGTGGGGCATGCATGATTTATATAATGAGATATTCATTTAAGAGGTGTCCAGAGAGGAGATGAAATGCGTCTCGCGTCTTAGGGTTTATAAGACATCACTCGAATACTGAATATTACAGGCGGGTGGATGTAATTTCTAGATCAGTTAATCGTTGTTTGTTTATTTGACTGAAGTCATGCTAGTCCACACAGATTTTAATACAGAATCATTGTATGAAATCCTTGATGATTTCTAACTATTGAATGCAAAACTGCACTAAGACGTGCTGCAATAAAAATATAGCCTAACCAATTTTTGTTTTTTCCAAACATAATTTGTCGTTGTATAAATTTAGTAGTTAATGCACAAGCTTGTGCCAGCTTATTCCTGAGCCTGCATTGGTCAAAGCAATGCATTGTGGGATCACCTTTTGTTGTTCGATTAGTCAGGCATTTCTAAGTTGTTTATATATAACCAGTTTGATAAATTACCCAGACGTCATAGCGCCTGGTAAATCAGGAGTGCCGTTGGAAGCCAGTGCATACGTTCTGTATCCATCTGAGAAAAGTAAGACCTCAAGATTTGCAGGAAGGCATCAAGTGGCAATACATGCTGCAAAAAAACCATCAATCTCTCATCAAGAATAAACAAAGTACTGAAGCAAGTCAATGGCCATTAAAATGGCTCTGTTTGCTTCACTTGCTTTGACAGGCTGCTACGGTAAACAGTACTTGATTTGGTTACGTTCAACATTGCTGGCCTTGAGTTTTAATCCGATAGTCCTTAAGGGACGTTTTATTGCTCAGATGTTTGTCCTTAATAGCTCAAGAGATTTCAAAGTGGTGTTCCGTTTGAGTGTCTTTCCCCTTATTTAAGAGTCTTTGTTCTGAAATAAAAATGAGACAATTGTCAGAAATGAGACTATTAAGGATACAAGGCTGTAAAATAGTGTAAATTAACTCAGAACATTTTTTAAAAGAATGTCATGAAAAAAGTTTGCGTTCATATCACGATGCGTGTCTTTAGGCTTTCGTTATCAGCAAACCAATGTGCAATGTAGGGTCACATGCACAGCAGGTACATATCCAAACCACTTACATCACACAAAGTCGGCACAGACCTTTTACATAACAGCTTTTTTCTTACAAGCATCACAATACGTGTAACCTTTGCAACAGCGCTTTCAAAAACGCCGATAATTTCAGTCCAGTAAGGGATGTGGGCACAGACTGTTTTGATGGGTTATTAAATGTTTGTTTTTGGGTTATCCTGCCTCTGTTCTGTCTCCCACTCACTTAGAGAAATTAAAAGCCATATGTGGGCAGATAAAACACATTGCACCATAATCATCTGCCGCTCTCTCCTCAATAGGGGAAAATGAGAGACACTTCATGGTCTATTAAAAGTGAATGGGATCCAATGAGGCAACAGGCAATAATTGGCATTTTCTGGCACAGTGATTTCAACAGTCAGGCTCAAGGACTTAAAAGCCATTAGTCTAGAGTCCGGTCTATTTTTCACTCCTTTCTACAGCAATATGTTAAAGCACATCCCTCTTCCGAGCTTCATTGCTGGAGATTACAGTGATGGCTGCGGTAATAGCACTGCGCTAGGGTGCAGGAGCAGGTTGGATCTGAACGCAGCACTTGAAAACATATAGGTGATTTCGAAAATGCCCTTTCAATCGCATTTCTAAACAAGTGGAGTCCGTTATATAAACCTAATCAAAATCCGTGTGCTGTTTTTAAAGCTCCAAAAAGTTTGAGCCGGAGGTTCTTTTCGCAGCCAACAAGATATACCGGGGAAAGATCGCTTATGATGAGCATCCTCCAACACGAGGGTGCATGACCATTATGTCATGGAGAATTCTCATCGATGCACGGCGTAAAATCGATATTCCGCCGCCGGTCGCTCGCTGACGGGGATTCAAATGGCTCTGCTGTGGATCTAGAAGCGGGATCACTTTTGAAGGTGTAAATTTAGCCGCATGAGAAGAGGTATTGAATTAAATTGAGAAATAAATGCGGCGTGCTCCTTTCCGTGGAGGAATAAGCTGAGATCAGCTTCTAACGCTATTAAATCCATGTCTCCCATCACGATCAATTACCGTCTCGCCTTGGAAACAGAGACCGCGCTAACCCTAATAATAGCACTTTTCGAGGGTCTCGCTGGAAATTGCAAATCTCTAACAATTAGGAGTATTTTGCCTCTCGAGAGCCGTCAGAGACGTTTATATCGAGAGGCTGGGAAATGTGGCACGTCGCAATCGAACGCATCCTTTGCTGCGCGACAAACCAAGCCTTCCCATTCGCTTCCTATGCAAATCTTCCACTAATGGTCTGCTGATGTGCTTTAAAGGATTCGCTCGCCGAGGTAAAACAGTCAGGTTTCTCTGAAATACAAGTGTATTATTAAACCACAAATCACCGTTCCTGCATCAGCGGAACACATTTCAATCTTCTCACGGCCTGTGTGTTGCTTACTAAGTACTACTGCGTACGCTTGAGGAGAGTGTGTGATAGCGACACCGGCGGATTGACTCAACCTCAATCAACAAATCGTCTCACCTCCATCACCACCGGCAGAAAGTCTCACCCGGCCTCATACCGGCCTCGCACCTCTGCTCATCTTCTGTTTATTTACTGAAGGTCACCGCTGTGTACTTGCCGGGTCTTGTCTCACCTTGGCTTTTTTTAAGGTACAATCGTCAATTATTTGTCGTTTGCAGGAGAAAGAAAACAGCCCTCGGATTTAGATACTGGAGAACGTAAAGTAGGCATAGAAACGTGGCAAACAGATTTTTTTTCAGTAACACACGCTAATGAAAAGGAGACAAAAGACTTAAATAGCCTTTCTGAAGATCTCTGATGCAAATAATTCACAGTAAATACAACCGATATTCTTTGATATCCAGCGGTTGCTAACAAACAGTAAATGTTGCATCAGCCGCTCGCAGTCGCTCTCTGTGCCATTCAGGGATTACCTTGTACTGTCATGAAGTGACTAAAAAGCCAATACCTCAGTGCTGTCAGGTTAGTCCCAACTGTGCTGCAATTGAAAGACACATTTTCTCTCGCTATTATATAACCAGAAGCGTGTTCATGTTTATCACCGGTTTTGAAACGCACAACTTTATGATGTTAACTGGTGGGCTCTGTTTTTCAGGTTACGCTCGATACACTGTGATCGGGGATCACACATCAGGCGACTACCACCTGCAAATAGAGAGGGTGGCGTTGATGGATGACGCCGTGTTCGAGTGCCAGGCCATTCAGGCTGCCAAGAGGTCACGTCCTGCCCGACTTACTGTGTTAGGTAAGTCACAGAATGCACTCACAGAGATTTCTGGTGTCTGTTTGACAAATATACATCGGTATACAAAGGCCAAATGCACTAATGAGAACACTGAAATGGAAGAAAAAAGTTATTATAGTGACCCTGATATAATTAATATTCATATGATGTCAGTTTTCTTTTAAGCTCAGCACAGTTAAACCAAACTGTCAGGACAGATTACAGTCTGAGATATCTACGTTTGGACATAACTCCTATCACAGCTACTGTATTCTGTTGGAAAATCAAATGTATTTTTAAAACGAAACATTCAAAGCTTTTTTCTTATTATCTTTCATTTAATATTCACAAATGAAATTAAAATAGGCGTTCAGACTGATTAAAATGATATCAAACCATCTTTCTGTTCAGCGAAGAATGATGTACAGTATTAAAAATAGATTTTTCACTGACCAAACTCCCCTGCAGTATCGTAAGTTCTCAGTTTTAATTTCCTGCTGCAAATCTCACAGTCGCCATTATTAAACTGGAGAGGTCATTGAATCTTAATCAAGTTTTATTGGGTTATTATTCAGCAGTGCTGTTTCTGCGATATTGGGCAACTGCAATACATTGTTATCTGTGCCCAGGTTATAATAAACCAGGTGGGTTTATCTTCTCTCAAGAAAGACCAAGACCCACCCACACAGACTCATTGTGTTATACAGTATAACACAAGAACTAAGGAATGCTGAGAGAGCACTAGGGGTTTGGGTGGAGCTATGTAGAGGGTGGAGTTAAAAGACACATTTTATGTTTTTTGGTATATTCACTGCAAGAAAATTACACTTACCTGGAATCAGACTAAAACTGTAGCGCATTGTTCACCATAGACATATAGAGATGCCGTATTGACTTCATGCCAGTGGTACCATCAATGAAGTCAACTACCAATGGCACCACCATGTTGGCGGAGTCAAGATTGCACTATGAACACACAATTGAACAGATATATAGTTTTCTGGATGGAAAACACAACAACGTTTATATACTCAAACAATTTCAATGGTTTATGATCCACTATTGTGCAAAAACATTCAGTGTTCATTTACTCATTTATTGTCAGAAAATTATTTTCATGATTTTTATTATCATAGAAATCATAAAAAACATAAAAACTCGGGCTTGTCAAGCATTGAAAAAGTACTTTTTTCTGCAGGTCTCTCTTATTATTTATATGTTTATAGGGCAGTCTTGCCCTCCCCAATATGGCGGCACCCTTGACACGTCATTGCAACAGGTCAAAGTGCACACTGTGGCATCTATGTTATTAACCCCCATCAACCTGGTGACTGGTGGACATAAATTGGGAGCACCGATAGACAGATGGTTTTGTTTATGTTCATTTTCTCCTGCTGTGGTCAATAATAATTGAGCTTTAATTAGTTCTCAATGGGTTCTGATGACACTAATTATCCAGCACAAGCTCCAAAAACCAAACTCAACTTTATCTCTTTTAATTTCCTGTAAAGTTGGTCACCAAGGGGCCGGTGGCTTCATGATACGGTTGGCTGTTCATTAGTTCATTTCTGATAAGGAGTTTAAAGAGCTCGTATTATGATAAATCAAATCTCTTCTTATCTTTTATGATAGAAAAAATGTTAATGATACATATTGTAGAAGAAAAGACCACCCCTTCATGAAAAATTGCTAGTACGACATTACAAAGTATGTGCATACGGTGCCCACATTAAGAGATGAAAAATGCTTATTCTGTATTCAGCAACACAGTCGATGATGGTCTAGAAATGTTATTATGACTGCATTATATGCCAAAATGTATTATAAATGGACATGGAGGTGGAAGCAATAAATAAATAAAAATACCCCTTTAAAGAGGCCATTCATCATACACATTTTGGCAACCGTCTCACACTTTGGTGAACAGTCTCAAGCCTTTGGAAAGCCATGGGTGACCAGATCTTACAACCTCTGCTTGTGTATGCAAGCTCTGCAGCAGACAGATCTCCGGGCTGTCTTCTGCAATGTCAGGAGCTCAGCCTCAGCAGCGCTGATGACAGGAATGGGACTGTGACTCCATCTTTCCCGTATTTCCTACCTGACAGCTGAAATGGTCCCTCAGCTCCTCTCCATATCACTTCATGACTCAGCCGTCTCTCACACAGCCGCTGAACATCTGCTGAAGACCGGGACAGGTGTACTCTCTACAGGCTGAGTTCACAACAGTGCCGATCTGCCATTCTCGCTAAAGGCCCTGATATCAGACCGTGCATTGGAAAGTTCGGAAACTAGAGTTGAAGTCCTCACTCCATGAATGATCAAGTCCTTAAGACTACATTTCTGAAGCATTTTAGTTGCTGCTTGGGAGAAAAACGGATTCTTCAAAATAGTTGCTCTTTGCCATTTTGAACTTTGGGAAGATTAATGTTGCCCTAAAAACGATTCAGGTCCTCTGAGCCCCAAAAGAAACTACGCTCTGACTGTTAAACCTCTGCTTTTCACTATTTTCTCAGGACCTTTGTTAAAAATGTGATTTCTTAAAGTTATATTGGTGACCTATGGGGTAAGACTGATCACAATTGCTAGCAAAAAAGATTATTTTGTGACATGAGATGGGATAAGATGGCTAAACCTTGAACTTTAAACTTGTTGCAGAGTTGTGGGATTGCAGTGACCTCTTGAGGTCATCATTGCTGACTAAGGTATGAAGACAAGGAAAGAGCGATTCTTCTTGTAGCTGTCTTCTTACCCTTTAGGCTAATTATATATCCAGCCAGATGTTAGCCGTCCTTACCTTCAGCACTAATCTTAGCTCAAGAGAAAATGGACTGCAGACATGGAGTAATGGAAGGAGACAACCTGCTTCTGGCCTTATGAAACTAGCAAAAGGTTATTTAGTGCCGCCGAGCTTCTCATTCTGTGTTTTGCTATTCCGCTTTGGGCTCAGAACCTCTACCTTTGGGTCTTTTGCGAAACCTTTAATACTTTCTAGTATGTTTCTGTAGTTCAGCTGTTACGGCATAACACTGACAACATCAAGGTCAGAGATTCGTTTCCTTGGGAATGCACTTAGGGATAAAACGTAGCTTAAATGCACTGTACTGTAGGTTTGTATAACAACATTTGCGAAATGCACCAAACTCTATGTTTTAAGTCTCCGACCCCATGTGTTTTATTGGTATTGTCTTGTTAATGGATCTCAAAAACAGTGGAGCCAGACTACCTTCTGTTATCTTATAAGTCCTGAAATTGCCCATTAATAATATTTGCTTCGCAAGGATTAAACTTCTTGAAACACACAAGGGCTCAATGTCTCCACTCACTTCTCATTTCATTCTGCTCAAATTATTAATCATGAATTCCTAACTAATGGAAGATCAAGTGTCCTTGTGGGAAGAAGTAAATAGGTAAAGACATTTGGAATGTGCATTGCTTCGCGTTCAGATGTCTCAAAGCTGGAGCCTATCGCTTGATAAACAGCTTCAAGGCATGAAGATTATTAACTTTTAATTGCAAATCACGAGACGCGAGAAACCGCTCAACACGTGCTCAAGAATCACAGCGCATAGCGGGATGAAGATAAACAAAGGTCATCCATTCAGATTCCGTTTCCACACAGATTTATACTAGCAGCAGACTCCATATAATATCTTTGGGCGTGAGAGGATGAAAATGAATCAGTGTAAACATACATGTCTGACCTAGAAATAAAATAATAAACATTTCTTAGAGAGTAACAAATCACTCTTAAAGCGATAGTTCACTCAAAAATTAAAATTTTGTTATCATTTACTCCCCCCTCATGTCGCTTCAAACACGAATTACTTTTTTCTTCAGTTTGAAGTAACCAAACAACACTGGATCCCATTGACTTCCATTGTATGGACCATTGAGACATTTCTTAACATTTTTCTTAAAATAGAAAACACTTTAAAAAAAGGCTGATTTTTTTTACTTCTGTATTATCAAAAATGTAATTGGTCGAGCCTTTTTTTGAAAGTGTGTGGATCCTTTTTTCTATTTTTGTATATATTTGCTGGATGCACCTACAGTAACGGGATACCTTGATGTTTGGCGCCACAACATTTTCTGCTTGTCAATAAAATATTCTTCTGTGCTCCACACCGCATACAGGTTTTGAACGATATGAGAGTGAATAAATAATGCCAGAATTGTTGTTTTGGGGTGAACTGTCCCTTTAAATTCCATAACATTGTAAAATAGTTAATTCAATAAATAAAAACTAATTAAACAAATATGTCTAAGAAGCTTATTAATAAACAGTAGTCCAAAGAAAGGTCACGAATAAAGGAAAACAACATAAAAAACAAACATGAGTGGTTAAAGCTGGTCTATATCTCACTCAGTATGAACCACTGATAACACATAGAACTGTCCACACGAATCAGGCAGATGTTATTTAAATGGACGATTAGTTTTACAGGAAGTTCCACCCTGCTGGTCCATGACCTCACACATCTGTAAACACTGCTAAATGTGATCTGACAGACCGGACAGATGTTCTCCTATATCCAAACATCAGGTTGTCAGTATTTGTGATATCATTTCGACATATTGTGCAATGACACTTTTACGAACAGACACTTTTATTGTTTATTAATTCTGCTTCTCACAAACAACCGACCACATAATAACCATATATTTAGCATGACGCAGGTCCAGGTGACTTATGTGGTCTATTGGTGAAGCCGGTTGAGGAAGGAAACTAGTAAGCTAGTTACAAAGGGCTGACGGGGTCAACGCCAACCAAAACACAACATAGGCAAATGCGACGAAGTGTTTCCAGCGGTTTGTTCTGTGTCTCGCTGCTTAGTTTCCTCTTCGCGCATCTGCAAACACCACCTGAGGCTTCCAACCTCCACCCAATCCCAATCTGACCCAACCATCCATTTTCAAGCAGAGGTACCCAACCGTATCTCATAACTTCCTCTCTGTGTGGTCAGAAGCCATGACAATTCTCTCAAAAAACAAAATGAGCCTCTGTGTAATGGTCACGTCAAAACCCAGCCCCCCGCACCACCAGTGGCCCAGTACCTTTGATGCTTATTCAAAAGCAAAATGGTATTTTCCTCCCATCACCTTTGGTTTCACCATCCATGACTCCATTCTGCTATAACTCAGACAGGTAGAGTCCGTTTTGAAGGGAAGGCAATCTGGCTGGGCGTCAGTCATGCATAGAGCCGTTGAAACCTTACACATTCAGATCCTGCCAAATAGAGGAATAGAGAGCGCGAGAAGGAGATGGAGAGAGAATAGGGATCACAAAGTGTTTTCCACAGAATTCCTCTCTCCGGAAGGAAACACATTAGTGACAGCTTTGAAAGGAACTTTGATTTGGGCCACTGAGCCACATATGTCAATTGTCTCCATTTCTGGCATGTTTTCGATTGCACTTCCTTTTCTTTGTTTTTCTGTTGATCTATCAAAGCCCGTAACAGCAGGTGACTTGGGACGTCGCTGAAACAGACGGGTCTCGTTGTTGTGCCAAACACGTCAGCAGAGCCGAAACACTCTCTTGTCTGAAAACTCACCCATTCACTTTCCACCAGATTGCTTTCTCGGCAATCCCAGAGTCCTCTGGTCCTCTAGCTGTGCACAGGATTACAGCTCATATCATCTTAACTCCTGCACGGTCTTGTTTTTGATGTCAGTAACTCAACTTCTCAAGCCAATGGCTGAAAGGTCCGCTTCAAATGAAGTGAGATTTCCAGCACTGCAATTACTATAGCATCAGACCCACCCTGGAAAATAAAACCCCTCTCTCTCTTTTTCTGAAACCTTGCCCATACCGGTGATTTAGAAAGCTTGTAGCTGAATCTGAAGGACCCCAGCTGATTGGACCAATGTTTCAGTCCATTTGGTTAATTGCAAATCCATTTGCCTGCAAGTTATTTATCGTTTTCTTCAGTGAGATGCTACAAGTAAAATGTTTTGTCACCTTAAGGCAGGTCCGCCTTCAAGAAATTTGAGGTTATTTTGCTGAGCAAGATCTGCTTACACTTAAAATCACGAGAGTATGTTTAAGGAAGTGTTTTCTTCAAGACTTTCAGGGTTGTCGTCTAGTCAAGCTCAGGCACTTAAATATATAATATTTACTGTATTGAGTATTACTATACACTTACATGTGCTGTAACACTAGCAGTGTATACTACATTAGGACTTTTGTATAAAAAAAATCATAAAATTCTATATTATTTCATATTTTTCATTTAAGTTTATTTAGTGTTTTAAGACATATTGTTAAGTATTCGAATGACGTTTTCATCTTAACAACATGAACAAACGTTATTGCGCATGCGCACTTTTTCTGGTACACATTCACAAACAATAGAGTGCCTGTAGATTATTACGATAACAATCAAAAGAAACCGAGAAGAACCGTTACTTGGCTAAACTTGTCTCTCCAATATTTTGAATTTAGACTCAGATACCAAGCCCAACCACTAGATGTCAGTGTACCATACGGTTTGTTTAAATGCGACCGACCTACTGGACTCATTCAACAAATTTTTATTTCATAAAATGAACATACAACAAAATTCAACAAAAAGTTAATTTAATACAATTATTATACAGTAAAATAATAATACCAATTAATATCAATATAAATTAAATTAAATATAGTAACATTCGTAGGTATCTTTGGTTATATTATTAGACACTACACAAACTGGAAGTTAACTGGGGGTCAGGCACGCACGCATCTGATGAAACGGATTTGTTTATGCTACTGGAATAATGTAAATATGCCCGACCCAGTCGGCCTTACATAATGACCGTGCGATTTCACTGTGAAATTGCTTCTCTACTTGGTGATATTTTAGTTTCGTATTAAACTCCACTCGAGTCACTATGAAGAACAGTTATGTCCTTTGCCTCATATTACAAATGTCCAGTATATCACTTTCCTTTAAAATTGACATTTTTGTCACTATTTACCGTTACTTCAAACTCTGTGACTTCCACCACGACCCGAGCAGATTTTTTAAATATTTTCCATGCAGTGACTGTAAAATTTGAAAATGACAGGAAAATAAGTTTAATGAATGTGGTCTATACAACTTTAAAAAATAAATTGGCCTAAAATATAGCTTTTTCGCAAAGTGCTAATCATGAAAGATCTCCATATCCCTTGCGGTTCTTATATCGTGATCACTGATATCATATCCTATTAATTTTATATCCTGTTTGAAAGAGTAAAGTAACACAGTGGTATAAGCAACTTTTATTTTTTGACGTTGTTGAAGCTTGAAAACACTTTTCCTCAGAAGTGTTTGTTTTAAGAATAAGGGCAATCTGGAAAATGTGTTAAATTACCTCTTTTGTGTTCCACAGTCATACAAGATTGAATAATTTGTATTTTCAAGTGTACCGTCCCTTTAAATTAGCACGTACCAATCAAGAGCCCTCTCCATTTGTTCCAAACTCTGTTCTCCTTCAAAACAACTGATGTAAAAGCCAATGCGTTCATCAGCACAGACACAAAGAAATATGGTCTGTTGGGTTTTCTCTTCAAACAGCCAAGTGGAGGGTGAAAGAATTGCAGCCCACTAGCCAGTAATTAAAGAGGAGCGATCAATCTGCGCTGCAGACCGACTCATGAGAAATCTATCGAGTGACTGCGGTAAAGCGCTAATTTGAAACCATTAGGGGATGCAGAGTTTGCAAACAGGCCTGTAATGATGATGGCTAGTGTGGCTACAGGGTTGCCCTTTGTACCGCTGTCAGACTGGAAGTGTCTGTGAAGCTGAAATTGGATTGGAACGTCTGACAAAACCTCAACCCCACAGCTCGAATAACAGCTCCTTCTTATAACCATCAGTGTCATTTGTAGAGCGTGGACACGGTCATCAATACAGACAGGCTTGTGATGGAAGAACACTATCAAACATAAATAGAGGTCTGGCGTTTGAAGTAAAAAACAAATGTGGGCCCATAGGCATGCTTTAGATCCACAAGCCGTCTCCCGGAAATGTAATTCTTCGGATCCGCATTGGGAACTTAAATAGCTCTTTTGAGATTAGCACGGCAATCCTTTCTTTAATAATTGTGCGAGTCTACATTAATAACATAATCTGCCGGAGAAAAATGAATTCATGCTACAAAAGGCAGCGAAGCATGGCTGTGATCTGACTGATACGAGAGAGAAAAGAGTTCCTCTGTTTCAGAAGTTCTCCGTTCTGATCACTCACACGCTTTGAGAAAGTTACTCATAAAAACTCACTCATTCCGAATACACTTAAACGCAGTCAAATTAAATGTGCGTCCTTTCAAGGACATCCAGCTCAGAGATTTCATTCGTAATTTGAACCGTCTGCAAATGGACCCACTTGTGGAGACTAATAAATATCCACAATAACTGTCTATCTGGGTCAAGTGAGAGTCGAGACGACGTATGAACACAGTATAATCTTTGAAATCAAACAACTGTCAAAGGAAAATCACATGAATAGCGATTATTAAAACACCAAATCCGTCATCTGTCAGTGCGTTCTTACCTCCAAATCATACGATTTCAGAACACAGTTTATATTATCTTCTATATCTGCTGTTATAGTTGTACGAGCAATATGAAAAATATTATATATTCTACAATAATAGCAAACAGTAACATCAGACACGGGAGCAAACTATAATATTGTGTGGGCATCCCCCAAATGAAGTCATTGGGATTCATACCTTAAAGAAATGCTCTACCCAAAAATTCTGTCATGATTTACTTTTACAATTTGTTCCAAACTTGTATACACTTCTTTGCTCTGTTGAACAGAAAGAAAGGTATTTGGAAGAATGTTACCAACGGACATTTCCGGGGCACCATTGAATACCATAGTAGGACACATTTTAATGTAGTCAATGGTGCCCCAGAACTGTCAGTTGCAAACATTCATCCGAATTTCTTTCTTTGTGTTCATCAGAACAAAGAACTTCTACAGGTTTGGAACAACTTGAGAGTGATTAAATGATGACAGAACTATCTTTTACCATCACTATATTTAAAAGCATTTTGTTTGCTTATAAACAGAAGGTGCTGTTGAACGCAAGCATTTACATAAAACCTCAAAGAGTTAATGCATCTTCGTCCTTGTGCTTCATCTTTCAGTTTTTGGGGAGGAGATTATTAGCAAGTGATACAAATGTCAAAACGGTCAGATAATCCGTTGGTGTCTATAGCACTCAGTGTTCAAAAACTCATTTCTCCTTCCTCCTGGCAAGAGTGATTTGAGTTCAAGGCCTTTTCTTTTCTTTTTTTCAATAATTGACTATACTATATAACTAGACTATATAACTAAGATCAGTTTTAAGATCTTGCCATCTGACTCTCCTGAATGCTTTAGTCCGAGTCTATTACATTCCAATAAAAAAAAAAAATACTTAAGTTGTAATCTGTGTTTTATCCACCTCATCGCGTCGCTGACAAAACCTATTGAAAACCATTGTAGAACCCCCATCTGCTCTTCATCCAGATCATCTTCTTATCCAGCTTCACATCTTTAAAATTTCATCTGTGAGAATAATTTACATTGTTTGCATATCCCATCAAGTTTAGCTGCTCAACTCGTTTTGAAAGCTAATGTTATAAGCCGACTCTGAACCGCTTTCCCATTATTCAGGCTAATAAAAGACCTCAAAATGTACAATTTTGCACAACCCCTTAACTGTAATTATCTTTCTGTGCGCTGTGACCTCCCCTCGTTGTGTCCTTGTTCTCCCTCTCTCCTCTCTGCCAGCTGCTTACTAACTTTGATTTTCTCTTGCCCCAGATCTGTTCCGTAATGAGCGTGCGGGGCGATCGATAATTCACCGGAGTTTGAATAAAACCCGGGATGATCGGGCCTGGGTGTGTGTTAAAGAGAGAGAGCAATCAGCACCATTCATGAACCTGTTTTCCGCTGGTCGTAACGCTCCTCGCACAATATCTCCTGCATGCTCCTAGATTGCCTCTACACCCCCGCCCGCCTCGCGCCGCTATTACGCCGTTACACGTGCATGCTCGCCTTCTGATTCGCAGTGTACGATGGCTTCTACACACATACAAATCACACCTGCTCTCTTTAAAAGCAGATCAAATTAAACCACTCTGTGATCAAATCTCATTGCTCGACGCGCGGCCCGCACTGTTCGCCTCGGAATGCCATCAGACCTCTGAAAGCCGTTTCCAGTCGTACGGAGGATATGAAAAGATCTAAATTAAAATGTGCCGGGCCCGACAGTTAACCTTCAGCAGCACGTTTTTACTCAGAGGAGTGATTCGACTTTTTTTAATACTCAACACTCCTGTCTCATTCTTTTTTCTTGGTGGTGAAGACATCTGGCAGGCCTCTGCTCCTAACTGACAAAACAATGTTGCTTTTCCCGTGCAGTTCCACCTGAAGACCCGGTTATCACCGGCGGGCCCGTGGTGAGCCTGAGGGCAGGAGACCCTCTCAATCTGACCTGTCACGCAGACAACGCCAAACCCGCCGCATCCATCATCTGGATCCGTAATGGGGAGGTGCTAAATGGAGCCATGTATTCAAAGGTAAGAGACACTTGTGTACTAATGTATCGTCAGAAAAGCATCTTGGATGGTAATGCATATGTTGTGGCATCGGCAGTAAGCGCTGGGAACAAGACACTTGTCATTGTTCAACCGTGTTAAAGTCATCATTTGCTCAACCTCTTGTCATTTCAAACCTGTATGGCTTCATATCTTCTGCAGAACACAAAAGAAGATATTTTGAAGAATGTTGACGATTCACTTGCATTGGTTTCGTGTCCTGTTCAGTTACCAACTTTTTTGAAACAAGATTCTTTTGTATTATGCGGAAGAAAGAAAATCATACAGGTTTGACGTGACAAGAGCGTGAGTAAATATGACAGAATTTTTACTTTAACAATGGTTCTCTTAAATGGAACGCGGTGGGTTGTGGATGATATCAATACTATTTAATTTCACTTTTATTTGAAAAATCACATATGAAGGTTTTCCTGATGTTCTCATAAAACGGCCACTTGTGGTGAGATCCATCTGTGTCGGCGATTGCTGGCCGCATCTGCACTCATTCGCTTTAGCCCTTAGCTCCATCTGATTGGAAGAAAATCCCTGGAAATCCAGCCTCTAACTGGAAGGACAGAGACATGTTTGTCCCTCTTGCCCTGCAAAATGTGGCAACACGAACAAACAGATGGTACGATAAGGCAAAGCCATATTGTTTTCCCAGAATGCTTTTCCCTCTTATAAAACCGATGTTTGAGCGCGTATTTGTTTGCCTGAATATTTGCACTCCGTGCGAATGCGACGTGCGTGCATCCTTCATATCTAGCCTAAATCCATACTGCCGTAATGTTGTTAATTATCTTTCCGCTGCAATCAAAACTCATACATTTTCTTCTCAATCCGCCCCTGTCTGATGGGGTCAAACTGAGGCGGAAGGCAGCGTCGGCGTATTCAAACCAGCCACATGGATTTCCATATAAATAAAGGGCTATTTCGAGATCCTTTTGGCTAACACTAGCCCTCCCTTCACCTGATCCAATTATTGGCTGTTTTTAGAGAGCAGATAAACACCATTGATTCAGCTGGTGTAACTGAACGCTGTATTGGCCGTCAGCGCGCTCGCTAGGGGAGGCATCGCTAATCGCAGAATGAGTTGAGCAGAATGGTTCTTTGCGTCGTAGCAGTGCTGGAAAGGAGGGCCTGAGGATTGTGATGGTTGAGCTTTCTCGTATTTCTCTTCATGCCATTAAAAAGTAACACATTCAATTAAGACGCAATCTCTCGGGCTGAATAATAGGAATAGGAGAAGCGCTTACCCTTTTACAGTACTGCTTCATAATCTAGGCAAATGAAGGCCGGTCTGCAGTGTATGTCTTTCTTATGGACTGGATTTTCTGCTATAGGACGTTGAATCACACGACTTTCCTTTCTTGAACGTTGAGGTGTGTTTGGACTGTGTGGCGAAGAGTTAATTTCCAAAGAGAGATAACTCCGGTTTTGAATCTTTTTAAAAATCATATTTTTTTATTGTGCATTCCGATTAATATCAAACTGCGGTTTTGATTTAAGCCATAATAACTCAACAAATACAGCTAACTAACACAAAAAAACACAATACAACATGATAACATAATAAAAAATTGGATTTTTGGTGTTATAACTTTGAAGAGTTGGAAATAAACTTTTAGAAAATATATATCGTTTTTTTCTGTAAAACTTTGACCTGGTAATGTTTGGTGTTTATTTATCTTTAAACAAACTATTGCAAGTAAATGACATGCATTCAAAGACCCCCTGTGGTATTTTGTCTTATATGTTGTTTTAATGTTTTAAGAAAAAAACGTGTGCAAATGTATCAGTGTAAGCCATTGCTGAGTATTTTCTTCATAAAACCGCAGTTTACCAAAGACATAAAAAAAAATGCGGTTTGAAACTACCTCTTTTTATGACACCATAACCCTGCAACCAATCACATCAACACATTTGACCCCTGTGGATCGACAATTTGAGGCATAAATATGTAAAGACGGCGCATAGATTCGGGCTAAATTGATCGCTGCACTCGGTTTCAGTTTAAGCAGCATCTGGAAGTGCCGAATGCGATTGAGTGGAGGTGGGGCACATTTGTATAGTCATGTATTTGCGTACCGAATGAAGCTGAGCTGTAGAGTTAAATTCAAGCTATTTTAAGGGGCGATTCACATTTCGCGTCTAAAACCGCGCGCAAGCCGCGCCGCTTTCTCATTACCAAATGGCACTCTGAAAAGTTAAACTATTTTCAACTCGATGCGGCGCGTGTCTACATTTAAAGTAACGTACTAGCGCGCGCAAACACGCGAAATGCGAATCGCCCCTAAGGCGATTGAAATATTTTTTTAAAGAAAAGACCGTTCAGATATGTCATTTTGATTGTCAAAGATTAGTTGTAAGGGATCAAATTATTGAGCACAGGGAATCTACAGTAAGTAACTGGCAGCCTGCTTCCAGAACGACAGGATTTTTTAACATTGCAATCACAAACACCTTGTTGTGTCATCCGTCCACAGCACCTTAACTCAGCGGCAGCACGTGTTGTACATCCCGCTCCAAAATCCCTCAAAACGTCCTCCTTTCCTCCCTCACACGACTCTCAAATTTAATACCCCCCCAAGACTTCCTAGATTTCTGTACAATTAGTGGAGGCTTTTAAATAGTAATGCCCACCATGAGAGAACATTACGATATTTCAGACAGAGTTCTAATTAACTTTAGTATCAAACTGTATGCGTCAAATTGTTTCGCATTGCTGAGGCAGGGAGCACGCAGAGCGGCTCCGCAGACACGTCACATTTCTCGGCCAAATTTAGCTTCTCCTGTTAATGTACGAAACATCAGCGTGCCTCGCCCCCTCCACTTCTCCACTCCCCACCCTCCTCTTAATTAACCTTCTTGCGGTTTTGCCACTGAAATTAAAAGTGGGAGACGAGAGAAGCAAAGAGGCTTTTAATTAATTGCGCCGTAAAATGGTGGAAATTAATCAGAACTGGAGGTGCAGGATTAAATTAGTTAATCAAAGAATGCCTTTTCACCCCGGGAACAGAAGCAGAGCTGTACGATATTTTTGAGCGAGATGAAAACAAAGCGGCAAACACTTATCTCTCTTAAAGTGAAATTAATATCTGGTAATAGGCGGCGAAACGCTTGGATGTGGCGGCGCTCGATTACCGCGGTTGATTTGAAACACCTCACGCCGACGGGCCGTGTTTGGAAACTCGACGAGGGACTTCGCAGCCTCGTGCTAATGTCGCCTGAATTATTTGCATTAGCGTGCCTCCAGGTCTGATCACAAAATCATTTTTTTCCACGGATGTCGACGCTAATTTCAACCCATTTTTATCCGCACACTTCAAACGATGTTGACTGACATTCGCTAACCTTTAAGCTTACTAAATTGATGGAGTAATTCAAGTTACGCGCTTTCAGTTCTGATTTTGACATTTGACAAGACACAGGCCTATCTAACATACACATTGAGCTGAAGAATTGTGCCCGGAAACAGAGACTGGGTTTTGAGTTCTCTTCGCTCCCCGTTTCCACTGCTGACATCCGTCAGGCTGCACCACCAGAAATTATCTATTTGTAATTTGGAGCTATTTTAGGCCAGGCCCTGGTTAAGTGTTGAGTCCTGGGCTGTTTCAGGCCCCATTCAAGATTAATGACTTCAGACAGGCCCTGAGCAATGAGAGAAACAATCCGGACTGTGTCAGGCGGGATATTACATTGACACATCCTGTGGCTGACAGTTTGTGTCTCTCAGCTGCTGAGGTGAGCACACGCTCCGAGCAGCATCAGCGTCACGCTCACCGCTCACCACACTGACAAACACAGTATAGGTGTATGTTCGGTTAAAGCCTTTTAGTGTCATCCCAATAAATTCAGTCTTGTTGTGAATGCCTGTTATTTTTTGGAGGGGGGGGGTCGCTTGATTGTGCACATAGTGATTAATTTATTCACTCCTATATATTTTTTCACGATATCTTTTATGTGAACGAGTGGTTTTCTATATTTATGTAGGAAACTCTCTAGTCTACAAGCTCCATTTTCTTTTGAAAATATGTTTAGTATGTGTTTTCTGACCTTTCAAAGACTTTAAAAATTATATTTTAACTAACCATGCATGAGCATGATTTTCTCCGAGATGCAACCATGTGCATGTTGCTTGCATGTTATCGTAGCAAAGTTTGTAATGAACAGGCAGTAAAATGCGACTTTAGTTAATGATATATTGATAAATAACTGGAAAAAGCCCAAATGACGTGTTAAAACTTCTGAGGGACTCCGAAACACCCTCAGACCCATATAGCAGTGGTTCTCAACGGGGAGGCCGGGGCCTAAAAGGGGGCCCCAACAGACATCCAAGGGGGCCCCCAGATGACCAATATTTAAACATTAGCATTGAAATACATAAAAAACAAGATTTGTCTTATTATTTGGCCATTTTATAGTTAAGACATGTTTTTCCAGTTAATATTAAGCTCTGAAATATTTTATGAGTAGTATTTTATTGATACTTTGTCATGATTATCTTTGTTTGTTTATTATTTTCTTTATCTACTTATTTTATATGTTATTTTCTGTAGCGCTTTGGGTGTTAGAAAAGCGCATTACAAATAAAATGTATTATTATTATTATTATGTCTTTTTCCCAGTAAAAAGATTTATATAGCATTTTATTAATTTACCAGAGAAACACATTTGCATAATATATGAAGACTTAAATTACAAATCAAGTTTATTTTCCTTCCTCCACTGGCAGATGGTTTATTTTTGTCTTCTTTTATTTCTCTTTTAAGCACAGACCTTCGTTTTTGTTTGCCACCGGAGTAAGAAAAGTAGACTGAATTCACGTATTCTCTTATCACGTTTTACTTCCCATGTAAATTCATCATTAGATTTTTTAATTAGAGCTGAATTTCCGCCTACGGTTTCCTTAGTTTCAAACGGACCACAAAGCAACGGCCAATGAGCGCCTGCAGTTTAATTAACGTTACCGAGAGCGTGACGTGCTATGCATTAAGGATTATCCGCCTCCTCTAAAGCCTCTTTTCAATGCCCTGTTGTAAGACGGGTAAAAAGCCTCTGGCTTTACTGGAACTGTTTTTTTTCACCATGGCCTCTCCGGCACCATAATAATACATTCTCTGAGTGTTTGAAATACATGCCTCTCTGCTCATTTTCCTTCCTCTTTCCTCTCGTTCTTACTCCACCGCTATTCATTCCCTGCTCTTTCTCTCGAAGATAGTGAGTGTGAGGTTTCATTACAATATTTCAAATCGGTGGCAAAAAGAAAAAAAATGAGTAGGTAATTACTACTATTAGCACACTCCTGTCAACATCCAATGACACGACTAACCATTAGCATGTAACTATTATGGCTCAAAAGTACATTATTCTTCTAGATTCTTTGGGAGTGCTGATGACATTAATACATGGTCTTACAGAGACACAGATGGGGTCTCGACTCGCCTCCCACGCGAGCCAACGCTTCTGGCATTAAAAAGGCCACGAGAGCTGCTGTGGGGGCTTGGGGACATTTTGTTGGAACAGATAAAAGCAAGAAACTCTCTTGTATAAATAAAAGATTATTCTACAGAACTGTTTGGTTACGCGGGAAAGGCATGATGTACATCTCAAAAGCAATGCGTATAAATAAGTTTTATTGTTGCGACAACCTTTTCTTCTGGAAATTCATGACATCATTACTTTAGCACAGGTCGGACTGTAAACCTTTCAGAAAATACTGATAGTATACAGTGAGGGAGTGAGAAAGCGATAGAGAGAGAGTCAGCTGCTAAGTTTGTTTTACTTGCAATGTTTTCAAATGCTGCCTTTGAGGGCACATGCCCGCTTAGACAGTAGGCAGCATGCCAGCTTACTTCCTTTTGGGTAAGACACATAATGCAGTGAAAAGTGAGAGTTGAAAATGGAGAGAGTGAAATGAAAAATGTATTGTCTATCTCCCCTATAAACAACAATCCAGCATCGGTGGATCCCGAAACAGCCAATTTATTCTGGATGGTGACTGTTGTTTTATCCTTGTTGGTTATCTCTCCGACTCTCTGTGAGGCGTTGTGACAGAGCGCAGATTCTCTCAAGCGCTTCCAGATGGCACTGAGCTGTATGGCGGACGGGCGAGGCCCAGCACATACTACGACCACTGGAAGACATGTGACATGCTACGTGCCATAGCGTTACTCTCCAGCTTCACAAAACATGTGGGTTTTTTTCCCGAAAACATTCGGCCCGTGTGCAGAATCCCATCAGCAGAGAGCCGACTGTTTGTCTCCATTTCCCTATGGGCAGCTGGGAAAAAGTGCCATGTTGAATCATGGCCCTGGGGTTAATTTTAAATAATGGTGTTTTGTGTTATCCCTAGTGCCGGTAGGTTTGCTTTGAACAACAAAGAAACTACAACTACAGTAAAACTTAAGTTTTACTTTTGTTCCAGGTAAAGAGCGTACACCTCTATTGTTGAATACTACACGCAAAGCAGATGTCTACGGTGACCAAAAGTGTACAATATTTGCACACCCAAAATGAATATTCTGTCATCATTTGCTCACCCTCATGTCATTTCAAACCTGTTTGACTTTCTTTCTTCCGCAGAACATAAAGGGTATTGAAGAAAGTGGTAACTGGCACCCATTCACATTACTGGTTGGTGCCGGCGCTTATATTTTATTCTCTCGCTAACATCCATACCCGTCTATTTTGCTCTTCCCGTAGACTCTTCTTCGAGACGGGAGGAGAGAGAGCACGGTCAGCACCCTCTACATTTCAGCCTCCAACATCGAGTCCGGTCAGAAGATCATCTGCCGAGCCTCCAACAAGGCAGTGCCCAACGGCAAAGAGACCAGTGTCACTATCGACATCCAGCGTGAGCGATGCCACACATTTGCATATACTTTTTAATTTGAATGATGCAAGAAGCCACCTCATTATTTCTTAAAGGAATGCAGTGCTTTCCTCCGAATTAAAACCCTAAATGCATAGCGATCCTCAAAGACCACTTAGATGTTTAATATTGATGGTGAAACCCTAATTATCTGCTGGATTCTCATAATTAATTTAGATTTGCTCTTTCTGGGAGTGACATTAGGGTGAGCCGTGATTTGCGTCGCGAAAATGACACCAATTTGCAAATCCTCTTGAGATTAATTAAATTTTCTGCTATTGTTCACATAAAAAAAAAAGAACAATGACGTCGGCTCATTGTTTCCTACCAAAACTGAAATCGTAAACTCAGCACAGTGAGATTAAATGAAACTTAAATGATTTGAAGAACGAAGGCCACAGACAAAAAATAACCCTAAATACGCATAAGCGGACTCGCATTCCAGATCCAGGTGTGCTATTCCCAATAATCAATGTATATTCCACAAATGAAATATTAAACAAATCTTTTATCAAAATGCAACACCTTGCTCTTGCATGAATCCCTCCTATGTTTGTCCCCAGAAGAAACCTCCAGGTAGAGGTTGCAGAGAGCATTATCCAGTTCTTTATTGGCACTGCTTAAACCCCCATCAATAAGGTTAACTATCATTAATAAAGTAGAACATGTTATTTAGTGACCCATTACTGGCGACAGCTCCATTGTGCAACTTTATGCATCACATAAGAATGTGTTTTGAGGTGCCGGACTGGGCAAAGAAGGCATTAGAAAGGATTAAAAACTGTCGGGGTTGCACACCGGTCCGAAAGCTCGCTCGGACGTGTTTGTTATGCAAAGCAGCGGGCAGCAGATATGGCATCTGTAGAATAGCTGATGTCAGAGGCGGTTTTGAAGAAGTGTGCACAAGCAAAACAGCTCTCTCAGTACCGGATCTCTTTTAGAGTGCAATCCAGATCACATTTTATCCCAAATCTAAAGGATATATATGTCAGAAAATATGATGTTATATTTTCCATTGAGAACATGAAGCCTATTCTTAATGAGGACATTCCACAGACTTCTATTGTTTTAAACACAGGTAGTTATAATATAACTTCCACAAAACACACTCTGTCCCTAACCCCGAAAGACAAAAAATGACTATATTTTTGTATACTGTTTTTACAACTGATGATGTCCACACAGAGAGGTTTTACCTACTTGTGGGGACAAAATACAGTTAAATAGGTGCGGGCAAGCACACAGATGTGTAAAAATGTAGAGCCCATTCCAAAGTTTCATTGAATCAGCATTTCTAGATGTATTGTGGTTATTTCAGTCAAGTGTTTGTTGAATTTCAACAAAATCAAACCTCAGGACATCCAACAGCAATGTGAAAGACTGACAGCATGACAAGACACGTGAAAACTATGATACAAAATTCATCACATAAAAAATGCATGTACAAATATTACTGCTGTGTTACTTAAAACCGAATATAAACTAAACAGTATTTGAGGTCTGGAAAAAATACAGAGATCTTTTATGTTATTTTGACCTGTTTCTCCAGTTTTCAATATTCTGCAAATATATGCCAAAAAAAAAATGTTTTATTGATATTTGGGTGAAAAAGTGTTACTAATTCACAAGGGAAAACTAATGACCGTTTTATCTAAAGACATACCTATAAACAGTAAATCCAGAACAACTGAGAATCATTTCAAAATGGTCTCTTAATGTTTTACGCAGCTGTATATTCTGTATTAATAGACACCTAGAGACGACTGACCACATCTTCCCCTCGTCCCACTTGTGTGTGTTTTAATTAAACCACATGAGAAATCGGATCTGATTTGAGCTCGGTCACAGCAGGGCCAAATTGTCCAAATCTCTGCGCTCTCTAATTTTATTACATCCGTCCATAGAAAGATGGAAACATTTCCTCTTGCATAAAATCTCATCGTCGAAAGGAATATCCCTGGGAGAGGCAGGTGAATGCAGAACGGGCGGCGAGCAAAAGGCATAATGAGCTTTTCAGAATTACATGCAGTCAGATGCGAAGTCTGCTTTTGAATGACTAAATGAACACCCGGCTGAGTGAGGTACATTTACATTGCTCTCCTGAGCTGGAGTTCTGTCAAATATGAAGCATTAACTCTTGAGAAGAGAGCAAATAACGATGGAGAATAGAACGCGGGGACGGCGCGTTCCCCCTCTGTGTATCAAACACTAGCAGGTGTTTAATGAATAAGTTATGGCGGCATCAGCAGGTGGGACAAAACTAAGGATGCAAACTCTCATCATCTGTGATGCAGAAGGGTACGAATGTTTCCACCGGGGCCTCCTGGAGGCCACAAGGGGGCCCGCGTAGCCATGCAGATCAGTTAATATTGATGAAGGACAGATGTTTGCACAGGCACAGCACAGACATTTTGGGGTAGCTTTATGACGGAAATCTGCGGTGTAAAAATACATGCAGGTTTTATGCAGATTATTATGGTAAAAAATGTAAAAATAAAAAATAAATGTATATGAAAACAGTGTATCGTTGTATGGAGATTAAATGGAAAATGCATACAAATGTGATGGAGAGAGGCCATAAACTGTTTAAGCGTTACATTTTTCAATGCATGGGAAGGCCGACATTATGATAGCTTGTCATTGCGGTCTTAACGGTTATATGCCCAAACGTTACCTTACAGCAGCAAAAAATAATAATAATAGATGAATACGGATGGTTAAACGGAAAAAAAAGCAAATACAAACTATATCGGTCACCCTTCCCCCCTTAAAATGGGAGTAAACAGAAATACGGTACCCAGCGCCCAGACTCGACATTTAACAAAAAAATCAATAGGTTTTATTTTACCTTTTTTTCATTGTGTATATGTGTGTAGCAGGATCGATGTTGTGAGTTCAGTTGCCATGCATGTTTCCATGTACCCTGCACAGGCACATAGCGACACCGCAGACAGAGAATCAATGGGTGACCCCCGGGTGAACGACAGATATTCTTCTTTTTTGTCTGTATAAGAAAGTGACCAAAGGTTAGAAGAACTTTAAATAAAGACAGAGATCAAAGTACAATCGAGTAGAATTGAAGCTAAGTCAGGGCCATAGCTACTAAAAAGACTGTATTGCTCCGGGGCCTTTACGTCAGTTAAAATAGTTGTGGCCCTGCACTTTTGTCAAGCAATGCAAAGGCTTTTATGGTGGAATGTGACAGCAATTTCTTCTCCCTGCTCAAAGCTTTCTGCTATCACTCGAGTTTTACAGACTCTCTTTGAGCAAGAAAAACAGATTCTCCACATTTGCTTTGCGCGACTTATATACTCCAGTCTGGAACAATAAAAAAACGCTCAAAAGCAGAATGATGCAAAAATCAAATGAGTGCTTAAGATAGAGCATAATATATTAAGACTAACAGTGTTACTGAAAAAGCTAAATGTGTTGCCAACTACAATTCAGTGAAGGTGAATAGGCCTGTGTGTGTGCATACTATATGTGAGTGTGATTTCATCACGTCCATCCTCTAATGTGGCCACTCCAGCTGCTGTCAGTCCTCATTTACAGTCCACTAATTGACCACTTGGTTTAATGCGATAATGTCATCGGCAACAAAAGTAATTAAAGGCTTTCTGGATTTTTCCTCTGCTCGGATCATTCTTATTCCGACCGGTGCCGGCCTCCGAGACAGCTGCTCTCTCCCGGTCAAAATGAGACCTAAATGAGACGAGTCCAAACATTACTTAATGCATTACTTTACAGCTTAAACCTGTCCAACACAATGTCTTTTCCTGCCTGTATTTTCACCCGTTATCGTTTAAATGCTCAGGAATTAGATTAACAGCACCTCCCGAATGTCGCTACACGTAAACTCTCCGCTGATCATGTGACCTTGGGTTAAGCGAATTAGCATCTAAATATGAAATTTTCTGAAAAAAAATCATGAATGCTTTAATCCAAAGCCCGAAGAAAAAAAACTGATTTCATCAAGGGTTGGCCTTAAATAGGTCATATTATGGAGAATAGCATTTTGAAATTAAAGAGCTCAACGTCTCAATGTACTATGAAAACATGCTTTTGAACTTCCTCTCCAGTAAAACAGAGCATTTATTAAAACTAAGCCGCAAAATGGGCCTGTTCCATACAAACTTTGATGTCAGATTAAAATGCACTGTAGCAAAGCACTATATCTTGTCTTTAAATGGTCTGTTTGATTCTTAAAGGCGTCATATGGCGCAAACACGTGTTTTTATGTGTCTTTGGTGTGTTGCCCTTGCATGTATTAGACACGTAAAATTGCAAAAATTAAACAAAAGACGCATTCTATCTAAAAGCGAATGCTCACCCAGACCTGCCTGAAAAGCCATGTGTAACCACACCCCCACAAATCCATGTCAGTTCGTGGTATGAGTTGACTAAGACCGCCCAAATGTATACACAAGTAAGGGGGCGTACCTGTCAGTACAATTGCTTTGGAACCTGATGTCTCAAATATGGTAGGAGGCGTTACATTTCCGTCACACGTTTCAAGATCCCACCAATCACAACGCACTGGTAAACTGGCCAATCATAGCACACCTCGCTTTTCAGAGCGATGAGCTTTGTAAAATATCTGCGCGTTTCAGAGAGGCGGAGCAAAGAGGATACAAACATGCACGTATGTGGAAAATACACATTGCATTACATCTAAAATAATCGATAGTATTCATTTTAGACGTGTCATATGACTCCTTTAAAATGGTCGTAAAGCTACATCACAAACTGTTTCGTGGTGAAAATCTAAAATAAAAAAACTTTTCTCAGGAAGAGGGAATAAAGTGTCACGGCCTTCTTAAGACTCCTCAGAGAAATATGCACTTCATGTTTTGAATCTAAATCAAAGCGAAACATATAACACATGAGACAAGAATATATCCATAAGCAACACATTATTTAAAAAAAAACAAGTTTATCAAGAGCATAGTTTTCTTGTTTCGGAACATTGAACTTTATTGTCATTGTGCAGAGTATCAGTACAGAGGCAATGAAATGCGGTTAGCATCTAACTAGAAGTGCAACAAACATTATGTGTATACAAATTATAATGATAAAAAAAGAGTTATGAAAGAAAGTGAAGACCAGCTCGGTGCAAATGATAAGGACTCTATATGGCCAGTGCCCATCGCAGAACAAACGCATGCTACGATCCATTCTTGTGTTTAATGACGTACATTAACGCTCCATGAAGTGGAGAATCATCATCTATAACTGCAAACATGCAATGTATATAGATGAGCATTAAGGCAGACAAGAGATGGCTTTTCACAACTTTAGTACATTACAATTCTGCTTCACGACTTAGATTAATTTTATTTATTAAAAATAGATGTACTAAACAAGATCGAAAACTGATCAGTGTTCAGTGAATGAATCAGATGTTAATGCAGTAGCTCTTATCCCTGTTTATGTGAGTGTGGTGTTTTAGATCAATGAGGGATAGTTCACCCAAAAATAACTATTCTGTCATCCATTACTCGCCGTTAGGTTGTTTCAAATCTGTTTAAATGTATTTGTTCTGTTAAACACAAGAGAAGATATTTTAAACAGCGTGGGAAAGCAAACAGTACCGGGACACCGTGTACCATAGTTGTTGTCTTTTCTTACCATGGTCATAATGCCTGAGAACATGGTTACGAACATTCTTCCAAATATTTTGTACACAGTATTATTTAGGGAAGAACAACAAAAACAGGTTTGTGACAGTAAAAGAAAACAGAATTGTCATTTTTGGCTAACCTGTCCATTTAAGGCTCACTGATATGATATGTAAGTAAAAGCGCTTATAAAAGTCATCTGTTCACAAAAACATATTGCAATTTTTGTAGTGCCAATTAGGCGTGCGTAACAAATCGAAAATAAACCATAAACGCAAAATTTATCATGCAGTCCTAGTGCCAATACTATAAATAAAAATATAAAAAATAGCAGGAAATACTGTGACGGTATTTGATTACAGTGTTCAGTTTGCATCACTGCAACAATGCAGATGTAACAAAACATCTGAAAGCGTGACCAAAATCTTTCGGTTCCTATTTTTATGGAACCGGCTCTGAACAATAACCAGTTCTCGATTCCCAACCCTACCACAGACACTCCAGAGCTCAATGTGAGATCTCAGTGTCTGCGCAGTCCCCACTGTGGCACAGATTCAGTCGAGTGATAAAGAGATCATCCCACCCTCCTCCCTCAAATACCAGGCCATCGTCACTCTCTTTCTCGCTGAGAACAGCTGGCCACAGTGACCCAGAGAGAATAGAAATCGAGCTTTAAGAAAAGGAGACGAGATATGTTCTTTGGCACCACCCTCATAACTCTGTGGAAGTTGGCCGTTTGTTCAAACCCACCATCTGCTCTTCGCTTTGAACCTCCGATCAAAAGCTGTCATCTCACCACTGGCCCCTCCCTGACCCTTTTGTTTAATATAATTATTCTTATCTTTTTAGATGGCTCCATCTTTTCCAATTCTATTGTTTTGGAGGATGTCATTGTTGCTGATGTTTCAAACCTTTGTGCTCACACAGTTGATGAAGCTGAGGAATTATGGGAGCTGCATATTGATGGCTTCTCGGCTTCGACTCGGGTCGGAGAGACGACTCATGCATTTATACATCAAAGTGACAGACTTCTTTATTAGGACGCTGTCTGACGATAGATTTGGGGGGTCAAGGGGGTCTTTTTGTGCCTCTGCCAACCTTCCCCCTGAGCCAAACGTCAATATCTAAAGACTCGTGTTTCATTATTTAAGATAGAAAGTTAATGGCATTCTTCGGTTTATTAGTAAAAGACACTTGATGTCTCTTTTCCCCTAAAGGGTCAGTCTCGAAAGACTTGAACTGACAGCTAAGGCACACAGTAACATAGCTTGACGAGTGCATTGTTCTGTCCTGTGGTGATGTATTTCCTGTTGAAACAGGAAGTTATAGTTAAAGGTGCAGTGTGTCATTTTTTGTAGGATCTATTGACAGAAATGCAATATGATGCTGTGTACAAAACTATGTCTTCAGAGGTGTCTTGCACAATGAAGCGTTATGCTTTTATTACCTTAGAATGAGCTATTTCTATCTCCTTACATGGAATTCTCCATGTTTTTTCTACGGTAGCCCTAAAGGGACAAACTGCCCTAAGAGCGCGTTTTGTAAATATGTTATCTCCTTCGAGCAAAGAAGCGAAAACGTGACGACATCTTAGTTCTGTGTCCACCTCTATAGTGCCTTGAAAGGGACGCAGTGTAGTGAGCCGTTGGTTGCAACTCGCATCCTCACCACTAGATGCTGCTAAATTTGATACACTGGACCTTTAAAGAGCTCATCCATAGATATGCATATCGTCGCTGTCCTTCAGAAACTTCGGATGTGCAAATTCTCAGTTTTTATGGAAATGATTTTAAAGGATTAATACTGTGTTGACAAGCACGTTTTAATACTTTCGTATTTGCAAAGCCTGGTGACAAACATAAAAGGTGACTCAACTTGATGCATTAGCACAGAAGGAGCTCTCGCAGGTGTGTGCTTTATTGACGTTGAACGTGACTCAATCTGAATTTAGATCATGTGTATTAACCAATAGGCTGCACCAGCGTAAACTCGCCTCCCTCCTGTGTGACTCACCTCACTGCCAATTAGCTGTCGCAAATGCATTACACGCGCCCTGCTGGTAACCGGGCAGCTCACGGCACAATCAGTTTGTCTACGCTTGCGCCGGGGGTCCCGTGGGCTCGGGAATGAGGTTTGGTGTCGTGCAGCCAGAGAGCGACCTGGCACAGGTGTGCGTCTGTGTGTGAGAATGTGTGTGGTCAACAAAACACAGAAGAGGCACAGGGCGGCACCTGGGCCGACCGCCGGGATGCCGCTCTGCCCGGCTGCGCTCCTGCGAGAGACATGCTGCGCTCCGGAGGAAACGTACGCCACGCGCACACACTTGGTTGCAACAGCAGTGAAAAGAGACTCCGGTCTGTCGTATTTCTCTTTTGCTCCACCGATCTTTATTGTTGGAAGACGGTAGCGCCAGCGCAGACTAAATTAGTCCTACATTTGTTAATAGGACACAGAAACATTGATGTGGAATAGCTGGCTCCCAAACATATGACTGGCATAAGATCTGGTTTACCTCTCGCTCTGTCTTTCTCTCGATGTTGAATCGCTGATGTGTGCTGCTTTGCTTCTGTGCCTGCCGCTGTCCAGTGTTGGTAAAAGCACAACAATTAGGTCTCTTCTTTTTTTAACCCTCCTTTGAGACTCATGAAGCTGTTTTTGTTGTTCTTTTCAGCCATCACATGGTCAATGCAAAATAAGGCCTCACATAATAGGAACATAAGTGGTTTGCACTCTAAATCTATGTCTTTTAAAGGTGCTGTGTATCATTTTATGAAGGACTTATTGACAGAAGAGCAATATAATATACATAACTATTAGTTGCATAAAGACCTTACATAGAGAAGCGTTATGTTTTTATTATCTTAGAATGAGATATTTCTATCTACATACACCGCGGGTCCCCTTACATGGAATTCGCCATGTTGTTTCTACAGTAGCCCTGAACGGACAAACTGCTCTACAGAACGCGTTTCGTAAATATGAAAAAGAAGCGAAAACATGACGACATCTCTGTTCTGTGTCGGCCACCATAGTGCTTCGAAAGGGAGGGGTGGAGTGAGCCGTTGGTTGCAATTCGCAACATCACCACTAGATGCCGCTAAATATCACACACCGGACCTTTAATGTTCTGTTTATTTCAGCAGAAAGGTACAAGGAGCATATTGACCATTCAGTATCCAGGACTGGATCTGCTTTACAATTAAAAATGAATTTGTTAAATCAAGCATTTATTTATTAGAGAAGCTGCCAAGTCTGCCTTAATAATGAATACTTTCTTATTATATTTGTATTATTCTTTACATATAACACTGTCACTTCAAGATTAGAATTGGACTACGGAGTCACAGAAGTCACAGAAATCTCAAACTTTTTCGAGCTTCTTTAATGATCATGTATTTCGTAAAATTGTGTTTCCTAGTTTATTTTTCTCCTGTACATGGATATGTAATTCGGTTAAAGGATATTTGAACTAGACAACATATTTAGTCGGGTAATTAGAAAGGAAAGAACAAGATATTATGGTAATGGTTGCATAAACAGCCTGTTTGTTATTAATATCCTAATTTAAATGCTGTTGTGCTTGGTTCTTTCTGGTTTTAATTGTAATGAAATGCTTTGTGATTAAACCATTGTTCCAATTAGTTCTCATTTAAGAAGATAAAGGGTATGATGCTCATTAGTTTACATACAGTGCTTTAGTTGTTTGGCTTTGTTCTCGGTTTTTAATGCCTTTTGATGTTGCCATAATACAACTGCAATTATTTCATGTGCTTTGCCTCAGATAATAGCAGAGGTAAATTTTCACCTGTCGGTGAAAAGTCATTTGGGATGTGATCTTTAGTCATCTCCGTTATTTTTGCCTTCCTGCAGACTTGCCGTTGGTTAATCTATCTGTGGAGCCTCAACCAGTTCTGGAAGGAAACCTGGTGAAGTTTCATTGTTCAGCCAAAGCTAATCCGCCAGTCACTCAATACAGGTAAGACACCAGATGGAGTTATAAATTGAGTGTTTCCAAACATATTTCACCAACATAAGCCTGCCATCTGCGTTTGGTCAGACGAACATGTTCCTTAAAGGGGAATGAAAATGAAGATTATTTTAGTATTTACTCACACTCTTGTCATTCCAAACCTGTATGACTTTCTTACTTCTTCAGAAGACAAAAGAAGATATTTTAAAGAACGTTGGTAACCAAACAACAATGGCTCCCATTGACGTCCATTGTATGGACACAAAGCCACTTAGACATTTCTCAAAATATCTTCTTTTGTGTTCCGCAGAAGAAAGAAAGTCAGGTTTGGAATGACACAAGGATGAATAAATGATGGCCGTTTTTTATTCGGGTGAACTATCAATTTAAAACAAATCCTTTAAATAAAGGTTTTGAATTTAGGAGCAAAACTGGGTACGACACTGTAACATTTTTCTTAGATTTATTTAAAGAAAAACCTGCAATATCATGTTCCAGACAGAGGGGGTGATATAGATGCAGCTTTAGCCGTGATAGTATTTTATTACCAAACACCATCTTGGAAGACAAAATATTCAGTACGTTTCCAAAGGTTCATAACAATATGGAATCCTCTAAGGATGATTAGATAAAACTGCCACCCATTTATCATCTGACTGGCACATCACCACATTACAAAAACTCGCATTTAGTCTACATTGTATATTAGAAAAGGTTTTGAGCCGTCTCAAAGCAGAAATCCAACGATTTGGCAACGTTCCTCCACACTGTAGCAAGATGAGCAGTGAGGTGCATTCAAATCAAAAGAAAGATGTGTCTTTCTGACACACTGATCCAATATCTAAGAATAATGCTTTCTGTCCTCTTCAAACAGATGAACATGAGGATAGGAGACAAGTTATTTATTTCCGCGAGATGTAGCGCCGGCCTTGCGGAGGACCTATAGCGAGGCGATTTGTTAGTACATGCCTTTCTGTGTGGGTTTTGGAACAAGGTGAAAAATAAGAGCAGTAAAATCAATAAGGAAGGGAATTGCACGGCAATGAATCTAGCCAGACTAGGGAATAAAACCCACGTACAACGTAGTTGCAGGTGGACAAACGGGCAATTTTTCTTTGGAATAGACTGCGGCATTCTGAAACAACAGATACTGGGATCAGACACGCGTCTCTCTCGGACACATTGGCCATTTTTGTTTTGCGTCTGAGATTCAGACAATAGAAATGACATAACAGTATGGCCTAATGTGTCAGAATGTCACAATGTGAACTATTGTATTGACTTCATGCAAGGTAACGTGTTACTTCTCCACCTGCACCGCCGTGCATGTATGTTATACTGTCTTCATGAATACAGATGAGGATGTATAGTTGTCAGAATTTATATTTTGAAGGACAGGACAAAACAACATGAACGTGAAGTTGTCAAAGATTTTTATGTATAAACTTTTCAAAGACAGGGTCTCTCTCTGCCCAGATGGTTTTTGTCGCCCCTGTCTTCACAACTGCTCCAGGCCTTATAGCGAATGCCGACATTGATCTGAAAGAATGTTGAGGCATCTCGCTAGCGAATTTAATAAGTCGTTTGATTGACGCGTGCCTTGATGACTTTCACTCTGGGAGAGCAATAAAAATATCAGAGCCGGAGTTTGAATTAATGATGGCTTTCCAACAAGGACTCACGGTCCACGGTGCTTTAAAACGTCCCTGACATTAACATGGGGTAATTTTGTTGCCCATTGATTGAGAGACTAAAGTAGAAAAGCTATTATTGAGTCGCTGACATAATGTGGCGTGGTGAGAAGTGGTAAGTACCCAGAGTCATGCCCATTCATATGGATCATTGCCAGTCTAGTTCATTTTATACTACGGGAGTGAGAAAATATGCGGGTGTCAATCCAGAAAAAATAAAGGTTACGTGAACGCAATATTTCTGGGAAAACCTTAATGGTGGCTCATTTATAAGATTAATATTGAATAGAAGTTTATATGTGAAAGAATAATATTTTGTAGCTATATAGATATTTTGAAGATTTATGCTGCAATTTATATTATTTTGTTTGTCTTTTATTAATCGCATCCGGAACAAAAGTGTGTTTACATAATAAATGTCTGTGTACTGTGCATATTCATTTTGTATTCATAAACACATACACATACATGTATCATTTCAGAAAAATATAAATAAATACATGTAAATATTTCCTAAATATGCATACAAGTATGTGTATGTGTTTATCAATACAAATCGAATATGCACAGAGACATACAGTATATTATGTAAACACAAACTTTTATTCTGGATGCGATTAAATCACAATTAATTATATGACAGCCCTGGGGCTGCACAACGATTAGTCGTGACTATTCATTTGCAAAATAAAAGTTTTTGTTTACATTATATGTATGCATGTTGTGAGTATAATAATTATGTACTGTATATATAAATACACACATTCGTGTATGATTAAAAAATATATTTTATATAGAAAATATGTATGTAAATATTGCTTAAATATATCCATGCATGTGTGTGTATTTATTTATATATAAATAATTATAATACACACATGCACATATATTATGTAAACAAAAACTTTTATTTTGCAGCCCTAGCCCTAATTATTTTGTTTAATTTATTGTGTATTTTTGTTGTTTATTGGTTTATGCTCTTTTTATATCTCTTATATCACGTCTGGTCTTTAGTAAATAGACACACGCAAATAGAGAAAACCCAAAAACTGTTAACACGCCCTTTGATCCAACGAACAAATAAACACGTTTCTTTCCAATCATCATCATAACAGTCGTGTTTCAGCTTTGTGTTTGCTGGTTTGGGCTGTTTTGGGGATGGTTAGGCCTTGTCTCTGCCGTGATGTTTTTGATGTTCAGCTTCTCATGGTGAGCTGCTGGCTTTGCTCACTGAGCGTTTGATGTGCACGTACGGGTACGTCGTTTGTTTTCCATGTCCGTGCTCCCCAGCGACGCTCAGAAGCAGCCAGACATGAATCATCGACCACGGAACGGCACAAGAAGCACTAACCAACAGAGGCAGATGTGGGCGATATCTCAAAACACAAAATGAAACTCTGGCCGTCTGTCCCGTGCGGTGAGATCGGCCAGTGACAGATGCCGTCATGACGGTTTCATAATGGAGGGAACGGCAGCTTTATTGTAACCTAGAATGGGCGTGTGGCAAGATCCCAGACGGAGAAGACAGCCTCATCATCTCAGGCACATGTCCCGCTGCGCTCAGACGAATATTGAAATGTCAGCTGTCCCGGTGCAAAACCGAAATATCAAATCCATCAAAATCTAATCTTTGTTGCTGTGGATTGCACACAAATATTGTATGTCTATCATAGCCTGTCAAAACAAAACCCTCCAGAGATGAACATTGTTTCTCTTTTTCTTTTTTATGTAAGGGTAAAAGCTGGAATGGCTGGATCTAAAACTTCACAGAAAAAAATATAAATATTATAATTGAAAGATAATATTTAACTATTAGATATATCATTTGATACTATCTGCTGCAAACGTAGGAAATGCAATTTTTAACAGATTACTTTAACTTTTTTATTATTTAATTAATGTTTCATTGTGCTTATTAAACGTCGGCAAAATTTGGGGGTACAATATTTTAGCTATATGAGAATGTGTCCTAAAAGAATACCAAACATTCTGAACTGTACCTCCTGACACCGACTGCCCTTCTACTCTAGAATAATAAAGGAGTCTTACACAGTGTTAGAAGTTTACAAGTTGGCTCTCTATCGGGAGATGATGTTTGTTGTGTTTAGAAGACCCTGGCTGAAGCCCAGTGGATCCTCTGTGCTCATGGATGTTTTGGCGCTCTCGATGTGCAGCACTAAATCCATCAGCTCTGGCAAAGCAACACAACATTTGGGTCGCTCCTGCTGGCCAGACCTCCCAACTTGGCACCCTGTGGAATTAAAACTAACATGAAGGCCTTTGGAATGTACAGCATCAGTTTCACGCTGTTGGAATACTAGTTTTAGAAATGAATATTTCACACAAACTTAAACGTAAACTGTTTGTGTTTCTGTGCCAAAGTTCTTTATTATTGCCCACTGACTCCTGCCTCAATAATCACAGAGCAGGAACATATTTACATTTATTCATTTAGCATAAGTTTTTATGCAAAGTGATTTACAAATGAGGGAGAGTTGAATACACTAATAAGCACAGTAAACAAAGCTATGTTTACATGTAAGAATACTATTAAGGGAACAGTATAGAACAGAAGCATTTTTTTTTTTATGTTGTGAAGTCAACACGTAAAGGAAGTTAAAACTGTGTTTCTAACTAATATCCAAGTAAAAAAGTAGGGGGGAAAAGTGGGGCGGCACTTGATTTCATCCCTAAGAAATTGATTGGATTGTTTAAATTGGAGGGGTCATGCAAAGAAGACATGCAATTTGAAGGGAAGGGAGTTTTTTTTTCAAGATTATGAGGGCAAGTTAATAAAAATGATTGCAAAATGAGAAATGTCAGTTTAATAGTGACTTTAAAGCTGCAATTCAATATAACATTTATGTCTTTTATCATCTCTGTTGGGGAAAAAATTGTAGGTTCCTTACATATCTTTATGTGGGTGGTCAAAAAGTCAAACTAATATCTACTGTAAAACTGTGCCCGACAGCTCAAATTATATACTATATATGAAAATGAGATAAATCATGTCAAGCAGCAGTTGGTTTGTTTTGATTTAAGCCATAATAACTAAAAAAATACAGCTTAACTAACACAATAAAAACATGATAACAATGAAGAACATGACCAACTCTTCATATGTAGTTGGGAATCATTTGTGAATTGTACATACTTGCTCAAGAATTGACTTTTGTTTATTTTTAATCAAATGATTTGCAGATGGCGCCTTGAAACGAAATGCAGACCTCATTTTATATTTCAGATTTTTGAACGAGAGGTTTTTTGGCATTTCACAAGTACTGTTCGTCAACATTGCTAATTTCCCCTTTTGTGTTTTTAAGAAAATACGATTTTGTGAGTTAAAAGGAATTACATGCTGATTAACCTACATGACCACAGCCATAATAACAGAAAAATGAATCAAACAATAAAGTTTAAGACGTGCTTAGAAAACACATTATATACTAGACTTTTCTATTGGCTCAACCGCTAGACTAGTAGCGCATCCCAGCAACACCAAAAATCATCTGCCGACTGCATGAATATGAATCTATTTACTTTTAATAAAGCACATAGCATGATAATCAAAATGATAGCTTCTGGTAATAAGCTATTAAAAGATGAATGAAGTTGTTGCATAGTCAATCTTCTGATCTGATACACAGCAGCTGCTACAAAATGTGTCGAGTCTGTGCTACCACGGGAAGGAAAAAGTCCACCTGGTAGACGTATATCAGGTGACTGCTGCTGTAATTGCACATAAATATAAAGTTTCACAGCATTGCGTATTCTCCCTCAGAGCAATTATGTTGACGACGAAGGCGACACGTGCGCCCGTCTGTCCCCGTTTGAATATTTTTAGTAGCACAGGTGCGCCCATGCAGATTTAGCAGACTGCGTTCCGAGCCGCTTCTGTTAACAACATGAAACAATGATTCTCAAGCAAGCCGGCTAGGCCAATTACAACTCCTCTCCTTCCTTATTTTAATTTAGTCAGGAGGGAGACCGTTATCGTGTAAATGACACTCTATCGGGACCCGCAGATGCTTTGAGTTAGTTGCAGGGGTAATGAATTGTGCGCTCACTCCCACAGAGCAGGTGAATTGTGGGGTTTTGGCAGCGTTCTTGCGAGCTGCTTTGAGCGTACTGATATGTAAAACTGCCATTGTAAAGCGATGATTCTCTCAGGCTCTCCACAGCGAGGAGTTAACCGCCACTGAATGTACCGGTATATTGAAATATTTACCAGAGTGTCAAGCTGTGACACCCATTCTCCATTGGCTTTGGCTTGTACAAATTTGTCCCGCCGCCGACGCCAATAAACGAACCATCTACTGCCACAAAGTAGACAGGCCAAGTGACACACTCGGGCTGCGAGGTATTACTTCGACAGTATGGGAGAAAATGAGCCCTGTAGATGACGCATCTTTCCAGATAATCGAACGGTGTTTTGCGGAAAGCGATCGCAATTTGTTAGCGTTGGGTTTGTAAGGGTTGTGTGTGGAAGGGGGCCACTTTCGATTAGGCATTTCGAGGTTGTTTTTGTCTGGCTCCACTCTGGGTATAATGGGAGAATGTGTTGTTAACTTGGTCTCCAGGCAAGACACATGCTGGAGCATGCAGAGATATCTCACTTCAATAATTTGTCATATAAAAGTGTCATCATTTGCTCGAAAAAACTGACTCGGAGACATTGGCTCCTAGGGAAGGTGCTTGTCTTTCTTGCTGTCTGTGTCGAACCACCTACAGACTGGCAGCTATCATGCTTCATTGATGACCGTGATAGAAACAGATGGATAAGAAGCAAGGCCTTCCTGTTATTGCCATGGTAACCTCTAAATTGGGTTCCGCTTTTGTTTGATAGTGAGTCTGGCAGGGTAATGATGGCTCTTTCGGATCCATTATAAAGGAAAGTTAGACTTACAGAGGGTTAATGTATTTTTCTAGACGTGTGGACCTGACGGCACATCAAAAATGAACTTAAGGATACAGATCGCATTATCTTAATTACCAAATCTTAGTCGGGTACTAAGGGTTCAAGTATGAATATACGTATATGAAAGTCAAGATTATGGTGCCGACCCAGGCACATATTTTACTACTATCCTACAACACATCATCTTAAAATGTGCTTTTTTCATTCTAAATCGTTCATTTCTTTCTATCTTTGGTAGGTGGGCAAAAGGAGGAAGTGCCATAAAGGAAGTGTCTGGAGACACCTATGAGGTCATGGTGGACCACTCGTTCTTCACAGAGCCAGTTTCCTGTGAGGTCACTAACCCGCTAGGAAGCACCAACATCAGTCGGAACGTGGACGTCTATTGTAAGTATTTATCTTTTATAATTTGGTATCTCAGCAAACAATGGCATGTTTCAAAACATGCCATAAAAACAAGACATAAACAACACTGGTATAGAAGCACGTCCTGTTTTGGATTGTTTAATCTGAAATTAAACCGAAATATGTTTTATTCATATTTTGATCGAGTTCTTAATCATCTGTATGTTCTGTTTGTCTACATTGTTAAAAAACAGTAGGTGCCTCTGGATCAGTGTTGTTCATAATCTTATAATAATATATAATCATATAATCTGGTCTGTTTTTTTCCAGTCGGACCTCGGATGGCTGCTGAGCCTCAGTCTTTACAGGTTGACCTTGCATCAGATGCCGTGTTCAACTGTGCTTGGACAGGAAACCCATCTTTAACTATTGTATGGATGAAGAGGGGCTCTGGAGTGGTAGGTTGCAAATACTGGTCTGAGATCAGATTGAAAATGTACTCCCCTTTGAGTATTTATTACCTTTACAGCTTCATTTCTTTTGTAAAACACGATATATATTTTTGTGAGTGTAATAATGATGCGTGCCATTTTTCTATAAATGAGAATAAGAGATGTCATTCTCAAAAAATAGCGACAGCAAGTTGAACTTTTTATTTAATTTTCAAAGTAAAAGCTATTGTTTGTCAAACTGTACGGTGACATTTAAAATGACGTATGCTACTTTATCCATTCATTTAAATTTCAATGCGTTTTATTCATGACTCTTTGATCTATCAATACAATGCTGTTGTTCTCTTGAGCAGATTCACAACACAGGTCAATTTATTTCCTAAGACGTGTTTCCAAGGAGAGTACAGACAGTGTTTATATTCTGTGCTGAACCCTGATGGCAAGAGAAAACATTAGGAGTACCCACAATCCTATTGCTTACTGAAAGATAGTGACACGGTCTCTGTGCTGGCACCAGCGTGATGAAAATTCTGACGAAATTTCTCTCCTGGTTCGCCCTCACCCACATCTCCTATGTTCACACAATCTTCCATATCTAACCCAAATTGGATTTTAATAATTGAGAAGCAGGGTCTTTTTCAAACGTTGCTTCCATTTGTGAGTTCTGGTTTGTTTTGAGTCCAGCCAGCTTCAATGCTTCTTTTTAATGTCTTGATCTTTGACCACAGGTCCTAAGCAATGAAAACATCCTGACGCTGAAGGCCGTCAGGCAGGAAGATGCTGGGAAGTACGTGTGCCGTGCGGTGGTCCCTCGCGTTGGCGCTGCGGAGAAGGAGGTCTCTCTCACCGTAAACGGTATGTCCATCACTTTTCTCTTTCAGAGTTTGAAAAACTAATTCTTCATTTATTGCAGAATAAAAGACGTGTATGTAAATGAGAAAAATGCAGACAAATCCGGTGACCCAAATTAGGCCTTTTTAAGCATTCGATGTTGACGTTTACCCTTCGGTTTGATATTTCTGTCTGCTAATGCTGACTATATTCGGTAAGAGATGCCGTTTCTCAGGCTCTGACAGACTAATGAACAAAGCAGAATAGCAGGAGACTCGCTCCTTTCAGATAAATGACTTCATTACATCTGCTTGATATTCAGGGGAGCATGCATTAGCCACGCGACAGCCTTCATTCGCAAAACCCAACACGTCTTTTAAAAGCTCCTTTCCCTCCAAAGCTATTTGCCACGGGCCACAGATTTGACGCGAGTGGGAAATAAGAGAAGTTCAGCCAATGTGACAATTGTGTTTGCATTGAAGGATTCCTCTCGCAAGTGAAGATTCACTAATGCGGTTCGGTCCCGCGAAATGAGAGAAAATCAATAAAGGATTGTTATGACTGATAGCATTAATATGCAAAGTTAGACATTCATTTTAGACCTACAGAGAACTCAGGAATTACAGAAATTACATTTGACATCCACTCTCATCAAGTGCACGCTGTTCTTTATAAAGTAAATGATATCTCTGCCTGGCATTCATTTTCGACTCCCGGAGAGCGCAAAATAAATACTATCATGTTGTTTGTTTTTCCGCAAGTAGAAAGATTTCTTGAGGGTTGTGAAAAGATCTAATGTGGTGTCATCGCGTTCTCTTAGTATTAACTGTTTTAAACAACATGAGGACAGCTTTAAGATTTAGAGGCTCTGATAATATTTTCTGGGCAAATGTCTTAAAACACATTAAAGAGATACTCCACCAAAAATTTTAAAAAGGAGTCTCCCTCCCAGTTGTTCCAAACCTGTATAAATGTATTTGATCTATTGAACACACAAAGATATTTGGACAAATGTTAGTAACTGAGATTTCCTGACTACCGTATAGAAAAAAATGTATTATTGTCATACTGTAGGTGCCCCGGGACCGTTAACTTCCCGAAATTCTTCCAAATATCAAATTTTGTGTTTAATAGAACAACAAATTCTCCAATAATTTGTCCTACTATGGTAGTCTATGGTGCCCCATAAATCTCAGTTGCGAACATTTTTCCAAATATCTTTCTTTGTGTTCGTCAGAACAAAGAGATTAGATTAGATTCAACTTTATTGTCATTACACATATACAAGTACAGTGTAACGAAATGTAGTATATGATGTATAGAGGTTTGGAACAACTTGAGGATGTGTAAATGATGACGAAATGCACTTTTGTTTCATTCAGGGCTTTTGTTATGTATATGATTATGCAAATAATTCCAGATGGGTTCTTGACATTAAAGGGTGAAAAAATTCAGGTTTTACAAAGATTTATAACAGATCTTCTAACTTTTTTAAGTTTATTATTTTAGTATAATGTAACACCTCTTGACCTTGTTCTGTCTTTAACATATTAAAGGACAGAAGTCTTTTGTATTTTGTCGATAAGCGGGGCCCTTTTGCACAAGAGGACTGCAAGCTACGTGCTAACTCATTCCTGGATGTGAAACTTAGCGTCGAGCACCTAGCGTAGCCTTTGATGTGGCAACATGTGGCGCCGACTCTCTTGTGGAACGAAGCTGATTGTTTCAAGTTCAGGTGCATTTGGGAAATGAGGCCGATCACTTCACATCTTCCTCATCAACATGCGTTCCCGATGAGCGGCTGAATTTCACAGCGTTCTGTTTCAAAGCCTTGATCAGTGAGGGGAAATGACAAGAGGCAAAGCATGAAAAATCATAATCTACCCGTGTTAACGCCCAGTCACAAACAAAGCTAATTTATGCTAACCACTAAAACCCATCCGTTTGGATTTTGTCAATATATATTTCTTCCTAGTTGTGCGCCATTAGAACCCAGAGCTCCTACAGAGACTAAAAATACAAACAGAAGAGTATCGGCATTCTCTCAGGTCCAATGTAATTTAATTATAATCAAATAGCTAGCAGGGGACACCGTTAGCAGAAAACACGCTAATGGATGCGCTTTGGTTTCTACTTTGTGTTGCCTAGGTCTTCAGATAGAGATCTTATTTCTTCATGTGTACTTTGAGTGTGAATGAGTTGTTTAATCTTATTGTGTCCATTTTATTTGTGTTGTTGCTTGTGGATCTTGTGGATAGGAATCACTAGTTTGTTTTTGCACTATGTTGCATTTTCGGTGTGGGTGAGCATGCACAGGTTTATCCGTTTGTGTTGGATAGGGTCAGATCAAATGTATAACACACTGGCTTTGGTACTATAGCCTCGTACCAGCCTCGGGCTACTAATACAACAAAAAGCCCTGGGGAGATTAAACTTGTCGACAGACACACTATTCAGTGTCAAGAATTTGCAATTCATCTCATACATTTTCCTTTCAAAAACAAAATGCATTTGGTTAAAAAGGAGAATAATGTGTAATTGTTTGACAGTTCATTTGGATGGAACACATAACTCAAATAAACACATGGGTAGCCTATAACTAAACTAAACGCAAATATGCAATCAATAAAAATATATATCCCCACAATTGAATTCTATCCGAAGAATGCCATTGACTTCTTTGAAATCTGGATTGTATTTAAAGGTTATTTACAGAATAGCATTACAGAATGTACAGTCCAAAGGCAAGTGCAGAAAGAAAATGTCCGGAATTTAAATTCACATATAAAAGGAAGTAGCCTCACAGTCGGTATACTTCTGAGACGCTGGACCTTCGGTCTAGAGAACACAGATCGCATGCTATTCATTGAACTTGGAAATAAACAGACCATGCTCAACCCATCAGAGGTTACAAGCTGCGATTCATCTATTGCTACAACGTAGTCCATGAGCCCTTTCATCATACAGTTTACATGCAGTCCGGAAGTTTAATAATAGCAAATATGATGTATCCGAGTCGCATTGTTCATGAGTGCTTTTCGGTGTATTGCAAACTCATTATCGTATTAATGGAACAAATTTGTGCATAAAAGTTTACATGACGAAATGACATCCAATGTACTGTCTAAACAAGATGTATTTGTGTCTGATTTACATTTGGCACATAAGGGCACATTTATGCACATTTGCTGACCAGATTTAAAGTATTTGTGTATTTTTGATTTTGCATTAATGCACACAAGAGTTTTTGTGTTTGCTGACATTAGAGCTCAGATCAACTCAGACACAATTCAATGTACAATAGGCCATTTTGGTATCTCTACGTGGGCCCTCTTTTGTGCCTATATTTTTCAACATTTCTCACGCATTAGAAACATTAGCATTCCAGTACCTTGCCAACTCACAGATCGAGCAGAAGAGACAGATCACCACGGATTAATGATTTGGCAAATGAAAGCTAGTGAAATAAATGGTGACAGTGGTGCGGAGAGAAATCTGTGGTGCTTAGCGCAAGTTAATAATGTAACTATGCTAAAGCCATATTTTCAGTAAAGCTTAAATGAACAGAGACATGGTGGTTAGTAAGCGTTTTTTCATTATGCTTAATCTTCTTGATAAATTGTAAATGATAAATAAAGGGTATATACACCACATTGGATAAGGTCACTTTTAAATGCGAGGCTTTTTTGTAGAAAAATAAACAGAAGAAACGATATCTTTTAATATTGTGGTCATAAAAAGGAAAGTTCGCCTTTGGTTTAAAAAAGCCAAAAACTATTTATAATTTTTTTTATCCTGAAAATGTGTGTACTTTTTTTCTGATTTTAAATCTGAAAATACCTAAATCTGAAACTATGTTCAGGGTCTCCCAACCCTTTCAAAGAAACAAAGGTTTAAACAGTCTGTCCCAGAGTTGTTATAGCTTTGATTTCAATTTTTGCGAATATTTTGAACAAGCTTTACTTTTAACTAAATTAACTCAATTTAAATAAATTGTCTTACATTTTTAGCGATTTTGCTATGTGCATTAGCCATTGCTTTATTTTTTATATTGCTATATCATTTTTAAGTATTCTTATTTTATTTTAGTTTTTATTCATGTTCAGTAAATACTTTTAGTGCCTCAACTTGTTCCAGGCTATGGTTTCATTTCTAATATTCATTTAGTTTTTTTTTAATATTTAAATGTAATTAAATAATACAAAAAAATATTGAATAATTCAGACATATTTTATTTGATGTCAATAAACAGAAATGTTTAAAAAGTTTTAGTAAACTATAACAGACTACTTTTCAAGCTAGTCTACTTATCAACTGGTCAGGCTAGGAGACTAGAGTGGTTCACAACCTTTTTATGTTCACGCCCCCCTCTAAACCCTTTCAGAGATATGGCGCTCCCTGCCTTGTCCCCTTTCGATCGTGCCCCCCAAGACATTCAACTTGTGCATGCATCCCTACGATTGTGTAGATATATGAATATAAATATGCATTTCAAGATGGCTGCCGAGTAGAAAGAGATGCATGAATGGTGCTTGAAATGAAGTCACTTCAGCGCCGCCCCACGGTAATTTATTCATCATAACTCTTGTACGCCACCTGCTGCCGCAACCCTCCGCCCTACAATCATTGCACTCCGTCTCTCTCTCACCCATCCTACAGCCTTTTCATTCCCTAAGGAGTCCCTTAAACCCGGCATTCTGAGGATGAGTGATAAAGCTATCTAATTATATTCCTCATTTAGAGCCTGATCCATGGGCTGATTCTTCTGAGCCACCAAGCCCCGGCCTTACCCCTTACAGCAGGGGATGATCTGAATGTATTTCCCGCACACATGCAAACACACACAAACATGCACACACTCCGGGCTTTATCGCGTCCTATCCTGCTCGCATTAGCACGAGGTATCTCAGCGCTAGCATCTAATGAAGGGGTGTGAATCGTAGCATTTCTCTCCACCGGCCTGATATTTCCCTCACTACATCTCCATCTGCCTGATTCTCATCAACATGCTAATTTATTCTAATAAGAGACAGTTAATAAACTGCAATTACGAATCAGCCGAGAGACACCGTCGCGTAGGATTGGCAGATCCTTGATTGGTCTATTGGTTTTAATTTCTGTGTGTGTGTGTGTGTGGGAGAACTGAGGTGGGTAACCCATTAAACAAAAAGTTGCTCTTAAGAAACATTAGTTACCCTTAACTTTGCTCCCTCGCTTGTTTCCAGCAATTTCGGAAACTCAGTGAGCCGGCGGAGGTCAAAGTTCAAGGCCTCTCAGTTGAAATTAAACAAGACGACACACTCTGCGCCGTTATCTCTTCAAAATAACATTTCTCTGCCATTGGCACTGTTCTGATTGCGGTCCATAGAAAACGACTGGCAGTTGGCACGTCTACTCTTATCTCCCCGGGAGACATCGGCCTGCCATAAATCAGTTCTTTTCAAGATTGGAAATGAAGAGCAGACCCTCGCGCCCTCACCCTTACCACAACTCTTAAATAGACCAGCCCACAGGAGACTCCTTTAACAGTCTCCCCATTCAAACCCAACACAATGCGGCTCTCTTCCTTTAATGCCACATTTCTATCACGGCACTGTAAGATCTCACCGGCGCGCTTGATTGACAGTTCTGAGGTGTGTCATCATACAGATGTGATTTCCTCCTCTTCAGCCTCCTCGATTGAAGTTTTACACCTTCTCTCAAAGTGTGGGCCAACAGAATTAATTGATTTTACATTTAATATTGTGTCATATGTTCAGAGTGGCACCACTTTAGCTTATGACATTTTGGTGTAAACCAGTTTCTAATTTAACTTGAGCTACAAGCTCTAGCACAGTGGTTCTCAAACTTTTTTGGCTTAAGTACCCTTTTTTTAATTTTTCAAGCCAAGTACCTATTGACCAGACAACAACATTTTAGTTTAAAATTCTGTGAAATGAGAGTCAAACAGTTATTATATCTAAATGTATTAATACATTTTTTATGCATCTTTGTGTAGTCTTAATTTCATATAAAAATACTATTATCATAGTTTATTGATTTTCATTATTTATTCATATTTATAGCTGTTAGAATAGGACAATATGTGGCTGAGATACAACCGTTTAAACGTCTGGAATCTGAGAGTGCAAAAAAATCTAAATATTGAAAAAATTGCCTTTGAAGTTGTCAATCAGGGGCACTGCGGCAGGCCATCCACTCACAAAAATAACGTTTTTATATATTTAAGGTAGGAAATTTACCAAATATCTTCACGAACATGATCTTTACTTAATATCCTAATGATTCGGGGCATGAAAGAAAAATTGATAATTTTGACCCATACAATGTATTTTAGTATTTTACCAAAAATGTTCCCGTGCTACTTAAGAGTGGTTTTGTGATCCAGGGTCACATTTAAAGTGATGGTAAAATACAAATTCTGCCATCATTTATTCACCCGCATGTTGTTCAAACCTGTGTCACTTTCGTTCTCCTGTGGAACTCAAAAGAAGACATTTTTGAGTGGTTTTGTGTCCATACAATGGGAGTCAATGGGAGTCAATGTTGTTTTGTAAGTCAACAGGCCTGGAATGATATGAGGGTGAGAAAATGCCAATAGTTCACTCAAAGTAAACACACTGCGCAAATAAGTCTTATTATTGATGCACAAAATTCACTTGCTAAACGTATCGAAGAGCGAGAGAGAGGGGACATGCATTTTACTCCACTTCCCCATGTCTCATACTCGAGTAACTCATTTAAGACTCAGGAAATGCATTAATAATATGAGCGGTTAGATGGATATACGCTGGTGCCTGAATTATTGTCAAACGTCCAACAGATAAAAGAATGCATCTAACTTCCTTGTATTGATTTACATTAAAATGGAATCCTTTCAACAGATATGCATGTAGTCTCCTCTCAAGTGTCGATGCCTATTACGCGTTTGCATACTGGGAACAAATCAGCAGAAACGTCTGGTTATAATCTCTCTCTCTCTGTGTCTCTTCAGGACCTCCAACCATCTCCAGCACGCAGACTCATCAGGCTCCTCACGGGGAAAAGGGGCAAATCAAATGTTTCATCCGTAGCACACCACCCCCGGACCGCATTGTGAGTTCCTCGACTCTCTCTTTGACTCAGCTCAGACAGGATTGCAGCTGTTGCGTAGGCGGTTGCCGTTGTCACGCGGCTCGTGTGACTCCATTAGACTCAGTAAACACGGTCCAATAATGCACAGCGCCCATGAGTTACGATGTGTTTAATAAATGATATTGCATCTCGAATCATTTGTTTCCTCTCGATGAGTGAACGAGTATTAGACATGGCAGGCTTACACCCTTAATTTCTCATTTAATGCATGCTTATGCCCCGTTACCACAGATCCAATTAGGATTTACCACTCTTAGATAAACTGTCTCCTCTCCGGGCCAATTTCTCATTCATTGTGCACCGCGTTTACTCGTCTGATTTTACTTTTAATACCACGCTGTTTTTAAATGTCAGTCGAATGGGAAAGACTGCCGCTGTGGTGTGGAACAACCGGTAATAACTTGTAAAGCAGTTGAAAGCAAACAGAGCTTTCTTTAATCTGATGCAAAGACCGGCTCTCATTGTAGATAAAACATATTTATTGAATACTAATAAATTGTATTTTGTTAAAAGTGTGTCTTTAAGAAAACCTGCATATGGTAGGTTTCTTCAACAAAGTTTCTTGTGTTCTTCATCAGGCGTGGTCATGGAAAGAGACCGTCCTGGAGTCTGGGACGTCAGGTCGCTACACGGTGGAGACAGTGAGCACCGAAGATGGAGTGCTGTCCACCCTCACCATGAGCAACATTGTGCCCGCTGACTTCCAGACCATCTACAACTGCACCGCCTGGAACAGCTTCGGATCCGATACAGAGATCATCCGTCTCAAGGAACAAGGTGGGAGCCAAGGTCCGCCAGGTTTCACCTTCTCTTCTCTAAAACGTGTCTGTGGTAGAGTAGTGGTCTGTACGGTGATACCTGATTTTTGATTATTTAACACATGTTCAAACACATTAGTAAAAATGGAGCGCGTTGACGTTAAGCGTTTGAGTAAGGGGGCATTTCAGAAGAAACCCTGACAGGGGGATGGGGTCTTAAATCTCCGAAGGGGTTTATTTTGTGAAAGCAAGCGGGTAGCTGTATTTTATCATGCTCATTACTGCACAGGGCTTACGACTTACCTCATAAGTAAATTATTGGACAGGAAATATTGATATAAATATTGATCGGTTTAAAGGCAAGACACAAGGTTCAAAGAGGATATGGAATTTGTGCAATTTGTAATTTTATGTTATTAATTAGGTGGATTGAAACTGACAACTCACAGCACCCCGAGTTATTAGTTTTGAGCGGTTGTTATAGGGAAATAAAAAACCTTGGAATGTTGCGACTCGCAAATCCAAGAAAAGTATTCCAGGAAAGGGTTAAGACGAAGAAATAATCATTAATTGTATCAAACACAACAAGCTAATTATTATCGATTATCATTATTAGCACAGATTAGCCTCATTTATTCCATTCTGGATGTGACATCACTGTATGGTCATATGCTGTGTGGGATCTGTAGCCTCTTTTATAATAATGTCTGTTTTTGGGAACGCTAAAAACGGCCAATGTAACTTTTCTGCAATACTTTGTATATAATTTATGCATATGAATGTGATTAGCAAGTGTTATTTAAATCACTTTAATCTCTGTACGTTTAATTCCATTTTTGATGCACAATTTTTATTCAGCACTTTAGTGAAATGATAATAATTGCACATTAAACTGCAAGCCTAATTCATCATATACATTTATTAACAACACTTAGCACTCTTTAATTCGCAGCTTTAATACAGAGATTTCAATTCTCTGTCAAGCACTGCATCTCTCAACATAACTCTCCTTTCGTGGCTGTATTTACATGTCTACTATATTTATTCCAGTGGACTAAAAATGTCTCGCTTTACTGATCATTTAATGATTATTCCAATGCAGATTTGTTTTTTCTTCTTGTTTGTTTATTTGTTTTTTGAATACATGAATACGGTAATGAAAGTATTACTGGGCATAAACTGTGGTGATGCACGAGTCAAAATGTTTCCTTTATACTGGAAGGCAGTAATTAACTGTGTGTAGGTACAGCTCATTGTCTGACTCATTACCATTTGGTTGACAAATCTGGGTTCAATCTTTTCCTTTAAACATACCAACAAGAGCACTTATAATTCACAAATTAAACGGTAAAATAAAAGAGCACAAAGTAAACACTCATTTTTCACTACCATGCGTCCTATCTGTTGTTGCATGTAAATGAAAAAGACTTATGACTGCAATGTTTGGTGCATGTCATGGGTTAAACGTGTGATAATTGGAATATCAGTAAAGCGTCAAGTGAAGGTAACTGCTTTACTAGAACGTGGTGTGAATCGTCTGTGCTTTTTCCTCTGATGTGACACCTTTGAAGTGCCATTGTGTCTTTGCCAAACATTTGACGCTCTCATTTGTAGACAGGAAATATTTTCAGCCTAAGCTGGTTTGCTGGTCTTCACAGGTTTGTGGCCAGACTGGGTGCCCGGCTAGACCAGTCGAAGGCCAGCTTGGCCAGGTTGGGAAAAAGATAGGCTTGCAAACCAACTTAAGCTGGTTAAAGCTTTTTGTCCTCCAGTGCTGGATCCACCAATCCCCCCGCTGCTGTGTTATTGTACAAGGCTATGTTTTGTTTTTCCAACAGACTCCCTCCCTGTTGCTGTGATCATCGGTGTGGCAGTTGGAGCGTTCGTGGCTTTCATCGTCCTCATGGGAACCATCGGAGCGTTCTGTTGCACGCGCTCTCAGAGAAGTATGTACCTCCCGGCCAATAGCGTTCCTGCATGTCCATCTCTGGAACACGCTAAGTGCTCCTCAGTCAGAATCAGGGTGTTAGGCTGTTCATGTCACTTCACAGAAACCGAGCCTTTATTTTTGTATCTTTCTGTGTGGCGAGACTCTAGGTTGAATTCACTAAACAAAACGTTTAGCCAGACCTTAAAAGTGTTGGCCCTTGTTTACACTAACTTCACAACGTTTATTTAGGAACTCGCACATCTACTTTTTGTGTAAATTTGGCTTGTTATAGATTGCACCTTAAACACAAAACCTAACGCAATTAATGTTGCGCTAGAAAGCAGATGGTACACGAAATGTTTATTTAAGAACGTTTTTTTGTTTACATTTTTCATTCGATCGTGGCAGTTTTAATTCGTCAAGAGCAGGAGAATTACATTATGTATGCAGATGTGCACATATCTGATCGCATTTTGGCCTTTGTAAAGTGCTGACTCAGGTGTCCGAATTACAATCACACAATGATGCTGTACAGTCCCAGCAAGGCAAAACAAAGCGGTTTCAATTTCCTGTATAAATTGCTCTTGGCTTACGCACATATACGGCGTTACATAATAAGCGTAATTCCTTTAGTAAACCAGTCACTAAAGAGCAAAAACCGCATTTGCAAACAAACGATCATTCATACTTTGTGAATTCAACCCTGAGAGTTCCTTTTCCATTTGTATTCTGTTTACCACGACCATCCTCTCATGATCGAAAGAGAAAGCAGCGCATCCATGTACAGTCTCAGGTTAGCGTCAGACAGGTACATTCGTGACATTCATAGCGTTGAGCATGTTGTTGTTGTATGCCACAGAAGACGCTCACCTGGTTATGCCTACTCTGCCCACCTCCATCTGTGCTCAGCAGAGAGAACTTGCCAGCAAAATTAAGACAGAAAGTAAGACCTGCAACCCGACCGTCACAACTTATCAATAAACATTGTTCTGCAATGCGTCAATATACTCCTGTGATGTTCCGTTAGGGTTCCTCTTATCTTTGGTGTGCGGTGCCTCCAAGTCCTACTGGAAAGTGTTTTATTTACGAGCTTGTAATTAAACATTTTGTGTGTTTGAGTGATTTTGGTTGGGACAATATTAGGAATGTTATGCATGTTATTTCCATTTTATCTATATATTTCATTGTAGTGTTGCCACCCTTTACAGAAAAGAATACTTCAGGTTGATTTTATTAAGAATACTTCATTGTACTCTACTTAGTAAACATTATGTAGTAATCATTCTTGTATCAGTGCCCTAGAAATACAGCTGCTGAAAAAATTAAGAAACCATTCTGAATTGTAAGTAGAATAAATATTTTTGTTTGAAATTTGATAGAAATATTGTAAGTATTTCACAGAATTAATCAATTTACAACACATACCTATAAATAGTAAATTCAGAAAAACATATTTTTTTTTGAATGGTCTCTTTTTCTGTGGCTGTATATTTGTAACAATTGTACAATTTCAAGTGTGTACTTCTATACTATATAGGTATACTGATAGTTTGCTAGTTCAAAGTTCATGTGCATAAACTAAAAATGCTATATTAAAGTATAATCTCAGTAAACTACTGGTTTAATAGTTTTTATACTGGAAATATACTGAACTTAACATAATAATTTATAAATAGTAAACTATAAGAATATGATTATAATACACAACTACAAGCCATATATATAAGTGTATATCCTTAGTATATGCTCTTAAGTGCATCTCGATCAAAACATCAAGCACAGGTATATAGGCCAAATATACGTTCTGTCAAACAAGATACTTGCATAAGTGTAATTTTAAGAATATATTCAAGTGTGCCATAAGTAAAAGAACATTTGCATAAACTACTTTTTTTAAGGCACAAAGTGTGATGGTAGATTGCACGTGGCCTTGAACATACTACAAATTGTTACAAAGTAGGTACAAACTTCTTTTGATCCGATTCTTTAATTCACCTTACGTGGAAAGTATCTAGAAAAGTTACCTACAGTAAACACAACACTGCGGTAGTGTTCATAAGCGCTCGTAAATTCAACTGTCCGACATGACTTGAAGGCAACGTTACTGTTTAGGGCCTGTTGTTAAGGCAATGTGAAGTGGCATGATATAGATATCATTCTTTGTAATATATCACATCATTACGTCATAACAAAAGACAACACCGGAGTAACACATGCTTTTCTCTCAGACCTCAAAGGTGTGGTATCAGCCAAGAATGACATACGCGTGGAAATCGTGCACAAGGATCACAACGCAGCCCGGGAAAACGAAGAGCACTCCACCATGAAACAGCTCATGGTGAGTCGCATAGAGAACATGATAAACACCCCTCAACATTACCCCATCAGCACCCCCAAATCATATAGCTAGCCTATTATGCTAGTCCCTGTCACATCCGTGGCTAATGAATGCTAATCATCGCCACGCCAACACTAATAGCGCCTATCTCCCTCGCCACCGCTAACTAACGTCAAAGTCATGAATAATGTAACATAAGTGTAGGCACCCTGCTGGCCTGCAGGCCTATGTTTAGTCCATAATTCCTGGGAGGACACAGGCATAGCGTGGAGATACCGGTGCCTTTTTTCCCCTAAGCCTCGGTGAACTTTCGTCAAAACACACAGAAGTGTCTGTGGATATTTCACTCACCGCCAACGCACACCTCAAAGGCCCAAAATCAATTATGTCTGTGTCTTAAGATGTACAACATAACAGAAGACAAAGACATCGGGCACAAAAAAAAACAAGTTTTGCTAATGACATGAAAAATATTCATGGAAAAATGCCCCTGTTCAAGTCAATTCTGTGGAATATCATTAAACGTTTCGGAGAAGATTGGAGGAGGAGAGAGAGTAATGCAAAGCCCTGTTGTTACCATAGATTGAGCGAGGAGAGTTTCAGCAGGAGTCGGTTCTGAAGCAACTGGAGGTCCTTCAGGAGGAGGAGAAGGAGTACCAACACATCAAGGTACTGTAGGCCTTCTTGAAAAATACAGGAAGTGATGCATGAACAACATATGCTTGATATATGAAACTAAAAGCCTCCACTATTTTAACAAAAATGTAAATCTGTAAATTAAATAGTCTCTTAAAGGGATAGTTTATCCAAAAAATGTAATACTCTTCACCCCCACATATAAAACCTGTACAACGAAAATGTCTGAGTGGTTTTGTGTCTATACAATGTCAATGGGACTTTCATTACAGAAATGTTGGTTATTAAAGGGATATTTCACCCATGTTTTACTCACCCTCGAGGCATCTTATTTGTACTGTACATGACTTTCAGAATAATTAGTCGGAGTTGTACTTCCACTTATGCTGGCTCTTCCAAGCTTTAGAATAGCAGTGAATTGTGGATGAGTTTTTAAAGCTCCAAAAAGTTAATCCATCGACACGGCTCCGTGGGGTTAATAAAGGCTGTCTGACACGAATCGATGGGTTTGTTTAAGAGAAATATTAAATTGAAAACTTTATTAAAGAAAATGTCTAACTTCCGTTGTCCGTCAGCCATGTATTACGCATGTCATAAGTTCCTGTGATTAGCGTGGCATTTTTCTTAAAACTCACATGCACGCGCGGCTGACGGACAACGGAAGATAGACATTATCGTTAATAAAGTTGGATATTTCTCATTAAAATATCCATCGGTTTGCATCAGAAGGCCTTTATTAATCTTTTTGGAGCATCAAAATCTCATTCATCATTCACTCCCATTCTAAAGCTTGAAAGATCCAGCATACAGTACATGGAATCAACTCCGAATGTATTATTCTGAAAGAAAAAAGTCATATACAAATAACATGCCACGAGGGTGCATAAAACATGGGTTACTTGTCATTTTTTGGGTAAAATATCCCTTAAACATCCTTCTAAATATCTTATTTTGTGTTGTTCATAAGACAGAAAGTCACACAGTTATGGAATGACACAAGGGTGAACTATCCCTACAGAGACAAATACGTGCAACTGTTGGGTGTGGCGTTTTATTTTGTTTATTTCGTATAAAATTACAAATACTTGTTTATTCTGCAATTATGGTAAACCATTAAATATCAAATATATAACCAAATGATGGATATATTAAGGTTGAAATTACTAAGCCAGCAAACTGCTTTATGAATGTGTTTAAATAGTTTTAATAATCAGTTATGCATTCGCAGAAAGGGTTATGGTTTTATAACGAGAGTTCATCGTTTATGTCAGGAAATTGCTTAGACGATGGATATTGAAATTCGTGTCTAGCCAAAACCAATTATTTATTTAAAAGCAAAATCATTTAAAACCTATAAACACTTACAATTACCCTTTACATATTCGACTAATCATTAAATTAGTTTTCTGATACAAATTGACAATCCCACCAATTTCAATGCGAGCACAAACAACAATTAGTTTGAACAACATGTGATCCCACAGTTAACCACACAGCAGTTGCTCAAAATAATTAAAAACGATTTCTTTATGTGCAGATTCACAGTTCCTAAAATCTGTTCCCTAAGGGAATGACATGTAGATAAGCGTGTAAAATGAGCTGTGTGAAGAGGGACAACCCCACATAGATAGAGAGTCGCTGCCGCTGTCCTTGTCGTCTGATAAAACACATCTGACATCGGCTTTTTCAAGTTGTCAGAGAAGCCGCCTAACAATGATTATCTGGTGAGATCTGGCCCTCACACTCTCAAAATGGCATTCATGTCCCCGGCTTTGGGTAGCTTTCCTGCTTCTTAGTAACTGCCTTGATAACACCAAAACAACAACAGCAGTCAAGGCATCAAGTTTATAAAAAAATAAAAAGAGTTACTTTAAGTCTAATTAAAGATGAAATGTAGATACGTAACAATTAATTGTAATAATATGAGTTTATGTCTTATGAAATATTGCATAATTAGCCTACAGTAGAATAACATTGAGATTTGATTACTAAAGGTGACAATTATACTAAACGGATGAACAATGGGCTGCAAACTGTATCTTGCGTTTTTTGCCCAATGAAGAGGTACATAATCCTGTAGCTAAATTACATTATTTTACCTTTTAAATACCACTAAGTATGTTTCAGATTAGTAAACATTTTTGCTTCTAAGCATGTGCAATCCCCTGGGATCAAACCCACAACCTTGCGTTGTTAACGCAATGCTCTTACCACCGAGCTACACTAAGATGTTTTGAAGAATGTTGGTAACAAAACAACATTGGCCCCCATTGACTTGCATTGTGTGAACCCAAAACCACTAAGACATTTCTCAAAATATCTTCTTTTGTGTTTGACTAAAGAAAAAGTCATAGGATTTGAATGACATGATGACAGAATTGTTATTTTCGGGTGAACAATCCCTTTAAGGATCCATTTAAAGTAATGAGATTAAACTGCTGAGTCACCAAGCACGCTTCCCGTTTGTTAAATACAGTAATAAAAACCGTGGTCGGTAACTTTATAAGCAAATGGCATATAATACATGGTTTAGTGAATGAAAGACCATCTCTGAAGTTAAAGTGAGCAATTCAAATAGTCTACTAAAGAATCCATCTTCCTTCCAGCTCTCTATCCAACAGCTATTTAATTTTTGTCCGTCTTCTATCCAGCTATACTGTTAAAGGGAATGCATACCCGTCTACCCTCCTATTGATCTCTAGAAATCCGTTTCTCTTTAAAATGAATGAATTCAGTCTGATTGAGTTCTGCAAACATTCTGATTGATGTGTTTTGTTTACTGCTGCATCTTTACAGGATCCAACTAATGGATACTACAGCGTCAACACCTTCAAGGAGCATCATGGCACCCCGACCATCAATCTGGCAGGGAACCAGACCACAGAGATTCGCAGAGATCCAGGCACTGCCACCACCGGCAAACAGCGTGTCCCCACAGGAATGTCCTTCACCAACATCTACTCTACCTTGGGTGCTGGGCCCAACCGCCTGTACGACTACAGCCAACGGTTCGTGCTGGGCATGGGCAGCAGTTCCATCGAGTTGTGCGAGCGAGAGTTCCAGCGGGGATCGATGAGCGACTCCAGCTCCTTCCTGGACACGCAGTGTGACAGCAGCGTAAGCAGTTACAGCAAGCAGGACGGCTACGTGCAGTTCGACAAAGACAGCAAGGCCTCCGCCTCATCATCATCCCATTACTCTCAATCTTCATCGCAGAACTCGGACCTCACACGGCCTCTGCAGAAACGCATGCAGACCCATGTCTGACCTGGGCTGCTCGGACAGAAGACAGAATGAGGAGTCCAGCACTGGGTTCAGCCAAAGGGGGTTGGAAACCCTCAAGGACACAAATAAGGAACTTGTTCAAGCACATCCAGCACACCTTATCATTTCCCCCTTACTTCTTTTCCATACCGTTTCTTTACGACTTCTTTCCAAATGTTATTTAACTGCTCTGAGAAGCCTTACCGTATTCAGATCCCTGCTTGACCCCACAGACTTTCCCAACGGCCTGAACATCTGGGCCTAAAACTTCCCTTAAACAACCGTGTGCCACAGTGATGTTACTTGCCAACATAGAAAGAAGGATCTCAACCAGTGTCCTTGCTTGTAGTTCCAGTGACTTTGTAACAGCTCTGGATGTCTAACCTCCAGAGAAAACACATAGCAACAAAATGCCATAGATGAGGTTTTTGAAAAGAGCTGATGAAGGATAAAGACTCTTCACTTGAGGACAAGGCTTTTGCTCCTGTACATTTAAGCACAACTGTCAAAGTTGTACAGTATGTAAGATTTCTCAATGCCACTCCTTTACCACAGCTGGTGAAACAAAAGGAAAGCAGAACAAAAGGACAACGTGTAGACAATGAAATGACTAACGTCAGTCAAAATCATTGAACTCTCGCCTTTCTGAGAGTAGGTTCACCTGACAATAACGTGAGAATCTTATACAAAAGATTCTGAGCTGTTGGTTTACTATTCAAATATAGCCTATAGTTGTATACTGTGTTGATCTTTCCTTCCTTATTTCTTCATGAACATTCTTTATTATCAACATCTTGGCATTATGCTTTGAATTCATTGACTGTTGGATTTGGGATAATGTAATTTTTTCTACTTTGCCCGAGTGGACCTGTTGAAGGTCAAATATGAGAGGAGACATGTTCCACTGTTTTTTAAAGCTGAAGTGTATATGTTATGTACGACCAGAGTCATCCAATAGAATTGCAGATAATAACCAATGAATGCCATTGGACAAACAGATAACCCCGCCATTGATTGAGCCAATGTTGAAGTATCGGGCTGGTCGGGATGCTTGTGTGTAATGTGTACAGCAATCTGTTCATAGCACCGCAGAGACGCAATGTTTACACATTTTCTGATAATCATCCTAAAAATAGCATACTTATAAACTGGTCTTTGCATATTTTAGGTCTTTAACGTGTCAAGAAATGACACACTTAAGCTTTATACAGCATTATTTTTAGAAGGATTTGGTGTGGATAATGCACTTGGAAACAATGATGTTTAAACAAAGAAACACTATGTACCGTCCTGTAATGTGAAGTTAAATGATACTGCTTCAAAAGCAAACTTACGATGCATAAGATGCCATTGAACTTGTGCTGGACTTATTTTTGAATTGCTTAATAATCTTGCAAAACACAAATTTAGTTGATAAAGATCCGAGTCGATGATACGAACATGTACAATTTGCTCTGGTTTGAATCTCCTGCTGTTCATGTGAGTGACACTGGACCGTATCGCGTTGTGTTCTCTCACTGTTATAAGTGAGCAGATTGTGTACATTTTTTGAAAGGGATGTGGGGGGTGGGGCTGGATTCACGCTTAATGTAAATGTATGTTGTTTTCCTGTTTCAGTTGTTCCAATTCTTAGCCTTCGCGTCTACAGAACTGAAATTGCAACCTATGACACTACTGATAACTCTACACTTGTTAGGTAAAATTGTTCGTAGTCCCTGAAACAGTGTACTGAAATCAATAGCTATGTACTGTATAACAGGATGTGCAGAAAAACACACAAACAGTTTAATCAATATCCTGCTGAAAATGTTTTGAATGCCATGCGAGAAACAATAAGAGACGTGTCCAATAAAACTAAACCTCAGACAGTAGCTGAAGTTTTAAAAAGGAAACCATGTCCATCTTTGTGTCACTAAACCAACTACACATGCAGACAGATATGAAATCTTGCATCCGTTGCAAAGTATAAATCAGATGCAATTTTAAGATGTTGGCCAAAATCTTTAGTCCATATGCTTCTGATCTGCAAAGATTCCATGTAATTGATTTTACCATTTCTCAAATCATTCAAAAGCTCCGTCAGACAAAAATAATCGAAATTGTTGCTTTATGTAGTGTCAAAACGAAAAACAGCCATTATAAATGGTGTTACATGAAGTCTTACAACAAGGTTCAGACTCATCCCAGTTTGAGCGCCAACTGTACTTACACCATACCAACACTCTTACGCCACACCATACCAACACTTCATCCCTGCCAACGTTTTTTCTGGGCGCTCTGAATCCACATAGGTGACTAACCTCTAAAAACTCAATCTGTGCTCCCCTATGACCATACAAATACAGATTAAGTGCGAAAGCCATCAGTGTGTTTAGCTTATCAACGCCTCCGACACTCCACGCTTTTATCTCCTCTTGAAGCTATCTCCCATTCTCCCCTGATAATAAAGATAAATATGACCAGAGGCTTTCCCTCACATAAACGAGGACAGCCTCTCTCACTTGAACTGCGAAAATCTTCAAGTTTTAACCCAGAGGATGAGGTTTGATTTGTAGCAATCTGACAATAACTCCCTCGGCCCAAGTACAAGAATCACCAGGGGCGTGCCGCCACAGAGTCAGTCGCTGCTGTAAGCGCTTTACGTATGATTGTGTTTGTGGCATTTCAGTGGGTTTCATACATGAGTGCTACTGGATGAGTCTAATTTTACAAATGGATTGGTGCCCAACGTGGGGCTTAAGCTCGACAAGGCCTGTTTCAGTGCTGATAATACAGCTCACGGACGTCGCTACACTGTATATAAATCCTCCGTGTGTAAAATTGCAGTTATTTGGCTTTGTTCTTTAGTCAATTTGAGTCGTAAAGGCCTGAAAGAAAATCGGACTATTGATACTGTACAAGCGATCGCTCTCATTTATATTTTCCTCACGGTTGGCTGAAGCTTACTTTGGCCATGACGTGTTGAAAATTCAGTAAGTATAACTTACTCTGGAGTTTCAATAATATCATAGTATTAAACCAACGACTTTTCAACATTGCCTGGTTTTACAAGTTTTCAATGACAATGGGAACCATGTAAGGTTCCCTCGAAGCTCATATTCATACATTAATAATTTCACAAACACAGTTTGGTAATGATGTCATATGTTAATGTCACGTTGGCATGACAGTGGACTATAAAATAGAAACACTCACCTCTAAACCATGACTGACTTGACATGAAGTTGCCCAAATTCCCCTTCTGCCACCGCGGTAATTTCCACTTTACAATCCTAACAGAGCCATATGGATAGTTATTCTTTGGCATGAACATATGTGATTGCAAATAACACCATATGGACTGGTTTACGTAAACTTGATACAATCTTAAAACACTTAGAAAGAGCATTGAAACACTTTAATATTCCTCAAGTCCTTCAAAGTCAACATTTACATTAAGACGCTGCAGCCCTGTGCCAGAATGGTGTCAGTGTGCAAATATTGGATGAGAGGCTGTTGTTCTGTGTTTGACTAGCACTCAGAACTCTTTTGTAGTACGTGTATGCTTTTATCATCCAGCCCGTTTCGAGCTTCTGGACAGCAAGTCCTGCCCGCCCCAGGCACTGGATGGTCGTACACTTACAACCAAACCAAACAGATGAACAAATATCACTTCAGATGATAGGCCAGGGTCATTGCCAGCCGCGGATAGCAGACCACATTTATGAGTATTCTATTTCTCCCCTGACATTTTAGCACAGCCGGGCGGGCTACCGCCTGATGAAATGCTATGAATTCCCCTCCCTCGACGATTCTGGTTTATATAGGCATCTCCATTATGACGATCCCCGGTTGAGAAACGGTCACAGTCTATACTGCATAGGCATATTATTGTGTAATATTTTCTGTACCTAGCGGACACATTGCATCGGTGATTTGCGCTTTGTAAAAACGTGCTCGTTCTGAATCTTGCAATCGTACTATAGAGGGGAATATGACGAACGGCTCTCTCCAAAATGTTTGCTTCAATGGAGTCTTTTTCATTTTTTATCATAACCCAGGCACTTTCTACATCGTATTTATATATTTATAATTTGTTACCATAAGATAATATCTTGTTCGTTTTTCAGTGCCATTATACTGTCGTAACAGGTACACCGATGTCGAGTAAATCAATCCAGCAGTTCTGAAGTTATTAGACTGTAATGTACCGCGGTTATAAAAAAGGTTAACCACTATTTTCTTGCAGTTACTCTCTCTATCAGTAAAAGCATTAAAAAGATGTACTTTACCTGTAACGGTCTGTGATCTTATGATGCTTTGGCTCTGTACATTTCTGAAAGAAAATTGAAAATCGTTGCAAAAAGACTTTGGCCTGATGTCTTTATTTGAAAGTTTGTGTGGGGGGGTATCAAAGTATTAAACATTTCAAGTCAAGAGCAATGAAGGGTTAAGTAGCTCATATCGAATGATTGACAAATCTATATTTAAAAGTCAGCCATTCTCAATCCACATTAACAGTACACCATCCCAGATAGTAAATATAATTGATTTAATGCAGAATCGATGTTAAGAACAACCAATTTAACATTGATTCAACATTAAATGCATTTTATGAAAAGTTATTTCAGTTATTTTCAGAAATAGATTTTATGTAAATGGTCACAATCCTTACTGTACAACCAGGGACTGGGACCAGGGACTTTGGAAATTTAGAAGTGGCGGTGATCATGTGATGTGTCAGGTGTCTGAGGTAAGATGAAAAATATAACATGATAATTAAACAATACACAACAAACTGAATGGGGGAAACACTATACAACAGTTTGTAATGTGACATATGCTGCATTTAGGAAATGTTTGTAAATGCATAAACAGCAGAAGTGTGATTTAACAGCCTAGCACATGAAACAGTGGACTAAATATAGCATTAAGCTGGTGAATATGAGACATAGACAGCTATTGAGTGCATGAACATGAGATTTCAGACAGCAGAGTCAATAATTATAGTATAATACAGCACAAAACATATTGCCGTCTTTGTTTATTCTGAATCTCTGTTTCCTTTATCCCGTGTAGTTTTGTTGTTGGCATCTGCATTATTTGTTTTAGAAGTCACCGAAAATCAAAACACCATAAAACGTAATTGAATGTATAACCTTTAACATCCGAGACGCATCTCCCTTTAAAAAGTTGATCATCTTAATTTGCTCTCCTGCATTTACTATGTAATTTATATGCAGCTTTGTTTTCTTCCTGCTATCTAAAACATTGTCAAACAGACCTATGGCCCATTTTTGGGCTGCGATCCACCAGATTCTGTGGGTTCAAAGAGGTTTTGTCATGCACACTGATTCGGAGATACATAGCCGTCCAGTTCACTGTCAATATTAAAATTCAGATTTTGGCAGTTCTGTTATGCGTATCCCGCTTAGTATTTGGACAGATGGACAAATTAATCTGCTTCAGTTTTACTTTCTGTTGATCATGTTGACTGGGGTGATGGATAACACAGGCTTGGCTTGAGCTATGTAGCCAGCGGTCATGAATTTCAAGAGAAAGCTCATTAGCATTAAAGATATAAAGATGAAAGTACAAAAAGCAGATTTAAAACATCTACGCCTCCCTGTTTGGTGCTACTGGTGGCGTAAGAAAATCAGTGGCATTTTTTTTGGGCAAAATAATTAAATACAAAATGGCATACTGTTTAAACCCACAGTCATCCAAGTGCGCAAACAGAAAGAGATGTCTTTGTTTCTTTCCTTCACCTCCCTTTGTTGAAAATTACTTTGCCTGATAATTGGATTTCAAATTTAATTTGACAAAAGGCACACGTTTGCTGTAGAAGGCGGGCGTATGTAAAACCATTAGAGAATTATCTGCAGGCAGTTGCTTGAGGGAAATTCAGAGCACCCAGCCTCTTTATAAGAGCTCCGAGTACTGTCCTTATCAGACCATGAGATGTTGCAGCTTGTGTTCATCAATTTGCATTGGGTTCCACGAAAACAACTAGAAGATAATACCTCTTTTAATTATGTCAAAAACCTTTTTAAAGTCACATAGATTATAGAACCCAGACAGTTACTTCATTCACTGGGTTGTTTAAACCCATGGTTGGGTAATATAGACATATCTAATAATTTGGTTTAAAGGTGCAACGTGAAGATTTTAGCGGCATCTAGTGGTGAGGTTGCGAATTGCAAACAATGGCTTACTCCACCACTCCCTTTCAAAGCACTACGGTGGCTGACACAGAACCAAGATGTCGTCGAACTAAAGCTGGGAACACACTTTTTTACTACGATATTACTATTATGAATAGAATTTGATCATAACCAGTAATCGTGCCTAGTCTATTCCAGTTGTTCTCAGTCTTTGTTCAGAATCGCAGATAAAATTGTTCAGTGTGTAGTGTCTCATGATTCTAGTCTTAGAATTTTTGAGCTAGTCGTTGAAAGTCATCCTCACTAAAGATTTATTATACGCGTTTAATATTTAGGACTAGCGGTTGACATCACAGCCGCACTGGCAACAGTATACAGGCAGAAGCAATGAGAGAAATGCAGACAAAAGTCAAAGAAATAAGCTAAAATAAATAAGTAACCTTTTGTGGGTTATTATATAGATGTTTTAAAATAATAATGGGAAATATATATGAAGAGTTCAGATGGAAAACCCTATGAATCCATTAGACCTTATTTCTTTTAAATATAATTTTTTTTCATCAGGTTCCTACACTATGTGTGGAGACCATTCACTTAACATCGTGAAATCATTTTGACGGAAGTGGCTTTTAAAGGGTTTTGCATCTGAACACTTTATATATTTTTATTATTTAAAGCGGCCCTAACACACACAGGGTTTCTGCCAATCTCATATTAATCTTGAGTATATATAGAGCAGTATTTCATACTTCGTATCTTCGAAGAGTATTAAGTTTGATCACATTTATAAAAGATAGACACATCTTTACGATTGTTTCCGAAAACATACGGTGCAGGAGGGGTAGGCTCAACCAAAGCACGTGCGCACCCATTGTCAACAAAACACAGACATCAGTTCACTCACCGCGTGCGGTTCATGTCCGGCATCTTTTAGCGCTGGGACGGCTCCATATATCAGTTTCAAACGATCTCCAAATCCAGCGTTATATCCACCGTTTATATAACATTCATCATCCAAATGTAGTGAACAATCAAACACCTGAACTTCGCGAACGTATGCTCTCTCCTGCTTCTCCTGCTCTCCTTGCGGCCACGTGCTTTTCCGGGAGAATTGTCCAAATAAGGGACTAAATAAAAACATTTCTAAACCGTTTTATATGTTCGAAAAAAACTTTACGAAACCTGTACGATCGCTGGGGGTGTGTATCGAGCACAGAAATACTACGTAATACGCCCAACTCGTTTTTTGACAAGTTGACCATGTTAAGCATGAGAAGACAGCAGGTTTAACATTGTGAAGAAGTCAGAATGCATGAAACACCGTTGCAGGGCCGCTTTAATGACGAACAACAGGTGCAATTATAGAATGACGTTTTTCCTTAATAAAAAAGGATACACATAGCCATCTTAAGTTAAATATAAATAGTCAAATGAAAATAAATTAAAGCTAATTGTTTAGCATATTTACGGAGCCTCAATACAAACGACAAGGGAACACAGCTGAGTCTAAATGAAATGAAAATAAGGCAATATCTGTGCAGCAACACAGTAACTGTGCGGACTGTGCCACACAAAAAACGTTGTATATACAGTATTAGGTATGGCATTTTCATAAATTAAATTCCCGTCATTTTACTTAAAATAAGCTATATCCTCATATACCAAGTATCTTAATTCGAAAATATTCAATTGTTCTGTAACGTATCCCTTTACTAACACAAAGTATTTCACGCTCACGCAGAGCGAAAGAAAACCCCGTTAACAAAGCATACTTCCCATAAGAATGAGGAGAACATACATAAACACTCGAGTGAGTCGACATATGAGCATCATGTTTTGTTTCACATGCTTTGTCGAGAAATATCAATCATATCAAAATGCCCGGGTTAAATTTGGGGTCTCAATCTATTGATGCCGGCTGCGGAGAAATGGGCTCCTCCACGGCGCCATATACTACATGCAGCCATGTTTTAAAGGTTGCTAAGCGAACAAGTTTATTAAAACACTTAGTATTTTTGTAATTACTATTTTAATTAAAGTAATTTTTAACTTTATAGCTGAATTCTGAGGCAACTTTATTTTGTCTCAGTTTTGTTTGGGGTGCAGCTTGGGATGTATGCATACTGCATTATGTATGTTTTTTTGTACTCTTGTTTTCATTACCAACTTAACCTTTATAATGCATCCTTGAAGTCTAAAACAAAAAGCGCATAACTTTATCGGAAAAAGAAACGTGAACATCGTGGTCGCTTCACCCTGCGGTTGTATTACTAACAAACGCTGAGCTTGCTGATCTATTTTGGTACATCGACCGATAGATTTTATGTTTCGGGAGAATATCCAGTCGTGACCCAAGAGTTGTTAAATGTGTGGTGTCTAATGCAGTTGTTAGATATGTGCTCATTTCTGACTGTCAAAGACTAGAATCGGTTCCAATCACAAGAAAAACTTGTTAAGCGTGTTGCTTTCAGTCTTAGTATGATTCAGCAAGTCGTTAAGTGTGTCCCCAGCTTAAAACCAAACTTTTTAGAAAAACGAACACTTGATCATACATCAGCGTGATAAGAACAGAAAGCAAAAATATATTTGAAATGAAATTGGATTTTTTTTGTTTGGTGCGATTCCCCATTGTTTACATGGAGAGGGCGGGGTTTATGACCTGTACTGCAGCCTTCCACCTGGGGGCGCTCAAATTGCTTCACTTTTCAGGACATGTGCGGCATGCCTAGTCTATCCACATCAAACTAGAAGAGGAAAAGTATTTCACATTTAAATGACATCATCTTAAACAACGAATGCCTCAATAAGATCATGTTTTTAAAGCACTCCCCCATTAAACGCCCTCATTCGTTGCCATTTATTTAAACACAGCTGTTTCTCCAAAAGTCTGCTAAGGACGCTGAACATCTGTCTTGCTAATATATGATTTTTTGATTGGCGCTCTTCCCAGTAAAACTGCATACAAAAGGGGTCACTTAGTGCCACTGTTGTCAACAGCTTGGAAGAGGATCAGCAGATTTTACCCCATTTAGAAGTGCAACTGTTCCATCCTAACTCAATCTAAGTCATGTCAGTCCAAAGCTATAAGAGCCACCTGCTATGAGACAGAACACAAATCCTAAATCGCTCTCACAAAATGGGCCCAGGTTTTAAGGGGCATTGAAAATCGAATGTCTTAGTCACTATAGCGTCCTCAGGACTGAGGATTAAATGTTAGGTAAAGATAAATCCCTCCCTCTTGATTGCCAGCGGTGGGCTGTCAGAATCCAACAGAGCATCTTAAATGGATTATTGATCTGATGACCTTTCTTTAGTTTAAGGTTTTCTCTTGTTTGCTTCGGTAATGTTGACTTAACTCTCACTATAGACAGTGTGATTGATCAAACACAAGCTTGCACATTATTCTGTTAATAACTAGCCAGAGTTTGTCTAATTTAGACAGTTGACGCAGAGGAGGGAAGCTAAAAAAACGAAAAAAAAAAAAACACGCTCACCGGCCACTTTATTTGCTAGAGCCAGGTTGGATTTTACCTTCAGGACTGCCTGAATTCTTTATGGCATAATTTGTCCAAGGTAAGTAAGCCTATTCGCTTCGTATTCTCAATTTCCTGTTTATAGAAACATGGTTGGTTTTGCTTAAAAATCAAAGTAGATCAGCAGTTAAAAAAATTCTTAAACCAAAGCAATTGCCAGCTACAACCATGGCACTTTCAAAGTCACTTTAAATGTCTTCTCTTCCTATTTCTGATGTTTACTTTCCAGTATATTCTTCTGTGTTATTGAGCAACTACACAGGTGTACCTAATAAAGTGTAAAGCAAGCCTGCAACCTTTGGCCATAAAAACATAACGTCTAATGCTAACGCAGAGGCTTCACTGTTACGCTTTCTCAACTTGGAAGTATTATCCTTCCATTTCTCTATATCTTCTATGCTAGGCAGTAGGCAAAAATCAGTACGCATAAGTATGTCTGAAACCTTTTTAAAAAGTATGCGAGAAATATCCGGAGGGTCTACTGCTTTCAGTGAGATTTCTCAAGAATGCATTGGATGAACACTATTCTATCCCATAAACACACAGGATCTAAGGAATCACCAAGTTCAGAAAGATGATCATTCAAAAAAGACATACTGTGTTAATGGTTGATAAGTAAATACTTAATATTATTCAATATGTACGTTCATAGTGTGCAATTACAGATGCGAGGCGTATGACTTGAGAAATAAGAAATGTTTTGGCCCCTTTTTTCAACAATAATGAAAGGTATGAAAATTTGATGAAAAGATTTTTCACAGCAGTTTGAGACAACATCAATGAATGAAGGCGTTTGAATATGGGTAGCATTTTATAATATTAATGGTCCAATTTTGTAATTCTAGAGCTTGACAGCCTCGTCCCCATTCACTTATATTATTAAAATCATCAACCAGGTCCAGGATATACATTTTTATTATTTTGTGTTAAATGGAAATTAGTATGGTAAGGTCTAGAGCAGTGGTCTCCAACTTGGTGCCGGCGGGTAGCCCTCCAACTTGGTGCCGGCTGGTGGCCCACATGAACTCTGTAAGGTCCAACCAGGCCAGACACAAGGCTCAACAATAATGCCAGTTGACGAATCTGTGACTATACCGATCAACAAAGGTGCTATATCGACATGAAATGTTATTATTATCACCTGTTTTAAACCTCAATATATTCAAGATCAAAACTATGTGAAAGAAAACTAAATTTGATCCTGCGAGCCGAAAAATAATGCATTACATGTTTAAAGTTTGAAAGTATTTTATCTCTTCAGGTAGCCCTCGCTTACAAGAAGGTTAGAGACCCCTGGTCTAGAGTGATGTGAGAGTGAGAAAATCGTGAAGGAATCCTTATTTGTTGGGTGAACTATTCCTGTTGAGTGAACTATAATCTTTTAAATTGCTCTTTCTTCAATAAACTACCAGACCTTGAACCAGAGAAAAGCATCACTGCGATATGAAACATCGCGATCAGAATTGTTTTGTTGAGTTTGGAGGATCATATTAAACTAATTCCATTCTACCAGTGATTTATTGGCAAGCTGATTCACGAGACATTTTCAAGAAAAAAATAACTCCTTGGCATCGACATCTGAAATTAGAAAACTAAATTTAATCAATACTTCGGTAGAGGTAAAAGGGTGATTTTTAAAGCAGATAATTGACTTACATTTCGATCACGTGTCGCTTTACACGCAAGGCAGAAAAGTTTGGGTGGTTGTCCTGATTTTAAGATAAATTACTTTTTTCACTCGCTGGGAGAAAAAAAGTGTTGTCCGGTTAATCAAGTGCAACTATCGACGTAACAAATGCAGCCCTTCAACTGGATTTGCTTGTAATTTACCGTTTGTGAATGTATTGACATTTTGTAAATGTCGTTGGGAGTGGGCTGAGGGGACCGCTTTGAAATTTCCACAAGGAAGCGTTCCAACAATGAGCCTTAGATTGCAAAGTAAACTGCGCTGCATACAATTATCATTTGCTAATTAGGTTGCTTTTGCACTTCAACTAAGAAAGCTCCTTTCAAAAGGTTGGCTTCTTCAAATTGCTTTTTCACTTGAAGAGTGAAAAGGGATTTCAGAGGCAGCAGATGAACGCAGTGATTTGTCTGAGTGCTCGGCGTCGAGCTTCAGGAATGCTTTTGCGCGTTGCTCGTGACAAACAACAAACAAAACGTTGATGACTGGCAGGATGAAATTGTCACGTCAGAAGTGATCAAAACAAGCATTTAGATTCTCTCAACTTCAACGCTAAAGTGTGATTCGACAAGTTGTGCGCGGACTTGGTGCCAAGCTTCAGCCACAATAGGACAAGATCTTATGAAGCCTTGTGAAGACTTCACATCTAAGAGTGAAAAACAAAGGATGAATTAGTCTCCAATTACCCCTTGCTTCTCCTTTCAGCACCTTTGTGATGGCACGGAGGAAATTTTACCTCAGCTTTTCATAATCACCTTCTCAGAAGGCTGCTGTGATTCAAAGTCTCTTTTCTGTGATGTGAGAGGGAAACAAATAAAAAGTTATTGTAGTGTAGTCATGTTTATCACAGCGTGACATTCGCGCCACAGCTCCGTGGTGCCTTGATTGAAGTTTATATTGGTTGCTGGATGATTTTTAGGTGTATTTGTATGAGTAGGTAGGTGAGAGTTGGTACACATACAATAAAACAGTGGAATGTAGTGGACTTCTACAATAATGATGCAGAGATTTGTGTTTTGGTCCATTACATGTGTACATTGTTATAATGTTAAAGAAAAATAATTGACTGTACACTTTGTGTACTTCAGTTAAACACAAACTAGTAATTTAATATCAAAATGCCTTGTTATCGTCTTACATTGTCTTCAAAATCATGAAGGGGTCAAACCAGAACCAATGTGACAACCAATTTATCTGCGTGTGTTTTTTATTAATAAATCCATCCATAAATCTACATTTTTGCTGGCAAGCTTAACCTGTCAAAGCACTAGCTACCGCCTCCTCGTACTTAAATGATAGTTCACCCAAAAATAAATTCTGTCATCATTTACTCATCTTCTTGTCGTTTCAAACCCGTATGACTTTCTTTCTTCTGCCGAACACAAAAGAAATGTTGAAGAATTTTGTTAACCGTCCTCCATTGACATGCATGTCCATACAATGGAAGTTAAAGGGGGCCTGTGCTGTTCGGTTAACAAGTTCAAAATATCTTCTTTTGTGTTCTGCTGAAGAAAGAAAGTCATACATTTTCCGACAAGAGGACGACAGAATTTTCATTTTTGGGTGAACTATCCCTTTAATTCATTAGCTGTGTAAGTTCGTAAAAATAAGCGCTTTACACACTATGAAACCTGCCTTCTTTAATATTTCCAGTTTCCAGTAATATTTAACATTTTTTTCCGTTGCCGCCTGACAGTTGAGCGTATTATGTATGTGTGAGGGGAATGTGGGCAGATGAATGTCCATGTTGCCCTTGGGAACGACATCAACAAGAATGACTTCATTCCAGATCTTTACAGACGTTCCTGTGCCGTGTAGGACAGACTGTCTAGTTGTTAAATGAAGAGAACAGGGCGTCTATTGTGGCGTATAAAGAGGTCAATGTCTGTCGATGTCAGTCCAAACTAGGCAGGGTATTACATCACGCGTCAAGCGTTCATCTCCTCACACACAGGCAAGCGCAGTGATATTTAAGATCATTCAAATCATTGTAACTACAGTAATTATCATTTGAGACCAGATTTACACAGCTCGATGCACGCTCAATGCGAGTCCTTTGACATGCTCGGTGGTGATGGATTAAATCCAATACGAATGCAATCCTTATGTCACGATTCAGTATGTAAAATGACCAAACATTTTCCAATCGCTGACCAGAATTTCCAAGCAATGTCCATTTATTTACAAAACAACACTAATACACACACACAGTTGACGGTGAGGTACCAGGGGGGCATGTTTTCACCCTCGGTGGCAGATGAGGTCTGTCAGACCACATGACTACCCTTCCACATCTGTCAGATTCCAACTCACTCACCCTGGCACATCCAAACCCGGCGGGCAGCGCCTGGCGAGAGGAGAAGAGGAGGGTGAGAGAGGGTCACAGATTCATGGAGCTCAGCCAAGGTTTATCAGACAGACTGGGGATTTCGTTCACGAGGGAAGATCGCTGCGAGGCTGCGGGGTGAGTCTGGAGTTCAGAGGGGACCGATGAAGAGTTTAATAATGTCTTAATTGCGCCACGGCCCGATGACATTGACTTATCGACACCGAGGCTGGAGAGGTGTGGCTGAGCGAGCAGGCTTAAGAATCTATGAGTCAAAGCTGACAAACAGAATAACCTTTAAGAGGGAACCTGCTCACCCTCAGCATGTGTAGATACTCAGACAAAGACATCAGCAGCTCCGCATCAAATACTAATGTTATGGGACATGAACCGCTGCTCTCAGAAAGACTCGAATGGAGTATTTTCAGCGCTGTCTTTTCTCCAGCAACTTAATGGAGATATTGCTGTTTTTTTTTCTTTGGAGCCAAAATAAATTCACTTTTGCAAATACTGTGGGGATGCCAGGGCAAATAGGGCTGTATCTCAGGAAACTACAGAAGGTTTGGGTCAAAAGCTTAATTGAATACGTTTTTATTTTTTATTTGTATACTACTACTATCAAACTAAAATTACACTCCTTTTTTACACTATAAAACATATGTATTTTAATTTTTCTGTTATTTTTCCAGATTATTCACGTATTTTTGACATACGGTTAAAAAATGTCAAATTACAGACTCAAATATACGAGAAAATCAAGAAATTTTAAGTGAAAAAATGTATTTCAGTTATTCCTGGGATTTTTTTTAACAGTGTATTAACAACTGAACACAATAAAATCACCCATATGGAAAACAAATGTAAAATGAGATCTATTTAAAATAAAAAAAAGTGGTTTCTCCTAGAAAGCAATGAGATTAAATGGAGAGCAAATGGGAACTTTCTCAAGAACGAGCCCGAAATCTCAAGAATGTTACAAACTCCGATTTCTCAAGTCTTCAATCCAAAATCAATATGAACTCACATTTCTCATCAACCTGACACAAATCCAGATTATTTTACCTTTACAATCTATTCATTTTACACCTTCATACTTTTCATGTATTTAACACTTTTTTTCTATTTCTATTTGTCCAAATCAATTTTAGAAGAAAAGTCTGAGAAGTTGATTCTTAAGAGAAACAGAACTGAAGACATGATTAAATCCCTTTTATGAAAGACAGTCATGAACGAGCGACCCCTTAGCAATAACATGTTCCTATGGGTGCAATCGGATGCGTTACGATACGGTTCAAATATGTAATAATAGATAACAGAGTAATAGAATAATAGAGTAGTAAGTAATAGAATAAAATATAACTACAGCGTGATCTGTTTTAAGGACAAGGGCTCAGTAACAAAAAGCTCAATAAAAAATATATAAGGATTTTTATTAATTTATGGGGTTTCTTGCAACCAGCTACTGTAAAGGTTTCCGATTTGTTTATTTTTGTTTATTTTATTTGTTCATAAACTGTTTGCAGAAAACATCAGATGATTGTATCTTATCCTTTACATTTACATGTCATTTTAATCGGTTTGTTTTGTCTCTTATACTGCGACAACATGCTTGTTATTGAGAGTTCTGAAAGAACAAAACTTTGTTATAAACTGACAGTAATAATCCTCAAACGTTGTGTTGTGGGTGCACAGTTGTGAACTGCTTTTATTTAACAGATGATGCTGCGTACACCTCTGTGGCTCTCAGAAAATCTCTCTCTCGCTCTCTGCAGTGTGCTCTAGTCCTGCTGTCTTGAAGGTTTACTGACTGTTGGAGTCCTAAATTTGACTGATGTGTAGAGGAGCATTTCACAGCAGTGCTGGAGCTCTTGTTGGAGAGAGCAGTGATGCACCAAGACACACAGGCACTCTTAATACTGCATGTGATGGGTTTTACACAAATAGATTAGAGAAACAAATCATCTTCCAGTCATTTCTTTTGAATGCTGAGGTTAAAGCTTTCCATGCATCATTATTGCCCTCCTGTGGCCAGAGGTGTTACGGGAATGCTCTGACATACGTCCTTTTAAAACGATAAATTAAGATTATTAGTCCTATGCAGATGTTCCTGAGTCTTCGGTAACATTTAACCAAACGTCTTTTTAGAAAGGCATACATTGTTTGGAAGTTATTGCTTAATATTGGTTTTATGAGGTTATGTATTTTGTTTTTCTTGAAATTGAGTTTTGCAACCTGCCGAGTTTAAGGGATAGTTGATGCCAAAAATTAAGTTTTGTTCATCATTTAGGCTGCATTTTGTCATTTTCACGCGACCTGTATATGATGTTGTCCCCACACACATTGAAAAGACAAGTGTAAACACAGGTCTGATAGGAATGTCATTCGATCAGCGTGTCCTGATCCAGAGGTAGTCGAGGATGCATTGTGATCTGATCTCAGTGTAATGTAAATGCTATCCAGCCAGTTTATATACATTTACTGGTACAACTTCACAGAAAACACCACCCACTATTATTATGCTCTTGTCTGTCCGAAGTCTGTCAGACTGCGCAGCAGATCACAAATACAGCAGAAAGTTTACTCTTGTAATAATAAATAACTACATAAAATATTCTTATAAACTGACCAAAGTATTCAAATGTAAGGATACATTAAAACATACATTTTAAAGTTAGACTTATAATTTTGATGTCAATTCCACTATTGAATATATTACACAGTATTTAGTTCAATTACATCGGAAGTAACTGTAATTCAATTACAGGAAAATATTGTTTTCAAGGAAAAAGTAATTCAATTACAGTAACTAATTACTTGGTAACTAGTTACACCGAACTGTAGCTAATGTCAGTTAGCCCGCTATTTAGGGCGCAAACCAAAGAAATGATGCGCTGTGTCAGTCAGCACGCAATTTTTGCGTGTCACTCTTTGTATAAATATATATCAACGCAATCTGATGGGAATTCATACCTATTTTACCAGCTCATTCCTTTTTCCTACGATCTTATTCGTACGATTTGTTTTGATATGACTTTTCCATTGTGACGTCAGGTTTAGGGGCGGAGTTAGGGGAGCCATTTATCATTGCTTTGTCACCTCGTGAAAATAGCATTTTTAGCTAAACTAGTCTTTGAGGCTGTGATTTTAGGGTTTCGGGTGAGGTAAGGTGTTGGGTAGCCAACTTCTAAAGTATTTGCGACTTCTTTTGATATCAGGTTAGAAATATATAAATGAACATACACACGCCGTCTATGTATTGAAAAATTTCATGCTGAGTGACACGAAAAAAAATAGGAAATTCGTGTTGATGAACACGAATTAGTAGAATTACGGTTCGTGACAATTTCACGAATTCCTGTGAGACTGTGTTGCACTTTCAGCCGAACCATCCCAAATAGACGAGAACGATGCAAGTGGTCGCTTTTGATCACAGTAACTTCGGCCTACTTATGTGATTATTTTATGTGTCTGTGACATGAATAAGCAACTGATGTGTTTAAAAACACTGTTAGAATCTGTGTGTGTGCGCGTGATGGTGGTACGGCTGAAGTGGTCAAGTACAAAAGCTTGTGTAATTTGACAAACATTTTCACATATAAGGATATTAATCGTTTTAATAATTCCAGCTTGGTAGTCCAAACAATTGTAGCCTGTATCTTATTCTGACCATGGTTTACTTCCCACAACTGCCTCGATTTCAACATGGACGCCACGGCGGATACTTTCCAAATCTGTAAAAATGCTCATCCTCCCCGTTATGTGAAATATTCCCGCACCATGGCCATTTTTGTATTTCAGGCTTTTTAAAATAATGTGACGGGAAACTATAAAGATCCCATCAAATATCCAGATGTGGAAGCCACTTGATGTTGACAAGTGTAAGCGCAGTTTCCTGATTGTCTGAAGATCCGATCTGCTTATTCGGATCACCGAGATCGTATGTTAATGACAAATATAAACACACCCTTACTCATCCTCATGTCATTCCAAACCTGTTTGACATTCTTTCATCTGCAGAACATATTTCGAAGAATGTTGATAACCGAACAATTTAGCAACCCTTTGTCTTTCATTGTATAAACACAAAACCACTGAGACGTTTCTCAAAATATCTTCATTTACAGGTTTTGATTGACAAGAGGGTGAATAAATGATAACAGATTTTTTGTTTTTGGGTGAATTATCATTTTTATTCCAAAAGGCAATAGTTTTTCTTCTATCAGAATAAACTACAAGAGGTCTCTATTGCACCTTGTATAAAACACAACACAGAAAACATCCATTTCAGTAGCACACAAATACAAAAAGTGTACACAGTTTAAAAACAGCTGCACTAATGAGAACACGGTTGCCATACAATCGTTTTCTAACAATAAATTACTGGAGCCGTATCATATTTTTACTTTTTACTTGGATGTCCCAGTGGGTATACTGTTAGTTCAATTAACAGGAAGTTGAAACTACATCAAACCACCCTGACTGCCTAGATGAGTTTATCTCTCATAACTCTCTGTGCGAACAAAAAATATTGTGAGAGAAGCCACATGGGAGTGTGACACAAATGAGGCCATTACTCATATAGAACTATGAAAACTTGTCTGGAGTTTCCAAAAAAACAACAGCGACACGGGAGAAGGTTTTCTGTGGTCAGATGTCACCAAGATCGAGCTTTCTTGCAAAATTTCAGAGTCACATGTGAGCAACAAATCGAAAATGCTACGTATAATGAAGAGCAGCTGCGGGGAATTGCGGGGCACCGCTAAAGCACCACGCTGAGGATGTGCCTTTCATCAAAAGGAACTGATCTTATTCTTAACATAAAAGGAACATCCAAAGATATAAAATACAGGGAAATAGCTTGCTGCAAGAAAACCTTAATTTAACCTGCCAAAAACCAAAGCTTGAGAATTTTTTCATCATGTGCACCGTGGTGTTGCTAGATTCTCTTGATTGGGGCACGGAAGTCCTATTAAAATTCTGCTTTGCCACTGTCAAATTTGAATGACAAATGTATTTTGGATATTAACATATTTTGACCTGAGAAACAACCTTGCGCTATTCATTGGATTTGTGTCATGGTTCTGTCCCACTTTGTCTTGCTTTTCTTGACCTAGTGGCAGAACCATGACAGAATCTCTTGTTTTATGTGGAGAGAGGCATTTTGGCCCTTATGGCAGTCCATACTCTCTCTCCGGTCTCATCTCTGTTCCCGCCCTCTCATCTCTTCATTATTGTTCTTTAAATATTTCAAGTCCCACAGCTGTTCCCTCTCGATTTGATCCCTATTTAATGCCCTCGTGTTTACTGTCCTGTGCTCGTTCGTTAACCTTGTGAATTACTACCAATTGGATTACCTTGCTCCGTGTCTTGATGTTTCGTTTTTATCCAGTCGTGTCATTATTGTTTGTAAGTTTAGTTATCTTGTTTCCTTTGCTTTTGCCCCCGCGTGGGAAGTCTTTTGATTCTGTTTATATTGTATGCCGTTCTTGTTTTAGCCCCTGTCGTGGGCTCTTTATTTTGTTTTATTAAAGTATGTTATTTGTGGACCGCTGCCTGCAATTGGGTTCTTTCCTTGAGCAGTCCTTGACAATTTGATAATTACATTTTTTTTTATATTTGAAACTATATGAAGGCTTTTTCCGATTGGTACATTGATTTTTGCACTAAAACCGATGAGATATCCAGTAATCAATGTACCGCCATATTTGAATATATCACTTAGATCTTACATTTCAGCTTCGCTAAATAATCATAAAATATACATATTTTTCTCACAAATGTATCGTCGCACTTCAGAAGATATTGAAAAACCCACTGGAGTCATAATCGTACGAATTGTATGATTCACATGGTGCAAATTATTACCAGTTACAAATTCCTTTGAGATCCTATGCAAACCCAATCTTGCCAAAATAAAATAAATAAGTGCAAATAAATAAAAGTGGGGGAAAACAAAAAAATATATAAATAATGAATTGAAAATATAAATACTAGTTTTGTGTTTTTACATGTCTTTGTGGTCATTTTTGTTCATTTCTGCAATTTCGCACTACATTTTTATATTTATTTGTACAATAAAAAAAAAAAAAAAAAGGAGACATTTACGGTAAATATAAAAACTACACAAGGTCATATTCACTATTACCACAATGTATCTACGTTTAGTAGGTTAATAAATACAATGTAAACTTATGTAGTAGGGTCGATATGGTTATACGTTTCACTAAGAAGACAAACGCATTGCGTTTTCTCTAAGTTTACATTTTTACATTTTTAGGCATTTGGCAGACGCTTTTATCCAAAGCGACTTACAGTGCACTTATTACAGGGACAATCCCCCTGGAGCAACGTGGAGTAAAGTGTCTTGCTCAAGGATACACTGGTGGTGGCTGCTGGGATCGAACCAGCAACCTTTTTTTGATTTACCAGTTCAGTGGTTTAACCCACTAGACCACCATCTCCACTAAGTGAAAGTAACGTTACACAGGACAATCCCGTCACGTGTTTACATGCCACACATATTGCTTTCAATGTGTGAACGGACAAACGTGTCACAGTGACATTTGATCTACTTTTAAGTTGCCACAGTTCCTTGAGGTCTTACTTAAAACATGCCGGTACTTACAATGTCTTTATTTGCAGCTTTGCCTCGTTCAGTGTAGAGGATTTCCATTGAAAACAAAATAAATCCATTGCTCCCCTGTCTCCTCTGATGCGCGGAACTGTGTTCTGTGTTGGTCTGTGCAGCCAACAACAGAACAGTTAGCATGGTTTGCTTCCTTCACAAAGGCGGAAACAAAAATGGTTGCAGCGCCATGGGTGGACATGTTCAGAAAAAGGGACGGAAATATTATTATACGAACTACTGCCTACGTCAGAAAGGGAGCGAAATCTGAACCACTCGTTTTCTCACAGGCTTGCAGAGACAGGCTCACACAAACAAAGTTACTGGGATGTCATTTTTCACATCTTTTGAGTTGGCAGATGCACCAGAGACCCGATTTTTGCACTTAAACATGGAAAACGTATGGTTTTCATGAAATGACCCCTTTAATGTGACAACTAAAAACCAACAGACTGATGAAAATGCGGGACATTTTCTCAATATGCGACGTGCGGGACAAGGGGTGAAAATGCTGTGCGGTACAACGCAAGGCGGGACGGGTGGTCACCCTACTCAGTACTGATTTAAATGCCAGAAACCCCCCTGATAAGCATTACTGTATGCAACACATACAAAGTAATGAAGGGTTTAAACATACAAACACATTATTTTCACCTAAAGAAAAGAACCTTGTCATTCTCTAACGTTTATATCTACGGCTACAGTACACTTTCTAAAAGAACGTCAATGTGCTGCATGTGGTGGTTTCAAAACCAGCTTTAAAAGCAAGGTCTGTCTTTGTCAAGTCTGATGTCTGGGAATAAAAGTCCACTTTCCATCTGTGTTACCCATGTCTGAACTATATTTGCCATTTTGACCTTTGGTGAAATGGATTTGTCAGCCTGACCTGAAGTCTCATCAATAGCGCGCACATGGGCTGGAGCGGAGGCTGGTCTCATTCTATTAATGTGCACATTTTCCCCGTTTACAGAGCACAAAGGTAAAAATGGTGAAATTTAAACGGGTGTTCAGTCAATACACTGTAAAATCAATATGTTGTTATTCATCGGCCTGTAAACTGGATCGCATCAGATCAAAACAGTATTGATATCAAATATCAAATCAGCTCTACAAACAATCCGGAAAGGTCCGTAAACAACTGCCCGCACAGAATACAAATAGTCATGGGAGAATGTAACCATGAAGTCAACTGTTCTTCTGATGCATGATGGCCATTGTGGTGGACTGATCTTGAAAAGCCATTCTGAACCATTAAGTGAGTAATGTTACAGTCAGTGGTGGAAAGAATACTGGAAATGTGTACTTAAGTACAAGTACTGTTACATTGCTCAAATTGTACTCAATTACAAGTAAAAGTACTGGTGCTAAAAAAGTCTTCCCAAAAACTACTCGGAGTACTAGTTACTCCTTACTTTTAAGCAGTGTTATTTAATGAATTAAGAATAATTCTTAATAATCAAATTTGGAGATTTATATAGAAAATAGCTACTTTTAGTTTACAAAACACATATTTAACTTACTGATAAAGCATATAACTGGATACAACTCAGACAAAATAACCATTCAATGTGTTGTTCTGTCTGTCTGTCTGTCTATTATGAGCTCAGTTTTCCAGTTAAAACCATTTCTGCACTTCCAACACTGTTCAATCATGTTTACTAGGCCCCACAATGCAGAAATGCATAAACAAGAGCCCCAAATACTGTCTGCATGCAAAAAATGCTAAACATTTGTAACCTAAATTGCATTGGATTACCATTAACAGTCATATCTGATCAATTACTCAACCTCAACTCATCCAAGATGTATGTGACATCATTTCTTAGGTAGAACAAAATAAGATTTTTACCTGGAGTTGTGGTCCATGGTTTTTCATGGTTCATGTCTTCAAAAGTTCAAAATACAGATAGAGGAAACATACAAGTAATCCCTGCGGCTTCTTTTGATGTATTAATGACGTCTTATTTCAGCGACTCGAGAAACTGAACGTTATTTACCACATTATAACTGCTAATGCACAGTTTGCGAAACTGCTTCGCATGCGTTCCAATCGCATATGTTCCCTACTCACTTATAAGGGCAGAGCACTTGATGTAGAGACATTTTATCTCATGATATAGCCGTTTGGATGAAACTTGGCGAACGGAGTGATACAGGAACTCAATATTTCTCCATATCTCGGTCGAGCCTTCGTATTGTGTCCCTTTCCGCAGTGACTTTCAAGCGCGCAAAACCGCCGCACACGTTCGTCCTCCTCCATGATTCAACTAAATTGGCGGCAGATGTCTTGAAATCTGTGTGACGCAAGTCTTCTGTGCGCGATTTGAGTGGACGCGGTCACGTGACGGGACTGATTATTCTCATCAGCCAATCACATGAAAATTAAACATATAAAGTAGTGACGACAATGTGAGAAAAAATAGCGCAGTAAAAGTACCGATACAGCACTAAAAATTTACTCAAGTAAAAGTAAAAGTACACTGTTTTTAAACTACTTAAAAAAGTAAAATTCCTGAAAAAAACTACTCAATTAAAGTAATTTGAGTATTTGTAATTCGTTACTTTCCACCACTGGTTACAATAAATCTAAAGCACCTTTGACCCTTATTCTGTATGATAAAAGCAGTGATCACCAAGTAACTCTAGAACATCAACATCCATCATTAATTTCAGTTGAATTACATTTAAAGGTCCAGTGTGTCATTTTTGGAGGATCTGTTGACAGAAATGCAATATAATGTACATCACTGTGTGTTCAGATGTGTATAAAGACCTTACATAATGAAGCGTTAAGTTTTTATTATTTTAGAAAGAGCATTTTCTATCTACACCCCTTACATGGAATTCGCATGTTGTTTCTATAGTATCACCAAACGGACAAACTGCTCTACAGAGCACAATAGGCCCTTTTCACATGACGTCACGCATCTTCCGTTCTGCCGCGAAGCAGTGTATCGTTACTTCTGCTAGCGCCTTAGAATGGAGTTTACCAAGTCCCTTGCACAGCTGCCACAAATACGGCTAGATAATGTACAACATCTTACAGACACATTTTGCTTACGAGATCTAAGCTAGATAAAGGATATAAATTCTTTGTTGAACATGTTTGATAATGAAGGTAAGTGTTTTCTTTTCTTTTTGTGTTAGCGAAGGTGCTAGGATAAGTACTTGAATATGTGTTCTGTCAGATGTTTTTCCCTGTAGTTAAATTCTAGCGCGATGGCAAAATGTAAGTTCTTCTTCTTCTTCTTCTTGTTTGTTGCATGACGGATGTTTTGATAGACAGCTTTGCGAAAAGGCGGAAGTTCAGTTACGTCATTGGGAAAAGGGCTTAATCATAAATACGTTATTTCCTTAGACAAAGAAGCGGAAACGTGACAAAATGTTTGTCCACCGTAGTGCTTCAAAAGGGAGGGGTGGAGTGAGCCGTTAGTTGCAATTCGCAACATCACCGCTAGATGCCGCTAAATTTCTGGACCTTTAACACATTTATTCTGAAATTATAAATGTATTTTTGCTGAAAAAAAAAAATTTCTGTATATTTGTTAATTGGGCATATCAATGGAAATTGTCATTCAGATCTGCCGTTTTATTTTGATGACTATTTAAACACTGCAAGTAACAATGTTACTTTTACAGAAGTATTTTAATTAAATATTAATTAAAAGACTCTGTAAACTTTTGATTTTGTATAATAAGAGCAGTAGGAATACGAAGTGTTTATATATATAGCAAGCACATGTGTGTAGGTGTGTGGTGGTTAAGGTTATGTTTGTGCTAATATGACAGGTCGCCTGGTGTATGTTCTGCAGACACCTCTGTTCCTGACAGATCTGTTTTATTTTCTAGAAGAAATCATAACTTATTGCAGTGTTATTTTTAAGTTTAAAACAATTATTGTGGGTTGAAGGTTCAAAAACACGTACCCACAAATTGCCATAGTCTGACATTAAAAGAAATATAAAAAATAACAATAAAAAGAAAAAGAAAATATTTTAAATTATTTTATTCTTGTCTTGAAGTAAAAATAAACACTATTATTTTGATTTAATAAGCCTTGCGTCGGAAGATTAAAAGATCTAAACCGTTGGCGCGGCTTTCAATAGCATTCAATTATACGATAACAAACACCCACAGAAACGCACACAAAATCTGGTTGATCAAGGTTTATTGCACTTCTGCTCAATAACAAAATGTAGTTTTCTTGGAAGAAAATCCAATATCTCACAAGAGACGCTATCAAAATCTTACCTGGTGGCTCATTCAGTCCGAAATGGACTGAAGCCAATACTGAAAGGTGAGAAGAAACTTCAAAATTCAATACAGCTAAAGGACTCTGATCTCCAGAGAAAGTGAACGAGAGTAAAGAGAACGAGAGTGAAATAGAGAGAGGTTTATATTGAGAAGTTCAGGCGGTGTTAGATATTTAAGATGTTATACAGTGTGTGTGTGCTTTGTGCAGAAGAGGATCTCACTGAAAGGAACTGTTTGTTGACACTTCTCCAAATGTTCATGTATATTTCTCATTAAAAACAAAACAAGAGATGAGGATTCATTTCATGAGGCATGAGTCATGTCGTTTGCCTGCAGAGGAATAATTTCGTCTAACCTTCAAGTTGTGTATGAACACATCATTCTCACACAGCCTCTCTAGCTGTCTCTCACACTCAAACCCGGTGGGCTGCTGTTGAAGCTTTGGCTTAGTGATTAACGCGTGTCCTTTAACACCTTGGGAGATTGAGATTGGTTTGTCATTGCGTGTAGTTTTGGTCACAGCACGTCTTGTTTAACACAACTTCCGAAGTCTGCGTGAAACAATTCACCTCCAAAAAAGGCTTCAGTTAGTAAAAGGTTTATACAATGAGTTCTTATGAAGAAGAAACAACTGATTTGCTGCATGTATGAAATATGCAAAGGTAGTCTAGATTTCCTATAGCTCAGTGGTTGGAGCATGGCGCTAGCAACGCCAAGGTCATGGGTTCGATCCCAGGGATTGCACTTACTCAGAAACAAATGAATAGTACAATGCTATGTAAGTCCTTGTGGACACAAGCATCTTCTAAATGCATAAACGTAAATGTTCTTGTTGCTCACTTTGTAGAGAATTTATGTTGCTGCATCAGCAAAGAGGGTGATTCCCAGGATCATATACTGTTCACAATGTTTTGCTTAAATGCAGTTGTTTGTATAAAAAGACTCTGGTAAAGGTGTAAATACTACACTGAAAACCCTAAAAAGTTGACTGTACTTATTTGAAAGAGTAAGCTAGAGTTCAATTTAATTCAGTAATTTGTCTCCCAGAACTTGTATGTTTACGTTCACCCTCTTTAATTTCAAACCTGTATGAATTTCTTTCTTCCACAGAACACAAAAGAAGATATTTTAAAGAAAGTTGGTAACCGAACAGCACTGACTTCACTTCTATTGTATATAGACACAAAACCAATGCAAGTGATGCGGGCCAGTTAACAACATTGTGGAAAATATTTGATTCTGTGTTCTGCATAATAAAGAAACTCATACAGGTTTAAAATGACAAGAGGGTGAGTAAATGATGACAGAATTTTCATTTTTGGCTGAACTGAAAGTTAAATGGGGTACAATTCCAAACCAAACATAAAACAACTGAAAGCTGACTTCTTGGAAAACAAAATATCACTAAACTAAATAAAACCTCAATTTTATTTTATTAACAACTATTTAAATGTAAATTATTTTTTATCAATACTTTGGATTACAATATCTATACCACCTGCTAATTTTTATGTATTTGTCATTTTTATTATTTTATTAGATGTTTTTCTGTCTAAGTGTAACAAACTGCCCAGAGACAAAAAAGGTGAGGATCCTCTTGCAGCAGTTTATTGAAGGGGCAAAACCAAGGTCATAATCCACATGACAGGCAAAGGTCAAAATACCATGTAATAAATCCATAAAATAAAACAAAAGACTGAAAACACAAATCAGAGAAACCGGTACAAGAAAACCAATGGCAGCCCTATGCAGCAGTGTTACAACTAGCAAGACGTGGCACCAAATGACCGACTAAACCGGGATTAAATAGACAGAGGTAAATGAGACACAGGTGAATGTAATCATGGATAAAGAGTCCAGCAAAGGGTTATGGGTAAAGTAGTTTGATATGGCAGTCTAGACGAAGTGGGGAGTGCCCTCTTGTGGAGCTTAAGGGCACTCCGTCTGGTGACTGTGACACAAAGTGGGCGGGGACACAATAAACTGCAAACCCTCTCTGAACCTCCTTTACTCCACCTTCATACAAACCCACCCAATAAAGAAAAATGATGTTGTCTTGTCGTAGAATCACCTTCGCGAGGTCTGTGTGTTTGTCTCAGGTCAGGGAGAGTAATCAATACCTGAGAAGACACACAAGGACACACTGGCCACACAGACCTTGAGCTCGGCTCACGCGCCAGAAGTCCCTCCATTCTGAAAGACTGTCTGACTGTCATTAATGTCATTAAAACCGATACATGAAAGCTCTTATGAATGATTGGTCATTACAATAACCTGAGTGACATTCATAAATCTAAAAGCCACTATTTATTGTGAAGGATTCCAACACCGTGTCTACACCGGATTCGATTGGCACGACGCAACTTGACACACAGCTTGTTCTTATGGGACTGTCTCGCCGCATCCAGTGTGGACAAAATTTTACATGACAAGGGGTCTAATGTTCTATTGTCTTTAGTCCAATCGTGCTGTGTCCATATTGCGCACACTATGTAGCAGGGTGTTTGCGTAGTACCGCACATTTTAAGCACTGGATTTCTGGAGGCTACAGTGATGTGCAAGGAGAAATGCCATGACCTGAAACATTTGTTTTATGAATTTGAAATGTTCGTGTTTATGTGGGATGTCTGACAGTTGCCTTGAGCTGTTACTCTGTAGCGCAACAATAAGCGAAAGAGAGAAATGTCATGACCATGCAATTGTCTATCAATGTTTATGCATGCATATTTCTGGGTGAGAAACTGGCATAATGTAGCATGCATAATGCTTTTTTATAAATGAGTGAAATCAATACAGCCCTCAACATTCTGAACTTCCATTCGCAGTGAAATGAAAAACAGAACTGTTTGTTTAAAGTTCAAATACAATCCAATAGTTATCTTTTTTAATTGAATCCTCTTGTTTTAGCAAATGTTTGAGAATGTGGCAGGATATTTTATTTGACTAATTTACTCGTGGAATAACAGGACAGTCAGTATAAAAACTTTCAGGACCAGTATTTCCCCTCGCGATCATGTTGGGTAAAACAGTGGTTTAAAGCAATAATACAGGATCACTAGCAATAATGTTTTTTTTATTTTAGAATAATATTAGACTTATCAAGACTATAAAAATGCAACTACGTGAATTATGTTGTAACAAAAAAGAAATACAAAAATCTGTTTGAAGTCTCGCTTTCAGATGCTTTGAAAACAGCATTCAACAAGTTATCATCTATACTGGACTTCTGTTGACTGCTTTTTCCTTATTATTAAATCCAAGCCACCCATTTCACATCCATTTAATAAAACTTCTTAAAATAAAATGTTTGTTTCGTTATGAAATAATTCAACATGTTATCCCAATCACACGTTTGCTTGCAAAGTTCTTTGAGAAGATAAAGAAAATATACATTGAGGTCAAAAGGTTCTTAAAATCATGGAAATGCATGCTAGTTAAGTGACCCCTAAACTTTTGAATGTTGTTAATGTATATGTAATGAATTTTCAATATGTAACAATGGGATCTTAGAATATTTTATATATATATATACATATATACATATATACATATATACATATATATATATATACATATATATATATACATATATATATATATACACATATACATATACATATATATATACACATATACATATATATATATACATATACATATACATTTTTATTTAATAATTTATTATTATTTCTTGGCATACCTTGGGTTCTCTTGGAGATTCGACTTTTCGGTTTGTATTTATTATGCCTTTCTAGGCAGTGCAGTTATGGCTTGTTCCCATTCCGCTGGAGACAGGCAGGATTACAAAGCGAGTTAGCCCATGTCTCAACCTGACGTTCACCCTTATCCCTCCACAGCACTGCACATCTTTTCAGTTCTCTGTGACCTACTTCACCTTTTTCAATTTCAGCTAAAAATAAAGCCACACAAAAAAGAAAGAAAACGCAATAAGACTTGAAAAGAAGAGAAATGTATTGGCTGCACTCAAGATCCTTGAGCGACGTTTTTTTGTGACCCTATCAAACTATCCAGTCTTCCTTAACTTTGCCACAAAAGTTTGCACTGAATAACGGTAGCGCGACTTATGACTCGATCAGTACCGCAATCTACACTCTCTGTTGTTTGTATTCGGCTCTTTGATCCATCAGTTGGAAGAAAGAGCCCGGCGCTCTGTGTTTGATTACCATCTTCACTTGGTTCTGCCTTGTTGCTTTAAATCCATGACGATGAAGTGGCACTTTGACCTGCTGTGGCAAATCAAGCTTACACCCCTCAGTATTTGCCCCAGGAGGGTGATTGGAATAATTGGTATGTTGATGAGGAGCCTACCGGTGAGAACCCTCCAAATATGATTGCACAAAAACACTCGTACACCAACACACACAGATGCACAATAAAACTTAATTTACATTTAAAGCAATTCTATTTTTCTACAATTCAGAGATGACATTTTTAAACGTAGTGCTGGTTTCCATATAACAAAGTTGTTCTCATGTTAGTATTTCAAAAAAGCAAAGAATAATCAATAAAAACACACTAACATAATAATAACAAACAAACCACCTATTACAAATTACTCTGAATGTGTCTTTGGCTATGTGCCCGTGGTGAATAAGCAGTCTTCATGAAATGAACCGAGAAATGTGAGCGTGTCATGCGTTCTTGTGAGATTCAAGTGGAACACGGAGATAATAATGGCGTGCGGTTGGGTAAGATGTTCATTTGGTAAATGCTTCGACTGATTCACAAACAAAAAGGTCAAAACGTTAGAGCATCACAATGACCTTTCAATTCGAGCTGTCGACAAGAACCGGTTCTCAATACCTTACTGCACGTTAAAACGCAACACGGTGGTAAACTAAGCAGAAACAGATCAGAATTTGTTCTTGAAGAGAGCTGGAGAGGAGATATATTATAAGCATTGGCCAGAGACTCTCTCTGGCTTCTGGCATGTCTTGTAAGCAGTCTGTCAAGCCGGTCTCCCCCGTATCTCTTAAAAGACCCCTCACTCGCAGTGTGCTCCCCTGTGCGCTTGTCACCACTCTGTAAGATTTACTGACCACATATCCCACGATATCCATTGACCCAAAACAGCATCACACGAGCTCATGTTAAATTCATCTAGCCCTGTCAATCCATGCACTTTAACACTCCCCGAAGATCCAGGCAGCCAATGAAATGACTGTTGGTTCTAAAGTATTTGGCACGTTCCACTGTCGCATTCATGACATATTGACCTGATGCCTGAGCAAAAACGAGGGGCTTTGGTATTAGAAAATCTAGTGGAAGAGAGTGAAATTATACACAAATATAAAAGCTTTTATGCTTAATGCAATGAGATTTGTTTATTGGTGACTTCCAGACGTATTGACCGAGCACACCCCAGTGCTTCTCGAAAAAGAAATAATTAATGCATGCTCCCTCCGGAGCACACTTTAATAAGATGTCTACTAGCCCTGTGACACTTGTGTGGGAGTGTGTTCTTAAGATGAACGCCGGCCATCATAAACAGCAACAGCCGCTCACGAGCAGAAAACACAAAAGCTTGAGAGATAGAGAGAGAATCAAATAAATAAGGGGAGAGTGCATCTCTTTAGGTCTCCGCCGGAGGAGATTTTTGAGTTCATCTGTCGTTGTTTTTTAATGTCAATATGGGAGCTGTAATATAGAAATGATAAAGGACCTTTTGGTTGACGTTTAGTGTAGGCGGTAGCATCTGCACTTTACTTTAGATATGGACTGCTTGGAAAGAGGGAAAAACTTCATTGTTTTATGTATTGCCTTTAAATAAAGGGACAGTTCACCCAAAAATAAAGCTTCTGTCTTCATTACTCACCCTCAAGTTGTTCCAAATCTGTATACCTTTATTTGTTAGATACATTATATTTATTTGATATTTGGAAGAATGCTTGTAAGCAAACAGTTCTAGGCCACCATTGACTACCATGGTATAAAATATTGCTTTGTAAATGTCTTTGTTCTATTGAACACAAAAGAAGATATTTTGAAGAAAGCAAACAGTTCTGGGGCACCAGAAAATAAAAAATATTGTGGCCAAGAACTGTTTGCTCACAAGCATTCTTCCAAATATCTTTCTCAGTGTTCCTCAGAACAACGAAACGTATACAGATTTGAAACGAAGTGAGGGTGAGTAAATGATGACAGAATTTGTATTTTGGGGTGAACTTTCCCTTTAATATTGGATAAGTCTTTAAAGTGTGCATACAGCATGAAACTATTTCGTTGTCTTTGAAAAGCTCTAACTGTCATGAAACTTCCTCTCATTCATTTTTTTTTGCTTACTGAAACATCTTTATTGTGCTAATTTGGACTAATGGTCGTATTTGTTAAAGTCGGTAGTTGCCACTGTAGTAATAAATGTTGTTAGATGCTGGTTATTAAATCAGACCAAGAGGCTGAGACGTTGACAATAATGTTCCTCAGTTCTCTGCTTAGCTCTGCAAGCTTCATAAATAATGAATTATAAAAGTTCTTTATGCAATTGTATATTTCACCCCAAGACATTCATGTCAAGTCTGTATCTGCATTCACAAATGTAAGGCACTTCCTGCAGAATTCCCACAATTCAGCAGACAGAATTGTCTCCAATTCCAAGTCATATATTTTCCATCAGCATCCGTAAAACAACGTTTTCCTTAATGGGTTTTTTGACGTCTCCATTTTTAAAACGTACGCATAAGGTGATTTATTTTTTATCTCGCATCACTTACATTTAGCACTCGATTTTTCCAAAGCGATTCATCGTTTTACATTCTTTGCATGTAGCATCATTTATAGGTGGTTTGGAAAACGATTGCTACTGTTAAGATCGCGTTGAAACAAAGTTCAAGCTTCGCATCTCGATCACCCAATGACCTCGATGTACTGACTCACTGTTTCTCTAATGGTTCATCAAGTGTGTTTGATTTTGTGACATCCAACACGTCGAAATCCTCATCATGCATATCACACCACAGTGAGAACGCCGGGCCTCATTTCCTGTGAGTGATGAATCATGGGATATGCTGTCACTGTTGCATGTGGCATCTAAAAGACACAGGCTGTGGTTTTCAATCTGGCTGAGAAACAACAGAGAAAGCTAAGGTCTGTGACAGAGTTAGGTGTTACATATGTTAATGTAAGGGGGAGCAGTGCACTCGGCGGGAGAGCGATAGAGATTCATCTTCCGATGAGAGTGTAGATGTAAACCTATCAGTCATCTGCCATCCAGAACACCAACCGCTGCACACGCTGCCCTTTGAGAGGTGAGAGAACGAGTCAGTGTCTGCTGGGATATGAAACAGGATTTCAAAGTGTCTGGTCGGGTGCAAATACAAGCTTTGCTTTCCGTGTTCCCACAATTTCGCATCGATCATACGCTCGATGACTAACCCAGTGAAAAGCAGTTGAGACGAGCCTGTATGGATATTTATCTTCAGGTTCTTCAAATACAATTCTAACCACAAAAAAGACATATTCCAACAGGTGTGGGATGTTGAGTTACATACAGTACATAGAGCAAATGCTTCACCAATATATGTATATTTTTAATGATGTTATGTCAGTGTCACGGTTAAGGCAAAAGTGAGTCTGCAAATCCGTCACATGACTGAATATTTATCCAAAAAACACTTTAAAGGAGGCATGAATTAAACTCACAATTTTAACCCGAGCTTCTGTTGTATAAGAGGGAATCGTATTCACGTGAACATCATGTAAGTGTCAGAACTTTTCACGCTTTTAACGCCCTTGTTACTGAGATAACATCTGTTATTGACACCAGGCCGAGCGAACGCCAGGTTCTGGAATGCACCTTTCTATGACGACGTTGATAGTTTAAACACCGCCTCCACAGAAAAATATCAACGACTACTTCTCTAGCCCCGCCCACTGGTTCGCACATGACAATTCTGAAGTAACACAAGTGGCGCGGAACCATATAGAGCGAGCAAGCAATAAACAAACATGCCGTTAAAGAAGATAAATATTGTGCCATCCCTGGTTGTGCAAGAATACATTCGCTGCATAAACTTCCTTCGGATTCCGATATTAGGAATTCGGGGTTAAAGTTCATTTTTAAAGACGTTCCAGCTCATGCGGGAAAAACATGGAGCGTTTGTTCGTTTAATTTTTCCGAGGATTCCTTCGTGAACAAGCCACAGGTCGAGACAAGATTTGTGGAGAGTTTAAAATTAAAAAGCAGTGCTGTGCTGTCAATATTGGATCCGATAGATCTTATGTGAGTAAAACATTTTTGTACTATAGGTCACTAATGCTTTTTTTAGAGATCGCTTGATGTGCCTTGAGCACCATTTGTATGAGATTAGTTTTACCTGGGGACCTCTAGTCATTTGTATTTATTGCAGAGGTTGTCTGTGATCTTAAGTCTGTGCGAATCAGGATCTCTGGGATTTGGTGGGCTCATATATAATTTTTCAAGGTTTTTACACCGTTTGCGAATAATAGAGGCTGTTTTGAAGTGTTTTGGTATTATTTCTGGTGCTGGGTGATATCCATAAGTTACTGGGAGTCTACCGTTATTTTATTTATCATGGAATATCGTAATATTTGAGACCCGTGATCGCGGTGATCTTTTGTCCAGTCCCTGTACGGTCATATATCATTAAACGCAATACAACTATAGGCTATACAAACTATACGCAAAGCCTTGCCATCACATCCGGGATATAAGTCAGTAAATATTAGTAAAATCATCCTGTGCTAATGCGTCACATTAAATACTGCTGTGGGAAGGTAATTTATAAATCACAGGAGGTCTCCAGATAATACTAATGCCGTGCGAAAACTGTGAATGGTGCTAATGTGTAACCTAACGTTACGGCTATAACCAAATTCACATAAGGCTCCAACTACGCAAACTGCTGTCCAATCAAAGCACTGGGCGTTTACTTATAAAGTCTTCAATGCGGCACTCCCACTAAAACCGAGCGTTTGTAGAGCCGGGGCCCGTTCTTCGTACCTTGCTTACTACATCCAAGATCATATGACACATCCAAGATCATGACACATCCAAGATCAAATGACACATGCAAGATCAAATGACACATCCAAGATCAAATCATCGCGCTAATCATGATCTTGCAAGCCTTAATGAAGCAAAAAGTAGAACTAGAGATAGAATTGCTTCATAAGGAACTTCAGAGTAAGTAAAAATGCACTAATTCACACAGCACAGTTGATGACCTTTCATTATTTTTTTTATTTTTTTGCAGGCACATGATGACTAGCTGGCTCTTTCTCAAAAAAATAAAATAAAAATAAACTCTAATGGAAACAATGTTTGTCTCTTATTAATATGTTAAAAATGGTGTTGTACAATCCTGTCCTGTGCAGCTCTGCCACTAGGTTGGTCCAAGTGCACTGGCTGGAGGTCATCAGGCTGCACCTCCACCACGGGGTACTCCTTTCTGATTGTGGCAATGTTGTGCAATTCTGCACATGCAACAATAATGTTGCATGCCCTGTCAGGTGCAACCCTCAGACTTTTCAGACACTGAAATCTTCCCTTTAGTTGCCCAAAGGTCATTTCAATGCGTGCCCTTGTCCTGGCTAGAGCTGCATTGTAACGGGTTTGTGGCCCAGGGTTGGGGTCAGGGAATGGGGTCATAAAATACTGCCTACAGGCATATCCCCTGTCTCCAAGGAGGATCCCATCGTAGTCCCCTTTATAATGGAAAAATGCAGTTCTGTTAGGACCAAAAGAAGTGTGTAATACAGTGAGTGTGAAAAGTCTTATTTTTCTTACCACGTTCAAAGAATGTGCATAACCTTGACTCTCTGAAAATTCTTGAGTCATGCACTGATCCTGGCCATTTAGTTTCCACATTTGTGATATGTCACATTGAGTCACACACCATCTAAGAGATTTGTTATACTTGAATACATTCCTTTGTTTAATTCTATAATTGTATAATTCTACACTCTAAAAACTGCTGGGTTATTTTTTTAACCCATACGCTGGGTTAAGACCGCTGGGTACGAAAACTGGTTGATTTGACCCAAATTTGGGTTGGCGACCGTAACCCAACAGTGCTGGGTTGTTCGTACGGACGTTAAAGAGAGCATGCACGTCACGTTAAACAAGTTCCGAAGATTCCCTCGTGCTGATAACACTCCGCCTACCGTTTGCGGTGGTTGACAAAATATAACGGCTTTTGGCCGTTTGGAAAAAACAACTAAATAGCGTTAAATGTGAATATGCCTGAGGTGAACTTTGTGGGTTAAATCGGCGTGTATCACTCAGTAATCAGTGAGAGGGACAAATGAGAGGGAACGTGTAAACTTTCTTGGGACATGTTATAAAAACGCTTCACTCATACTGTATTTAAAATAAGCCTTTTAGTCTTCTTTTCTTTACGACACTTAAAAACCCGACGCTTCGGGCTTAAGGACTATTTTTAGTTGGCGGATGTGCTGCCTGCTGCGCAATTAGTAAACGGAGTCTGCTCAGTGAAGTGAGAGGACGCGAAAACTGAAGCTGAGGCTCGGCGTTGGATTCTTGAGGCCAGAAAAGGTAAGATGTAAAATGACTTTAGTATTTGTTAATCGTATAATTTATATCTTAGATACATTATTTGGTGTATTATTATAATTGCGGTTATTGATACGGTCAAGTTGGCCGTCAAGTTGATGCCCTGAGTTTCTGTTAGCACGATAATTTCCCGCCTAGCAAGTTTTCATTTTTCGACAATTTTCGTGTAGTTATTCATTCGTTACATCACAATTTATTTGTTCACACAGAGAATACTATATAATGTTGAGTTCAGTGGCTTTTTAGCTGTCTTAAACGTTAAATCTGCTTTTAAGCAGACATCCATGCTTAGACCCATTAAGATAACTAACGTAACGTTAAATCATGACGTTCATTTTCATTTCTCTCCAATAAATCAGACATACGCTTCATTACCATTTATGCCAGTGTTTCGATTCGAAAGTTTTAAATCTAACGTAGCAGGCTGCTAGTTCTGTGTGTGCATGGTTTAGTTTTCTCGTAAATCAGTGGTAAGAGCATTGCGTTAACAAGGTTGTGGGTTCGAGCCCAGGGATTGTACATACCTATGTACAAATGTTTAGGATAATGCAATTTAAGTGGCTTTGGATAACAGCGTCTGCCAAATGCATAAATGTAAATATTTCGTTCTACTTCTATAAAAGATTGTGTCGAATAAGCTATGCAACGAAAGCGACCACAATTGTTATATGAAGAGTTCAGATGCAAACCCCTCTATAAGCCACCTTCGTCAAAAATTTGATTATGATGTTCAATGAATGCTCTCCAGGCATATTATACGTTACCTTTAAAATAACTTTTCATCAAAACCCACTAAATACCACACTCTGCCCGATCTGAAATATCTGGTATTGCTGGAAGTAAATGGAGGGGCCTGATAAAAAATTCTCGTTTAAACAAAATGTCGTCTGACGGACTAGAGGGTTTTGCATCTGAACTCTTCATATATAGATTATTATTTACATGCCACTTTACGTAATTGAGGATTTATATTAAAATGTGTCTAGCATGATAAGATGTCTTGTAACTTTTTTTCAGATGGATGAATATGTAAAAAATAAGCTTAGAGAATGGAAACTTGACGAGTTAATTCCCTCATTTGAAGGTAAGTGTGAATGTATAATATTTTACAGTGTTGTTTGTAGCAATTCAATAATGCACTCCTTTATTCAAGGTCAAAGTTTTATTTAAAGGGATAGTTCACCCAAAAATCAAATTTGTATAATGTTTACTCACCCACATGACGTTCTACACTATTTAAGACCTCCTAGTATCTTCAGAACACAAATTAAGATATCTTAGATCCAGATCCGAGATATTCCATACCACCTCATAGACATCATGCTAATTGTTCCCGTCAAGGTCCAGAAAAGTATTTTGATCAACATATTCTTCTCTACCCTGTCAGTCTACGACGTACGTCCATGAGAGCACTTCAACGCATTGTTTGTGATTTAAATTTGTGAAACCTGCAGAAACCCTGTACTCATTCCGTGAAATAGATTTTTGGTCATTCCCCCCACCTTTATCTACAGGTTAATATTTTCTCATTTATTTCTTTGTGATTACATTTTTGCTCAGAATCAACTGTGGACATGGAACGAGCCATTCAAATGACTGAGTGGCTTAAAAATAATATCTGGCCACCAAGTCAGGTTGAACAATACATGAAAGAGACAGCCATCCATCAGGCCAAATGGATTCGAGATAATGGAACCAAAGCAGTCATGGAAATAGGTAAAGAGTATCCACGTCTCCTCGACACTCCGGACATGGTGAGTTTAAATTTGAAAAAAATGTAAGTTTGATGGTTATACACAATAACTTTCTGTTTTTTCTTGTACTGTAGATATCCCAGGACTTTCAATTTAATCCTGACTCTGCTTCAAAACTCACCGAGAACTGGGTGCCTGTCTTCAAGGATAAGATCCTACAGTTCGCCACCCGAGAAAAGCAGGCTGTCCATTTACTTTCCAACTTAGAAACTATGTCAGCAGGTAAATGGGATTAAAGGGGTTATTTCATCTAACTGATAATTTTGTCATGAAGCATTAATGTTTGAGTTGCCTAGATGCAGAGTGTATTATTTACTCTCCCTCATGTCATTCCAAACTAATTTTTATATTTATTTTGCCCTTTGTGAAAAGCGTAACCCTTTGAGTCAAATTTTAAGGATGCTAGCACTTTAAGTGGTTACATGAACTCGTTTAATTTTAATTGCAGACCATCAGAGTGACATCGCCTTACTTGTCCTACCTATAATCCTTCCAACCTCAATTTATAAGATCGGAAGGAAAATGTTCAGACCGACTTATATTGAAACCAGGAAGGCTTTCATAGACACACAACCGGTAAGTAAACAGCCATTGCTAAAAGCACATCAAGGTGTCACAAGACATTGTGCTCTCCATATTTATTAGCATCACATATTAATGTGAGCTACAGCTTTTAAAATTTCAAGTGCATAAATCTTTTAAAAAATGCAATCAATCACTTTAAGCCATTTTTTGCCTTCACATTTCCTAAGAAATCTATAATTTTATTGAGCCCAAATTAACTATGGGAAAATTCTAATATCGGGGTTCTTCCATAAAGGATTTCAGCAAGTTTTTTTATTTATTCCCTTAGGATCATTGGGTTAACTTTCACACTATGCACTCTGGTTTGTACATTAGTTTTGAGATCTGTTCTTACATTATTATTTTTTTCAGATTGGTACCAACATGGCTGAATACCTGCGGTCAAAAGGCACAATCGAATTTCCCTATGTTCTCATGCTGGGAGACAACGAGTGCTTTCAGGCTTTTGTTATACTAAATGGAGAAGCACTTGAGCAAAAAAGATTGGTGGCAGCAGTAGATGTTTGCTTTAAAGCTTTCTACGTCTTCGATATCAATTACCCCAAGCAGTGCTCCCCCGTCTGGCAGTTTCTATAGACTGTGGTCTTTGGACTTCTTGGAGATGAAACTCCATCGATAAGAATTCTACGTGCTTTTATATCTGCTGCTAAAGAGTAGTTATTGTTAGTGAGAACAACTTTGCTAGTGCAATTTATTTTTCTTGAAGTTCTTACTGTGACCCTTTCTCTAGGAAAAACTGAACATATGCAGTTTTTTATTTTGGCTGAATGTTATCTGATTCTGACATTGTGCAGAGGTGCATAAGGTTTTAAACACATTCTGAGAATGTTTTAATGCCAATGTTTTTACAATGAATTTTTCTGTTACAATTTCTTTCTTAGGAAAACAGAATTTATGCAGTTTGTTGCTTTGTATGAATGTTTACTGATTCTGACATGCTGATGTGCATAAAGTGTAAAACAAGTTAAGAGAATGTTTTAAAGCCAATGATTTTACACTAGAATTGATTTTACTGTGACAATTTCTCTAATAAGAAATGTATAATTTATGAAGTTTTTTATTTTTGCAGAATGTTAACTGATGCTGACATTGTGCAGAGGTGTGTTAAACAAATTAGAGAATGTTTTTATGCCAATGTTTTTACACTACAATTGATTCATTTTTACTGTGACCATTTCTTTCTTAGGAGAATAGAATTTATGCAGTTTTTTGCTGAATGTTAATTGATGCCGACATTGTGCAGATGTGCATCAAACAAGTTATAAAGTTTGAGAATGTTTTAATGTTTACATTACAGTTGATGTATTATAACCATTTCTTTCTTAGGAAATGTAACATGTTTATTTTGCATAATGAACTACTGAGGTTTTACTTGTTTACTCGACAAACCTGGCCTTTCCTTTTGAACAATTCTTGTTCTACACATTAAATTTTTTTTTTCCCCCATTTGATTTGCCATGCGCTTCTCTCAGACCCCAGCACACAAACACAACGTTTACTTTCACAAATAGACTATTCATATTCAAATTTAAATATTTTTTAAATAAAAAATCCTAGGGGTAGTTTTTAACCCAATTTGGGTTGAGATTAACCCAGCAGCATGTTTAATTTTAACCCAATTTTGGGTCAAAGAAATAACCCAGCATGCTGGGTCAAACAGTTAACTCAACCCAGCTGGGTTAAATTAACCCAGCGCTGGGTTCGTCCCTTTTTGACCCAGCGCTGGGTTACCAAAATAACCCAAATTGGGTTATTTTTAACCCAGCATTTTTTAGAGTGTATATTATCTAAAATATTAAGAATCCTTATAGCAACTCACCTGGACATTTACACTGTGAACCCCCTTTCGGTTAACAAAATCCCCTTCATTTGGGCCCGGGGGGGTCTTGATGGCAATGTTTGTGCAGTCTATGGCACCAATCACATTAGGAAACCCTGGGGACAATCAAGTCATATTTACTGACATTGTCCTGATTGCATGATCCCTATTAACAATTACAACATATCTGCAATAGCATAAAAGCTCTGATTTACAACATGGGGTCGTAAGTGGCTGGGAAAAAACACAAAAACACCCAAAAACTGCTTGAGTGCCATGTAAACTTAGCGAATGGCACAACAGACTGCACTTTTGACGACACATGACAACAGGTCCAGGATGAGCGTTGAAGAACCGAACAATCCAAGATCATGCGAAATCGTCAACAACCAAAACTGAGAAAGCGAGGTACGAAGAACGTGCCCCTGGTCTCAAAACCTGGGTCGAAAATAGCCTATTACTTATTGATTTTGATGTTTTTGAATGTTCATACAACATAAAACAATAAACAAGCCCAGTTCATCACACCTTTATACTGGAGCAGACAGTACCCCAAAAATATAACATTTATGAAAAATGAACCAAAAGGAATAATCTTCACCCCAAAAGGGAAAGAAAATATTGGAAAAAATATACAATAATATTTATTTTTTCAAAAGTACGATGGGAAGACAAAAAAACATTCCTAACAACAAAAATCAGGTTACAGAACAAGAGAAGCAAAACACAAGCTTTACAGTCAGTAAGAAAAGTTAATACAGATTACCAAATATTATTTGTCATTGAAGCTGCAATCTGTAACTTTTTTAAATAAAAAATAAACAAAAATAATTGATTGAGCAACTAAATAACCAATTAGTTTAGTTTTTAAATCGGTCTCCTCACCACGATTCACAACTGCATTTAAAAATGAGTTATAATTTCATCTGTTGCATTAAATGTCAATTTCAGATGTAAAGACATACACAGTAACATGCAATTTTATGTTTCAAACAGAGATGGCGATAGAGGACCAAAAGTTACAGATTGCAGTTTTAACTAAAATTCCAATGGTATTTTTGAGTAAATAAGGAGTGCATACAGTTGTCCCAAAAAAAAAACGGATCTCATCATTCGGACAGTCTGGAATTACACAAAGAGACGAAAAAACTGAGACAAACTAAATCCCTAAGAGCTGTGGCTGCAGTATATCTCCAAGATGCCTGGACAGTGCAATGGAAAGTGAAGTTTGGACATCTACAGCCGCAGGTTATATTAAGAGACCATTCCTAATTTTAATTTAATCAGCGAGTATTGTGGCTATTCCAGTCCAGTGTCTGTTGAATTTCAACAAAATCAAACCTCAGGAATGACTTAAAGTCATCCAACCGCGATGCAAAAGACTGACAGCATGACAAGACAGATTAAAACTGTGACAAAAATCAGTTATCACATAAAAGAGTATTTTTGAAGTTTTCCTTAACACATGTAAAAATCTTAATGTTGTATTGCTTAAAAGTAAATATGAACTTATTGAAGTACTTGAATACAGAGCATTTTTTTGTTATTTTGAGAACCAATTTTTTTTGGGAGCATAATTGTTAGTACTTTACAGAATGAAACAAAAAATTTAATTTTACCTAAACACATAACTATAAATAGCAAAGTCAGAAAAACTGAAATAATTTTGGTCTCTTCATTTTTTTCGCAGGTGTAAATCAAAACTATAATTATGGAGCATAACTTTTGCACAATACTGTAGTATATCCCGTACGCTTTGAAGAGCTCTGTGGATTTGATAGTGGGGATGAAAGGAGCGTAAGTCCTGTTATCTACTCACATCCCATGGTAAGTCACTCACTGGCAAGCCAATTTGAGTTTTATCCGGTCCAAGGCTGAGGAACATAGAGTGACCAGATGACCATGATAAAAAATCAGGACATGATAAGTGGTAAGATTTCTAAAAAATCAGGCTGAAATTCAGATGACAACCAATAAAATAAGTGTATGCATTACATTCAACTTCCGTCATTTGCAGAAATATATACGTAGATTACATCTCAATATTGAATCAAGCAACAAATAGTTCTTTTTAGCCCACCTCTTGTAAATAAAGGTTACAGGATCACATGATATTAAAAGCACAAATCCCATCAATGTCACTTCACAACTATAATAAATGCCTGTGCGACACGTCAGATGTGTTTACTGGGAACATGCTGTTAAAATAGAAAAAGGAATTTATAATTATTTAGTGAATAAATAGAGTAATTTTTCTTGTTATACTCATCATTTGGTCCAACACATCTATGTTTGGTTGGATTGTCAGCTTTTATATTTGCACTTGAAATGGTATATATTGCAAGCATTAAGAAAAAAGATCTCTTTGTCTCCGTTTCCTAAAGAGGGGAGGCAACAATTTATTTTAGATATTGCTCAGATTACGACAGATTTCATCATGTTCTTATCAACTGCCGTTTTCCTTTTCTACTAACATTCATATCTAGTGCCCGATGATAGTATGTGCTTCTTTCTTTATATGTCAATCAATCAGTGTCAGAACATCTCTCTCTACATCTACCGCCCACATGCCATATTTCTGCCCTCCACTTATCATCTCTGGGCTGGATGGCCCCTGTATAAGACACCAATGGTTTTGGACCACAACAATAATAGATAAATAAAAACAAGACAAGAGCACTAGCAGTAGCGGCTGCTGTTGTTTCTAATTACCCTGAATGCCTCATTAAGCTAATAAAACAAAAAACACGCTCGATGAGGAAAAGTGAAAGGGAGGAGGGAGCGGCTGAGTGTTTGTGAAGAGAAAGAGATTCATGGAGCTTGTTTTTTAAAGCAGCTGATCTAGTTTGATGCCTTAAAGGGCCGCTATCCCAGAAAATGCACTTTTAAATGTTTATCTACCAGAAATTGAGTCGCCAGCGTGTGTGTAGAAACACCCTGTAATTATACAAATCCATCTGTTCTTCTTTTTGTAATCTCCTTTAAACCAACAACAGTGACACAAAACAGGCTGTTGGGGAAACCCTAACAATCTGATGTCACATTGTTTACGCCTGGCCATGACCGCTCACAGATTCAGCCTTATGAGCGCGTAATTCCCATCTTGTCAGATACACACATTTAGCCATTTTCAGGCAAGAGCAGATGTAGCCACTAGCCAGCGACACAAATGTCTAAGAAACAACAAATGTGTGCTGTTGTTTGATGTAAAATGGAACATAAAAGGAGGCCTTAGAGCGGATAGAAACAGAGTGCGCATTTGTAAGACAATGAGGTTACGCAGAAATTGCTACTCACAACGTAATAACACCTGGTTGCTGATCTTTACATAGGCTACCTGTCTGTCATATACAAGTACTCTGAATGCAAGTTTTTGCCTATATCCGTGTTTATGTCTGTTAGTAATATGAATGCACATGATTAATCATCAATGGCCAACATTTCATACAGCAAATGGTCAGCATGTTCTTCTACAGACGTAATTGCGCTTTCCGCTATATTGGTTGTCTTGATGTCATCCAAAGCACACATGTGTAAGCGCTCTACCTCCCATTTTGCATAAGGGGAGCAGAAGCTCATTTGCATTTAAAGAGACACACACAAAAAACGGCGCTTTTCCATTGCAGCCACAAATGGTCATGTTCAACATCTTGTATTGAAATATACGTGATGTATTTTGAGCTGAAACTTGTTTCACAGAAGAGTCTCATAAAGTACAGGTTTGAAAAGCTATGACAGAATTTTCTTTTTGGCCAAACTGTCCCTTTAAATGAAATGGAGGGACCATAAATCACATGCATTTTTACAACATTTAAATGAGCATGTTATTTATAACAGCAAAATAATCTTTCAATAAAAGGAAATAACTTTCTCTTCATTTTGAATGAATCTCTGTTTTTTGACTTTTTCATTATTTTATATTCAGTGCTGGAAATGGCAGAGATTCACTTGGGGGACTTTAGATGGGAACATATTTTACATCATATAACCATTGATGCAGACACACCTATATTTATGTATACAATTTTGGAAGCCATAACATGAATAAAAGATGATAATTCTCTACATTCTGAGGTGGATTTCTTGGTAGCCCCACATGTCCCCGCATTTCCAGCCCTGATTATATTATATAATACGATAACATACTATTATTATTATTAAATCATATATTATATACTTGTCTAAATTCCAGTGAACTGGGTTAAAGTAACACTATAGAACTCTTGCTCACGTGTTCCCCATGTGGTTGATAAGCGCAACTGCCTGTTACCAGTGTTGTAAATAATGTCGCTGTATAAGCTTCTCCGTGGGCATCGCAATATACGTGAATTTGTTTACTAAGCTGATGGAACAGGCCAATGCAAAAACGTTGTTTGGAAACCGTGTGGCACTCTTTCACAGGCAGGGGATGGGCGGGGCTGTGTGTACCGACCCGAACACAGAATTTACCGAGTGTGGTTGTAGCCGCTATGAGGCTGATCATGTAGCAGCGGCAGTAGAATTCGTCCGGTTAAGAGTTGTTCTACCACTGAAATAATTGAAGAGAAATGATTAAGGTTGAAAAACGACAAAGTGTTGCTTTAAAAAAAAGCATTCTAACTGTAATCGTAGGGGCGTCTCTGTATCGAACTTTGTTGGCCATGCGAGAAGCCAAGGTTGCCCTTCGCCCTTCCAAACCGTTCAATGACAGACACTTCATTTTCATCATCTTCAGTACCAAACCATTCGGAAACGACCTCCCCTTGGCCTCCGTTGCGAGCCCCCCGCTCTTCGTTCACCCTTACTGCTCGATCTCGCAGTTCCGCTCCTGTCTTTTAATGGAGTGCTCAACACCATCCTCCGTTCCTCTCCCCCAGCATTACTGCGCTGTCTCAGTGAGGCTTCTGTCTGGCTCAAAGCAGATGGCAGATTGTCATAATTATATCTCAGAGTCTGAAGCTCTCAACAGAGAGAGCAGTCTGGAGTCTGTCACTGAACGTCCCCTGTGAGCGGCATTAGACGTCTACAGCTGCACCCGTCCTCCTCAGCAGCCCTGATTTAAAGGCTTATGAAGGCACCTTTGACTCGTGAAGGACTGCCGTACAAATTGAAATCTATAAATGTGTGCATTTAGAGGCCCACAATCCTCCAAGCATATGGCTGAAGTCCAAAGTGAGAGAGCCAAGGTGCGGGATGTGTATCACTTCACCGAAGAGCTTTAAATGACAGCGTTATGGTCTTGGTGGAGGAGCGCAGGACTATTAAAGAAAGAGCGCCGGCAGAATACCCTCTGTTGATAAATGCATCTCGAAGAACCGGCGCGTACAGCGGAAGGAAATAAAGCTAAAAAGTAAAGTTAGGCCGTGTCAGGAGCAAAGGTTGTCTGGGCGATGCTTTCAAATGGGCGATTTTATTAGCTGCATAATTCTCATGCTCTTTGAAGACCTTGGGTTTTATTTTACTCCCTCCGGGTCCTCGCTGACTTTACTAAATAACCTGAAGGAGAAAGCGTGGTGGAAGAGGAGAAACGAACTTGAGGAATCCGGGTTAAAGCCAAACTGAATCCCTTTGGACTGCAAATAAATCAAAGTGTTGCCATTTGTGAGGAGGAACAGCAAGACGCATGCATACGTAATCACACGCAGTCTGTGCGATATGGCAGTTTGCCGTCGGTGATGCTGGTGAGGAAACAGAGGGGACTTCCATCTGGGGTCTGAAATCACATCGATTTTACTCCTACACCCATTAGCCAGCGAGTTAAGCCTCAGATGGTTTATTGTACTGAAAGATGGCCATTTATAGCTCCGTGGCCCACCTGTTCTTATACAACACTACAGACTTGGCTGGAGTCTGAATGGACACCGTTTTAACCAAGAACAGCCTCATCAATATTATGGCCTATGTTTGGAATCCGCCTGGTAAAGTTTGACGTCACCTGCCATCGCTTCCAAATCCATACGCTTTATCAGATGCCAAAAGCAAACAACAAACAATATTAATGTGCACTCGCGGTGTGCTGCAAACCTACAGAAAAATCATGATGCTAGCCTTTATCGTCATAATGAAACCCCAGATGGCCAGACAGCATTGTTTTTTATATGAATTGCTAAAGTATTGGTGTCGTGAACGCAGTGAGTCGGAGACTGTAATGTACGCAGAGAAAAAGCTTAGCTTAAAGGGCTATTTCACCGGCAAAATTTCCCCAAGTTTTACTCACCCTCAAGGCATCATAACTGAATATGATTTTCTCCTTGAAGAACAATGCAGTCAGTGTTAAAATACCACGTATCCTTTTACTTCCGAGCGATAGAATAGAAGTGAATGGGGTCGACATTTTGAAGCTCCAAAAAGTGCATCCATCGATCCAAGAACTGCTCGACGCGGCTCCGTGGTCTGAACAAATGTCTTCTGAGGGGAATCGATGCATTTGTGTAAGAGAAATATCCATATTGACAGCGCTATTAAAGTTGATGTCTAGATTCCGTTATCCCTAAACATGAACCATAGGCTTGTTTTTCCAGCAAATGACGGTGGTGAATGCTCCCGCGCAGAGATGATGGTATCCTATTGGATCAAAATGATAAATGACGCATTCGTCACCGGAACTTGCACCGGAATTGCCCTGTGTCATTCGCCGGAAAACCAAGCCTTAGGTTCACGTGTGGCCGCGGAATAACGGAGTCTAGACATTAAAGTTAATAGTGCTGTAAATATGGATATTTCTCTTAAACAAACGCATCGATTCGCTTCATTAGACCTTTGTTAAGACCACAGAGCCGTGTCGAGCAGTTCTTTGAGTGATGGGTGCACTTTTTAGAACTTCAAAAAGTCGACGCCCATTCTCTCCCACTCTACCACTTGGAAGTAAAGGATACGTGGTATAATAACTTCGACTGTATTAGTTAGGATGCCTTGAGGGTGAGTAAAACACGGGGAAATTTTGATTTGCTGCTGAAATAGCCCTTTAAATGTGTAATATGAATGAACACTGCCCAAAACAACTGTTAAGATAAGCCTCACTTGGACCTGGAACCCTGTGCACAGTATGCAGATCTTAATGCATTTAAAATTTTAAAGTCACCACCAAAACCAAGCAATTCTTCTTGTTTATTATAGCCGATTCATCCATGCATTTCATAATTTTTTGTGCTCTCTTCTCTGCATGATGTGTATGTATGTATGTATTGGCCTGAGGGTGGTACCGCACTGACTGTTCAACAGCCAGGCTTCCAACAACCCCTTCATTTCCCAAAGGACGAATCAGGCCCGCCTTACATTTTTTATCAATCCAGAATCCATTACACTTAAAAAATACAGAGAAGAAACTTTCGTTTCATGGAAAATCAGCATTAGTAAATATATTAGCTAACATGAACTAACAATGAATAAAACATATTAAACATCATATGCCTATATACTAATACTTTATATAATACAACACATATGTATTGGAATTAACTAACATTAACAAAGATTAAATGTTGAAAACTATACTGCTCACTGCTAGTTCATGCTGGCCAATGCATTTAATAATGTAAACAAATACAACTTTATTGTAAAGTGTAGCAACATTTACAGTTGTGATTTGATCAAAAGTGTATAAAAGTAGTAAAAATACAAACTTACTAGTTGCTGAGCCTCTATATTATTCACATTCGACTAGGGATGCTCCGATCAGGATTTTTTCAGGAGTATCGATTTCTTGTCCACGTGATCGGCCGAAACAGATCTTCGATTCTGATGCTTTAAGCTTTTTTTAACTGCTATGTAAGACATCCGATCACCGTAAACTTTTTTTCAGCTATAGTAATACCATTGCCTTTGTTATATTTTTACAGCAATTAAACTCAAAAACAGGTTTGTGGTGTTAAATGCTCTGGACACTGCTCCCCCACGTGAGATTTCTTGGGAACATAAAGGCGAACAACACATTTTTCATTGTATCTCGAAACGTCACAATAATTCCACATCGACGATGACGTGACTGCGGTGCCGAATCATTTACTTCCCCAAGCATCATGTACATCCTCACGCGTTGATGTCCTCAAATACCGATCGGTTCATGAGATCGGCCAAGTTTATTGAGTATCGAACGAGTCATAAAATGTGATTATCGATCTGAGCATCCCTTCATGCAACATACTGAGGTGACAACAAGGTTCTACTGTTTGAAAGTGTCCTTATTGTATAATGCATTGTGTTCCGGTCTCGAATTGAAAAAAGGGGGTCAGCAGCATACATCGAATAAGCTATTATTCCATTTCAAACACGGCCACATCAGCAAGGCCATGTCATCTTTGTAAAAAACACAAATACTGTAGCTTAGTTTCACCTGCTGTAAACCAGGCGCCACATCAATCCCTTCTCCTCATTAGCATGATGTCTGGGAAAATATTTCGCACGGCATCTTTCACTTTCTGCCAGACAAATTTCTTTATTTCGTCCTGTATTGTAGCCTCGCTTCGGTACGAGACACGGCAGGCGGGCGAGGGGTGGGGGGGGCTAGGTGGCATTCGGCTCTGTCTCTCAGAGCAGCAAGCACAGTAATTGAAAAGTGCAGCAAAGAAATCTTTTCAATCAGAATGTGAAGGCTGCAGCTCATTGTACCTCAGCGCCGCGTATCCAATAAGAGACGCAAGAATCACACAACAAATCATGCCTTGTTTCTCGCCAAATAACTACCAAGGCCTGCATCCTACACGACGCGGCTGTGAGGAAGAAATGTTTTCTTAACCATTTCTCTGCGTCTTTCCTCTTGCCTTTTCTCTCTCTCTCTCTCTCTCTCTCTTGTCTTTCATTGCGAGAGCGTGTCGTAAAAGAGGCATTTGGATTGAATAGGCCATTTTGTACAAGCGCAGCACTTCCTTCATCCTACAGTAAAACCGAGACAAACAGATTCGTCTTTGCCGTCGAAAGCGTAACGCTGCCCTTTTAAATGCTTAGAAATCCTGTGTGTCGACAATGAACACGAGGTGCTTAGAGTCTTATGCAAATTAATCTCTGCGGTGATTCACGAGAAAGACAATTTTGCGCGAAAATTAGACGTACGTTTGTTAAGTGCTCTGCGTTGAAGAACCATTCAGTAGAGCGACAAGAAAAACAAGTCTTTTGAATAAATAACTAAACCCCGTGTATCACAGACGACTGATAAATCTTGTTAGCCTGAGATTTGAGTAAAAAGTCTGCTTTGCCTATCTCCATCTTTTCTCATACCTGATGCCTCTCTCACAGTGAAGCAGTGAATAAACTTGACGGGCAGAAATGAGTGACTTCAGAAGTCTGAAGAGTGAGCTAATGCAAGCCAATGCATCTTTACTGCCATCTGCTGGTAAGAGAAAGAACGGCGCTGTCGTTTCCATTTGTGATTCCATTTGTAACTAACTGCCTTGTTGGGAACATCTGTTTCGGCAGATATTTGCTATTCTTTATCATTTAAATTAATTTTCAGGAATGCCTAAACTAAACAAACTGGTAAATATATCTCATTGGTTCATTTAAGATCCTGAAGCACACATATGGATAAATAATCACGTACCAGACTCATTAACAAACAAACTTGTAAAGCTGTAATATTGTTTATTTTCTCTTTTACCGAGTATCATCTTTACAGTGATGCAGGTTGATATGCAGCATACCGCCTGAGAAGGGTGATGACAGATTTTACATGTCGTGTTCCACTAATCCTCTTTTCGGTGAACCTTCCACGTACCAAAATGTATCAGCTCACCACAGCCTGTTTAGTCCGTAACCCACCAGCATAAGCACATGTCTCTCAGACCATTTTCAACAATATGTTCATTTAACTTCTGCCAATATTGGTGTTGGGCAGAAGAAATGGCTTTCTACTGCTCCCCTTTAGGTTAATAAAGCGTTTTATTGGGTTAAAAACACTATAGAGACTTGAGCTGAGTATTTAAATTTTGAATCTTATGCAAGAGAGTGGACTAATAATGTGGACCCACAAATCAGTTTCAGCACACATGTTTAAAGGTCCCGTGTATGAAGAAGCGACATCTAGCGGTCGGCTTTGTGAATTGCATCCCTCCCTTTCAAAGCACTATGGCTGCTCTGAAAGATGTCGTCACTTCTTTACAGAAGGAGATAACGTATTTATGAAACGCTTTCTGTAGAGCAGTTTGTCCTTTTAGAGTACTATAGAAACAACATGGTGAATTCCATGTAATGGCGTGTGTAGACAGAAATAGCTCATTCTAAGGTAATAAAAACATAATACTTCTTTATCTAAGGTCTTTATACAGCTCTGAAGACAGTTATGCATATTATATTGCATCTCTGTCAAAAACCTCCAAAAAATAACACACTGTACCTTTAATTAATCCGAAGGATTTATCAGAGCACTGTACAGTGTCGACAGCATCCATGTAACAAATGAGAAATGTTAACATAAATGTACGTTTGCATTTTTTTTTCAATAATAAATTCAATATACTTCCATTGAATAATTGACAGTTTCTAACAATCCACTGACATCTGTGTACATTGCATCGAAAAAATGTGCACCATGTATCCTACTACTGTATATTCTCGTCATTTTTTTATTTATTTTTTTATTTATCTTTTTTATTATGATGTATGTGAAGCTGCTTTGCAACAATGGAAATTGTGAAAAACGCTTCATAAATAAAATAAAATTGAGTTGTACATGATAGTTGACAGCACTATGTTCACAATGAATTGTTGTTGAGCTCCATATAAGATAAAAATCTTTATTAAAGGAGTAGTTAACTTTAAAATAAGCCCCCGATGACTTTCCATACAAATTTTTCTTCCTACTATGGAAATTCAATTGGGGCTTATTTTATAGGGAACAACTCCTTTAAAATCTACTGCATTGAGGTCTACAAAACATTGACAGACAATGACTTTTTTCAACACAATGTCAAGGAAATCCTAAGTATTTAATGAGGTGGCTAATTTGAATGAAATCATATGATCTTGTTTGTATGTTTCAGTACGATTTGGTTCATGTCAGTGGCGTGTGGGGTTTACTCACCCTCAGCTTGTTTCAAACCTGTTTAAATGTCATTCTTCCAATGAACACAGACAAAGATATTTGGAAGAATGTTAGCAATTTTCAGTTCTGGGACATTATCCACAACCATATACGTTCTGCTGAACACATACTGAGTTCAGTATGTCATTTCTTGCTACGAGGTCGTTAGAAGAAGTTCCTAGCTTTGGTTGCACTAGTAACATTTATAAACAAACCCTGCAGTCACTGGTGAGATGAAGTGAACTCTGCTGCTTTACTCCTATTGGTAGTCGCTCCCGAAAGTCGTTCATCATTTGCGTAAAGTTGAGCAAACCTCAACTTTGTCGCGTCGCTAGACACGCCCACTTCCTGTCACCAACGGTCACTGTCGCTCGTGTCTCTGGAAGTCGTCGGCTATCGATTGAAATTAATGACATCGCCTTGCTTTGTCGCTGTGTCGCTGTCGGTCTGAGTGGGGCGTTAGTATTGGTTTTTTCTAATAATCGATTCACATCGTACAAATTCATATAAATAAGCAACCTCGTAAAATAGTTATGAATTCCTGTTAGAAGGGGCTTCTTTTTAGGTGAACTACTACTTTCCCAACTTTTAGTATCTCTGGTCAAAAAAAAGAGGAGAAATGCAATCCTAATCTCAGTATCGCAGACGGTTGGTTTTGGGGAGTTCATAACTGCAGACAACAGTTCCAACATGAAAGAAAAGGTTAAACAAAGTCATTGTGTGCTCACAACAGTACTGCCGCTATCTTCAGCGTCACTGCGTCACCCTGCTAAAACTTTAAGTCTAACTGAGACTAACAGCAGCACTTGCCACAGCTAAGCTTCTTTGTGTCTGTGCTAGACTGGATCCGTCACAATTCTTCACAAAGATCATTCAGGCTGTTCCAAACACCTGTAATATCCCCCTCATCTCCTCTTATATCCAACAAGCCAGAAAAAGAACATAGATGGAGTTGGTTAGCTTAGCAGGGACAATCCGTATAGCACCTAAACACCACCACACAGTCCACAAGTAGACGAGATTTCAAAGCTGTAAAAATATAGTGGATTTGAAAAAACTCTGCTACCCAAGTTTAATTTCGCCTCAAGTGCCTTTTTTCCAGGAGGATTTCGAAGTGTTAAGCTGAATGTAATACACAGGAAATTACTCTTCTATTACATCATAATGCTAAATTACATTTTCCAGACATTTACAGGATTATTGTTACCCAAGACATATTGGGGGAAACAGATTTTGGTGGTGACATCAGAAATAACAGTATGATAAAGTTCTAAAAAGCCTCTTTGTTCTCATAACGCATGAAGAAAGTTTTCAAAATTCTGTTTACAAAGTCCTCACAATATGCCATCATTGCGTTTAACTCCGTGCTCTTGGGTCTACGTGAAGGCATCCGAGCGAGGAAATATAAATACATTAGACTATAATAGCGTGTGTTTGCGAGCGCAGACAGTGTACATTTCCAATTAAACTGCTCAGGTGCAAACCCCGCACATCTGTTGATGGTAATTATATGTGTTCACTGAACAGTGTGCAGATGAGATTACTGCAGAATTATGAGATACACTAATGACCGCGTCTTCGTGACCAAATTCATTTGCTCCTCGCCGGTGTACCAGCCTTGTTCCACAAAGCTTGTTTATGCTTTTCAGTGGATGCGCCGGTCTCTTAAATAATTCACAGAGGTTGAAGCCAGTAAAACAGAATAGAATATGGTGCTCGAAAATCATGTCTTGTTTTTAGCACTTGTTTATCCGAGTTGTGCTTATCTGTTTGTCTATATTAAGAGTAATATTTTATATTATCTTATTATATGTCTGAACATGCCCACTTCCCCACCATTACCTAATTTGCATTTTTCATGAACCTGTAGCCAGGCAAAAAACAGCTGGTCAACATGCACATGCACTTTCATTAGTTCAGAGCCTGCATACTGTACCATCTTGGTCTAAGTTCTGGACACTTTGATTGTTTGAGCCAATCATGTGACGGCTGGAGCCACAGGAAATGGCAATATTGATTGGCTGATGGTATCACTATACGTGGCCAGTCAAACGCCTTCAAGAGCGATTATACTGCCAATGCATGTGATGTGACATCAAAGCTTGAAGATGGGGAATTATACTGTATGTCCGTTTTATGCCATTGACACTCCAAAAACGGGGAATGGGATAAACATCTGCTGTGACATAATGAAATATTTGCAACTTATTTGTTGATTGGCAAAAACGCAATTTCATTCAAATATATGGTTACTTTTGGATAAGTACCAATGGAGGAATCAGCTCTGACATGGACTTTCCATCTATCTAGGGCCTACCCTGCCTGTGACCAGCCAGGTCTGGGGGATGGGTAAAGGGTTAAGGGTAAAGGGGGACCCTCCTAGAGTTTTCTTGGGCCACTCACAGATTTTTCTTAGGGCCCTCCAAAAATGTCTCTGACAATAAAAAATATAAACATGAAATACTTTTTCTTATTTGTATTACCTATTAAATACGGATCTTTCAATTAATAAAAAGAGTGAAAATAATGCATGCAATGAACTGAAGATTAAAGGGATAGTTCACCCAAAAATAAAAATTCTGGCATCATTTTCTCCCCCCTTTGTCATTTCAAACCTGTATGACTTTCTTTCTTCCGCAGAACACAAAAGAAGATATTTTGAAAAATGTTGTTAACCGGCCCCCGTTCACATGCATTGGTTTTGAGGCCTTACAGTAGGGTCCAGTGCTGTTTGGTTACCAACTTTCTTCGAAATATCTTCTCTTGTGTTCTGTGAAAGGAAGGAAGTCAAAAAGATTTGAAATGACAAGAGGGTGAGAAAATGATGACAGAATTTTCATTTTTTGGGTGAACTGTCACTCTAAAACATATTTACTATATATACTAGACAAATTGTTGCGTAACCTGAACACCTGGTTTCCCAAGCCAGCCAGCCTAGAACCGGGCCTGCCTGCAGCCTGGGTCGCTGAGCTAGGGTCCAGCCCTCGAATGACCCTGCGAGTTAAGTTGGTTGGAGAATGCAGAAATGGATGGAGAAATAGCTTTTTGTGTATAGTATTGTACATATGGCACCAATAAGGGCTAACTTCATTTGCATGCTAACCAACTAAAACTTTCCCCTCTTGCAGCTATAGGTAAAAAAGCAAGCACAGGTGAACAAAATCTAAACCATCAGTCACTTCTGTCCATTCATTTTTTCAAATGGATAATTTAGGAATGTAATTTTAAACACTGCATTTAATTTAGGACAGAATATGAGTGAGTTTGGATGCAGCATCACTTTCTCTTTGACTGACTGTGCAGGTTCTGAAGCACAGGGTTGAAATGCCGGGTTTGTATTTCAGACGGTTGGTAAAGAAGATTGGTTAAAGAGAGTTGGTAAAAGCAGCTGGATGGTTTGAGCAGCTGAAGAGAGCAAGGCGACTGGATCTCAGCCTCCCTATAGCCAGTGAATGAATCCGTGGGCCATAAGTAGGCCAATTAGTCTTTTTCCATAACAGAGGACACACTCCAGTGAACAGGCAAGATGTGAATGAAAGAGAGAGGCCAAATGGTGCGGCCAGTGTGCCGTGATGACAAATGGGTCCATCGGGGCGGACCTTAATCCTATTAAGAACAGCTCAAGGTATCAGTTTCTAGTGAGCAAGTATGTGTTAAGGAGGCCCTCTCTTTCAAAAGGACTCCGTTGAACGTGCTGTGAACAAGGGTGTATGTTACAGTACAACGTGTGTCCAGTAGATGGCATCAGGGGACCGTGAGTTTGAGATTTGCTCATGAATTCTGGTGGACATGCTGATGTTCGTTTTGTACGAAAAAACGTAAATTACATGTGTCATCAATCAAAGGATGGTCAAAAATATAAAATCATAAATTGTATGTTTTTCGGGAGTAGAAACTAGATTCGTCGTTTGTTTGTTTTGTTTCTGACTTTAGCAAATCATGTTTGATATATATTCGTTTATCTTTTAATGATAAATATAGTTTTAATGCATGTTTAAGAGATTCGCTTGAAATCATAGCTGAGGGTTTTGTCTGACACCGAAAGTAAGAAAAAATAAATCTGCAATTCAGCTGCTGCAAAACAACTTTCAACACACATACCAATGACAGTAAAATTTATTTAAAAAATAAAAACAGTCTTTTAAAATATAAACAATAATTATCTCGTAGCAAAACTGTAAATGCCATACTGATAAATATTATTATATAACATTTAAAAAAAACTTTCTGTTAGGTACAGAGATCTTTCCTTAGCAAACTGCCCCCATAGAAATGTATTTTTTGGATTTTGGAACTGAGTACAAGATTAGGCCAAATGTTATTTTCTGTCAAATGTAATTTTAAAGACATTTCTGAGAAATATTTAAAAACTGGACTGAAAATACCTGAAAGTATACTTCTTGTTATTAAGTAAACAAGAGGTAATACATTTGTTTTGTTTACTAGGGTCACATGAGCAAAGGTCAGATTATTATAATAATTGTTGTCACAACTTGGTTTATGTAGCTGGCACTGGTGTGTAATTATTTACTCACTACAACCATTTTACTTGCAAGTGATCCTTGTCAAGTGTCCGTTGGCATTAAATTGAAATTTTCGCTGCTCTGTCAGTATGTTCTTGCTGACATTTCAGTTTAACATAGCATTACCAATTCCATATATTAACTGTCAATATTAATAGTAACAGTGACTCCGGCGCTATAATAATAATGGATTCAGCCATCCCATACATGTTAAGTATGGTCATCAAAGCAGCTTTACAATTGTGTGCTCAGTACAACCATTGCTGTCATGACTGGAGACACTAAACATAACTTTAATCACCTGACTTACACATTTAATTTTTGACTCTAAACAGAAAGAGTTCATAATTATGACATCATAGCTCACATTGGCAAGGTAAACGGTTGACGGTCCCCTCATTTGTAAAGAGATGGACCTCTGCCAACTCAACCCGCAGCAGCATTTGGTCAATCTGGTCTCCTCTCGCTTTATAGCTTCTGTGCTGAGATCAGAGGAGAAGAACTCCAGCGACGCCACAGAGTCGCATTCTGGGGATAGCAGGCCGCACTGGGGACACTGTGATTGTTGAGCACCTGGCCCTGGTCGGGCAGAGCAGAAGAACTGCAATTGACCTCCCCAACACAGGCTTGATTATCACCAGACTTACGTCAGGGGGTGGGGATCCCTCAGGACCGCTTGAGTCCCACCATTGCTTTGCACGATCAAATAAAAAACAACTGAAATGTCATATACGCAGAGGCAGACAAGTACACAACCTCCTAACTTGAGTGAAAGTACAGATACTACAGGTCAAATATTACTCCACGACAAGTAAAAGTTGCGAAGACAGATTCTTACTTAAGTAAAAGTACAGAAGTACGTACTTTTAAAAGTACCCAAGTATTAAAAGTAAATGTCCTTTATGTCAGTGGTGCATTATTTTATTTGTCATATACCTTACGCCTCTGAAGCAACCTACTGAATACACTGAGTATCAGTGGTATTAAAGTAGTAGTTCGCTTCAAAAATTTGCCCCCGTTGACTTTTACATAGTAATTTATTTCCTACTATAGAAAGTCAATGGGGGCAAATTTTGAAGTGAGCTATTCCTTAAAGAGCTTTATTTGTGTTTAACATATATATGTTTAGTTTAGATCAGAGCCATTGGGAGAGAGAGTCACGTCAACTCATCTCCGTTGACTCCAATGGAACAGTTTTTTCACAGCGGTTCATGGAGGCTGTCAATAGTTCCCGGAAGTTACTAGTAACGCATGGAGCTGCGACTAAACAGACCAATTGAGGTAAACTTCTAACCCATTTAAAGACGAAAGCCATTTAATGAATAAAAAAATGAAAGAAATAAAGTATTTAAAGAGAAAACACAACTTCCTGGAACTATCTGAAGGCTCCATGAATCACGTGACGCTCCAGGGTTTTGGACTTCCGTTGGCAGAACTCTCTCTCTCAATGGCTCTGGTTTAGATATAATCCTGTATGATTGTTAAGCCTACTTATCCTCACTAGCCCCTATATAAGTATTCATGAGCAGTGTTTTGTTTTTTGTTTATTCCCTTTATCAGTTTTAGCAGCAATTTACCAGTATGTAGTAAGGTTCTTGTATATGTAAGTGTATACCTTAGTTTAACTACAAACATAAACTATAGCTAATAATGGAACTATGGTACATTTTTAGTTACTCTAGTTGTACTAAAAATAGCTTAATAAGAGTATGGTTACTATCTAGAGAACATTGCTTAGAATATAGGTTCTAAGCCATGCATCACACATAGTTGAACCCACAGACAATTACACCACAATTTAACATTTACCTTTTTCGTCATTTATTGTTCTGTTTGCTTTTTTAGAGCACTTTCTGCTGTGAAGTAGCGTCGACGTTTACATTAGTTTCACGGGGAAGATCCTAGGGTTGCCAGATTTGCGTAAAAAATCAGCCAAAAAAACTGCAAGCTTAAAATTGAAATACTTGGCCACAGTGAAAGTTTCTGGCAGATTCCAAGCCAGAAAAATTGCGTGCGCAGAAAAACCTGCTACATAGAAACAACTTTCTACATTTGATCTTTTTATAAATGTAGTGGAGTAAAAAGTATGATATTTGTTTTTCAAATGTAGTGAAGTAAAGTCACAAGTACTCAGAAAAATACCTCAGGTAAAGTACAGATACTCAAAAAGTCTACTTAAGTACAGTTCTGGGGTATATTTCCTTACTGTCCACATTCGAGGCGTTTGTTCTTTAAAGAACATCTCTTTGGTGACCATCTTGTACGATAAGAAGCTGGAAAACCCTGAGTGCATGAGTGAGAGACAGCGAGAGAGATATTATGTGCAGATAATAGAGATGATAGTCATTGTTTTCTTGCCCTCTTGTCATTTCTAAACTGTATGACTTCCTATCCACAGAACACAATGTTGGTAAGTGACACCGCACACCCCAACACCCCATTCACTTCTATTGCATGGAACAAAACCAATGCAAGTTAATGGGTCCCAGTTAACAACATTCTTCAAAATATCTTTTTGTGTTCTGCGGTAGAAAGAAAGTCAAACAGGTTTGAAATGACATGAGGGGTAAACGATGACATCATTTTTATTTGTGGCTGAACTATCACTTTATCACCCTCATGAGTTTCATGTGCAGAAACACGGGTCACATGTAAAACCTGTTGTTTGAACATTTTTGTATCTTATACAACATATAGAATATAATGAGAAAATAAAAATATAAGACTATAATATGAGAACTCAAGGTGTACATGGTACATCCTTTTATTTAGTCACAAAAATTTTGTTTATTTGTTTATTTACTTTATTTATATACATAGCAGTGTAGCTGTAACATGGTTTCAACTGCAGTCAGCATTTACATCAGTTTAAAGCAATATTCAGCTGGTCATGTGATCAAAACATGGTGCCCCTCATGAGATGACCCCTTCCATGTTAAATAGCTTAAATAATTGAAATGGCATTTGAGTGTATATGATTTCAAACATATAAATTAATACATAAACATTTTCAATAAGGAAAAATGACTGAATCTTTTTATTTGAGAAGAAATCATTTTCTTTAAAAATACAAAACTTCATCAGCACTTCACTATCAAATGTAGTTTGAAAATAAAAAGTCCATTACATTAAGTAAGTCTGCATGAGCTAAGAATATGACCATTTAAAACATATTATAAGTAATATTTTGGAATTGCGATATTTCTAAGCATGTTGCTCTTGAATAAGAATGACAGCTGCTTAGTTATTTGTCTCGGTGGATTGTCTCTCTGTCTGGGAGGTTGGAGAAAGGCGACGCACGGCCTTCACACCCTGGCACATGTTCCACTGACCCCACAGGCTGCTGTATCAGTCCCCTCCGAAACTCACCCTCCACAAACCATAATATTTTTCCCCAGAGCCGAGAGGGCAGGGTGGTAGACCCTCACACTCCCCCGGTCCACTCGAGAGACAGCGACTCCACCTGTCAGGGTTCAAGAGTTAATGCCAAGAGCTTAGAGGTTGTTTCCATAACGACTTGGACGTAACTTTTGCCTTCACTGCCACACAGGGTTGATGCATGTGTTGAAAATATCAATCAACAGCCTGGAAGCTTGATATATTACCAGAAAAGTGAGAAGATTTATGGCCAACAAGAATAACTGTTACCATTCTGAGTTTGAGTAATACAATAAGTGACATTGATTGATTAAAATCCTGATTTTATTACATTGTTGATAGTTTGGCGAACTGCATCGAGTTCATTACTTTTTTCTTTTTTAATTCATTTTAATGTTCCATTTTAGTTGAGTTTTCCTTAGTGCAGTTGGATCCACTTTATTTACACGTTCAGTAGTAATAGTTAAGAATTCAATCATGGCGGTCAGTGAAGGGAGGCTATTATGTTACAATAATATTACTTGAGTATTTATCTTTATACTCATTTTTGCCGGTGACATTTACATATTCATTCTAATTCATAGGTTTTATTATTTGGATCAGAGGGCATTAAAGACACGTTAAAAAAATAAATCTTATACAATATATACAAATGAGTTGTGTTTTAATTTAACAGCAATAGTTTTTAAGTAAGCTCGGTATCTCCTCTATTTACGGGCCACCATTGTCAAGCAGTTTCATAACTGACATAACAGTTATTAACTGTACATTTATAATATTAAAGGCATTTAAAACCCTCATGCGTGCAGATATTTTTCAATGCAGGTTAAAGCTGCCTGAATGTCTTATGGATTTGATGCTATTAATCTCACATTGTCAAAATATCCAGTGACTAATATTAGCGGCATACTCGCTTGTAAATCAAACCGTGTTCCCTGGTGGACTGATAAAAACTCAGACACCCCTGACTGCCAGACGCTTTGTATCGGCCAGCCAATGGTATTGAAATTGGCAGGTTTCATAAGTCCAGGTCATCCGACGGCCAGAGAGGATGACCACGAAGCTATTTATTTTCATTGTTCATCATTTTATTGCGTTTTTTCTTTTATTGCTTTTTTTTCTCTCTTTCACTTTTTATTTTACCTGTCAATAGTTTTCATTTTGCACTTAAATCGGAACATATGGTGAATGATGACAATACCATTATTGAAAATCTTTTCAAAAATAGAGCTATTAAAAGCTTGTTGACACTGCCTAAATGGCTTTATTATAGGCATGGTAATGAACCAAATGTTTGCGATTCTGTTCGTGAAAGGCCAGACCTTCTCTTTCATCCCCTCTGTGGTTTCTGTGAATGTCATACACTAGACAAACTAAATCGGCAGTATCAATAAAGATTAAGCGCTCGTCCTTTACACCTCTCTGACAGCACAAACAACTGCCGAGCTCTCCACGCACCGTGCCGTTTGCCTTGCCCGCTTAAGAGCCCGCTGGGATGTTCACCAGGGAATTCACGACGCGATACTAAATGTCATGGACTTGTAAGGTTTCCTTTCAGAGCGCCGGACTCCTCTTTTAGCGGTCCTGTTTTACCCAGACTGCACCACAGACAGAGAAAAGGCCCGAGCGATGTCCAATTAGCCTGAAAACAATATCTCCCCGATCAGCTCCCATTGTGATCCCTGACATTGTCCCCACAGCTCCTGTTACAGCTTTGCGGTAAACAAGAAGCTAAATTAGACGCACAGTTGTTGCTATTGTCCCGCTCGCCCTGATACCCAAACCCCTCTGTCTTATAGCGGACCAAAGCTTGAGCCGCGAGGTCCCTGGTGGAGTGTAAGTGTTGGAGCAATGACAAGATGATGGGCCGCGAGTGAGACGGGGCCACGAGGCCACAGCTCGGACTCGAAGCAACGGCGGTCGAAGTAATTAAGTCAAAGGCTGAACACACGACTGCAGTCTGCATATATGTCTTAATGGTATTCGGAGAGATGGCGTCTAAAACGATTTCTCGGGTTGAGAGGGGACGGATTACACGGCAGCTGTTGACCGGGCAGGCAGAGTGGCCTCGACGCAACACGGGGAAGGCCGGTTCTTGCTCTGCTGATGGAGGGGCTTTGATTTATGTTTTAATTAGAGGGACAATAAAAGGCCGAGTTGCCCAAAGACAATTGTGAAATCCCACATGTATGTCATGCAGTGCGTTGCCGCTTAACATAAGGCAGACAGCGCCGTGATATTGGAAACAAAACCTCTCCAGTTTTAAACGAGTTGAAAGGTTCAAGATGAACTTCAAGAGGAAGTGCTTCGAGAGATAAGAGGGTGGTGATCTTTAGCAAAGCTCTTTGATTTCATAACAGCTATCATTTACATAGTGCAGAGGCATAAAGAAATCATACGTTTCTACACTACAGTTTAGGGTTGTCACGGTACCATAAACTTATCTTACGATACTCTGCTGTATGCCAGGGGAATATCACGGCACCAAGTCGTTTCACAATGCTGTGAAAATGTCAAATCTACAAAATAAACCAACTAAACACGCAGATCTAGCTGAAAATGTTATGTATTTACTATAGTAAACTGTATTTTAGCTAATATGTTAGTATTACCACACTTATTTAATGACTACAATGATTACAATCATTTGTATTATTCAATGAGTTGATTTAATTATAGATTATTTAATTATATCGTTGTTGATGCGGTGGTGACGCGTTCATGTAACCAGAGGGTGGCGCTGCTAAAAACGCACCTAAAAACTGTCAACTGACAACTGAACGCTGACAAAGGCTGTGTCTCAATTCGGGGACTGCGTGCTTTGAAGGCTGAATTTTAAGTGTATTTCACAAAAACGTCAATTTCAGCGTTTTAACATTATATATGATGTTTGTTAATTAACATTATTGGTGCATTGTGTTTTTTTTATTGTTAAAGTTGGTTAATTTAATATACTGTTGTGCTGTTTTAATCTACATAAAGTGTCATATTCTCAAAAATAAAATATAATTTTTCTGGCTCCGTATTTGTATAAAAGAGTCAGAAACGTCTCTGCTGTGTCCTGCTGTCACCACGCAACTGGAACAGCAGGTGACGCATATCACGCAGTTAGGAAATCCTCTGCGAGGCTAGACCGTATCATTTAAGTTCGCATCTTGGACTTTTGAGACTGCGTACTTTGAAAACCAAGTCCTCGTTTTTAAGTCCGCGACCTTAAAGGTCGCAGCCCCTGAATTGCGACACAGCTAGCGGCTGTGTCTCGTTTCGGAAGGCTGCGTACTCCGGAGGTCTCATTTGAAGCCTGCTACGTCATAGAGGCTGTTTTGTTTCATAAAAGCAGGTAGGACACTCCGTATGCACCCTTCTAATGCGACCTACTTTCACGGGAATTCGGAGGACACATGAGTTGTATCCTTCGTTGCTAGAGATAACCCACAATTCTTTGCGTCGGCCAACGTCTGTAATTTGAATAAACGGCAGCAGCTGCACCATCAATCAAATATGTGGTGTTTAAATGTCAACAGTTTACAAATTTGTGTCACGTTTTTTTTTTATCTTAGCAGGCATACAGTATGTCGTAAATAGCTTTACACGTGTTTAGTGATCTTTAAACGTTTTAAAAAAGTTAAAGCAAAAATGTTTACATTTGTTTAACTCTTTTGGCATTGCTTAGGGTAGAAGTAACCAACTTTTTACCTCTTAAAATCATGTAGAAATCATTGTAATTCATTTGACAGGAGTGCAGTGTGTTGTCATAGCAACGTGGTACTTCCTGTTTCCTTCTCTGCCAGTATGTCCTACAAAGGATGTCTCGTTTAATTCAAGTTGAGAATCCTCCGCATCCTTTAGAGGATGATACCTCTGGAGGACACAAGGACGCAGCCTTACAAAACGAGACACAGCTAATACATAGGCTACGCACACTGTAGACTTGCGTGGCACATACGGTAACTTGGGACGATGTTAAAGATGAGTTCTGTGTGGGGTCCTTTATAAAATTAATGGAAGTGAAGTGCAATGCAAACTCTGCCATGCGAATATTGCTTATCATATGTCAATCACTAGGATGCGCATTCATTTGAGGGCGAAGCATTCACAAGTCAGCGCCAATCGGCTAGTTTTATGATTAGCTAACCAAGTTGAATGCTAAACGGGCGGAGCAAACAACGGCCCTCATCACTAGGACCATCACAGGGTCGAGCTTAAGATATGCTTCCGATCAGTTGATAGGCTTCTGTAAGTGCCATTATTCAGGCTGTTCGAAATATGTTCCTTCATTTGGTTATGTTCATTATATTGATATGTTTCAGCACGTTATCCTAAAATTACTATATGACTTGAGTTAAGATAGTTCATTAGCTTATTCCCTAATGAATTAAACAGTTTGTCATCATACAGATGTTTATGTGTCTCTCTCCCTCTCTCTTTATGTGTGTGTACTGTAGCGTATACATGCGTGCGTACACGCTTTGCTTAAAATACCCATCCCTAGTATGCAGTATACTTGATTATCTACTATTGTAAGACTCAAAAACACTAGTGTAAAGAAATTGTAGTAAAGTTTACTAAAGTTACTAAATACACTAAAGCAAAGCGTATAACTTTGAATTCAAATGTGTTCATCTACATAGCAATGTTTGAAAAAGTTAAATGTTAGTGAATCAATCAACTGATTCGTTCAAAACGACCGATTTATTCAAGAACGAAAGTGTCCTGAGAAATGACAAACTGAATAATTATCTCGTTCTAGTCGTTCAAAACACAGATTAATTTAAGAGAGAACCACTGCAGAAAGGCAGATATAAGTGTTCAAATGAAAATGAATGTGCATATGTATCATTACTCAAAATTAGAGAGGCATCGTGGGTATTTTTGAAGCTTAGCATCGTGATGCTATGGTAGCACTGGTACACTGTGCAACCTTAGTTAAGAGTAATCTGTTATCAGAAGTGACTTTTTCAAAGTACACTGTCAATTTTTACTTTACTCGTATTTATATTTTTATGTCATTACATTATTTTCTATTTATTAAAAGTTAAGCCATTTTAACTAAGTTTTATGAGTAACATCAACTAATCCACTTTACAAAATTGTAAATAGTAAGTTGAAATGACTTGTAAAAACATAACGGAATAGTTCACCGAAGAATGAATATTCTGTCATAAATTACTCGCCCTTAAGTCATTCCACAACCATAACGCCTTCGTTCATCTTCGGAAAACAAATTAAGATTTATTTTTTGATGAAGTCCGAGAGATTCTGGCCCCCAACAGACACGACACCAACACAACTACCACTCTTAAGGCGCAGAAAATTAGTAAAGACGTTAAGAAGGAATTATCAAAGTTATTTTTGTTTCTTTCTTTTCACGCGAAAAAAGTATTCTGGTCGCGTCATAAAATTAAGGTTGAACCACTGTAGTCAACATGGACTATTTTAACAGTGAGCGTGTTTACATGCAGTCTTACGCCGATTATGCTTAATAAGCTGATATATGTAAGGCCATGTAAACACATAAAACGGTTTTCTTTTATCGGGGGAAGGTCATAAACGGCTTAAGCAAAAACCGTTGGGCAGAGGTAGTTTTTTGCAAATTTACATTGTGTTCCATGTAAATGCCTTTACCAGTTTTCTCTCAGTTTTGTTTATGTGCGCATGTCTGAAAGTGCAGCAGTAAAAGTCCCAAATGGAAGTGATAGTAAAATAACGTATAAAAGTCCGCTCTCGAAACATGCAATTGATGTAGAAATGTCAAAATGAAGAACTATTGTTGAATATACAAGTACTGCGGACATGGGAAGAGATATAAAAATACAGCTTCTGACCGTTTTCCCAGCTGCATTTTTAATTGCTAAACAGACTATAGACGATGACGTCACTGCACGTGAGAAACCCGGCAAGTTCAAACTTCCATGTAAACGTGGTTTTATGAGTAGCCGGTTTATTACTATGCATGTTAACACGTGAAAACAGGTTTCTTTTTAAGCTGATTTTTGATAGATAACTGTTTATTTTGTGCATCTAAACGCACTCAGTGTCTTTACGTTTTACGTTTTGAGAGTGTACGTTGCGTCGCTGTCTAGGGGGGGTTCCGAAAATAAACAAGTAACTTACAGTTGTGGGTGAGTAACTTAAGACTTTTAATTCTCTTTAAGGCTAAATGTTTTACACTATAATGTCCATATTGCAGAAGTATACTGTTCTAAAATAATACAAATCATACTGTTAGCTAACATCATGTATTTATTAAAGCAGAAACAATGGGCCTATTAAAGCAATGATTACACATTGTGATTATAAATAAACAGTAGGCCAAGAGGCCAAGTCTCAGTTACTCATTTTTTCTTATAAGGGAATTGGGAAAAAATATCCCAACATAACGATAATTGATTCTGACTTCAACTTTACTATGCATTTGTCTTCATTTGCTTTATTGTGTGTTTATTAGTGTAAAATATTAGGTCACATGTATTAATATATATTAATTTTGATCATGACAATCAATGGGTTATGACAGCAGTATTGGAGACAATGAACTAGCAAATGTTAATGAAAAGAAACAATAAATCCCTCAAAGCTACTGTCATCTCTCTTTTGAAACTAGATTTTTTTTTCTAAAAAAATCATCCTAGGAAATGGAAAAGATTGCTCTAATTGAAGAATCTGCCATAAATGTGATTTATACAGCCCATAAATGTAATTCAGTGTTCAAGTGGAAGATTTGTTTTTATAGTCTACAGCAATTTGCATTGTGTGGTTTTTGGTTTGTCTCATGGATCCAGCCCATGATATTTTTGGCAGGTTGAATTCCTCTGGAAATAAAACATTAGTGTAGTGCAGCATAACTCATCCTGTTCTAGATTTAATAGTGGAAATATTTATCAGGTCCTGTCAGGCTTCCACTCATAAAACCGCGCTTGAGTTTTATCTCTTTGAATAGTGAAGAGAGGTGGGCAGCTGCAGTCACATCTAATACACTGGGCTAAGTCTTACACAATGCTTCAAGGATAACATGTACTATTTCATACGGAACAGTGTTCATATTTAGTTTCAAATGTGTGTCTATGGCAATTTAGAAACACTTGAACCGAACAAAATGTACTCGGAACAACTACCATACTGGTGTGTGACACACCTGCTTTGTTGAATTCATACAGTTTGTATTGTTCGACAAATCGTATGAAGGTCTGCAACGGGGCTAGTTGTCACATTCAAAATTCTCCCAACTAACATACAGTCCTTTGTGACAAGATGTCTGTTGTTTATTGCATTTTTTTTACTGCACCAAAACAGAACTTAAAATGTGTGTCAACCATAGCCCGACAGATTATACAGATCACAACCCGACTATAAATTCTGCTGAGATGAACTGAAGAATGCTGCACAACTAAGCGCCACGCACATAAGTGTTTATTTAAAATTACGAAATGACTCAGAGCATTGGCGGCTGCAACCCAGTAAAAGTGATCCCAGCGTAATGTGTGTGTAATGTACGTGAGTATTTATACCACACTGGCTTCAAAGAATATCCCACATAAAGTCTTGATTAAATTACGCGCTGTGTTACAGAACACCGATGCCGGTATAGCTCTGGCTTTGACACAATGTATTTGTGTGATTTAAAAGCATACAGGGTCAAGGTGAAAGCCAACAAGATAAGGAGCTTGTTAAGTGTCTGAGGCTTGGGCTACGGGACCACCGACCCACCCATGCCATCTTAACCCTGCAAGTCCACTTGCGGCTTGGTTTGGTCGGGTTGGGGTGGGACGTTGAAGGCCTCTTTTACCCATATTGGCTGCCGTTTAATTATGTCTTGCACAGGCTCCCACAAGTCAAGAAGTCGATCATTCATACAAGGACCAAAAATACACAAATCAACAATAGAAAGGCGCTGATCAAAATGTGTGTGGTGTCTGTTCAAACATGTCACAATGGTCTCAGGGCACGCACACTGAAACTCAAGTGCTTGGATTAAAGTGAGCTGAAGTATAGAGGTTGAGTATTCTCACTGTGTTTATCTGTGAATAAAATTACATTTCTACAAGTGTTTGCACATATTCTAGCTTGGAAAGTGCGAAGTGTGTTTGTTTTACGGTCACATTTGGCAGACACTTTTATCCAAAGCAACAGTCAAGTAGGCCAAGGTTTACTGTTTTTACAAGGTTTACATTTTCCAGTCTTTTGTTTTTCAATGTTTTTAAGTTTTTAAATACATTGTACACAGGCACGTGCAATTGCTTTGTGTTTTATTAACCTTTCAATTCTCCATAAACATCTATTATCTGGCTCTCGTTTAACAGGGTTGTTTTCTCGGGTGAAGAAGTTTGAAAAGTGTGTCGCAAAACGGCATTCGTCAGGAGTGAGCGTTATTTGTCTCAACACATGGTATATCAAAAATGATCTCTGATGGCTTCATCTGAAGGCATGACAAAGACATGCACAAACCACGGTTTGTATAGACAAAACAGCCGAGTATGGATTATGCTACAGTCATTGTTTCATCGACGTCATCTTGTTTAAACAATTTACGGCAAATCAAATACTTTTGAGATACTTTCATGTTTATGTCACATGGAAACAATGCAACAAAATCAAAACACAAGTCATGTTTTAGCCTCTGAATATATGTAGATAGTAAGTATATTTCCTATAGCTCAGTGGTAAGAGCATTGTGTTGACAATGCAAGATTGTGGGTTCGATCCCAGGGGATTGCACATACCTATGTATAAATATATAAGTATAGGATAATGCAATGTAAGTCGCTTTGGATAAAAGCGTCTGACAAATGCATAAATGTAAATATTGTGTTCTCTGGAACACTGGCTCACTTATTTTCCCTTGACGTGATTTCTTACCTGTGTTTATCAATGTATTTATCAACAACAGGAAGAACCAATTGGTCTATTTTTAAAAGTATTTTTCAATAATTCCTTTTTTTAATACGGGTTTAATTACAAAACAAACCACTTTGAATATTCTGTTATAGTCTTTTATAAATTTAGTTGTATGTTAAATTTAAATTGTCCAACAGAGGTGCTGTAGCAGGCCATTGCTTAGAAGAAACAGGTTTGTTATTACGCTCTAGCACGTTGTGGAGAGTAGATGAACCCAAAAGCTAAAATTCAAAGCTTTACATATACCAAACTTGAGTGGGTAATTCCCAAAGTGCGGGCATCAGCGAGCTCGAGTGTGTTTCCTGCCATTTTTGTTCAAGATTTTGCTGCATTCACTTAAAAAAATACGTTTTATATATTTACAGTAGGAAATTTACAAAATTGCTTCACTAAATATCCTCATGATTTTTGGCAAAAATGAAAAATCGTTCATTTTGACCCATACAATCTATTGTTGGCTATTGCTACAAATATACCCCTGCTACTTATGACTGGTTTTATGGTCCACATTTCACAGTTTACTTAAGCATATAACATCTCTTTTAATTTCTCATCTTTTTAAATCTTTCTATCCACATACTTTCATCAGTTTATGACTTTAAAAACAGTCACATGACTCATTGCTCCACAGCACCATTAGCTGAGCGTTGAGTCACCTCTACGAAAAAGTGTCTAAAACCAGTTACTTATTATCTGTTTGTGAACAAAAGCATGGGAGGAAATCACAACGCAGACTCGCATTCCCTGCGGATAACGGAATGTTTAATGAATGGTTATCAAATGTTCTCCACAGAATAACTACAGCCGAACACCTGGAACAGAGCACAGCACACCTTCCCTCGCCGGGCAGCTGTCATCTAGCACCCGCTGTTGTTTTAGTGACTAGGATGTTACATCACTTCAATACGTTTGACTCTAATAAGAAAAGGAAATAAACTATAGCCTGTAGCTTAGATCCAATAGCATCCTAGATATGAAATTTGCCAGCAGGCTAATTTGTTGATGGGTTTGACAGGAGTACAGCGTTGCTAATGACTGTTATTCAGAAAGCACAGTTCTGTAATCAAAACACGGTTGTTATGAATGACTCAGTCTTGTTGTGGCAGATTCGCTGAGAATCAGAGTATTGACAAATTTACAGTGCCGCCTACAGCAACAGCACGAATGCTAATCCAGGTGGTTAGCAGCGCAGTCAGTTTATCCAAGTCTAAATGGAAATGCCTGGAGCAAAACGTTGTTTATTCTCTGACATTCTGTGGTATGTCGTCGAATGTTTATGGCTGCTACCTCAGCGTAATTCCACATATTTACAAATTTAGATTTGTTTAGGTTGCGAATGTGATCTTCAAATTGTTTTTATCATAGAACAATCTATGATGCTAGCTGCCCTCTAGTATAATATAAATTTAAGCGCACTTCGCATGTCGTAAAAGCTGAACATGCCGAAGAACACACAGTGAATATGTGGAGGTTCAGTACTCTCTGAGCATCTCCACGCTACTCCCCGGGCACTCGAGGTGCAGGGCAACCGAATTCGTCTTGAGAGGAGAGCGTCTGTGGTCCCCTGAGGACGGTGATGTGTGAACAGCAGCAGAGATGCCTCCGGGGTCAATCCTTTAATATTGATTACAAACTGGAGCGGGGCGGCCGGGCCGACAGGCTGCAGCTGTGAGTTCGCCCGGCTTTGAAGTGACCCGCGCCTGTTGGCGGGTCCCAGGCCTTCGCGCATGAGGAGAGTCTGCAACTATGTGCCTGCCTGTGGGAAAGAATGTCACGCGACGCCACGGCGACGGAGCCTGCCACCGACAAGGGACGAGATTTAGGAGAGCTGCGGTGTGAGTCCTGCCAGCGGCAACGACTGTCCGAAGAGCGAGAGAGGCACATTATAAAGATGAAGGGGTGAGAGAGAACACAGTTATACTGATCACAGGGGATCTTTACAGCAGTGGAAGTGTCTGGCAACAGCACACACACACACACACACACAGATACCAGAGCGGAGTTTGTTTTACATTAAAGCATGACCCGCTCACTGTTTTGTCTACTACTTCAGTCTGAAACATAAGAGCAGATGGAAAAACCTGCCGCTGACAAGAGAAGACAACAGTCATAGCATTTCTTTATTTACATACAGTGTGTGTATAAAATACATTTATTGTTGAATATAATGTTTTTTTATTATTAATAATAAATTAATAATTATATTGACTTATTAATACTTTTGTTATTTTCATATTTAGAATGAATTACTCATTGTTGTTGTTATTATTACTCTATTGTTGTTGTTTTGAATATTATTATGTGAAAGCCAACATACTGCGGTTTCACTTTATTAATACAGTTTGTATAATGTGTAGGTGGGTTAGTGTTTAAAGAAAGCTTATTCAGTAAATAAGAGTAATTCAAAACCTAAACATTCACATTTATAACAAAAATACCTAAATTATTTTCAATTGGCATTGATTATTGGGATACTAGGGATGTAACTTTCAAAATCTCACTGTACGGTTAAACCTCGGTATAAAGTCTGCAATATGATATTTATTGCAATTTTTAAAATGACAACTGATGACTTGGAAATGTGCCATAGGCATCCTCTTTTCTTTATCCTCTAATCATAACTGTTGCTTAGAGGTATGAGTTATAGCATGAGTGGTCAAATGACCTAAAATCCTTTTTATAAAATAAAATAACTGCACCAAGGAAACCTTGCCGAAGGTAACATCTATTATTTTTTCGAAAATTCTCTGTTTCATGCAGTCATGTGACCACGATAATATAGAGACAATTTTGCTATTGTGATAACACGATATCGATAATATTGTTACGTCCCTAGGGTTGCTGTAACTATATAAAAGAACGAATCTTCATTACAATTGACCAAAAACTGTCACAATGCCCAAACTCTAAAAAATGTTGTGTTGTTTTTAACCAATGGATCGCTAAAATATAGACAAATCTGCCTGTTGGATTATAATTTAACATATGCTGGGATGTTTCGACGCAAAAATGCTGGGATGTTTAAACCCATGGTTGAGTAAAAACAACTCAAAACCAAAGTAGTTAGTTCTCTCCAACTACCAAACCTTTACCACACCATTAGTTAAAAACAACACATTTTGAAATCACATTTAAACAGCAGGGGGTGATCTTACATCAAAGGAGCAATACTAACAGACAGCATGTTAAAAATTCCAATAGGGTGAGATGTGTTAGACACTTTACTTGCATCTATTCATGTATGCTAGTTATAAACAAAAGGTGTGTGGGGGGGATCAGGTTTATCCACTCTGAAAACCAAAGGTTCAAGATGATTAAAGGGATACTCCACCCAAAAGTGAAAATTCTGTCATGAATTACTCCCCCCGCAAGTTGTTCCAAAGATGTATACATTTCTTTGTTCGGTTGAACTTAAAGAAAAATATTTGGAAAAATGTGAGCAACGTTCTGGGACATCATTGACTAACAAAGTGGGAAAAATGACAAAAGGTCCCCCACAACTGTTTGCTTTCCTAAATTCTTCAAAATATCTTATTTTGTGTTCAGAACAAAACAATTATACAATATTTTGTCTTCTACAGTAGCCAAGTCAATGGTGCCTCAGAATTGTCAGTTGCTAACATTCTTCCAAATATCTTTGTGTTCGACAGAATACAGATCTGGAAAAACTAGAAGGTGCGTAATTCATAAATTTTTGGGTGAACTATCCCTTTAAAACCAGAAATCACCTACTGTACAGTCTACAGAAGGGCTAGTCAACTGGCGGCCCGCCAATCATCTTTACCTGGCCCGCCTTGACATTTCAAAGAAGTGGAAAGACTTAAAGAATGTTGTGCTTTAAGAAACGCCACATCTTTGAAAGTCCAAAACGCTGCTACATTCAATACGAAAGTAATTGCTCTAGAATGCTTGATTCTGATTGGCCAGTTGCGACATTAACAGGTGCGTTGTTCCCAGATAACAATGTCCAAACTAATAACACACGTTAACCCGGATGCAGCAAATCATTTTGACAGGTTTTTTTGACACGTTAAATATAAATATATTTTAATAACTGTAATTACATTACATTTTTTACATATTAAAAATAAATATATTTTAATAACAAATATTTCATTACATTTACAAATGATTGAACCAAAGTGACTGTTCGTGACAATTGAACGTCGTTTCTTACCTTAAAACCGAAAGTAAACGGCTTTTTCTCACGGAAGGTCTCCATTGGTAAAAGTGAGTTAATAAAATCTTTCAAACTCACATTTCATGTCCAGTTTTTTCTCATGTGGCAAGTAGCCGCGTAATAAGCGGGATAATGTACAAGCAGCCGGCTGTTATTGCAAAATAAGCCCCTTCCGTGTGATACAAGACTGATCACACTGTCGGGGCTTATTTCTGCGATAACAACTGGGAAGTTAACTGTTGTCTAAGGGGAAAATTATGTTGTTTTTATTACTGCATTCATTATGTATGATTTAAACAGCTTTATTTACGAAAAACAACTGTTGATCTCCCTCCAGAACATGCACTTCAAAGGATCTGCCCTTCTAAGTGTCACGATATGTGAACAGAACCCAGACGCAGGCAACAAGGGGTTAAAGGGTAAACAAAGGATTTATTATAATAAGGTAAACACAAAGACCCACGATGGGGAAAATACGATATAAAACAAAACAAGAAAACAAACTAAGGTACTTCCCGAAAGGGAGACAAAATAAACAAGGTCCAAGGGAAAATATAATAATAATAAATAATAGTCCAAACACGAAGGGAACAAGGGTAATCCACAACACGAAATCCACGGTACGACTCACGGGCAGGAAACACAAAGGATGCGGGAGACAGGAAGGAATGAACCGACAAGGTGTGAGGGACACAGAGATACTAAATAGGGAAATGTTAACGAGGGGAGATTACACAGGGACAGAGATGGGCAGGTGACAAGACTGAACGCTAATGGGAAACTGGCGGGAAGATGATGGGACAGGTGAGGGAGATGAAACACTAATGGGAGAATAACGGAGAAACAAGGGGCGGAGCAACATGGAAGACACGCGCCGAATGTTAAAACATACGATACGTGTCTCCACACAAGACATAACACACACACAAGACATGGTACTGTCACGGCCCCGTCCACAAAGCACGGAATCTCGAAACAGGAAGGGCGGGACCCTGACAGTACCCCCGCTTCAAGGGCCGAACTCCGAACGGCCCAAGGGGAAAACATCAGCGGGACAAGACAGAAAAGAGCGAAGACAGACACCACACAGACAGAACAGTACATACTAGGGGCAGGGCCGACATAACTATAAAGGGGTTGGCGTTCGACAATAAGAAAAATATCAATGGGAAGGGGGGAAATGGGCTGGACAAACTTGGGAACATTAAACTTGGGTGGTACAGACTTGGGGACATTAAACTTGGGTGGGGAACTATGAGAGACAGGAGGCTGCTTCTTAGGGCGGCGCGAGGGCTTGGGAGGGGCAGGACAGGAAGGGACAGACATGGTTGGGGAAGGCTGGGACAATACAGACTGAACAAGGCTAGGAGGAACAAGACAAGGCTGGAAGGCCTGCTGAACCGGACTGGGTGCCGGCTGCTGAACCGGACTGGGTGCCGGCTGCTGGACCGGACTGGGTGCCGGCTGCTGGACCGGACTGGGTGCTGGCTGCTGGACCGAACTGGGTGCCGGCTGCTGGACCAGACTGGGTGCCGGCTGCTGGACCAGACAGGGTGCCGGCTACTGGACCGGACTGGGACCCGGCTGAAGCGCCGGCTGGATCGCCGGACTTGGGACCACCGGACTCGTGTCCACCGGAACTGGGACCACCGGATGCTGGACAAGACTGGACTGCGCTCCCCTCCTCAGGTCATTTGCATTTAAAGAGACACACACAAAAACGGCTCGTGTTCCATTGCAGCCACAAATGGTCATGTTCAACATCTTGTAATGAAAGATATGTGGTGTATTTTGAACTGAAACTTGAAAGACACATTCTGGGGATACCACTGACTTTCTTGCATTGTAGAAAACACCTGGGATTGGGGCCCTTTAAATATCATGAAATAGCACAAATACTGGACGCCATATTTTTGTGCATGTTTTAATATATGACCTATAAGTAACAGCAACAAAAACATAATAAAAGTAACATAAATCAATAAATAACAGATGTACAAAAAATAAAAAACAAAAGAAATGATGATATGGTAAAAAACTCGCCCGCATCCTAATCTGGCCCTCAAAGAAACGTAGTTCCTGGTCTACAGTAACTAGTGAACATCCACTACAATTTTAGCATAAAGTTAAATATTATGACGACAGCATGCATTTGAGCTGTTTAGACTACAAGTATATCCATAATCTCAGCATGCTTTGAGAAATGTATATATGATCCACTGTATATTTTCAGTTCCGGGACATCATTGACTACCATATGAAGAATTAAGTGGTAGTCAATGGTCCAGAGAACTCTTTGTTTTCCCAAATTCTTCCAAATATACCATTATGTGTTCTGTTCAACAGTACTAAAAAAATAAAAAAATAATGTTTCTGCTCTGTTTCTGGTGGATGATGTCACAGAACTGAAAATTGCTAACATTCTTCCAAATATCTTTCTCTGTGTATTGGAACAAAGATATTTTTACAGGTTTGAAACAATGACAGATTTTATATTTTTGGAGGAACTATCCCTTTAATGCATTATTGCTAACATGAACAACCATGAGCAACATATTTTTACAGAAATCTGTGTTAATGTTAGAAAACAGTAAAAAATACAACAACTTTATTTACGAACACATGCAGACAGAAATAAAAAATGTAACGAATAGACTGCTTACACAGAAAATATACTGAAAGCATTTCTACTGTAAAACACAGTTTCAGAGAAATGATGTAATGATACATACTATTTATGAACGCTGTCATAGCAGAGAAGGAGAGCATAACAAAACAAAACTTAACTGATTTACTTCTTCACGGATAATTAATACCTGCCACATGACAAGAATCTATGTGAAATATGTTACACGCGTATCTCGTTCCTGGGCTGGGCAGCCAACCAAAGTAGTTCATTTGAGATTTCCTTAGCAACAAATGCCAAAAAAGAGAGAAATGATTTGTTTCACCTCTCATATAGGTATAGGGTGTTGTGAAAGAAATTGTATAATTATGTACTCCAGCAATTCCAGGTATATTATTTTGGTAATATGTTTTCTGCTGATTGCAGTGTATGCAGGCACAGCAATTTTGTTGTTTGTGCAGCGGCACTGCTCTGCTATCATGGTCAATTACAAAGTCTCTGTAATAGACTTACCTCCTTTTATATGAACACACATTTGCTTAATGTCAATCATGGATAATTTTACCCTTTCCACATTCTTTATGCCCACAAAGGTGCTATTTAGCAATTACTGAATTTAAAAATATGCTTGTGGTGGCTTCAGTTCTAGTTTAATTTCAATTCTTTTGTGAGTCTTCTACAGGAGCTGTAACAGTAGTACATTTTTTGATGTCAACAAAATTCGGTGCCCGCTTAAGAAGCTGTATCCAGAATCGAAGAATATAACAAATGAGATTATTTCAACATCTGAACTGATGACATAACAAACCCTAAAGATAACAAATAGATATGACATAATGCGACATAAACATAAATTAATAATTTTCTTCCCAATTAGGAGACTAACAGTCAGCTGGTTCTATGACCTCATTGCTCCATAACAATGATCCATTGAGGGCCACGGGCTCAAAGCTACACAGCAATTGGTGTCCATAACTTTAATTTGGCGTTTTACTGCTATTAGGTCACAACAGTTTTGTGCCATGCTTAAAGGTGACCATTCTGTGTGTGTGTGTGTGTGTGTGTGTGTGTGTGTTGTTTGTGTGTGTGAGAGAGAGAGAGGATGAAGCAAGACATATAGATATAAGAAAAAAGAGAGATATTTTAAACTGAGGGTCACTGCAGCGAAGCATCTATCTTGTTTTATCTCAGGTAGTTTAAAATCTTATACCAATCGCATCATTTTTTTAAATAAACATTTTATATTATATTTATTTTCATTGATGAACATGAAAAAGAGAGCTTGAACATTTTATGGTTTGACGTTCTTTGTGTCACATATGACACTCATTCTTATAATACCAAATTTAGAGATTAAGTATTTGATAAGACATCATCTCTGAATTCATAAATCATTACATGATATTAAAGCTGTGTAAAGCATGTACCTCTTACAACAAGCAAATAAAATCAAAAATAGCATATTTATTCAATCAATTATTGTTGTTCATTTAGAAATAAATGTCTTAGTTTTTGTGCTCATGAATGTTAATTTTCAATATTTTGATGCACACGAGGCTACGTTTTAGCTTTGTAGCTGATCAGAAATATGTTCATAATCATAATATTCCCTTTGTCGCCCGATTTGGCACAAAACACAATCGATGTACATTTCCCAACTGTTCCAACTTATTTGGTTTTCCAGCTTTTTAACTTCTCTACTGTTTAGTCTCGGCTTATATACCGCTGTGAGGCAGCTGCACTGTTTAAATGTCTTGTAATGAACAAATTCACAGTTTAGTTCTTTAATTTCTCTATAACAATCGCATATAAAGCCGGTTCAAACACGAAAAACACGAATGGGAGTTCTGGGATGATCTGTCATGCCTGTTAATGTGTAATTGAAAAGCAAACATAATTTTTTCCTCAATGAAAGTAGTGGCTTAATGCAATTACTCAAGTGATGTGTCATTTCCAGGCATTTTTTATTGTACCCTTCTCTATGAACTATTCATTCTCTTTACGATCTGCTTCATAAATGATAGCGTTTCGCCTGAATGTTGTGTGTGTGTGAATCAGAGAGTCATTTAACACATTGGCCTGCACTCTGTCGTCCACCAGCCACACTGCATATCTCACAAACATGGTTTTCACGGTTCATATATGTAATATGATTCTACCTGGCAGTAAACACTGTTAACTAACCTGGGAATTTTTTTATCTGTTTGTACTTGTCATCCGTTGGTTTCCAGAGTAACCCAGACTATTTTGTCACATACTGGAGCGAATTAACCTCCACCCACTTTCGACCAGTGACAGGCTTAGCTTTATTAAATTGGCACGAGGTTGTTGCTTTTCTCTGCTGGCAGACATGTTTATTATATGTTGGGGATTTAACCAATTATTTCCATTGCTGCTTATTTAAAGCAAGTTTTCAGCATTTCTGTCTCAATGTACCAGATATTAAGACTCCAGTTTCTTGAAATTGGAATACTTAGAAACTTTGCCCAAATGAAACAAAGAATGCAATGGTTTACATGACTTTAAATTATTCGGGCAATTCCACGCATATGTCAACCTTAAGATAATAAAATGAAGTTTTTATCAAAGGTTTTCACTGTGCTGATAGATCTGGGGGCGTTGCATTAACTGCTTAGACTAGTCTTAGAAGTTAGTCATCTATGTTTTTTACTTCTTTATATCAGTCATATAAAAAGGTAGGTTGGCCTAGTTGAAATATAAAAGGTAAGACCGATTAGCCCAAACTAATTGCTAGTCAATGAGACTAGTTGTCTCATAACTTCCATACTATACAGTAGGCGAAAATGAGTCATGAATAGTATGTCCGAAACCTCAGTATGCAAAAAAAAGTAGGCGAGAAATACCTGGATGGTCTACTACTTCCGCCGAGATTGGTGAGTGTGGATCGGACGGACACTTTTCTATCCCATGATGCCACGGGAGCTGAGCAACGGTGAAATTTCAAAAGTAAATCAAATAAATATAGCGGAATAAAAAAATTAAGGCGGACGTCCGTTTTTAATGTAAGTGCCAATAAATGATTTTCTCGTGACTAAATTATGTTTTAATCAACGCACACGTATAAGTTAATGTTAATACGTCATAGGACAAAGGGCATACGGGTCACATAAAACATGGCGGACGCGGTACTATACTCCCACTCATACTATATAGAACATACTGTTTTAATGACCGATAGGTAGGTACTTATTCAAATTCAGTACGTACTGACACAGTATCGATTTTGGACGCAGCTGCAGTCTTATCTGGGCCCTGATGTCAATATATATATATATTTTTTTATGTGTTTTTAAACCACAATTTTTTATACTCAGGTCACATTCATAACGGCCCATACTCCTCAAAACAGGGAAATAATATAATAACTATTTTATGTCTTGTAAAGAATCATCCTTCTCCATTTGTTAGTTATTGTTGCTTCTGCTTTGGACATTTTAATCTACAAAAATTCGACAAAGTATGCCGTTTCTCACAAATATTGTCACATCCATGACACAGAAATCTCATACAAATACTTATATTTTTCTAATGTCTGGACACTATCATCAAGGGTTCAGTAAAATATAAACATGATTCAATATACCGGTAATAAATACATTCACTAAGAATTTACATTTCATGTTTTGGCTCAAAATGTCTGGAATTGCCCATGTAGGTGACTGAGCCTCATCTTTAGTTGCTCCAAACTAGCTTTCGCAAACAAACAACAACATCTATCGCAACAAACGATCAATATTTCACGTTTTATTGAAAGCGTATACTAGTTATTTTATTATTTTATTTTATCAAAGTAAATTGTAAAGGAGAAGTCATTTATTAAAGTGCAATATAAACACACAAAAGAAAAAAAGAAGAGTTTACGTAAGACGAATTTATATAAAGTTGGTCAGCCAATCAAATAATCATTTTCATTGACTGAATAGATGCTCACCTTGTTCCACTTTTTCTGGGTGTGTAAATACTGTACAATACGTTCATTCATTTCACCATCTAGTCTCATAAATGCTTGTTCTTTTGAATCATTTATCACTTTAATAATAATAAATCTAAAATCAAGCTCAGCTCATCAATCAGTTTCCACATATTTTAGCAGTTAGCTCATAGAGCCGCAACCATGGTTTGCTTTAACCGAACCTGTGTGTATGTGAAAGTGGGTGTGCAAATCTGAATGTTTTGTACTTTCAGGGGTGTTGTTGTGCATCTTTCAACACGCTTGTGTGCATACGCATGCTTGTGAGATAAAGTATCAAATCCATCATGCCAAACTATGCGGCCCTTAATCGTTACTGCCAAAATTGATCGTGGCAGGTTTGCTTTGTTTTGATTCCCCTTTGAAGCTGTTTGCTCTCCGGCTTAATGTGTAATTTATCACAAGCAGATTAGGTGCAGCGGTTTCAGTGGCCGTACGGTATAACAGGGCCTTTCTTTAGGTGGGTGGGCGAGTGTGTTTGTAAGCGAATACACACCTGGTTACTCTCTAAACTGTTTCACATCAACACAGTGACTCACGGTGAGTGTTTAACGTGTTTGCATGAAAACGCAGCTCAAGTGTCAATATAGCTTATGTAAACGTTGTCAGATGCTCCCACGGTGCGATTGATTATTGATCATCATTTGTCTTGTAACAATCTTGCATATTGGACAGATTAAATAAGAACCACGCATGGGGTCACAGTAAAAATGTACATGTGCACACCGTATTGTTATGATTCACCTACTTAACAAGAGGAAATCTATATGTTGTGCTACAACCTGCAATCTATTACTGTACATTGTCTTTGCTGGACACATGCCAGGTTCATCTGGGTCTCTTCCAAGTCTACCGGACCCCCACCAACTGCACCCCGTATGCTGCGCTCGCAGTTGAATTATACATTCATGTCACCACGCTGCCTTTCCATTTTTACTTCTGCATTTCCATTTTGATTTTGGTGATAGCGTAACTCTCGGCCTGGCAGCTCATGTCTATGACATATTGGAAAGTAATGAACTAAAAGTAGCAACGCTACTAACACAACTACATTTTTTAGCGTGACGGTAACCAAAATATACTTAAGCCCTTCCAGTAACAAGCTATTTTTACTACAAGTCGTGGTGTAGCATGACAAAACATCACATTGTTGGGGGTTTTTCTCGGTCACATTATTTTGTGCGCATAACCAAGTGAGCGGAGACAGTAGTGAAACATTTTGCCTGTTGAAGAGTGTTATACTAGTTTTATTATTTCTCTTTTGACCCGAACAAAGTCATTTTTATTCCTACTATGGAAAGTTGATGGGGACCATTTTTGGGTTGGACTATTCCTTTGAATCTGCTCAGTTTATTAGTTTTATGCATGTTTATGAATGCAATGTATGCTGTGTCCTTCCAAAGTCTGTTTATTGACAATTACTGCTCCTTATTACTGAATCATACAATCTGATATATAGGGGTATCACAATACCTGTACTGGCATTAACCGTGATACGAAAAACCATGGTTATCAATATTGTGATAATTCTAAATAACATTGTAAATAATTTATCACCCGTTTAAAGTTTTGCCTTAATAGCCACAATGGTTAAAAACAATCTCTTTCTAGTCCTAACACTCAGATTTTAAGTGTGATTTGTTTGTTTCTCCAAAAAAAGGAGAAACACAAAATAAACTAATTTAAAGATAATTTTGACTGATAGAATTATTAAAAAAATATTGATTGTGATAATTCTGCTACAGCAATTTTTTTTGCTCTAATAACCTTTGAGTGAAAATCAGATATCGTGATAGTCCTAATCTGATAATATTCAATTAAAATATATTAGTCCCTTATAAAGGATTGATGTTGTTTTCTAATCCCTTTCTAACTAGGTAACTTATCAAAACTTTAAATTATTAGCAGCTTGTCACAAAGGCTTCGGGTCTTTTGTCTGATTATCTAATACGTTCACAATGTTTATTAAGAGACCTGCTGGCTAACTTAGGCGTCATGCCCAAATAAACATGATATATATACTGTATGGTTATATAGGGATGGAAATGTGGGTTTGAATGATGGCCTCCTTTCTATTACTCAAAGCAAATAAGTCTATCAACAAATAAGCCTCGCAGGATGGGGAGCCGCTTAAAAGCTCATAAATGTCTCCTTTTCTTCACTTTCTTGTTAGATGATCTTGTCCCTCTGGGCTTACGGCTGCTCTGCGTTTGCACTTGGCAGAATTTGAAGACGGAGTTAAGCAGGAGTTAGATAAATGGCTTCTGATATTGATGGTCTAAAAATGTGCTACATTTTTTAATTAAATAAAACTATTTGCAAAGTCTTTGGCACATAATGTCAGAAGCCAATGATAATCCATCAACAAAAGTTAACAACCAGAGTGCGTTACATAAACTGCCTTTAGTACACTTCATAGCTCTCTTTTGGCTTTTAAGACAAGATGTGAAATGCTCTCTCATTTGTATGTTTCAAAAATGAATAATTGTGATGCGTTGCCTGGCTGAAGCTCAGTTGCATGTGCTGCACTAATGCTGACAATAACCAATTTAACGTTCATGCAACATTATATGAATTATTTCTGCCATCTTGGTTTGTAAACGCAACGTTTTAATGTATTCAATGATGCCTGCATGCACTATTTAAGATGTATCTTACAAAACATAAGATGTTAACTTATAGGAGATAACAAGGATCCCCAAAATGTCCTCCATCATCCCCCGCAAACAAGCAAAACATAGATACAAAAATAAAATAAAAACGCAGAAGACATGTGTTTTGTACCTTATCATATCGTATCATATCTACAGTACTTAAAATAGACACTACAACAATGCGCAACTTCCCTTCTAGTTTACGATGTACAATTCTGCCAAGAACAATTATGTTTTGATATGAGCTGTTTCCAAACAAAGCGCACTCCTTTCAGGTTAACTGCTGGCTCGTACCCTCTGGTCATGTCGTCATGCGTTTAAATTGTGGCTGTCATAAAATAATTGCGTTATTATTACAAGTTGTTTCCCAGGAACAGATCTGTAATCCTCTCTTGCACTTCAGCGCGTCTGACATGTAAACAAGCTCTCAAATGGAGTGTTGATTGTTGCTGAAGGTACGGCAGCGTGGATCTGCTTCTTCATGCAAAACTCACCTTTTCACCCACTTGAAGGACAGAAATGCATGTTAGTTCCTGAGCCACCAGCACCTCTGGGCCCTATACGGCAAACATGGAAAACAGTTAATGCCCAATGACAGATTGTCATGTTGCAGATTCCATAAAATGGAACGGCATCTGCCTTTTGGAAAAATCAAGGTGAAACAAGAGAATGGTTTACGGAAAGTATTTGCACATGACTCTAAAGTAGTAAAAGTATTGATATTTTTTTCTTTTTTTAAACAGATTTCTCTTAAATCATACTAGGTAGAACCATAAAATGCATAGGTATATGCATGCCAGAGTGGGCATGTTTATGCTTTTGTGTGTCGACAAGCAAGCGTTTTGCTGCTAGCTCGAAAATGTATCTACATGTTCCTGTTCACACCTATACTCGTCGTATATCATGAATGACAGGCGGAGATCGAGGCACATTCAGTCCACAAACAACCCAACATTAATCCAGCCCTATAATTGTTTAGAGTTTATTGTGTTGCACTGCCTCCGAGCGAATGAGGTAGATGCTTGCACAATCTATCCGCTGAGGTGTTTGGATAGGCAGTGTTTAACAAGGGCATTTTTTCAGCATGATACAACCAAGGTGCACATTTTTTTGCAGAGTTCTTGCAGAGTTTGGAATATGTTTTGTTTTACCTGTTATGCTTTTAAGGTTAGAAGGGTTCTTTGCTTTTATACATGCTCCTGGAAATGTTTTTCTTTAACATTTGAAATGTGAATAATCTTGGTTCCCTTATTGCGTTTCATAACTCTTTGCTTTGGTCGTGCTTTGGTGTGTTCCATGCAGGGTCCAAAATGAATAGTCGGAAAGTGCCAAAGGGATGTAAAAAGAGTTATAGTACTTGGAAGTTGGCTGGTAACAATCATAGGACAAGGTTTTAATAGTATATGACAATCTGACCCTTGATAAAAGTGACACGCGTGACTGAAAGACATCAAACCGCCTACCAGGGAAATCATGCTGGAACCAAATTTCAGTTCTTTCAATTCAAAAGTTAAGTCATAAATGTATAGAAACTTAACTTAACCAAGGGAATCATTTAGATGCAATAAGTAACTCTAAGAATTTGAGTTGTTTTTATAGTGTTCATTTTCCTCCCACGTGGCACAGGTGTGGTTATTCCTTACATTACGCCAAACAAATAAAAAATGAAAAACAGATAAGTATATGTATGTCCAAGGTGCAGTTTAACTGTATCATATCCTATATAATATTATGAGTGACACAATGACCAGCTCTGCTCTGATCCAATATAAATAATTGTATACTCCAAATTTCTATATTTGTTCTTTCATAGGTAAATGTGTATATGCATACAGTAAATCTACATGTATGTTTACATTTCATAGTCAATCCCCACATATTGTATACAAGCGATTTTGTAGCGTCATTTGCATGATGCAAAATGGTTCACTTCCGAGGTGCATATTAAAAACTTGCGTAAATATTTATATGATTTATTAGATATGATAATTAGATATATTTCTTCTTTATATTCTTTAGCATATATACTTTCTATTATTGATTGCATTGTATTTTTAAGGTGAGCTTGAATGTGCATGTTAAACTGCATTATATGCTGAAAGCTGATAAAGATTATTATATTTTTATTATTTATATTATCATATTATTCGTGTTACTAATATTATTTTGGAGCCACAGCCTCTGCAAACAGAAGTAATGAGATTTTATGAAGTGATGCGATACATAAATACTCCATAAGGTCTTTGGGTTATTGTAGCTCATCTGGATAAGGTGCGAATTCTAGATTGTTTTCAAATAATTTTTATAACTTGTTTGAACCCTGACCAGGATTCATAATTTGATTATAGAACGAAATGGGAATGTTTATACATTTTTGATCATAATTACCTATCATGGTGAGATGTCTGTCAAATTGTCATCATATTTAATAGGTGTTTATTTTTTAATGGCATTCTGACTCAGTTGACTTTGGGATAACCCTGACAGGAGTAAAACAAGAGGTAATCTTCAATTTTGAAGTGATTAACCTCACACCGTGCCTTTCTTTCCAAATGAATAGTTGGTCTATACTGCTCGGGAGACGGACAGCTTGCTTAATTCCACTGTGTTACAGATGCCCTGGTACCACAATACCAGGCTCACCCAAAGGCAAGCCCTGACACCAGCGCCTGCTCCCATCCAGCTGGAGCCAAACTACTGTCAGTATCCGCTTAAAGGGGAAGGAACATTACTTATGTCTTGGTTCCATTGATAGAGGGATCTGTTTCAAGCTGTGCAGATAAAAGGATGAGAGTTTTGCGCACACGCCTTGTGACTGATCTCCGTCATACAATTTTTAAAAAGTTGCAAAATAACTAAGCCTCAAATGTTAAGTACTGTGATATTGATTGTCTGAGCTTATTAGCATTGCATCACCGTATATACATCACAGACACCTTCAAAGTGACTTGGAAATCTGGCCCGAAGATTTTGAGTTTTTAAAGAGACAAAATAGATATCTGAAAGATTGTCAAATCTCACCCCCCATTGAATCCCATGCTTTTATTTCCCTACTATGGCAGTATGTTGGGTGAGATCTGACATTCTTCCAAATGTCTTTCTGTGTGTTCAGCAAAACAAAGACATGTATACAGGTTTGAAACAATCTAAGAGTGAGTATGATGACAAAATGTGAATTTTTGTGGAAGTATCCCTTTAAAACTGGAATTGCACTACAGTAGAAGCAAGAATTAATTTTTTTATAAACATACATGACCCATGTTTTTGTGTTTTATTGGTGTCAGTGGCTTCATTTTAATGGCTATGTTTAATTGCCACACATACTGATAAAGAGATACCTAAAATGCATTGTAAGTTGCTTAAGACACAAACGTCTACCAAATTTATCACTGGCAAGATTTACCAAAAGGGTTTCTTTTATTTTTGGGTGTATTTTAGGACCGGGCCTAGTGTCCTTTTTAATAAAGTGTCTTTCAACTGGTGTGGTTCCTGCTTATTTGAAAGTGGCCACTGTCACATTTCTCCTCAAGAAGCCTTCAATTGACCCGTTGGTTTTAAATAATTATCGCCCTATTTCTGTCTTACCATTTATTTCCAAGGTTTTGGAAAAGATTGTGTTTTCCAACTTAAGGCTTTTCTTTTGATTTCTACTGAATCTGCCCTTCTGAGAGTGCAATTTTTTTTTAGCTACGGGCTCGGATGACTCGGTTGTTCTCGTTCTATTAGATTTATCTGCAGTTTTTGACACTATTAACCATTCTGCATTAATCAATAGACTAGAATCTTGTGCAGGGCTGTACGTAATTTTTTTTTGCCGTTAAAAGTTTTGTAGCACAGGCCAAACAGTTGTAGAATAAAAAGTATAAAACGTATGTGATATTAGAAAAAACATACACTTAAAATATTGATGTGTAGTTTATCACATAAATAGGCAGGTAACGGACGAAGGACATTAATGTTACAGTTGGCTAAATTAGAGCCATATAATTGAGTTCTGTGTTTTCCATTCTTTTACTAAATAATATTTATATATTTGTCCATACACTGTAGTATACTATACAATTATTTATAATGGTATACAGCAGAAAAATTCATCCTTTGCAGATACTATGGTGTTTCTGATATTATTTAAAAATATATCAAATTCATAAGAATTATTTTTTATCTGATATTATACTACAATTTACTATAGTAAATATTATAATACAATACAGTGTTTTAATCTGGATGTTCAAGTTTACCAGACTTTTATTTTGACGGGTCGTCGCAAAGAGTGTGTGGTTGATGATATCTTTTCAGTGAAATTATTATAAAATAAACTCTGAGATAAGCTCTGGAGATGGAGTTAATGTGTTCTTGTCCTCATACAGAGACACAGACAAATGCACAAGCGGCACACGCGTCACACGCTCTATATATGGACTAAATATGGACAGATTTTTTCGTAGCATGTGCGATTTATAAGTTGCACTGTATAGCCCTGATCTTGGGTGGGTTTCTCCGGCTTCAGTCATTTTTATCCAATAGGAAATATGTGGTTAGGCTAGGAGAATTTGTCTCTTCCACTGCTTCTCTCCACTGTGGCCTTCCGCAAGGCTCGATTTTGGCCCCCACATTTTTTCCGTTGTATATGCTGGCTCTGGCCTCAATTTTTAGAAAACACGGGGTGTTGTTTTATATTTACCTTTTAAAAATGAATGAACCATTGGTTGCGACTGCTCTCTCAATTCACTGAGACGAGGTTAAATCCTGGCTATCTCAACATTTTCTATCCTTAAATGAAGATAGAACTGAGGTGATTTTTTTTGAGCCCATCAGAAAATATGAAGGCCCAAAATCCTGACCTAGGACCTTTATCGGCTTTCAGGTCCTTGCAGGTTCGGAATCTGGGTGCTCTTTTAGAGGATTCGCTAAAATTCGACAAACAAATTTCCACTGTGATTGGATTGCAAAAATGAAACACTTTCTCACTAACAAGACTTTGGAGATGGCTATTCATGCTTTTATTACATCGCGTCTTGATTATTGTAACTCTTGATACTGTGGCATCTCCAAAGCTCAAATTGCCCGTCTTCAATTGGTCCAAAAGGCTGCATCTAGATTCCTCCTAAAAAATAAAAAAAGGGATCACGCCACTTGAAAGGCCCTTCATTGGCTTCCTGTTCAATTCAGAATATATTTAAAAATCGTATTATTTGTTTTTAAATCTCTGCATAATCAAGCACCCATCTATTTATCTGAATTGCTGCATCAGTATGTCCCCTCGAGAAACCTAACATCTTGTGATCAGAACCTTCTTTTAATTCCTTATATTCTAGATTCGAGCGTAGAGGCGACGTGCCTTCTCAGTAATTGAGCCTCGCCTTTGGAGCGAATGCCGGTAGAGATCTGAAGTGACCTTACACTGCCTATTTTTAAGTCTCTTTTAAAAACTTATTTGTTTGATTTGGCTTGTTGGGATTTTATGTTGCCCATCGTATTTCCCATCAGTGTTTTATCTGTATGGTTTAATGGTTGGAGATTTTTGTTCCTAATTTTATGGCGCTGTCTTTTATTGTAAAGCACTTTGGTCAGCCATGTGGCTGTTGTAAACCTGCTATATAAATAAACTAAATTTGAATCTATTTTAGCATCAGTAACGTAAGATAATATGATTATGTTTTTACACTTAAAGCTGGGATGGCTTCATTACATCCTTCTGAAAACGACCGGATTATTGGAAGTTTGAAGCCTGGCCGCTGGACAGTCAAAAGAACCTCCACCTAGCGGCCTGTATACCAGCAGCTGACCAATATGACCATCATATTAGGACAGCAATATACATACTAAGAAGAAGATTTCTACGTTGTAGATTTGATGATTATAATAGAATACGATCACAGTGATTCTCCTTTTCCTACCCTTACGTAATCTCCAAATGGTATCTAAAAACGGCTATTTTAAAAAATGATGGCATGGAAATTCTGTAATGGTTTTGCCAGGACACGTTCCTGAATCGTCCGTTGAAAGATGTTTCCTGGAAGGCCTATCACTAATTAAGGATTTAATAAAGTAATAGAGGATTAGTAGCATCTTATTCATGCAAAACACCAGGGAGTAACCAGATACACTGGCAAGCAAAGTGCACCTGCAAGTGACTTATGACAAACCGCAATACGGTTCACTGTCGCACCTGGGTCATGCACTTCGCCTTTCGCGCACACATACGCACAGTGTTCTCCAGGGAAGGGAGCTGTACCGAATGGGTTTATTAGAGCCTGTGCAGTCATTTTAGCCTCACTTAAATTGGAGCAGCACTTAACCGTGTGATGAAGCAACACGAGGGCCATTAGCTCACGTCGACATTCGCCGGGTGCGGAGTGACATCGCCGGCAGCTGCGATTACCAACGCCTGCCAACACTTTCACAGCGAGGGATACGTGCACTCCAGCTCGAAGCTTTAGGAGCCTGTGTAGACATTACAAGTTTAATTCAACCGTATATCTCTTTCCGATGTCAACCGTAGATAAATGAGGCCATAATTAAGATTTCAAAGCAGCTTGTTTGGGGCCTAAAAACCGTCGCCCTGCGTAGCCCGTCCATAACGCCACATGCATTGCCGGCGTGAAGTCCCCGAATGCTTAGTGTAACTCTACCTGCGGGTCCTTCCCTGAGCACCACGTTTATTGTAAACCATTTCAGCATTGCGTTTTCCAAATGGTGTGAAAGAGTGGCTTGCTGAAAAGCAAGTATGTCCTTCGGAGCGGCATTGGGTTTCTCTTGTTCTATATGCAAGTCTGAATGTGTCCGCTGGGCTTTATTACTGAATGGTAAAATCATTTTCAGAATGCACAGTGATTGATAGAACTGGGTGTGTGTGAGGGCAGCCGACCTGCAAGAGGTCTTTAGACAAAGACGAGAGCGCTTACAAACACACACACATTGTTGTGCGTGATTACGCTGTCATATACACGGTTTCGGCTAATCCGAGATGCTCTGTGCTGGCGTGCATCTTGTTAGCTGGGTTAAGATTATGCATTTATATGGCGCACATGGGAGTGTGTCTTGTGCACGTCTTTGGAATGTGCTGGTCTGCCCGGTTGAGCGGAACTGCATCGAAACCGGAGTGCAAGTATCGTCTTTGGTATACAGCAGAATGATTCCAGCAGGCCCCAGAGAGCGCATACCGATCAAGCCTTACATTTCCTATAAAGCAGTACAGCTTGAAGAAAAGGTTCACCCAAAAATGACTTTTTGGTTCCAAAGCTCTACAACTAACTGGGGTTCTGCAGGAAACGTTCGGGTGCCCAAAAACTACTACTGAGGATCAAAAAAATAGTCCTTGCGGTTTGTTTTTCTTTGCGACTGAAATTTTTAATGATTAATGAATTCACTTTATGAATTAACTAAAATTATGTTTTTTTGCTAAATCTTTCAAATCTCATTAACGTTTGCTTATATTCACGTCAGAGGCGGATACAGAAAGTAGATGATAGGTGGGCCTGTAAATTGTGGGTGCGCCAGAATAATTTGCATCACCCTTTCAACCGAAGTCATTTTTGAGAAAAATTGACGGACCGGTGTTCTGTACCACTGTGGCATCAAATGCAATTCACTAAACTTCGCTCTTCAACTGAAACGGCATCACTTTGCAGTTGATTTAACACGGTCCCGCGGCTTTGCGGTGCATGGCTTTCTCTGGTTGCGTCAAACTTCAGCGCGGTTTACTAGACTCATGTTTGTTACAGGCCTGTCGGAGGCGTTTCCAATTTTTAGAAGGGTCTCTTGTGTGCACCTCAGGAAAATGTCTGCATGCTTTACAAAATATGGCATGTTTATTGTGGACGATTTTGATTTACTGATTCGGATGCCGGCTGAGTGAGAATATCAGTGGAGGCTGGAGTACAAATGCTGCCAATAGCACTCGACTCACTGGATGTTGCTGTGTGTATTTCACCTTCATTTCCAGGTGCCTGGTGTGTGTTTCTTCAGCGTCATTTTCTAGACGTGTGTCTGCCGCATGGATAGCTGTTTAGCCATGTTTACATGATCATTGAAAGAGAATCTACTGACAGCGATATTGGCACGCAGCATAACGGCCGTAATGTAACTGACTTAACGTGAGCACAATTTGGATATAATTATTACCAAACAAACAATTCAAATGTTTTTATTTAATTATACAATTCAAATTTAGAATTAAGCTTAAAATTAATAATATTAAAAATAAATTTCTTGGCTTTGACTGGGTGGGCCAGCTGTCAATCTAGCTCCGCCCCTGATTCACGTTATGAGTTGTTTGATAACTTTTGTTGGTTGTGTCAGTTTGTGTCAGTCAATTTAAGAACATAAGTGAACTTCTGTTTATGGTCTTTTCTGCTCAATTTTAGAGCCTGACAGCTCCTGAACACCGTTCATTTCGTTGTATGGAGCACCAATATCCTGCCTAACATTGTAGGGAATTGAGCAGATTAAGGCTGAGGAAGTGATGACAGAGCTACAAGTTCTTGGTGAACTATCTGTTTATATTTGGCTCATTATAAAAAACTACTATAAAAAATATAGCTCACCCAGAAATCAAAATTCGGTCATAATTTGCTCTCCGTAGAGTTGTTCCAAATCTGTATAATGTCTCTGTTCTGTTGAACACAAAATAAGACATTTTGAAGAATGTTGGACAGCAAATAGTTCTGGGGCACTTTTGACTACCATTGTAAATTTTCCTACTATGGTAGTCAATGGGGTCCAAGAACCAAACAAAGAAATGTATACAGGTTATACAAAATACAATTATATATACAAATTTACAAAAGAGACAGACAAGTTTCTAACCCACAGCAAAAAAAAAAAAAAATATATATATATATATATATATGAATTAATATTATATTGACAAAAAAATATAGGCACGTAAGAACTCTTTGGGATTTGGGTCAAAAACGGATCATAACCCATCTGTTGGGTTATCTTATGCTGGGCTATTTGAACACAAAATGCTGGGTTATTTTAGCACATTGTTGGGTCAAATAAAGAACTTTTTCTGAGATAATTTAACAGTTGGATTTGTCCATTTTTGACCCAACACTATAACCACAATTTTTTTCAACTGATAAAAAACATGATCTGAGAGGACCCACACAGAGTAAGTTTAGAACATGACATCTCATTTTTGTTTCTATTACTGCAATATGTCTTTAAATTTGACTTTCATCTACACTAGCGTTGACTTTTGTGTCTGGCTGACAGCCTCTCCATCAACCCCAAACAATAAATGGTATATTTAACTTACTATGTTTGATATATTGTTAAAGTTACACTAACACACTAAAACAATAGTGATAATGTAAATTGTTCACCTAGACAAAAGAGCTTGTAAATCTCTTACATGATTTGACAGTTCCCAAACACAACCGCACCTGGATGTAGCTTCATACCCGTTACCATTTATAGTGAAAGTCAAAGCATTGCTCATACATTCTATTATTTATTAATTTAATTCAAAGTATTTCCACAATCCACATTTCAAAGTAGCTCCACATAAACAATGCAATGTATTAAGCAATTCTAATCGTTAGCCCCATTAAGTGTTTTCTTTCTGTTTGTCTTTCACAGAAACTGAATGAATGTGTAGACTATGAGACAAGAAAACAATACACAAAAATCTATTGATGTCATTTCTGTCTATACGCTTAGAGCAAATGTGTGATCTAAGCATCTCTTGGTAACTCTTTAAGTATGCAGACCACTGCTTGGAGAACATGATCTGTATTAAATGATGAGTAGCGCTATTCCTTTATGACTTAATGAATGAATAATCAGACTTTTTTAACCATAGGTACATGAATAAAGGGATTCAAAGTGTCCTAGAGGTGAACTGAAAAGAGGTGAAAAGCAAAAACAATTAGTTGAACGGAATGTGCCATGAATGATACTTGGCTTTGTTTCCTGTGAAACTGGCTCCTTAGGCGTTTTGGCCATGTCCCCTCAGGCCCATTGAAGCAACACCCATTTCTCGCAATTTCTTGTTTGTTTACCTGTTTCCTAGCAACTGCAACATGCTTCCGTGTTCGGTTAAGATTTTGGCATTTTGCGGCTTCTTCGTTTTTCTCTAACCTCAGTTATTAGCCGGCTTGTATTCTCACCTGACAGGAGTAGTAAATGAGCTATCAATTCTAATTATTTATGACCAAATAACTTTGAGGTATGAGACAGCCAGACATTACATCTCTGCCTATGACATCACGGTCCTTATTTCCACCTGGACCAACACTTTAAAGCTACAGTGTTTGACTGGAATTAAAGCCTCAAATAAGAGTTTGAAACCATGGCCTCAATGTCCTGCAAATGGATACGTTTAAAAATGCACATGGCATTCGCAAAATTTCTTTCCACAGGCTTTGCATTGCAATGAATGCATTGTACATTATGTAATATTACGTAACATAAATATTACATATTTTCCCACTAGCAATGCCATTTCTTAATGATTATATTCTTACCTGAGTAACTACATTTTGGAGATCACAGTTACAGTAGGTGTGGTCACTGGGAAATCTTCAATGGGATTAATGGGGATTACGATGAAAAGAAATCCATCTAAAATTCACGCTGAAACTGCAGAGATTCTGAATGTAGGTGTGTTGAGTTAAGGGTGTTTACACGGGACAGTGAATAATGAGGACTAACCACAGGGTTAGAAAGATGTAAAATCAGGATTGTGTAGCATTCATAACGCTTAAAAGACTTAAAAAATTTAATTAAATCTGCCTTAAATATAAATATAATTTTTATATGAATACGTCATAAAAACACAAACATTTGTGATTATTAATATACTTTACATATATATTACATGTATTTCTATTGAATAGAATTCAAATGGTTGCAAATATCAATATATAATGACAATATCAAATAATTATTTATTGTTGGTTTGTTGTATGAAAGGTGCTGTATTTCTAAATGAATAAATTGTACAAACCAGTTAAGAACATAATCAGGGAATGAATCTGAAAAAAAGTAAAAATTAAAGATGTAATTGTCTTGTCACAAAATCATGACTTTTATTGTTTAATTTCTTCAAATTGCAGTTCTGTAAATTCTTCTTCCTGCCATTCAAATTCAACATCCTGTGGTGCATGTCCAGGTTGATACATTCCAAGCACATTCTTCAAAAACAAATGTGTGCAAACCCTGAAGATGCAACAAAAAGCCACATTCATTTGACGCAGGTGTAAAAACAAAAGACCACTAATGTTCATAACTTGAAAGAGACTGGATGTGTTTAAAATACCTTTTTATATTTACAATTTAAAATGGCCATCGTACTGTCGTTTGCTCATAAGAATCCTGATATCCTGTTTGCACCTGTAGAGGTCATATATGAGCCCATACACAGAGAATAAAAGATTGACACAGTACTTCATGCTACTGGAAAAAATTGCAAGTGTGTTTATAGTTTATCTAGTGTCACAGCTCAAACAAAGTAAGGCCTTACGGTTTGTGCAATGCGATTTTGCAATGTCCAAGGGACCCAGGCGTCACCATTTGAACAAATAACACCTGCTCCATTTGGCTTTTCACTAAATTGCTGCTTTTTATTACAGCCATTATTTTAACATTATCCTGTAACCGAAATCTGTTCATTACGACTTTGATTTGTTGACTGTGCACTGTGTTACTTAAATTAGGAACGTTATTAGGTTCAATCCACGTTATTTTTACTTTTCTCCCCCTCCCGTCCCCCTTTTTCCTCCTTTCTCTCTCCTCTCTCTTCGCTCTGCGGCCGCCCCAACCTTCTCAACCCCCTTAAAAATTAATCTCCATTCGGGAGGGATTGAGTTCTTCAGATGAGCTAGTGGAAACCTGCTTGAGTGTGTGGGAGTGTAACAGGAACAAACTGGCCGCCTTTTAAACATAGACGCACATTTACTTTCTTCTATTTTCCTGATGTGTGAGTAGAGGAAAAGAAAAGGGCACTGCTGCTGCTACTGTGCATGGGCCAACTGTGCACTCAGGAACTAGGACTGTCAAGTCAATGCATTTCAGTAGTGTGCTTGTAAATAATAGTAGTAGTGACAATGACAATATTAATAATAAAAATAATAATATTTACAATAGTAGTATTAATAATAATAATATTAATAATAATAGCTGCTGAGTATTGTTAGTATTATTAGCATAACTGCTATTACTACTATTATTATTACTATAATTATTAGCATCATTAAGATGTGATAATATAATTTTTCAACCATCCAAGCAATTTAAGGAACACCTGCTACGTGTAATGCACCTTATGAAAAGCAGGCCGAGCCATTGAAGGACTGCTGGACGAAGGCAAGTTATTCAAAGTGAATCAACTTTTAATAGAAGGATGTGGAAAAATGTATCTAGGGAACAACCACAAGGACGCAATTTGGGACATTATCTCCAGATCCGGCCCAGTGTCATTTGCGTACAATCAAACATTTCTCAGCTTTGAACCAAAACCCATCATGGTTCGCCAATGATGTCACTCGTCACCAGAAATCACTGTCGCCGCGGGCACGAGTGGGGCTTAAGAAGGAATTAAAGGGCCTCTGTTGAAACCATCAAAACGACTTCTTCGTTGACATGCCGCACGTAACGCACAATCGCAACTCTGTCTGTTTTCAACACACATACACGCTGACAGATCTGCTGGGATTACTGTCACAGACAAATGCGTCCGCATCTTGACATTGCGCATCACTGACAAACACGAGCCACGAGACGTGCCCGTATCCCCCATAACAAATACTCGAAGGAAAAAGCAATTATGAAACACAAGAAGGCGAAACTAGTTGTTTATTTATGTCGCACATCTGCTGCAAAAGGAAAGAACAAAAATCATAGTGTGCAAGAGTTGAAAGATTTATCACGTCAATAAAATGAAGAATTTGTAACATGGACACCAATCTAACTACAGAGGAGACGAGAGGATTCATGGTTTTTTCTCTTCTTAAAAGGTGTGTGGGGTCTTCTGTCCGTGAAAATGCATTCCGGTGAAATGAATACAGCGAACACGGCAACTGCCAATGACTATTAGCACGCTTGAAAGAAACTGTAGGGAAATTCTTATGAAATCTTGTTTCAAATCTGAATGATAAGAGCAGAATGAGATCATGTTTTGCCTGAGGATGTTGCAAAAGTGATTCATCCCTCCATCAGTTCAATTAATTGCTGTCTATTGTGATTTTTCACTCACGTTAAATCACAGATGTTAAGCGTTATTATTAATCTTCTCATGCACACCCATAGCAGACATTTAATAGAGGTTAAAACCTTTTTCTTTGAATTAATAAACGTGGCTTAAACCCTGTGAAATCAGAACACTTTTGTGACCTCCGCTGCATTTTTGTCATAGTTATCAAATATTATTGACTTATCCTGCTCTACCAATTTCTGCCCACTAAAATGGTCACTTGAAAGGGAATTCCTGACCTCCCAATATCCAACACAACTGCAACCATCAAGCGATTTCTCAAGGGCTCAATTCATATAAGCCGTTACCATATTTGTGCTCCCAATGCAAATAATCACTTTGATCTTTTAGCTCCAAGTCAAAAGATCAAATTAAAAACGGATAAATTTTTGGTGATAAATCATTACTGCGAATGATATCTATATTATGATATTATAGTGTCAACACTCCCTTGTGAGGATCATTATCAGAATTAACTAATTCTGTGGTCTGCTTCCAAACTGACTTTATAATGTGGAAAACAAAACTGTGACAAATGGTTTATACAATCCATTCTTACCAAGTGTGTGTCATAGACGTAGACACAGGAACAGTGATAGGAGTGTGTGCAGGTATGCACGCATTTAATAGGCTTTTGAAATCTAGAGGTAATTCCCCCACACCACACCACACCCCACCCCAGTGGGTAAGAGCATCACAGACATCATTCATTTATTTTCTGTCACTGATTGATTCTGTGTGAGCTCCTTTTTTGTTTAAACCATATATGTCATTGTTTTGTGGGACTGAACTTAAGCATGTCTTGACTGTACCCTCAAAATGTACATATAAAGCCTTTCTAGGCAGTTGGAGAACAATTCATCTTTGTGCTGACTCGAGTGACTCACCCGCGGTGAACTTGTTGGTGCTAGTGACTCATCACTACAGCATATGTATGGCTTACAATTTACCATTGCAACATTTTCTTTCCAGTCATTTTTAGTTTCTAGAGCAACTTGGAATTGTGACATATATAATATATAACTGTTTTATCATGTCTCAGTAGCTTTAGGAGCTTGTTTAAGGATTTACTTTGCCTAGGTCAAAGCTTTGAAATCTCTGCCTAGATTAATCAAACGTTTAGCATTGATTGTCAATTGACATCTGAGAACCAAAGGCACCATTCATATCATCATTTTCTATTTTATGTAATTAATAATATAATAAAACTTTGTTTTTTATATATTTTTATTCTTTGTTTCATGTCAATACTAGCATCCCAGTTTGAGAACCAGGGTTGCCAGACCTGCATGTCTAAAAAACTTGCATGTATGGTGATTGTCAAAACATTGGAGAACGTTTTGTAGTTTGCATCAGTTGATACTATCGCTCAACATTTCTCTTGTTAAACAGGAATAAATATTGAATGTTAAGCCATTTACGTTGTGCATTGCATTCTGAACCTTAACTGTCATCTTTGATTTGATTGGCCGCTCGGCTCTGTAAACAGTAACAAATTTGATTACACACCACAGAAAAAATGCTGCAACCCTGCGTGAGAAAGTAGATGTGTGACGTGATAGCATGAGAAAATACTTTTTATGAAGACCTGTTATGCATTTCACACAATTTTCAATTTCTGCTTAAAATGACTGTAGTAATCAAAATCAATTCCTTTTAATAAATCATTTATTTTTACCTCAAAAATCATCAAAATCCTTCCACCTTTAACCCACGGAATAAAAAACAACCCTCTACAACAGTGTAAAAATTCTCCAATTCCACGGTAAAAATGCAGACATGGCAACCCTGGTGAGACCTAGAGTGGAAGTTGCTGCTTGATAAAAAATGCATGTTTGCAAATTCAAGACAAAAACTGGCTACTTTGAAGATACAAAAATATATTACTGTTTACACTCACGGAAATAAAATTGGTATATACTGTAACAGTCTTCAATGATATGTGATTTTTTTTGTCCCAACAAATTCTTTACATTTGAAAATATTGCTACTTTACATTCATTTTTTTTGCTGTTTCTCACCCCTCACGATTGGAAACATTAAACGACACAATATCTAAGATATTACTATTTTAAACAACATAAGCAGTAGTGCCTGTGTGTTTAACATTATCACATCGTTGTATGCGGGTGATCACAAGGGTCCTTGGTATTAAAGAGAAGCCCACTTATTCCGTCCCTATTGCATCTGTTGACAGGGCGACCATAACATATTTTTCTACAAGATCTCCTGATCTTTATCAGATCCTCCGGACCGTGATTTTTGTTCATTAACTCAAGCAGTTCTGCTCTCACTCATGGTTAAGAAACGGCGGGGCGGACAGTTTCTTTTTATTCTGCAGTCTAATGAGGAAACGTCTTCTGCGACTGCACCGCAAAATCAAATCATTACCTCCCACACTGTAGGAAAGATAAACTTGGCAGTGCGCTAATGTGTCTGCGAGAAAATTGCCGTTAAGCTCCCAAATGGCCAGTATGAAGATGGCCCAGCAGCTGCAACGTGTGCGTTTCTCATGCTTGCTTAAAGTCCGTTTTTTTCTCTTTTACTGACCGAAAACAGTTCATAGATGTTCATTAAGCCAAGGGAGAAACCCACAATGCTGGATGTGCTTTCGAAAGAATGTTTTTGTGTTACATTTTGATGAAAAGCTTGCACACATGTTTGAGTTTCAGACACACAATGACAATTCGGAGTGACATAAGCCCTGATAGTCACATTTTATCTAGATGAGGTTATCTGTTTAGGTGCTTATGAATCTCGCTCGCGGTTGGCTCAGTGCCGCGCATTCTGCTTCAACGAACAGCAATGCAGCGCGGGCCTCCGGGCGCTGAAGCACTCACCTTGTCAAAAACGAAGGCGCATCAAATTCATGAATATGTGGCAGAGCGCCAATCTTTGGCAGATAACATCTCGAAGGAAATATTACAGTATCGCAGAGTCTGTGTAAATTACCTAAATGTTTATAGCAACGAGAGGCAACACACACGGGTTGCTGGCAGAGGAATGCTGGCATCAGTCTTTATGGGACCGTGTTTTCTGATGGCTTTGACAGCTCAAGCTGAGGATTGGAAGTCACCTGAGTCAATTGGGCTTGTTGTTTTTGCTTTTGAGATAATGACCCCATTGTTTAACAGCATGGCCCTCATGCAAGTGACTGTGAGACAGGAAACCAGTAAACATACTACTGAGGTCACGAGTTTGCATACACCTTGCACATCGGAAAATGTTGATAGTAAAAAAAGTTCTTAATTTGGTCTTGCCCTGAACAAGTTATTTCACATAACAGAATAATAACATAATAATAACATCTACAAACAAGTCTTGATTCCTAAGACTGTGTGATGTTGACTGGACATGTAATTATTAGTTGTTTTGGTGTCCTGAGACATTAAAGAGAAACACCAAGATATTTGGAAGAGTGTCAGCAAACAAACTATTCTTGGCCACCATTGACTGCCACAGTATTTATTTTCCCATTAATGGGGGATGATATCTGCTTTCTGCCTGACATTCTTCCAAATATCTTCCTTTGTGTTTAGAGTTGGAACTGAGGGTGAGTAAATGATGACAGAATTTTTCGTTTTGGGTGAACTATCCCTTTAAGTTATCCACTGATCTTTAGACAAATCCACGCTTGTCCTTTTTCTGCATATTTGACCCTTTCCCAGCGTATGATGTGTATAAGTATAGTGTATAAGCAGAAACCCGGGAGAGGGAGCAGTGAGAAGGCTCATGTTATGTGTCAGGTGTGTGTTCAAGCTGCATTTGCTAATGTTTGCCACTGTTAGTACATATAGGCATCTAAAGATTCAACGCTATTCTCTCTCAGTTTGTCTTGACTATACATGCTCGGCTTCTTTCTCTATGTGGTATGTGTGGATGTCAGACCACTTGACTGGAGGTAACGTAATCCTGACAGTTCGTCCATCCGTTAAAGTTTACTTTTTGTTACACACACAGAAAAGAGATTCTTCTGGTGGCACAAAATGTGATTTATTTTTCTTGTCACAACCTGCCACATCAATTAACACAACAAAAGTGCTTCTCGCTTCTGGCAGTGTAACTTCTTCGTACGCACGCTAGGCGTTTGCAGATATATTTTAAATAAATATATTTTAACAAAGAGTAATAGCACTATTATACTAATAGCGCAATTACTACTTAACATTAACACTTGATAGATTACACGTACACACTCTGAGAATATAATGTCACATGAGCTAATGTGACACATCGTCCGCAGGCGGGACGTCCGCACGCGGGAGGTTATTTTATATACACATCAATATTAATATCTAACATATTACATTAACACATGAACCTTTTATAAATTGTACAGAATACAAAATATTTTTGCTTTGATATGTCACTGATCTCACCTGTAACATCAATAAACACAACAAAACAAGGTGAGTTCAGCTGTGTGTGCTTCGATGCACGCTAGGCGTTCAGGGGCTCACTATTGCCCCCTAGCGTCACCCCGCCAGCCCACACAGGCCTTAGTGATATACAGTTTTAAATGCGCAAACAGCAACCAATAATAAGATATAAACATAAAAAACCGGCAACAAAATCTATACCACTGCATTTTTCAACAACAGTCACAGTTCCGGGCTGTGACTGACCTTACGTATTCAAATTAAATCGGATTCTCTCCAGTCATTGTCAAAAAACAAGCCATCAAAACGTGCTCGCTTAGACAGTCAAACAACAAAATACATTTTTTATCATTCCTCATGTTAAAAAAATAGTTTTTTTTAAGTCGAAATGTTTATGATTTCATATTTGAAAGGAACAAAATCATGGTTCCACCCAGAACACCTTGGAAATGCACAGCAATGTGCTGGCAATCATTCAGTGCACTCTACCATCCACCTAGCAACCACTTCAAAACCCTTAGCAACAGCAATCATGCAATTATGTAATTAGTGTCAGTGGTACAAGTACATGCAAATATATCCTGTGACCACAATATTGCTTGATCCTGGAGGGCCTGCCTATTCCATATTATGTTTAGCATGGCTTATTGACATATAAATAGATTGATATCTTCTGTGAATACTTGACAGACAAATGAGACTAGCCTCTCTTTTTCTCTCAACAGGTATTGGTGAAACTAGTAACTTTGTATTAGCACCTATTGTATTATGGCTCCTGTATGACATATCGCTTATTGCTCCTTAAACTCTTTCTAAGTGGATAGTTTGGATAAAAGCGTCTGCTAAATGTAAATGATCAATTTTTTGTGTAAATCATTAGAAACATATTCCTCATTCCAACTGATTGCAATGCCAGTCAGGTTGAACATGCTTTTATTTAGAAACCAAACTATGACTGTACATCCACCAGACTTTCAGGCTGTTGTCTTTTCCAGCCGGCCTACCAATGTTTCGGGTGCTAATCTGCTATCGAAACATGCTATTAAGGCTATTTTATTAACTCTGCTTAAGCAACATTTCGTTTTATTTTGAAAGGAGTAGTCCATGGATTTCCATGTCAAAGGTAGACTAGCAGTGTAAAACAATGCAATGCTGGAATGTTGTTTAGCAGCAGCAGCAAACAAAAACAAAAACTGCATGACAAAATATTCATGCACTTTGCCATAAATGCTTTTACATGCTGGGATCAGTTTCAGTGTCTGAGAGAAAATGTTGTCTATGAGAAACATGGCTGTCCACTATCCAGGACTGCCAACTCTCACGCATTCGCCGTGACACTCACGCAATTGACTGTTTTCTCACGCACTTTTTTCTGTGGTGTGTCATAACATTTGTGTAAGAAATGCCTAAAAGCCTATCTGTATTTTGGTTTGGAAAACTTTTTTCCTCAGCACTGGACCTCTATGTCAAAATACGGTGGCCGTTGCCATCGGCCAATCACATGTAAGAAGGCGGGAGTTACTGTTTACGGTGCCGTTTGGGTGACCAATCAAATCAAAAGAAGATAGTCAAGGTTCGAGTAGTCTCAGCCTCAGACGTCACGACCACGGACGGCTTCAGTATGAACTTGAAGGTCTGGCTACGCGGTACTATGGTCGCTTTCACACGTGAAGTTTAGATCGGAACGGGGCGCGGTTTGCATGAAAAATCGCTGATGTGAAAGCTGTCAAGCGAACCCGGCTGCGCACCTGACAACCGAACCCCGAGACTACCTGAAGGAAGTGGTCTGAGTTCAGTTGCTCTCGAACTGTGACGGATTTCGCATGAATATGAAAGCAACAATGGTGCGCACTTGATGAGGAAGTAGAGTGACCTGCGCATGCCGAATATGATGTATTTCCTTCAATAAAACACATGTAGGAGATGATAATGTTGATGATTTGGATTCGAGCGAGAGTGCAGGATCATCGTATTTCAGCGTTGTGAGTGGAATCAGAGCGACAGGTCAATGGTCATCCACTGTTTACTCAAAATAGTCTGTTTGCAAGCAGCAGAAAGCGCATACAGTAAACCCAAATGCCATTTACTCTGCTGCGCATAATAGCACCTTAATAAAAACACAATAAATTGATCCGTGTTCTGTTTTCTGTCATGCGCAGGGCACATTTTTGATGACGTAAGACGAACGCAAACGCACCAGGGTTCAACAGAATCAAGTTGAGTCTGAAACCGAACCAACCCTGTGGGGGGGTGCCGGGAACAATCGCACTCAACTTCGGGACTGGTTGCCACCGAGCCAAATCTGAAAACGCCCTACGGTTCGAGTGCAACACGAACACTCAATATTTTATGAATGTTCAGAATGTGGCTGAACATTCAATATTTCACATTTTTTAACAAAAGAAATGTTGAGCTATAATTTCCACTGCTGCAAACTACAAAATGGTGTTTTAAATGGAAAATATGTTTTTTACGTGATTCATGGAATTGTCATTCGCAATTATCAGTGTGATGACACAAGAGAAAGTAATGGAGGCTTTTTCCACGTTTTATTAGGGGTAAGATTAGGAACAAATGTGTACATATTAAATTGTGTGGCTTTGAAAGTCTGTTAATTGGTGCTAAGCCTATAAAAATGTAAAACTTTTTTGCAAATGCATTATTTAACAATAAATTCTGATAGACAAACACATTTTCTTAATTTCTCAGTTTCTTTATTCCTTTGACAAGATCTCCCAAGACAAGTGTCCAGAGCCTTTATAAGATAAGTCCATGCGTCTCAATTCAAAGGCGGCGTTTGTTGGGCACACACGTCATTATTTCAGAAGGCAACACTGTCATTTTTTTTCATAAAAATCAAGAGTAACTTACTGGTAAAAATAGCAAGCAAGCTTCTGTATTTTGAACACAGGAATATTACCGTAAAACTAACAACAGTAACTAAAACATACTCTATAGTATATAGTAAATACAGTAATCTTTTGCTGTATTCTTAAATACGTTAAAATTATTTTACTGTAAAATTAAATACAGGAGTTGTTTTTAATGTTGTATATTAAAATGAACTGTGTTTTGCTGTACAGTAATAAAAAAGATTACAACATGTCTATTACTTAATATAACAAAGTACATTGAGGCTTTTCTGTAAAGAACATTTTATACAGTGATGATACCATTTTTTATTCCCATCAATTACCACAAGACTCCAAATTAATTTTAAAGCTTTATTGAATGGGACTCACTAACTCATGGCAGGACATGGCAGGGTCCTACATGGCCCTACGCTGTGTCCCAGCGTTCTGCTCCAGCACTTTGTTCCTGTTATCATCCTTTTTGATTTTTGTTACAGCTTGTTACCCTCCGTGAGTTTTTCGTTCCTGTTTGGCTGTCTTTGATATCCCCTGCATTTTACCCCATTGTGGGTTTTTGTTTTGTGTTTTTTGTTCCATTTTTATTAAAGTATTTTGTTAACACCTTCACTGCCTGCATTTGGGTTCTCTCACTTCCCGTTTCGTGACATCGACCTACAAAACAAAAACTCACAGAACATATGTTGGGGTACAGTTTGTCTCCGTGTGATTCATTTAAGAGCTTTAATTTAGGTTAGTTCCTGGAAAAAGATCTCAAATAGACTACAGACAAAAACTAAGATTTAGTGGAGATTTAGTGAAACAAAGCTACAATTTCAACACATTTGATGATTTCTAAGTGTTTCTTCAAGAGTTTTAACATTTCTTACATCTGTAGAAACTGAAGCGGCACACTCAGTAGTCTGAAAAGGTCGGGAACTGATCTGAAACACAAAGAAAGAAACGCATAAGCTGCTGAACATAACTGAACTAGCCAAACTGTGAAACAAAAGCGTGTTGACAAAATGTTATTTGCTCTCCTACTTGTCAGGCGCATTGGATCAAAGCATCTGCCAAAATGAATAAATGAAAATAATCGCAAGGTTCTTATGGATTTATAACAACTTTTGGTAAAATGTTGGTTATCAAACAACACCAGCGCCGGTTCACTTTTATGGACACAATACCAATGCAAGTAATAAGGTGCCAGTTAACAATATTCTTTAGATAAATATTTTCATACAGCATGCTTTGCGTAATACTGCATTTTAGAGAGCACTTTTCTTAAATAAGTGTTGTATATGTTTTACCGTTGTTCAGAAGAGCGTTGCCTTTGCGTGGGTAGTGGGCGGTTACATTTTTACATTTTTAAGATAAATGAACATTGTGTCATATTAGCTAAAAATATAAAGTCTAGAACTTCAAAATCTAAAATTTTAACAAACATAAGCTGTGCAACTTGAACGTAAATACATTATGCCAAATAAACATAATTACGTGCAACCGATGTACATATTGTTATGTCAATCCAAAAGATTTTTTTCAGTGAACATGCATATAACATTTTCATATTCAATTAGTTTTTATACAAGCTGCTTTATCACAGTGTGACCGAACTGCCCTGAGCTCCAGGAACTATTGAAGTTTTCCATCCATCTGGTCACCTGTCACTTAACACCCTAAACAATTTTTGTTCCTATTGGTTTATGAAAAAGAAATCTTGGCTGAACAATCACTATTCTATGTAATCTAAAGCAGCTGTTCTTTAATAAACTTGTGATAACTTTCCAATCAGAACTAATGCTTGTATAAAAAGTAGTGTTTTAATGCTTTTAGCCTTTTATGCACCTCACCTTGTTCAGCTGGAGAAGTATAAAAGTGAGCTAATTCTACCTGTAGACTCATGAAAGTTTCTTTTTGCAGGGATATTTTCCTCATTTTCCTCTCTTTGATGGAGTCATAGGGCCTGGTGCAGGAGCCAGGGGTGTATTAAAAATATATTAACCATGTAATTGCAGTGATCAGTTGGATAATCGTGTCCGGGCGACATGGTAAGAACAGCTTATGTTTTTCTTTCAAAAGCACTCTTTTATATAAACTTCTGTGGTTAGTAATCCAAACATCATTGATGACTACATTCATTTTGCAGGCCACTTTATGTACGTGTGTACGAGCATACGTATACGTGTGTGTGTGCACTTCTTCATTCATCAGTTTAACGCACAATGATTTTGTGCATATTTTGGAGCGGATCTATGAATTTCTCTTCTTTTCGCACGTACTACATACCTCATTACAGGCTGTCAATCAAAAGCACTAACTCCGCCCACTGACTCTCTGACGACCCCCATCTGACCTCTTACACATACGGCAGTTGGAGGAAGCAGGTGCCAGCAGAAACGGCTCTGACATCCACCTCTGTCAAAGCTTTCGTTAAAAATAAGAGTAAACTGTCCGTGATGGGAGAAACCTCTCAACACCTGCCACTCGCGGATCTGGGCTTCCTCTTTTTTCCTCCCCCCGCTGGAAAATATCATGCAGAGGCACACAGCCTGCTCGTTCGCAAGTGACAAAAAATGAAAAAGAAAACACACCGCCTGACGTTAATGCCTTTAATTCTCTTTTCCACAGTTTTGGCCATAATGCCGAACAGTTATGATGAAGGGAAGGAGATCCAGTCTATCAACACAGGAAAGTACAAGAAAGGGATTAGGAAGGGTGAGGACAAGAGTGCTGTAAAGAACCTAATTTAAATGAACTAGCAGAAGGAAATTCACTGAGAAATAATTTAATGAATTTTGTTTGCATACGCAATCTGCGTTTATTTTTTGCGATTTGCGTTGACTAAATATTGCCCTGTAAATAATGTAATAATGTTCAATTTAAATCTGCATCTTGCCAATTGTTGGTATGAGTGCAGTGTGGATGGGGGATGAGCAGATTATCACTATTGGCTGTGTTGCAATATAACTTTAAGATATATAAAACATCAATATTTTATAATATCGGTTTTAAAACAAGATAAACAATATGTCGATAAAATTATATATTTTAGATTTTGCTTTAACATTGAACACAAAACACTGTGTGAAAATATTGGAAATAATTCAGCGGCAGGGTCTGATTGACAGTTCACTTCTCTGCCTAGGTGCACTTGTAAAAATACAAAATAATTATTTTTTATTGATTTAGATTTGTTTAATAGGGACAGTACCAAAAAAACATGATTCCAGACAAAGGCTGGAAAATCTGAATTGCACAGTATAGGCTCATTTGTCTCCCATGTTCCTAAAAAAGCTTTTCTAAAAAATGTAAGATACATTTTTCTGAAATCATTATTTATTTATTTATTAAGGTTAAATGGCAATTTTATTAAGTGAAAATAGATATTACCAATAATATTGCCGTACATATTACCATAATTTCTTTTGGCCATGGTAGTTGTGTAACGAAAGTATTGTGACGGTCCTAAACATGATCAGACTTTAGCTGATGTGAATTGGCTAAAACATTTCGAAAACTTGCTTGACTACACCACATCTGGATACATGCCCGATTAAAATGGTGTCCTGTCATGATCGGTAGAAACTATAAACACACACCTAAAATGAACCAAATAACTGTGTACTTTCAAGGGTCACAAAGTTCAATGCAGTTAACAGAAGTTTTGTAAAAAAAAGCTATCACCTTGTTAAAAAAGTTTTTGCGCCAAATTATCATGAGCAAAGTGGCACAACTGTTGTGTAAATTCATCCTTTACTTTTTCACAGCTTGCGATTGTTTCCCAAACAGTCCAAATGTCCACTCAGATTAAATGACATTGGGCTTCAAAACAGCTGCACGGTGTGACTGTACATCATCCATTATTGACTGTACATCATCCACTGTGGACCCCAAATGTAATGAATCAGTTTCTTGCTCTGTAAGACAGAATTTCAAATGTTTTTTTTTCCAAATTGAAGCCTTCCAGCCTGACTCTGTTCATGCACTTTTCAAGCATATCATTTCCATAAGACACATTCACTACTGCACCGGCCTGTCAACAAATACGTAATTGCAAAGGCAGTTGATCTTGCATTACACAGTGTGCAGCGTGGCAGTCCTGAAGTTTCTTTGGCTCTGAAAGCATTTTCTCTTATAAAAAGTGGCGGTGTAAAATGTGAATTGCAAGCATGTGGCAAATGTGTTTCATGAAGTGAATTAAGATTTGTTCTGTGCCATTATAGGGAATAAGCGCTTGAGGTCTGGCACGAAAGAGCGTAACTCCCATCGGAGAAAGAACACTGTGCCCATTAGAATACTGTGAAATACGTTTGTGTGCGCATGAATCCCAGCATAAAGAATTTGCATGACAGTCGATTTTGGCTCAGTGTTTGCTGAACTCTTAGATCATGTTGAGAGGGCCATGAAGCAGATGAGACGTCCTGAGCGGACCAGGCTGTGCTGGTGGCTTCTGGGACATTCTGTGTGCAGCTGTGCCCGGTGATGACTTATAGCTCGACCAGCTGGGTGACAGTGACTGCTCTGCCCCGCTCTTCCATCTTCACCGTCCACCCGTCCCCATCACATACTCTTAATGGGGTGTCTGGGCACCAGAACAGAGAGATCAGATGTCCCACGGACTCCATGCTATCTGTGCCATGTCTGACTCATCCCTCTGTAGATCTCTCGGGGAAAATGGTCGAAGCTCTGGATGTTAGCGGTGGGGGACTGGGGACGGGCAAAGAAGTGTACATGGGAGATCAAAATGACACAAAGATGGGAAATCCCTGCGTCCCCTCCGGTGAGAGAAAGCCCTGAACCAATGCAATGAACCCCCTGAATTCTAGCTACAGTGCACATAATAAATGTAGTTATATATTAACAAACATTTGTGACATCACTACTTGTGGGCGGGGCCCTGGCTCATAGTTGAAGAAGAGATAGAGCAGGATTTATCCAAGTAAACTGACACGCGAGAATGGCGGATGTGTGTGGATCTGTGTGTCTAAGAGGCAATGAGTGTTTAATGTGTGTAGGCGGCAGCGCCATCTCGCAGACGCTGGACAGATTGTTGACCTGTATATTACAATGACTGAGCGGGGGTGGATTGCTGAAGGGTAATTGCTACTGTAAATACATTTGCTACATATCTGAACAGCAGGCAGTTGTCCTCACAGAACAACCCTTTGCAAAAATCGATAGGTTTTTGATGATTTGTACATTTATTGAGAGAATGTAGAGACTGGTAATTGTTAAACAAGTGTTTAACAACCAGAAATTCAACTTAACGAAGAAACTCCATTATTGAACTGAAATGGGGAACCAATACTGCCACGGAAAAAATGAAGAGACCATTCACAATGTGAACGACTGACAGCATGACAAGACACATGAAAACCTTGACAAAAAATGTGTATTACTTTCCCTAATACATGCACAAATACAGTATTACAGTTTATTGCTTTAAAATAAATATTAACTTGTTTTCTTTGCAGTATTTGAGGTCTGAAAAATACAGAGCATCTTTTTCTGTTATTTTGTCCTAATCATACTGTGAAATGATATGACCGATTATACTGGTTTTAACTGTCATGTTAGCTAATGCATTTACTAATGATAACAAAAAAAACACCTCATTTATAAATGTTACCAATAATAGATATTTTAACTTGTTAGGGCAAATAGCACTATTATACTTTTAATTCTACTTGTGTGAAGCGTCAGCTTTTTTTACTTTTAGCATGTACAATATATGGACAGAGTAACATTTACATTTAGTCATTTAGCAGAAGCGACTTACAAAGAGTTTAGGGAGCAATACGCGATATGTCATACAGGAGCAATAATACAATGCAGTAACAGCATTGCTTTTAAAACACGTTATTATTGTGAAACATTCTCTGTCAGAGCGATGGATCTCATCATGATGAATTATAGATACCGTGCAGTAATTTGCTGTTAGTCTATGTACAGTACATGCCCTCTATAATGACAGGTTTTCCTCTGGAGGTGAAGACAACAGGGTCATTGTTCGTACAGTAGAAGGGTGGATCCTGTCCCCTGGACAGGTTGTGGTTTCTGCTGTTGGTATGTAGAAATCGCCTTCCCTGTCACAACAAAGATAAGGCAAGCACACGGATGTTAGCACAAGTTGTGTTTTTTTTTTACTTGCAGTATACTAATCGCCGGTGTACAAGATGAGCTGACAGGTGGAGGTGGAGACAGACGAGCGATGAAACAAAGGTTGGTTAAGGGACGTAGGGGAATGGTTTGGGGTGACGTTGCCAAGGTTTCCGGACACCACTGACCTGAATGTGAACCTGGGGCCAGGAGAAGAAAATTATTGCCTTTTCAATTACAGAGACATGTCCTCGGGACATTTCCATAACCTGACCGTACCACACAGAGGCTACCTAGAATACAACAGGCCTGCTGGAACCTGCCATGACAGAAGAGACTTAACAGACGTCACTCGGGGTGACAGCTATAGCTACATGTTCATTAATATGATAAGTAACGAGTTTGGAGTATTAAGATAAATGCACGGCAGGAGCTGTTTATTATTTGGTTTTATATTGTAGGCTTATATTATATTATCTTATATTATATTATATTTATTATATTATTATATTATATTTTGTTTTGTTTATAAATATTTTTTTTTAGTACATGTTGCATGTTTATTAAGTGCATAAGTGCATTTTTTACCCCAACCATCTGACTATCAGGTATTTTATCCAGATAAATTGCCTTGGAGGTTAACTTGCATTTTTTAGAAATGATCAGATTAAAAAATATGAGCCATTGAAATTGTAAGCATTCATTTTAATATAGCTGTATATAAAAAATGAGGGGCCCTTCTCCTGTAGGTTTTATAAAACAAACATATAATTATTGACAAAAAGTATAAATTTAAAGTTAAATAAAAGTTAAAAATAAAAAGTTATCAATGTACATTCAGATTTTGCAGCTTTTGTATTTGGGTGTTGTTTGATTTACACTGCATACTGTTTTTTAATTACTAACATTAGTTCACGTTCATACAAATGCTTCATAGTTTTGGATTGCAGTGCAGAGATCTTTACTACAAACCTTCCTGAAACTGTTATCAAAACTACACAAAAACCACCTCAATACTAACTGATGCAAGCATGATGCAAACACACTTGTCTTCGAGCTGTTACATGACCCGAAAAGTTTCAGCTGAACTATGCATCGCTCTTTACTGATAGTCAGTGACACTTCAATCGTTGGCATTTCCACTCCAACTTCCTGTTTTGACAAATCTCAGCCATAATCCTCTTTTACTGCCTCGGGTTTGAAGCTACCTTTGACCCTGACCCTATGCTGCACACACACGTGTATATGTTCAGTCATGCATAACACACACACACACACACACACACACACACAGCCCAGGGTGATTACCTATGCTCTCATCAGTGTGTGGTACAAATGAACAAAAATTCACTCAAAGAAAAAAAAAACCTGTTTGAGCGGGTCAGTGAACTGTGGTACAGTACACATGAGGAAGATTATAGTCATAATCGTTTGTTTGCTTATGCAAGAAAACATTGTTACGTATGTGCTTTGCAGATTCTTTTTGTAAGTAAAAATAAAACAACAAATGCATACAGATATATTACTACTTACTTCTCAAAGTGAAAGATGTAATACCTTTTTCCAGCACAAGGGAGTTGAAAGATAATATGAAATGTGAATCAGGTTGAATCTATATACATTTTGGATATAAATATTTGAAAACTGAAAATATATTGCAAAATGTTGCTTATTTATTAAGGGCTGCTCTTTGTTGACTTTATGGGTTTCTTTTATTTTTACCTAATTGTTCGTGATTTTCTATATTGTTGTTTAAGCTTTCCTGTAGCTCAGTGGTAAGAGCATTGCGTTAACAATGCAAGGTTGTGATTTCCATCCCAGGGGATTGCAAATACCTATGATTAAATGTATAGGATAATCCAATGTAAGTCGCTTTGGATAAAAGCGTCTGCCAAATGTGTAAATATAAATGTTTATCTGGTGATGTCTATGCATCTATTCAAATACGTGGATAGATACATAATAGACACATACTTATTAAGACATCGTGCTGTATATTTTTTCAACTTTGTTTAACGTTTTTGCATCGTAATGTATGACTGTTTTTTAAAAATCCAACCAAGGTTAATTGCAAAAAAACGTTTATTGACTTTTTTACTGACTTGGAGTTGACCCTGCTTTGTAAGACAGCTAAATACTGTGCGTTTTTACAGACTGAAGCAAGCCTCGGGCAATGTCTAGAACAAGACCCTTTCCTGAGCTTATGTGTCTGAAATGTCTGCAGTAAATCTCTCTCTCAGCAAAAATACCAGACCTCCAAAATGAATGTCATCTTTATTAAATGTTATTAAATATGCAAACACGCACGCACATACGATAAAAATAACAGAACGCATGGGTGAAAAATGGATTTTCCTCAAATATCTAAAGTCTTCTACAAAACAGAATACAAAATGTATTATTCGCTCACCCAATGCTACTCAGTATATACACCAAAATTAGTGTTTCATATCAAAGGAATATATATTCAGTATTTATCAGCCAAACAGAGAAGAAAATAAAACTTTACAAATAAAGTGTTTGCGAAAGGCAGCGACGGTTGGACATCATCAGATCTGATGGTATGTATGTGCTGTGCTGTGTAGACTGTCACTCAGGAAGATTGGAGGCATGTGAAGAGCACCTGCGGGCTTCCACATGTCCCAGACTTTCATTCTGGCAGTTTTTGCAGGTTGTACTCGTGTGATTTATTAATTGTTTTGCGTTTCTGACAGATTAAGTAGTTTTTCTTAAAGTAATAAAGTCAGCCTGCACTTAACGGCGTTATACTGCTCGCACCACAGAAAGGGTTCAAGTTATTCTTTGTCACAAAGGGAATAAAAAAAGAAACATACAACAGTTAGCATGCTACATCTGGGAGCCAATATATCATGTATTTCAGCCTCAAAGACTAGTACCAATGACTGTGCAAAGGTTATACATACAAAATTGTGATTTGATGGATTCAGTTCAGATACAATCAAACCGATGCATGCTACACATGAAAAGCACAATGGAAATTCTTTTGCTTTTCAAACATCGGCGTAGAGAAGGCACTTTAAAAACTCTCCTTAAATCAATATCGTTGGCCATATTTGTTTACATTTTCCTTTCTCAGTTGACAGTTTCTTTGTCCATTAAAATGTTAATGGATAAAGTTAAGCTATACCCAAACTGGCCGATCCTGCTTTGAAAAGCGCCACAGTTTCTCATGTGAAATCCAGATCTCTGTACATGTTTACACTGGTATTCATACTAACCCGTCCTGTTAAGTTTTAATGGCAGCAGCTTCTTAGATGTGTAAAGAAAAAAGGGGGAAATTACCCCCTTAAAAAGGGCATTTTAGCTTCTCGGATATATGCGTTTTGGCACTGAGTCCCAAGCTACAGTACACAGGTGCCCCGTAAACTACAGTGGCAATTAAACAGGTAATATTTACAGGGAAAGAGGAATTTACCCAGAAAAAAATAAACACTTACTGTTTGCCCATACAGAACATGCTTGTACTGGTGTGAGAGAGTCTGTGTGATTCAGTTTTATGTTAGTGTGTCTGGCAGCATATTAATGGTTTTTAAACCATATACATACACATTATAAAATACTGAGGCAGCTGTTTGACAGAAACAGTTAAAGCAGTATTACAATGTTACAGTTGCCCCCCAAAATATTTGTCCGTCTTGTCACGCTTACAAATGTATGAACTTCATTGCATTAGATAAGATTTCTCATACCTGTACATAAACTGTAATTTTACAGAGTTGTATTTAACCGTGTACTTTTGAAATACGGTAAGAAAACGTAAAATTACAGAAATATACAGCAAGTTTACAAGATAACTGTAAAATAACATGAAAAACATTGAATTTTGTGTAAAAAGTGTTAAATTACAGTTTTTAACATGTGTTTTTTTACCGTGCATGCAAACCAACCATGCTGGACTATTTTTACAAAATTGTTTACTTTTCTGAACCATTTTTCCCAATTACTTGGATGGATCTCATTTAAAACCAGAAAAATAAAAAGTTCTGCTTTGCTATCCTAATCATAAACGTGTATGCTTTTGTTTTCGTATGCAATGACATTCGCACCTATTGTCAGCGCGCCAAATTTGTTCAATTCATTTTTGTAGCCACTGCATTCAACACAAACACAGGCTTACTGAGCTCTTCCACTCCTCAAGTCCACAGAGCATCAAATACACAGTCTTTCAGTAGCTGTCTTTGGTTGTGCATAAGCAAGGCCACGCGTTTAGCTGGTCGTCATGGCTTCTGACAGAGAGGGCGGGGCCACTTTTCGATCCTGGGTCTCTGGTCCGGACGGACAGACGGTGTCTGTTGGCGTAGCGGACGTGCTCAGATCCTGAGGCTGAGACTGGAAGACCTCCCCTTGCGCTTCTGCTCGTAACCTCTCTTGCTTCGCCAGCTGCGCCGCCAGCCGTTCCTCCGCCTCGATTTCTTCTGTGGTCGGGATGGAGTTCTTCTTTGGTCTGCCTTTGGGCTTGGTAGGGGCCTCGTGGCCTCCTTTAAGCACCTAGAGAGACGGACACACACAGTTAAGCTCTGAGAAATGGAGGCTTGGTCAAAGGTGAAGGTGGTTATTACAGTGATTAAGAGAAGATATATGACCTCAAGGGGCCGGCCGTTAACGCTCATTTATCTCAGAGGTGAACGTGCTGTGGATCCTTTGTTCCTGCCTAAGAGGTTGATAGCGCTGACGTAGACCTGTACTAAGTTTTAAATCATGGCTCATGAGGATCGTTCAACACACAGAGAGAACCGCAGGGTCATGGACGATACGCACACTGACTGCAGTGAGCGCTGAGAGGGGCGGCTCACAGCTGATCTAATGGATTTTTAATGATATGTCTCAGAGTTTCCATTTCCACGTAGAAAGATTTAGTGGAGTTTCGACACAGATGTTTAAGATGTTGTTTAATGGACATAAGATGATGTATTCCATGATGCATTAAGGGATCAATTTGATTACCAGGAAGTCATTGTCATTATTTTAAGCACACACCTCCTTTTTGATAAACAGGTTCTTATTAAGCCTGATTGGGATAGTACACCCAAAAATGAAATTCTGTCATTTATTCACCCTCATGTGGTGAAACACAAAAGAAGATATTTTGAGAAATGTTTTGGTGGTTTTGTGTCCATACAATGGAGGTCAATTTGTGTCAATGTTGTTTGGTTACTAACCTTCTTCAAAATATCTTCTTTTGTTTCCTACAGAAGAAAGAAAGTCATACATGTTGGGAATGACATGGGGGTAAATAAATGATGACAGAATCTTAATTTTTGGGTGAACTTCCCCTTTAACATGTAATGTCAATTGAAACGCTGGTCGAAAATGTAGGAATATTTCAAAAGTAATGTCATTTTTTGTGGACTCAGAAAGGTGTGTTGCAATCTTATCGCAATTTGTAACTTTTTTATGTTTTAGCAAATTGGTGACTAATTTCTCAATCCAATCTCATCCATATGTTCACTCAAAAAATTGGCTCGTAGTCATAGGGGAACCACTTAAAGTGCTATATACTGTAGAACCGTATCTTGGTGCTTCAGTGGTTCTTCAGCAGTTCTAACCATAGGGGCTTATCAGGTTCTTTTTATGGAAGCGGTGCATTATAGCACCTCTGAAGAACCACTGAAGCACCAAGATTAGGTTCTATATTGCACTTAAAGTTCCTTTATGATTACGAGCCAAGAACGACTTTTAGTGTAGGGTTCCTGGTTTTTCTCATAATCATAATTTTTTCACACTATAAATCCATACAAAATAAAATAGTTATAGTAAAATAGAAGTTTTCCCCTAATATCAGTTGGAATGTTGCACTATCAATTGACACATGCAAATTTCGATCTGCTCCTTTCTTGTGGCTGTCTCTCTGCCGTTGCTTTATTTGCATAAGTCTTTGTGTGATCGAGTTTTAAAACAACACAGACACCACATGCAAATCAACTGCATTGTTTGCAAAGTCCCCTCCAAAATGTATATCTTGCTCAAAAGCGCAGTCAAAAAAAACTTTAAGAAATATGTATTCTCATTTAGTCAAAAAGCTGACTGGACTCACCATTTTCTTCCATTTCATGCGTCTGTTTTGGTACCATGTCTTCACCTGCAGCTGCGTGAGTCCCAAAGACTGAGCCAGGTCCAATCTGCACACAATAACACGTTTTTGCAATGAAATATTTTGTCAAATATGAAAATTCAAAACACAAGCATTTTTCCTATCCTAGACCTGAAATCTTTAAACAAGAGTTATCACAAGAAAGAAGATAAATTAATTGACCGAAGTCCCAAAGTCACCTGTTGCCCTACACATAAAAGCCAGTGGGTGGCCATCTAGAGTGCCGATGTACATCTAATCGCTACAAAATTTCCAAAGCTGGCATGACATATCAGAAGGTTCTGCCAGGCTCTGAACCCAAGAGTCTTCCCAGGCCGAATGTAATTGCAGACCTCCCGTGGAATGCCATCTCGCTTTATCTCTACAGGATAAGGTAATCCAGTCCTAGAGCTCCCGACTCGCCCAAAGCCAATAGAAGTTCTTTTTCGGGCATTTCAGCAGACGCCGCATGACTAATGCCACGATTGGTCTGTTGTAATGTGATAGGCATGGAAGGACATGTGAGATGGGATTTGAGGGAGACCTCGATCTATCAAACAACTGCACACATTACGGCTACATCTGCTTTCGAAGTCCCTCGCGCCAGCCAAGCGGGATTACGCACCTCCTCTGTGAAGCCTCTTAGAAAGCCATGTGAGGTGAAGTGATCTTCTGGAAATGAGCAGATTAGCACTTGCTCTCGAAATCCCTTGGCTTTCTTCTTCTCTACTTCCTAATTCTATCGCTTTTCTTTGTATCTCTTTATTGTAATTGAATTTTCCTTTATCTAGACTTAACTTGTGTGGGAGTTCACTGTGAAAACCGTTTGATCTATATGCAAATTGTTCATTTTTGTTATATATTTCAGTCATATTATAAGTTTTGATTAGAATTAATTATATTAATAATTAACTAATTAAGTATTTATTTATTATAATTATATATAAAAATGATATCCATCTGTGAATTACAGGACTATCACTGGATCTGCACCGGCATATTTTAACACCCTCCTACACCCCATCAAGAACCCTGCGTTCAGCAAACCAGCGGCGTCCTCTCATAAGGGCTGTCGCTTTACCGCTCAATCTCCTTCAAAACTCCTTCCTGGTGGATCATTCTTCCTAACTCAGTCCGGTCAACCACATCCCTCACTCAAAACCTACTTAAAACCCATCTCCTCTGTGAATACTTGACAGACAAATGAAAAACAAAACTCTCTTTCTCTCAACAGCTATTGGTCTGGCTTTAATGGAAACTAACTTGGTATTAGCACTTATTGTATTATTGCTCCTGCATGACATATCGCTTTATTGCTCCCTGAACTGTCTGTAAGTCGCTTTGAATAAAAGCGTCTGCTAAATGACTAAATGTAATTTATATTGTATATATTCCATATCAAATATTTTATATTTTTATCTTAATAATAAAAACAACTTTTAACAAAAGTAAAATCTGAGCTATGTATTTTCTTAGTGTCATACAATGCAAAATAAAATTGAAACATTACATTTAACTACAAGGGTTGGATAAAAGCACCAAATTCTATTTGTCTGTCATTTGTGGCAGTTTTCTGTGCTGCAAATGCAGGTAAGAAAAGCTCTTCTATGTTTGTGCTTATTATTCTTCACAAAGAAACCACACACACAGCATTCCGATGTCGGCACGTTCCTTACAACTACAGCCCTCATCGGAGCTCAGTTTAAATTCTGACATTTCTTCATAATGATGATGATTATAATCATCTCAGCTTCATAAAAAACATTAAAACTCGATGATATAAATCATTATGGTCTATATTGCGACACGTTTTTTATTGCTTTCATGTTCTAATTGTGTGGCCTAGGCTGAGAAGCCAAAAACAGCACAAGACCTTCAGGTCGTCTGTAAGATTGATACAACACGAACCTGAGGCGCGTTGAGGCCCAAACCTTAAAATTGCCAGGAGATGAGGAATTTCCCTCTCTTTTATTCTTGCTTAAGCCGTGAATGAATTTGTTAATTTCTAAAGCAGAGCTGCAGGCTGTCGTTTCTGTACACGTGTATTTTTTCTGTGTGTATGTGCAGACTGATGAAATTGTGTGGTCACAAGTGACCTTTAGATGTGAACTGAAGGCCAAAATCTTCATGGCACCTCGGCTCGTACTGCAGGTCTGCTCCCCGTCACGACCCGACAAACAATTCGGTATTTAACAGAAAAATATTGTTTTAAATTAGGGAAGGTCAATACATGACCGACTATGATTTTTTTTTCATTTGAATTAGTGGATATTTTAAGAAAACCATATAAAAACGTGATTTAGTCATAATAGAATGCAGATTTTTCCAGTAGGAAAGCAGTCAAATTTCATCATGGTAATTATTAAACTTTAAATATTAAATTAATTATTAAATCGATTAAATATCATCAATCTTTTCTACCGTGTGATAAAATCTTTTTCTTGAAGCATGGACAACTCTAGGTTAGAGATTTTATGAAGCACCGTTGACTGATCAGCTGTCACTCAAAATGTCTATATATGTCATCCGTTATCGAATATGCCTTTTGATTTACTTATTTAATTGAAACTGCTTCCGCATGTCAGATCTCAGAATTTAACTGTAGCTTGATAAGACCAATGTAAGCCAACACGACTGTATTGTTATGTAAAACCAAAAGTAATAAAAGTGGAATGCGGGAGGGGAACGTCTCCTGGTTTTGCATGTCTAATGCCATTGACAGTTTTTAGATAATTGCGTCTGACAGCTCATTTGCTGCTGAAGGACGGAATCCGCCTTTAGGCAAATTGTTTTCTGTGGCAGACACGCTCAGAATCCTCGTAGGTGGGACAGAACCGATTTTGTGGGGCTTTCTACCCCCTCAGGGCCATAATGGAAATACATCCACTACGGCCAAATCTAAAAATGAAATGGAAAATGTGTTACCGACGTAAATGTGGCCGAACAAAATGACCCATGAGAGAAGACCCAGGACACGTTGATGACCTCATCATATTGTACAAAGCCCTAAAGTGTTTTAAATACACCTGCATGTGTTTTAAATGATTGGCATGAAATCGGTGTAATACACTTTTGTTTGCTGTTCTTGGCATGTGTCCCTGTTGTCTTGAATAGGGTAGTGTTTCTTTTTGCAATTCAATGCATGGTTAAAATGTTACTGTCGTCTTGACTTAAACACTGAGCGATGTCATTCTTTAGCTGACAACGCTTTTAGTCTATTGAGTGAAGTGCTTACTTTATGCTCAGAATTAGTATTTATTGCCCATTACAAATGTTCTTTATGAAATCAAAACTGAGCCTGTTTACTTTGAATGAATGTTAGTCTTATTGCGCTAGACTCAACGATTCATTCTATTTCGTACTTTTTAAATGTTGTTTGTCTCTATAATCTTTCATCGAATTGTAAAAGCTCGCTCCGCCTCTAAGACAACATTCCAAATTCCTCTTATGATCAACGCATCCTACCCAACCACCTGGTTTCATTTTGTCTGTATAAAGCCTACAGACGTTTCATCATCAATTTAATTCTCGACTGATAATATAAAGTACAGCCCTACGTTTTTTTAGGAGTTATATGTGTAGCAAATGGTGTACGTATCTACATTTGAAAAACTCAACCGAATTAAACAGTATTTCACTTTAAAATCCTAGCTATATCTTCTCTGTTGTGAATACTCTTAAGCTTCTAAATGTAGCATAAAGAATCCAAGCAACTTCAAATCATGATGAACAATTTTCCCTGTGGAATTGTCTATAGCTGCAGTCGTTGCCTCAACATCGCCATCTTAGTTTGAAGCATGATATTGCAGGTTAATTTAAATAGTTATAAAGTCAAACTAATTCTGCGTTCATAACAAACGTGGATTAAGCGATTTGCTGAGAAAATTACACACAAAGTCAATGCAAAGACACGAATAGATGCAAACTCACGCCAAGCGACGTGAATGACTCGAATCGGGTGGCACAATTGCCAAAAACGTCAATTGCATCTTCCACTCGAGCAAACAATTATTTCTGAACAGCTCATTCACACCGAATTCGAACATTCGAATTTCTACCGGAAGTAGTAGAGCATCCTTGAATCTTTGGAATACTATATTCAACATACTACGATTTGGGACATACTTATTTTACTTTCGAATACTATTAGGATGGATAGTATGCAGATTGGAACGCAGGGCTAGTGTTTGACACGTCCGGACCCGTGAAGACACTCCCCATTGTGCGCACGAAAATAACAAACTATTCCCGCGAGTAATAAAGAGCTAGGATTGGGATACTTCGGATTTGGTGTGAACACAGCATAACTTCTCTTTTGAAATGTTATTGACAACTTGACTTACTGATGTGAATCAAGGCAACGTAAGCAGATGACTTTGAACACTGATATATTTTGTGCTTGCTCAAATAATTTTGGTGACCTGTGTCTTTAAAAATAATCAAAATCTAGTTTTCAGTTATTGAGCAAACTGAAAGATAGTTGACCCCAAAATGAAAATTAATTCATCAATGTCTTACCCTCATGTTCTGTCACACCTAAATGACTTTAACGTTACTTATTCCACAGAACCCAAGGAAGATATTTTGAAATACGTAGGTAACGGACAATGTTTTGAATGACGTACGGGCGAAAATCTTTTTACCCAGAAAAAGTTATGGATTGTTTTCCACCAAATCCCGATGTGAGTTCACGAGAAACAGTGAGTATGCACAATTTCATTGTTGAAATTCTAAAAGGTGTTCCACAAAAGAAAGAGGACACACAGCTGTCGAATGACATGACAGAGAGTGACGATATAATTTTAATTTATGCTTAACCCAAATAATAAAGGGAAATCTATACCGACCAAAATACTGAATGAGTTATTTAGCAGACATTTCCACAGCGATTTACAGTGCATTCAAGGTATACAGTTTATGTTTTTTTCTGGGAAATGCACTCGTGTCCTTGGCATCGTAAGTGTAACGCTCTATCGACTGACCTACAGCAATCCCCTACAGGTCTGTTATGTCTCCATGAAAACCACTGACCTGTCTGGAGTGGACAGATATTTCTGTTTCTGAAATTTCTTTTCCAGGCCCAGGAGCTGCAGTTCAGTGAAGATGGTGCGACTGCGGCGGGGTTTCTTCAGTCGTGAGGTGGAGTGCTCCGTCTCTGATTCGCTGCTGATGCTGACAGGCGTCTCGCTGAGCGTGGGCTCTGAGGTCAGCGGGTGGTGGGGGGAGAGCAGGGACAGGTGCGGGACCCGACCGTGTGGAGAGGATTGAGAGAGCTGCGGGAGGCTGGTGGGAGGTTGGTGCGTGATCACGGAGAGGAGAGGGTATCTCAGAGGAGTGGAGCCTATAGGAACAATAAGGTTGAAGAAGTAAAGACTCATTTTCTACATAGAGGAAATACCATACAGCTTTTAAGACAGACTCACTATGAGTTGTTTTATATTGAAATGATGATACTGGTTCTATTGTCATCGCCTGTTCTTCAAAGGAAGAGCAGCTGAGATTCTCACAAAAGAACACAGCCCTTTATTAAGAGCCAGGACCAAAAACGTTGAACACTTTATACTGACAACAAATATTATTGACATTCACAAAAATTTCGCTAAATCCATCAACAACTCCCCTTAGACACAATAAATATACTTCAAGTTCATTTTATTGAGTGTGCTTAAGTAAAGTTGAAGTTCATTTTTAAGTATACTTTACATAGTAGGTATACTAATATTAATGTAGTAATAGTATACTTGTGTATTTTCTAAGCACTACTTGTGACTAAATTGGCTCACTTTTTAGTTTATACGTGTACTTTCAAGCATACTTTAAATGTAATACTTAACTTTGAGCACACAACTACACTAGTACACAAGTAAATAGGTATAGTTCTATACTTGAAAGTACACTTTAAAGTATACACTCAGTAAACTACTAGTTGAGTACTTTTTATACTTTGAGTACTGTATACATATTGTTTAAGTGGACTTATTTATTTGTAATTTTAATTTTTATATTAATTTTGACCCTTTAACTTTACTACTATGTTCCTATTTAGGTATTTTTATACTTGAAATATAGCTTTAACTTTACTTTAAGTAGATATCTTGATTCCAGACAAAATATACTTTCGGTCAATAAATCAAGTATACTTCCGTGTCATTTTAAGTATAGGCCTGCAGTATTCTGAGAAGAACATAAAAGTGGACGGAAAGTTATTTTTAGTTTAAAAGAAGTATACCTGTAGCTCATTTAAAGCTATTTTAAGGGTCGGGAAAGTTTCAAAGTTGATGCTATGAATTTTAAAAAGTTGTCTTTACTTTATAAAGTCTGTTGACAAATGAAATTGTATTGTGTCCTATGGTGTGACAGCAACAAAAGAAAAGAAAAAAAACGAACAATAAAGTTTAAACTCTCTCATTTATATAAATATAAATATTACTAATATAATATAATATAATACAATATATTATTAACAGTTAGTGTTTTATTTCTTTTCTATGTCACAAAAGGACACCCACATGTTGTTGTGTTATGTAAATTCATGTAAATATGCAAATTGGTCAAAATTAGTAAGCATTTGTTGTTTTAAACATGCAATACAAATAAAAGTGGCTTGCTTGCTAATCTAAAATCTATTTTACAAGCTGTTAAAGTGAGCCAGTTCTAACCTTAGTTGTAATAGCTTGTTGAAGCAGCCTTCATGTCCAAATGAACTAAAACCTTAGTCTTGCCCCACTCACACTAATGTTTGAGGTAAGTGTTAAGAGTTTTGCCCTCTGTGATGTAAAGCGCCTGAACTGCATGTCCGCCACGATGACGCAACTGGTGTTTTACACTGGCCCTTTGAACTCTGCGAGGATAATGACTCTCCTATGATACACATGATCGCAGTCACAGTGCACTTCGGCCAATAATTTTTAAATGGGGCATCCGCACCCCCTCCCTAACAGTTTTAATATTTCTAATTCTCCAAAGCCTCTCACCTTCTCTCTCGCCCTCTCTCTCTGCGTTTCACTTTTTTCAGACATCAACGAGACGCCAGGGTCCATAAAATGCTATACTGGACCCGTCTGAGCGCAGAGGTCGGTGCAGAAAAGCTTATGTCGTCAAGCGAAAAATGCCCCTTGATTTATTGATTAAAGTGGGAATGGTGGAGTGTTTTGAGAAGCAAAAGGCAAAGCTGTAGAAATGATGTCACATCATGCGAATTGGTTACGTGCATGTGACATTCGAGTCATTAAAGAATTACAGAGAAGCTTTTCGATGTGCAAACAAGCAAGCTTGCTAAAGGTTAACTAAGCAAGTATTATTAGAAATTGTATTTATTATTTGGACTTTGAATGCTTTTTAGCAAAAGGTAAAGATTGACAAATTTTGAATGCTTCCAAACAAGTTGTAAACACTTTAAAACATCTGTTATTTGTGAGTGGTAAAAAATGCATAAAAAATAGTTCTGCCACATTAGCACACAAACTTTCTTATAAAAAAAAAACTGTTTGCAATTCTATTTGGTTGCACAAGAATACACACTTTATTATTAGAGGATGAATAATATAACTGTACTGTGTCTGTGTCTTTTAATATCTATATTTAACCTCACAGAAATTCTCACTATAGCTGCACATCAACAAATATATTTTTACAGCACGCCCCAAAGCGTCTGTTACACATATTGACAGGATAAAGTTACTGTAAGAATTACATCTGAATTCTTTCTGTTACAATTGTTTTCGTTCACACGCTACTCCTGTTCATATGTCAGTGAGACGCGAAACATGAGAGAAATGTCGAAGGCAAACGTTTAATCTGTCACCCCTATTACATTCCTAATCAGAGAGCAATACAGACCTCAGACGTTAGAGGGCGTAGTTTCAGCAAAAACACTACACTTTATAATATTTAATACTGTTTCATATCTGTCCTTTGTGTATATTTAATTGCTTTTAGATAAAAAAAGCCAAATATATTTTTACTGAACACGACCAAAATGAATATTGTCATCAAAAGGTTAAGAATTACAATTTTGTATTTGTATGCATTGGGATAAGATGCGACTTACAGAAGTAAAGATACAGTAAAATAGTGGAAATGAAAGAAGAATGGGGGTCTTCCACACAGTCACACAGAGACATGCATGCTCGCACACTCACAAAGTCAGAATGAGCTCATTGCTATCAATGCAGCAGGTCCAGGCATGAAACATCGCTTCTGGCACAACTCTCTCTCATTCATTCTTGCTCTCCCTGTATAACCTTTCTTTCTTCAATATCCATCCCAACAGCCCTATCGTAAGGTCTGTCAATCTGTTTTATTCTCTCTATAAAGTCCCCTCTCGCTGTACCACGTCAGCATGTGGATCTAATGGGCTTAGAGGAAACATTTTGAGAGTTTGCAGCTGTCAAACTCCAGTCAACCATTTTTATTGATCAGAAGTCAGACTTGGAATTGAATTAAAGCACAATTCGCCGTTGTAAGCATTGCTTTTTTTACCTCATCTGTGAATGTTGTTTTTCTAATTCGTAGCAAGGAATCGGGACTGATTCACAGTAATAAGAAAAGTACAGAGTACAGAGTTTTAGTATCCAAGATGTAGCTGAATTCATTAAAAAATCGCAATGTGTCATGATCATTTTCCTGAGGCTTATGATTTCCGTGAGTCTCCGTGTTTTGGGAAATCTGAATCGTGTTGTAACAAAAGCAATAACATTTTATTGAAACTACAATTATCCACAATTATTAACAATTCTTTGCCGTGGCATGTCCTCGATCAGAAAAACTCGCTTTCGAGTTTAACACCTCGACTTGTCATTCAAGTGTTGCGAGCGAGGTGTCGTGTTTTCATTACTCACAATAAAGGAGTGAACCTCGTGTTTTCAATTGATGGGCAAAAAAACAGTAGCAAACGTTAAGCTCTTGATTGCTCTCTTTCAGGCCCGTCTTATTTGCCTTGACTGATTGGATTCCAATGACATGACTTCACTTGGCACCTGATGTGCATTTGAACTCTCTGTAACTCGGTACACAGTGTTTTGGTTGGGCCGTGTGGTGACAGGTTTAGAGGTGCTTCATCACCCGTTGAGTTTTTATCTCTCAATGGCCATTAAACCAACCCAGCGAGTTGAAAATAAATGAAAGAAAAAATCACAATACAGAGTTCAGCTTCATCAGTTTGAATGGAGAATGTTTATTTTTCCAATATTTTCTTGCTGAAAGATGATTATTTGCTGAATTCAGTCAGGCATGAGAACCTTTGAAAAATAAGTGTTGATGTATTATTTCACTGCTAAAGGCACAAGTTGCTGTTACCGACACCCGAGGTACAACTTCAGTTCTAGACTGAGATTCTAACAACAAGCGTTCTGACCGTCAGAAAAGATGCTGTACAAGATGTGGAAAACATTTAGCAGTTTACTAGTGCATATCATATTACTTTTAAGTGTTATGTAAGTGTTTAAATATGAAATACAACCCTGAGAATAGCTTTGCTTTCATAACTGCCCGAGGGAAGAGAGCCAACATCTCACAATCGATATTTCTAGCACTTTGATAATCAACATTTCCATATTAAGCTTCAGCAATGTGTGTGGCTACACCTTTCAGGTGTGCACTGGTTTGTGTGTGTGCGTGTTTGTGTGCGTGTGTTTGTGTGCATGCGTGCGTCCGTAGTAATGAGAAAGAGAGCATAGACACTCATTGTTTGGATATAACATCTAAAGATTAAGCATCTGATCAAATAAATTTGAGGTTTTCCTAATTTAAACATTTTCAGAATTTAAACATAAATTATGAAAACAAAAGGTGAATTGACATTGATTTGGACATTTTGACATAAAGTATGTCATTTGGTAAACCGATTATAACAGGGTTGATTTTACCTATGAGGGTCACTTTTCAATATATTTTTAATAATAAATGTAATATTTCATATAACAGTAAAAAGATTGAAACATTAGTTACATATATTAACTTACCATATTCAATTTAACTACAGCATTTTTTTATCATTTTTGAAATGTCAGCACTAAGCAGCAACCGTATTAATATTAACTAAGAAAGATTAATAAATGTAAAATATGCTCTAATGCATTAACTAAGGGTACCAAACCAAAGTTTAGTACAAAGTGCCACTAAAATAAATACATTTAAACACATTTAAAACGTCCCTTACACATAAACAAAATAGGAAGGTAAGAATATCATTAGTCTGGTTGAAAACAAAAGATGTGTGTGAACATAATTGGTTGTCTTTTAAAAGGTATCCGGTTTTATTGGAAAGGTAAGGTGTGGACTCTGTGGTTTTCCTGCTCATCTTTTTCATTCTCTGTCTGTCTTAACCAATTGTCTGTTTTTCAGCGTGCTGTCATTGGCGATTACATTATCACTGATTTTTATCTCTCTCACCTCTTTTAAAAAATGCTTCTAAAAGCCTTTCCCTGCGCTATGGTGAGAGACATGTCTCCAAACGAAATATTATAACCTGTTATTATACTGTGCTTCTCTCTGAGGTAATATTTTAAGGGGGGGGGGGGACCTCAACATGTGTCAGCACAGCACTAGAAGACCACATCCATCTCAATGATAAAGTAGTATGTTTGAACTAGGGCTGTCAAACGATTATTCGCATCCAGAATAAAAGTTTACATAATTTCTATGTACTGTGCATATTAATGTTGTGTTTATTAATGAAACACATACCCATTAATACATATTTAGGAAATATTTACAATTTAAATAATATTTTCCAATAATTGAAATTATATATAAATGTTTAATCATTTTGAGAATTTTCTTAACTATATGCATGTATGTGTATGTGTAAATAAATACAAAATGATTATGCACAGTACACATATATTATATTATGTAAACACAACCTTTTATTCTGGATGCGATTAATCGCGATTAATCTTTTGACAGTCCTAGTTTTAATTTAACAGAGATGTTGATCTCACAAACACATGCAATGACAAATAATGGATATTATGATGCATTATTAAATTCTAATGGTTCTAATACCATTATGAACCATCAACGGTTTACCATTAAAACCGTAACAAAATTTCCTTTATGTATGTTTTGGGTTTTATTTAATGGCTGGATTTAACGGTCTTCTATTGGTTCAAATAACGTTTTACTAAGAGAATCCAACACATTACCTGTAATGACAAACAAAAACCATTAAAGTGTCCTTTAAAACCAAAAAGTAACCATTAACTCCATTAGGATATCTGTGCTGGTTTCTATTCTTTAAAGGTGCAGCTTGTAGAAACCGCCGCTAGAGGGCGCACGATCAAAACAACAACAACGCTGTAGCTTGATGACGCTGTTAAGGAGCGTGGAATGATGGGATCTGTTGTCTTCAACTCCACCGCTACTGGCGGTCAATCAGACGGGAACGGGAAATCATGTTGGCAGATGAGGTAAAATTGTACAATTGTTGCGAATAATTGTGGTCCATAAATAAGTCATTTGTCCACGAAGTTGTCATGCGGTTTCTACGTCAGTAAAGGCGGAAACAAAGAGGAACGCGGATATGACGCCATTGACAGGCGACTGCACAGCCCCGTGACACTGTTAAGAATTGCAATTTTCTCACGATTTCCAAGTAGTTGGAAACATTTGAGATATTGTAAGTACTCAGCTGAACAAAATGGCTATAACACTAGCTTAGTGGTTTTTGGATATTTTACTGCAAAATTGTTACAAACTTCACCTTTAAGCAGTGAAGGCTCTAAAAAATTCAGATTCAATTATATTTGTGCAAGTTAGGCATTGTAAACTCACACTAGCTTGTGTCCAACGACCATCCTAAAAATTTGAATCTGTTTAATTATTTATTTTGTATTTAAAATGACGTCATTCTGCATGGCAGTGGCTCAGCAGTTTATAATGAGCAGGAAAGTTCAGAGATGTGAGGACAGACACTGTACTCTGTGTGGGAGAGTGTAGAGGCCAAGGGCCTTTCAGCCAGTGCCAGCCTTAATGCCAGCTACATTCTATATTAAGCAGTACCATCCATTGATATGCTGGCATATCTCACACCCCTCTGACTTACATAGACACACTGTGTGCAGGGTTTTGATATTTGGGCTGGATACCCTATCCCTCCGCCCGGTCTGCCAAAACTCATGCCTTCTACCTCACAGCTGGATGGACAAACGGAGAACAGAATGAAGTGCGTGTTCGCGTGTAAAGGTGTGTACATGTTCACGCATGCAGGTTTGTGTGTTCGTGCACACACGTATTGCACATGCTTTATGTATGTGTTTAAGAGAATGCATTTGTGAAGAATCGATTTTCGGGAAGGGGGTGAACTGCTGAAGCTATTTTTATCATGTGGTCTCATTAATTCAGAGTAAGTGTATCTGATTTCCAAAACAGCACAGCAGGATACGTTTCTATAGCGATGCTTTAAAACTATGTAGATGATGAGAAATGGAGTGTAGCTATGTTTCAAACACAGATTAACATGTTGTCCATCAAAAGACATTACGGATGGAGAGAAATAGGCCTATCTTTTGCTTTTTGGTCTGTTTGGATTTTGTGTGGCAGAACTTGAAATGCAACTTCCTCCACGAAAAAACACAGTGGATGTATTCTTTATATGCATATGAATAATGAGTGAATAAATGTGTGCAATTTTTTTTCTGCAGTGTATCTGTTATAGTTTCTTAAGTTTGTGGATATATAGTATGTGTGGCTGTCAAGTATCAAACCCAATATTTTGCATAATGTTTTAATAGTGACATTGATTTCAATAGTTTGGCAGATGAGTAAAAGCTTCATCAAAGCGTTTAAAAAATCATGGTTTTATTTGGTCCGATCAATTACGCATTGCCTATAGCCACCTACAGAAAAAAATATATCCGCTCGGCAATTCATGGTTGACCTGCATGTTATACACATTTAAATATAGCCTTGATTTTTAGGTGTTACTACAGAAAACAGTTGTGTAATATACACTTACTCCTACAGATTAGCATGTAACTTCAGCGACATGTCAAATGTGATTTTTTTAAGTGAGTGTTGTTTTAAGGACATGCAGTAGACCTACAAATGTGCTTTGATTCACCCTTAGGGAAATCACACATGTAGTAAACTGTAGAGTTAAGTACTTGCTAAAACCAATGGCTGAGACACAGTTGCTGCAAGAATTCACAAATGCGCCTATCAATCCCTTAAACCTTATCATGAGGGTATTGCCACAGTCTAACACTCTGTCAATGTGTTCATTTGTCGTTTAATGTATAACATTTTAAAACTTTACACAATGCTTCTCATTATGGTTGAATGACATTGCACCTGTTGGTTCAAGATGTCAGACCTAATTGCATCCTTTTTTTTTGCGTGGTCAAAAGTGTCAAAAGTGTTTTCTAAACAGAGTTTCAAGGAGTTTGTGTTCCTCGGGGCAGGTGAAAGGAGAGGAAATAAGTATTTTACCACGAATACCAAACTCATAAATGTGACAATTGAAGAAAAAAAAAAGGTCAAGGGAACTTGCACACACACCATCCGTGGGGAAAAACCCTGAGGTCCCTTAAAATGATTTAAAAAATGAAATTACGTAATATCAAAAGAGTAGCTTATTGTCTGGCTGTGAAATGATAAATCATCAGAAAAGCGTAGAATTTTCTTTAAACATTGTGCATCAAACCATAACCATTATAAACATGACAAAGTAAAAAAGGGAAAAATAAATGTGAACTTTTCATCAACAGAATCTGAGTTAAGGATATCTGTATGTTATGGCAATAAATTATGTTTACATAATTTTGCAATTTCATGCAAACTGTTGCATGGTCCTTTGAAAACCGTGTGTGTGTGGTTGTATTTGCTTTTGCATTCAATTAAAGTAGGCCTAATACCTGTATAATAAATTATGAACTTTTTTATCAAGTATCAAATCTAAAATACAGGTAAGACACTGGTAACAACTGGTGTCACTCAAAGTTAATACGTTAAAGGCAATACACAAATGATCATAATTTATTATAAGCTACATTGCGCTTTTTCTAAATAATAATAATTGAACAGTAAAGTGTACGATTCTCTTAACTTTGTTTGACACAGAGTCTGGTGGGAATACGTTGTTACCCACTGACTGGGCCACTGTTTTACAACACAAACACGCACAAACACGATCTACAGAACAAACATGTACTTAAATAACATAATACAACCTACATAATACAATAAATAAATAGTCCAGTTTTGTGAAGTTTGATAATAGCCTACGACTTTGCGTACCAATGTACAGAGCGCGCAAAGTAGATATTAACTACAATATAAATGTCCATAAAGCAACAGGTTATACAGTAAATAGACAAAAAGCGTATTTTAATTTTAATCGACGAAGGAAAGAATTATCGACATCCCAAGGAGAAATTATACATTTATATCCAAATCCAATTTCAATAACGAATGTTAAATATTGTTTCACAGAATTGTTGAATAGTTTATTATTAACTTTAACTTGTATAATTGTAAAAAGCATTACCGTTTACAATAGACACATTAATAAAGCCTACAATACAGTTTTTGAGAAGCAAAATATCTTTATATATGTATTTTTCATACGTTATATTTAATTATTTAAAATAGCTCTTTTAACAACGGGAAACCATTTATATCATTGTGTGATCGCTGTGAAACAGAAAATTATGTAAATTAATTTACGTTCATTCAGAACAACTATAAGTTCATTCAAGTCAACGTTCTCAAATAGAAACGCCCCTTGCAAAATAAATAAATAAATAAGAACGTGTTTGTGTCACTTACCCGGGCATGAATGCATAGGTTTGGGTCTGACGATTAAGGAGGGACACACAGAGTAAAGAGAAAGTTTCTCGAAGTAATCACAAGTTTCCTTGGAGAGGATCTCGTCTATCATGAAAGTCTTGTACCGTCTTCTGGCTGCTTTCAGCTGCGCGCTGTTCGCGAGTCTCACCTCTGCTTGACAATGCATACTGTCCCAATATACCACCTCAGTCTTGCAGTGAAAAGGTTCTTCGATTTGTCTAAAGTCGTGTTCAACTTCTTGCTTGTGTTTATTTTCTATAGCACATCTCGTTTAATGGCTTTGAAATCCTCGTGCAGCTGTGCTGCGCTGAAAGTGTCTGCGGTGTCTTCCGCGCGCTCATTCATGCAGCGAGTGCGCGCGGTCTTCTGAGTCACTGCTATATAAACCAATTCTCCTATCACTACTCTACTGCTGTATGCAAGAGCCGACACACTTCACGTCAATCACACTCTCTCTCTCTCTCTCTCTCTATCTCCCTCCCTCAGTACAATTAGGACAGTAAACCAGTTTTCTCTCTTTGGCATGACTGATCTCTAGAAGCATTGAGCACGTTGTCTTCTGAACTGCTTGTTCTGACTTTGACATAATTAAAATGAATTACCATTGAATGGTAAATTGTACATTCAAAATGTAACAATATTCTTAAAATAAATTGTAATTAAACATGTAAACGTTTATAGCTTCTTTGTGTTTTAACATCACCCGTTTGTCCCGCAGAGAAAAGCCTCGACATGTTATAAGGTGCCCAAGCGTTATTACAAAAATCCCAATGGATATCTAAGACCCAGGAGTAAGTAGCCTTGTGCGTATTTTTCTATGAAATATTGAAGATTGAAAATATAGGATATAAAAATATATAAATATTATATTCATGCTAAAATAATCGTGTTTATTGTGTCAATTGCAGGCGCATTATTAATTCTCAAAGAGATCAGAATGAAAATGTAAATATTACATGAAATAAATTGCATTAATTTGAATACATTTACATGTTAAGGTCACTATTTTGAACTATATTTCTTGCGTTTCTATGCTATCTTATTAGAAAATATAGGCTACCTGTTTTTTTGCTTTTAGTCTAAAAGTTAGTGAAAGGTCATGATATGTACGGGAACGCCACTTTCAACAAAAACGTAATTTTACTTGCCAGGACAAGTGTCATCGTTCATTTAAAAATCTATTCAAGCCGAACGTTACACCCCTTCGAAAAAACATTTTTTTAAGGAAAGTTGTGTACTAACAATAGGCTACTTAAATAATTTGAAGGGCATTGTTTGCTCCAAACGAGTTGTTAGGAGTGGGATCCCCATGAAAATAAGATATTACATCTATATGGACTATCTTTTCAATAAATACTCTAGTAATCAATAATAGACTAAATTGTGACACTAATATTATCCCACATTATTAAGCTTTGCAATTTGTGTGCGTTCACATCGTTTTATTACAATTAGAAATATGCATACCGTATATTAACTCTTCAATATAAAACTATGTCTTTGCATTATTGTTGTAGTTAATTATAAAGTGTTAATTAAATAATGAAAAAGGCTGTAGAAAAATAACTTATGTACTTCTATGTTATCCTACTTGGAATGATATTTATTTTATGGGCTCAACCAATTGCAAACATTTAATTACAGCGCTGAAATAAATATTTACTCTCAAAATATTTCACTGATACAAACAACATCATTACAAATATAGCGAAAATATCAAGCGACATTTAATATATTTGATAATATAAAGAACTTGTTGCTCATGTGATTAAATTATCCAGAATTTGAATATTCTCTATGATAAAAACATAGATTTCCGAAATGAATCTCTGTAATGTAATAATAAGAGACGTTTGTTCGTCAAATTTGTAAAAGTCGTTTAGTTTTTGTGAACTCCATTAAAACAACAATGTAAAACAAAGTCACATTTTCTCAGCAATGCATCTTTAAGTATCCTTCATAAATTAGGTGTCTGGCAGGTGTCTCAGTCAGTAGTGTTTCTCATATCAGTTTCAGCACGTCCAGACAGTATTAACCGTGTGAAATGACGACGGTTAACAGACAAACAGACATTTCTTTCGGTTTTTGTTACGGAACGAGTGAGAAAGCCAGCTCGTCCCAGACAGCAGCACTTTTGTTTGACATTATGATGCTTATTACAGATGGACCGTCGCTTTGATGTACACGGCGCGCTGAAGTTCTTAAACGGGGACAGTGTCGGGTTTCTGGTTTTCAGAGCCTTGTGTCCGCTGTCGAAATGATTATCATTTCCCCATGTATGAGAGAGTAAATATAACTCGCAGAGGATCCGAGATAGCAGCCGCCGTGTTCAAAGCGTGAGGGATTATGCAAGGGAAATCTAAAGATCTCCACTGGAAAAGCTTGAGCTCTTTCTGGTCCTAGAACCCGATCAAAGGGAAGAAATGTGAACAACTGTGTGAAGCTGCTAAGGTTTTAAAACAGGGATATGACAGAATATTAGGCGCTATATGGCACCTGTGAAACCCGCATGCGACCTGAGTTTGGAGAGATCCGGAGTGCTGGTAACGTACTGAAGACATTGAAGGCAGCACAGAACTTGTGGGGCAAAGACATTTGCAACAAAGAAGCAATTTATATTACCGCACATTTACAGCTGACCTGAAACTTTAAGTTTTATATAAATATTTACGTGGTTTTATGAGTTCAGTATGTGTATGATATTTGCCATTTTAAAAGTTTGTTACACCACAAGAGGGCAAACGTGATTAAACTGTTATGGGGTCTCAGATTTTAAATGATCACATACCACCCTCTCCAACATGACAAGATGATAAAATATTACACAACCTAGATGTGACATTTGTGAAAAATAATTTCAATAATCATCATTTAATTAACATTGCTTAAACTGTATGTGGTTTAATTGTGTTCACTGCTTTGCACTAGAGCTATAGCATTAAAGGAACAGTTCACCCAAAAATACAATTACAGAGAAAGATATTTGGAAGAATGCTTGTAAGCAAACAGTTCTTGCCCACCATTAACTAAAAAGGAACAATTACAATGGTGGTCAAAAGTGCCCCAGAACTGTTTGCTTTCCTAAACTCTTCAAAATATGTTATTTTGCCTTCAACAGAACAAAGACATTTAGCCTATGCAGATTTGGAACAACTCCAGGGTGAGTAAATGTTTCATGATCATTTTTTGGGTGGACTGTTTCTTTAAGAATTGCAGAACATATGAGAATATTGTTTGAAACCAAATACAAATCAACAATGATTTGTATTAATGTATGTAATTGCACTTTTGGCTATTTTGTCATTCCCCCCCCCCACATTCTATAGTCAGTGGAAACATTTTCCATCAAAACATTTATGTTACAAATAGGTTATTGAATTGAAAGTTCACATAAAAACGACAAATTTGTCAACAAAGCTCTTGTCATTTTTATGATTTTCTTCTGCAGAACACAATAGAGGATATTTTAAAGAATGTTGGTAAACGAACAACAGCGGTAGGCCTACCCATCGACTTCCATTGTTTGTGTCCATACACAGAACTGAATGGGTAGCAAAATTCTTCAAAATATATATTTTTTGTGTCCGGCGTTAGAAACTCATAGAGGTTAAAAAAGACAAGAGGGTGATTAATATATGACAGATTCTTTATTTTGGGTGAACTTACAGGTTCTTCATAGAAGAATACAGCCAGGCAAAGAAAACTCTCAACTTTATTGCAGTTAGAGATGTCTCCGTTATTTATCTAGAAATCTTAAAGTAAAAAAGTCTGATATCCACATACAAAATAGGCTACACACACCTACACAAACAAATGACAGTATAGGCCTATGCACACACTGACTGGTCAAGGGCCCCATGAAGCTCCGCGGTTTCTGGATGAATGACGCCAGTCAGCTCAATCAATTAAATGTCGATGCCCAGAGGCTGAGGTCATCAATAACGCGTTTCCCAGTACAGAAGCTTCATTAGACAACCCGATACCCATCAGATTAATAGAGACACGAAGAGCTCAGTGCTCGAGGTGCAAATGCACCTCCACTTTTGGATCGACGAGCTCTGTGGGGATGTACAGCTTGATACACAACGGGAGCCGGCTGTTAACAGCCCAAAGCACTTTCGGAAGGGCACATTACGACCTTAGCTCGGACATTAAAGGATTCCGTCACGTTGCTGTAAGCGGCAGGTCAGCATGACAGGTCAAATGTAGCCATCACGACCATGCAAGTTTTCCACTGAAGATTTGCATTCGTTCTCTTAGGGAAAATGTGTTATTGGCTAATCACGTATATGCGTTTGTAACGTATTCAAGGTTAATCTGCTCAATCTATGTGCTTACGACGCAATGTTCCAGCAGGTGATCTTAAAGGGACGGTTCACCAAAATCAAAATCGTTCATGTTTTACTCACATTCATGTCATATCAAATTTGACACAAGACAACACTTTGAAGAACGTTTCAGCATTGACACCCGAGTTCCAGACACAAAACCACAGAGACATTTTTTTGGGGGGTCTGTAAATTGTACTCATTGAAAATTGAGGGGAATGACATGAAGCAACAGTGTCACAGACGAAACTGTTAGCTGACGAAATATCACTTAAAAAAAACGCTGTTACGGATAATTTACAAGTGGATGTGCATCATTTTAAAACCGTAAACTGCTTGAATGTGTAAGATGTATGGCGCCACCTATAGCTCACTTGCAGTGGTTCCAAGTGTCAGGTTATGGAACATCATTTTTAGTTATTTAACAATTAATTCACAACAACAAATTCTCAGTAAGCTGTACATTTTATGATAATTATCAAGCATCAGGACTAAGACTTGACAATAAAAAAATACAACAGCATTAAAAACTAGTTATTGTTCAGAGACTGTCTTACAGAATTAAGAGTTAACTGTAACAAATGTTTGATTTTCAAAAGTGTCCTCAAAAGAGGAAGGTATAAAGTTTAAAAAACATCATCAAGACAGAAAGCACCTGAAAACTGGTTTTCTATTCTAATCCTGAGAATTTACAAAATGGAAAACTTTAACATTATTACGTCTACCATAACACATTTTCTTTTCTTGTACGATTGTATATAAATCTGGTGTTTTCCTTAAAAGGAAAATCTTATAAATAAAAAATGACTACAAACATAGGTTCCCCTGACACCAAAATATGAATCTTTTTTTTTTAAATGGACAGAGTACAGAATGGTTCGTTTCTGGCTTCTATTTTTTTCTTGCATGTCTCAAAATCATTTCTGATCCACATAAAAATAAAATTTTCCCCTATAGCAGTCACCTTTTTTAAACTGAAGCCATTTAAACTGAAAACATATTTAAAAATCTAGGGGGAAAATGAAGTTAATAAAAACAGTTGATTAAAAAAAATACGGAGAAACTACAGTCCATACGTTAGTTTTTTAAAATCGTTTCCATCGTTCCCCTCTAGAGGCATCCCTTGAGTCTCTCCGCCGTTCGGGAGTGTAATTTCTGTTGCGCCCTCCACTACGGTCATCGTGCTGAAAGAATTCCCCCCTATCACGCCGATGATGGTCCTGGTTGCTCTGGCTGTTACCGTGACGTTGATCTCTGCCATGGTGGCTGCTATTGTCCTGATGGGAGTGTCGATTACCGCGTTGACCAGCCCAATCTTGTCGCCAGGAGTTACTGTCTCCCGCTACCCTTTGCTGCTGAGTGCCCATCTCGAAGGCGCCATTAAGCTGTTGCAACTGCTGCATCTGAACTTGCCACATATTGTTCACCTATTTAAAGAAAACAACTGTCTTCAGACCGTAGTTCACATTTATATTGCACTTAAACATCATGACTGCATCTTTGCACACCCATACAAAATAAACATAATTTAGTTAACATAAATCAACCAAACAAGTCTTTCTTTTTGACATGATGTGTGTTAGTAGTGAAAGTCTCACCATTGCCTGTCTTTGTAGACTGTCAGGTGAATTGAAAGACCTTTGCAGATGCTGCGGAGGGGAATAGGAAGGAGAGCCCATCTGCTCGGGGGTTCTGCCAAAAAAGTTTTAAAGAGTTAGCGAAATCAAAACCAGGACCTGTATTTACGATTTTTTTCTTGTTTTTCTAAATAGCAGTTAAAAGTTTTAGTTACAAGTCTTAAAACCCTTTCACAAGGATGTTGAGAGCGCCTTTCACTAAGGAATAGAAAGAAATCTAAGCCAAGTAAAGGACGGGTCTGCCATTGGGCATAGTTAGTAAGCTTGGGGACATCATCCGTAGCACTTGAGTGATTTTATTGTCATGTGACCCGTATGCTCTTTGAGCTATACCGTATTAACAACAACCTGTATACGCACGAATGCGTGCCACGAATACGTGTTTTTCTGTGTCTTTGGTGTGTTATGAGTTCCCCATGCATGTATAAGACATGTACAATTGCAAAAATGAAAGTGTCGGAACAAAAGATGCATTCTATCTAAAAGCGAATGCTCACCCAAACCTGCCTGAAACGCCTCATGTAACCACATCCCCACAAATCTAAATCAGTAAGTGGTATGATTTGACTAAGACCGCCTAAATGTATACAAAAGTAAGTTGGGTGTACCTGTCAGTACAATTGCTTTGGAACCTGATGTTCCAAATATGGTAAGAGGCGTTACACACTTGAAGAGACCCCGGTGGTACATGAGGTGACACCACAGAAAATTAAAAACTCTATATATTAACTTACATTTTATGTTTTAAATGATTAATACACCTACATAATTGATAAATACGGAATACATCTATGTGCAATTTTAAAATAGTTGTATGAATTAGTTGTTGTTGATTTATCATTGGTCGATGTAACAAAAACAGAGCGGGAGCAGAGTGGCGCTTGTGAGTCCCTCTCTCTCTTCCGACAAGCTGCGTGCAAATTAAGTTTCTTATGCATTTCTGCACTTGAAGCACAGTTTAAAGCTGTTGTTATTGGTGTAAAGTACTAATTCAACAGGCGTCTGCATCTACTCAAAGTTAAATCAATGAAGTGTGTGTTACGATGCATTCTTGACGAGTGACTTTGACATGAGCCGGCACAGTAAAGTGTAAGTATCTGTTTATCATATACAGCTGTTCTCTTGATGTTAAAATATACGTGTATTTATTTATCTTCTGTGTTAAATATTCTTTCCGCATTGATTGTCTTTTATATAAATGTATAGGCTTCCTCCCTACAAAGTTAATAAATCCCCCATAAGAGATTACAGAGCCCTGTTTACAGTGCACAACAGAAAAGTGTTTGGTGTCAACCGTTACGGCTGCCTAACTTGGAAACATGTTCTTTAGTTTGAAAACAGCTGATAAATAAAGTGTTTGTGTTATTAATAGGAAGACAAGGTGTAAAGAGAAAGACTCACGTCTCTACTATTCATTTCAGTGTATATCAATGTGATTTTCTATGGCGGTCATTAGATGGTACTCGGAACAACACATTTTTTTTAAAGGTGGTACTTGATCTGAAAAGTTTGAGAACCACTGCTATATAGAATGGACAAGTCAACACCACCTTAAAAATATCCCAAAAATACCTTCCACCACGATGACCAGGTGTATTTGCTGGACTGGGGTTTTGAGAGTTTGCTGGACTTTTGCCCTCCTGGTTAATATGACTGCTGCCTGTAACAGACACAACCGATTGAGAAGATGAATTCTATATGACCTATACAAAACTGTACATTTCACAGTGCTTCAGTAAATAATTTACTTTCAGAACTTCATGCAGGCTTCCTATCATCATATAAGCTCTTCTTTTTATTAATGTGTGGGTTTGCATATAACTAATGGTATGCTCAAATGATCGACAATGAGAAAGTGCCAAAGACACAAAGGGACAACATTTATTGTTTGGCTAGTGTGAAGTTTGACACAAAATGATGTAATAAGCTTCCTACCGGATCTGAACTGTATGTTGAGCGGTCTTCCAAATAAACGAATTCCAGTCATCATATTTAAAGCATAGGGCACAGAGACCTCGTGTTTAAAGTTTACAAATGCAAACTGTTTGGATTTTCCATCATTGTCTTTGGGGATTTTGACTTTCATCAGTGGCCCAGCCTGAATGGGAAATAGAGACGAGAGGAATGTTACTTCACTGCACGCATGGAACGAACATAATGCAAACAATAACTTTGATCTAAAGTAAAACAAAGGGCTAACTTGTATTAGCATAAAAGCAGGATTGATATTGGAAATGCATTTTACTTCCGTCCAAAACAAACAGTTAATCCTTTAACATTGGCTTAGCTTTGCTTAACAATATTGAAGGTAACGTACCATTTGGCAAAAACACAGCATAAATACTGCACGACGCTTACACGCTTTTTAATGAACTTAACTCATAGCTTTAAACGAAACTTTATTCTAGCTAGACTGTTAAACTACGTTCAGGAAACAAATAAAAACGTAGTGCAATACAAACAGAAACTATGATAACATGGTAAACCCGTATCAAACATTCAGCGGTGTGCCTTTGGTAAATATTTTGTTGAATAATCGATGCTAAAAGTGTATAGACGTAAACAAACAGCAGTCCATCATTAGCATCAGCAAGCTAGCTAGCTAATCACGCTAGCTAAAGCGCTCAACGTTACCTGTAAAAACAGCTCGAATATAAGTTCTTCTGTTACTTTGGGATCCAAGTTCCCGACAAATAAAGTCCGGTCAGCCTCGTCGGCTATTCCCATTATGAACAATGTTGACAATCCAGCAGATTGATCGCGGTAACAACGTTGCTCCAAATTTATGAAACGCGCTCACTTTAAAACCGACCCTGCCGTATATGGACAGTCACTGTCGTGGTGACCATTTGCTTCACGACACAAAAGTGCAACTCAAATAAAGACCTCGCAGAGGCGCCATTTCACAGTTCCACACGGCGCATGTTAACAAGCAACATATGAAATAATGATCTAACATGACTTAAGTTCAACCTGTCAAAATGTTTATTTCTGTAAGTATTTAATACAAGAACACGATTTTTTTCACAGAGAGTTGCAGCTCGATTCTAACGCTGTAGTGGATTTCTAAATGTAAAACACGGTTTCAAATAGTTAAAATGCTGTGATAAGTCTATCTAAAGAAATGTAAAGTAGACATATGAAAACCAACATTTGTTTTGATTTGTTTGGACTAAACAAATCAGTTCGAACAGATGTCAAGGAGCTGCAGGCTTTATGAAATAGTCACACAGATTTGACTTATATACAATGTATCCTACGCTTACGTTAGACGCAATGAAAAAACGTAATGTCAGGTTTACTTTCATTGCTGCTTTATTAAGTACTAGTAAAATTTAAAATGTTTTGCATACATTTTCCTTTACGATACATTGTCTCTGAGTTGGCTTTTAAGCTAAAGTGTGTAATTTCTGTGCCAAGCACTAAAAAAAGTCACAAATTTGACTGTTTGGTGATGTTGTTTTATTGTCCAACAGTAGATGGCAGTGTTTACCTTCAGAATCAATTATGTTCGACAGACATAGAGAGAGCCCCAAAAATAGGCTACTTCTGTTGCAAGTCTGTAGTGCCAAACTGTAGGCTATTTTGCAAAACCTCAACATAAAATAAATAAATAAAGAGAGGGAAAGAGAACAAGTGATACCAGAGAAGACAGATGCTTTCTTTAGTTCTTTCTCTGACTTTCCTTGTTTCCCAGCCCTGAGGCGAGCGTAATGCTGAAATATTAAAGGCTGTTTCACAGGATGGGGCTGGCCAGAGGTACGAGCTCAGAAGTGCAGTACAAAGGCAGTACATTGCAGTAGATGGCTGGATGTTGCTTGCCTTGATCACGACTTGAAAGGAAAGCAGGGAAACGCTAAAGCAAATGATTCCTTCAACAATATCACCACCACGCATCTCTTCAATGTGCTTATTAAACGTGTTGGCAACGCACTCTTATGGAGTGCCCGTGTTAGTCTTTGGCAAAGCAAAATTAGGTGTGGTGATTTTTTTTCATTGTAACATAATGTCAGTGCCACAAGTAAATTTTTTGTGAGTCAGGAATTGGCCCTTGCTTTAGTGCTTTTATTTCTATCATGGATGTCATGTTGCGAAGTTGGCAGTATCAGTTTTATCAAGTCACCATATGCTCTATGGCAGTGGTTCTTAAACTTTTTTTGCTTAAGTACCCCTTTTTACGATTGTTTCAAGCCAAGTACCCCTTGACCAGACAACAACATTTTACCTTAAAATTCAGTGAAATTAGAGTCAAACAGTTATTATATCTAAATGTATTAATACATGTTTTATGCATCTTTGTGTAGTCCTAATTTCATATAAAAATACTATTATCATAGTTTATTGATTTTCATTATTTAATCCTTAAATGTTAGTTTCTCTCACGTACCCCCTGCAGTACCCCTGCAGTATGTTGTGTGCGCTTCCCCCGGGGATATAAATATATAAGTGGGGGCATATATATATCGCAAAATGAAATAAAGGATATTGAAAAAAAGAACATGTTTGAACATTTGGAAGCACACAAGATGCTCTTTGGAATATTCTCAGATCATGCTGAGAGAACATGGATCATCAGGCTTTTTTGTAGCATTCATGCCAACTCAGGTGCATATTGTCATTCACAAAAATACAAAAATCTGCTTCTATGAAATCTGATACATTTTTGCCCGAATTTCCATTTTATTTCTCCCCAAATTTGTATTTCTCCAATAAACTTCATTTATTTAGTTAAAATAAATACTGTGTTTTCTGTTTCAATCAGTAAACAGTTGTAAAGTTTCTAGATAGTAGTATAAGTATTATTAGTAGTAAATAAGTGTTTTTAAACATAACTACAGATGATTATATCGGATGTACGTGCCTTGCCTGAAGTTAACTTGTGTTTGGTTATAATGGTTGGATTAGTATTAATAATAAATGAAGAAATAATACTAGTATTTCATATTGACTATAGACGGTTTCAGCGGCAACGCAATTTTATATTATTGATTAAATAAAATATTAATTTATATGAATATAAATGAAATATAAAATTAATTGTTATATTATATTGTCCAAGCACAGAATAGTTCTAGTTTGTTTATATTATGGGACACTTAAGCGTATTGAATTCTTGATTAAAATGTGTCCAAGGAAGCCCAAGGCAGACTGAAATGTCAACTGTTACACTTAACATGATTAAGACATGCACTCTGGCATCAGTGCCTCTATTATGCTAGTGTGTTTTAGCTAGCCAGCATTATTTTAACAGAACAGAGCAGTGTGTCGTGGGGGTTTATTGCTCAAAGCGGTTGTTGGCATGGATGAACCTTTGAAGAAACAAAGCGAAGCTGTGGAGACTCCTAAATCTAGGCCACCAGCTCGAGAACGTCACTGGCACTGTGGGGGTAGCCTGAAACCTCTGTCCCCACTTCCCCCCTCCTCTCAGCTCAGTTTTCTCTTTGACTCATCATATTCATAATTCATGCGGAATGAAGTGATGTAGGATCATTAAATGCACATGAGTATTTGTGGGATGGTGCTTTCAATCCTCGCTAGCGTTAAGCTGGAGGGGCCCCCGGCCTATTTCGCGTCTTTTTTGGTGCGATTTGTATGGGCTGTTTCATTTTGTACATAAGTATGTTGGATTGTCCATCTTAGCTGTGAAATGACAGACATGCCGAGATGAGATGTCCTAAAGAGGAGAGAAAACACAGCTCAGTGTGCAGACTGAAACATCTATGGCATGCCTTGTTTGCAGCGTATGGGACACATAAAGGGACAAAACCAAAGCAGCATTTTTTTATTATAGGCTACTTGTTCTTGTAGGATTTGTAAATAACTATTTTTGTAAATATTTTTTATTTTTATCATGACCCAGGCCCTCACTGAACTGCTTTCATTACACTGTGTAATTTAGTTCAAGTGATGACAAGCTACTATACAGGGTGAATAGATTTTTCAAATGATCCAGAAACACTTCATGATAACTTTCATTAATAAGTCATTTGCAAACATAACATTCTAAACAGATCAGTAGTTCATGTCCGTTCAAATATTTATGAATCAGTTTCATGACATTTCTTTAATGTACTGTAACTAATGATCTGTTTAGCGTTATATAATGTAATTTTATGTGCTATTGTATTAATTAAACAATATAAAGTGTTCCCACTCATATAGTCATTATTCTGTTAAACACTGGTAATTGTGTAATTCCTACTAAGCTAAATATCAATAGTCGTACATATTTTATTGCAAAAATTCCGACGTGCAAATATGTAAGTCATTTCACAGTTCAGTTGCACCATTTGTTCCTCTGGCAGAACGTATCTAGTACTGTAGGTCGTAAGCTCGTTGTAATGTGTAGGTGCGTAATATGACATTTACCTTTAATAGTCCAAATAAATACGTTTTCATTAAATACAACACTTTAATTCTGAATAACATATTTTATGTATAAATAATACTGTTAATAATAAAATCATTATAACATTTATTTTTTATGATTGATTTTACTTTGACACGTAAAACACTAATAGACGCATACAGAGGGGTGCTGTGTAGGACCGTTAATAAAGTAATTGAACCACATAATGTTCTCTGTTTTAAAACGTGAGTGTAAATGTCATCATTAGTGTGAAGTATTAGATTATTTCAAATCAAATCAACAGTTGATTTAGTTTATCCAGTCCTCTATTTTATCCAACCGTTACTCCTGATCAAAAGCTCCCGTAAATATTTAGTTTCCCTATCGATACTTTACTCGTCCTGCGTAGAACGTTATGGGGCAAACATATTTTTCTCCGATGACTGAAGCTTTTTAATAACGCAGTAAATGCTGCACGGCCATTGGTTCGTGCAAAGTAAAACTTTAAACCAATGGCAGCGAAGCTGCACGGACCTATGGCGATGGAACCTGTCAAACTGGGCGGGGCTTATTGCTACAGTATATAAACAGGCACATCACCGTAGGGTCCTCAGATCTCTTTTCCTTCAGCGGCGACTCTACCTTTACTACTTGAGACTGATATCTTCGCCATTGAAAAGCCTTCGGAGCGGATTGGACCTTTCTGCTCAGCGTTTTCGCTGTCTCTTTCCCTGCCGCCATCCGGCAAGTTCTAAAAGACACATTTTCGAAGCAAATTTCCTTTCACTCGTGTGGGGTCTTCATACACCCCACTGATGGTCCTTCCGTTCGGGCTGTCCCTGGCTCATCGCACTTTCAAGAAGTGCATGGACGCGGCTCTATCCCCTCACAGGCAGATGTGAATCTGCGTTTTGAACTACCTCGACGATTGGCTTGTTCAGACGACGAGCTATGATCCCACAGGTCCCTTCTCCTCACCCATCTTGAATGCCTGGAGCTCAGGATCAACTTTGCCAAGGGCGCACTGTCTCCACACCAACGGACTCTCGTTCCCGATTGCACCAGAAGGTGCACTGGCTATTCGGCAGCTCGCAGCCTCTTTCGAACTGGGGACATCACCCCCCCAAAGGCGTTTCTAATGATGCTGGGTCTCATGGCCTTTGCGTCTCTGGTACTACACTTAGGCATCCTTCGCATGCGGCCGCTTCAGTACTGGCTGAAACCGAGATTTCCGCCACACTTTCAGGGTGGATCGAATCTGCTTAACTATCCTGGCTCCCTTGAAGGATCCCCTTTGGCTAGAGCAGGGTGTGCCCCTGGGTACGACATGCAGACGAAAGGTGGTCACGACAGATGCCTCCAACACAGGTTGGGGGGCTATGTGAGATGCCATGCGGGCCTTCGGCCACTGATCGGATCAGGAGAGAAGCCTGCACATCAACTGCCTGGAGATGCAGGCAGTGTGGCTGGCCCTTCACAACTTCCTGCCAGTCTTACAGGATTACCACGTCTTAGCCCGGTCGGAGAGTATTAGTCTTCGTACTTCGTCTCTTGGAATTTGCCCAGCAAGCCAGAAGTCGACCTTTTTGCCTCAAAAGACAACGCTAATTTCCCAACTTACTTTTTGAAGGGCAGGGATGTCTTGGCCCACAACTGGCCCAACCGGCTCATCTACACTTTCCCCTGATCACTCTCATACCGCAGTCGATCAGGCGGATCAGAGAACAGGCGCACAAGGTGCTGTTCGTAGCCCCACTCTGGAAAGTTGCTTGTAGCAGCCTTGTGGCCTATTTCCCTGAGACAGGACCTCCTCTCTCAGGCAGGCAACACAATTTGGCACCTCCAGCCCGAGCTGTGGACTCTGCACCTTTGGACTCTCGATGGGAGCCTACGGACCTCCCCGAGAGTGTCATGAACACTATCTTTCAGGCTAGAGCTCCGTCCACAAGACGGCTCTATACCCTCAATTGGTCCGTCTTTTACGCCTGGTGTGCAGCACCCAGAATCCTGCGACATATCGTTGATACTGTCCTTCCTGCAAGAGCTGTTGGATAAGGGTCGTTCCCCTTCCATGCTCAAGGTCTATGTGGCAGCCATTTTGGCCATCCCCCTGTCTTGAATTTGGGCCTGACGACTCTAGGGTTGCCCCCAAACCAAGGCATGCCTATGTACCTAAGGTGCGCTCTACCCCGTTTAGAGCACAGATAGTAACGCTTTCTGCGCTCCCCTGCTCTGCCCCTTCAGAGCACTGAAGGTTTCCATCGAGCGTTCTGCCCCGTCCCCGGTCACGAAGCAGAGAGTTTCTAAATGGATAATTGAGGCTATAACGCTAACATATTCTTGGGCCCTATATGCTCCTGGGCATGGTCTAACTGTGCGTCCATAGCAGAGATTTGTGCGGCAGCCTGCTGGGCTACGCCTTCCACCATTACCAGATTCTATAGTCCTTTCTGCTCAATGGGCTTACACTAGGTCGCGGACTGACGGTTGCTTTCCAACCGGACTGGCACCAACCACACTGTCATTGGTATGATTAACCAGAGAGGGCCACCTCTTAGCTTGGCCCTGTCCTCTCCCGCAGGGCTCCCCTGCTCCATACTTGGCCCCCGAGCCCCGGCTCTGGGGTAAACTGGCATTATCGTTCCTCTTGTAGCACGGCAGGTTTACACTGGTTCCCCAAAGCATCCTGCTACGCAGTACACGTGAAGTATCGATAGGGAACATACTCGGTAACTTAATACACAACCTAACTTAAACCCCTGCTGTAAAGTGAAAGTAAAGAATACATAAGAATGCGCTTTCATATTGTACTCGGCGAGAAACTGGAGAGAGAGTGCGTTTGCTCTAATATTATATCTTACTTTATGATGACTAGTTAATTGATAATCCGAGGGTAACATGCGTTCCGAACCGTAGAGCCCGATTGATACGGATCAACGTGCAATCCGTTTCACCACTAGTGAGTAGCCTTATAATACGAGGGATAATATACAGACAGCCATCTGTTATCAGGATATAAACCCCTTCAATGTTATAGATAACAACCAGCTGCCTGTACATCATCCCTTAACTACAAACTTCTAAAATGGTGGCTTTCTGTGTCTATCTTGTTTGTAAGATAGAAATTTCACATTTGTTTAGCAGTCTGTTTAATCCACAATTTTCGGAATATTTTGAAATTGATTCCTTAAAATGGAATTATAGTCGTCTCTCTATCACCTAAACACAATTGCATCAACACCATATGGTAAAAATGTCTCTAAAAATGAAGTGATTGTTGGATAGCAGAACAGGCTGTATAGCCTATATGCTAAAGTGTGAGTCATTGAATGAGGTTTTTATGAAACATCCCACCCACTGTAGTGTCTCCCAGTTGAATCAAACACTTGTAAGCATGGCAGCATTATGCAATTTCAGTTTGACTGGAGGCACAATTACTGTCAAGCAGGCCGCACAGGTAACAGTTACATCACGCTCGCGAGTGTTGCGTACCACAGAGTGATGCTGGCTTGCAAACAGCTTTCACAAAATACACACTAGACTGCAGACTGGTATCTCGAGGACGCATTAGACTTCACCAACCCTCCCACGCTGTCTCGTCCTCAAAGGTGTTTAATTACTTCAATGAGTCTGAATAATTTCGTTCTAGCTGGGAGACAGTACCGGGCTCTCATATCATGAATCAGAGAGATAGAAACTTATACAACTCAATTTCATTAACCTCAATTCACCCACAGCCAAGATATCCACGATTCAAAGTCCGTAAGTCTTCTATCCAATCATCCTCCATCTCCTGGTGAGATGAGAGCAGTAGCCAGAGGAGCCAGGACTTAAGAGGTTACGAGAGTCGGGTTTTATTAGCTGTTTGCCTTCAGCAGTAATTAACGGAGGGACATTAAAATCAACGCTATCTCATCTCTAATCTCCAGCATCTGCTAGATCCCAGTACACACCCTGTATGCAGATGCGGATGCAGAAAGGTGGGCCCGTAAAATTGTGGGTGGCCGGAATAATTTGCATCACCCTTTCAACCGGATGGACCGGTGTTCTGTCCCACTGTGGCGTCAAATACAATTCACTAAATTCACTAAAACACACTGTCGGGGGCATTTCCAATTTTATAACCGTCTCTTGTGAAAGTAAAGTCGGTGTGCACCTAAGGAAAAAGTCTGTACGCTTTACAAAATATGGCATCTTTTGTTTTGCTATATTCAATCCACTTAAACTGTTAATACCAATAAGAAATGAAGTAGCGTGGGTTTCTATTAATTATGGTGATCTGATATTTTCCCAGCAATGGTTGAGGAGCCGGCTTTTCTATCGCGGACAGATCTGGAGGTGGGCCACTTCGATTTACTTATTCGGAAGCCGGCTGATTATAAATAAACAAACAATTCAAATGTTTTTATTTGATTTATACAATTCAAATTCAGAATTAAGGTAAACAAAATGTTTAATAATATTCTGACTGACTCTGACTGGTTTAGGTTGCTCCGCCCCTGCCTGAACGTATTCTACATTTGCTTCAAATGAGATTTAATGAGTCCTGTCAGACATCAAGATTTTGTGTGATAACTTTGCTGTAGCATCTCACCAGTTTATGAGATCATACGGTCATCATCATTTCTGTTAAAATGCAGTTGAGATGACTAACACACAATAAAAACGATTGTTGCCCCTTTTATGTCTCATCGGCTTTGCTAGTATACAACAAAACATTTGCCATCTGGTTTCGCTCTCTTTCTGCACAACATCACACTTTCTCACTGTTGTCTCACAAAATGAGAATTCTTACATCATTTACTCACGCTCATGTAATTTCAAACCTGTATGACTTTCTTTCTTCTGCAGAACACAAAAGAATGTATTTTGAAGAAAGATGGTAAGCAAAATAACATTGGACCCCATTGACTTCCATTGTATTTCTCCATTGTATTTCTTGCATTTCTCCAGATATCTTCAGATTCTCCAGAGTCATACAAGTTTGGAATGACATGAGACCCTAAACTACTCTTGCGTATAACAATAAATGTGTTAATTCTTACAGAAAGTACTTTATACTATATCCTTTTTATATTAAACATATGTATTTTTGTCCTTCAGACCTAAAGTGTTTTACCATGAATGCACTTCAGTCTTTCCACAGACATGTTGTTGACCCCTAAAGGAGAGCAATTGATGTCAAGTACAATCAGTGTAGGAATTATATACATGTTTCATCCAAGAAGTCAAGAAGACAGTTGAGATGAAGCATTGATCTTCCTTTAGCAGGAGTAGCCGTGACTGCGTGGCCGAGGACCAAATTAGACGAAATTCACCCAACAGTGCAATTTGACAACCCAGTTAATTTAATCTCTTGGATTAGCATGAATCGGACCCAAATCATCAGCGCGCATTAAATTCAATTTGTTTGCCGAAAGTGGGATTGAAGCTAGTCTGGTGACCGGTCATTATAAAATTAGTCTGGAGACGGCCAGGATTGGGAATCAATATGTGCCTGTGACGAAAATATCTCATGTCCTTAATACCCCAGCATTAAAGACATTCAGAGGACTATACAGAGAGCATTGCCTTTACTCAACTCTGCACAGACCTATTGCTGTCATTACATTTACAGCAGTTTCCAACCTGATCTTAATTGATAATTCATGAGAATTCTTGCAAAATTTTAAAAGAAACTTAAAAGTTATAAAGTTTTTTTATCCATTACTGAACCTGATTTAATAGTTATAATAGGTATTGTATTGGTTTTAATGGTTATAAGGTTATAAGCTATAAGGGTCTCAGATTGTCTGTGCTGGTAATGTGTTGGGTTATATTGGCTTAATGTTATCTTATGGAAGGGAACTAATAAAAACTGCTGGAAAATGGCCAAAACGCACTACACAAAATCATTTTGTAATGGTAAACAGGTAATGCTTCATAATATCATTGTAATGGAAGCCATCAGAATTTGTATTAAATCCGTTTCACTTACTGTGATGGTTTCCATTGTTTTTAGCAAGCAAAGCAACACTGAAGCTCTTCTCGTAAAGCTATAATCATCACTGGGTCGAAAGCAGATCGTACCAAAACATACAAGATTATACACATTCAAAAGAAATATGCATCTCATTAAAATAGTTACAATTATATCCCCTGCAAGTCTTAAGCCACTTTTAAATTAAGATTACACTGGAAAAAAACAGTAAAAAACGGTATATTCCGATAACTGGGGCACCAGAAAACAGCAACAACAAAATGTACGTATATGAAATGTACACATAATTATGTATTTTTTACCAGATACTTTCTTTAACTTGACATTTTTTTACTGCATCTCAAAAATGTGTGAAAATTCTGTAAAATTACATTTCAACAGTTTAAGGTAGCCATTTAAAGTTTTGTTTACTTTCTGTGAATTACATTCATTGTAATTCAAAGATTGTCCACCCAGTCCTGACCATTAACTCCTGTTAAATGTGATTGGTTGAATGGAATAATATGTCAAAGGACTTTGAGACTTTTCTGAAATCACAGTAAGTTAATTCCAGACACATAGTATGAGTTTTTGAGGGCCACACAAACAGGATGGTTAACGTTTTTCTTATTCATAGATTAAGGAGCTTCAAGTACAGAAGAACATCTAGGCCTCAGAAGTCAGTGATGCAGTAGACGAAAGTAGCCACAAGACTGAGATCTGCATTTAGTCAATTAATCATAGCAGGACGCTATTTGGATAGTCAAGCATTATACAGAGTATAGAAGAAGGTCAAAGATTCCTCAATCTAGTTGCCGTGCAAATTAATTGCAGGCAGAGACGTTATGGAATAATTGAATCGAGTAGCAGACTTGCATCAGCGTAAAATTGCAGCGCCAACCTTCACATAAGGAGCGAACTCTCTGGAGTCCGTCCTGTTTTTTCTCCCTCATCAAGCCATTTCACCTCCTCGCTCCCTGCTGCGGAGATAAACCAGGAGGTGCGACCATCCAACAGTGAGGTCACATCTATGCGCGCATGAATTTTTACGATCTAAAATTAGTTTGTCTTTGGATTCGCTAATCAAGTCGGCAGCGCTAGAAAAGAGCCCGTGGACTGTGTAATGACATTTTGGCTAATAGATTGCTAATTAATTGTACACATTGCTATGCTAATTTTAGCCGAAGAGGCATGTTAATCATTTGTAATGAGGCAATCAGTGTTAGTGACGCTTGCGGTTAGATCATCACATCACACTTATTTACTCAGTTTGAATTCTGACCGTCTAATAAGCGGTACACACATGTCCCCTAGCTCTCCGGCTACTGCATGTCGGCGTTTAAGGGAGTTTCTGCCTCCGTGACTTGATCATGCCTTAATCGCTGTTGTCTTTTCTTGTAAATAGCGTTGCCAACTTCAGCAGATATGAAAACAAGTGCTGTTCGGGAAAGTAAGGGACCATATGTCAATGAGATGTTAATGAACCATTGGCGGCAGGTGACATGTAATCACATTGTAAACAAACAATGTGTTTACAATGTGTTGTTACACAGTTGGTTGCAGGTAGAGTATGTACTGTATGTGTATCAACAATATTTTGTGCCGATATATACACTCACCTAAAGGATTATTAGGAACACCTGTTCAATTTCTCATTAATGCAATTATGGTGGTGGTGTAATGGTGTGGGGGATGTTTTTTGGGCACACTTTAGGCCCCTTAGTGCCAATTGGGCATCGTTTAAATGCCACGGCCTACCTGAGCATTGCTTCTGACCATGTCCATCCCTTTATGACCACCATGTACCCATCCTCTGATGGCTACTTCCAGCAGGATAATGCACCATGTCACAAAGCTCGAATCATTTCAAATTGGTTTCTTGACATGAGAACATGAGTTCACTGTACTAAAATGGCCCCCACAGTCACCAGATCTCAACCCAATAGAGCATCTTTGGGATGTGGTGGAACGGGAGCTTCGTGCATCCCACAAATCTCCATCAACTGCAAGATGTTATCCTATCAATATGGGCCAACATTTCTAAAGAATGTTTCAGCACCTTGTTGAATCAATGCCACGTAGAATTAAGGCAGTTCTGAAGGCGAAAGGGGGTCAAACACAGTATTAGTATGGTGTTAATAATAATCCTTTAGGTGAGTGTATAAACCATCCTGAACTTACAAGGTCATTTTTATTTCATTTAAATTTGATTTCATTGTAAGGATTTTATGCATTTGTACAATGTGACGTCACAGAGAATTGCCAGCTGTCATTAACGCATGAATGACACTGTATGAATCCAAACGAATTAACAACCAATGCTAATTCGCTAAACCACCAAGATAGTTAGGAATTTCCATGAGATGGTTTAATGCATAATACAGATCTGTTCTTTTAAATACGATTTTTTTTATCACAGTTGATAATCCTACTTGTACATTAAACAACTAGTAAAACATCCCACTTACAATTTAATCACTGACTGACTTGTGCTCTTTTTCATCACAGAAAAATGCCACAAGATAAAGTTATAGTTCATCCAAAAACTAAAATTCTTTCATCATTGTCTCACCCTTGACTTTCTTTTTTTCTGCAGAACACAAGAACATTGACCCCCTTTCATTGTATGGACACAAAACCACTGAGACATTTCTTAAAATATCATACAGAGTATTAAACAGGTTTGGAATGACTTGAAGGTGAATAAATGATGACGAAATGTTCTCTTTGAGGCTTATTATTGTGATGTCATGTATTTGTACCTACTAGGGGACTATATATTCAGGATCAATGTAATATTTCACATGAAGTGGATCGTTCCTCTGTCACATGCCCAATACATTCATCTTAACATGGAAAGACAGTGTGTCGTATTGCAGCTGTTGGCTTTAATTTACCAGGCAACCGTGACACGCGCCTGCCTGCCCTGCTCAACTTTGCCTCCAAGCAAAAATATAGAAAACTCACCCAAAAATAGCTTATGTATTAACACCCACTCACACAGGTTCACGGGTGGCCTACAGCCATCATATTTCATCAATCTTTCAGCGACGTATTGATGGGACGTCCGCACACATTTGTCTGATGGGTGTTGTAGCCCTGTGAAATATTAATTTTTGTTTTGGGGGAGGTGCTGTCCCTAAATGCGTGAGGTAGAACGTTGCCCGGGGCGTTTAAAACACTCGTTCTGTTCATTAAGCCAGCAGATAATGTCTGTAACTAGCACAGTGGAACGTGTATTGAACTATGGCGTGATGCTGGACTGTTTAATGCATGAATGTCCTTTGGTGATCCCTGTGGCAGTTATGGCACGTGCTATAATCATGGTGAAATGCAACTGATTGTTATTAATGTGCATTGAATAATATGGAACACAAAATAAGATATTTTGAGTGTCCATACCAACATTCTTCAAAATATCTTCTTTTGTGTTCTGCAGAGGAAAGAATGTCATCCAGGTTTGAAATGAGACGAGGGGCAGTAAATGATGACAGAATTCCAACCATTTTAATGGGATAGTGTGCTACAGCCACGCTCTTAATACCACATCCTACCCATGAAAATGAATATTAAAACCTGGCATCAGAGAGCAAGCCATGCCCTGCTCCCCATATTCACAGCCAAAGTTCTTATTGACAAACAAAAACAGTCACGACTGTGTGCAGTTTATTAGCATATCCAGACTCACTTCTATTCAAAGTGACAGCGAGATGACTGCACACCAAGGTTATGCAGTGGTTCGGTGTTTCTTATTCCAAAACTGTCGGGAGGTAAATAAATTATGCACATCAATTTGTGCATGGCAAATGCAGAGGAAAAAGAGACCGCTGAGAGTAATTAGACCTCGGTGTTGGAGGATGGGCAAATCATAGGACAAATCCATAAATCACTTGTTGGATATTGTGCTTCATTGCATGTGGGTCTGACGGAGTCCTAGGAAATTCTCAGAGTTTATGGGTAACGCTCAAGGCCTCACGCTTGTAAAATGTCCACAATGACATGCATTATACAGTATGGGGGTCAGGGAGGTGGTGGGTTAGGTTGTAGATTCTATATTCACAGGTTTAGCCATGTGTAACTGCACTGTAAAACATTGCTGTTAAAATAGAATTTCGAACAGCAATTTCCTGTTTTTCATAAATACAGAAGAATATTGTAAATGACAATGAATTTGACGAGCAAATTAGTAACAGCAAGCTACCGGTCAGTTTTAGGGAATACTACACTATTTTTTGCTCAGTCAGTGACGTGAGCAGAGCAGTGAATTTAGAGTTCCCAGCATGCTCTGCATGCGACAGCATTAGGAGAGTCATTTTTGTGAAAAAGTGCTATTTTATGTGCTTAAGAATCAAATGTAAGACTTGATAGTGTTTATTGTTTAGTTGTCTTCAAGGTGAAGAAGAGATTCTGTTTGTATTTCTGAGTTTCGTGGTTACATCTTTCAGAAGAGTGGTGCTTGTGTTTAGGTTGTGTAATGCCAGTACTGAGACAACTCTCAGCTTACTTGTACATCATATCTGTCGTAAACAATAATAAATGTTGAACTGAAGTTAAACAGGATCAAGAAGTTAGCTACAATCTCAAATGAGTATTTCTTCTTGATTTTATCATGTGACGTGCTTAAATAATTTAGATAAAAAGTAGGAACACTCAAATAACAGTATAATACAAACCAAAATCCTTACAGTATTATACTGTGCAGCTTATATTTCTACGGCACATTACTGTAATGGTTTTCACAGTAATAAACTGTCGTTGTAGATTACAGCAGGTCTGCTGTAAAATTACAGCTACGTGCTGGCAAAGGCTGTGGGTATCTGTCCAAAGATACAATATGTGCTGTGTCAAGAAAATGATTCATCTCTAATCGCTAGAATTAACTTCAAAACCTGAGATGCTTTCTTATTGTTTTCATTCTGAATGTCATAGTCAGCGTTTCTTTTGCATTTTGTATGGGTTTGAACCATAAGCTTGTCGCAGTGCAGTTTTTTTAATCACTTTAAATGTCATTTATGCTTTCAGAAATAGCATTGCCTATCCCATTAAGGTTCATTAAACCTCTGTCTGACATCCATTTGTAGTGAGGACCTCTACAGGTTGTGTTGAGTGAGTGTGCGCACGTTTGTATGTGCATGTGCCTATCCATCTTAAGGGGTCCACGTTCATTTATATTCATAATTTTCTCCATCTTAATTAGATCTGATGTTGTATTTAGCCCAGAGGTGCTGTTGTTTGTGTTACGCTATTTTACCACTTGTTAAATGTTAATGGCCTTTTTCTTCCTTTCCTTTTCTAATTTCTTGAAGCTAATTAATATCACGCTTTAACAATCTCAGCAGAGAGGATTTCTTCGGGTGTTAATATTCTAGTCTTTATCTCTGGGTGTTATCAGATCATATTTATTTCACTCTTTAACAGCCATCTGAAGACCTTCGAGCAATGATGACGCTAACATTTTACATGGCGTTAGCTGTGCCCAATACGGTGTCATCTTTCTATATAGGTTACATGACTGTTTTTAACAAAAAATGATAAGTTCCCAATTACAATTCATATTGAAATATGTTAAATGCATCATTATGAAAAAGTATCATGTCTGGGTTTATGAAGCACTGGAAAGAATCTACTTAAAACAAAACTAATCCATTAAATTCAAATCCTTGGAGGAAAGAGAGACATTTCAATTTCTCACACCTTTCCTAATTTAAACATTCAAATCTTTGAAACAATATAAAGGTGGAAGGTGGAAAAAAATATGAAGTTGGAAAGTCCAACCTGATCTCCAGGGAATTCGTAACTATTTACGAGCTGGCTAATTCGTATGAATTCATACAATGTGAATCCAACAAAAAATGATTATTAGTAAAGCGCAATCCTGAAGCCCCGCCCCTAAACCTAACATCACCGGCGCGAAAGCAGATCGCACTAAAACGAAGAGGTCACACAAATTAAAAAAATAGTTCGAAATTTCCACGAGATTGTGTTGGAAAGTCATGTTCCTCTCGTATCCCTCAGGAGCTTCCCAAACCCTTCATACTCTTTCAGGCTGGAACGACTGTTATTTACACACACTTTTAGTTGCTCCGGCCCTCGTGGCTCACTAATGAGCAGACAGTGTAATAAGCCCTCAGTCCCCCTCTTTGGGTCCCATTAGCACATGCTAATTGTGCCTGAATGCAATGGCACATTATCGCATTCTATTAAACAAGAAGCGTGGTAGCAGACTCCCATTTATTCCTCTTGGCTCGATTCTTGTATATTTGCAGTGATATTGTCACTATATTTGCTGTTGTAGACTTCTTGTTGACATTTGAGAATTTGCCCTATTTGATATGTATCCTCAATGTGTAGAACTTGGATATTTGCAATTTCACAGAACAACGTTTTGAATGGTCCACATTGTAACATATTCTGGCCGCAATATCTTTGAAAATGTTATGCAATAATACATCTCAATAGTGGAACTATGTCCTTGCTTTTTTAATATATGAAAATCTGAAATTCCTTATATATTATTCTGTGTATTGTGATATAATCATGTTATTCATATAATTTACATTTACGCATTTGGCAGACGCTTATATCCAAAGCGACTTACTTCGCACGATACTATACATACGTTTCTGAGTGTGTGCAATCTCCGGGATCGAACCCATGACATTGGCGTTGCTAGCGCCATGCTAAACCACTGAGCTACAGGAAAGAAAATTTTGATATATCTTAAATATGAATCTAAAAATGTATATAAAGTAAAAACTAAATGGGAGTAACCTTAGAAATTGTAATTGAAATCTTAACCTGCTGATCAGATTGGAGCTACGAGATTTCTTGAGCATGGTAAGCATCATGGGATCGCTGGATGGTCTGTGGGCGTGATGTCTGAAGCCGAGACTAGGGTATTTGTTTCTTTCTTAATCTTGTAGGTAGCATTGGCAGGAAATGTCTGCCACATTTTTTGTGTTAGCTTTTCAGCTGCTTTGGTCATTGTGGGATAGTCTTTGAAAAATGTAATTTGCTAGCATTAAGGACAGGGTTGTAAGCCTCGTTGTGATGTATGTGTGTGAACCAACACAAGCCTTATGCACCCTTACATTTCCACTTTTAATGGAATGATAATGCATTCGTACTGTAGGTTTAAAATGAGATAATGATATTGATGACTTTCAATAAGGTCACCATTTTGAAAGGAAAGAGTTTATACAGAAAAATACAGTTTATCTTTTGGCAAACCATAAACTGACTTTGCTTTGTGAGCGATTGTTTGGCATCTTCATATTTTTAACCCACCCTGGACATTGTTCAATGAAATATTTAATCTTTCGCAAAAAGAGTTGGTAAAATAAGACAACGCATGAGAGAAATCGTGTGACCATTGCATCGTACCATAAAGTGCACTTGGAGTTTTACAAGATTCTATGCAAACTACCGTTTAAATTAAATATAAAGCCACCACGATGGCCTCAGAAACATTCAGAGAGAGAAAGCGAGAAAGAAAGAGCTTATTGTCGTGCTACAGCGCTTTGGTTGTGGGTCTGATAAAAGCTCTTTGTGAATGTATTTTTAAAGGCTTCCTTGCATGTCACACACCTCCCGCTCTCAGACGAAGGTGAAGTGCCAGTCTGAATTGCATTAACCAGTCTGACACCATAGAAACTTTTGTTGCGACAGCACAAGATCTCCTGAGGTTACGTCGGGAGGCTGTTGATGCTGGACTGGAGATATGAGTCAATTGCCCACGAGAAAAGGAAACTGAATTTCTCAAACAAAGAAGAAGAGGAATGCATCCTCGAGATGGGAATAAAAACATTCGTCAGATTATGAGACTATGTGAGTTGTGTGCACAATATCAACAGTTGCTGCTTCGAATCCACTTTTTCTCGAAAGCTGAAGTGGAAGGACAGGGGTTCCCCTGCCATCTCTCTACCCGACTAGCGATAAATCAGCCTCATCCAGTCAGGATAAAGTTGGCTGCCTAGATTAGTTCACTCAGTAATGGCGTAGTGCAGTGAACAAGAGTGAGAATCCCACAGCATCAGCCGTGACAGCTCCACTTCCTGTAATTAATGTGGCCCCGTAGTGTGCGCATATTTAACTACGTTCCCCTAATGATTTCCATTGCATTCCTTTTTTAATCAAAAATTGTGCGTTTTATCCTTCTTTGTTTCATGCGCTCATGAGAGGTCAAGAGCATGGGAGCAGTTCATTTCCAGAATACCGTGCCCTGATTGGCTGTTGCAGAGAACTCCATTTTCGATCGGCCATCGATACAGGTGCCACAAATTAAACACGCCGTATGTGATCTTATAGTAGCAAAGCGCGTTTAAAATGCGAGGCGGGCAAACTCTCTGCATCGGGGCACAGATGCTGTATATAGGTTTGTCCCTGCAGTGGGGTGTGCTTATTTTTAACAGGCAAATGTGGGTTGCTGCGTTTATTTCCTCGGGAGGCCAAAGAGAGAGCGAGATATTAATACCCTCATCCCTGTTTTCTACGTCCGACCCTGGAGATAAATAAAACCCTGACAGTTTCGTCCAGCTTCTGCCGTGCGCATCCGCGGTGTTAAAACCGCACTCAGGTGGAAGTGGTGTTTTCATTAAAATGACTGATGAAACTCAAACCCAGACCGTCATGTTATGCATTGAGGTCCTTCCGATGGAATCACATCATCCGTTGAACCAATTAAAATTGATTCCGCTCGAGACCCCCGAGTCTCAGATACCCATGACTCCTTATGAATGTGTCAGAACGGCAAGCCCTATATAGTGCAGGAATGAACATGTCGGAGATGATAACATGGCGGGGGCACAGGAGGTCACGTTGACGTTTTATTTCTAAACCGAAAAATATATTTGATATCACATTATCTGCATCAATAAAGAGTTATAGATTATAAATCTAAGGAAAATTGTTTATATTTTTTTTTAACAATGTGATAATGACTGTTTTTGAATATTTCCAGTTATATTCAGAATTCTTAAGACACAAATGGAAGGTACTTTATTTTATTTAGATTTTCCTCATTTTCTCTTTAGCATGGAAGCAAACCGAAAGATAAAATTATAAATAAAAACTAACAATGGTGTTCGGCATCAGAAGGAAAACAACAAAATGTCATTTAGGAGTACATACAATGCAGTAAAACTAAAAATGTAATGTAAAAATGCTTCACATATTGTCCTTCACACTTCATTAAAGAAGACAAAATAATATTTGGACTGTTTATTTACCTAAAGTTGACATTTTGACATTTTGACATTGACAAACTAATTTGCAATTCAAGCCAAATTAATAACCTGACTGACAGGATGAAAACATACATTAAAGACAATACGTTTTACAAGTTGGATGTGAATGACAACTGACCACTTTAAGGTTAAATCCGGGGTCGTCTTTTTTCTCTCCTCCTTCACTCCTTCACTCCGGCTCTCGTATCTTTTCAGCCCCACCCTTTCCTCCCTAACCCAGTGCTCGTCCTTCGGGCTAGCGTTTGTGAATTCATCTTTGGCCTTCCAGCTCCGCTCAGCTGTCACATTGTATCTCACACGCACAGACAGTCAACGAGAGAAGCGCAAAGCCCTTTCATCTCTCATCCCCCTGATCAGCCAGCCAACCATCTCCAGTCCTGGATGAGTACTGTTAACAAACCACTGCTCCATTCTCTCTCCTCCTTTCTTTTTCATCCTTTCATGCTTTTTATTTGTCCTGCCCAGTGTGTCTGTCTGCTGTATTCAGATCTTATGGATGTGTGAAGCGTCTGTCTGCCCGTAATCTTTGAGCAACTGGTCTTTGTTACGTGCGCACAGATTCCAGCCGTCAAAAAGATTTCATCTATGTAGTCTACATGATTTGGTCGTCATACATTTTTTATTATTTTAAGTGGGCGTAAATTGATCTAACCCATTTTACATTTATAATGTGACTCAATTCTCATTGGAATTGAACAGTTTATGTTTAAAAATCTGTGAGTGTTCACAATGAGCCAGTCTGAATGTGAGTTTGCTTTATATTTTTGACTATTTGTTTAAGTGATGCAGTAGCCTGTCTAGCCTATAATTTAAGGAGAAAAATAACAATTCATAGGAAGAGAAACTGGTTTAAACTAGATTTTTCACAAGTCTATAGCTTTAATAGTCTCTTTGGATGAGAGACCGCTTTGAGTTCTGGAAGTTAAGTATTTTCCATTATTCATGCAGTGATACAATTTGGTTCTCTTTGACTTGACCCCTTTTAAATATTTATTTTTACTTTATTATATTTTTGAATATTGCAATAAAAGGAATGCTGTAGCCTGGATTTCATGACAAAATGAACGTACCCTTCAGAGTTAGTGGCCCGTTTCTTGTACACTTTAATTGTACCACATGTTGAAAAGACAAAAACTCAAAGTAAGATTTCAAGTCCAGAAGGGATTTAGTCTAATGGAAGAAAAATAGAGCAAAGAACAAAGAACAGAAGAAAAGACCGTCTGATGGACACAGGCGTGCGCACACACACCTGAAAGAGCATTTCTTCATCTCTGGGCTGATGGGACCTGACAAAGTGGACAAATAAAGTACAAGAAAGAGAGAAGTTGTAAAAGAGAAACTTAAGGGAACGGGTCAGTTTTAAACACATGAAGCGTGATCAGACTGAAGGGAAGATTTCAAAAACAGCGCAGGAGCATTGAGAGCCATCAGACCCTTGACTGATCTGCTAAAGGCGAGAGAGTCAGTCACACCTTAATGCTTCTCTGCACAAAGAGCATGTAAGTGATCACTTAGGACGTTGGGACGGAGAACGCCGAGGGCAGATTTTCATCAAGGCGTGTCACATGTTCCTTAAAGGGCTCAGGTCATCTTTAAGGTCAGCTTTGCTTCAGCGGTTTGCGGCTGGGCGGCGGTGACGCAGTTGAAATAAGCGAGAACTGTGTTGTTCGTTGTTGCTGTTGTTGAAGAAATTGTTTAAATAGCTGAACAAACACGAGGAATCAATTCATAACGCAGTTATGCTCTTCCTAAAATGAGATTTCCTTGAAAATAATCTCTTTGGACAGAATTTCGTGTTGCGCAAGGAAATCTGTTGGCACGCAATGTTCTTGTGCCGAATGCTTTTGACAGGCATTGCTTAATATTTTACGAAGACGCTGCTGCCAATAGTTAAAGTTGGGGAAATTAAGTGCTGTTGTTATGTTTTTCGAAAATTTGGAATCATGCAGTAACACATAAAATATGTATTTATTTCTTCAGTTACTTGGTTGCTGTTGCTGTGCAAAAAAAAGATAGAAATATCAACAAACTAAATGCGCTTAAAATGATTGAATTACATAAAAAAATGATTGAAAAAACAAATCTCGTTATGTGCATATTTTATCTATGTAAAATAAATCATTTTCTTTGACATTTTATTCTTCCCGTACTTCAGAGGCTAGTGATAATCAAATAAAGTTATAATTTTTTCATGGAAGTCAATGAGACGCAAACAGCACTGCTTTCATATATTATATCACTCATTGCATTGTTTATTTATCAGATCAACATTAATATTCCGAAATAACATCACGTAGAAGGATATAAAGCGAATGCTTTGATGCTAACAAGTGAAAATCTCCAGAGACGCTCACAAGCATTTGGACCCAGTTGTCGACTGCTTTGCATCCCTTTTCCACCGGGTTTATATCCAATGACAAGCCTTTCCTGAAACTCTACCTCTGTTTCCACCGAGAATCTCTTGTCTTGTCAATGTGTTTTTTTTCCACTCGTGCAATACAGCACAGCCCTTTTCAGCTAGCCAGCCATAAAGACTTGCCTGTCTAAAGGTTAGATTGATTCTTAGAAAGGGCAGTCGAACAGTCGATGAGCGAATGCCCATCAAAACAGGCTTAAGAAAAAAAAGCTGAATGAAAGATATGCCAATGACCACCTTCCAGCTTGATATTGAACTGAAAGTCAGGCGCAGAGAGGACGAGATGAAAATAGAGAGGGTAAACATAGTGTGTCAGTTCTTCAATTTCACGGAAGAACGGCTAGCATCATTGCAGCATATCCAGGTAATAAAGAGAGTTGTGGAATGCATCATAATCAACTCAACGCAGCCGTGCGGCTAAGACTCAAACCCAATCTAACCGTTCGGCAGGAGGTGTGTCTGTGAGCTTAGTGTTTGTTTGTGTTTGCGTTCGTTCGTGTCTGCGTGCGAGTGTAAGGACTATACGTGTAGCCGTAATGTGTCTTTTACAACCCTATAGAAGAACTTTGCTATTTGTTTAAAAAAATGTTGTGTCAAATATTAGTCATATGATGAACATTTATCTATTAATGCCGTTGTTTGGACATCAACGCTTAAGAACAAACATGCCTAAATCTCACCAAAACAACAGGTATATACTGTATGTCTGTAATACGTTTTTGTGAGCAATTGTTGCTTTTTACATTTGTTGTAACAGTACCACTATTTAATTGCTATAAAGATAATCTATCTTAAAAAAAAAATCACACACTGGAAGTATCAGTGGTTTTTCAAAACAAAGTAACCGTCAATTTTATGTTTTAAAGGGGCATGACACGGCTAAAACAAATATTATGGTTTGTTTTAGATGTAATGCAATGTGTATACACCATTTAAGGTTAAACGCTGTATTTTCCACATACGTGCATGTTTGTATCTCCTCTTTGCTCCGCCTCTCTGTAACGCATGGATTTTTTGCAAAGCTCATCGCTCTGAAAAGCGAGGTGTGTTATGATTGGCCAGTTAACCAGTGCTTAGTGATTGGTCGACGACTGCAAGCGTGTGCCGGAAATGTAACACTATTTGGAACATCAGGTTTCCTTACTTGCGTATACATTTGGGCGGTCTTAGTCAAATCATACCACGAACTGACGTAGATTTGTGGGGGTGTGGTTACACGAGGCGTTTCAGGCAGGTCTGGGTGAGCATTCGCTTTTAGATAGAATGCATCTTTTTTCCGACTCTTTATTTTTTGCAATTTTACGTGTCTAATACATCCGTGGGCAACTTATAACACACCAAAGACACAGAAAAACACGTATTGCACCATATGACCCCTTTTAATCAAGATGGTGATAGGGATTTAGTAGGCTAGTTAAGGATTGCAGCTTCAAGGTAAAACACAAAAATGAAACCAAAAATGAAATGCATTTTTTTTATTTACTCAACCTCATTTCAAAGGTGTATGACTTAATTCTTCTGCAGAACACAAAATAAGATATTTTAAAGAATGTTGGTAATCCAACAACATCGGCCCCCATTGACTTCAGTTGTATGAACATTTCTCAAAAAAGAAGACAAATAAATGATTTATATTTTAAATCATTTGTTTAATGTGACACTGGATACCTCGACAGTCTTGCTAAAGCCTGATATTTTAGAAAAAGAAGATCTTTGTGTAATATTCACCTTACTCCAAATCTGTTGAGATGCTATAAACCTCCGTTCACAAAACCCAATATTCTTGTGTTACATTTGAGGTGAACACAATGTGTATCTGGCGCGCTTTATGCAACTGGAGCGGTCACATATTGCGATAATTAATAACTGCATTAGACCATATTGCGACTTTGATTTTATTTCAATTATTTGTGCAGCCCCGGTGTTTACATAACAAAACCCCAGTGATTGCACATCTTGGCAGATGGGCACCGGATAGCTTGTCCCGTTCACCCCTGCCATCCACAGCACTGCCGGTATTGACCTGCACGTCCATCAAAGCTCTCTCAAGGGTCTTCCTTTCGGTCCGCCTCAGCCAAAGCGAAACAGGCCTCTGCCAAGGACACCTGTCAAACCTGTAGGCCCCTACGTGTCCCCTTCCTTCAAACCTAATCAATATGGATTCAGAGAACGATACATGTGACGTGATTGGCCTAAAGCAGCCAGTCACACATAAACACACACACGGTCGGAAAATCCCCTGCATCAGCAGCGACTCTACTGAGCCGTAGTGGCCATTTAGACTTTTGCTAGCGGTTACTGGCCATTAGCATGATGGATGCAGTAAATGTTGGTTCATAAGGCTGGGAGTGGATCCACACAAGAGAGGCGATAAATCAATCAAGTGGACACATTTAAATATGATCTGGTTTTACTCTGAAATCCTGTGCACACTGGGTGATTTTTTCTGTTCTTAACAATTGTTGCTTGTCATATTGTACTATGTGACCCCAGTGAAATCTTGCATAAATGTCAAAATAGATTTCTGTGACATAAGCTGTCATATGTTTTCCTGAAGCTAACTTGGTAGAGCGTTATGTTAACAGAGCAAAGGTTATGGGTTCAAAGCCCGGGAACACACATGATAAAATGTATACTTTGAATGTACTGTGTGTCGCTCAGGATAAAAATGTCAAATGCAGAAATGTAAATGTGTATCAGAAGGGGTGTAACAATACACTATTAAGATGCATTATACAAAATACTGGGTTCACGGTTTCGAACGTATCACAATGTTTTGAACAAAATCTAAAACTGAAATAACAGTTCGGATTTGTTGATGCAGGTCACATGTTGGCAGGTCAAAAAATAGGATTAAACAGATTTCATATAGTAAAACAACCGCCATAGCTTTAAGATACATCTTTAGTTTTTATATGACCATATGTAATATTTAATACTGTATAAGATTTTTAACTCTTTTTTACATCTCAGTTAAAGATTTCTAACTTATTTACATCTCAGTTAAAACTGCTCGGAATTAGGAACGCTGACTAAGCGTTATGTCACCAGTCCACATTTTGATCTTTTTATTTGCACACGATTTCTTTTAAACGAAAAAGCACACAGTGTGGCAAATAGAGGTAGTTTTGATAGTATTAATATGAATTAATATTAATGATTTTAATGTTGCATATCACACTATAAACATTTACAACTGAATCATTGTCTGTCTCTTTCAAACATGTCATTAGATGGCCAAATAAAGTTCAAGTTGCAGGACTGTGAGACAACATTTCTGATAATGTCAGAGATTCACTAATCTATTACAATGGTCATAAACCAGCCAATGTTTTATATACAGTAAATACACAATGAAAGACTGACCGTTTTGCAATATCACAAAGAAAATTCCCAAAATAATGTATGTCTCAGCTGACAAAATCATTCATGCATTGTAGGAAAGAAGGAATGTACGAGAAACTTCTACCTCTGTTTCGGTGTCAAAAGAGGTGATAGAAACAACACATCAAGAGAAGATATGATTGAGAGACTCTAGATACCCCTACAGAAAGATCTAAAGTCTCTGTCTGACTGGGTTTAGCTCTCAGTCTCTCAGGAGTGAAAGGCCAAGTGACATCTCGCCTCATGTCTCCCATGTGGGCTCTGTGATTCACACAATGGTGTTATGTAAAGATGCCTGTCTGATAACCCGAGTTTCAATGACTAATGCCGTACTTTTAGGGACAGAAGAATGCATTAGTAACCCTTAAAACTCCATCACTGTAAAGCCCTTGGGTGTTCTGGGATGCACAAGAATGTTCAGATGGAGGATGCTGGACTGTGTTATGGTTCAGCGTGTCTTTTAACGCTAAAGGTTTTGACTTGATGAGATGTGTGTGTGATGATCTGGGATGATGAAGATCTGAGTCATGTTAAGGTGTTGCTGTGCAAACTTAATTAATCTCAAAATTAATCTGTTCCTTGTTTTCCCATGTTGTTCCTTCAAATTCTGTGCATGACATCAGTTTAAGTTGATTCGAGTTGTTTTACACTGAAATGTCTAATTGACAAACCTGGCCAAGCTAGTCTTCAGCTGGTTTATTCGGTTGTCCAGATGGTTTCTTAGCTAGCTATCTGAAAACGGCTGAAACTCAATTAAAAACATATACTGTATAGTAAAAACACAGACATGCATTTTGTTTCACACAGAAGTGTCATATACATGAGTTTTATATCTAGGGAGTCACGATAAAAATATGGTACGATACTAAACCGGCTGAAGTATCCCAATACCAAATAATATCATGATACTGTGCAATGTTGTGGAAATGTTTCCAAAAAATATTATTATTTCAAAATACACGAATCTAGATGAAAACAGTTCCAGTTTTAAATACTTTATTGATGAGAATAAATAACAAGAACAATCATTTAAATGGCACGAAGCAATCCACATTAAAGACTGAAGTATAATTAAGTATTTACTATAGTTACCTGTAGTATACTTATTATACAGTATTACTTCACTTATTTAATGTACAATAAAGTGTTTTGTAGTAGTAATAGTAATTTGATAAACTGTAAATACTGTGGTATACTTTAATATTTATTATATATATATTAAAGTATTTAATAATATTAAAGTATATATATTTAGTATATATATCTATATACATTTTACAGTAAATGCTCAAGTATACTACAACATTTTTAATGTGCGAAATAATTAATCTGGAACATTTTATCTATACTGCAATATTTTTCACTGAATCATTCAACCAGTTTGTTCAAAATGGCTGATTTATTCAAAAACAATCCACTTGTTTTTACGAATGACTCGCTGAAACATTAACTCGTCCAAAATGTTCAGTCCTTTAGGACCAAAACAGCATTTTGCATCCCTAAAAGGCACAACAGAATGGCGAAAGTTTTTGCAAGTGTTCTAATAAACGTTATTGTGCATGTGCAACACCATACTTACAGCACTAGGATACTACTGTAAGCTTTGGCATCACTAACCTATGTGCATTTTGTGTCATTTCTGTAATTCCCATGCGTAATATAACAGACAGTAAAAAGTATAAAAGATTTGGGCCAGCAAGTAAAATATTGCAGGTGGTCACCTAGATATAAGGCCTGTACTTGCACATTGCCTGGTCAGCAGAAACAAGCAGTCAGGTTCAATGCTGTTGTTATTGAAACTGTGTTCAAAGGATTTGCCAAGGAATGGAAGACTTTCCATATTCCTCCTCTTCATCTCTTTGGTAAGCCTCTGCGTGGGAGATAAAGCATTTAAAGAAGCCGAACATGTTTGTGGCTCGAGGGAAACCAGGGCCCTATAAATTATTCAAGGCCATGCAAACACAGAAAGACAGGTTGTCAGTTACCAGACTTTTCTCTCTTTTATTTCTGCAGGAGACAGCAGAAGAAGAAAGGGCGAAGTAACCCGGTCTGGCTTTTTCAGTGCCGGTCCTTACGCTGGCCAATAGTGGTAGCCAGAGGTTGTTCATAACTGTCTGGACAGACAAGCTCAGGCCACTCTAAGAGGAAGTTCAAACTTTGGGAGGAAGAGCCTTTCATGATAGATAATCTGTTGGCTGCAAACTCCAGCCCTGCTGCGTTTGACAAGTAAGGACTCTCGGTCACTGTTTGTCCTAATGGGGTGTTTGTTACTTTCCTGTCTCCATCGCTTCAGTGTGTTGTGATTCGGCTTTTAGCGCAGCCCCTCACAACACCCATGTCCTTCTTGATGTTGTCCTCTCCTGAGACCAGGTTGAAGTAAAAACAGACAGTTGGTGGTAATCGGCTGGAAAGGACCTGTAGGGTCGTGATACTGAGATTGAATGAAGACACTTAGAAGAGTTGCAACTTTCAGCGACGGAAATGTGTGAATTTACAATTTATTAAAAAAAATGTCAATTCTGACTTCTTCACAATGTTAAACCTGCTGTCTTCTCATGCTTAATATGGTCATCTTGTCAAAAAACGAGTTGAGCGTATTACATAGTATTTCTGTGCTCGATACACTCCCCCAGCGATCGTACAGGTTTCAGAAAGTTTTTTTCGAACATATAAAACTGTTTCGTAACAATTTTTCTTAGTCCCATATTGGACTATTCTCCCGGAAAAGCACGCAGGCGCAAGGAGAGCAGGAAAAGGAGCATGGGCAGACGTTCACTTGTAAGCAGGAGAGAGAGAGCGCATACGTTAGCGAAGTTCAGGTGTTTGTTTGTTCACTACATTTGGGTGATGAATGTTATATAAACGGTGGATATAACGCTGGTTTTGGAGATCGTTTGAAACTGATATATGGAGCCGTCCCAGAGCTAAAAGATGCCGGACATGAACCGCATGAGGTGAGTGAAACTGATGTCTGTGTTTTGTTGGCAATGTGCTTTAGTTCAGCCTACCCCTCCCCCCCGCACGCGCCATATGATTTCGGAAAACATCGTACAGCTGTATCTATCTTTTATAAATGTGATCAAACTAAATACTCTTCGAAGATACAAAGCATGCAATACTACTCTATATATATACTTAAGATTAATATGAGATTGGCAGAAACCGCGTGTGTTAGGGCCGCTTTAATGTTATTTTTTCAGTTAATCACTTGGATTCACTTTTGGGTTGCTTTTAACCAGCTGAACTGAGAAATTGAGGAATTGGAAGCATACTCGACAACAGATGGCCGTAGTGTGGAGAGCACCAACATGTAGCCGTCTTTGCTCTATACAAAAGGGCAGGAATTGTATTAGAGGGAAACACAGATTTCTGTGTGGTGTGATCATTTGACCCTATAAAAGTTGCTTCCTTTAATTAGGATGCGCTGGACATTAGTTGTTAATGCGATTTCGAGGTACAGTCATCTTCTAACATAACCATAGAGCAGTAGCAATTAGAAGGTTAATTGAAAATGAAGTTGCGGTATGTAAACAATGGCTCGGTCTCAGGAAGTTGCAAAAACAAGTGTCTCAAGATGGCACAGTGAGCTCCCTGTATTTCCATTTCCTCTCCTCTCTGCGTTTGGGACAGAGCCAGGGCTGGGTTGGACGCTTGCTGAGTGTGCAAGTCAGGATGAGTCATTTAGACGAGACCTCTATCAGTGGAGCCGTGTGATGTGTAATCCAAGATGGGTGGAACTTGGCCTGGAACAGCCTGGCTTCCTCTATAGATGGGGACTCACTTCTGTGTTCGGCCACAGTGCCAACATTTATGCTTCTGTGATGCATACTGGAAGGTAATTCACAAAGAATAGGGTCTATTTACATGTGCTGTCTTCATTGTTTTAGGACTCAAACTGGGGTATTGTGACGGACCAAAATATAAATTAGTCATTTAAAGGAGGCACATTTGCACAAACAATATTTAAATATATTTTAGTCATAAAACTCAAAGTGCAGCAGTATTTCAGAACGTTTTGCTTGTTTAAATTGGATTGTAGGTGCTTTATCTGGTGTGTTGGTTGTGAATCTTTGAAATTGAGTCTTTGATATTCAATGCCGCATCATATGCATAACATGAAGCGCGAAATACATACAGGACCTTTTCCCATCTGCCAAACTGTAAGATAGATATACCACTCTCCGTGTGTATAACCTCGACCCAATGCAATAGACTTTTCCATCTGACAGCATTGTAATGGTAATTCTCCTGATAAAAAGTGCACTGTAAATGTAACCGTGATAGATCAATAGCGTTTGATTCATCTACACTGTGGTGCTGTAGAAAAAACGCATTCTGCCAATGCCAATAGTTATTTGGTTCTTGATAAGAACTCATCAAATCCACCCCTGCACATCAACCGTCAAAGCATCTAACCAGTCCAAACAGCGACCGTACATCTTACGACATCCGCTTCGACGCGTTTATGGTAACCTTGCACATAATGTGAGCAATTACACCTAACTGGCTTTTCACACACATAACAGATGTTGAACACATCGGGCGTTAGACGACAAATCTATTAAAAATACAGTTCAAAAAAGGTCCATGTCCTCTTCAGGTATTCAACCAAAGCTTAACCACAAAAACAGGACCATGAGATATGTTTTAATCAGTGCAAGTTGATGGCAGTCATTTATCTGTCTGTCATGCTTTACGCCACTTGGCCAGCCTTGGGTATTGTTCTGCACGGTTAGGAGGGAGAGTTATCACTCACCTGGCCCCCAGCCAAGGTGAGAACTGGGTGCGAGGAAAAAGATCTCTGTAGAGTAGGTGGCTAACATCTTGGAAAAGTTTCCCAGGCTTCTCGGCGTACAGCCAGGTAAAATAACTGCTCAAATCAGTCAAGTCGTTGTTACTGTCAGGTGTGTGCCTAGAGTCTGAGGGTCAGGAGAAATGTTCATCTGGTTAATGCGATGGTTTCCAGAACCTCAAACTGTCTAACCCAAAACACAGGGATTATACAGTATATGGAATAAGCAAGACGAGGGCCAGAGTTAAGTGCTTAGAAGAGAGAATAATGACGCTGAAGTATAAACACAACACTTCCTTTCGTGTGCCGGCGTGACTTGTGGTTCCTGTCCAGTCATGTATTAAATAAAGAGATCTGCTCTTCGTTCCTACTCGAGTCTACATCTGGACTATGTTGAAGGTTTGTGTAACTTGTTGTTTTGAATTGCCATCACTTCCACAGCTCCACACTGTAGAAACTTGAGCTTGGATAGCATTGTTCTTTCCATATTATATTTCTTGCAGGTACACACCCACGGATGCTATTTCCTCTTGTATGACCCTCTGCTTCGGCCTTAACTTTTGTTCCGCTCTTTGATCAAAAAAAGTAATGCATATTTGTCATTGGGATGCTTGCTGGTCTGTTATTTGTTACTGGAACCCAGGGTGACATTTGTTTGGAAAGACAATGGCTAAGAGATGAATTGGCCACAAGGTCAAGCCCCCCCCCCCCTCTCCTCTCCCCCCCCTCTCTCTCTCTCTCTCTCTCTCTGTGTCTGTGTGTAATATACTGGTGCTGTTCTTAATGTTTCTCTACCAGGACCTGCAATTAACACCATGTCTCAGTGCCACGGAGAAATAAATGAGTCTCCTTTCTCAAGTCCTTGCTGTTCACTAGTGTTACAAAGAGAGAGAAAGAGCGCAAAAGCATGAAACTTTGTGCAGGATGTGTTGAATTTCCTCACCCTGACATCCCAAGAGGTGTATGTCAGGTGGTTTTAGGCAAGCAAGGTTTCTTTTTAAAGGGATAGTTTACTCAGAAACGAAAATTCTGTCATTGATTTACACTCATGTGGTTCAAAACATGTATCTGAATCTTTCTTTGTGGAACACAAAAAAAGATATTTTGAGAATTGTTTTGTGTTCATACAATGGAAGTCAATGGGGTTCAGTGCTGTTCCACTACCAACATTCTTCTAAATATCTTCTTTTGTGTTCTGCAGAAGAAACAAAGTCACACATGTTTGGAATGTCACGAGGATGAGTAAATTATGAAAGAATTTTCCTTTTTGGGTGAACTATCCCTTTAACACAATAATCGAGTCCCTTTTTACAGCATTTCCGTAACCCCAGTATACATTTCAATACTGCATATATATATATATATATATATATATATATAAATGTCACCTACATAATAATGTGTGTAAATAGTCAAACAAAAAAATTGTGGACTACCTGGTCTCATAGGAAATACGTACTTCTGTATACTTTGCAGCGCCTTAAAATGTGTACCACCAGGTACATATCGCAACCCAGTATCACAATTTCCATCAAAAGTAACGTTAACAACACCATATTATATTATATTGGGGTGTAAGGATTTTTAATTTATTGTATTTATTGTATTTTGTGTGCGTTAGTTATTTCACAAATTAGATTTATTTGAGCACGTAACTCAACTCAACCCTGCCCCTAAACCTAACAGTTTGTATATTATACAATATAAAAGACGACATGTAACAGGCAGATACGGCTAAATATGCCGTTTATTCAAAAAGTTAAATTCTCAAAATTCTGAAATTATTACAACCGTTCCAAGGCCAAAGAACAGACCCAAAAGTGAAAAGGTGATCTAAAATCTTTGAAAAAACATAGGTACGTATTTCCTATGAGACCAGGTTGAGTATGTGGTACAGAACCGCATGCTTTTAATGGCAGCATGCAAGGACTCTACAGTAACTGGCAAGGAGAACGTTTGTAACCTGATTCATGTTCTCTCATTACGATCTGATAACGTCCCAAAGAGCATATTGTGTGCTTTAATTAAATTTATAAAACAGAAAGTTAACAAAAGTTAATATATACTGTATATTTAATATAATATAATTCAATGAAATCGCCAGTTAATCAAAATATGGGAATATAATATGGAAAAAAAGACCACGCTAGGACCTCGTTTTGCCATGGGAGAATGCTATGCCGGAAGCCCGCTTAAAACTGAGATATGGGCGGAAATACGTTAGCAGCAGGACGTGGGTAGAGTGGATTGGTGATCCACGAATAGTACATTAGTGCAGTCATCAATTTTTGCATCATGTTTCATTGTGATCAAAATGATAAACCTGTTTTCATGTTGAAATCTTGAATCACACAATGTCAATGTGGTTTTCCCGCCATATTGCTCACAACGTACAGAATCACATTAGCAAAGGAAATAAACAGAGCACTGCAAAATGGATGTATCAAAAATATACTTCTTGTTGTCTGTGCAATTTGCTTTCTAAACATATCATTGACGTTTCTATTTTGTGTATTGCTGGCCACTGCTTGCTAACAACCTTCCTATTGCAATGCTGTCCTCGGTTTCTCTCACCGCAGAAATGGAGAGGTGCTGTATGGGTGGAAATCAGAGAAGATGATTAGAATACATGCGGGAGCCAACTGCCTGCGATCAATTTTCTCTCCACTATTACAACCATCTATTTATATGCTGTTGCAGTTTCCGCACGGCCATTAACCTTTTTGTTTCACTCAATTTCATTTACAAATGATTCTCTTGTGTAAGCAAACCCGCAAATAAATTTCCTTCCGGTAACTGTGTATCGATATACACAATAATAAATCCGTACCGAGTTTATCTTGGAAGTATGTCCCCGTTTGATTTCGCGTGCGTGGACGTCAATGTTAATTCTTCACCTTTCAAACTGAACGACTGTGTCATTTTTCATCACGGATTAGAGCGGGTGGACTGACTGCCGCCCACTGTCCTTGTTGAGAGTGCTGCAGGCAGGGCACCATGTCAAGGTCAATTCTCTGAAATTCTCAACACATTTCTAAAAAAAACTCTTGGCCTTCGGTGGTTCAACCGAAGTTTACCGAGCAGTCAAACATTATGACAGGTGACAAGGTTTCACATCTGCAAGATGTACATGTTAAAGCAATAGTCCACCCATAAATGAGAATTCTGTAACTATTTACTCCTCCTCGTGCCTGAAGTTTGTAGGCATGTTTTTATGTAAAGACCTTACGAAAAGAAGTGTTATATTTTTATTACTTTAGAATGAGCTTTTTCTATCCACATACACCGCGGGTCCCCTTACATGGAATTCACCATGTTGTTTCTACAGTAGCCCTAAACGGACAAACTTCTCTACAGAGCGCATTTCGTGAATACGTTATCTCCTTCTGGTAAAGAAGCGAAAACATGACGACATCTTTGTCCTGTGTCAGCCACTGTAGTGCTTCTAAAAGGAGAGGGGAGCGGTGGAGTGAGCCATTAGTTGTAATTCGCAATCTCACCGCTAGATGCAACTACATTTTATACACTGGACCTTTAAAGAGTAAAGGAGGGATATAAACGGGGGATATGTAACAAACCACAAGCACATCTTAAATGTAATTCAATGTAATACAGTACATATTATAAAAACATACCTTAAGTGATGAAGGCAAGATTTCTTGTTGACACTACAAGTGCAACATGTGCCAACCAAAAATACCAGAATTTTCACGTGACCTTACCCAGATGTTCAGTAGATGTCACCCATAGGGACATCACAAGTTAAAAGTAAAGGATCACCATAAACAGCCATCTTTGTGACACTTGTGTCACAGTGGGTTGTTAAGGGTTGAATTAAACAGTTTCTTCCAAGTCTTCTGTGTGAGGTACGGACAAAAATAGAAACGGTTATTCACTGATCTCGCACTCCATTGCAGCCATTAAAATTTTCATCCAATAGTAAAATAAATTTTCTATTAAAGGTTTACGACCCACATGAAAACTGAAGGCATTTGGTGTAGATGATGTCAATGTGCCATCTTTGAAACTATGAATGTGCATGGTCTCTGAATTTTGGGGCAGATGTTTTTATTAAATAAATGAATGACTAGATGAAATAATAATCATAATTAAAATAATAATGACTTACATTTTGATATAATCCTCAGACAAATCTACTGAAAATAACAAATAAAGTGCACATGAAATGGATTTATTAATTTATTTAATTGTTGTTTTGTGCTTTTTTTACGCGATGCGGCATTAAATATGAGCTATGTGAACATTCACAGAAAAGAAACACATCACGTGGGATTGGAGTGGCAGAGCTGGACAAATGATGACAGAATTCTCATATGAATAAATGCTTGCTTTTAAGTCACCCTTAACACACACACACACAGACTGCAGAAGGTCCCTCAAAGGACCGCTCACCATGGGAACCTGTGTTTTGCCCATGGCCACATCATTCTGAGGTAATTAAGTGCAGGCAGATGTTGAGGTTCATCTTGAGATAAGACACTAATTGAAACACTCTTATCAGCAAGAGGTCAAATCATCTGTTTTTTTCTTCGGTGGGCACCATTGACTCTTTCTATTAGAGTTGAGTGGTCTGAAAAGGTCAGTGGTCTGTTTGTCTTGTTGGAGTGGTGCTTATACACTCATTAGTGTTGTTTGGTGCTTAAGCTTGATTTGTTCCTTCACTTGATTTCATTTTTGGTTGTTTGGAGTCTTCAACCAAGTTAAGGTGGATTAGATGCTTTTTCTATAACCTTGATATAGCCTGCGTACTTTATCTCCTGTGACTGTTTGCACTCCATATGTTGTAAAGGGCAATTATGTTAACGGCACTTGTGCAATCCATTTTTTTCTATGTGGGGTATTCAGATACATTTTCATTTTAGGTGTTCCTATTTTTGTTAAAGGTATAGTTTACCTAAAAATGCAAACTCAGTCATGAATTACTAACCTTAAGTTGTTCCAAATATGTACACATTTCCTTTTTCTGTTAAACACAAATAAAGATATTTGGAAAAATGCGAGCAACAGAGATTTTTTAAGCACCATTGACTACCAGTAACAATTAAAATGTAGTCAACGTTATCCCAGAATAGTTTTCTTCCCTAAATTCTTTAAAATGTCTCCTTTTATTTTTAACAGACCCCAAAAAATAATAATCCTACTAAGTGAATGATGCCTCAGAATTTTCAATTGCTAACATTTTTCCAATTTATACAGATTTGGAACAACTCAAGTGTAAGTATTCCATGACAGAATTTTCATTTTTGGGGAACCTATCCTTATAATGTTTTGTTATTGCTCGTAGGTCTAGTGGACCCACAGCATTATCGCTCATCAGAAATTCCAAAGTCCTATACTGGCACCAAATAATAAAATATATTATCCATATTGTAATAAAGGTTCATTAAAAGGAAGGAAGGATACATTTAAATAAAGTTTTTAATAATAAAGTAATTATGAAATTTATATGGTGATTTGTGCGCACATATTCACAATTACTCACCGGTCTCGAACCAGCATATATTTACATTTTTAAAGCTATAAGCTATTTTTTTATCAATAGAGAAATGTATGAAAAATACTTAACAGATTTTTACTTTATCTCAGTTAGAAGCAACATAGACTGTATACATGGCTAACATTTGTCATGTAAATCTGTTAAATAAAAGTTATAAAATGATTTAATATGCCATTCATTCAAATGTTTAAGAAAACCTCTGAGTTACTGAGGTTACCCCAATACACCCAACCACTGAGTAAAATCCAACCAGACATTTTCCGACGATTGGTCTAAGTGCTTTTATTACGGCATCCACCTTTCAGCCCTATTACAAGTCTAGCATGTGTTAAAATGAATTAGATAATAACTAACCCAAGAAAGGAAATTGTCCCCGGTATTTCCTATAACAACTTGTTTCACCTGCTCTAAGTGACATTGCCGAGGGATAATTGGGGTGTTTACTAATTGCGTGCGCTATGTAAACCGTTCTCTTGTAGAGAAAGTAGTCAGCGGAAACAGTAAACAAACAATGTCTCCCTTAGCTTGGTATCACCTCTGATGAGTAAAGCTAATTCTGTCACTACCGTAACAGAGTTCGTACCCCATTTAAATGAGAAACACACAAGGTGGGCCTGATTGACACCTGCTATAGGGCTAAGAATGGATTGATGAGTCACAGGCTCCCACGCGGCAGATGGCCTTTATTTGTCCTTCAAAGGAGAGAAAGGGAGAAAATCAATGGGGCTTTTTATTGTTGCTTGGAATCCAGACATAGCACGAACAGAAAGGAAGTGCTCGCTAGAACTGCTCGACATATTGGATGGAGGGAGGGGTCAGGAAGTCTCAGGTATCTGGAGAGGATCAATAGAGGGAAAAACAAAGAGGCGAAGGAGTGGAAGTCTTGACCTGAAGTGTGTTTGTTTCTTTTGGTTTTAATGTGATTTGTAACATTTTAATGTGTAAAAAAATCAATGTGGAAGTAAATAAGTTTGATGTACTTATGTCATACCAAAGTCTGTTTACAGAAGTCGTGCCACTCGGTGGCCAGGCTTGCAACGCCTCTGGGCAGTTATTTACGTCATGGAAAGTCAACAGTCTTATCTCTTTGAATAGTGGAAGGCAGATCTTTCTAATATCGCTGGCAAAAATCATAATTTAACAGCATATTTCTGATCAATGATTAAACTGATATGGACTGTTGTATAACTTTGGTTTGCCAAGGTTAAATTGCATAAAAAATCACGTCTTTGGAGGTCACCTCAGCTACTGCGCACGTGCACAGGCTGGCAAGCAACTCACATTAGCCCCGCCCCAGAGATCGTCAGTCTTTATCGATTCACGATTGGATCATTCTACTAGAAGGTGGGGCTTTCTTTGCTAAGCGGCCATATTGAACGTTGCATTCCTCTCTGTTCATTGTAATGGCAGTGGCGCATCTTGTTAACATATTAGCTTTAGTCATACTGCTTCATGAAACAACTGGGTTTAGAGTTTTCCTATTCCGAATTGTGAGAAATATTTCTTTAGCTTTAACTGGGATTCTTTTATTTTTGTAAATCCCAAATGTGGTATATGTAGAAAAAAAAAAAAAAATATATTTTGCCTTTATTTAGCATTTAGCTTCTTTATTGTTTCGACCAGTTTGTCCCAGTTTCATTTTCTGCAAATAAAAACAATATTTCCATTCGGAATTCGGAAGAAATGTACATAGGCTAACCTATAAATTCAGAAAAAAATATTTTGGTGACAGGTGAGGGTGATTACAATCGCGGGAGCATGAAGGATGCTGGGAAACGAAGTCCACGGGGTAAACACTGCAGACACATGCAGTGGAACAGACGAAACCGTCACACTTAAAGGTCCAGTGGGTCATTTTTTTGGAGGATCTATTGACAGAAATGCAATATAATATTCATAAGTGTGTCTTCAGAGGTCTATAAAGACCTTACATAATGAAGCGTTATGTTTTTATCACCTGAATGAATGAGCTATTTCTATCTACATACACCGCGGGTCCCTTACGTTCACCGTGTTGTTGCTACAGTAGCCCTAAATGGACAAACTGCTCTACAGTGGTGTTTCATAAATACGTTATCTCCTTCGGCAAAGAAGCGAAAATCAACAACATCTTTGTCCTGTGTCAGCCACAGCAGGGCTTCGAAAGTGAGGGGTGGGGTGGAGTGTGCCGTTGGTTGAATTTCGCAACCTCACCGCTAGATGTCGCTAAATTTCATACACTGGACCTTTAAAGAAAGAAACTGATACATGGTGGTTATGACATGAAGATGAATAAATGGTGAGAGCATTTTCATTTGTGGGTAAACGACTGTATCCCTTTTAAGCAGATGTCTAATTTTCAAAAAATATTATAAATCAGATTATTTACGTAATGAAACTATAATAAGCCAAAATAATAAAAGTGTTTGTTTACCAAAAGCAAGACAATTCTTTTATTTCTGTCTATTTACTCACAGGTTTTGAATTACATGAGGGTATGACTCACGTTTATATTATCTGTGTGATCTATGTTTCTTCTGTGTAAAACAAGAAGATCATTTTCGAAGAATATTGATTATTTTTGTTGATGCACTTTAAGTTTCTATTTGTGGAAAGAAACAAAACATGTGAGTTTCGGGTTCGGGTCATTTGTATAGCTGGCACTCAAAGTGGAATGTATATGTATAAGATAACACAGCAGTTTCTCAGTGTTTACCCACAGAACTGTGAAAGGCAAGAAAGCTCTGATGTCTACTCAAAGACATAGGTGAGATAAAAAAAATGTGTCCGTATTTTCATCTAAAAGTGAATTCCTGCAATGGCCTTTTAGAAATATTAAAGGTTTGGTGTTGATGAAGGTTTTTTGGGGGTACACAATTTTTAAGAAACAATTACACTTAACTTGATCTTCTTTACATGGTAGTTTCATAATTGTGAAACGTATTTATGACCATTACCTGTTTTTTTATTTTATACAGTGTGGACCAGACGGCATGAAGAGGGACATAGCTACTGTGGATAACATTCTCTGAAGATTACTGAATAAAGAAAGTAACCTAAAAATACAGCAATGTAAAATGTGAAAGCATTGTACGTGTAAATTGCACATTACCACTTCACAGAAAAGAACAGTTCTGTAACCATTCAAGTGCATACGTGTTTCCACACCTTTACTGTGATTCTGTACATTTAAAACAGCTCTGTTGAAGAAGAAAAAACAAAGGAACATTACATGATTTACTTGTGCAGTTTGTTCTCTTTCATGAATCATGCCGAACATGCTACGCGATTGAAATGAACTTGAATCGAATGCCCCGTAGCAAGCGTCTTTGCCTCGGGTGGATGTGGTTGCCGGGGGCTCTGCTAGTTGAAAGTTTAGTAGCGAAATACATTCCTAAACCTACTCTCAGTAATGTTGGGGTAGGTGTTGCAATCTAGTGCATCATAATACGCTTTCTTTTATCTTCTTTCACGCTTTTGTTTTAATATCATTTTATTATAATATTTTCAGGTTATATTATTTATTATTTATTTCTTTTCTGGTTATAATATTTTCCAGAATATTTTCTGGTTCGTTTGTCAAGTAGCAGAGAAGCAATTGTGCTTCTCTGTTAAAGAACATGTTTGCAAAGTTCTGGTCATTCTAGTCACTGGTATAATGCATTTCATGGCTGGTTGTCTACGAGTAATTTGTATGACTGATTCAAACTTATTTTTGACACTGGTCAGCAGTGGTTCTTAAACAAATTGAAATCGACTCAATTCACACAATAAGTTTGAATTATAAAAAACTAATATAGCCTACAGCGCTATTTATACTTGCTGTATTGTTTTTAGAAAGAAGCCTAGTCATGCATTTTTAAATCATGGTACCTCATATAACTTATGGTACACATCTATTCAGGTGCGAACCAATGATTTCTATGTTAAATCAGTATGAAATATGACAAAATGCAGTCGGGTGAATAAATGCAATTTGAATTTTGTCCTCAGTGTTGTGTTGCGCTCCGTGCATGCATACAGGCAGCGTGGTGCAAATGAGCAATGCGTTCCAAATGACAGGGTGTTTAATATGAGCACTGGTAATGCCCACTAATAACATTAATTTTGCCCCCTCAGCAGTCTCAGTTTATGCTCTATAAGCAACACCACCCTCAGCTTATAATAACCACTATAAACATTTCCAGCATTTTTCTTAAAAATGATCCAGTGAAGCAGGATGTTGGCTTATTCGTCAGATTTTAGAGACACTAAATGCTGCCAAGGTAAATAATAACTGGCAGAGAGAAAGAAAGAGAATGACCACATTTATGCATATTTGAGAATGAGGCACCCAGAACATATTGTTTGAGCTGAGTATGTCGTCTTGTGCTTGTGGGCTATTAAGCAGTCATACACATTAACAAGCCAAAGCCATTCCAAGCCTTGCCATATTCCTCATTTAGCACAACCCAGTTATGTAGCCTCGGCCCCCGGCTTTTCCTAAATCTTTTTCTTAAATTGCTTTGTCTACCAGTAGCAAGGAACGTGGGGCACTTTTGTATTTATTTGCCTTACACACAGAAGTTGGAAGTAGTTTCAAAAAGTACATCTTTTGGGGCATTTTCTTTTAAATTTGAAGGGGTCATTGGCAAAGATAATAGATATTAACAAGATGCGCCACTCGCTATGGCTTTGCAATGAATGGGGAGGGAACGCAACATATTATATATTTATAATATATTATTTGACAGATATTTCACTTATTTTTGAAATAGAGTAAAAATGTACAATTAAAGAAATAAACTGCACATTTACTAGATGGGTGTAAAACTGTGTATTTCTGGCACCCTCACTGCCAGAATATTACCGTTTTAAAGTGCATGAGCAGTTTAATTTAGCATTCCGTGAATGTCTTAGTAATCCAAATTCTGGCATTTCAACTGCTTAAATAAGTGAAAAAAAAGCTTTGTCAGCTACCCTGGTGTATTTTATTCGCCTTACAGAATGACGAACGCTGCATGCTAAAACTGAGCTACATGCTAATGTGCAACTGGTTAACTGTGATGCAAAGGTCCCATGGGTGAATATGTAATATTTTGTACAAAGGTAAGGAATAAAGTTTTTATCTCAGCGTGCACAGAGTGGTCTGCTCAGCTAGTGCATGAAGAAGCATTATATTTAGAAAACAGTGGAAAAGGAGCCAACTCAACCTGCTGTACTGCACAACAGAGATGATATTCAATCACCCAATGGTAAACATGAACGTGGAAAAACATTCAAACTGAGGGAGATCAAATAAACGGAGGCTATATTTGGAAATACTCATTGCAGTATGTAGTATACCAACTTTTATTGAAAATAATAAATGTCTGTATTCAGCAATGATATACTTTTTTAAATAGGGTTGAACTTTTTTCACACAATTGTTTTCACATTTTTTCCCTATAAACTATTGAGTGAAAAGGATAAGGAGACAAAACATTATAAACTTACCTATACCAATTGATTCATCACATGGACAATTTGAGTGCATTGCATTTTTCGGATTAACTATATGCACAACGGACTCTTGTTTACTGCACATGTTGGCAAATCCAGGTTAAAGACTACAGTATATAGAGAAACTAGGAGAACGGGGAAATGTGATTAAAGCATAAAAATAGGAGAAGGAGTGAGAAAAAGATAAGATTGAGGTAATGGAGACAGAGAGAGAATAAAGATAGAAAAATAGAAAAAAATCACATCAAGGGCTTAATCCGCTCGGAGATGATTGAGAAAGTGAGAAACAGGAGACACAGATAAAGTTAAGGTGAAAGAGACTTAAAGGCACTGAATGAAAAAGTAGGTATGTTGTGTGTGTAAAAGAAAAAGACAGAAAGAGACTATATATGTGTGTGTGTCGGGCGAGGGGATTCGTTTGAAGCGGATAGTCTTTTATCTGTCCTTTGCAGTGGAGCTGAGGATTGTGGCCCCTGTGCTCCTCACGGCCCCAGCAGAATAGAGGGATGGAGGAGAGGAGAGTCAGAGTCGAATGAAAGGATAATCATTTATTATGTAGGTCATTCCTGCTCTCTTCAGAGGAGCGGCCTGGAATAGCATTGGCTCAAACTCACACCATGAGGTGTCCCATTTGGATGTGCCACGCTAAGACCACCACAACCTACCTCAAGAATCTGTCACCCTGAAGCGAGGAAAAGCGTCCTGGGAAGAGACTTACCGTTCCTTAAAGGCCATCAGAAATGGGTACACCTTTGAAAAGTTTGAAAAGTTGTCGTGAAAAAGATGAAATTTGGTCATTTTTTATACAGCAAAGTTTAATTTTGGGTAAGGCTGAGGGATTTTCTTATACATAATTACAAAATGAAGAAAAATACTGTCGCCATACGCAATACAGTCCGTAATGAGACATGAAATGCTAATACCGCTTTCCTTATGCTCACCTCTTGATCTTTTTCTGGTCCTCCATCATCATTTTTAATAATGCCGTATCTGCCTTTTTCACATCTTTTTTTTAATCATTTTGTTTCTCATTGTCTTCCCGTCTTGTTCCCACTTTCAGTTTTTTTAATTCCCCATCGGAGTCTGATTTCTCAGCTTTGAAAAAACGAACTAGGCACTTCACTTTAATATTAGCACCTTCGATTCGAGGTCATTGAATAAGACATTATGCCATTATGCCGAAAATATAATCGTGGGCAATTAGATGCCGTCCAGAGATGATAACGCGGTCCCCTGAGCCGTTCCTCATTGATGTGTTTAAGATATGCAGCAAGAGATGGCTCACACCCTGGCTTAGTTTCTTCGTTTAATTAAAGGGAAATGCCCTCAGAGAATGAGCTGTCATGGCAACCGAATGACAGGAGGCTGTGATGTTTGTAGGAAGATGAGTTTGGGTGAGATTGCATCAGTGTACTTGGTGCGTTTTACCACTTTCATTATAAGAGTAAAGCTATGTTCTTTCAAAATTGAAGCATTTTGAAGGAAAGTGTAATTGTAAATTAAAAAAGGAGACAAAATAAACTCAAATATTTATTTTTAAATAAAATTGATTGTTAAATACCTTGATTTTATTTAATGAGTAGAATTACTATTAAAATATATTTTCGATGTAATAATGTTAAACGATAATGTTACATTTTGTCGCTGTCCATTCAAATCCTTGGAAATCCAACGCAGATTTAAATACTTTATTGGTTAGATATTTGCAAAACCCCAGTGAAAAACATAAAGGGTGACCAAAAATATAAATCACGAAATATAGAGATGCAAGGTTTCAGAAGAAGGACAGCAGCGATTTGTTAAATTTAGTAATATTTCTTTCTTTCTTTCTTTCTTTCCTTCCTTCCTTCCTTCCTTCATTTCACACTCACTCACTTTGTGAACTACACTAGTAGACGAAATCTCATGCTCCATGGTGATGTAAATAAGATTTAGGTTTCTGGGTGTTATGAAGCAAAGTGGTTTTAGTGTTCGTGTGGCTTTAAAACAGATTTGGGTCAAGTTTCCACCCCTTTATCTGAAGTATGCAGGCAGCATCCAATAAGTGACAGTGTTAAGAACAGCAACATAATCTGTTTGACCTTTGCTCATGTTTCTGCATCTGTCATTCAAGGAAACAAAGTAAATCAATTTGCAGGTCAGAATTAAACAGAATTGTTTCTTGTAAATAAGCCGCAGATTGATTTTCTCAGGTAATTGACTTTTTAACCACAACGTTGCCATTCATGAAAAAGTTAAACCAGAAACCAATTACAAAAAAAAGAAACAGAAAAATCCAATTACCGAATTTATGGGATTATGGGGCCAGTCTGTGGATTTTCAGAGCGATCCTGTCCACATGGTTTAAGATGAGACACTCTGGGTTTTTTAAGAGGATGTAGAATAAAGTGAAACTGATTGGACTCACATGTAAAAAATTATAAAGTAAGGAATAAAGTAAGTCCAGACAAGAATTATTTCAAGTTTCAATATAGTTTCAGTATATAAATACACTATCAAACGTTTTCAAATATAGAGTCTCTCTCACGCTATACACAAACTGCTGCATATCATAGATATGACTGTGCAATATGTTATTTCATTGTTTCCTCTTGTCTCGTATTATTATTGAAATATTGTCCCTCTTTGACAATTCAATTTGAGAGAGTGTTATCTGGCCCAGACGGGATGGTGCGTGTTTTCTGAAGCCTGACTGGCTTTTATAGCCTTCTGTTGCAACAAGCAGAAGAAAGACACATGCACTGATTTCTTTTGCCATCACATAAGACAACATAAACCCCCTATGCCCATACTGGATAATATCAAACGTTGGCTGTCAGGTGAGCATTTGATTTTCGATCTATGGTCTTTTTGAAACATAAGCACATTTCGACTTTGATTTGGCCTTTAGAAAAGAGTCACGCAAGAAATGGCTTTCAATCTGATATTGGGAAGTGTTCGATGAAATTTGAATAATGTATTCATGAAAATGGCCAGGGACGCAAATCACAGGATGTGGATCAGCCCTGCCGTGTTTTCTTTGCAGTCCACAACGACACCTTTTATATGAAATGTTTTATGATTTGTTCTATTGAATTTCACATTTACATTCACGGAGCATTACATGACTTCAAAGTGAAAAGGCTGTGTTGTTTTTCCAGCAATGTAATATTTTAAAACAGATGTGATGGAAATAGAAATGTCTGAGCTTAGGAGCCAAATATAGAATCATTGTGGGAATTTGGAGCACGTTTTCCGGGGGCCAAAGTTATCTGCAAGTCAAATAACTGAGTAGAGAAAGTTTACCTTGTGAAACGGTTAGGCCTACTGAGGGATGTCCACATCCATCATTCATAGGAATATTTTGCTTTAAAGCAATGGTTTATCCAAAAATGGCATTGTTGGCAGCATTGATTTGAAGCCAATTTTTATATACACATTCATTGATGAGGGTTAAGAGCTTTGGTAAATCAGTAACGTTGAATCTTATTGATTCTCTTATGTCTTGTGAGAAAACACAACAACTATCCTGTGTCTCAATCAGCTCCGAAGCGGTATTCATGTAGACGGGTTTGGGCACTGGAATGGACCCTGGCTCACTTCACATTGGGACACAGATGACTTATTTTCCTGTGACATGATGCTTCACAACTGGCATTTATCAACAACAGGTAAAACCTAAATCTCTCTGACTTTAGACGTCATATAACATGCATATCAATCTCACAAATAATGCAACATGGACACAAATCTCTCAAAACATTGTCGGGGATTCATTCACGGAGTTATTACTTACCAGGGAACACGTTTTTTATTAAAGATTGAAAGAGTTGTTGGAGGCTTGGTGGTGGTGACGTTGATATCAAGTGACCTTAGTGTAGTCTGTTTATAGCCTCGTGTTACATTTTTACTTCTGCTGATTGTATTTAGGCTTCACAGAATAGCAAATATTGCTTGAATCTGAAAAGATTATGTTGATCGCCAAACGTCTAAACATCATTTGTTAATCACAGATCTTATTTTTTGCGATCTTTCAAAAGTCTATGGGAAAAAACGCATAGACTTTGGCTCATGGGAACCAGTGCGGCGCTAACTTCCGGTTGGCCAACAAAAGTACGCCATCTCTGAGGTGCTCTGTTATGGTGGGTGTACATTCTGAAAAACTGTTTCTTATTCTGTTACATATCCGTGCATAAATTTTGTCAAATACTTATTGTAAATGTTCAAATAAACGTCTTTTTTTCGTTTTTTGTTTCATGATGTTTATGATTGGTTTGTGCGATTTCGGTTTGATGGCTTCAATAAACATCACATGATTTCTGTTAAGAGAACATAGGGAGCACTGATGCTCCCTGGTTGTTACGTTGCATTGTGGGAATTTTTAGGGAAGGTGAACAGATCTGGAACAGATCGCACATTAGTCATATGCATACATGCTCTGACGTTGTTTTAAGCCCCTGGTCACTATATTCTTTCGCTGTGTGAAAAGTCATTTAAACATTGTGATATCCCCGCTGTTTTACAAAAACAAACATGCAGGATTGGAACAACATTTTCTTTTTTAGATGAACTGCTCCTACCTAATGCATGCAGATGTACTAACAACACCAGGGGTCTGGCAGTCGTGTCATGGGAGCATCATAACTATTTTGGAGGAGACAGCTCACGGTGGATTAGATCGAGACAGACATTCATGGCACACGGTCATTCAAATTCTCAGACGTGAATGCATGAGCTCCTTCTATCAGTCTTTCTCTTGTTAAACCTCTCTTCCACAGTCCGTCTTTGCTCATTATGCCGTGGGGAGATTCAGCAGAGGCCTTGTTAAAAGCAGGAGATGCCGGCTGTGTGCGTGTCGAGCCCCAGGCGTGACTTAGTCTGCTGTGTGTTTGCTCTGGCCGTGAGCTCTGTGTATTTACTAATATTAGTGGAAGTGCTGGAGGCAGGAGAAAGGAAGGCCAGGGAGGGCAGCTATTTTTGACAGTCGGCCTGCGCCTTGTTCCTGCCCAGTGCTTACCCACGCGTGCCCATGTGTGCTCTCGCCTAGTGGTGCCACGTGTGGGCAAAACAATCTGTGTTTTGTGTGTCTCAATCTAGGTTTACATTTGTTCATTTTGCAGTCGCTTTTATTCAAACGGATTTATAAATGAAGGAAGTCGCAAGCCATTTATTATACAAAAGCCAAAAATAATCTCATGCTGTAACATCGAAAGAGAGGAAAGTACATTTAGACTGTAAAAAAAATCCAGTAAAAAACTGTAATATTCCACCAAATACTGTAAAATAAAAAATTGTAACAAAAAATGTGATGTTTTGTCTTGTACATTTGTCTTTTTCTGTAATTTTGCATTTTAAAACGATATGTAAAAAATGTGTCAAATAAAACAACATTACTGCGCATTTACGCTTGTTAACTTCAGGCCAGGCGCGCACATCCGATAAAACCATCTATACAGTATACAAACACAGTTGACTTATACAGAGAGCATGTTGAGTATATTTACTGTATAGGTGTGTCCTCAATTTGAAGGTTGTGATAGAAAGCAATAAAAGCGAACGGCACCAGAAAGAGTTCGAAAAGCTCGGGTGTTCTGAGTGGATGCTAGGGGGTTGCTGGCATGTCCCTGGTTTTCAACAGGGGTTCTGGGAGGTTGCCAAGTGGTAGCTTGCTGGCCCAAGCCTTCGAGTCATTTTATCATCCACCAGACGAAAACCGTACTTGTAAAATATAAAGACACACCTCACTTCAACAAGCCGATGATTTGAGATTTAATGAATCTCTTTAGCATACACGGAGGAAGAGGAGTTATGCACTAGAGGTTAAAGCATAACGGGTTTGTTGAAACCCCAAACCCTACATTTAAACAACAGTAACAGGGTTGCTTACTAAATTTATATATATGAGGAAACACAACAAAGCTTTGGAGCTTTAAGCTGTAAAGTTACTGCCCCGTGCCTAGAGCTATTTTAAGACTTTTGCTTGATGTGCTTGAATCGGGCTGAGCTTTGCAAAGCAAATGAATGCCGCTGCTCGGCCTTTAAATAGCTTCTTGCAAGACCTATGCAAAAAAAATCCATTCACACAGTCAATGATATATGGTCCTCATTGACATTGCAGTGGTAATGCAGGGGTGTGATGTTTTTCCTGCTCCGTCTGGCTGTAGGTGTGAGAGGGGAAATAAAACAATCAACTAAACACAATCTCCTCTTCTCTTTTCATTTAGACAATATTCTCCTCTTTCAGTAACAGCTTTTCAACAGGTAACACCTCCCCTTTACTCTCCTTTCTTCATTTCTTTCTTCCTTTCTTTCTTTTGTTTTTGATTGATATTTGATTGTCTTCTGTTGTTGCCAAACTGTATTCAATCCCAGTACATTTTGTTATCATGTCATTCCAAACTTAATCTTTCTCCTGCACTGTAAAGGTTTTTGCTGTAGTTATGCAGCTAGTTGCCAGTAACTTACTGTAGATTTATATTTCTGAAATGTATTGGCAACAGTTTGTTCAAAGATAAATGAATATTAAACATTAACAAGTCTTTATCTTTGCAGAAAAAAACGATAAAATAACAGCCCCATGCAAAGCATTCTGGGAACAAGAAATCCACATAAACCGCAAACAGTTTTTTTTCTAATTTAGGTTCCCAATAATTGTTTCTGTAAGGATAAAGACTTGTTAACGTTTAATAATCATTTATCTTTGAACAAACTGTTGCCAGTAAATTACATAAATGTAAATCTACAGTAAATTACTGGCAAACTGCTGCCAGTAATACGGTAATTTCTACACACATTGTTTACAGTGTGAGAAACACAAAATGAGATCAGCATTCTTACATCTGTCCTACTGCAAACATGTTTTGAACAACATATATTTGTGTAAATTATTCTTTTAAATATTGTTTTTCTCTTCTAGTTGGTGTCTGAACCTGTCATCGATGAAAATGTTCAGAACGCTGCCTTCCCTCCCCAGCTCTCGTCCACCTGTTTTAGTCCAATCACGAAAGTAAAATATAACCACATATACCACTGTTACCTATATACAGCTCACTACTGACAAACGGATGCAATTTTAATTGGTTTGCGAAATAAAACATGTCAGTTAAGCCCGATTTAAACGTATAACCTCTTGCGCTCAAAGCTAGAAACATTCCTATTAGCCAAACTTTACCCTTTCTGTATGCTATTATAGCAGGTTGTCATTCTGTCAAAGGTGTGACAGAGAGCAGGTGATGATAATGTTACTACATCTAATGATAACTCCATTGATCAGTGATGTAAATGGCTAATTTAGCATAAAACATCCACTGCGCTACTTTCGGACTTGAGAGCGACAGCAGCAATTAAAGCGTTGGCTAATCTATGAGTCCTGCTAATTGTTCTTCACTTACTGCGTTATTTTTAGTCTGACACGGATAATTATATTCTCCATATGTCATTTCTTCATGTTGATTTTGATGAAGGGCAGGAGGTCACCCTGCCGACCATAAGCTTCTGAATTTAGCTGTGTTGTCAAGGATACGGCATGTTGGGTGCGAAGTGAACATCTTGTTCCTTCTTTCTTAGTTTGAAACTAGGTGTGTTTGTGTCGATCAATCAGGTGGATGTGTGTGTGTATTGGTGGAATTTCCCCCAGTGGCCATTAAATCCAAGTAGCCTACTGTAAAGTCAATAGGAAATGCCATTTGCAACCTGTTTTGCTTTTATAATCCAACACATTTCAGTTTGAAAGATTATTCACTGAGAAAAAACTGCAATACTATAATTTATCAAGAAATTGATTGGAACGTGAAGAGTGGGAAACCAGAATGGATGGTATGGATTTGCATGTCCAGTGAATGTAATACATTATTTCAACAAACTGTACACTGAGGTAAATGAAGCTTTGGTCATGTAATTATATCGTTGCTTTTGGGTATTTCCAAAACTACTTTTCATGAAAGGGGAAAAAAATATTTATTTTTTTAAATATTCCAACACTGTCTCATGAAAGTCTTTTTAATACTTTTTATTGGTTAAAGATTGCGTATCACAGGCAGTTTCTGCCAATCTCATATTAATCTTGAGTGCCTATACAGTAGTATTGCATATGTCGTTTCTTCGAAGAGTATTTACTTTGATCAAACGTACGATTAATTCCGGAAAAACATGAGCCGCTAGAGTTGGGACTAGTGGGGAGAGTTATTGTCACTTCCTGTCATTCCAAACTTAATCTTTCTCCTACACTGTAAATGTTTTTGCTGTAGTTATGCAGCTAGTTGCCAGTAACTTACTGTAGATTTATATTTCTGTAATGTATTGGCAACAGTTTGTTCAAAGATAAATGAATATTAAACATTAACAAGTCTTAATCTTTACAGAAAAAAACGATAAAATAACAGCCCCATGCAAAGCATTCTGGGAACAAGAAATCCACATAAACCTTTTTCAGTTTTTTTCTAATTTAGGTTCCCAATAATTTTTTCTGTAAGGATAAAGACTTGTTAACGTTTAATAATCATTTATCTTTGAACAAACTGTTGCCAGTAAATTACATAAATGTAAATCTACAGTAAATTACTGGCAAACTGCTGCCAGTAATACGGTAATTTCTACACACATTGTTTACAGTGTGAGAAACACAAAATGAGATTCTTACATCTGTCCTTTATGCACCTACACGCCGATTGCCAACAAAACACAGATGTATGACTTAGTTTGACTTACTGCGTGCAGTTCATGTCTGGCATCTTTTAGCACTAGTAATATGTGTATTAGCACACATAATATCTATCAGTTTCAAACGATCTCCAAATCCAGCGTTATATCCACCGTTTATATAACATTCATCACTAAAATGACTTGAACGAACAAACACACCTAAACTTAACTATCGCAAGAGTAGAGCAGCGCAGCCCATCTTGTCGCAGCGCAGATAACCTTTATGGTAACCGGGCCTCGCTCGTCGGTTGGCTCGTTGGCTGGCTCTTTCTCTGCCTTGCCGTGCTTTTGGCCAATAAAAGAAATAGGATCCCTGTGTCGTCACAGGGATCCAGAATTAGAAAAAAACTTTCCGAAACAAGTTGGAGTGCTGGGGGAGTGTATCAAGTACAGAAATACTATGTCATACACCCAACTCGTTTTTTTACAAGTTGACCATTGCAAATCCGGCACGTTTAACAGTGTAAAGAAGTCAGAATGCATGACAGACATACCCGATCTTTACATATTTGAAAACCAACATGAAGGCACGAAGGGTGATCAATAGTAAAGAAAAATAATAATAGAGCAACTATATATAAAGAACAGTCATATATAACAATGTCATTTAAGGGCTTAATCTAACAGAAGCTCTATTCTGTAACAGACTGTCAGACGTCACAACCTTGGCTTGCCTTCACCCCACATCGCATGACTGCATTCAACGACACTATCACACCACTTGCTCTCAATCCCTCACGTAACCTACGTAAAACGAATTGGGAACACCTGCCAGTGCTCTGCCGACTGCGCCAGTGGACACATATGCTTGGAAATACTACTAACAAATGTTTTCCTTTTTGTGTCCTACACCCAGCATTCATCTGACACGATCAGAGAAACATTCACCCCAGACGTCTCATTGCTACAATGAACCGCTCTTCCATTCAGAGTGCTGGACACGGTGTGTTCTCCTGTAGTGAGCACCAGCAGCCAGCCATCACTTCAGCTGTAGCAGAGAAAGTATTCAGCCAGTCTGCAAGCAGACCGCATTGATGGCACACAGCCAGTATTCACCTAGCAGGCCCACAAATCAGAGTTTGTGTAAGTGTGTGCGTGTGCCAGGTGAGCAGGAGGCTGCATTGAAATAGAAAATCTGCAGCGAGTGATGGCTGCGTATGAAAATGATCTCTGCTCCAAGAGGAGGAGACAGTTTAGCCACCTTTAGAGATGCAGATGGCTTTATGAATAATGTTTCACTTGTGTACTTGTTAATTTGAATATTGTTTACACAGCTGACGTGCCATTTCTGCGCCATAGATGTCACCAAACGGAATAGCAAAAATAATGTTTTCAAACAGTTTCCTCTGTCTGCGATTGGTCAGGAGAAATTGAAAATGCATCGTTTTGATATAACGTCATACAGTAAAGACACAGTATTGTCATAAAATGCAACTAGAGCTTTTAGAACAAAGTGTGATCTGCAATGCAAATTTGTGCATAAATGAATGAAAGTGACTCAAGGGTCAATGCTATTATGGCAATGTTCGCGCCTGCTTAAACAGGCTCGGGTACCACGTGCAAATATGTCGCTATTATTTAATGAATTCGCCCCTCAGCGTGTATGCATGCGAATAAACAACGTCATCGGGCGCACTATTGAACTAGCATCCCCAAACAAGCAAAGCTCCTCACACGCATAACATGTATTTTTCTCTGCCTATCCCAGTATATGACGTTTTAGGGTGACGTGACAAAAAACACTAAGCGAAGCGTCTGAGCACAGCCTGCTTTTCTCTCATGTGAATAATGAGCGAAGAGACAGCGAGCGTTTAATGAGAGCAGCCTGCTGTCGTGACGCTCGGTGTCTGCCGTCGAGCGGGGATGTCATTTGTATTTTATGAAACCCAAGCGAGCTGTGTGTGTGAGCGACCGATGGTTTTCTCGATGAGTGATCACAGCTGTGATGCTGAGCTTTGCCTCTGAACGAAGCTGTGTGTAAGCAAACTTGAGCCGTAATCATGGTTTTATTTGAAACTCGGACGATAAGTGCTTGGTTTTGGTTCATGTTTGGTAAAGTGGATTTCCTGGTGTGATTTTGCTTAGTTTATGAATCACTCATAGCCGATTAGCATTCCTGTTAGTTAACATGTTATTGGTTTGACTCAAACGCCTCTCGTGACTAACTCACAGAGGATAATCCTATAATAATCACTGAAATTATTGCTTTGGTAAAGTAATACATTTTGACACTTTTCATGGAAAACCCGAGGAGAGCATTTTAGAAGCATTTCTGTTCATCTCATGTTGAAAATTCTACCAAAAATTAAAATTCTGTCATCATTTATTCACACTCTTGTCATGTAAAACCTGTATGAATTTCTTCTGCAGAACACAAAAGAAGATATTTTGAAGAATGTTGATAACCGAACAACAGCGGGATCCATTCACATCTATTGTATGGACACAAAACCAATGCAAGTCAATGGGTACCACCGTTGTTCGGTTACCAATATTCTTCAAAATATCTTCTTTTGCGTTTTGTGGAAGAAGAAAGTCTTACAGGTTTGAAATGACATAAGGATCAAGAAAAGATGACAGTATTTTTATTTTTGGATGAACTGTCCCTTTCATGGCAGGTGCTTGGCTTGCACATGCATCCCCAGAGAACTTGATCTGCAAACCAATCACCTGAGCTGTGAACGTCATGTGACTGATAACTCTTTATAGACTATCTAACTTTCTGTCCCTGTTTGTTTATATTATAACAATTTATTTTATATTTAAATGATATTAATATTTAATTGTATATCAGTTGTATTCAATTAAATTAAACAACTCAACAGTTATTGATTCTATGCAGAGGTCTACTGGAAGTTCAGTTTGGACTACATAACGTTTATTAAAGTTGTTGCCGTTGAAACCGTCTAAACTTCCTACAACAAAAAGATGTAAAATAAAAACTATTAAAAAATAATTGAATGGCAATTCTTGGCCTTTGTAGCTTTTATTGTTGCTGAATTCCATAATTTCTCTTTACAGTACATTGTAAATGATATATTATATTTTAACTTTAAATCCTTTCATATAAACCACCATCAACCATCTGTTCACAATAATGCACACTCTAAAAAAAGTGCTGTATAGCAATAAAAGTGGCTCGTAATCATAGGGGAACCACTTTTAGTCCTATATAGAACCATATTTTGGTGCCTCAGTGGTTGACTGGGATCCTATATAGAACCGCTGAAGAACCATACAGGTTCTTTATATCGGTCACCCCAAAGAACCTCTGAAGAACCACGATATGGTCCTACTGTATATAGCACTAAAAGTGGTTCCCCTAAGATTACGAGCCAATAACCCCTTTTAGTGCTATATAGCACCCATTTTTGGTATATTCAGTAAGACCTACCATAAAAGACTTCGGCTACAGGCTGGTTCATAGAGAGTTATTTTCATTTGCATTGAAAATTCATGAGAAACAGTAAAAAAGAGCAAGGCTTCAACCCTTACAACAGCTTCTCAAAAAGAGCTTTCAGATCACAGCAGGAGAGCTTCACTTAAATGAGTTTGGGATTTTAGCCTCCGAGCTCTTCTCTCCCCATCTGATGCCGTTGCCTCAATTTATGACCAGGGCTTGACTGGTTTATTAGCCAGTTAGCATTTTCACTAGCCACAAAAAGTGATCAAACTTTTTTAACTGCATTTGTTTGAAGAAGAATACGCCCAGTTTAGCAGGACACAATGCCACTGCGTTTATTTTGTTCTTCAATTAATATTAAGGACATTATTGACATCAGCATGTCTGTTAAACTGCATTTATGCTGCAAGCCCTAATGCACAGATCCAACATTTTGACCAATGTCTTATTTTCCCATCCGTTTTAGACATTACCAAATGTTCAATGAATACTCGGCAAAGACAGGCATTTTAAAATTATTGTTAAGTGTATTTAAGTGTTCAGCCGAGTTATCGCAGAAATCACCTGTCAATCAAGCATTCAGTTCATCTGAATTAAAGTATTTGTAAATGGTACCCAAATGGGACTCACCACGGTGGTTGATACGAGTTGGGTTGGCGAGTGTTAACATCAAGCTCTCTTTGTCGCATGCATGTAGTCCTCTCCAAACTTAGAAGCAAAGGGCCGTCACTGCTTCCCGATTTCAGATTTATAAAAAGGGACATCTGCGAGGGCGGATAGATGCATTAGGCTCCATCTAGATGGAAAAAAATCTTCAACCAGAAGCGATCACGCGTGTTATCAGTGCTAATGCTCGAAACGCGGGTACGCTAGCGAGAAAGATTGATACCGTAAGAGAAATAAAAGCTAAAAGATGGAAAATTTAATCAGGATGGTATTTGAGCAGGCATCAGGGAGTCCTTGGACTAGAGGGATTTGATTTACCTCACCTTTCTGCCAACAACCAGGAGTATCGCTGTTAATCGTCCTGATTTCATAGCAGACGAACAAAATCTATAGAGATTCTATATTTACTTTGGTGATAAATGAAACCGGTTCCAGAACAAAAGGTCAGCGCGAAAATACAGACAGATTTGTGTCTGATATTTTATATTGTAAATCAAAACGCTTCTGAAACAGGATTATGGTTATTTTTCCGATATGCTTTTCTTTTAGAGAGATGTTACAGTTTTGTGAATATTATAGGAACCTCACCTGACACTTTTAGGTCGACATGCATTGTGCCACATGACCAAAGATGGCCATTATCATTCACAACACATCACTGTGGCGTCTATGCTATTTTCCACCACAAAGCCTTTGAAACAACCAATTACATGCACATTATCTGTCAACTCATTCACATTCAAGTGTCACAAATCGCTCATACGCCTCCTTATCTCAGGATATAATCTGTATGGGCTATCCAGGAGAGTCCGTGAGCCGGGAGGGATTTATAGATTTTTTTAATGTGTGAGTGCTGGACGCCTGTGGGGATACTGTAGAGTCCTGGCGTGATCTACGCACCGCTGTCCAGAATGTTTAATAGCAAATCTACGTTTGGAAAGACCGAACCTGCCAATCTTTACTCTTTAATTGTCCGTTCGCTGCTTTTCCTGAGACTGCAAGGAATTCATGGCTCCTTGAACCCCAGACTAGAGGAAATCTATTTTTAGCTCAGAGCTGGCTGTTACTTCACAAGAATAAGCTCGGCATACAGAGGGATTGTAAAACAGAGGCTCTGCCGTACGTTCATTAGGACTCAATGTAAATCCCAATAATCTTATGTCTAATGAGCGTATGTTGTGTGTGTTTGAAGATACTGTATCCTTTAATCCTGTTGAGTTTTTGATCTGCCGTCATGCTCTTCATTTCAAGGAAATCTTTCATGGCTTAATGCTACACATGAAGCCCTACTTCAGTTAACAGGCGGTGTGATGTTTTTTTCAGTAAAACCTCTGCAAGGATATGTCCATAGGGTTATTTTCTCCGGTTTATTTAGGCAACATGTCCCACAGGTATCCATAACCTCGGTTTTATTCCCATTAGTGAAATTGAACGGCATTGGTCAGAGATAGCTCTGGTGGGGCGAATGTTACAATGTTGGAAAATTAAGGGATGGGCAGCGATTATCACTTATTAAAGTACATTGTGTGACATCAAAACATTTATACCAAAGTCCACTATAGGCTTGCCAAAATGGGTCAATTGATTTAATTTTGGGGTTTTAGTTTGTTTGGATGGTTTTATTGGTTACAAGAGGGTGGGGACTCAGTTTTGTTAACTATTAAGTCTACATAGTTAAAAAAGGTTGGCTTATTTCCATTGCATGGTTGGGTCAAAAAAAGGGACATACTTAAATTAACCTACGCTGGGTTGTTCTAACACAAAATGTTGGGTTGTTTCAACTCTAGGTCAAATTTAAAAAAGGGGGTTATTTAACCCAACGGTTGGGTTTGTCCCTTTTTGATTCAACCAGGTTGAAAATAACTCAGCATTTTAGAGTGTAGGAAATCACATTGGCAGGTCACATGAACATATTTTTGTTATTTGTAATAAGTCAAACTTGCCGTAGCTTTAATAACACAATGCACCTTACCAAAATGATGCAGATGATAAAAGACAACTTAAGATGTCTATTAAAGGTTCTGTGTGTAAGTTTCAGAGGCCACTATTGGCGATGTAGGAAATTGCAACCTACAAATCCGCCACCCCCCTCCCCCTCCCAGTAGAGAAGCTACGGTTGCCGTCACAGGACAAAAGGGTTCCGTAAATGATAGCGGCCATTATCGGTGGTGTTGATAATTGCAATCTACGACTCACAGGCGAACAACAGACCGAAGCTACGGACACAGGACAGAGATGTCGTCGTGTGAGACAGCAGAGAGTAACCTTTGCCAGTCAAGTGACGAGGTTTATTTACAAAGAAAAATAAATAAATTAAATTTACGTAATTCATTATTTACTCTAATCGTTATAGTAAATATTATTGTTACTTGTTTAGCATCAGTGATGTATTCGCTTATTTTGCATGCCATTTTTTGGCACGGTAACTTGATTCGTAATTTACTGCCTATTGAAACCGCTTGCTAATGCTAAAGGCGTGTAATCTAACCGCGAAAGTCTTAGCAGACGTTTTTCTCATCATCACAGAGTCAATCAGAGGACTTAACACAGGTAGTAAGAGGGAGAGGAAGAGGATGAGAGGGATGAGGGAGAGGAAGAGGGAGAGGATGAGGGAGAGGAAGAGGGAGAGGATGAGGGAGAGGAAGAGGGAGAGGATGAGGGGAGAGACGAGCGGAGAGGTAGGGGTGTTGGAGATGCAGGCAGGGCGAGGAGAGGCAGAGGAGCAACAGCCCAGTATAAACAACATTACAGATGTTTATAAGCAAAGTAAGGCATCACCCCAATTGATCAATTGTATCTTCTCAAATCTTCTTTGACACTGTATTGCTGATAAACGTGGAAGTTTGGATTTTATCCTATCAATTATTAAATTACACATTTGTATGCAAAGAAGCTTAGCAGTTTTATAATATAATTTACACCCGATTTATGCAAATTATGATTGTAAACATGATTTCTAACTTGATTTGCACACGGCCATGCAAAAAGGAATTATAGTACAATTACAAAGTGCTAAAAAATGTACAAGGAAAAACGCTACTTCTCTTGATGATCATGCTCATCTATTAGCTAAAGCTATCAAACAAACAGTTCACTTATATTGCGGAAATTAGACAAACTTACCGGTCCAGCAGAAAGCTGGCAACTTCGGCGTCGCTTAGCAAACCCTTGTCCTGCTTCAGTGCCCTCCATTTGGGAAAAGCCACGCCGATGTTTATTCGGGTTTACTGCCGTTTTTTGTCTCGACTTCGCCTTGCTGCATCGTATTTTCTCTTTTTTGACGACACAGATTGACGCTCTGTCGGCTCTTGTGCAGAGTATGTGTGGTCCGCCATTAGCGCACATTTTACTTCTTACTGCAACAAAGAACCGTTTATATTTCTAATAAAAAACACGACACGTAAATTTTGTTGTTCTTCCTTTCTTCTGCTAATCCTTCTATGCAGTGGCTTTGCAAGCTGCCTCAAAACACAGCCGAAGAAGAAGAACATAATCGGGTGCATCCTTCGTTTTACGAAACGCGCTCAGTTTGTCCGTGTAGTGCTACTATAGAAACATGGCAGTGCATTTTATAAATTGCATGTAAAGGTGTGCCCGCGGTGTATATATAGGTAAAACATTTCGGTTCATTTTGTAAGGTTTCTTCACAACCAACAACGTACCTTTAACAACACTACAAATTTATTTCTGAATCATCAATGGGGGGGCATGGGTAAATTTTAACCCAAAAGTTGGGTTCGTCCCTTTTAGACCCAATGCTGGGTTGAAAATAGAGTATACGAAGACCCCTAAATAAACAACAAAACCTACTAATTGAAAGTACAGAATGGCTAAGTAGCTCTTATAACACACCACAATAACTCCTTAAAATGAACTTTTAAATATTTTAAGAATTTAGGACACATTATAACAAAACAAAAACAGGCCCCTCTCTTGACCAAATGAGGAAAAGCGATGATGACATTTCTTCTGTTGCAATTATGAGGTGAGCGAAGGTGAATCTGACGGCTATCTTCAGATTCCCGGTGACTGCGAGTTTCAGCACAGAGATATGAGCCTCCTCGTTTTTCCTCAGTTCTTTAAATTGAAAGGCCGCCCTTTTGCCCGGCTCGTCACCCTGCGATTGCGCATGAGGTTGATCCTCTCAGAAATGCAATCTCACCTTTAACCCCAAAGACTTAGATGGTTAAAAGACAACGGTATTGAAAAGTGCTGCCTGTGCTAGTTTAAGCAAGAATGAGCCGACACAGACAGGTGATTTTCAATGACTTCGGAGAAAAACTCTTATGACAGAGGCTACGGCCGTCTGCACTGTCACTCACGTAAATTGCACGAGGAAACCCTGGTGGCCTAAAATAACTATTGCTGAGCCGGCTGTTTTGAGTTTCACTGAGTTTGATTTTTTCTTATATGAAATTGTAAATTATGAGAGATCTACTGTCATTGACTAGACTGAATCTCCTGCAGGGATATGGATATACAGCCGCAGAAAAAAATAAGCTTTCAGATTTTCTGAATTTGCTAAAGGCATATCTTTAGGTAAAATGATTAAGGTACAATTTTCGTTTTATTCTAGGACCTACTAACAATATTTCTCCCAAATTTCAAATAAAAAGATGAAAAATTTCAGTAAAGATGCTGCAAAGAAAACAAGTTCATGTTTACTTTAAGCAATACAACAGTAATATTTGTAGAAAAAGTTAAACAATTATTTTTTATGTGATGTTTTGTCATGTTGTCAGTCTTTCACATTGCTGTTGGATGACTTTGTCACTCCTGAGGTTTGATTTTGTTGAAATTCAACAGACACTTGACTGGAATGGCCACAATACATCTAGAAATGATGATTAAATGAATGTTTTCTGCGTCTGTATACATTCACGTAATATACACTAACACAGATGTGCTATTTTACACTATTTAAAATAAATGTTTACAGATTCTGAGATTTTAACATTTTTATTTCAATTAACTATGAATCAAATGTACTAGTGAGAACCAGTCATGTCACTGATAACATTATTATAATAATAATATCATTTCTTCATTCACATCTCACAATTGTCTATTCTGGTATGTTATATATAAATATTATACTTTTCTTATTGTTTGATTGATTTTTAAACCTTCTCTGTAGCGTTTTGTGATGCCCCCTTGGAAATTTCCGAAGCTCCCTCAAGTAATTTATCCTGGCACCGACGCTGCCTGGTTAGTGTGTAAATCAGACACGGCCCGTTCTGTGGTCAAGGCTGGTTGGTTCATTTAGCCCATTGATTCATGACTTGACTGACAAACCCAAGCGATTGGAAGTGTGTGCAGTCGCCCACTGACTTGTTGATTTAGATCCTTTTCGAGCTGCCTTTTAGCCCAGCACCACACACCCATCCGCAGTCCCACCTCAGGTATTACTAAAACAGTAGATAATGTGTAATAATCCTGTACATCAGCTGCCATCTGATTTGTAAACAGTATAATTTAAGAAATCATTGTGTGCTCAAAAAATTCACTGTAATGAACTGTGTCATCAGGAAACGTGGCAATGAATTTGGCCGCCGATCTCATTCTCTTATCAACTGACCAGCTAAGGAATCAATGCGCTCGATTTGCATCTAAATCCAACGCTAATCGGCTAATTAATTTAGTCGTTTGTTTGGTTCGATAAAATAGACTAAGCTCTTTGACTAACCACTGCTTCTCAAAAGTGCAGGTGTTGGATGATTGTTTCCAGTTGCTCAATTATCTTACGTGAGTGGATTTGCGGTTTTAATTTTTGTCAACCCGAACCTTACTGGATGTAATTATTTTTCTCCAAAATGATAAGACACAAGACCAAGATCAGTCTCAGGGGGTGAGAGAGGACCGGAGAAGCAGGAGAGAGAGAGAGAGAGTGAGCTGAGGACTGGTATGCATGTGTGATCAAGGTTAAAGTGGTGGTGGGGGTCTTCCACTAAGGCTGTAACTCAATTTGGCCACGATCACAGTTGATCTCCTCTTATTAGTGTGCCTGTCCTCTCAGCTGACTGCGGCGGTCTCTTTACCATCTGTATAAGGAATGAAAAGAGAGTGGAGCAGAATATACTCATGGAGAATTACAAGAATATTCATCTAATTATGGTACAATGAGTCACTTTTATTGATAATATATGAATTATTTGCTTATGACTGTAGTATATCTAAAACGTAGTATATCTAAAATGAAAAATGAACTTTTTTTGTATGAAGCTGATGGCCTAGTGGGAGATGATGCGACACAATAAACAAATCATATTCTGGTATTCCAAATAAAACATAAAATACGAATGACACGTTTTTAATTTTATTTCACGCTCGATTTGTAAATGTGCAGTCTATTTATGTAATTTGAATTTTTTTTGTGAAAAAAAAAAGTCACTTTTTCCAGTTGTGATATGCTTCTTATCCTCCCTCATTGGTTCCCATGGTTGTTAATTAGTTCTTACCTGGTTCTATTCTCCTTGATGATGTTCGTCATTGTATTTAAGCCCTGTGTTCTCCTAAGTTCATAGTCCGGTTTTAAATATAGTTATGTGTGGTCATTTTTCTGTGTTTACTCTCGTGTGCTTTGATGATTCATTAAATACTTCTTTGTGGAATATACTACTTGTACATACCATTCCGTGAAAACAGTCCCCACCTAATGTCCAAATGCACCTAAAAGCATCGAAATGCCCCAACAATATAAGAAAAAAATTATGTAAAGTAACATTACTTTACTACATTATTGTGGCCTACCTGAAGGACATCACTGGACCCTTGCTGGATCCTCTTCAGTTTGCCTACAGAGCAAAAGGTCTGTTGATGATGCAGTCAACATGGGGCTGCATTATGTTCTGCAACACCTTGATAGACCTGGGATTACGCAGGGATCTTATTTGTGGACTTCAGATCGGCCTTCAATACCATCATGCCTGAGGGACAAAAGGACCCAACTCTCGGTGCCCACCCCAATCTGTCAATGGATCACTAACATCCTAACAGACAGGCAGCAACTGGTGAATCTGGGTAAACTCACATCCGGGACTCTCACAATCAGCACTGGTGCCCCTCAGGGATCCGTGCTATCCCCACTGCTCTTCTCCCTGTATACAAACGATTGCACTGCAAAAGACGCCTCTGTCAAGCTCCTGAAATTTGCAGATGTCACTACCATCATCGGCCTCATCCACAATGGAGACGAGTCTACTTACAGACAGGAAGTTGCAGAGCTGGCTGTCTGGTGCAATCACAACAACCTGGAGCTCAACACGCTCAAAACAGCGGAGATGATCGTGGACTTCTGGAGAACCTCCCCTGCACTCCCTCCACTCACCATCATGAACAACACTGTGGCTGCAGTAGAGTCTTTCAGGTTCCTGGGCACTACCATCTCTCAGGACCTGCAGTGGGACACTCACATAGACTCCATCGCTAAAAAAGCCCAGCAGAGGTTGTACTTCCTTCGCGAGCTGAGGAAATTCAACATGCCACAGGAGCTGCTCACACAGTTCTACTCGTCCATCATCGAGTCTGAACTGTGCTCATCCATAACTGTCTGGTTTGGTTCGGCTAAGAGACTACAACGAACAGTCAGAACTGCTGAGAGGATTATTGGTGCCCCCCTGCCCAACGTCCAAGATCTTTACACCTCCAGAAAGAGAAAAGAGGCTAAGAAAATAATTTTGGACCCCACTCACCCAGCTCGCTCCCTCTTCGAACTGTTGCCATCTGGGTGGCGCTACAGAGCACCGACCACCAAAACGGCAGCCTGAACAATTAAAAGCTCTAACTACCCACTGTCCATCATATTGCACACTTGCACATAGCATCTGGAAACTGTACCTTGTAAGAAACAATAGGTTAACCCTGTAAATAACACATCTGCACATTCCATTCCATTCCATTTTCTACCGCTTGTCCGAACTACCTCGGGTCACGGGGAGCCTGCGCCTATCTCAGGAGTCATCGGGCATCAAGGCAGGATACACCCTGGATGGAGCATCTGCACATTACTTTAAAAAAATCATATGTTTCAGTTAGCTCGTCCATGGGTTGGCTCTTTCGCCTTGCCGTGCTTTTGGCAAATAAAAGGAATAGGACCCTTGTGACGACACAGGGATCCAGAATTATAAAAAACTTTACGAATACTGTGTCATACGTCCAACTTGTTTTTTAACAAGTTGACCATGTTAAGCATGAGAAGCCAGCACGTTTAACAGTGTAAAGAAGTCCTGCCACCTGCTCATATGTAAAGCAACTACTGTAGATACTGTTCGGTTTGTATTGTTTTTATGTCTCATTTCACAGTAATTGACTGATATGACTAGTAATCATGTGCCCATAAAACCATTTTTTTGGATTCAACGCTTTGAAATGTCAGTCTTTGGCAAGTCCAGCGATGAGCTCATGATTGAATGCACTAATAGTATCCTCCGTCAGATGAACTGTGGAGGCATGCCATCTTAAACTGAGACTGATTAAGCCAAAGCATTTCCGTTCATTATATACGAAAATACAATCTTTGATTCTTTATATCTTTGAAAACCTATTAGACAGTGATGTATTGATCAGTCTTTGATCAAGCTGTCTTCTCTCTTTCAAGCAATGAAGCATTAAAGAAGGACATTGTCTAGCAAAGCAGACAAGCTTATCTCTTAAGCTTCTCAGTCAACAATGTGTACATTTTAAATGGCAATTGCATTTGTATTTAAAAGCTTTGGTCAGTTCCTCGTGCTTGTTTTGCGGGGACATCTTCTCTTATCATCATGAGCACCTTCTTTGCTGTCTTTTTCTCTCTCTCTAGGTTTCTTAGGGGGACATTTGATGTCGGGGGTTCTTTCATACAATGGACGTGACATCTGCTTTTCTTGTCGTCATCTCTGCCTGGGTCAAAAAAAAGAATCTGCACCAAATAAAGTGCGCTACCGTGAAACATGATAGTGGTGACGTGAAATGGGGTTGGATTTGTATTGGATTAGAAGGTGCTGGATGCAAATAAGAGGTGACCCAGATTCTGCTCTATTAAAATAAATGGGAATGCTATTTGCTGATCCATAAACAAACAAACTGATGTGGATCAATAAGCCATGCGGTCACTGAGGCCTTGAGCCTCTTACCATAAATCTCAGAAGGCCATCCATTCATTAAATTATAAAAGATCCATGAGGTGTGAAACGCTGAAGCTGAAACATCCCAGCTGTGCCTAAAATTAGATTTTTACAAAGAGACCTTTCCATCCGTATTTTTTCTTCAGAGGCCTTGTAACGTCGTCTCAGTCCCAGAGGTCACCACAGACATCCGTGTGCTTTACACGCTTCTTTTCGTTTTCTTGTCAGAATAATGGCAGGGCATCTATGAAAGATGTCGCGGAGCAGGGTGTGTGCGAGCCGAGGGGACGGGAACTCTCTGTGGTGGTACGAACAGCTAGCAACAGTATTGCCTCCTTCTCATAATTAGCATTGTGAAGTGGAACGTGAGGACGGAACGTCTGGGGATTTAAAAAAATCATTTGCTTTGCACTTAGTGTAGATTATATTTTATGCATGACAAAAAAGTTTGCAGACATCACTTTCATTAACACAAACACACACTCACTTTGCGTTTTTGCGTACACAGAAGGCCAGAGTTTTTGTTTAGTGCTACAATATGGCGCTTTTTATTGCAAACCAATCTGTTATAAAGAGCTCTTTTCACCCGGTTGGGTTTTTAGGACCTGCGATATAAATATCAACCATCTGCGTGACCATCTGCATTCTGATGCTACATCAAGTGCAAAGGCCAAAGCACCCAACACCCTCACGCTGGCCACCATCTTCAGTTGCCCTCCATTTCAGAATGAGTGACTTTCACTTTTTTTTGTTGTAGTTTCTGTGGACATGACTTTCCCTTTAGGCGTAACAGTGATAATCTAAGAGTTATTGGTTTTTAAGCAGCTTGAGTTTCTCATAGAGGAATGATTTGAGACCAGCTGAACTTTTAGACAGCGATCACTGCTATTGAACCTCGACTGTGTACAGCCTTGATGCCATTTGTATTGACATTCCCTTATGTTCTCTTATTGTTTCTGACGCTTGGTTGCATTAATCAAAGAACCTGAATATATGAAAAAATCAGGGATATGGATAAAGCAAATACAGGGATGTCAAATTTGAAAGATTCCACAGATGTGACAGATTGAGCTGTCAACAAATATAAAGGCATATTTCAGCGTTGGTCCCTATTTACTTTCCCTCATAACAAGACGAAGACGTTCTTCTCCAAAACACAAAAGAAGATATTTTGAAGAATGTTGGTAACCAAACCTTATTGGAGCCCATTGAATTCCGCTGTGGAACAAAACATTTCTCAAAATATCTTCTTTAGAAAGAAAAGTATGCATATTTTAACAATGATGATCAATAAATGTTGACAGAATTTGTATAGGGTTAACTAAGACAACAATCTCTTTAAATACTGGATAATCAAATAAAAAATTGCACCAAAACACCAAAAAAGAAGATCTGTATACAATTTATGAGCAAAATTTGCTGATGAGAGTTTGCCCTTGTGTTTTCTATGCTAGAAAGAAATTTTAGTCCAGAAGGAATCTTTTACACAAAAATGTTGTCATCATTTACTCCCCCTCATGTTATTTCAAACCTGTATGACTTTCTTTCTTCCACAGAACACAAAAGAAGATATTTTGAAGAATGTCGGTAACCGAATAACAGCGGTATCCATTTACTTACATGGACACAACGCTAAGACAAGTCAATGGGTACCGCAGTTGTTTGAAATTTCAAGAGGGTGAATAAATGGGTGAACTATCCCTTTAAGGAGAGAATTGAAATAACGTGATCCAGGCGTCTTTTCAGAATCGAAGGAGAACTTCTGAACATCACAGTGCTTCTTCATCTTTAGAGTCGATGTGATTAGAAACATTAAAAAACGTTTCCTATAAAGACAAAATAAATTCTCTCCAAAAACGTCCCCTGAGACAGGAGTTTAAAAATAGCCACTGGCTTTCAATTCATGTTAAATAAGGACGCAGATAGATGCTGAAATAGATATGATATTTGATGATGCTCCTAGCGATAATACTGCTGATAATGGCAAGATGAAAGACAATCCTCAATAGATCTATGAGGCAAGGTCGTAGAGAACCTTTGTGCATGTGAGTGTGTGCACAGTGCATGCATGCATGTTCCTATATGTTTTTGTATAGTGTACAGAACTCTAGATTTGTATTATGTGTGTGTTCCAGTTGGTGTCACTAGCTGGTTGTTTTGAAAAGGGTGTCATATGAAGAGACCTTTTTTTGTTAATCATTGATGATCTTCAGAACTGTCATGGATGCACCAAGGAATTCTGGAGCTGATGTCAGGATCTCATAGAAAGATAATAAATAAATCGCAAACCCAAACTGCCTCACAGGAATGTGATATTGTGAGGTGATGTGATGTGATATACTGTATATGAAATGTTGTAAGAAGTTACTTCTCTTAGAAGCAGGTGTGAATACAGGTCAAAACTGGATACAATAACTTTTATTTTTAAGAGATTCATATTTTAGTTTATTTCCTGTCTGCTATTACATACACTTTGAAGTGTGTACTGTTTTATTCTTCTATAGAAATGCTGGGTTGTTTTCTACCCACGGATGGGCAAATATTGGACAGAGCACACTTGGGTTGGATATAAACATTTTGGGTTGTTGCTACCCAACTATGGGTTGAAGCAACCCACATTTGTGTTTATACAACCCAGCATATGTTTATTTTTAACCCAACTCTGTGTTTCTAGAAAACAATCCAGCATTTTTTAGAATGTAACTAAAACATTTAACTTCATTTTGACAAATACATGCTGCAAATTATATAGCCTATTTCATTTGTGTAGATTGCAAAATAATAACCCATATGACAGCAACAAATAGGCCTACACAAATACCTACAACTTTTGTCAAAATCTCAAAAATACATATGCCCATAGCTGTGTAATGACATCTAACTCGCAAAAATACCAACACATGAACGATAAAATATTGTAGATAGACGTGTCATATAACTACCAACAATATTTTTAAACTTCAGCTCTTTACATACCGTGGCACCATGGCGCATTCACCGTAGCGCACAAGTGTTCGCTTCCTCAGTTCTTTCAGACAGTGTAAGTGTACTTCAGACTCTAGAGGTCTCCATCCTTCAGCATCCGCACGCAGCACGCTGTACATTCTTCTGCATCGGCATCAGACCTAGAGAGAGAGAGAGAGAGAGAGAGAGAGAGAGAGAGAGAGGTGGGGAGAAAGAGAGGACACCGCGCAACGGCAACCTGAGACGCGCGTCCTCCGTCAGAGCGCACGAACGGGAACTCTGGTGGTTTGACGGTGAAACCGATGGAAACGTCCTGAAGATGATCTACCAGACCTTGATGATGGATCCGTCTTTCGGCACGTCCAGCTATGCTGTCCTTGCGCTCGTCTCCTTATAGATCATTTTTTTCCCTTTTAAGTGCTCCACTACAGCTTTTTGTGATTGAACACTTGAATCCGTCTGAAGAATAGCGAAGGAACCTGGCGCATTGTTTCCAGCCTCAATATTATAAAGGACTTCAGTTCATACAGGATTCGTGATGTCTGCCTCACACGGCTCCTTATTCCTTTGTGAGTAAATTGAGTTATTTATTCATCTTTGAGTCAGAATGCTTACATTTAGATTTGATGCGTCGGACCTCTAACCTTGTGTTCGAAGTTGAGAGGATCGTGTGCCAGAGATTGAGACATGAGTTCATTGTGTCAACATTGTTCACCTTGAGCCGTGCCAAATAAGTTTTCGGTATTATAGGGAGCAGTACATGGAGTCTCGTACGACTGTAACAAACATCAACCCAAGGATGACGAAATAGACATAGAGTTCATCAGAACAAGACTCCCACCCATTCGCGTGGTCTGTTGAGTAAATCAAAACCAGATGTTTTGGGGAATATGTATTGAACTCTGATGAGCTGCACCCTTTAGATGGAGTGAGTTAGACAGCTGGTTTCATTGTGTCTTCTGCGTGCCTGTACCCACAATAGTCTAATAGGGAGACATGGCACAATGTGCAGTATTGGGAAATATTACAATATTGCTTCATCATGCAATATATGCATCACACTGTATAATCGTGAAAACCATATCGGCTGCTTTTTCCCCTTGCGTTACGGCGAAAAATTGAACGTTGCCACTTTGCAGAACGGAACAAAGACCGATCCAGATCTCTTAATTTGTTGTGACATCGGATGGCAAAAATAGATCCTCGTGTTAATCGTCCGCATGATGAGCCGGTGGCGCGAGCCGCTGGTGTGCCAGTGGGCACGCGTCCGCGTGTGTCGGGGTCAAGACGTCGCGAGGATGTTCCATCGGTCACATTTTAACGGCTCCCTCTCGTTTCATTGTTCGATGCTCGGTTTCTCTCGCGTCTTTGTAACGGGAGCGCGTGGCTGTCCCAACGTTTATTATAATCACTGCGCCAAACTTTTGTCCCTTCATCCATCTTTTGTGTCCTCCGCGCGTGTAGGCTGTATGATGCACGAGGGACGCGATGCGAGGATAGTACAAGGCTTGCCCACATGTTCCCATCATATTAACATTCCTTTAGTCTTCGTAGTGTGTTTAGAAGGTCGTTGTAACACTCATGACATGAGGCGAATTAGCTTACCAAGAACATTTCACTCATTTATCCATCAAATTCGTTTGTCTAAAGGGTTTGAGCATGCCTGGGTATGTTTCACATTGTGTAGTCTAGTTACTGATTTCTCTATGCACTTTGTCTACAAAAATGTTATGAAATATTTGGATTTCATGAGATATGCTTTTTGAGCTACATTTAAACAATTACAAAGCCCCCAAAACAGTATAAGTAGCCTATATAAAGGTAACAAACAATTTCTGGCCAAAGGGGGGTTTGCTATTTTTGTGTTTATTCTATAAAATAACAACGTGGGAACCCAGCATGACCTGGTATTTTCAAGCATACTCTTAGTATTACAAGAATATACTGGAATTCAAGTTTGGAGGAAAGCACGCACCAAAGTCTGTTTAATATAAGACTGACGTATCTGAAACCAGCAGAACCTACAGAAAACAAGCATTTGTGTATCTTCCTCGTGTGATATCATACAGCAGGTTGCCAATATAAAATGTTTGTTCATTACTAACCAATGAGTAATATTGTAAGAACGAAATTATTGTTATACATAATAACAATGCAATGTGTAAAGCAGACACTGCAATGTACAGTGTTGTCTGTGCTTTGCTTATAGTGTTAAAAGAGTAACCCAAGCCCCTTATGGGATGGTGCAATCTTATTAGGGCGATGGGAAGATAGTACGAATAAAAGGGAGAGCGTGTTTCATGCACCCTGACACATGCATTTAATTCATCGGCAGTGTTGTACTGTACGACGCAATGGATATGGACTTACAGTATGTGTGAAATACAATGTTTTTCTTCTATTTATTCATTCTGAGCGTAATTGATCATCACTTTGCACTCTGTACACAACTGTGATATTGGTTTATCAATAACAAATCACAACTGAAAGGTCACTGTGTGCTTGCTATTGTGCACCAATAATTTTTTGTCTTCACTGCATTTTCATGTGTTTTCAGACATAGATCATTTGAATGCATTGTTGGCTTGATATAAATGACTATCGTGTTTGTGAGTGAAGAATGATTTAAATTGATGTTGTGCTTGTAGTTGTGATAGGCTTGTGCATAAAATCAATTTCCAGATGCAATAGCCTAACATTGTCATTACAAGTAAACTCCTTTAAGAATGCTCTATTAATGGACTTTGGACCAAACAAACACTGTAGTTTTTTTCCCATCTCATCTCTGAGTGTCCTCAATGATAGACTGAATCAATGCTGTGTAATGGGGTAATTTCCATTTCATTCGATGCTTTCGAAGATCTAATATTACTTAAGTCTAGAACCCCGGAGGAAAGCTATATATATTTAATAGTCTTATCACAAAAATTAGCTGTCGCAAACTGCCGCTATCAGGAAATGAACTGAAAATTGGAGAAACCAACCCAACTCAGTACTCCGCGGAAGACACGGCAATCCATACAGATGATAAATCTCTAGTCTATCCCCTCTAACTTCAAGACTGACTGGGAATGGAAAACGTTAAATGGGAGATCTGGGAAGAAATAACAGATTGTAATTCACTTGTCAGAGCTGTAATGGGGTCATAATAAATAACTTTTTCAATGTCATGTCATAACTTAGTACTCTCCCGACCCAGCTGAGACTCCACGAGTCACTTTGACCAGAAGTTTTCTCTCAAGCCGCCCGCTGAATGTGATCTAGAAGGCCTCCGGTTTTGCCATTAGTTCCAATACCAGGAAACTCTTGGTTAAAGTAAATTTTTCATTCCGTGCTATGTTTAGCTTATAACCCCAGGCAGAAAGAAGATCTCTCGTATCTAAAACTGACAGGACCACAGACCCGGAGGTTATAAAATGACACTTTGTGAATAATCATGCCTAAGACTTTTCGTCACGGACACACATATAGTTATTTAAGAAGATCATTCTTTTCCGTGTATGGACTAAAACAAATAGATGTGGTTTCAGACCAGCATTGGCATTTTAATCGTTTTTCTCGTACACTTACTCTGGCTTTTGCTATGTGTTACATTTAGAGCGGATTGTGATTTCCGTTAAATATTTATGAGAAAACTTTTGCCGATTTTAAATGAGTGTTTACGCAGTGCTTTAAATGGCTTTAAGCGGGCAGATTTTTCATCTGGAGATTCGGATGTTTCGTTTGTTTTGTTTACTGAAGCTCAGATGTTTGGTTATAGATAAATAACCTATTTTCCAGAAGTGGTTTGGGTGTCTGGCTCTCTCGTAATATCCCGTACATTCCGGAGGTTTTCCATCAGGACATTATCCAAATCAAGTCTCGCAAAAACGCAGCACTCAACCTGTCTTCTAGTTTCTGCCGTAGAAACCCAGATAATTCTCTTTGTTGTTGGTGGATAGGACTATATTTGTGCGAGACATGTGCGTGTCTCCTGCTTCATCCGATCTGAAATTCAATATTTGTCCTGTGCCGTCACGCCACAGTTCCTCACAGTGTAGATAAACAGCTTGGGGAGTTTTCCAGATGTGTAATTCTACTCATTTGGCCATGAGGAACATGTGCTGACGTTTCTTCTCGAATATGCACCGTGACTCTGGGAGGCGTTTTGTCTTTGTGGTAAAGATGTTTGAAAGGTTGGGTGAAAGTTAAAATACCATTCTCCCAGCCCAGCTTGATATACAGAGACAACTACAGTATAAGTAAGCTGATTGTGAGATGAAAAATGTCAACATTGCGGTTTTACGACGCTATCAAAGCAGTGTTTGAACACGGAAACCCAATATTGCAAAATGAGATCAACCAGATGAGACGGCGGGATTTTTGGTCTTTACATTATAATCTTATGAATTCACTGTGAATCTGAATTTAATTTGTTAATTTTTGAAAATGGCTTTAGATTATTTACGTTCAAGGAATGGTTGTCATCATACCACAAATTTTAAAGCACCATCTGCTCCCTCATATTTATAGACTATAAACGTTCGCTGCATTTCTTCTTAAATATAACAATAAAATCTTTCATCACGAATCAAACTTCAACGCTCGCAACAACATACAAATATAACATGCTCCTTAACTTGAGAAAAAAATCAAAGCAAGTCGTAGTGAACAGCAGGCCACGTTTGAATCATTCTCAGTCCTATAAATCTCAGCCTCTTTTGACTCCCTCGGCTAAATTACTCCCAGATTACTCTGGAGTCGTTCAACAGGAACTGCCTCTTTTCCTTTACGGCTAACCTTTGACAGATGTTCGAATGGTCCAGGTTGACAATAATTCAGTCCAGATGCATCTCAAAGCTCAGCTCGCTTACATAAGTGACCGGTCATGAGTGGTCAACGCGCTGACAACCAAGATTATGAATCGACTTCCAGTATTCCATGGCCCGACAGGATTGTGCTAATCGCCACCTCCGTGCGAGAAAGAACAGAGCGCCCGTGCATTATTCGATGCAGCAAATAACTATGAAAGGCAATGGTGCGAGGGCAATTACTTTTTTCCTGTTTCTTGGAAGTAATTTGTTGTAGCGAGAGTAAACAGTTTGATGAGAGTCCTTATGGAGGAACCGAGATTAGCGCGATGATAAACAGTGCGCTGGAAGAATTGCCAATGAAGCAAACATTGAGAACATTGAGTAATAAGAAGTCCGTTTCTGCGGACGGTATTTTAGAACAAGAAACTTTCTTTCTTATTCACTAAACAGGCGCTGTCAGTGGGCGTCTATAGCATTGCTGCATTTAAGTAATTCTTTTGAAATCTTATTTATGTAAATGAGGCTTATAATAGATTGTTCATTATTCACAAAATGCTAGTTATATTGGCCTGGTGCAATTAATGTTGCATCCTGGGAAAGCAAACAGTAAACAGAAGTTTATTTAACGGGTTGTTTGTGTACGTTTTATATTCATAATGTCAGCAGTGATTCATGAAATGACGGAGGAGAGCGTCATACATCTAGAAATGCAGTTTTGTCGGGTACGCTTTCTGCATTTTAAAGAGGCGTTTGCAGTGGTAGAGTGATGCTGTACAGTCCAAGTAAAGTGTGTCAACCTATGCAAGATATTTTGCCCATCCAAGGTGAATATTTACTTCACAAACCTTTTTGAATACCTGATTTGCATAATTATTTTAGGGAATCGGGTGCTAAAACAGCATGTGTAAATAAGCAACATTATCTGTGTGTTTATGAAGTCAGTTTTTGTCTGCGCCCTTGCAGTGAGACATCTGACAAAACCAAATGATAATGTGTGTTTGCATATTGCTGGATAGTTCGCCCACAAAAAAATGAGGCCATCATTTATTCACCCTCTTTTTTTGGTTAAACTGTATGTAAGAAGATATTTTGAGAAATGTCTCAGTGGTTTTGTGTCCATACAATGCAAGTCAGTGGGGTCCAGTGTTGTTCCGTACCAACATTCTTCAAAATATCTTCTTTCGTGTTCATGCAGGTTTGAGATGAGGAAAATTGTAAAAACAAAAAATACCGCTTTAACGATGATTTCATCATGGGTGTGTATTGACTGTATACTCTCAGGTGCAGCGTGATGCTGTGTTCACTTCCTCTCCAAACAGGAAGAAGTATCTTAAAGACAAAAAACACACCGACATGATTTCGGCATCTGGTGTCTTTGTCTATTTCGAGCTCAGGCGGCTTTGATCCATTTCTTCGAGCAAAAACAGGTATATTTCTATCTTCAACGGGGAGCAGTGATCTGTCGATTGAGAGAGACAATAAATAAATAAGCAAACCGAACCGATTGCCAAAAAGATAACATGACTGCTGTTTAAAAAAGCCTATCAAAATGTGAAGAGTGTACATGGATCTTGGTTCTAAAAGAAAGTGTTTGCTAGGGAAAGAATACCCTGGAGATTATCTGCTCTGCTGTGAGAGCTCCAGCTTTGTTCATGATCCACTGAGGCAGTTTTGTGGAGCGAGGAGACAGACAGAGAGATAGGTTTGTCTGGTACATGAAGCTGCGACCGCTGTTATATTCTGTGTTACATACTGTTGCCGTCTGATTACTTGCATTTATTAATATATTCACAAATACCACAAAACGCAACAAAAGAGTATTTTTAATAATGCACCATAAAGGTTAACTTGTGTGCAATATTTCAGCTGTTTAGAAGCTGTTTTAAAATTTAAACCACAATCTCATGGCAATTTGTAACTATTTTTAGTTGGAACTTCAATCTTCTTTTGCGGTTACTGTAAGTTCAGGGGTAGGGGTGGGCTTCATTGTTGTTTTTGTATCGTTTTTTATAATCATATACATTTTGGTGAAACTCACATTAAACAAATCAGCCAACTTGTAAAATAGTGACGAATTCCTGTGAGATCAGACCGGAAAATTGTATTCCTTGCACTCCAATATGGCATGTCAAGACGCATCTCATCCGTTTGACGCCAAGGCCTTGTAACTATAGTTTTATATTTGAATACTATATTTAACGCTAGTTAAGTTTTAGTTTAGTTGAATCATAACTGATTGATGTCAAACAGATTGTTATCATATTTTGAAACAGTGGCTTTTTCAAGGTATGGGGTAATAGACTGAAAACAATATAGAATGGACGTTTCACTTTTTAATTTTTTAGTCGTTTACAATTTGATGTCGTAATATTTGTGCCATTATGCTCATAATTTCCGCCATGTTGAGCACAAATTTACTCGTGCAGTTATTTATATCTGTTGCATTCCTGATAAGATTGAAAGCACCTGCTGTCCCTTTTTCTGTTGAGTTTTTTTTTCAATCTATCAATCACCTCAGAATTACAAGATGAGATTAAGTCTCAAGTGGATTGTAACTTTAATGTTTTCATTGCCGATGCATAGAACGCCTCAAAGGAAACAATTGTATTACATCAGGAAACGCGGCTGCATCCTCAGGCAGGAAAGCAAACTCACTCAGAGCATCTTCTGTCTCCCACCAGGAATTCATTAGCGAGAGACTCCAGCTTTTGTTTCCACATCTTTGACAGGCAGCTGTAATTGAATTGAATTGATTAGATAGATAAAAACATCTTTGCAACATACGCATGTTTCTACACACAGAGAGCGCCCTTTAGACTCTATTTGTTGTGTATCATCTCCTCTTTGTTCTGGGAAAAGCTCGAGCCGGAATGTGAGGGGAAATGTTCCACATCACTCTATTTAGACACCCACTGCTCCTTTCAATTTGAAACAGTCTATTAGCTCTGCTAGCGGGCCATTCCATTTGATGCTTCGAACTGGCCTGCTCCATTGTCTCACTTCATTTCAGTCCCTTCAGCCAAACTGACCCCCCCCCATTACGCATTTTCTCAGCGTTGATGGGCTTGATTCTGTTCAATGCAGTGTTGCCAGATCTTGAAAGGAGAACAAGCAACCTGGTCTTACAAGACTTTCCGATGAGTTAAAATAAGTGATCTGTAGTTGTAAAAGTAGATTTATAGGGGTGGGAGGTGTCTTATTTGCGCTATTTTAGGATGAAACCAATATGGATATAATGTAATAAAATTAATAGATTGTGGATAATGTGCAACAGGCTAATACTTATTAATCGTGATTCACCGATTCCAAAATAAATGTTTATCATTTATGTTTCATATATATATATATATATACTAGGGTTGTCAAAAGATTCATCATGATTAATCGCATTCGGAATAAAAGTTTGTGTTTACATAATATATATCTGTGCATAATAATTTTGTATTTATTAACACATACACATCAATGAAAAATCTAAAAATGATTAAACATTCATATATCATTTTAATTGTTGGTGAATATTTCCTAAATATGTATACACGTGTATGTGTTTGTATTTATAAAGTCATAATTAATATGCACGGTACATAGACATATATTATGTAAACACAAACTTTTATTCTGGATGCGATTAATCACGATTAATCTTTTAACAGCCCTAATATATATAAGTATAAACCAAACATGTATATTTTAAGAAATATTTGTAGCATATATTTATACAATATTTATAAACATAATATGGATTATATTTAAATATAAATTCAATATTATAAAAGCATACACATATAAATATTAATTGTGCAATCTGTTAATCGCGATTAATCAATTTAACAGCCCTATTATTCTTAATATCTATTATACAATAATAGTTCAATAATTCACATACAGTAATGATTGTCTAAATCTAAATTAATACCAAAATACAGCCATTAGCTTTCCCTACTAAGCATCATTTACTCGCATTCGAGTTGTTCCAAATCTGTACCGATTTCGTAGTTCTGATGAACACAGATTAAGATATTTGGAAGAATGCGTATAACCAAACAGATCTCACCCTCCATTGACTCCCATAGTAGGAAAAATACTTATATATTTTTTTGTTCTGTGGAACACTTGTGACTACCATTGTATTTTACCTTTGTATATACTATGGTAGTCAGTTGGCTGATAACCAGCATTCTTCCAAATATCTTTCTCTGTGTTCATCAGAACAAATTGAAATTATACAGATTTGGAACAACTCGAAGGTGAGTAAATGATGACAGAATTTTCATTCTTGGGTGAATTATCCCTTTAATATGCTAACATTGAGGCCAAGTCATGATCTAGTGAAACTAAACATTTGCTGTTGACAAATGCATTTCTTTAGTACTGAAAGGTCGTTCATTAGAAGAGAAAGCTGCTCTAGCAGTAGCAGAATATGATTACATAGATCTCTTATTGAACTGATTGATGAGATGCAGACCGATTTTATGACTCTGCAGAATGACTCTTCACTGAATTTACTTGTTTATGATGTTTGCATTTCCAGGATGATGTTCCTAAAATGACTGCTCTATATTTAGAGCTTCCCTAATGGACCTTTACGAATTTAAAATCCAGGACTAGACAAATGACCAAACTCTAAGTTAATGTTCATCGTCATCGGATCACGTATATTTCATGCTAGCTGTCGCTGAGCTTTGATGATAATTCAATTTCGCCACACAAAAAGCGCAAATGACTTTACCTTTTCATAGTCCCATCTGGATTTCATTCATGAATCATTTTGCCACTCAGGAAAAGTTGAATCCTTTGCTAAAAGTACGTGTCTGTGATCATCAGTGTCGTTTTAGGCACGTCAGGGGCATCACATTATGTTCATCAAAGTTGAGTGGATTTTATTGGTAGTGGTTTATGTGTATGGAGAGCTCCTACATTAAGCACTGCTATTTTAACCGGAAGGACTCGGCGTGGGTGATGAATGACTTCATTATCGGACCCCATGTCACACATTGCACTCTTCATAGTAGAGTTAAAACATTGCATAAAGCAGTAACACTGATCATCCGCAAGGCTGCCTGCTATTAACTCCCTAATGCGGGTGATAACGCTGACCCCGCCATGCCAGTTTATCTAAGTGACTCGACCTTTTAAACGCCAGGCCGCCACACGCGCTGCCTGGAAGAGTTTTATGCTTGCGCCCAAGATTTAGCTCCTTGTTCGGGTGATTTCACCTTGAAAAAACTGTATTGTGCACCGACCTGCTGTAAAAAGCTCCTTTTTTCCTTCGGAACAGATGGCGAGCCTGCCTCGTTTTTTACGAGCCGTTGGTCTTGACTCGTTGATGAAATGGAGACCTTCCAACGCCCCGCTCATGCAGATGTGTATCTTTACAGTTTAATATATCACCCGCTTTACCAGGCGGAGAAAGCGCTGTACAGACAGTACCTCCATACGTTAATGTTTTACCCAACGTGCGATCCGAGGGTGGTGATATCAGGACGCATTCGCTGTCAGCATCCGGGCGTTGCTACAACCCATCAGATTTATTCAGGGATGTAGCCAGAGCTTTCGGTTGTAACTCTTCTGTTTGGCTGAAACATACACACTCCCACATTGAGACCTTGAGAGTAGGCCTGTGTATAGCGTAACAAGCTTAGTGCACCTCAGGGAGGAAAACAAACATTAAAGTCGTTCTCTTCCTGTGTCCCCGCCTGCAGCCATATTCTGTACATGCTTAATTGTTTAGTCATATTTGGATTCCCTCGTGTGTCTTTGCAGCTGATTATGTGTGATTCTGATGCAGGATACTGTAGCTGTACACACTGTCCATCAAAACAGAAATCTGTGATGTTAAAGGAAGCAAGCTTGGAAAAGGAAAGGAGTAAAAAGACGTTTGGGTTGTGCAAAAAATGTGAACACACTTGAACAAAATATCTGAAATATTAAAAATATATAAATCATGTTTCTGACTGTTTTACCAGTTCCGGTTTTAGTAAACACTATATAAAACTACTATTAACATCTAAAATGACATTAAAACAATATTTGCCATTCAAAATCAAACCGATTGCTCTTCAGTTTAGATTGTTCTTGTTTTATGTGCATACTGAATTTTTATTGGTCTTTACGATACTGTTTATCTTACGCCATCTTTGCCGTGCATGAATGGCATTGAGTTGTGTGTAAACAAATATTTTACATAACCAAAATAAACTCTTTTATGGTGTTTTTTACTTAGTCAATGTTTGAAGTCTAGTGGACCCACAGCACTTTTCATTTATTAAATCAGTACAAAGATTGATTGTTTGATTGATGTGAAAATACTATTTGCTTTACACTTTGCTTTCATCCAGTTACAAGCAATTTAGACAGCATATACGGCTAATGTTTACCTTTGTTGAATCACATTTGTGGAAAGAGGTGCAAAATAGGAGTAAAAAAATATGTAATATTATTAATAATAATAATAATTTATTGATAATTTAATGAAAAATTTAATTTTCTATTCATATTTCTATTAATATTTATTTTTTTGTATTTCTCTTGAATAAATATAAATCTGAGGTTGAACTTTATTCACATCTTTTATTTAGTCTTCATTTCTTTAAAAAGGCCTACACCCATTTTGTAAAACCTTTTAAGTTTTCTTAAAAAAAATCATTTTTCTGTTGCCTTGCAAACACCGATATGTATTTCCATCTGGAAATGCAAATCTGTTTGTTTCAGGGCTGTTATTGATTTACATTTTGTTTTGTCACCACTGGCTTGTTCTTATTTATATTTCAAGCCTAGCTGCAGGTTATACTGAATCCCATTATGTATCTCATAATTTTATTCTGCGTCCTTCTTGCAGTGGAGGGATGTGGAGTGCTCAGATTTGGCATGATTTGTTGTCCCTGGTCCAGAGAGACTCAGGGGGGGAGAAAACAGCTAGGTTTGCAAAACGAGGCTTTCAGAATAATTAAAACCTGAGCTATAGGACTGCAGCAGACCTCAAACAATATGCTTTTCAGGTACGGTAAACAGTCTGATCAACTCCCATGTTTGATATATTACGATGTATGGATCACACCAGTGGTATTTTATTTAATATTTCCAGTTTTTAACCCGTGTTGCTCTGGCTTTTGTTGCACCACAACGAGCAGGTTGTACCTTCCCGCCTTGATTACTGTAACCCAACGCTGTGTGATGTGAAAGGCCATGTGATCTCTTAGTTGGTTAACCTTTCTTGTTGGATGCTCTTTTGACTTTGAGCAATGTGGTGGATTCAGCTCTTCACCAGCCTGTGTGCTAATGAGCCAATTAAATCCCTGGTGTCATGGTGCACACGGCCGGGGGAGAAAAGAGCAGCTTGCTGCCTCAGCCCAGAGCACCACTAAATTCCATCTGAATGCAGAGGTGGAGCGCTGCTGGGTGCCACTCGGCGATGTAACATGTGCCCTTACCACTTCTGTTGAGTCCTGTTAGGAAGATTCAAAAACGATGCATTGCCCTTTTCCCTTTCTTGTGAAATTTCCTGGGTTATTTAAGCCGCACGAGCACTGACACCATCTGAGATATAAAGTAAGAACGATCTTGTTAGTGGTGCGTGTAGGGCAAGCATCACTATTAAATAAGATAAGTTGTTTTCTTGCTAGGAAGATGTTAAGACACATGAAAATCCCCCACATTGAGAAGATTCGAAATGCTGTTGATTTAAATTTGTATCAAAACAAACGCAGCTTTTCAACAGACAAGATCTAGCAAATATTCACAAAATAGTTTGTTTTGTTGTTGATTTTTAGAAGTGTTTCTCAGAAATCGATTACTTTGCCTTTAAGCATCCAGCCGGGAAATGCATAGCATTGGTGTTGCATCTTGGAAGAATTTTGAGCTCATGTTGAAATCTCTGCTTCGGCTTCCAGATGTTTGTATGTTGACAAATCTGCGCACAGTTTGAGACATTGTCAAGACCTCTTATGAAACTCTAGAGTGAATCTGTGAGATGACTCGAGTATTTTTCCTCAGGACAAAAATCTGGGATGCATTAGATTTTAGCAAGTAAATAATCTGGATCTTTCTGGTTGTCTAAGAAAAACAATGACAATTCTAAAAGATTTTATGTTCGACTTTCTACCCTACATTCTGTTTTCTTCTCTTGCTGATATTACTTTATAAGTAAACGATTTTTTTGCAGTCATTCTTTATTCACTCTATATTGAGTCTTTATTTTTCTTTACATTTTCTTTTTACATTTATTAGTGTGACCATGCGTGCCATCTTTCCCAGACACGTCCTGGCCAGGATTTCGGGTGCATCCTCCGGAGATTGCATTTGTCGACGGCATACGTCTTCGAGGTTCTCACATTTCGGTTAAAAAAACGATATAAAATTATTTGTATTTTCTCATAAGACGTATAGTTTCATTGTTACCTTGAAATGTAATGGTTGTTATCTGAAATAAAACCTCAAATAAACCTTAACGAATGCGGTTGACAAATGCAACCTCCAGAGGATGCACACAAATTCCTGGCCAGGATGTTTCCGGGAAAAATTGGCACTTAAGGTCACCCATCTATGCATTTGGCATATTTTTAATATCCAATATGACCTAAAATGTATTCAAGGTATCCCAAATCAGTTTGGGAGCGCAGTGCTCAACCAAATGAGCTAAAGGACCATATTTTATATTTGTTTTCATAAAGCAGTTCAACTGGTTTTAGTGAAAGGCATCTCCCATAGTTGCAAAGAGCATGGCAGTCAGTATTTGTCCGCCGCATTGATTCAGACAATTTAGCTTTTCATCTGTCTGACTGCCATCCTTGACTCAATGTGCTTGGCTATTTATGAGCGTTTGACCCAAGCAAACACATCAAAAGTGGCTTAAAGTGGTCACCGAGCTCTCCGTTCCTTTAGTAGAGTGTTTACCTTCCCTCAGACTTGCCCCATGACTTATTCATCATGGCGAGAGGTCTGCTACGCTTCAAACGGAAAACTTACGCCCCTGTAAACAGCATCTCTGCACCTCGATGCTTGTGTAAAGCAGCTTTCTTCTACTTCATACGCTTTCTTGCTCCCCAACCATAAATCTCCCTTCACATCACTTTACGTGTAAGCAAACATCAGGAGACATGAGGAAAGAGGGGGCACGCTGGATTCTGTATCCACTGGGCTGCTATTATTCATAGTTTATACAGACTGTTTACACGGCACCGAAGTTATGAATTGTGCAAATAAAGTGCCTTCTTTTGTCCAATTAAATTAGAGTGACATAAATTAGCTGCTAGCGGTGCGGTTCACTATAATGTTACGCAGTGAAAGGGCTTCGCATTAGGGCGCCAGGCTAATGTGTTTAAAGCACACGCAATTAAAACCAACATGCCGCCTGAAAACGGCAGGCTAAAAGCAACTCTAAAGGAATTATGAGGTATAGGCGTCTGTTATAATGTGCGGCTTATGCGACAGATTCGCTCTTTTCGGCTGACAGTAATGAATGGTGTGTTAGATCTTTGCAGAGAGAATGAAAAGCAACATCATGCTGAGAGACGCAAAGTGTCTCATTATCGGTACACAGGTGGGGCCTGGACAACAGAAGCCTAAAGAAGCAGATAGAAACGCTTTCTATCTGACAAGATTAGACATGTTTTGTGTTTTTGTAACACTCTTGCTATCGGCTGTACTTCGAGTGTGCCGGTCTCTTTCTAGCAAGTTTGTATGTCTTGGCGTGCACCTGTTTGAAGGTCAATAAGAAAACATTTCCTTTAACTAAATCCACATTAAATTGAAAGATCTGTATAATTAGTCCATGTCTTTTTCCAACTCGTCCTCATTCGCCTTTAGCATGGCTAACTCACAACACCCTCTGGGGCAATTTATAAGAGGGTATTGATCTTTGGATCATGTGACCGAGATCAATACCTAGAAATCACTGTGCTGTATTCAAGCAGTCCAGTGTGTGGCAGATGTTCTTTAGAAAGGTTGCCTGGAGGGCAGAAGGACGAGTCCTTGAAAGTACTCTGGTTTGCAACCACTGAGCAAATCAATTCTATCACGGTAAAAGGAAGGACATCAGGTCCAGCACCATCAGGTCCAGCAGGGATGTATTTTTGGATCTATAGGGCATGCTGGGAAGCTATTACTTCTAGAATTTCACAGGGACATTTGATTCCAGACCAAAGTTCTACTGTGTGTCATTTTGGCCATTGATTGCACATGGACAATTAAGGAAAAATCTGGAAATGTCTGGACTTGTTACAGGTCTAGTTGTTGATCTTTTTTCTATTTAGAGCAAGTTGGGAGAGGACATATGGAATGGGGTTTTTAAATAGTTAATATGCTCTGAAAATGATGTGTTGTTTTTAACCCATGGTTGGGTCAAATCTAAAAAAAAATTTGTTTAATTCAACACAACGGTTGGGTTCATCAACTTTTTGACCCAAACATGAGTAAAAAATAACCAAGCGTAACCAAGTTCCCCAACAGTTGGGTTTGTCCCTTTTGTCCCAAACCAGTTTATAGTGTAGACACAACATAAACTTACTTGCTAACCAGACAGGAAGACATTTTATTTTTAACCGGAACATCTTTCAAATTCGACACATCTCTGTAATACGGGTTGAGTCATGAAAATGTCTAGTCCATTTTACAATTGAAAGACTATACTTTGTTTTTTAAGATTGTTTTACATTTATTTACATATGAAGGGAGATCTAAGGGAGAGAGGACAGGAAGCGATGTTGGACAGAGAAGGGGGCTGATAGGGAAAGGACCACGAGACGGGATTCAAACTCGGGGCGACCGAAGCACAACCTAGAAGTGTTGAGAACCTGACCCCTATAAATTCTAGACATGTATTTAAGTTAATTGTCTCAACTTTTATGGAGAAACATATGTAACACACTTTATAGATGACTTCATAGCCAAAACTAAACTCTTCATGACGTCTTTGAAGCAAAGAATGTCTGGCTTTAACAATGTCAGACATTACGTTCCCTTTGGGCATGTTCAGGCCAAACTTTGTTAGCTATAAGAAGTGATTGGCTTGTGGTTGTTAGCACGATCTGACAGTTGACTGGGACATGGATCATCTTTGTGAATTTTCAGCAGCTGCGTTGGTAACAAGAACATCAGAGCACGAAGGAGACTTGAAAACTGACTTACTCGAACAGTGTGTCTCTGTGGTCAGTATACATACAGTAACATCCCTGCCTCAGCCAATAGAGTCCGTTTAGGGTCAGACTAATGGTTTGAAGGTGGGGTATTTAGGAATTCACTTTAATTCAATTTACAACCAGTAGTGGCAAAGACATTCCTCACTTCCCCTTTAACCCAAATCCCTGCTTGTTCTCTCTTCAACATCATTCCCACTCTTCTTTCTCTTTACTTTGGCATTTCGCCCGTCATGTAGTTAATCACTTCCTACTATTGATTCTGCAGGGCGTATGTACAGCATAGAGAAAAGCATTTAACCCATCATGTCTGTCCGGCGGCCATTTTGATTTATCAGTCCACATATTGTAAGAATGCATTTACATCTATTAACCTTGTGATACAATTTGAGGGACCATTAAAGCCTGCATACGTTTAGTTATAACATTTATCTTTCCGTTCCTTCTTTTTGATTTATTCAACTAGTTTATCCCGGTACAGTAAGGTCATGGATCACACAGTCATTTTCTACTGTGAGAAACAGGCTTCTCATGAGTAGTTCCACATGTGCAGTACATATGGATGCTCACAAAGATAAATGAGGACTTCTGTATTCTATATTTGCACCTGTCTTCAAGGTAACGCTTCTGACCTGATCACTCGATGTACTCAGAACGTCAGCCTGAAGCAAAAAGCTGTCATTTTACAGGTGCCACGCTTCAGAGCAGACCCATTAACACACCGTTGACCCTTTCAGACACTCACCCACACTATTCTATCACATACCTCACCCCATCAATCTACAGGGACGGCCCCATTCACTTTCCCAATTGGTATTGTTCCCCTTGACACGCGCCTGCATGAGGAAATGTTTTCATCACCCCCATTTTTCCAAGCTGAAACACGCAGCCCCCTCTCCCTCGCCCACCCGGCGTGCACGATACGCTTCGCTGCTGGAGGCCAGGGAATGAGAGCGATGATGATAGATCCTCATATTCTCCTTGAGTACTGCCTACCAAAGCATCTCACGTGTCGGGCTGTTGGGGAGAGAAATGGGCACGGCGGAGTCAAGGCTGCGCGAGGCTATACGCGGAGGTAATCTAGAGAGAGAGTTGTGTAACCTCATCCATCACCTAACATCTTGGCCAGCGTGAGACCCCTTAGAGAAATTATTCAAACACACACACACATTTTAGCTTCGACAACACGATCAGAAAAATGGAGTTGGCGTGTGCACGCACCAGCAACCATCATACTACCGCTGCCCCCTCTGACTGTGTGTGAAAGTGTCAAATGTAAATATTGTTTGTTATCATTTTTGAAGTTATGTGTGGTTAAAAAAAAGCAATAAACATTTAAAAAAATGGTAATATGTAGTTTCCATTTTTATTTGTATTGCATTTGTTAATATTTTTACAAAAAAGATAAATGGCCTCAAAAAGTAAAGCTGAATAAGATATTAATTCTTGCTTTAAGAGAATTATTTTTGAATTAAGTTTGTTTTGTCATTTGTAAATCGATTTTCTTTCAGGCATAAATCTTAAAATAGTAAAAATAATGTTTAAAATCAGGAAAACTAATTTAGTGAGGGAAGGCAAAGAAACTAAAATGTTTACTTCTCTGAAATAATGAAAATCATTGCAAATATACTGTAAATATTCAGTATGTCACCTAGTCCTACTTCTGATGCATGTGTGTTTCTTGTGTGTATGTTTGTCTATAGTATGTGATGGCAAGTCGTATAGTAACCTTAAGAGGTCACGTTCCACTCTCCAATTTGACCAAAGTGTGAATCAGCCGCTGGTGTAGAGGTTTGTGTGTGAGAGAGAGTGAAGGTGCCTGATATGAGATTCACTTCTTCTTTCCAAAATATGATAGGTGGCCTGAGGTCAGTGCTGGTTTCTGAATGCTTAATGTCATTTCTCTTCACACCAGAGGATGTTGACTGTGGAGGGGGAGGGCAAAAGGAAGTGAGGAATAGGTAGTTGGAAATCAACAAAGGTTCAGAACCATTAAAGTCTTTGCTAAAGGACAGTGAATGAGAGTATAGTCTTTGGTCTCTGAGGGTATGGTGCTGAACATTTTCATGTCAGAAACTTACATCATATCAGTTACCACTAATCCCAGATTTAAAGATGTTAGATCTAGTCATAGATATCCAGATTTGGTTTTCAAACCTTAGCTTTATCGCTCACTCCTACTTTATAATCTCTGTCTTTTCACAATTCCATAGAAGAACCATATTTGGCTCTCTGGTTCCAAAATGGACGTTTAACATCCGAAGAACATTTCTGTTTATCAAAAGGTTCTTTGTAAGGGTTCTTCTGACTTGAAAAGGTTAAGTAAGAAATGACTGTCTTCAGGTGTGTATAAAGACTTTACATAATGAAGCGTTATGTTTTTATTATCTTAGAATGAGCTATTTCTATCTACATACACCGTGGGTTGAACTACGACTCTGACTCTTGAAAAGACTCTCAATATGCAAAACGAGAATGTATGTGTCAAGAATACATGTATGTCCCATATACATGATGGGCTACACGCTGATGCTTCAGAAGCTTCAATAAAGCATAACTCCTCTTTGAGGAGTGTGTTCTTCCTTCAGAAGTAACAGCTTCCATATTTCTGTCATGTGTAACAAAGCGGTGAATAGCACACGCCGTTGGCTTATCGAGGAACGGTAATCTTTTATTATTGGGTGGCATATGTCACTTGATTCGATAATCCATAATGTATTTAGAGGATGAAGGTCATGATACGAGCGAGGGGATCAGAGCTGTAATCCTCCTGCTCTGTCAATCATCTCCATAAAAAAATCACTTGTGTAGAATTGTATAGAAAAACTTTGAGGTTTTAAGCATGCTTCAAACATTGTTTTCTTTGTATGTGCAGTAACATAATGGTTATGTTTATAATAGAGGATTAGCCTAGTGCTAAAAGTTTCAAACAGTGTACTGTAAAAACACAATTTTCTATAATTTTCCAGTTACTTTTTCCAGATTTTGTATGTATGTCTAAAAAACTGGAATATGACTGAATTTTGTTTTTTACAAATTTTTCACGTATTTTTAAAATACAGTCAAATTACAGAAAAAGACAGGGGAAAAGTTGCAAGTAAAAAGCTGTTGTTATGGGATTTTTTTACTACAGTGTGTGGTCACATTAGGCTGTATATTTAATCGACACGTAGTGCTCAATTACCAGAAATAATAAGAAATAAATAAGGCTGTTATTCGTTTTAATAAAAAAACGTGTCAACTTTTGCCATGCATACCACTTATAATAAAAAGTCAAGTGAATTGCATTGTGGGATGCAATATTCTTCACAGCATGCTGTTGTATAATTCAGATTTTATGAACTTTTATGAACTATTTTATAAAGTCATCTTGGGTATTGTATGCTTTACCCAAAGTCTGCATACTGTGCAGAAAATACATGCTCTATACTTCAGAACTACTAAGAGTTTGCTCCAAAAATATCCCTGTTGTGTAGTAAATACATTTGAAAGTTTATCTTAAGGGATGATGATAAGAATCCATTTTAGCAGTGGGTCCAGGGGTAGCGTTTAAGTGCACATACTCGTATACTACAATTTTGAAATCCTTTGCATTGCAGGAGAGCATCCCACCCAAATGCTGCGAAAGCCGGTTCAAAGACTTTGATTATACATGCGTGTGGTAAGGTGGAAGGCTGCCTGCTGTGTACAGTTTTAGTTCGAGAATAAAAGAGAACAAAGAGTGCAAACTAGTTCGCATGCTGCGGTGTCAATCGTTCAAGTGGGAGATGTCAGTCGGTTGAAACGAACGACGCTGATGCACCTGCTACCTCATGCTGAGCCATTTATAACATACAACAAATACCCAGTAACAGAATTACGTGGTGCTTTATCATAAACACAAATACTTGCCATGGTCAGCTGTGGTTGGGAGAATGGGATTGAATGTCTTCAGAGAACAAAAGCACTATGAAAAGTGCTAAGTCATGTCAACCTCCTCAAGTGTGTGTGTGTGTGTGCTTTAGTCCTCTCTGTTCACCTTAACATCACATATTACAGTCACAGCACTCTGTTCTTCTGTCTGTCTCTGGGGGTTCTTCGGAGAACATGGATTTTTCATGGGTTTAGAAGACCTTTGATATTCATCTTCTATGCCTTACTACACTTTACTTTCTTCCTGTTTTCTCTTTTCTCTTCCCTTTGCACCATATTTCCTTCATCCCGGCTGTGGCACTGACAAAACAAACTCCAGATTTTGAACTCCAGCTGACACTCGAAACAAAACACAAGAAAAACGTTCAAATCAAAGACTAAAAAATCTAAATATTTCCACATTCATGCTGTTTCCCAGTAGGAAAGAGGAATCACAAATAAGATCTCATTAATATCTTAATTGCTTGTCCTAGACATCAATGAGATTAAATGTAGAGCTAATGAAGACTTTAGCTTCTCATGTTTTTATTAATTCTTTTCCTTTTTTCGTCCGTTACCGTACGGACATAAAGAGTGAACTTATTTCCACAGGGTATAAGGGCTGTCAACCGATTAATCACAAGTAATAGCATCCAGAATAAAAGTTTGTGTTTACATAATATATGTCTGTGTACTGGGCATTTTATTTTGTATTTATAAACACATGCACACACATTTATACAAGAAAAATATAAAATATACAAACATATAAACATTTATATATAATTAAAATGTTTGCTTAATATAAATAAATACATGTAAACATTTTCTAAATTCATATACATGCGTGTGTTCGTGTGTTCGTGTGTTCGTCTGTATCTGTTTAGAAATAAAAAATGAATATGCACAGTTCACAGACATACAGTATATATAGACATAAACACGAACTTTAATTCTGAATGCGATTAATCGCGATTAATCGTTTGACAGCCCTACTGGCTATACAGATTTTCAGCAGCTGCACATAAAATTCTCTTTAAAAATATTGATGACTCATCTTGCACCACACTGGTTTTGTCACATCAACTATTTGAAACATCCAAGCAAATTTTTAATGGAAATGAAACATAATAGCGATCTCTTTTATGCCTCCTTAGCCATTAAAGTGGCACGTCTAAGCAATCAAATTCTCGCCCTATTCCTCGAGCCGAGTGCCTCTTAGACCGACTCTCTCCCTTATTTGCGGAAAGAAATAGTGTGTGAGGAGTGGTAATTACATCCTAAAAGTAACATCATTAACCATAGTAAATAGTTAAATAAATGATCCGGGCGGGGGAAATGTGAGTAAAGACACCATTATGCACTGGTTCCTGACGTTTTTTGTGTTGCAGTGAGCCGTTCGTAATGGTGGTGCGATAACAAAATGTCCCTCGGTGGGAAAAGATGGTATCGCATGTTTCTCAGGCCACTGGCCAGTCCAGAACCTTCTCAGGTCACGCAGTTCAATGTTTTCAGTTGACCGCTCATGCAGATACATGGACCCGTACGTGCGCTAATCAAATGCTATTTAGCGTTTCTAAACGATAGCGTCTCCGAGGGCGTCTCCTGTCTCTTTGTACGATTAGCAGGAATGCTAATTCGTCTCTTAGTAGTCTGAGTAACCCCTTTTCCTTCATATTCCCTCAGATCTTTTCTTCTTGGACGCAGGTATATTAATCAGAAGTAGCTTCTCAAAGAGCTCAATTAGCTTCATGGAGAGCTGAAGCCCTGGGGGATTCATTCATAACTGAGCAATTAAGCTTTCAGTGAATTAGTGCAGAGCTCTGGAACATTTTGTTGATTTCAATCATTTCGTGATTCCTAAAAGCCACCCCGGTTGGGCTTTCAGTTTTTGAAGAGAAATCCCTGTATTGGTTTTAACAGCTTTACCGTTTTCATTTATTGACCTGGAAGCAAAATGCATTACTTATGAAATGAAACTTTTTGTGCTGTGGGGCGTTTGGGTTAATTCATTCCCATGTTGGCTTGACTCTAAAGGCAGCGCTGGTTTGTGTGCCATTGACATTAAACATTACTCTTATATCAATGCTTTGATGTCATATCTTTGACATAGATGCTACATTTGGTGCCTCTTCACATTTCACCCCAGGTCATTACTTAACATTGAGTTTAACACAACCCTGTTCATCGCGATGTTTTGATCCGTAGTGCTTCAACTTACGTTAAAAGTGTTTAGACACACAATGGTTTAGTACTGTGAGAAGTGTGACATGTCACCTCTCTCTATGCACTAACCCTGTTGAAAAAAACAGCATATGCTGGGTTAGGTATGTTTTGACCAGCTTAAACCATTTTAGGACCAGCACATGACCATCTTAAACCAGCACAAACCAGCATCCAAACGTACCAAACCAACATATGCTGTTTTTTTCAACAGGGTGTAATGCAAATCCTCGCTCAACAAGTACATCACCTCTACTTCATCGGCCTCACAATCAATCGTACGCTATTTGGAACAGTCTTCAGGAGTGTACTTGTGCATGCGTATGTGTGCGTTTGTGGTGAAGCTGCAGACTGCAAAACCCAAGCTTCTGATTCCGCGGAGCTGAGGAGATGAGGATTACGGCTGAAATGAGTGATAATAAAATGATACGGTGGTGATGAAAAGATTAACACATCATAGATTGAAACCAAGGAAATTATGAATGAAGTGTCTGTCTCTGTTCATTGTAGCAGCAAGACCGCAGAGAAACCTCCGGTTTGTTCATTTTCAGGGTTTGAACCAAATAGGATGTACTGTAGAAATATGATATATTTACATACAGTACAGTACAGTACAGTATATTGAGTGCTATGGTATAGTAGCCTTTATAAAGTATACAGTACAAATGTGTCATCTGTTTTAAATCTTGCTTTACTTGTCGGAGCCAATGGCCTAGTCGGCAGTTCTCCTACATTTGGCGCGGTTTAGGGGACACTTAAGTTAAATCCCGGTTTGTGGTAATTTCCCGAACCCACCCCTCTTCTCTCTCCCACTTAACTTCCTGTCATCTCTTCACTCTACTGTCTATATAAAGGCTAAAAAGCCCGAAAATAAATCTTTAAACAAAAAAAATTGCTTTACTGTTAATTATCGTAAAGCAAGACAAGAAAGAACTTGTCAGAAGATGGTTTCGGGCACCTTTACTTTGAAAAAATCAGCTTGAATAGTTCAATGTGTGAATTTGATTCAATGCTTTTCCCAGCCTTCTGTCTATTGGTTTGAAGGCTGATCATTAATTGAGCTCCTGTAGTAGACTAGTTAACCTTGATGAACAAAGATTTTAATCTAGAGTAGAACATTAGATATAAAGAAATAAATCAATACACCTAATTAGAACTCTTGCCGACGGTTGTTCATGTATCAGATTAAATTCGTCTGGTCTGCTGTCTCAAAAGTTTAGTTGGTGAACAGACTCCAGGCAAATAATCACGACGCCGCTGCGTTTCCTCATCAGCATTACGGCTGATGCGCTAATCACGGAGTGATTGACGTGAAACGGCGGAAACCTCTGTCTCCGGATGCTTTCATGGAATTCCATTTCAAACTACTGTAACAGTTTTCCGATTGCTTCCTATGTGTGACGACATGGAAATAAACGCTAAAGCTGTTCATTCCGCAAAGAGTTTTAGAAGCGTATCACTGTAGTGGAGAATAATTCAAAGTTTGGGAAATAAAAGTGACAGTCATTTGAGTGTGAATGTCTGACTATAAGCATGCTTGGCTTGCTCTTATATTGTCTTCAAAAAGCATTTTTTTTTCAGTTCATTTGATCTCCAAGTTTGATTCTTCATTCCTGGACCATTTGGAATAAAAATAAGCTCTTCAATGGGGCCCTTCGTTTCTTATTGGTGGGAGCGAATCGTCAGAATAGCCTGGCCAGCTCTCAACCAATGAAGTGACAGCGGATTGCTTTGGAGACTCATTCCGTGAGATTAGGTTTCAATGTGCGGTTCGGAGGCCAGATGTTTACGGCGTGAGGAGGAAGGGTGGAGTCTGTCAGTTGGTGGGAGGGGACGGGTGTATGCAGACTGTTGACTCTCAGTCCCAGATGTGAGAAGGTTTGGCACGACTCAATGTGTTTCTTCTGTTTGAACTCTCTGTGTTTTTTGCTCGTCTCTGTGCATTACAGTAAACAGTGTGCTTTTCAAATGAACCATCTTAAAGGGATAGTTCACCTAAAAATGGAAATGCTTCCATTATTTACTCATCCTCTTGTCATTTCAAACCTGCATGACTTTCGTTCTTCTGCCGAACACAAAAGAAGATACTTTGAAGAATGTTGGCAACCAAACAACATCGAGCCCCATTGACTTCCATTGTATGGACACAAGACCACAGAGGCATTTCTCAAAATATCTTTAATGGGCACAAGCCAAACACGGCTCCTCTTTCCTCTTTCAGTTTACTCACAATTGCAGTTTATAGAGGACATGGCCACTGTGGATCTGCTGGGGTTATCTGTCTCAGGAGCCTTAAGTCATCTTTTTTAAATGCGGTAATTGGATGGCAAACTTTCAGGTTTGTGTGATTAAATTGGTTCAAGTCCCCTTGCTGCAATAGAAATAATGAGAAATGAAGACTCGCCCACACACACCTCTAATAAAGCACCTCAGAGTGCCTGGAGTTTGATGAAGGAACCAATAAAACGATTGCTATCGATGATCACCTTGCATTGTTCAAGATCTGATCTTCGTTGCTTGGTTGTTGAACCCACACGTGGGGTCATGAGGGTCAAAGCTGACCGTCTGGGGTCATAAATGTAACTTAAGCGTGTCTGATAAATGTGAAATGCCCCGTTGCCCATGTGATAAACGGTAGCCGTGTGTGACAGCGTGGGGCCATTAGTCCTAGCAGTTGATTAAAAACAAGGTAAAGCCATTTATTTATTGCCAAAACTCAAGGACTTACCCGCACATATGTCCAGCCCCCAACCCCCAGAGGAACATTTTCTTGCTTAGATGTTGCTTTTATAACTCAGGAGATTTCATGGAGGTTTCAGTTGTGTTTTAACTTTTTCTCAGGTGATTCGTTAAAAACGTTTAAGGAGAAATAGACACAAATGACGATCAGATGATGCGAGTATAAAGCTGTACAATCAATATTTATAGTATAACTTTGACGAAAAATGTTCCTGTTGAGTTCATATTGAAATCTCTGACTTGTAGTTGATGAAAACGGTTGAGCTCTCTTCTGAAGCTCTCCCTTGATATTTTCAAGGTCTCGTTTGAGTTTTATTTCCTTTGGGTCCATCTCTAAGCCCATTAACGATAAGAACAGAAGAAAAAAAGATGGCCACCCTCCATTGCCCTCTGCACCATTAGCCTTGTGGCCCCACCAATCCTGGCAGGGTTAAGCGGCGCGCTATTTACGAGGAGAACGAGACCCTCGGGCCCCAGAGCGGGTCTGAGGATGAAAGCTTGTCACTGATAATGGTGCACACGGTTACAGGATGGGCACTGCAACATGCGGCGTTCACTGGCTTTAATCTGCTGCCCTCACGGGAGCACTTCTGTGCGTGACGGCTAATGAAAGAGTCCGAGAACGGCAGTGCAGGAACGCTCGGGGCGGAACAGAGATAAATGAATAAATAAAGAGGAAGAAAGAAAGCCAATGTAGGTAATTGAACTGGACTGTGTGAAAAAGAGATGCTGGTCTTGTCGGGAATATGGAGCACCAATGCGAACGTCCTTGTTAGTCCAGGCTGGTTCTCGCTGGTACTGCTGGCGGACAAGCATCATTTTAACAAGCAACATAAGCAGTTTGGTCAAATTTTGTTCTTTTTTTATAAATCAGGTAAACATTTTTAGTCATAGCAAACATTCAGAACGCAAATCTTTCAATGGGATTTAAAAAAACACAGACAGTATAGTTTTTTCATACTCCTCTATATAGTTTTGTAGAATTTTCTATTAGATTTTCCTAAAGCTACGCCCAAGAGGAGATGATTTAATCTTTCAAATACTACAGCCAAATTGAGTCTCAATCTTAAGAGCACGAAAACCTCTTACGCCCACGTTAAACATTAGAGCCGAACAGTTTTGACTGTGTACAGTCAGGCTCCTTGTGGTCCCATTTACCTGTTTGTGAGCTCCTGACTGACTGCTGATACCAGAGCTCCATCTGTTCACTGCACACAGAGGAAAAGAGATTGAGGGGAGAGAGAGGACGAGAGAGACTCGTCTCTTGCTGTGGCTCACCAGGCAGCAGCTCCAGAGATAGATGGTTGTGAATCCAGAGAAGGGCAGCTGGGAAACTCAGCCTCGGATGACTGATGGGAAGGTGTATTACTTTCACAGCAGGACTTCAGTGAAAAAATGTACACCAGTGTATGTGTTCTACTGCATTAAAGTAGCATACATGTATTACAAAATGCGAAATATTCTGTAAAAATGCATACCATTGTACTGGATGATTGTAAAATTTGCCACAGTGTTTACGTGTAGCTACAAGAGTACCATACAAATATGGTGGTAGCATTTTTTGTCTAAAACGCTAATATTAAAACATGGTACTTTTTAGTAAGTGGGTGTAGACTTGTTTATCAGATTCATTCGTATTAAAGTTGGTTCATAAGTATTAAAGTTGGTTCACACTACCCCAACACCAACAAACACCACCGCCAACGTTTTTAAGTTGTCTGTTGGTCTTAGCTTAGTGAGGAACTTAAAAAATCAGCTTTTAAGTTAAATCAAATTGTCTTTACAAGGCTCTTGAAATTAAATTACACAGTACTAAGTAACTTAAAATATAGCATTTTTCTATAAGCTATATGCAACTAGATTGATTTTAATATAGTTTAAATTCATGTTACTTGTAAAGCCAATTTGATTAAACTTAAGATTTTAATGCAGCTTTTGGACTAAAGTTTTTTCTAAACTGCCCTACAAATGGCAACAAACACCAAACCGAGTTTGGTTGGATCGTTGTGTTAATTCTGTTGATGTTTGTTGTGCCAGTGTTTCCAAGATTCCAAATTCCAAGTTTATTTTGAGTCTAAAAACACCAGTTTAGTTTTTTATTAGGATATTAGGATAGGGTGAACCAGCCCTCCTACAGAAAGTGACTGCATTTCCACGTTGGGAAAACATACTGTGTTTCAAATGGTCAGTCTGTATGAACAACAATAGAGTTTCGAGATCGGTGTCAGATGATCTGTGCCGAAGTCTTTATGCGAATGTGTATTTTTACGTTTATGAAACGGCAGAATTTCCTTCATTTGAATGAAGGATTCTGCTTGGGTTTGTGATGTAAGCATTAGCTTGAAATGTATTACACTATATGTACCTCTCCTTACTTCTGGACGCTTGTGACCTGCACAACAAACCAAACTGTACCGAGTTGTATGTATGAATTACTTCCCTTGCATTTTTGTTTAGTCATTGTTTCTCGGTGTTTGTCTGTGGCGCTGTGTCTTATTCACGTCTATACGATCGCATCTAATCATCGCTGTAACAAGTGATGCCACTTGTTTTACTATGAGCAGAAATCAATAAGCCAGTAGTAATTCCAATAACTTGTTTAAAATGTTGTGGCTTTTTAACTGCCTCCATTAAGGTACGTCAGTTCCAATGTGTGTGTGCATGGATGCAGTTATTGTCATCCATTTATAATGAGGCCGCCTCTGCTTCTTAGAGTTGCTGTTTGGAGAGCAAAATCCTAAAATGCAACCAGGCGGATCCTCCTATAGGATGGAAGGAAACTGCTGTTGTATTCCTGTTTAAAGGCTTTAGTTTTTCTCTAAAGGTAAAAAATTAAACCGGCATAAACCAACAAGAACTACTAGGCTGCTTCAGGTTGGGTTGTGCTGGTTTACTTTACTGCTAACTAGTCATCCATGTAGCTAGTTGTTTTGTGCAGAAATATCGTTGAAATAAGTCCAACTCAAGCATCTAATCTGTTTGTCTCTCCGTCTTGCCTTGGGTCAGTATCTTGCTATATGATGTGATCGATAAAATTATGTAAAATAACACATGGCAAAAGATCTGGGGCGTCTCTCTTTGTATATCAATCTCTCTCTTTCTGTTTATTACTTTATCTCACACTCGTTCTCTCTTCCCCCTCTTCTTTCCAGCTTCACTTTCTCTCCCATGAAAGGCAATTGCTTCCCGTCATGCCTGTATATGGTTCGGGCAGAGAGCTGTGCTGTTGTATGACAGGAGTGTATGTGTGTCTGTGAGACTTACCAGGAAATATGTGGCGCTTACAGCCGCCACGTTGTTCGCCTTGACAGGTTCAGGTCTGTTTTGTTTAATCGAACAGCAACGGCTCTCACCAGCTTGTGTCTGTGTGTGAACGCACATGAATGTGTCTTTGTCATGCGGTGGGTCTTTGAAATCGTTCTGCCGTCTATGGATGTTAAAGTTTTTCACATGTAGACATAGAATGTGTTGAATTCAGGAGACTGAGTCAGCATGTAGGAAGGCAGCCTGTTTGAATACTCTCACACTAGGGCTTTTAAATGAGCGGTTCACCCTCAAATTGAAATTCTGTTCGTACACTATCATGTCTGAGTGAATGAAAGTGACCTTGGCTGTTAAAATGTTTTTATATGCATGATGTTGACTCAGTGAGAACAACTTGGGTAGATCTGGTTTGATGTTTTTTACGATCTCTGGTCCTTATCCGCTTTCATCATATGGAAGTGAGCAATGTCTCACAAATTTAATGCAGCAATGTTAGATTGATCAAACATCCATGTCAACGTTTATTTTCCCTTATGTCATGCCATATGAGTTATAGTAGAATAAATAGGTTTGTGTGTCTATGTTTGAACAGATAGAGCTTGTTAATCGACGTCATGCAGCGTTGAATGTCGCGCCATCTTGGGAGGATCGCTGCTTGTGTGTTCAATGCATTGTTTTGTTTTTCTTGTTTGATTAGGAAATATAACTGCGGTATGTCGGTCTTGCTGCGTTAAAAACTGCAATAGCATTACGCAGAGTCGGTCAGGAAAAGCCCATGGTTCTTTCACTTTCGATTTCACCATATATCAAACAAAACAAGTAACGGATAGTATCAAAACCATAATGGCAGTGGAGTATGACCCTCCCAAGATGGCGGCGCCACTGCAACATGCAACATAGGGCGTGACGTCAGCGTCACATTCTCTATAGTACAGTGTAATAGAAATTTCATTTTTGCGTAAACTGTCCCTTTAAGACTTCCTCGCTCCCACCTGATAACCATGTATAGTCTGTGATATTTTGGATGAAAAAGTCCAGGACATTTTATTCTGTAAACACTGTTCATGCCAGGTTTCCCTACATGATTAAATAAAGGCCTGCTGTGTTTAATTCACCTTTTATGGATGCCGGGGAGAGCAGGTACCTGTCGGAGCTGAGTGTCTTTTTGGGTGCCATTATCCTGTATTGTTTTGCAATGGTGGACATGTCACTTGAAATCTCACAGGGAGTCCAGGGGCCGGTTGCATAAACTAGACTAGTCCTACAAAGTTAGTCATCTCATTTCTTTCTTCAAAACGTGTCATAACTTAAGTCTGCTACATAAAATGGTAGATTGGTCTAATTGAAATCTGAAAAATAAGACTGATTTGTCCTAAATAATTGCCAAAAATTATAGTCAGAAAATGTTTGGTATTTGACGGATACATTTTTGGTATTTGACGGATAAATTAAGTTTCTTGCTCCTCCGGTTAGTTTTATTTTAGACATCTTAAATATCTGATAATTCGTGCTTTCTTTATTTTTTTCCACAACAGCAAACAACGCATCCTACTACTGATCACAAATCGCGCTTTTGTAGTAACGTTTTGTGTGCACTTGTCAATGAAGATTGCTAAAATCCACTTTAAAATCCACAATTTTCTGTAGATAACGCAGGCGCAGATTCTGTCTCTATTATACTGTATTATTTTTGCTCCACCAAACAGTTTTTTACTTACTCCTACCTCTGACTAGGCCTAAGATTTAGTCTCTGACGTTGGCTACGCCTTGGTGATGCAACCAGTAAAAATTCTACGCTGGACTTAAGGCGCATTTTACGTCCAGACTACTGTAGTTTACGTCCAGCTGGTGCAACCGCCGCAGTGAGACAAGTTGTTAAGACACAGGCTAAGTTTATGCTACTTGCCCCTGGTTAGGCTTCGTTGCCTTGACCGGATGTTTGCAATGTCTCAATATCCTGAAATTTTTGTTAATGCTGTTATAAATTTCTAGTTGGTCAACACAAAATTAACAAACAAATCCTTTCAATCACAGGCGCCATGTTAAATGTTGGGTACCTGGTAACAGGACTGTTTTGGTCCCCAACCTAAAATGATATATAGAGATCTGAATACTGTACATGATGCAAACGAAACTGTACGAATAATCTCAACCTCACTGTTATGTGAAGAGCACGCTTCAACTTCATACCGACAACATCTATTCAAGAAAATGTGTGACTTAACTTATGTGCAGCTTAACTCTTACGTCAATGGAAAATTTATGAATGGATAAAAATAGTTTTTTAGATGACACATGGCAACACATACTGTACAGCGTGTGGAACACTCCTCCATTAAGCCTCCAAAATGAAACTATAAGGAATAAAATTACAATGTGTCTTTATGTTTTGGTGACAGATGCTGTATCACAGAGAGAGTCGGAAACTGACTCATGGTGACTCACGATTGTTTGTCACCAATATGTAAAACTTTAAACAGCTAAATAATCCCATACATATTGCTATGATGAAATGAAGCTAAATATAGTTGGTTGGCAGTAAAAACGTACGGCCGGTCAATTTACCTGCCATAACAGGTGTTTCAAAAAGTTTTGGGCCCTGTTTGTCCCCTCACTTTCTCTCTCTCTCTTTTGAAAACCCGATTTCTTACAATTGTTGTCAAGCCTCGTAAGGCAGCCGCTTAAAACCATGTGACCCTTGGTTTAATCATAGCAGCACAGTGACATTTTCCTTTTGGTTTTGTCAGCGAAACACAGGCTCCGGCGGAGTGTGACGGTGCACTAGAAAGCTCAATATTGCATTCTACATTTTTTTACGTTTCCTTATTTGTCCGCATCTCATCTGTTGCCTTTGGACACAAACAACGCTGCCATTTGAGCAGCCAATTAAATGGCGCTGACATTCAGGGAATGCGGGCGGAGTGACATTAAGATTAATTTCTTATAAAAGCCAGTGACATTACAACGCTGAACGCTCGCTAAGAACGCACGCCCACCTCCACCCGCTGTCTATCTCCGGGCCACTGCACGCCCGATCTGGAGTTTGTCTGGTGATTCTTTAGGATGATGTTCTCGTAAATGCTACTCAAGAATATTTTTGAGTGACAAAGTTAGATTGATCCAACAGTTCTGTCAACATTAAGTTATTTATAGAGCTATAAATTATAATAAATAAAGTTGAAATATTGGCTTTGTGTATTTATTAGCTATGAGCTATATATTTTCCTTAGTGTAGCACATTTTTGTTCTCTGAAGCATGTTTTGTGAATCTGCAGTGGCTGATAGTTTGATACGTTTGTTATGACAAGAAGATCGCGCTGCCCTTCACGCTTATGCCTTTAACTGGCAGGTTACAAGTATCTCACCATTATCTGGACCAGAAAAGACACTGGGGCTTGAAGGTCATATCATTCTGTTGTTGTCTACCCAGGGGTGTGTGTGGCCGAGGGTTATGGGTGGTGAAGGGTGTTCACGTGTATAAACATGCTTGTATGCGTGTGTTTGCTCAAGGGAAACCTCGGCCGCTCATTAAAGCATGCCTGCCGCGTCTCCCTCGTTCTCACTGGGGGGATTCTGGGTAATCTCAGCGTGATTGTGAGCATCAACCGAGGAGACATGTTTCTCCAGCCACATTCACAAAGTCAGCTGCATCACGCTGGGCGAGAGAGAGCGAGCGACTGAATGGAGCGCAAGCATGTTTACTAATGAGACGGGTTGTAAGCGAGGACCCGAGAACGACAGAAATAGACCCAAAAGAGAGGCAGCTAATGAAAAAGTGAGATAACGACGCGGGAGAAAATTGATCCTCTTGTAACGTATAGCCTCTCCTCTCATGCCCCCATTAGCAGCCACCTCTCTACGCGAGGAGACTCGTGACGTGATGTAAAGGGCTCTCCGTGCCCGGCATGATAGAAACAAATAGAAGAGCAACGGTTGGACTGCTGAGGAGATCACGCCTGGCTAAACCACAGAGAATATGGGTGATGTAAATTGTGCCCTGGGGCCTGTGCGATTAATACAGGGCCAGGAGAACAGATAGACCGGCACGGTGCACCTTATAAGAAAACGGCTAAATTCTGTCATTTACTCAACCCCTTGTCATTTCAAAACTGTATGACTTTCTTTCTTCTGTAGAACACAACATATGTTTTGAAGAATATTGACCCCCATTGACTTCCATTGTACGGACACAAAACTACTCTACACATTTAGGAAAACACTGGCATATATCTTGCAACCAGGCACCCGCCAGTAGTGTTGTCAATGGCCTACTTTGGATCACACACTGACCTAAAGTAGACTTGGCCATGCACGCTCAGCCAAAAGTAAAATTACTCAAATGTTATTGTGTGGTGACACAGATACTGCCAGGACCGAAGGAGGGAGGAATATGAGATTGAAGGCTTGTTTGGCAGGATTTCAAGGCATACAGCTAAATGAGGAAAAACGGAGTAAATCAGATTACCCTTAGAGTGCGCAGTTCTGTCGCGGTGTTGTGAAAGTAGACACATCTCTACTAGGTCCAAGGGTCTCCATAGGGATTCCATAATGTAGCATCCATCATCATTTCTTGCATTACGATATATGGTAGACTACAGATTTACATTTTCTAAAGAAAATGGATGCGGTGCTTGCCCATGCAAAACTAATGGGCTTGTTTGTACTGGGTGGTTGTCAGGTTGTTGCTTTGCAGTTTTAAGATGCTCTGATACATGGTTACTATAGGTTGTTCAAGGTGGTTGCTAAGGCATTGCTAAAAGGCTTAATCGGTGTTCTGTGTTGTTGGCAGGTGATTGTATGTAGCCACAAGGTAAAATTGAGTCAATTTCATATTTTCTAATATTCACATCCCTCCTGAGGATTAGAGAGTTGTAAAGTATAAACAGTACTAATAGTAACCTTGCCTTAGCAGGGATGACGCTGAAAAAAAAAACATGAATATGAGCTTTTTTGCCACATTCAAGATCTGAAAACATAGCTTTTTTGTTATTTTGACCATTTTGTTTATTTCAGTTTTCTGCAAATAAATGCAAATGTTAAGAAATGAAGAAATGTCGTCACAGAATGAAACAAAAATGAAGGTTTTAATTAAACATGTACCTACGAATAGTAAATTCAGAATGAAAATAATTGTGACCCTGGACCACAAAACCAGTCATAAGGGTTGAGATTTGATTTACACATCATCTGAAAGCTAATACCAACCGTAGATACCAAACTTGAGTGGGTTGTTCCCAAAGAGCGGGCAGCACCAAGCGAAGTTTGTAGGTGTGTCCCCGGCCATTTTTGTTCACGATTGTGCTGCATCCATTCGGGAAAATAAAGTTTTGATATATTTATGGTTGGAAATTTACAAAATATCTTCATGTGACATGATCTTTACCTAATATTTCAATGATGTTTGGCTTAAACGAAAAATCGATAATTTTGACTCATACAGTGTGTTGTAGGCAATTGCTACACATACACTCGTGCTACTTATGATTGGTTTTGTGGTCCAAGGTCACAGTTTTGGAGTGGTCTCTTAACTTCTTCTGTGACTGTACACTGTAAAAAAAATTACAGAATAATAATGTTATGCCAGTCTTTTACAACATTCCTGTTAAATATATGTAAACATGTAAAACAAAGGTAAAACAAAAGTAAAGACGCAATACGGAAAATTCCTTCATATTTACACAGTATATACAGTAGTTCCCTATTTGAACATGAACATCTGTGTTGCTGATGTGATAAAAGTATGAAAGACAGCGAGAGTCTCCAGAGTTCAGTTATCTGAATGTAGCTTGACCAGGCCTGCATCTCTCTTTTCTCCCGACCGACTTATTTGGTCATAAATGAGTAAATATCCTTTGAGACTGATGTGTATGATTCTGCCTCCCTGTGAGGGCCGAATAAAGTGGCCTCACAAGTGAATTCAGAGCTAAATGGAACGCAGGATGAAAACTAAATGCACAGGATTGTAAAATATGCAGTTGTGTTACAGATGCTTTGTGTGTAGTTTTGTTGTATTGTGTTGTTGTATTCGTCAACATTCACAATTGTTTGAATGTCGTAGAGTTTTAAGCTGCAAATATAATGCAATGCTTGATTTCATGTACGCTTAACCTAAATGCATTCGCAAATGCGGTCATTCTTAAACGTATCACCGGTGTCATACGGACATTGCTGCACACTTAAACAATTTACATTGATCCATTATGTAAGCAAACAACAGAGGCGTTCAAAAGTGTCCAGATTAAATCATAATAAGATCTGTTTGCATAGGCAATTACATTCTCCAGTTTGTTTCCTTATTCCTCATTTCCTAACACTGGACAAAATCTTTACTCAGGCATATCAAGCAGAAACAACCTCTATTGGACTTTGTATTACACAGCATGCAGTACGTCCATGCTGATATCATATAGATGATGGAATTACAGGGAAGATCTCCGAGCATGCAAACATTATTGAATCTTACTGTCATCGCCATTTCAATACGCTCCAAATCAAATTTCCTCCCTCGAAACAGACATCTCCTCTCCCAAGCACACCAGGTCATTGTTGTTTATTTGATATTGCTGGAAAATGGTGGAAAGGGAGACATTGCTTCACAGAATTGCTAGATCGTCCTGCGAGGTGCGGAGCGTCTCTGGTGGGAGCTTGTTTTTTAACCTCTGCTGGATTCGGGAAGCCAAAGGCCTGTCATTAATCTCAGGACAGAAGCACTTGTGTCAGCAGAATCAAGGTCTTAGCTGAGGAGGGAAGGCAACTGTGTCCAAATATGCCATGTTTTGGTTCGTTTTTTAACCAGAAAGTCAATGGTCACCACGTTAGCTTTCAACGTTAAGTCACCGTACATTATTTCTTTCATATTGTAGCAAAAATTCATTACCCTTGGGCGGATGCATGAAATGCAAGGCATTTAACTTGTCTAGTCCTAAATAAGATTCTTCATTCTGTTGCCAAAAAATAAACCTCGTTTGTGTAGGGCTCCAGGGCAATGCTTTGTCGTGGCTAAGAGGCGGCCTGCTCTTATTACCGTTACACACACTCTCTCTCTTTTACTTTGCTGTTTCACTTAATGTCTTCTATTGCTTCTTAAGTCCAGGGAGCCGTATTTAAATCAGGGGATTGAAGGTATGATTTATAACACGCGAAATATGAAACAACACAAGCAGAAATAAATGAAGGGGAAGTGGAAGGATGACATAAATCAGAGAAGGAAAACATTGAGTTTGATAGGAGGAAATAATTATGTTTTCCTTTATCTCCCAAAAGCCAACATTAGGAATGCACGGCAAATGCAATCATCTGTAAATGTATTCTTTTTCATTTCTGCCGCGCGCAGCCTCCGCCCCGCACGGGCCGCGTTCATTAATAATCAAGAGCTTCATTTGGTGGGAGATGGAGTGAGATGTTAGCTTTGTTCTCTGATGCTCTGTGTTGTCGTGGGGGACCAGGCAGAATATCTTGTTGACTTCTTGCCTATTGAAATGGGAAGTTGGGGAAAGGAGCTTATATCTTTTTAATAGCTGATCGAAGAGTTTGAGGTTACATCACGGCTAAAGTTTGGTTTGCAGCTTGCTTCAAACATCGAGGTCACGGATTCGATTTTCATGGCATGCATGTACCTGTGCTCATAAAATGTATAGCTTGAATGCACTGTAAGTCATTTTGGATGAAAGCATCTGCCCAATGAATGAATGTCAAGGGGGGTCAAGGTTTGACTGGTTAGCATTGGCAATAGGCCCTGATGGTACTGATAGTAGATGTCATAACCTCACCATAAACAGCCACGGAAACATTAAAAGAGTGTTCCTGTAGCTCGACTGGTAGAGCTCTACCCAAAAGAGTTTAATGCCAGGGAACAAATACTGATATTATGTTTGATGCCTTTGGATACTTTGAATGATACTTTGGAGCGTCTGCCAAATGCATAAACTTCAATCTGTAATATAGACCTATATAAATCGAGGGCAGAATGAAGAAGGTGCATCAGCAGACTTTAGTCTTATTAAGTTAATTTGGAGACTAATTGGCCAACTCTCGTATTGTGGGAACGAGTCTCTCGTAAAACAGTTTCTCCCAGCAGGTAGAATATTAGGAGGGCTTCCTCACGCTTGGCATGATGGGAACCACATGCGCGCCTCTCCTACTTCTGGAAAACTCTTTCTCTCTCTGCTCAGCTGTTGTAATGAGTCATTAGCTTCAGTGATTCGCTGTTTGGCTCGGTGGCATGAAGAACTCTGATCTTTATTGGATCAAGAGCCCATGGAAGTGAATCGCTGATCTCGCTCGGGGGGCCTGTGGATTGTGGCACTGCTCTTTGTTTGGCACACGGCGTACCACATGATAGAGAAACGCCCGGGGTCTTATTTAGAAGCTAAAGTGATTAACCCTCCATTTACGGGGCATGTTTTGTGCACACGTCAATGAGTAAACCAAATTCTGGTGGGTGTGACAGAGAGTCATTTTATTTGTAATTAATAAGGACGGGGTTGAGATTACAGGGCATTATGGTGCAGAACTGAAAGGGGAAGGGATGATCTCGTGCCTGGGTTTAGATTCTCCCGTTGGCTCGGCTGACCATCTGAAAATCCCAACCTGATATCATGGGAATTCGTGAATATTTTACAATATGGCTAATTTGTACGATGTGAATCATACAAAAAACGCATGATTATTAGAAAAAAGCGATACCGAAGCCCCTCCCTTAACCCCACCCCAAACCGTACGTCACGGGCGCAAAAGCAAATCACACTAAAACGTACAAATAAGATCGTACAAATTCATGCACATACAACACCTCTTGAAATAATTACGAATTCCTCTCCGATTGCGTTGCCAAATCCATAGAAAACCAGTAAACAAACCATTTTGAACAGGCTTTGACTGGTTTTAGCTATTTTAGTTTTTTTCCTCTTGTGCTTATTTGCCAAGACCTTGCATTTTGCAATCAAAAATTTCAACACGAACTCAAAACCCTTCAGATTCGTCAGATATCTTCAGATAGTCTGAATTGTGCAAAACATTTTTTTTGCATGGGTCTATAATCATATTGCTTGTCAACAATACAGCGTTCCTCTGGGTAAACGCAAAAGTCTGCAAAACTGAGGTATGCAGATTTATACTTAGCCCAGCATATTTAATCTTGCAATCCATTTTAATTAAAACATGAATCGATGTTTTATTGAACCCAGTTTTGTGAGCTTTAGGTACAGTAGATGACTGTTGCATCTCTGTGCCTTCTGCGCCTGCATTGTGACATTGCTGCAATGTCATGGGAATGTGCCTTGCTGGCTGGTGCGCCTGTTATGTTGCCTCTCCGACCAGCTGTGTAAGTAAATGAGGAAAAAAGGGTCCTGGATCCAAAGCAGGGAGAAAAAACACACCAGTGCCTCCCCAGAGGGGCAGTCGGCTGTGGAACGAAACAGCAAACAAGACTTGCATCCACCCACACCCACACCCAGCCCCAGATCTGCTGTTCTGTGTGCGCAGGGCTCCGGCAAAACGCCAGACTCCACACAGGGACACGTGGCAGCCGCTGCTCGGCCCTCCGCTGGCCAACGGACTGGAAAAACAAGACCTCACTCTTATTTGTTTTCTTCTGTCCTTCAGGGAATGTAAAGACCAGATGAAAACAGGCCAAGTTGCTCCATCCACTGCAGAACGTCTGTTAGTCGAACTCTGTGCCACAAGGCTAGAAAACGTGTCCCGTGGGGCGACGCTCTGTTTTCCGACAAGAAAAGAAACCGGTGTGACGCTGTAACAATTCCCCTCACAACAAGACTGGGCTTTTGTGAGGAATAATGGTTCTGTTGAATTTCATTTTAGGTTTAGGCCCAGCCGTTCTAGATAAAAAAACACTTTCAAAAATCACAGTCCTTATTTTCTTTGGAAGTCTCACATCACTTTGTTTCCACCCCTTGGCCTACATTTCCCTTTCATGTCAATGAATTAAAAAAACACCAATGATGCATTGTGACAGGAAAGTCTGAAGCCCCTTTTTTCAGTGCAAGAAGTGCACAACTACACGGTGCCCTGTAAAAATATCTATATTTTTGTTTTGATCTTAAGATGAATTGACATGAAAAGTAAAATACAGTAATACTTGATTTAGGAGGTATTTCCCGAGAATGTAAGATGGTATTTTATCAGGATGTTACAAGAGTAAAATGTTTTTTAAAAATACATTGTTAATTAAGTTTATTATTTACCCCACTGGCAAATAATTGTTCTTAAATAAGAATAAAAAAATCTGTAATAGGGTAGGAAATAAAATTCATTTAAGACATTCTGTACACTTAAGATATAAAGAAAGCGTGTCTTTTTATCTCACACTATTTTATCTCTTAAAGTGATAGTTCACCCAAAAAAGTGAACATTCCGTCATCATTTACTCACGCTCCATTATGACTCCTTCTGCAGAACACAAAAGAAGATATTTTGAAGAAAGTTGGTAACCCAAGTAACAGTGGTACCCATTCACTTCTATGGTATGAACACAAAAGCAATGTAAGTCAATACCACCGTTGTTCGGTTACCAACATTCTTCAAAATATCTTCTATTGTGTTCTGCAGAAGAAAGACTCACAAGAGGATGAGTAAATGATGACAGGATTTTCATTTTTGGGTGAACTAAGTATTTCTCTCTTCTTTTAGATACAGTATTTTTGCTGACAAAACACACAAAAAAATACAAAGCATCCGCCAAGTTAAAGCTTTAGAAGAGCTTTTCCTGTGTCCCGGCCATTTTTCAAGTTTTATTTCAGTCTTTATCGTCTGTCCGGATTGACATGGGAGGTCAAGAGGGCCAATCAGAGAAGGAGAGCGCGTGAGAGCGACCGAGGCTTTCTGGTTCATTGAGGAATCAGAGAGGCAGAGACATCACTCAGAAAGCAGCAGTTTGCTCAGATCACTGGAATCTCTCGGTCTGGCCTTTTAATCAGCCTTCAGGGAGTGAAATATGAGGCTGACACACCCGCCTCTTCAGCACCTCCTTCATCTGCTTTCAATCTTCTCTCCTTTCCTCCTCCGGATGTGGCCGCCTGGGCATTCTTATCAGGGCTCGGGGAGCCGTGTGCAGTCCGGTGGGACGGATGAGCGTGCACGGGTCAGTGAGTGGAAGACAGACGGAAAGACTTTAAAGAACGAGTGTAAAATCTAAATTTCAAAGAGCTGATATTTATTGGCAAAACTGTTGCATATTGAATTTGAGGGACAAATACAGTTTTTGAGTTACTTTCTAAACGCCTTTTTAAATAAATAAAAATATTGTTTTCATGAATTGTTTAAGGAAAATCGGATAAAAAACTCTCGTGAGAAAAATGAGGATTTTTCAATTCACTCTTTTTATGTTCTGCATGATGGAGCTTGAGGGGAAGCCGTCAAATCTATAGGATGGAAAAGTTAAACATTTTGCGGTTGAGAGGACAGATGGCAACTTGCTCTATTAATGATCATCTCTGCTTTAACGGGACCTTCCTATAAGCCCCTGCTTTGCTTCGGCAGGACAGGTGGCAGTTTGTCACTGTCACACCCCCTTCGCATCAAAGACCTGCTCATATTTGTAACACATGAAGCCCTGACACCGTCTCAACTCCAGGGGTTCAGCTGATGCTAGTGAAACTCTCTGAGTGAACGTGCCTCATCAATCTCCTCCCAACGCTGCTTCCCTGGCCGTGAATGTGCTTCTCGTTGTCACGTCAAAATGATCCACACATGACTGGAGCGAATCAAAGGAGGGTTTCAATATTTCACAGTTGCGGTGGGACGATTGATTGGCCTTCCGTCTTTTGCTAATTTGGTTACTCATCAGTAGGACGAGCGCCCTGGGAACTGCCCTGTCATGTCGCTTGCGTCTCGTTCTGCGGTTCTGTCAAAGCCCAGCGCTCCAGTCCGGAGACTGTCCGGCACAGACTGAAATGAGCACTCTAGGAGACCCCGGAGAGCAGTTTGGGATTGTTTATTCAGTGTTGTTGGAAAGTTTCTGGAAAGCTTTAGTTTGTCTCATACTCAAGTCACACTTACAGGCACTGATGCTTGTATTTGGTAAGGGCCAAAACTGTTGCGCAACGTTATGTCACACAGTCAGCCTCGAGACTTGGACTACATCACTTCGCAAGATGTAAACACTGGTCAAGATGCATGTTCAATTTGTTACATTTTACATATATATTTCAATTTTACAGAGATTTTTTTAATATTTTGATTTGGTTATAAATGTTCTGTTGGTTGTATTCTCTTCAAACATTCGTGTAGTGTTAAAAACACTAAAACAGGAAGTTCTTCTGGACCAGCGTTGTTTACGGTTTCCGCAGCGGTCTATATTATGAGTTTTTAAATATATATTAAAATATTACCGTCATTTCGAATGGGCAACGTAATCTCTCAGGAGTTTGAACTATTTTATGAGGTGGCTAATAATCTTATTTGCACGTTTTTTACTGTTTGCTTTCTCGCCAGTGATGGTAGGTTCAGTGGTGGGGGATTTCTAACAATCGTTTTTTTGTACAATTCACATAGAACGTATTCACACAATCAGCCACCTTGTAGAAAGGTTACGTATACCCATAAACTCAGGTTGAAATGGGACAGAGCCATTGAGAGAGAGAGTCGCGTCAGCTCCGTAGACGCCAATGGCCAACAGTTTTTTCACAGCAATGGCGGTTCATGGAGCCTCTCAATAGTTCCCGGAAATTACGACTAACGCATGACACTAAACAGACCAACTGAGGTAAACTTTTAACCCGTTTAAAAACGTAAGTCGTTTAATGAATACAAATGAATGAAATAAAGAATCAAAAGAAAGATCATAACTTCCTGGAACTATTTGAAGGCTCCATCACGTGACTGGCTTGTAACTTCTGTTGTCGCAACTTTCTCTCTCAAAGGCTTGGGGTCTGCTCTAGTGAAGGAAGTCCCGCCTACTAGTTAAAGAGCCAATCGTCAAAGGAAAAAACTGTCCAAACTGTGAGCATGAAGCGACTTCTAAAAAAGGGATTTCTGGTGCAATTTAAGCTTGCGATTTTTGTGCAATTAACAGTTGATGTCAGGTTTCATTTTGGTTGGAAATATGTTGTTTAATTGTGATTTTAGACCCCAATAAAAATGATTAAAAATGTATCCACAATATTTCATCGTATTGGTCTGGAAAGGCATAGTAAAAAAACTCATTCATCATTAAAGTATTTTAATAGATTTCTTTTATGCATCTCTGGGCATTAACATACACATTTTGGAGTATTGATACAAACACAATGAAAAAATCACGGACAAACACAAAAAGTCCTGAAAGAAAATATTGCGAAATTAACCAAATGACACAGTTTATATGAAAGTTTAATGACCACATATAGTAAATAACACATTACAGTGATCAAGATATCCACATTGTTGCTTCATTTTACAATGTCAGCAAATCATTGTCAATATACAGTATTATCAATATTCGGTTGTTATCCAGGCCGGTCCATTTACAGTCAATTAGCTTTTACGAACAACCATTCTTCGCATTTACTTGTCTTTTTATGTCGCACTTTATAAGCCATAAAAACCAAGCCAGAGGTGCATTTTTCAACCCTCCAGCGTATTGAATTACTCGTAATACCAGGCAGGAGTATGCGGCACGGGTCAGATAGTATTTCACGTTTACTCTGGCCAACTGCAGTTATGGGGCATCCATCAACCAATGACTGTGAGACGCAGATACATTCCACAATTTCATTTCATACACCAAGTCAGCTGGATTTCCCATAATGGGTAAAAAAAAATTGCAGATTGCAGCAAAATGGGCTCGACTGCACAAAAGCTTATTAAGTATTGATCCGGGGAGGTCGCAGTTGAAATTCAGCTCAGGATCAGAGCCCACCAGCCAGAAATGGAGATGAGACAGCATCGATAAACAAAAGGGAGGTGGCCTTTTTTTATTTGTGTCTGAGTGCAGGTGGAACAGAGCCAGGCTTTAAACATCAGGTAGCAGACAGAACAGTCTGTGTCAGTGGTTTGACTGGGGGTTTGTGCTGGGTAATGAATCCATTTTCAGACGGTTTCTGCTGAAGTCAGGAAGAAAGTTGAGAGACGTTTAGGGATATTTTCTCTTGCGCATACCGCTCTCACTTTTTTGATAACAAAACTTTCTCATTGTGGTGTAGCCAGGTTTGAACTTTTTTATTTCTTCAGGGACTTATTTTCATTCTTAGTTACTGCATTTAAAGATCAGCTTTGTCTCAAAGGTTTCTCATTGAATTCTTTAGGGGATTTAAAGGTAGACACAAATAAGACAAGGAGTGGACAAGTGAATAATAAAGTGGACAAGGAGACCATAGTTGAAATGTTTGAGTTCATGGTTAAATATCTGCTATTTTCAGCAATGTTTGAGACATTTGAGTACATAACTAGGGATTTTTAAGGTCCTTTTTTGGTTTATGGAGGGTCCAACAACAAGTTTATGTACAATGAAGGTGTAAAACCGTATTATTTCGTTACAATAGGCAGTTTATCTTACATTACTTCTTGACTGACTCTCAAATGATTCATTCCATGATTCATCTGTCTAATCCTCTCCTTTCCGCTAGCCTATGTCTGATGTGATTGGTCAGATGGTGTAGTCTGCTGTGATTGGTCTACCGCGAATGAGGCTCACGAGCTACAGTGTTTGGGAGAGAAGAGTGAAGTTTTCGAGGGCAGTCCTAGCAAATCGTAGTTGGGACTATATGTAGTGACGTACATCCGCGGCGGTTCGCGAATCAGACTAGGGACGATTCGTTTGCGTGATTCGGAGTCGACTCGACTCTCTTTTTTCCAAGCCAATAACTTTGTTATTCATTCCCCTTCGGATTACAACTTGGCAGACTGCTTACTCTCAAACACGCCAACATAACACACTGCATGAAATGTCATTTTCATAACCTTATGTTATGTACTCTTTAAGGGTTGGATGAAACGTTTGAGAGATTGCTTGAGTCTTTTCCTAAGCATAAACAGAAGTATTAGACTTGAATTGGTAGTTGAAAGTGTATGACCCATCAGGAGATATTTGGAAGAATGTCTACGACACTTTCATCTTGCTTTCTACGAAAGAAGGAAAGTCACAACAGTCAGTTATTACTGAAGTTTCATTTTGTAAGACATTTAAAGGGATAGTTTGTCCAAAAATGAATATTCTGTCATGAATTACTCTTAAATTGTCCAAAACCTGTATATATTTCTTTGTTCTGTAAAACACAAGAAATATATTTGGATGAACGTTAGCAACTGACATTTCAGGGGCACCGGTGACTACGATAGTAGTACAAATATTGTATTTTTTTGTTCTTTTGAAAACAAAAGAAGAAATTTGACGAAATTTGGAAAATAAAACGTTCTGGGGCACCTGTGACTACCATTTTTGACTTCCCCAAAAATCTCAGTTGCTAACATTCTTCTAAAAAATGTATTTGTGTCCAACAGATCAAAGAAATGTACAAGGTTTGCAACTACTTGAGGGTAACTAAATGTTGACAGAATTTTCATTTTTGGGTGGAGTATTCCTTTAAGTTGGTTTCCATTAGCTCTATTTTTAAGTTCATTACTCACTGCTTATGGTTAGGCTTGCATTGCATACAGTATTTGCAATGTGTGTGTAGTTTTACTTTTTAGGTTTTCTCAGACAAAAATATTTATTTGATAAATATATTTACTGTATATATTGGCCTGTCACGGATGTACGGTTATGCAGAAGAGAGAATCTCTGTCTCTTTCCTTCACTCACTGTCCTCCTGTGAGCCCAGAGCATCTGTTTACTTGACCTGGTCAGAAAACAGCCTATAGGGACATGTGTGCATGTGCGTGCGTTTGTGTGAGTGTGTGTGTGTGTGTGTGTGTGAGAGAGAGAGAGAGAGAGAGAGAGAGACCAAACGTAAGGAATGGTAGCAGTGCTTTCCTTCATCAAGCAAGCTCTCACCAATGGATATTTCATTTTCATTTTAACAGAATGAAACGTCTGCCAGGAAAAACAACAGACTGTCATTCTCATTTTTACTGAAAACAAAGGTGTCAAGATATCCCGCATAAATGGCCTATATGTCAAAGGGAGATGAAAGGAATAGGTTGCTTCTATTTATATTTCAATGTACACAGATGAGATTTTTTTCTGTCGGTTATGCTTTGTATTCTTCAGATATTCCAGCACACATTTACTCACTTTAGCTGTAATGGTATACTATAGACATGTATGTACTTTTTGCATTGGATTATAATCTTACAAATCTTGCCATGAACATGCCTACACCATATTTTTTGTAAATCTGAATGAAATATAGTTAGAAAATAAAACCTGTTTTTATGACCATTAACAGTTAAAAATGGATAACAAGTCAATTTGTCAGCATGTCAGTATTGGCATTAATTTCAGAATCCAAAACAAAGCTTCTAAACAAAGTTTCTTTCTACAACATACGGTATAACTTAAATATTAAGGTGATTTATTACATATTTCAGAGAGTATGCCTATTTGAGGAAGTAGGGCTGGATAGGTACATTTCAGGCCCATTTTACTGTTTCTATTAAGTAAATATGGTTTATTATCAAATTCATTCTTGCTTGTAGACTTTGTGTTTTTATACCACACAACCGGACACACTAGATGCGATATGTTAAAGCTGAAATTACAACTTCGGTAACACTTTACAATAAGGTGCTATTAGTTAACATTAGTAAATGCATTAGCGAACATTAGCCAACAATGAACAATTTCGTTGATGAACAATGACAACATTTGTTTTTATTAATGTATTAGTAAATGCTGAAATTAACATGAATTAATATTAATAAATTGTTAGTTACATTTATACATTACATTTTGTTCATAGCTTTATGAACAAAATAAAGCTACAAAATTCCCTTTTTTTCATTTAGTTCATAGCTAATGCCTAAACTAATTGTAAACAAATAGCACCTTATTGTAAAGTGTTACAACAACTTCTAGCTCAACTGCAGTTGAGTTTGGGAAACAGCTACCACGTTCCCTCAAACCAAAAAGTGCAGGACATGTTTGAAGAACCTTCTGCGATTCTGTTTGGTGTTGCCAGTGGTTCAGTAATGTTATAAAATAGTCTTGATCAGTCATTATATGACTTTGCCAGCCTAAAGGCACGTACGATTAGTCTCTGTGTGTCACAGAATACTTAAAGATTCATAGGCATAATTCAAATGTAAATGCCGAACATCCATTTCAAAACGTTCAATCGGCTTTGAGGAAAACGTCAGAGAAACGACTGCGGGACTGGGTGCGGGCGTAAGGCTCTGCCCCTTTTCCATTTTGTCATGAGCACATCTGTTTTTTAAATAGGCAGACAGAAGGAAGAGACGTAGCAAAGCATGATGGGAAGCGACGGTTTCTGGGACTGTGAGTGCACAAAGCGTTCCCTGTGACGGGAACAACTGTTGAATTTTGACCGCACAGCCAGGTTTTCCATGACCAGAGGGGAATGCTTCACTGCTGTACCTTTGCTTCACTGCTGTACAAACATGGAGTGGTTTCTTAGATACAGAATAGATCCAGATTAAGTCGAGTCTTTAAATATGTGGTCATTTCAGAGAATAAGCATTGTAATGGTTGAATGTGAGTTTGTGTGAGCATTATATGTGTTGTAGTATTGTGTAGCCTAGCTTTTAGTTGTTTTAATGAGAAGCAAGTAAACAGCATTTGCCTTATGAAACAAAAATATATGGGAATGTACTAGAAAATGTAATGCAATATATTAAATAACACATTTTCATATATTGGAACCAAGTGCTTGTATTTTTAAGTATAAGTGGTAATTCTGTATGTATTATTCAATATATTCGAAGATTATAATAAGAATACATTTTTCCGTTTATTTTAAAATTTTAATATTCCCACGGAAAACTAAGAGACCATTTAAAAATGATTTTCTGTTTTTTTATTTACTATTGATAGTGTTTAAGTAAAATGATAATTTTTGTTTCAGGCTTTGAACTGCCAACACTATTTTCCCCAATTTCAAATAAAAATATTGTTTTTATTTACATTTATTTGCAGAAAATGAAAACTGGAGAAACAGGCGATATCAGAAAAGATGCTCTGTATTTATTTAGACCTCAAATACCGCTAAGAAATCAAGTTCATGTTCACTTTTAATCAATACAACAGTAACATAATTATATGTATTTATGAAAAGTTCTTAAAGGAATTATGTGAAAACCTGGATTTTTTTCACAGTTTCCATGTGTCATGCTGTCAGTCTTTCACATATCACATTTCACATTTTCACATATATTGAATAATTGTCTATCCTTTTTTTAACCAAAGCAGCTACAGTAGAGCATTAATTTCAATTTTTTTATATTTAAATATCGTGTTATATATACACCCTGAGTCATGGTGTCTAGAACTGTCTTAGGCAAACCAGGACACTTGGTGATCAACCCACACTCAAAAAAATGATTGTTGGGGGTTGTTTGTTTAACTTATCAATATAGTTTGATCTTACGTATTTGTATGTGTTTCTTGTTCAAACACAATTTAAATGTGTAATACTGACATAAATAGGCGACTCTTTGACATAACTTATTCCATTTGTGTTGGGACAACCTGAATCATTTTCGTTGACTAGCTGAAACAACACAGTGGACTGAGTTCCCAGCATGCATTGCCCTTGTGACTGGATTTAGATGGTTAATATCAAAATTAATTTTATTTTATGTGTGTTTTTGTGCAGGAAGAAAGATAAGGAGTCTTGTTAGTGTTTATTGTTATTTAATGTTGAAATTCATAAGATCTTCTGTTGTCTGTGATTTTCGAGGGGTACCATATAGTGGTGAAGGGTAAAGGTTTTACTTAGGTTGGGGACGAGCACATTTATGCCATTTTTGCATGTATGCAAATTTGTGCTCTGCAAATGGTCAAGCAGTAAACTATCTGGTGCTTACTGCTAGCACCATACATTACATCTTGCTTACATCACTGAGGCATTCAAATTTAATTGGCTAAACACAAATTAATTACATTCAGCTGAAATTGAATAAAATAAATTGATGAACTTAAATATGGTGAATTGTAAAGTAAATCTTAAATTCGAGTAAATCAATTCAATTGTGTGAAAATGGGTGTCATAATAAAATTGAGTTAATCCAACAAAAAAAAGTGCAAGGTCCATTTTTTAAACCCTTAACCATTAGCTTTACAGCCAACTCCCAACCTCTCCTCTCCAGGTCATGAAAAGGATTACGGTACATTATCCCATCAAAGGACCATCTTTAATCTGAAGGAATAGTGTCCGGTCAGGAGGAGTAGTCAGCATATGTGTGTTATGAGTGTGTGTGTAACATAGCAGACATTTCAGCTGGCAAAATATTTTGGAATAAGGGTGTGCCTGCTAGTAGTCTTACGATAACTTGCGATGTGTATGTAAGGCACAGGGAAGATGGACATTAGAAGCTGTACAGATGTTCTCACTGTGAGAAACAAGTTATGAGTCTTAAACATCAGATGGAAAGTCTGTGTAAGTTTATGATTTTTCGCATATGTGCCCCTGAGTTATGGTTTAGTTATTTCCAGCACATGCAAATGTCATCTAACATTCATGCCCCATTTAAATTACCTGATTCATCATTCGTGATTCACAGGATTTTCGTCTCCACCCACAGCAAACTTTTTTATTCACTTCTTGCAACAACATGCACATCTACAGTAGAGTTTTATTGTTGTGAATCCGTTAATTCTCACACCTGTGTGAGAGAGCCTGTAGAGGCATGTGTTCTCATCCGCAACGGAACATTATCATGTGTCAGAGAGAATAAGATGTGTGCTTTATGTCAGCGGCGCCCATGAATTCATTTTCATAAATTTATTGAGTTCGGTTGAGCTGTAAGGCAGAACAAAGGCAAAGCAGCATCACTTTCGCAAAGTGTCGAGTTGAACTGCATGCAGTGGGAAATGTTGGAATGAAGTGTTTGAGGTTCAGTAGCTTTAAAGAGGGCATTTTAGGATTTTTCTCTTCTGATTTGAAAAAAAGAGTTGAGTGTATTTTGTAGACACGCTGTACGATGTTCACAGAGCATCATTCATGAAAACTAAGCTTGATTAAATGATAAAATTCAGAAATGGTGACATTAGAACGGATTATACTCTAGAATCTGTATATACACTACAAACAATTGTCTAATTTGTATTTAGTAACATAATAATGAGTGACTGTGTGACATACAGAGATTAGCAAACCAATAGGCGGTTGTGATTCCCATATAAAAGTCTTAAAGATACAGTAGCTTTTAAAAAATAATAACTATTTTATTCTCAAATGAAGAGATTTCGACTCTCTTCCAACCTGTATGACTTGCTTGTGTAGAACACAAAAGAAGATATACTGAAGAACTTTGGTAACCAAACAACAGCCGTACCCATTCTCTTCTATTGTATGGACACAAATCCAAGGGTGCAGCCATCGTTCGGTTCAAAATCTTCTTTTGTGTTCTGCAGAAGAAAGATACCCAAACAGGTTTCTAATGATAAGACAGTGAGTAAATTATGACAGGATTTTTATTTTGCATAACTATTCCTTTAATAGCGGCATGCGCTGAAGCTGGCATGACTCTCAACATTTGAGCATCTTCCAAAGATCATTTTGCATGCTTCAACGGACGCCAGCAAATCTGACCTTTTTTATAAAGGAGTCAACATGGTAAATGTCAAACATACTGATGTGTTTTCTCCAGATTGTATGTGGATGCATTAGAGATCCGAACACAGTGAGACAATGCCTCCTGTAGCCCTCCGTTAGTTAAAAGCACATATTGATTCTTGTATTAAATTAATCAGGGAATCAAGGAAGTCTGTTATATTGTGTTTTACTTCACGCGCATGCAATTGTCCCCGAGTCCCAGCAGCCTGAGGGCTCGCGGGAGATCACGGATAACAAGACGAGCGGCATTAGGACGAATAAGCCCCACTTGATCTGTTCTTAATGTAAGGCTCTTTTGAGCTCTTGTCTTAGAGGTCGAAGGTTGGCACAGTGCTAATGCAGAGAGACGTATTTCTTTGACAAAGTCAAACATTGTTCACATGGGTTATGGGTGTTGTGTTAAAAGAGATGGGAAATGCCTTATGTGGGTTAAATAGGGATTACTGTGTAGTATTGTGGAATCAAGTTTAGATTAAGACGGTCTAGACGTTGTCGTGTTGGCCAACAATGCGGATTAAACTACGAGATTATTGCTTATTGGCAGTCATTGTTTAGACGGCCTTTGTGATTAGAAGTGGAAGCACTAGCTTTTCAAACATGCGAGTGGAAGGATTGAGGATTTAAAGGGTTAAAGAGCAGTTTGGAGAGAGAGGTGGTGGAGATTTTGAGGTATTGTTTGGAGTACATTGTGCTGAGTAGTACAGGAGAGAAGGGATGGATTTACTAGAGCACAACTCCCCCTAGGGCATCTTCTCAGAACTCTCTCGTATATTTATTTTGTTTCAAAATTTCCTTTATTGTAATTTATTTAAAAAACGAATAAATGAACCTTTCAACACAAGGCGTGCAACACAATTGAGAAAATAGGTGGAAGGGTAAAACACTCACCAAGCTAATTGTACCATTCTTGCTTCAATGCAACAAACTTGCTAGTAAACACATAAGGTATATAGACAGACAATGAAAATGTTTTGAAATAGGTGGCCCAGTAGGTCTACGGTTTATTATTATAACAAGACACCAGATTTAATCCAAAGTTTCTAACAGTGAATCACTTTTTTTTTTTGCTTAAAAGTGTTTTTTCATCGTAGCTCAACATTGCCATTACAACACCCAGATTTCGATTGCCAGGAAAAAGGTACTGACCAAATCTATGAATTGAATGCACAGAATGCAGTTTAATGTCAAATGCAAGAAACACATTTAATGTGTGTTTTGACTGGGAACCCCATTATCTTGGTGTTGCTTCATGCATAAGCACCATGTTGAGTTTATGCCAATATGCCAATATTCCATTACCGACTTGCCAATATTGACTTTTCTATTTATCCTTCAAACTCTTACAGTAAACAAAGTTCCCAAACCCTCAGCCACAACATCTGAGCTCAGCCTAAACTTCAAATTATAAAAGGGACAAGCATTAACATATGATCCGAACCATATGAAACACTGCTTAAAGTCCCAGTGAAATTAAAAAATACAATTGTTATTTTTTCATGAAATTGAAATACGTTTATAGTAAATAGCTTATCAATGTGGGTCATTTTCTTTTTAAGATTCATGTACCCTCATAATCTTCAGTAAAAATCTGAAAATGCACTTCCGCCCTGAAATGACTAACTATCTCAAATGATGTAAATTAGACGGCTTGGGCGGAGCATCCGTTAACTCCTCCCCTTCAATTGTCAGTCTGCTGCCAGTTTCATTTCAAAATGCATTTTACATCCAATCAATTTGCAGTGAAAAACACGCTTCTCCCAATCATTTTCTCGGAAACGTGTCAGAATACGGAAGTAAAAACGATCGCAACTTCCGGTTCACGGGACTTTAAACTACACTGAACGCTTTTTTCTACTGAGTCTTACCTACCTTAAAGCAGGATAAATTTAAAACAGCTTTCATTCTGTTCTTTGATATATTGCCAGTCTGTTCCAACATATTATAATGTCCATCTGTAACCGGTAACAGGCAGGGAATGACTCAGCAAGCTTAAGAACATTGTGTCTAAGGAAATATGAGCCTTAAGTCTCAGACCTGAGCATTCAGACACATTCGGAGACTGCACCCCTCACCTCTGGGTCTCGATGCGCAGAAAGTTGGCCCAATCATATACTGTCGTTTTGAGATCAGACGAGAGAAAAGTGTTTAACGGTAGAGCGAATTAAAACCAGAGTGGTTCGTTTCCTAAGGGTGACAGGACATTTAGGTTCATTAAAAAATAAAGGAAAAAATAAGGAAACTTTTCTTTGACCTTCGAAAAGGTGCCTTTAATAATCTTAGCAAATGGAAGTTAAATGTTGTTTAATGCATTTTTTGTTAATAAAAATATAATTGACGAAATCTCTTAAACACAGATTTACCTACACAACCAAAAATGTATGACTTAGTACGTTGGGTCTTGTTTTGCAGTGCGATATCTAAATATTCTTAAATCAAGACGCAATTCTCACCCTGCAACTCTGACTCAGTGGAGATCACACCAAATGATGGCAGGTGCAAGCAATGCATTAAAAAATCATGAAGCGGGGCTGGCTGCAGGGGAGCTGCGTGCTGCTTTTCTGCTGACTCGCGGTTTTAGCTTGACAGTTTGCGCAGATAGACGGACAGCCATAGAAACTCGATCTTCTCTCTAATTCTTCTCATCGCCTGCGGCCCGTTGAGCCCTTGGAGAGCGTGGAGCTGAATCAGGAGCTTGCCGTTAATGATAATGTCTCCAGGATATACCCTGAAGAAACTGATGCGCTTCTCTCATTAAACTGCTTCCCCATGCCTAACAACTACTGCAGGTACTATATACTGTATACATTTCCATAACATTAATTATGCGAACGGGCACCGGGTTCTGTTTGAAAGATAATGTGATACGGTGGAATCTGTCTTTGAATACTATACAAGTTTCCAGAATTTTTGCCTGCCTTGGTAATCTCCAGTTAAATCAAAACTTAAATCAGATGCATTGATTGTATCATGACTCAGCAGGTCTCACGGGCTGCAGACGGCCACTCGTGTATGTCATTCACCCCATCCTGGGCTTTTCCTGCGACTTAGCATGTGGTGAGTGCCAAATGAGCACAGCCAGACGAAACGCACTTAAAACGACACGTCTATCAATCCTAAGCCTGTGCTTAGCAATCCAGCCCGGCGTGCTCTGTGCGTTCCCTTGGGTTGTCGAGCTAAAGGAGGAAATGTCATAATATTTACACAAGCAGGTTATATCGCTGCGCTGGCATCCTTTTTAGCAACGGTTGCATGGGAGAAAGGTACACAGCTATTTGAGATATTCCAACAGCAGATTAAGGGCAATGTTACGCTAATGCCTGAGATCCATAAATATCTGTCGGTTTTGCACGTATAAGACTGAGCAACAGCGTGTTGCATTGTTTGCACCGCAAATTCTTCTCACCAGGTGGAACAAATTGCGCATCTCATTCTATTCCTGGACCCCGTGGGACTCGGACTAGTACGTAAATCCGAGTGACGCCTGTCTATAATGCGACTCAAGCCTCCGGCAATGAGAGCTAGCCTCCAGTAAATTAGCCAGGGACCCTGTGGCAGGAAGAAGCATACATTCACAGAAGCCCGGGTGAACTGAATGTGGACCGAGAAGAATGAATTTACCAAGTCCTCTGGGACTGCATTTGGAACAGGGTGGCAATTCATGACAGCTTTGGAAACTTTCCAAAGTTGTGCTTAATTATTGATAATGTTGTTCCTTTCCATATTGTGTGTTGTGTTGGACTGTGAAAAGTGAAATAAAACCTTGTGCTTTATTTCCATGTGAAACTGAAAGGAATATTGTCGGGTGGGGATTCTTGGTTTGATTGGATAATACAAATTAGACATTTATTTTGGCAATAAATGGATGTCTAAGCTCACTCAGAAGTCCTAATGTGATTGGTCTGTTATATCTCTATGTTATTTCTCTACAGTGTTGTTGAGTTTGCTCTCAGCTGGAGCTCAGAGACCGAGATGAAGCGAGTTGTTGGGGACAACGCAACGTTGCCTTGCCATCACCAATTCTGGCAGTCGAACGGGCAGACGCTGGACATCGAGTGGCTCTTGCAGAAACCTAACGTCAAACAACGTGTGGTGAGAGATCTCAGAATTCTCATCTTTCCATTTTTTTTTAAATCATTTCTCTCTTCATCTCAAGGTAAGAGATGAATCATTATAGTTTAGGGAAACTAAAACAATTGAAATATTTATTTTAATTGAAATCTGATTAAATATCAGCCTAAATATTATCTGGAAACCTAAACTAAGCAAAAACTAGAAAGCATTTAAATGAAATGAGTCACAGTTAACTGCAAAATAAAAACCAAACTTGTATTTAACTTACATAACTATATAACAAAAGCATGAAATCAATCAAATAAAATAAATAATAATGAATAAAATAAACTAATAAATAATAAAAAAACAAAAGCCCATAATAAAATTGCTAAAAATTTAAGTAAAATTGACGATTTTAAAAACTTGAACATGAAAAATAAAAATAAATAAAGTTATATTTGCTTTGGCCTCCTTTTTATTCTTCCCTGGTCTTGCAATTGCTTGTACACTGAAGGTTATTTTAGCATTTATAGGTGCAAATCTGTTTTCATTGTGTAATTTTGGTTTTTTTTTTTATGGGAGAACCTTTGTGTCTAAATATGTATTTAGTAACTTTATTTTAGTACTATTCAACTAACACCGATAATGTAATTCCTCCATGATAAATAGGTTCAAAAATGGCTTTCAAAATCTTGCCATAAGGACTCTACTCGGCAAATTCGCTCATGAACGATTGGGTATGTTCCTCAAAAGAGGCTGGTTCCAGAGTATATTTAGAAAGTAACTAAATATATAAAAGGAGGTAAATTCCTATACCTACAAACAGGGAGCCCGCACCATATCCAGAGTCCAGAATATTATAGTAACTTCAGTGTGAGCTCTTTTTAATTAAGCCGTATCCCATACCAACACATGCTTTTCAGACATTGTAAACACCACGTTTTTGACAGTTGTGTCAGTGTGTGATGGAAACAGTCACACTTAGGTTACAATGACTGATCTGTTTCATGGTTGGAGACGTGTTAGCAATGTCTCTCCTGCATGCATCACAGGTCTAATGCTTCTGTTTTCTCTCTCGCGCGCTCTGAACAGACACTTCCCCTCATTTCTCTTTGTCTCACATGCAGTAAACACAACCAGATAAGAGCAATTTCTTATCCGAGAATCTTCCTCTGTGAAACTAACATTGTTTTAGCACGGCTTCAAATGTTGGTATCTTTTCTGTAGCGGCACGCAGTAATTCATCAGGGGATAGTCAATCTGTGTCAGTCACAGCCTTCATACTTGCAGATGAAATGATTTATTATCAGATTGAGATAAGGTTTATGATTCTTCCATATATAGGATCTCTCTTTTGTTTGAAAGTCAACACAGATCCGCTCGTGATCAGATGAGGTTGGGTTTCAATTGGCTTAATGAATAAAGGGCTCAAAAAATTCAATTCAGTTTCATTTTATTTTATTCCTCCAGCTTTACAGTATAATGACAGAAACAAACAGAAGTTAGTATTAGTATTCAAATAACAAGGGTCCATCTTTGCTCTTGGTTGTTGACGGAGATTGTCTGAGCTGGAGCTCGGATGATCAGTTAAGTCCACAGGATCTTGCAGGAGGACGGCACGTGGCGATCATCTGCGATACTTTGTCGCATGTAATATTTAATAGAACGATAACATTTGACGTGCGATTTGATACATTTTTATCATCAATAAGTCATTTCTTTCTTCAGATGAATGTTGTACATGTCGACGTGTCAAGATTTTGTCACAACATGTTTAGTAACATGTCGGAGACTCTGAGGGGTCGTGTACATGAGAGAGTATCACAGTACCGAGCGTTTGAAGAGATGCCGTGACTCAGATGTTACTCGAAATATGTTGAAGATTATTCTCAAGCAACATTAAAGTCAGTTGTAATCGAAATGAATAAATAAATATGACAAAGAACGCAGCGATACGACTGTCAGCGATGCGGGGCGAATCACAGATGTTTTGTCAGAGATGCAAATGAGTTTCAGCGAGTGTTGTGTCATTGTGTGTATGAAGTGAGCAGTGACTTGCGACAGCTCCAGCAGGTGGACCAGACCGCAGGTGTGTTGATGTGTAGTGACATCAGAGTTAAGTCCTTTACTGCAGGCGTCGAGGTGGCTGTCACCATCAAACTGTGTTTGTGTGTGTGCGTGTGTTGGCAGCTGTGTTTGTGTGTGACAGCCCTTTAGCATCGGTAAGGCTTGCTGAAGAGGAATAGCTTTGTGTGAGTTTTTGTGTGTAGATGAAAGATATACGGCACGATTAAAGTTCCTTTACAGCGAAAATAACTCCCACTCTTTCAGGAGACAGGATTCAATTAAATAAGCATTTCAGGAATACTTATTGTAAATAAACCCATGTGAAAGTAATAAATATTGAATTAGCAAAACCGTTTATTTAAAAGTTGTTTCTCAAGATGACTTAAAGTGGTTTAAAACAAGCAATAAAATAAGTTAGAACAACTTAAAGTCAACATATTTTTGAGTGTTGGGTTATTTATATAACTAATATACATATCTCTATGCTAAGATCTAGAATATTTTATTGGGTAGAAATTGTGAGTTGGAGAAAGCCCAGAAGTCATAGAAGTTGAGATCTATTCAATACTGCTGGTTTGTCCGAAATACAATCTTGAATAATAAAAAAACTATTAAAATAAAAATAATACTTATATTTTGTAGTTATATATGATGCATCAAACTCAGTTTAAAGCAGTGGTTCTCAACCTTTTCGACTTCAACGCCCCTCCATCATCCACAACAATATTTGAGCCCCCCCCCTTCGCAAATTGTACTCAATAAAATATGTCAGAGCTTAATATTACAAGAAATTAAAAATATAATTATTTTTTATTTTTTTTAGAAATAACTTCTAGTTGTTTTAGGATATTGTAATGCTTTTTTTATTAACACTGGTCTACAGGACTGACACACATACTGGTCTGATGTCTTACAACATCTATTGTCACAATATAAAAATATTGTTTTACTTAAAGTAAATTTGTTCACCCTCTTGTCATTTCAAACCTGCATGACTTTCACAAAACACAAAAGAAGATGTTTTAAAGAATGTTGGTAACTGAACAACTGCGGTACCCATTGACTTGCGTTGGTTTTGTGCCCATACAATAGAAGTGAATGGGTACCACCGTTGTTCGGTTACCAACATTCTTCAAATAATCTTTTTTTGTGTCCTGCAGAAGAAAGAAAGTCATACAGGTTTAAAATGACAAGAGGGTGAAAAACATGACAGAATTTTCATTTTTGGGTGAACTATCCCTTTAAGAAGTTTTACTTAAAGGGATACTTCAACGTCATGTCATTCCAGACCTGAAAGAAATATAATATCTGTCAGAAAGATGCCAGAGAGAAAAAAATGTACTGCATCCTAAATAAGGTTTGTCTGACTGTCCCATTTTTCATCCATATTTTAATGAAATCTCGCTTTCTCTGTTACATTTTAGATCATCACATTCTTCAACAACGAGGTCTATATCAATGACAACCCTGCCAGCCGGCTGTCCTTCGCAGGCGACTACCTGAACGGAGACGCCTCTCTCCTGATCGGCGATCTTCAGCTGACGGACTCTGGAGAATACCACTGCAAGGTCAAAACAGGTGGCAAATACCACTGGAGCCAAGTCAACCTCATCGTGCTGGGTAAGGCCCCTGGTGCTCCCGTCTTCCAGGAACCATTTCCTCTATCTGCCAGCCTTACTGTGATTCAATTTCACCATCATTCAAATTACGCAATTTCTCAGTTATTGACGTAATCTAGAAATATGATTTGTGGCATTAATGGGCCAGAAACTGGTGGCTGGCGAAGTTCGTTTCACTTGGGATGGTAATGCAAGCGGACATTAATATGAAACAGTGGGCATTGATTGAGCTCCATCTTTAAAAACACAAGAGACGGAATTAGGAACTTAGTACGTGATTTCTCTTCTTCTACCCAAACAGTTTACTGTCATCACAAATGAGCTTCAGATGATATTTTGAGCTGTCTAGTTTCCATTATTAGACGGCAGAGATTCCAAAATGTCATTCAGACGCAATATATATGACTCTGCAACGCTCAGCTAGGAGAAGTGACGGAAACAAAGCGGTTTCTTTATACTTTAAATCATCTCTGGCTTACTTATTTGGTTGGCCTTTGGTTCACAGCTCAGCAGTTCGAAGCTGTATCGCAATTCTTCATTGTATTTCCAAAATAGTTGTATTGCTAGATTAGCATGCTAACCACAAAAGGCCTGAACATTTAAGTGACGTTGTGAAAGAGAGAAAGCGTGGAAGGATTGATGTAAATCTCCCCCTTCTTTTTCAATTCGAGCAGAATGCCCCGACCCTCCCATCTCTCTCCTTTACTTTGATCTTTTCTGCCTGCCTCTATATAAACACATTACAGCGAGTTAGTGTTGAGATTATTTTGTTATTTTCAGCCTGTTGTTTGCCACTTTATCGAAAGGCAGAGAGAATGAGATGTGACAGGGAAGAAGGATCTGGGGGGATCTGAGCCTGACTTGCAGTGGTGGACAGTAACGAAGTAAATTTACTTGAGTACTGAACTTAAGTACACTTTTTGAGTATCTGTACTTTACTTGAGTATAATTTTTTCTGAGTACTTGTACTTTAACTTCACTACATTTGAACGACAAATATCATACTTTTTACTCCACTACATTTATAAAAAGGTCCAAAAGTAGAAATTGGTTTCTATGCAGCGGGTTTTCCTGTGTGCGCAATTTATCTGGCTTGCGATCTGCCAGGACCTTTTACTGTTGTTTTACTGCAAATAGAACAATTAAAGAGGAAAACGGCACATGTTCAAGTGTGGTGTCATCATCCGTGGGTTACAATCAGTCAAATATCGTAGAAACGGCATAACGGCTAAACGGTAAATAAGCATCACACACACCTTGAGCTACGCGTGCGTGTTAACTCCTGGTCTGCTGCTATATCATTTAAAGCGATTTGGAAAATGAATGATGTTTTTACTGAAGTAACTATAGTTGAAGTATTCCTGTTAAAATATAAACAATAGAACCCCCCCAAAATACAACATCAAATTGTAGTATGGATACTTGTTGTCTACTTGTATGTGATGGATTCTATTGGTGGGATGATAAATCCTATTGGATCAAAACACACTACAAAGAGGAATTTAATAAAAAAATTCTCAGCAGGGATGTTATTTGCAGTTAAACCACAGTATACACAAAATTTAAATTTTCTATATATAGGAAACATACTCTAATTAATAATCTTTAGTAAAACCACAGCAACTAAAAATACCATAGTTTCATTATACTAGCTGTAGTTTATGTTTGTAGTTAAATTATGGTAATAAATCCAGCAAACACATTTCTCTACACTTTACTATTTACGAGAACCTTACTACTTACTGGTAAATTATTGCTAAAACTGGTAAAGGGAATATAAAAAATAAAAAAACACTGCTCATAAATACATATAGGTCTAGGGGGCTAGTGAGGATAATTAGGCTACATTAGTATACAGGATTATGTATAAACTAAAGATATATGTGCTTAACATATAAAGCTCTTAAAGGAGTTCCTCGCTGCAAAATTTCCCCCCATTGACTTTCCATAGTAGGAATAAAAATTACTAAGGAAAGTCAATGGGGGCAAATTTTGGAGTGAACTACTCCTTTAATACAACTGATACTGTGAGCTACTCAGTGTATTCAGTAGGTTGCTTCAGAGGCATAAGATATGGGACAATAAAACAATGCACGACTGACATAAAGGAAATTTACTTTTAATACTTGAGTACTTTTAAAAGCACGTACTTCTGTACTTTTACTTAAGTAAGAATCTGACTTTACAACTTTTACTTGTAGTGGAGTAATATTTGACCAGTAGTATCTGTACTTTCACTTAAGTAGGGAAGTTGTGTACTTCGTCCACCACTGCTGACTTGTGAACACAGCGCAACGTGTTAGCCGCTAAGCCATGGCGTCAACCGTGGTGAGGGACTGTTGACTTAAATAGTGATTTTATTTCTTGGTGTGTTTATAGAGAGGGTCAGCAAGGGTCGACGGGGGTCACAGTCTGTCTCTTAGCTGTCATTCAGACCCGAAAATTTTTGAGCAATGCTTGGGTATGCAGGATACCAGTGGGACTGTTTGGAGGCCAATTGGTAACTGATTCGGGACAGGGGTCTGTTATTTGACTTCTCTGTCAGTTTAGATCTGCTGCGTTGGGTCAGATGGGAGTCCTGACCCTCGGCCCCCAAATGTCAGACTTGTGATTGATTGTCTCTTTGAGTTCATCAACAAAAATGCCAATGTGCTGTTTATACAAGTTTGATGCAACTTATTTTGCACAACAATATGGAGTCAGCAATAACAGGCTTGGGTTCGATTCCTGAGGAAAGCTCAACTAATAAACCGCATAGATGGAGTGAAAATAACATATATGTAACATTAACACACATTCTTGTTGTCTCATTTCCAGTGAAACCCTCAAAGCCCCGGTGCTGGATGGAGGGCAGGCTGCTGGAGGGCAGTGATGTGAAACTGAGCTGCAAGTCCTCTGATGGATCCGACCCCATCAACTACAAATGGGAGAGAGTTCTGGATAAGGGCAAGAGTGTGGGGAAACTACCTCCCCTCGCCCTCATTGGTAAGGCCAAGACATTCATTTTACTAACTCAGGTGTATAGATGGTTTCATTGGATGCTTCGTACCTGGCCCAAAGTAAACTTTTGGTTTGTGTTTGGTTATAATATAACAATTTATTGTATATTTAATTTAAATGGCTTTTTTGTTGAAATTAAATATATTATATGTATATTAATATTTTATTGTATATTAATTGTATAAAATTACAACTACACAACAGTTATTGATTCTTTGAGGAGGTCTACCGGATGTTACATCTGGGCCACATAACGTTTGTTTGTGTTGCGGCCGAAACCTTCTGTATTATATTTCATAAATACCTCAAACCAACTTGAATATTTTTAAAAGATCAAATCATGAATTTACAAACCTTGGCAAACCTATACACTCCTTCAGAAGTGCTGATCATAGACGCCTCATAACTCATTAAAACTTTGATAAAACCCTAAAAAGTTTTCGTCAGTGTCAGAACTTGCGTTGCTGCCAGACAATGAGATTAAAACCACTCTGTTGAGATTAGCATACAATATTCATCAGATAGTTATTAGATGGGCTAAGCGAGAACTAAATGCCCAGACCAGTGAGTCGCCAATGGAGTCGCAGATTTGACATTAACACAAGTAAACAACATGGAATTTGATGACACAAAACATGTACAATGTTTTTATTTGATATCGTCTGGGTTCTATTCTGTTATTATGTCGCCATAGATGTCAACAAAAATTAATAGAATATGTTCTCCTATTTCAAACACTGATTTATCTTACTGTAACTATGGATTATTACACAGGTAGTTGCATTTAACTTTTTGCATTTAGCACTGTTTTGCTCACCGCGACGCAATGAGAAGAGACAAGTACCGGTACACCAAAGAAGATGTTTAATGATCATTGGTCATTTATACCTCTCAATGCAATCTCACTCAGTTCTTCTTGGACAACAGACCAAGTCCTAACAAATGCGATTTAGAGTCTAGCAGCCGCAGATGGGACAGAGAATAACAAACAATGTTCAAACACTGTTTCAGGATGATTCCTCTAGCACACACCAGCTCATCCGAGTCCCATATTGTTTTACAATCTATTTAGCTGTATGCAGTGCCGCAGATGAGTTGGACCGTACCCTCGCCCAAACTCAACAGTTAACCACCCTTATCAATGAACACCTGCTCGCTCTAATTAGCTTTCATTGGCCGGTGAACATTTCACCACTCCCAGAATTCACAGCACATAGTGGATGAGTAAACGGTCCTAGTGGCTCGCGATTATCAAAGTGCAAGAGGGATACTGAGCGAGCTCAGTTCGTCCTCCTCCATCATGGGCCACTGATGCAGACACAAGCACTTCCTCACGGTCCAGAGAAAGAAAACTGCTGAAGTTCCAGTAGAGATTTTTATCATAATGACACACACATTCATTTGTTTACATAGACACAGGCTTTACAAGCATTGGTCTTTAAATAACACTCTGTTTGATTCGAAGTCGGTGAAGTAGTGCTGTAAAAGAAGTGGTAAAATAAGGGTAACAGGACCACAATAGCTGAACATCTGGGCTGCTAACACTGTCTTGCAGGCTCAGAGCTGAAGCAGGAGCTGGAGAGTTACTAATACCATAATCCTGCTTCATCAGCATTGTGGTTTTGAGTGAGACTCATACCCTGAGGTCGCTTCATAGGCACCGGCCCTTAAATTGTGTTCTTAAGCATAACACAGCGCACTGGAAAAAGAAAGGCTATACATATTTTGTGTAATACCTTACCGGCTGGAGGAAATGTAGTAGAAGGTAAAAAATAGCTTTAAATTAGCCAGCATGCTAAAGCAAGTGCCCTGCAAACACAGACAATCCCCCAAACATATTCTGTATGGAATATTTGAAGAGTTTGGTTCCAAAATAAGATAAGTCATTTTGTATTGTGCATTCCAATTAATAACAATCAAACTGCAGTTGTTTGGTTTTGATTTAAGCCATAGTAACAAAAAAATACAGCTACTGTAACTAACACAATAAAACACAATAAAAACATGATTTTTGAAAATAAAAAATAACAGTTATCTCATTTTGGAACCAAACTCTTCATTTGATTCGTTAGTTTAGTTAAAACATTTTTAGCGTTTTGTTTCTTTAAACGCTTATAGAGGAACATTTTGGTAACCAAAAACTAACATTCTATTTTTGTAAAACAAACTTTGCTGGATAACAAAAACAGAGCTAAAGAAGTTTAAAAATGATGTACTCGGAACAACAATCTGACGTTCCAGGGCCATTCTGAGAACCAAAACTTGTTAGCCGCGAATCTGACGATAATAAATGACAATAAATAGGGCAGGATACATCATAAATCACATTTCTGTTCAATTCTCACCTTAAGCAGCTGTACGGATGGATATGTGACCCTGTCCTGTGAAATCCAGGCTAAAGTTGCATAATCTAATCACAATGTTCGAAGAATCGTTTATATGATAGATTTTGACATATCGTACTCAATTATGATAAATAACATTATGCAAAATAATATAATATGACACTGCACGGTATTATTTCACACAAAAATACAAAATAACATGGCTTCCTTTACATTGATTTCAATCTTTGAAATGACTATTGACGAATCAATATTAAAGACATCAAGGTCAGGACATCGATCTTTACATTATATAGTAGGATTATATAGTGTAGAATACTGAGTGTTTTCACAGGCAGGGTCACATGTATTATGGGTAAATATCATGTAGGCTATGGATTTTAGTTTGATTGATTTTAGTGACCTCAAATCTAATTCTGCTTCCCTCATATTCAGATCTGAAGAACCCAGAGATCGTGACCTTGAGGAACTTGACACAGGACAGCTCAGGGGTCTACAGGTGCACCGCCAGCAATGATGTGGGAGAGGAGAACTGCATCATCGAGGTCACAATGCAATGTAGGTTCAGCTCAGGTCAGCCTTCAGTTGGATATCATTAGTGCTGCGATTATAATAATAATACACTGATCTGAGATCAGTCAGGGTGGCGCTTCAAGCTTGAAGGTATTGTTTCAGTGTTATGGATGGAGATGGTTTCCACACAGCACAGGGATTTCTTTCTTTCTTCTTTCTTTCTTTCTTCTTTCTTTCTTCTTTCTTTCTTTCTTTCTTTTTCTTTCTTTTTCTTTCTTTCTTTCTTTTCTTTCTTTTTTTCTTTCTTTCTCTTTCTTTCTTTCTTTCTTTCTTTCTTTCTGTTTGTTTGTATATTTTTTTACATATAAACTATTGTTTTTGTTAGTTGGAAAAATTTCCAGTTGTCTTACACACACACATTTAGTCATTTAGCAGACGCTTTTATCCACACACACACTCCTAACTGAACACTGAGAACAATAGAGAGCCTGAGTTTGGCTGTTTGTCATTGGTCTTGCTCAAATGGCCATTCCTCAGTGTTGTGTGTAATGGTTTTGGAAGAAGCTGAAGAACTTAATGCTCACCAGAGGAAAGATAGAGAGAGTTCTATAAACATCTGACAACTGCTCTGCACTTAGTCCAGCGCTCTTCTGTCACATCACAGGAAACGAAAAGAATTGATGCGAAAGAGGCATTCTGCCATTGTGGCTGGCAAAGTTAATTTTGTTTAATACAGGTCTTTCTAATTCAGTTTCATTCTCTAGATATCTTGTGAGGACTTTAATAAAGTGTTTATTAAAACAATATTTTAATATTTAATATTGTAACAATATTGTTATCGCAATAGCAAAATAATCTCAATATTACCGTGGTCACGTATGAAACAAAAGGGATTTCCAGGCCTAACATCTTTAGAAAATAATAGATGTTACCTTTGTCGAGGTCCATCTGGTGCAATTATTTTATTTTATAAAAGGGATTTTTAGGTCATTTGACCCATCGAAATACTATAACTCATACGTATGCAATAGTTATGGGAAGAGGATAAAGGAAAGAGAATGCTTATGGCAGGTTTCCAAGTCATCAGTTGTCATTTTAATATTCCAATAAATATTGTACCTTGGACTTTACACCGAGGTATACTCGTCCAGTGAGATTTTGATATTTTTACATCCCTAATAACTACCATATGGTCTGCCTGCTAATATAACTTTTAAACAAAGACAAAATCTCTCAAATGTAAATTGTTAAATTATTCACCACTATTTTGAGAATAACTGCATTTTTGTATTTAATTTCATGTGAACGTGTCAGATGTGATGTATGCGCTCTTTCTGCATGTGTGTAGATGTGAGGGGTATGGGTGTGGTGGCTGGCGCAGTGGTTGGCGTTTCGTTCGGCGTCCTGCTTCTCATTCTCATCATCTGGCTCGTCTTCCGCAAGAAGGAGAAAAAGAAATATGAAGAGGAGGAGACTCCTAATGAGATCAGGTGAGTCTGTGCTCCGTGTTTGATGTATGATCCGTATTGATTTTGGTTTTGTGGTACCACTTTCCTAGATTAACTGCGGCAGGGAGCCCTGCGTTTTTTCTCTATGTTGCCATACGTGTGCTTGTATGTTCGCGTGTTTGTTCCGGATGGCTCTCTGCGGCACATTTAGCTCAGCTGCTGTACAGGATGATCTCCATAATATATCAGACAGCTGTTGAGGCCTGTAGATATATAGTACTGTATGTACAGTTTGTAGCCGGATCCCTGAATTATGCACACTTTCCCCTCCCCTACCTTTCACGGACCAATCAAATTGTCACACATAAATACAAATTTCATTATGGAAGTAAAATGTTGACTTTAAAGTAAAGAAACACTGTGTAATCTATTCATCTATGTGTTTTTGCAGGGAGGATGCCGAAGCTCCTAAATCCAAACTAGTGAAGCCCAACTCCCTCTCCTCGTCTCGCTCCGGCAGCTCGCGCTCTGGTGCTTCCTCCACGCAGTCCATGGTGCACAACAGCGGCCCCCGAAACCAACGCCCGCGACCACCCGCGGTCGCCGCCCTCAAGGAGAACGGACAGCCCCACGTGTTTCCCCAGTCTCCCCCGGCCTACACGCACGTGGTGCCCAAGACCCCCGAACCCCCTGTCACCCCAAAATTCAGACCCCCCAACCCTCCAGTAGGCGTGGCCGTTCCCGTCGGAGTCATGGTGCCCGCCCAAAGCAAGGCCTTCCAGACAGTGTAGAGAGACGACACACAGCCTGCTGCGGGCATCTATACGGGAAACCCACAGTGACTCCAAAAGTTGCACCTATGATTTGGGAAAAATACACACTTTAAAAAAAGAAACTATAAAATAAAAGCATAACTAAAGGATGTAATTCAAAACAAAATCATAAGCTAAAACGTTGAATGCATATTTATAAGGGAAAATACAAAGTGCTTGCCCCCTTCTGAAGTATTATAGAAAACAAGAAGAGAGGAAACGAGGAACACAAGTGTTTCGTCTCATTCGTCTTTCTTTTGATCTCACTGCGCAGGCCTTTTTTCCTTACTTTATTTCTCTTTTTAAACTCACGAAGGCTTTGGAAGCGTTGTGGCCAGTGGGGTGGAAAGATTTCCCCAAGTGCAGTTTATTTATTTATTGAATCGCAGAGGCTAAAGGACCAAGGGCAGGCTGGGTTTATGAAACACGATGTAGAGGCGATAAAGGAGCAGCCGTCTGAAGAGAAATAAAGGATATTATCTGAGAGTTTGTTGTTGGAAGCTGCAAAAGTACGAACTTCCAGTCCATCACTTTCAGTGTTTCCCAGAATGCAGCGCATCTTCCCCCCAGACATCAAAATCTAAAGCAATCTGATTAACGTCTCAAACCTCCAATGAGAAAGCAAACGCTGGGCGGATGGAATGAGGGACTTTCTGATGGACATTCCAGCACATGGAGACACAAATGTTTGAGATGCAGTGGCACTGACGGACTACATGTTTGCTAAACGGTTGCTCTTTTGCCTGCATTACTATAACACCATCAGTATTTGTGAGCCAGGTGCTGTCCGCGCTGGCGCCATGCATATTTTATTCGTCATTGTCATTCTTTTCATTGCGTCCACACTTTCAGACTAAATTTAGATTCTGCACCTTATTCCGAAAAGTCAGTTTTGGCAATCGTGGCATCTGTAATTCATCTAATCACCAAATGATAGAGACGAGCATTACATTTAAAGGCATATCTTGACATGCCACATATACAGTAGTAACATGCCAGCAAAGCATACCAGATGGTTTGTGGCATCTTCTACAACCTCCCACTAAAACCAGTCGGCACAACTGCGCTGTGCAAATTTCATTCAGCCCTTTTTTGGAGGGCACATTTGTGTCGTAACCCGATTTGCATAAGTGATCAACGCAGGCGGTGCGAAATAAATGTCACTATGTTTCACTCCTTGTGAATTCCTCCCGGCTCTGTACTCTTTAACAAATATTTGCAGTCAAATGTGTATATACAGGAACGCAGGTCTGTGACAGAAAGTCTGTGGTCTGGATTCATCCTCACAGTTTATTAAACAGCATCGCTTCAGTTTGTATCACATGCAGCTTTATTTACGATTATACTGAAACCAAAATCTGTTATGAATACTATGAATGTGTGTAAGGCAAAGATGCTTTTATTTATTTTTGTCCTTCTTTTCTAGAATACCCAGCGGTCGTACATGATAACATATGAGGCACAAGTAACTTTGAATATAATCTCACAGTACTGTTTGAAAGGACTTCTGTACAGAGTACGGGCAAAATAGTGCTCGCGTGGGACGCGGGTGCGGGTTCGCGTAAGCACCGTGGTACACTCTCCTAGGACTCAATATGGCTGCCTTTTTGTGTCACACGCTTCGTCTGCCGAGCGCTGACAAAAGCTTCTCCATTAGCTGTGTCTCCGCTCCCCCGGGAAGGCCTCGCTCGATGCATTTTTCAGATTTGAAATGGACAAGTTGCCTGTTTTGTGTGCCTTCGCATTAACTTGTTCCCTCTTTTATTCCTTCACATGACGAAAAATGGATGGAAGCCACGTGTAAAGTTGTGGCACAAAGAGGCAGTCATAGACAGCCGCAAAAATGATGTACACTATGTCGTCATGATGTTGTTTTATATTGTACATACAGATAAATATATGCACACGATATTCTTTAAGTTATGGGTTGAAGATTGGGGTTATAGGCCGTAATTAAGATGTAGATGAGGTATTATGCATTTTCTGGAAGTAATAATTGGTCACGGTACCCCCGACCCGCTAAGCTCCCTTTAAAGAGTAGAATCATTTCATTCTTTATGGCTACTTGTATATCTGCCACTAATGGACCTTAAGAAAATATCTAAGAGAGCAAAGTATAAGATACGAGGAAGCATTATAAGACGCAATTACCCACAAACAATCCATCCTCATCCACACATTTGCGCTTTACCAACTCTCATTGGGGATCTTAGCTTCCCCTATGATTGTGTTCGGTATACATAGAGCTACATCTCTCCCCAAGTGTACACCGGCTGACACAACCTCATAAATTGGCATGTTCTCTAGAGTCGCATACTCCAGGAGTTGCTGGGTGGACTGTTGTCAGTAAGTATGATGGATGGCCTGTCACACAACGTGGGGAGTGAATGATGGAATGTGTAAGGGCAAGGAACACAGGCAGAGCGCTTCGCTTCCAAACCTCACAGAGGTTGTCTACCATCCTTTCCCTCGAACTGAAACCAGGAGGATTTGAGTGTGGGTTTGTGCTCTGCTCTGCTCTCCCAGAACCCCTCAAATTGGGTCAATTGTTCGTCTGAGTGCTGTGTTCCGAGTCCAAGTGAGCTGTCTTCTAAGCCTTCTGAGAAGATACGAATTCCCTTGCAGTATTTCAAACGGTGGCGTGCAGTCAGACCCTTTAGACTTCAGAAAAGACAAAGAGGCAGAAGATTCAAGTTTTATAAAATTTTCAGGATTGAATCATTTATATTTTATAGTTTATATCAAAAATCGAATTATATCAAAAAAAATCTCACTTAGTCTGTTGCAAGGCATTATGGGATTGCTGAGAGAGTTACGCAACCGCTTACCTTGGAATTTGGCCAAGTTAAAGGTTTGAAACACACCTAAAGCTATGTTCACACTTGGCGACTATTTTTGAAGATGTCCGCGTCTGTTTTACATTATATTCCTATGGAGTAAACCGTGTATTCATAAAAGTCCCAAGCGTTTTTTTACGCCTGCAGCTCAGAGCGTCTGTTCAAGTTGAAAACGTTTTCTGAAAAAATGATGCCTACCTTTTTGACAGCTGACCAATGAAATGCCAGTAGAAAGATCTGTCATTTCCATAACAACATGAACAGCATGTGCGGAAGGGGATTGGTCGAGCAGGATCAAGCGTGGGGAAAAATGCCGTCCTAAATGGCTGCTGTTTTTAACTTCAACATTTTCTTGTCAAATAGACGGCAAGTGTGAACGTGCCCTTAGATGTCTTAAAAGCTTAAAAGAGCTCACTGGGGTTCAGAACACAGGCATTGTAGTATGTTTATTTTATTCAAACATTTAAAAGTGTGCGACTCGTCTTCCGGCTGTTTTTTTCTTCGGCTTTTGGTTTGTTTTCTGAGCCTTCTAATACATTTCTCCTGCAACAAGACAAGCCTGGTCCACTTTCTCACACAACTAATCTTTGGTAGCGTTCATTATTACTCAATACTTCTAAAGAGCCTTCAAAGTAGAGTATTTATAAACTATCAGCGCACACTCCGTACATTTAGAAGTGCTGCTCACGTTGCATACGGGCATTCTCCTCTGAATGGAAGTTCAGACCTGGGAAATCTTCAGAGTACATCTGCAATGGGTTATGAAATTGAGCACCAATTTAAACATGCACTGACTATATATGTAACCGATCATTGTTATCCAACGTGGTTATCAAACGTACTGGCAGACGTCTCAGAATGGCTCCTTTGACTCCTCTTAGAACTTGTAGCAGTTTGTGTTACTTGGAAATGGGGATTCTTTTCCATTGGGAAAGAAAAGGGATTGCATGTTATGGCCTACAGGTCAGATATTGGGAATGCTTTGCTTCTGTGTTCATACCTGCATTCGGCTGAATATGTAAGTGTAAATATGACCAGCATCCTCTCTGTAAGTTTGGCTTTTTGTTTGGATTTTTCACGTCACGTTGATTTTATTTTACATGAGCTGTAACCATCGGTTCAATTATTTTGTTGGTTTATTTGCAGTTTTGCTTTTGAATGTGGGGACTTGGAGCCTGTATTAGGCTGTGAGTCACAACCGGGTACTGTAAGAAGAAAGGAACATTCTCATCTTTCTTTTTGCTGTTGCATTCATTTTGAGTTTTGTAACCAGTTTGTTCATTTCCGAAAAGATCCATTCTTGTAAATATGTCCCTCTACAAGTAAAAAAAATGTATATTTTTACGGACTCTGAGTTATTAATACTTCATTTGCAAATAAAATATTCAATGACAAGTTATTTGGCAGCCCGTCATTTGATTAGTCAGAAGCGAAACCGAATGCGTTTGCTTGAATGAATATTTAGATTAGAACGAATAGTTGTGTGATGGAAATTACCTTAATACATAATTAGCAATAATGTTGAAATTTTGATGAGAACAAAAGAGGCATCATTCAAATATTATTCAACAATTTGTTCGAATTGATTTGAGCTATTATGTAGACACATGGAAATGAGTTAAACAAGTGACATCATTAGACAATGATAATATTTCCTCACTCCAGTTTCACGCATCCTTGAATTAATAAATGATCATTTAAATGATTACATTTACAATGATGTTGTGTCTTTCACGCATGCGTTTTGCTAATTTGATGTGGAACTTTTTAAACCATCAGCACACAAAGCTTGTTAGGGAGCCATATGGCCTTCAAAGAAAATGTTATGAAAGATATGCAGTACATGAAAATCAAATCAATCATAATTGCTGGAAAATTATGAATAATAACTTGTATATGATTTTTATGGCAGGCAGCATAACGATGTGCACCTGTGCTTTTTTGATGGATTGTTTTTTTTACCTAGTTAACCAGTTAATTACATTTAAATAAGGACAACAAAATGAATAAACCTGCTCATCGTACATAGGCTAGTTGGGATAGCTAAATAAAAATGGTTCATTTTACTTTTAAATGAAGAGAAAACATTTTGCTTACGTCACATACTGTGTGTTTAAATCAATTCAGCAATCATATGTCACTTATTAGAAGATTTGCCAAAAATTAAGAGACCGGCCCCAAATTTTCATCTAATCAGCATTTCTAGATGTATTGTGGTCGTTCCAGTCCAGTGTCTGACACGTGAAAACTGTGATAAAAATCCAGGTTATCACGTAAAAAATACTGATTGAACTTTTCCTTACTGTTGTATTGCTTAAACGTGAATATGAACTTGTTTTCTTTGCAGTATTTGAAGTCTCAGAGCATATTTTCTGTCATTTTGAGCATTTTCTCCAGTTTTCATTTTTTGCAAATAAGTGCAAATAGAAACAATATTTTTATTTGGAATTTGGTAGAAATATAGCTCGAAGATCACAAAATGAAGCCAAAACTATCCTTTTACTTCTTATTTTTTCCACGGTTGTGTTGTAGGTGGATGGATGATGGATAACTGGATGTACAGGAAACTTTGTCTCATTGGAGTCATTGTAAAAGAGTCACATTTCTTGTAAAACTCTGCGCCCTAGTGTTTGAAATGTCAGAGTGAACCCAGATTTACAGACCATGACCAATAATGAGCCAACATTACATATCTGTTATGAAGGGTGGTTTCATTTTAACATTAGACTTATAGTATATCATAATTGTGTTTTGTTTTCAATCCGGCAGAATGTCTTAACTGCAGACCAGAGATGTCACATAATATACACTTGTACTGTAGCACATAAAGGATTCACTAACACACCTTAAAAAAATATTTTTTTAATAAATGCTTAGTTCATCGAGGCTAAAAGATAAAACAACACCAAAATGTCTCATGCATATGTAGTTTAGCTTTTAACTAATTATTTTGAAAGAGGTTTTAACAGTGTTTAGTTACAAACCATTATAAGATTAATTTTTTCTATGCATCACTATTTTTGTACTTGCTTCATCTGTTTTCTCTAATCTCATGTGACACTACAGACGATGAAGATCGCATTTTGTGACCCAAATTAAAGCACATTTCACCGTCTGTAGAGCCGTCTAATTATGCAGCCGCTATAAGTCAAATGGACTAGGTAATGAAATGTTATATTTAACAGCCTTTCTGCTTGATCCTCCCTTCGAAAACTTCATCACACTTCATCACACATTCGCTTGTCCAGAGTAAATGAAGGCGAATCGGTCAGATCGGGGAAATACAGCGGCTCAACGAGTTCACTGGGTCGGCTTGCTTCAGGTCTTACATTTCTAAAGATTAATAGCTCAGTTTTAGTGGGCTGTCACCAGAGACCTGTGGCCCATTTGTAGAAAGTACATTGAAAATTTCACCCTAATTAGACTTTTTTTAGGTTAGCGACAGATGAGAGAGGAAATGATGTGGAAGGAAAGCTGCATTACAGTAGGCTTTCAGTAAAGTAATGTGATGGAATCAAACTTCTGTATACGTTTTTGTCCCTTCTCTGGGAAACTATATGCTGTCATGTTGCCGTAAAGAAATGCTTTAAGTTCCTTGACACATTACAAATGGGTTAATGGATTAATGTAGAGAAACAGTTGAAATCACATTAATTAAAAGCAACAGAGAAATCACGGCCAAAGTGGAGTTAAATGTTGCTCAATACATCAATAAATCTTTTGTTTTGAACTGTACTCTGTAGTCCTCAAGTAAAGAAGATGGGTAAAAAAAAACATTTTTATAGACCCTTAGACATTTTACACAGTGTTAGCCTCTGCTGGTACAGTAGATGTTGTAACTACACAATATGGAGCGGCAGAGATGACATATTTTTGTATGCAAACCCCGGAAGTGAGTTAGGATTTTAGGACTTCCGGTTCCATCCCTTCAAATCTATGGGGTTTTTTAATGGGTTTTTGGTAAATCGCCTGAAATAAGCTCTGTGGTAAACAAAACCTCTAAATATGTTCACGTTTTATTCTATGACATAAAACACAGCAATTATAACCCGCTTGTGTTTTTTTAAAGCCTTATTTTGTGTCTTAAAACGGCGGTTGCTAACAAGTTGCTAAAAGCGACGCTTCCTTTGGTGAGGATGTTAGACGTCATCGCGCATATAAAGCTCACAAATAATGCAACATGGGCACAAATCTCTTAAAACGTAGATGCGGATTCATTCACGGAGTAATTACCAGGGAACACATTTTTGATGAAGTTTGAAAGAGTTGTCGGAGGCTGGTGGTGGTGACGTTGATATCGAGCGACCTTAAGTGTAGTCTGTTTATAGCACCGTGTTAGCTTTTTACTTCCACCGATTGTATTTAAGCTTCAAAAGTAACAAATGTTGTGTTCATTTGTAAAAAATGATCTTGATAGACAAAACGGTTAAAAATCATAAACCTTTGTTAATCACAGAGCTAATTTTTTGCGGTCTTCCAAAAGTCTATGGGAATAATGCATAGGCTTTCGGTCAAGGGGACCAGCTTACTTCCTGGTTGGCCTAAAAGCACGTCATCAAGACACAAGGAACCTTTTTGTGAGCAACATGAATCCCAAAACTTAATTATATTGTGATGTTTTGTCAGGGAATGGTTTATTTATTATTTATATGGCTCTCAATTGTCTTTTTTCTGTTTGCTGCCTTTGATGTCAAAGCTCAGGATAGTTGCTGGTGAAGGGTATAGGACTGTGTGCATTCTTATGGTCAATGACAGTGACAATAGCGTTCAAACATTTAGGGTCGCATTCACTTTTCCAACATAGGTTACTTATCAAAAGTAGCTACAGTATAAGAAAGTAAAAGGTGCAAGATTCTTCTTTTAATGCGTCTTTTCATAGCATTGTTTTGCTATATAATGTAAAATGAGTATTAGGTTTGTTTTCTTTTGCCGTCTTTCGTTTCTGAGCTTTGATACGTGCGCCTCATTGCGTCTATCTGAGTGTCTAAATCAACCGTCAAATGATTTTATCGCTTGTAGCCACTAGGGGGCCCCCAAGCTAGCGGGGCCCTATGCATTTGCGTGGTGGTTAACAGCGCCACTGTCCACAAGCACTCTCTTCCAAATATCTTTATCTGTGTTCATCAGAACAAAGACAAATACAGAGTTGGAACAACTCGAAGGTGAGTAAATGATGACAGAATTTTGGGGTAAACTAGACATCCGTTTCAAAAACATTTAATTGAATACTATTTCAGTTTTATAATAAAAGCAACAAATGTGTTTGTCTACAAAAAACTATTAACATTAAAGCATGTACCATCAATCTGGTACGAGATGAGAGTGAGCAAATGGCAGACGTTGAATTGTGAACTGTTCCTTTAAATGTTCTGCACCTGATGCGCAGAGCTCAGCTCTTGACATTCTCCTTCAATCTCTCCGGGTAACCCAGAAAGCGGTGCTATCCTCCGGTTCACGTGAAGAGCTAATGAGCATCTCTCACTGTCCCGCCATGGACGGAGAATCTGTTGTGTCATCTGAGGCGCATCAGTGACAGCTGCACGATGAACTAAATCAGATTGGTTTTCTTATCATCCTTAAATCTAAATAAACAAAGCTTTAAAGAAAAAACCAGAGGTTTGGATGGCGTTCGGACACCTTATACCGCAGCTGAGGTTGGAGGAGGCGTCTGAGGACAGTTTGCTGAAGAACACCCTGAGACCCTTCACACATCTCCAGAAACCCAGCAGCTCACCTGGGAAGAGCAGAAAACAGCACAGGTAAGATCTTGGAAAACAGTCAAACTCCATAAAACAAAAAAACATTGCTGCGTTCGTAGTGGTGTGTGCATATATTTTATATTGTAATATGCAACGTTTAATGATAACAATGACAGTAAGAGTAGCTGTTGTGTTATTTTATTGTTATTGTTATTATAATGTCAACAGCACAAAACATTGTGTCTGACAACAGTGGCATTTGAAATCAGAGAGACTTTAATGAAGAAGAAGAACCTTTCCATCTTAGGTTAATGAGATATGGTGTTATGTAGAGCTGTGCTTGAGATGGATGTGCATTTGTGAACAGGTGCACCTGTTCAGGTTGACTGAACAGTGTTGGAGTGTTGGAGACTTTGGCGTGTTAACATTGTTTTTGAATAAGTTCCCCGAAATAATGTCGGTCCACCCTACAGTTTTCTTCTTACGTTTACATCTCAAGAATGTCTTTGGACTTGACCGAGCTGTCTCCGAATATCAACAAACGTCTTTAAGCTTTTCCCAGACAGCGTCCCGACCAACAAGAAAATCAATTTGCTCTGATAATCTCTTCTTGTCCATGCGGGGGATCGCAAATTTCGTTTTCAAATGTCGTGTCATTGATCCCAGACCATAGAGCTCATGTGAGACACGTTTTAGAAAAGATCCTTTTAGACAGTTGCACAGTGTGGTATCGATTCCTCAAGAGGCTGTAACGTTAGATTTGATCATCCGTTCCGTTTTAATGGAGCTCGGCTTTCAGGCCCGTTTTATGAGTTTGCGTACAGAAATGCGATAACTGAGACTGCTCTTTTAGGGACTAATGACAAGCTGAAATGCTGGTATTGCTGTTTGTCTCGTGTGAGCGAGCTTTTCTTCAAAATACTTACGGTATAGAATGTGCACTCTTGAAAAGTCAAGTTGAGGACCTTTATACATCAACGGAGCCATTGTGACAGGCATTATATTATCCACGGTTCACTGAAGTGGGCTTTCAGAAGTTACTACATAACTCACCGTGGTAGCATAACTCAATACGGCACAAATATTTATTACACAACTCTCAGGAATATAGTCAAACATTTAAATGTATATTTTAAAATGGCTCTTGGGTCAGTGCAAAAACAGCCAACCTCTGCATGTTTGCACCACAGTGGACTTAACAAAAATAAGTTTATGGTAACTAGTTATATCGTTAGTTCTTTGCTTTTTTATTCTTTGTTGACCCTAATTGGAACGTATTTCCCAGAATGCTTTGTACTGATTTGGGTAACAGTGGCATAATGGGGTGGTGAGACTTATGCACCCGCCAGATCCTTACGCTCTGCAAACGAACAACGTCTTGTGGTGACATCCCAAAAAGGTAAAAAATCGCTCTCACTAACCTTCTCTGGATCTGTTCCACATTTGTGGAATGATCTGCCTGCTGCTTCAAGATCAGCAGATTCTGTGGCCATCTTTAAGAATGGGCTGAAAACACATCTCTTCCGTCAGCACCTGACCGGTCATTTCTGATTTTTATATCTTTTCCACTTTATCTATCTACGCTCACCTAAAGGATTATTAGGAACACCACACTAATACTGTGTTTGACCCCCTTTCGCCTTCAGAACTGCCTTAATTCTACGTGGCATTGATTCAACAAGGTGCTGAAAGCATTCTTTAGAAATGTTGGCCCATATTGATAGGATAGCATCTTGCAGTTGATGGAGATTTGTGGGATGCACGAAGCTCCCGTTCCACCACATCCCAAAGATGCTCTATTGGGTTGAGATCTGGTGACTGTGGGGGCCATTTTAGTACAGTGAACTCATTGTCATGTTCAGAAACCAATTTGAAATGATTCGAGCTTTGTGACATGGTGCATTATCCTGCTGGAAGTAGCCATCAGAGGATGGGTACATGGTGGTCATAAAGGGATGGACAGAAACAATGCTCAGGTAGGCCGTGGCATTTAAACGATGCCCAATTGGCACTAAGGGGCCTAAAGTGTGCCAAGAAAACATCCCCCACACCATTACACCACCACCATAATTGCATTAATGAGAAATTGAACAGGCGTTCCTAATAATCCCTCTAGGTGAGTGTATATATATAAAAAAAACTTAGCTCTGTATACTGTAGTAGGCTTTGTGAGACATGTTTTTATTGCACTTATGATTTTTGTTGTCCTAATGTTGACTGAATTGCTTCCATTGTTTACCCAACTTGTAAGTCGCTTTGGATAAAAAGTGTCTGCTAAATGACTAAATGTAAATGTGGTGACATCATTGCATAGTTTTGTTCTCATTGAGTGTTTACAGCCTTCTGTTTACCCTGTCAGCCTCTCTTGAAGCCTCGTCTCTTGTGATAATTGGTTGTGTTGAAGTTTTTGAATGTTATTTCGGGTCTCTAAGTAACTAGTGATGTGGTTTGCAGTGTCACTGTACAAGGGATCGCTCAGCCGGACATTCTGTGTTTACCTCAATTCAAATCTAAAGGAATAGTTAATTACAATGAAATTTGAGCATTTATTCACCCCCATGTCATTTCAAACCTGTATGACTTCCTTTCTTTTGCAGAACACAAAAGATATAACCAAACAATTTTGATTCCTATTAATTTTTGTGTGGACATTTTCTCAAAATATCCCTTTAAATCTGGTTGTTTTCTAAACGTATTGTTATGGAGTACAGAGAAAGCAGTAAGGCAGGTTAGAATATGGGGTAAACACAGACCGCTCGCTGCGTTGCTGTTTTCACTTGAACATCTAATTACTTCAGGCCAAAGTGCTTGCATTGGAAGTTTTGTTTTCCACCAATGCACTCTCTCTCTCTCTCTCTCTCTCTCTCTCTCTCTCTCTCTGGGTTACTCAGTGCAGACTATAATCACTTCTTAAACTCCTCTACATGAAAAACGTATCACATCATCATCTCGTGGCATGCACTTGACATCCATGCCGGCTCCTGCGTCTGGACCGCATGTATGTGTCACATGCTCTTGTACGCGTGTGGGAGACTGACGTGGAAGAGAGAAAATTGTTTAATGATCTCGTTGTTTTTGTTTTGCAGACAAAAAAGTATTCACATTTCTTCATAAAATGAAAGTTGAACCACGAGGCACATTTAAAAGGACTATTTAATGATGTCTTTGTCTTTCTGCACTTTGAGTGTAAGTGGACTTCGCACTTTTGCAGAACTCTGTAATTACCCAATATAAGTGAATGCTGATCAGAGCAATGATCCTCTAACTACAGCTGTTTCAGCGATTGCTCAGGCAGTTCTTAATGTATTTTAGTTGAACAAGTAGAGGGTCTGGACTGTAGTTGTACAGAAATAGATTTCTCAGCCGAAGGCTGTGGGTTTTGAAGGGCACCTTTGTATAAGCACAGGGAGGGGAGATAAAAAAGTCTAGTAACTTCATACTAATGCTAAATGAAAGCAGTCTGTCCCTAGATCATTGCAAATCCCGTAACCAATATTGTTAAGCCTCTTTGCCGTTGCGGTTCTTGTAATAGAGAAAGGCATTCTTCAGAGACGCTTTAGCTCATCAGCACCCTTCGTCTAATCTCCTCTCTCTTCCAAAACCTCTACATTTTCCCTCAGTCCTTCACCTCAGCTACAGGATGATTTGCTGTAAGGTTTTTAGCTCATTCTGCATTTTATTTTTTTAATTGGTTTTATTTTATTTCAAAAGCCTCACAATTTTATTTTATATTAGAAGAACACTATTTTTAGTTTTGTTTCATTCTTTAAGAGAATCTGAACATTTTATCTACGGACAATATCAAAGTATGATATATAAATGATTTCTATCTTTGACATGGCATTACTCAGTCAATATAAGATATATCAAGGTTATATTTTTTTACAGAATGTTTTTTATCTAAATTATTATTTTATTTAAAAAACTGTAAATCACAAAAAAATATTTTAGCCGGGTTTTCACACGAGGGTCACTCACAAATATAGTATTTTAGTCATATTATTTGCCATGGAATATAGTTGCAATAATATCATTAAATATAAACTGATTATTTTATCCTTTGTACTGCAGCATTTTAATATTAATAGGTTGATCAATTGGGATTATATAAATATTCAGTATTAAAGTTTTACATATTCGTACACAAACTGGCTAGATAGATTGCCTATATAACGCCATCCAGATGTGCATCACACACACACACACACACAGACAGACTAACGTACAGATAGTATTAGTCTGTCTGATGTCATAGTAATGAGTTTAAGAAAAAGTAATAGTCAAAACAATAAAAATGGATTGCTGTAGGTTTCATTGGGAGTTAAAGTCTCTGAACAGTAAAATGAAAAAGTTTTGATGTGGTAATACGAGAAGGATCCTGAGGCCCTTAGCTGTCTGTTTATCTCAAGTGGATCTTCTACCAAAACAGATCTCTTCTGTTGTCCTCATTTTACCCGTTCATATCTTCTGCTATTGGAAGCCTGCTATGAAAATTCAATTAGAGGTACGAGACCCGGCGCTGGATTTCAGTAAACATAATCACAAACCTTTATCCTGCCAAATCTAGCATATAGCTTTTGGCTATGTCGACTTCAAAGCATCATGGCTGTGCATTTTAAATGTGAGATTCTCTGTTTCTCTGAGGTCCTTTTTATTTGCATGGTTTCACTTTTAACTTTTGTTACACTTACTGATTTAATACGCTTTTCCTAATCCTAATAAACCCGTCCACTTAGGGAACCCGTTACTTAAGAAGAGGTGTGTTTTGAACAGCAAAGGTTTATTACTGAGGGCCAGTGCTCAAACTGAGGGGATCCCATAAGAGGTAAGAAATAGACTTGGGGTCCCTTAGAAACATTTATTTTAGAAAATAATAATAATGACAAATCTGAAATTTGTGCAGATAACATATTATCTTATCTAAAATATTGCGAGCTAATTATTAACAGCAACTAGTAAGTCTATTTTGGCATCTTGTAATGTATATCTTGTAAGCATGTGATATTGGCCTTCAAATGCAAACTTTAGGCTCTGCTATGTTGTCATTCTTTTCTATTGTCATTTAAAAGTATATAACATATCTCAAATAACATTGTTGTGACTAAAAAAAGTATCTAATTTTCATTCTTTATCAACACGAAACTGTATTAAAAATGAAACAAAAAAAACATCTCACGATAAGACATGATTCAGTTTGATGACCGGTGAGAGCTTTAAAGAAACTCTTGCTGAATAGTAACAAAAATTATGATACTACAATGTTGCTTTGGACGTGGAATTCTTACTAAAGTACAATACCAGAGTAGCACCATGGTATTGTTTGAAGGACACATTTACTGTGATCTTATAAAGAGAGCTTCCTCACGGGACCAATAAAACAACAGAGCGGTTCTGCAGGACCCCAGACTCACTACCATGACATCATCAATGGGCATGTTCACATCAACTGGAAAATGTATTCATCCTGATATTTATGTGGCTCATTGTATGTCCATCTTCCTTAATAGAGATTAATGGTGATGAGCGATGGGTAAAGATGAACTAGTTGCCTTATGTGCTGATATTTCAGAGTGGCCGACCTGCAACAAAGCCTTATAGCCACACGGTGTCACAATTGCAGCACAAAAAACGCTGAGAAATGGGACAGGACTGAATGTATGAACTGTGCTGCTTCATGCAAGCAATCCAAAGAAATAAAATCACACTCTTTTGTTGCACAGTTCCTCTGTTAGGAACAATGAAATGAAACGTTCATCCTTTCATTTCAAAACTTATTACGAGGTTTTACACTTTCTAGAATCATATGTGGCATTGTGGGTTGTTTTTTTCACAAATATTATCTTTTTTTACATTCTTGGGTGGTTTATTATGTAAGTGAGTCATAATGTACTCATTGTGATTTCTGATTGGAAGAAGAACGTCATAGAGCTCTAGAAAGCCGTTCTGATTTACATTTATTTCTATAATACAGCGTCCTCGAAATATATTTTTACACATTGAAAATGTATGATACTCTACTGTATATAACAAAAATAATGAACCAAGTGACATCTGCAAGCTTGTAACATTTCTAAAGCATTTTCTGCAATTACTTTTAACCCCCATGGTTATTATCAGTGGCTGTGTGCAGTCTACAGCAAAGTAATTGTTTCAGAGAAGAGGTTTATCACTGAAGGTATAAACATGGAAGGGTGGTTGACTGTTTGATCCAGTCACAGAATTGATATGGAAAAAGATAATTGGCTTTTGCTTCCATGGAAACCGATGGTGAATTCTAGTGTGAAATGAACCTATTATTATTTAGGCCATTTTTAAGACTTTTGACTGTCATAAACGTGCCTGATGTTGAGTTTTATTCATGAGCTTTAATTAAAGTGAGTTCTTCTGTATATTTTTAATGGCTTGTATGTGTATATACCCTGTATATGAATTTAAGTAACCAACGTTGACTTTCAGGATGTATTTTGCTGGAATAAGATGAATACGCTGTTTGTTGCAAATATTCATCTGGGACCGAGCAACTCTTACACACAAACAACCACCATCCAGATTTATTTCCACATCGGCATAGCAGCCTATAACAGCATGCTTTAAAATATTGATGACTTATCTTCTTTTCTCTTCTTGATCACATCTGCTAAATCACAGAGGGAATACGCTTCATGCTGACGCTGAGTCTGATTCATAACATTCTCTTTTCGTGACCAAAACATGATTCATGATTCATGACATGTTCCGTTCTCTGCATCTGACGGGTTTTGTTTCATGCTTTAAAACCATTTTTCCATTGTTTATCTCAAGAGTCACCCACCTCTGATTTTGTTCACAAGAGGTTGATTTCCAGTTAAAGACATGACAGTTTACAAGCTGTTGTGTGATTGTTTGCTGAGGTCAGCAGCTGACAGAGTAATAGAAGAATCGCTATACTGATGAAATGTGGCGTTGTGTTTTTTCTTGGAATTGTTCTTTTCGGTTTATTCTTGTTATTGCTCTTTTCATTATAACGGATAGTTCACCCAAAAATAAAAATTCTGTCATCATTTACCCACCCTCTTCTCATTTCAAACCAACATGACTTTCTTCCTTCCGCAGAACACAAAAGAAGATATTTTGAAGAAAGTTGGTAACCGTACAGCACTGAACCCCATTCACTTCTATGGACCCAAAACCAATGCAAGTGAATGGGGTCCAGTTAATATTTTTTAAACAGAAGAAAGAAAGTCATTCAGGGTGAGCAAATGATGACAGAATTTTTATTGTGGGGTTAACTTTAACTTTCATGCATAAGGTATAAGTTAAGATGGTGTCTCCCTCAAAACCTCAGATTTCCTTAAAAACATAAAATATATAACCAAGCTTGGACTACTGCAATGCTCTCCTTGCTGGTCTTCCTACAAAGGCTATCGAACCGCTCCAGCTGGTTCAGAACGCAGCAGCACGCCTCTTCCTCCAACAGCCCAAAAGGGCTCATGTGACTCCCCTTTTCATCTCTCTCCACTGGCTACTGGTTGAAAGCCCGTATCGGATTCAAGTCACTAATGCTTGCCTACAGGACTATCACTGGATCTGCACCGACTTACTTTCACACCCTACACTCCTATACGCCATCAAGATCCCTGCGTTCAGTAAGCCAGCGGCGCCTTGTATTGCCTTCCCATAAGGGCAGTAAATTGCTTTCCCGCTCATTCTCCTTCAAAACTCCTTCCTGGTGGAACATTATTCCTAACTCGGTCCCGTCAACCACATCTCTCACAACATTTAAAAAATTACTTAAAACCCATGTCTTCTGTGAATACTTGACAGACAAATGAAAAAAAAAAACGAACCCTCTTTCTCTCAACAGGTATTGTTCTGGCTTTTGTTGAAACTTGTAACTTCGTATTAGCACCTACTGTATTATTGCTCCTGTGTGACATATCGCTTATTACTCCCTGAACTCTTTGTAAGTCGCTTTGGACAAAAGCGTCTGCTAAATGACTAGATGTAAATGTAAATAACTGTGTGAAATCAAAATTGACCCTCTTTACTTTGTTAATGTACAGTATATATAGATTTCTGACCTACTTCAGAACTAATTTCTGTTCAAAATTAGATTTCACACCACTTGGGCGACATGGTTGGAAAACTCACCCAGTCATTGGAGCTCATGTGTGTTGAATAAATTGATTTACATCATAATTGATCAAAGACTGATTTTGCAGTGGAAAGTCATTATTGTCTCTCTGTCCCTGTATTTGCAAACCACTAATCACATACAGGCCAGATTCTGGATTTATGATTGATATGCAAATAAAATGGTGCATGAATTTTCATTCTCCTGTCTAACGTCAATACAGGTAGAGTTTATTTGCAAAACAAGAGCCCGATGCTAAACATAAATCAGGCTGTTCGACCAAACAATGGCACACAATGAACACCACAAATCAGAATCCCAGAACACATTATATTCCTTGTTGTAATTGAGCTTTGACGCAGTGAACAGTAACTCATCCCGGACATGAATGATACTGTTCCCCATAGAGAAGAGGTGCACTATTACTTTTCTAACTTTAGATTAAAATCAATTGAGAAGAGACACGGTGCTTCATATTGGAGCGACTTTTGCATAAAAACGCACAACTAACATTTTACAGAAGAAAAGCGTATTCCGTACTTTAGAGTCTTATACGTTTTTCTATTTGATCTACTTCTCATAATCAAATCATTATAATACAATTTTCTAAGTTAGATTATGAGTACTGTATTCATTTCTTTAGCCTATACCTGATGTGCTTTTGTTGCCTTGCACGCCCCACTTCACAAGCAAACACAATATTCACATTTTCAAGTAGCGTTAATGAACATGACACGCTGTGTTATTGGAAACAGATAACAAGGTGTTAATTGCTTATGCTGGGAGGCTTTTGTGCATTCTGTAAACTGCCAGTGGAGATGAATGCATGAAGTTAATACGTTTTTAAATAAATCTGCACGTCATCTTGCTCTTTATTTACAAGACCCACGTAATGTCAATAACCCTGTCAGATAACAATATAGTGAGAAATTAAAGAAACATTAAAGGTCTCTGAATGTATTGCTTTGTTACACTGTTAATATACAACATACTCAGGGTTGATTTATTTTTGTATGAAACAGTTTTCTGCAGGGTAGAATACATTATTTAAACCGCAATTTCATAAGCATTTATTGTGAATGGATATATTTGGAAATTATAGTTTGAGACGCTGACGTACACATTGCACATTGAACAGTAATTTCTTTGATTTCCACATTTTCCAGTTTCACAAAGGATAACAAAGCCAGCTGACAAAGCTATCTCAAGTATGGCTTTTTCACAGATGAGATGATGGTGGCTAGATAATTGTTTAATCACAGTGAGGGGTGAAAATGACTTTGACCTAAGTCACATTGCACCCTTTCAATCCAGACACGGTGTGCAGACAGCACCAGGGAATGCTTTTTTCTGATTTTGTACTCAACAGGTCATGCAGCTTTCAATAACTTTGACCTCTTTCATGCTTCAATGGCATGTTCGTTACTGTAGAGACGTTCTAGTGAGAAGGGCCACAATTATATTGTTTTTTTATCCATTAAGTAGTTTGTACACTGGGTATAAATACCTTAAAAACTCTTCTTAGGTTTTAAAATATTTATACATGTTTTGAACTATGGTTCTAGGTTTTTCAGCCCATCCCCTTGCTGATTTAAAAAAAATGAGATGAGACGTAAGAATTTTTCTTTTGGTGTTTACATGTGCATTGTGTAATATCCTCATAGTGATGAGATTCGAACATCCTACAATATATGTCATGTATAAAGTATTCATGTTTAGACCTTAGGACTTGTATGAGATCAGTGGGAAGTTTTGCACAATAATGGAAGTTTTTTTCCTGTTTGTTTTAGAACAATGTTTGTATTTTGACCAATATCATGTTGACCAAAAACTTAACTAAAAGTGAAATGTGACCTCTGCATTTGACCCATCTAGTGAGTAGTGAACACACGCAGTGCAAGTCGTGAAGACACATACACCCGAGCAGTGGGCATCTATAACTGCAGCGCAAACGGGGGTAAGGTGCATTTCTCAAGGGCACCAGTCCTTACCCGCCGGCACTAAGAATCGAACCGCTGACCTTCTTAGCTTTCACAATACAGGAAAGACACATACATTTAATACACCCACCAGCTTGAGCATGTTTTTGCATTTATATAAACCAGCCAATTAAAAGCACTCCTACTATTTTTTCTTAAATGTGATCCCTTAATATAACCATACTCACCTTGCCAAGTATAAATTGGTAAGGGTCTGCTACAAAATAGTAGCAATGCTTTTAATTTCCTGGATATTAATTATAAGAACATATACAACAGCTATATGCAGTAGGCCATACAATACAAATAGGCCTATTGAATATTTAGAATGACAGCTGTCAGTTTTATCTATTGAACCTAAGCCTTTTCCTGTTTCCATTACTGAGAAAAGCAATAATTCATTAAAAACCATCTTGTTCTCTGCAGTGTGGGGCATGTATTTCTAATGGAACAGGGGGACTGTACTGTCACTAGAGAAATCGTTGGATAAGAAACACACGAATGTGCATAAAATGATCATGTGCATTGGGAAAACTGCAGCGCATGCAGAATATAAATAGAGTGCTCCGTAAAAGGAGTATATTGCTATTTACAATATTGTGCTTGACATGGAATTGTCCTTTTAAACACGTTTCTCTTAAAAGGGATTATTAGTAGTTTAATAAAAATATTTAAAAAAAATGAGAATAATATTAAACAAAGCAAGTAAGTAATGCAAGCGGACATTTTGCTTTATATTTTTGTACAGCAGATGACAGTTAACCTGGCGCCATTATTTACGCATCCGACTTTAGTTACTGACGTCATTTCCAAGACGACAGACTTTCTACGGGACAAGCAAACAAGTTGGTATTTTTTATTGCACAGTGGGGTACATATCAACATGCATTGAATGCCCACCTTTTATCCAATTCTGGATAAAATTGTTACATTTCGCGGTGACTATAACTTTGTGTTTAAAAACAAGATGCGTTAAGGCAGGAACATACTATAATTATGATGAATAATACATTCACATTTAACATCCAACTCCTCTTGCTGTTGTCACTTAGAAACTAATATATTCACGTGCTCTCACTTTCTAAACACAAAACAAGTCCAGCAATGTACGCGTGCATGAGAAATATTGAGACAGAGAGAGCGCGCGCTGTAGAGGAGAGTGGGGGAGAAAATGCGTTACGATGCACGAGCGGCAGAGCTGTAGTAAGACTGTTGGAAAGAATACCAGGGGAAGCTGAAAGAGGTGGAGAGATAGGTATAGCTCTTTCTTCACAGTTAGAGAGAGAGAGAGAGAGAGAGACCTCGTCGTGGTATTTGCGCCCCGCGCTCTCAGCAGATGGCATGGCACAGTGATGCGCTCTCGTAGACTGTTGTCCTCTCAAGTCACAGCGCAACACTCAAGGTAACGGAGCATCGCTTTCTCGAGCACTCTTTCAATGCGTGTGTTTCCGTTTTAACGTCTTTCTCCTGCTTCATGTGTGTTTGTCACCTGTCAACTAGCAGTTTTCTTATTTTTCAATGTTTTTCGCCTGTGTGTGCGTGTTTGTGTGTGTTCGCATGCATGCGTAACAGTGAGGTGATGTGGAGTGTGACATCAATTAGATGGTTTTTCGATTAATCGTTTAGGCTTAAACTGTGTAGTTGATGCATATCATATAATTTTATATATGAAATATGTTAATAAATTAAAATATGATTAGGTAAGATATAGTTTTTTAGGTTTTGTCAATGGTGACTATTACTAAATGTTTAGACCATTTTAATTAGATTTTGCCCTCACTAAACTATTTAGCTATGTAACTAGTCCGGCTGTGTAAGAAACCAGAAGTGCCAATATCATAGTATACACAGTTCTGTTAATGAATTATACTATTTCTATGCAAACGAATAACAAAACAACATATAAATAACAAAATAATACAATTCAAGTAAAAACAACGTATAATATGCCTTAATTGATGAATTCGTATTGCCACTTCTCTATGAATAATACAGAAGTGCTGAGGTTTTGCTTGTTTTCTGGGTCTGATGCTTTGCCATATTGATAAGTGTGTTAAAGAAGAAAAAGACAGTAAGACACAGTACCTGGAACTGCAAACTGGTAATTATTCAAGCAAATCTAGAAGCATGTGTAGGGGTATTCTGACATGAAACGCATCCATCTCTCCACAGTTTTGCTTGCGTGCGGTGACTGGGGCAGTAATGAGCATCTAGAGGTTTAATAGATGGATGAGTTGAGGTCTATAGAGAGGGAAAATCCATTAAGGTGCAGGGTGTCCAGCCGAGGGGACAGTGCGAAAGTCATTGTCCATCTGCAGAGCAATCATTACTCAGACTGTGTTGAACGCTGCTGTTTGTAAATAAACTCAGCGGCTGGAGGCTGGAGCTCATGGCGAAAGAAATTGAGCTGCAGCGGCGCTGATGAAATGAATATATTAATGAGATATTGTACCTTGAAACATAGCTATCAAAAATATTGAACAAGCACTATTATTACAGGAATAATTAGGGAGAGTAATAAATATTGCAGTCTGCACTTGAGGGCTAGGAAGTGACAGCCATGATCGTCGATCATGACCAACACAAATGTTAATAATTTAGTAGTGGGTTTAATAAAAAGGCACTTTTATGTCAACCTTGTACTAAAGAAACGTGTAAAGGTTTGATAGTTGTGGAGCTTTGCTTTCCATATTGTTTGTTATATACCTATAGTCTTCCTGTAGTTGGGTGTAGTTCACCCAAAAATAAACAGTCTGTCATCATTTATTCCCTGTCATGTCATTCAAAACCTGTATATGACTCTTTCTTCTATGAAACGAAAAAAGATATTCTGAGAATGTCAATGGTTTTGAACTGGTTTAGCAACACATCTTACCTGAGGAAATTGTATGCTTTTCTACCCCAATTCTGCCCTTAAACTGAACTTAGCATCTTGTTTTTAAAGGGGTCCTGTTTTGCCTATTTTTTTAAGTCTTTATGATGTCTATGATGTGCTAAACAATAGGTGTTCATGTTTCGATTTTCAAAATGCTTTACATATTACATATATGTGTTTTACACCGTCATCTGGATTGTCAGACAACCGGCTGTTGCGTTCCTGATTCTATGAAGTCCCTCCTTCCGAAACGCTCTGAATGGTGAAACTGAGCCAGTCTTTTTTGATTGGTCTACTGTTTAGAGTGTCTGTTGACATGTCCCGCCCATTACCCTATCCGTGATCCAGGGGGCAGGGTTAATGTCAATGTTGGTTTTCCTGATGACAATAACCCAGGGAACAGCTTGTTGTACTCCCAACGAACTGTTCATGGAGTGCGTTTACATACTCCGATTATGCTTAATAAGATGATAACAAGTAAGGTCATGTAAACGCGTAAAACGGTTTTCTTTTAGCTCATAAATGTCGTAAGCAAAACCCGATAGGCTGTGTTTTTTGCCCATTACTCTTATTTCGCGCTGCATGTAAACATCTTAACCGGTTTTCTCTCGGTTTTGTTTATGTGCGCATGTCTGACAGATCAATAATAAAAGTTCAGAACGGAAGTGATAGTTAAATAAAGCATAAAAGTCCGCTCTCGAATCAAGCAGTTGATGTAGAAACGTCTAAACGAAAAACTTTTGTTGCATATGCTGGCTCTGCGGACAATAAGAAGAGATATAGTCCAGGCTCTTGTTCTGTCCAGACTGGACTACTGCAATGCGCTAATGGCTGGACTCCCAGCTTGCACAACCAAACCTCTACAGATGATCCAAAATGCAGCGGCAAGAGTGGTCTTCAATGAACCGAAGAGAGCACACGTCACTCCTCTCTTTATAAAGTTACATTGGCTCGCTATTGTGGCCCGCATCAAATTCAAGTCCCTCCTCCTGGCCTAAAAGTCCACCACTGGGTCGACTCCCCCTTATCTTCACTCGCTAATGCAGACGTATGTACCCACCAGATCGCTGAGCTCTGCAAACGAATGACATCTTGTGGTGCCATCCCAAAAAGGTAAAAAAACGATCTCACGAACGTTCTCCGGATCGGTGCCACTTATGTGGAACGATCTGCCCGCGGCAACAAGAACAGCAGATTCTGTAGCCATCTTTAAGAATCGTCTGAAAACGCATCTCTTCCGTCAACACCTGACTGATCAGTTCTGACTTCCATTTCTCTTCTACTCTTCTTCGTCTTCTTCTTCAAAAAGAAAGAGTCTAACTTAGCTCTGTATACTGTGGTAGGCTTATGAAACCACTTTTATTGATTGCACTTTTTGTTGTCCCAAATTGCTTCGATTGTTTACCCCATCTGTAAGTCGCTTTGGATAAAAGCGTCTGCCAAATGACTAAATGTAAATGTAGATATAAAAAAACGCTTCTGACCGTTTTCCCGCTGCATGTTTAATTTCTGTGAACTTTGAGCCTCGGGACTTGGCAGATGTTGTTTATGCTCAAACAGCTATTCTACTCACTAACTAAATTTAAAGAAGTGAAATTTCATCAGACCTCCCCTTTAACACCGACGTGAATTTGTTCTCAGCTCTGCATGTGGAATTTCATGTCAGACATTAGTATGTAGTTTTAACAGAATAATCCAGCTCCATGCTGACACTCTAATAATGCAAAGAATGTCTGAAGGTACATTGGTGACTCCTCAGGAACTGCATCTGGACAAGGTCAACGTGAAACTGTTATACTGTTACTTATGTGAAGAAAAACAGGATGTGTAATATATAAAAATAGGAATTCACTGGGAATTGTTAGTATTGCGAAAAGTGGTCTCTGTATTAGAAGTGTTGCGTCTGTCGACAAGCTGTTAAAATTAGCTTGTAATATTGAAGTGACACTTCACATCAAGACCAGGAACGTAAAAAGTAAATTAGGTACATTTGAATTCAAACTTTATTGATAAACAAGGTGCATGTGGTGTTCATTATTTTGAGAAGGTGTATTGTCCCTTTAATCATTCATTTCACAAGGGAAAAGCATTCTTCACACTTATAAAGACCTGGAGCAGTTGCAGGAACTGCTCCCTATGGGACTAACCAGCCATTAGTATCTTAAGTGCCGTCTTTCTGTGCACAGTTAAATACAAGAACATGTACGGTTGTCTTTTAAATGCAGGATCAACTAATAGAAAGTCTCTACTTGATTTATTTTCACGGAGTAATGCTGGCAGTGATCCACTGAGATGTATACCGCAGAGATGGTTTTGGTCCGCACAGCAACAGCCTTGGAAGGTCTCATTAATAATTTACTATGGTGGAAAGATGGAAAAATTTCTGCACATTAAAGCTGCATCCATTCACTATAAGGATTATGGGAGTTATGACTATGAGCTCTCTGTCCAATCATACGGTTTAAGGGTTAGGGAGTACCGGCGTTGAAATACTGTAAGAATAATACTAAGCAATGAAGCAGGACTCTACATTTATGACGTACATCATAACAACAAACCAGCGATTTCTTCATAAAGAAGAAACTTAAACGTCATTTATAATTAATTGCAAGACATTTGTGTGGGGGTTTCAAAGCATTTCAAAGTAATTGGTGATAATGATGAGGACTACTGTGTGTTTGTATCACAGCGATCTAAAAGCATGAATCTAGAATTTGTATTTTTTGCCTTCAAGGGGTGTGTGGAGTGTATTTTCATGCATTACAGTAATTATTAATAAGCTGGTGACATCATGTTACATAACACTTTTATCAAGAAATTGTCAGAAACAGCATCTACGTATAGTTATTGGTCAATAGTTGCTAAATTCGTGTGTGTTGCTTTGTGTTGAATGTTCCTCAGCCGGGTTTTTCTCAAACGTCTTCTTGCCCGCATGTTTGTTGTCTTTCTCTGAAATCAAAATAACACTGTACCTTTTATTGCCAAAACATTTGTAGCAGATTCAAAACAAAAAATAAAAGTGCGAATAGCATAACATAAACATATTTTATATGCTGTAGAGTATTCAAATAAAATAAACGGATAGCATTTAAGCAACGTCTAATAATAGACATAAGTAACACAAGCATGTAGCTGGTTGTTTATTTTTTGTCATACTGCGGCAGACGGAAACATACAATGCGGTATTATACTGTGCTACTGTACAAAGTAGTCTTTTATATTCCAATAGTGAATGCAACTGACAGTTTTCACGACAGTATACAGCCACGGGAAAAAATAAAAGACTATTTTAAATTTTCATCAAAATCAGCAATTCTCTTTGTATTGTGTCCATTCCAGTCCAGTGTCTGTTAAATTTCAACAAAACCAAGCCTCAGAAGTCATCCAACAGCATTGTGAAAGACTGACAGCTCAAGACACATGAAAGCTGTGATAAAAAGATTATAACTTAAAATATTTTTTAAACTTTCCCTAAATACATGGAGAAATACTATGTCATGAAACAAAAGTCCAGTCAGCGCTCAGTCTCAACAAAAGTACATTTTATTTAACATGGGACAAAACATGACTCAAAATCCCTCGAGGGGAAAACAAGAACAATATACTTAATATACAAAATAAAACTTGACTAAAACTTAACTTAAAGACAGCCCAGGGGCAACAGGGGATGGGGATGCAGACAAACGATCCAGCACAGGAAAGCAAACACAAGGGCATTAAATATGAGAGGAAAGGCATATCAAGGGCAACAGGTGAAGAGCGTGAACTGATAATGTGATAATGAATAAGGAAGCAAGTGGGCGAGGCTAAGACGCAGGACGGAGGGCACATGGCTTCAAAACACAACAAATGGGGCTGTCATGATCCCTTCGGAGAGAACAAGAGAAATAACTGCTAGGAAGGCGGGATCATGACATATTACTGTTGTATTGCTTAAAAGTGAATATGAACTTGTTTCCTTTGCAGTATTTGATGTCTGAAAAGATACAGAGCATCTTATGGTCTCGGTTATGACTGCAACGCTGTATCACGAGCTCATGTGGAGGGACACTAACTGGATTAGCGAGTAACAAGTAAGCGCTACAACGAGACGTAATCTTCCGGTGGAATCGGTAACTAGTAGCATACCTGAGAGCTCGTACCGACGGCCGTCACGGGCGGTGGCGTTGTGTCTCTGTTTTGCGAGGTAGCCGCCCGATTCTCTGAAAAAGTTTCAAGGGGACCGCTGTGCGTCTGAACTGTTTCAGAAAGATTTTTTTCAGACTGTTTCAGATCATGTTCGTACACAACAGATCTCGCTGGTGAGCCAAGATAAGCCAGTCGTCGAGATAGTTGATTATCCGCACGTCCTGTTCCCTAAGGGGAGCTAAGGGTTCGGTGGCTGGCAGAGCGGTTACTGCTATGACACATCCTCTACGGTGTCTCCAAACAGCACAGCTTTCGAGATGGTCGCATCCAGAAAGCGGGCCTTCTGAGTGTCGCCCATCTGCGCAAGGTTGAGCCACAGATATCTTTCTTGGACCACCAGTGTGGACATCGTCCGACCCAGGGCACTCGCCGTGACCTTCGTCGCTCAGAGCGCAAGGTCAGCGGTGGTGCGTAGCTCTTGCAAAACGATACAATGCAGCAAAACATATTTTCTTTCGCTTGCAGCATGATTTACACCTTATTTGGTGAATATGTTTTATTTTCTGATAGAAAATGTGCCTTTTGTAAATTCTTTTTTTAAATTTGCTTCAATCGCAAAGTGAACACAGCCTCCCTACGGCAGCCATGTTATCATGTGTCTAACAACAATTAGCGTCAGCTGAGTCTTTGCTGTGTCAAGGTGGCTGTCAATTGTTTAGCTGTTCTCTCTCTCTCTTTCAGACTGAAGGGTCTCAGGTGTAAAATGTGGTCTTGCTTCATGCCTCTGCAATGTTGAAAGAAATAAACTCAATTAAATTTTCTGGTTTAGTTTTGGTGCAGATCAGTGTTTGTGGGTCGATGAAACAGTGTGAGGTTTGCTCATTGATTTTGCTCTGCATGTGTATGTTGTTTATCTGAAGTGACATTACTGAACCAGAGAGCGGTTGCACAGATCAAATCGTGCTTCTCGACTGCTTAATTGCCCCAGTTTCTATTTTTCGCTGCATTTTTCGCTGTACCTTTATATAGTAACATGGAGAAAATCATACGATGCAGTGCTTGTTACTGAGATAATTGCTCTCCCCTAGGAGAAATGTGCAGCTTGAAGCGAATGTGATCGTTTTATTTTTCAATGTTATAAATACTTTCTACTATAACTCTTTATAAATGGTTTCCGACATACATTGGCTCAACCGATGGAGTGACTTTGGTGTGGGAAAAGTATTGAAAATGAGACTTGGGTGTAATTTTTTGTTGCTGCAAAATATTATATGCAAGAGAGGTGCTTAGTCAAATTCTGTTTATTGTTTCTTTCAGACTCATCAGTTAATCATACATAAATATGTATTAGTATGTGTTTTTTCTGTTCTGTGAGTCATGCTGTGTTTGGCCAAACCCATCAGGTTCTGGCCATGGAAGAGGCCACTTTGGCAGTATTTGTCCTGTGTCCTCTGCCAGACCTTAGACATCATGTCCCTAACATTTGAAGAGATCTGACAAAGAATGAGAGAACACATTCTGGTCACAAGAAGCAGAGACTGGTGATGTAATGGGTGTCCTCTCTTATCTTTCCCCTTATTTCTCTACATCAACATTTTAGTGAAGTGGCATAGTATGTTGAGGAATAGCAAGACTAAAGGTCTTTGCACATACAGTCTGAAATTTTCGAATTAGTTTTTTTTTGTATTTGGCTCTTTAAAAGGCCAAATTGTTAAAATTGTTAAAAAAGGCCTCTCAAAAAACTTGACGGATGCGCAGAAAATCGAACCCGGTCGGAATTCTTTTATGACAGACGAAAATATCAGAGGCAGTGTGTCAATGTGCGCATATGACCTCACGCATAACGTGAGGTCATATTTATTTTTTAACGTGCGTAAATTTCGGATGCAAATTTCGGACTCAATGTGCATTGTGCAATGGGCTTAAATAAAAAATCCTTCATTTCTAGGGAGGGCAAATTTGACTTCTTACTTCTGACAGAATCACAAGGAGAAAAAAAATGCAAAGGTGCATTGATCAGAACTTAACATGAGGTTAGGGTCTACAACCAACAACCTTGTCTAGGCCAGTTTTAATCTACTACAGTGTGACCACACTCTCTACACCCCAATGCCATTCTGTTATAGTCGTTTCTCACTATTTTCTCACATTGGTGACAGAAGTGGGTGGTGCCAATTGGCTGGTTTTAGATACTCGGTTTCAGCGCTGCTGCCTTTTACTACCGTATGTCACTTGTGTGGTCACACTGAGTGACCTTCTTCCTGTCCTACTGTTTAGCATACATAGTAAAGCTAGAGTAAGACACTGGCATAAAATGAAATGGCATAAAACGTTTTTTTTGTGGATTTTCTTTAAAGGAACAGTTCACCCTATAATATATTTTTTTGCCATAATTAACTCACGCTCATGCCGTCCTAGATCTACGTGTCTTCCTGTTTTTGGCGAACACATTTGGAGTAATAATAATCCAAATCCTGGCTGTTTCTGGCTTTGTAATGCAAGTCATTTTGCTTTGTAATGCAAATCATTTCGCTAGATAATCGTCTGGTATCGTTTAAAGCCCTTTGAAGCTGCACTGAAACTGTCATTTTAACCTTCAACCATTTGGACTCCATTGAAGTCCTGAAATGTTTTCATCAAAAACCTTAATTTCTTTTCGACTGAAGAAACAAATACATAAACATCTTGGATGACATGGGGGTGAGTAAATGATCATGAACATTTATTTTGAAAGTGAACTACTCCTTTAAAGTAGTCCATTCAACTTTTTGACACAATCTTTACTCAATCTTATAAATTTGACACATGGTAGTGTAGTGTGGAGAACAGTTTTTACTGAAAATCCAACTTTTAAACAGACTGTCACTATTCACTTTTAGTCACATTGACTTATTCGTTTTATAGAAAACTTGGATGGTGTGTAGGGTGACCACCAACAAACCAAAAGTGTGACAAGTTTTCTTAATGTGACAACTAAAGACCAACAGACTGATGAAAATGCGGAACATTTTCTCAATATGCGACAAGGGGTGAATATGCTGTGCACTACAAAGCAAAGCAGGACGGGTAGTCCCCCTAACGGTGTGTTACAGCTCTTCCATAAAAAAGAAAGTCCTGGAAATTACAGTTTTCATTTTTGGATGAACTCTCCCTTTAATCAAAGTAGACAGGATATTAATCATAGACTCAGATTGCCGTGTGATGTCTGTAGCTGGAATGAAGCTGATTATGAAGAGTAATACGCTAAGCTGCTATATCTTTTCCATCTCTTCCGTCACTCTTTCATACTAATACTGTGTTAGTGGTTGCATCCCGCTGCAAGCAGCTGCCAGCCACCAATCTCACAACACAAACATATCCAGCTCCTCCAATGATCTGAAATGTATCTTCACACTTGATCTTAGTTTTCGCAATGGTGGTTCAACAAAACACCACTGGATATCATCACCTCAATGTGAACGGCACCATTTTTTTTTTAAATAAAGATGTCACATTTGCACACGTGTCAGACATGCACAAAATACATGCTAAAAGTCGTTTGTTATTTGATCAAACTGATTTCTGTAAGTAGAAAACAGGAAGGTATTTGACAGGCTTCGCTGTTTATTTGGTTCTCTGATCAAATGAGAGATTAGAGATTCCCTGCTGCGGAGTGATGCTGTTGAATTATTAAATGTCAACATGTTCTTGTGCAAACAGATTATTGACCCTTACATTCAAAAATGTCATTTCTCCGGTTCCACACTGCTAATTCTCACCAGTCATACTGTTTTATAAAATCATTGTGTTCCATTGAGCACATTGTGTCCAATAGGACTTAAATATTGATCATTCAGAAGATCCAACAGTGATCTCAAGGGATCTCAGTTCTGCATTCACCAACCATGAATGTTTCAAGGTTTCTTGGAAATGGTTCAGCATCGAATATCATTCCCTCACACCCCACGGTTGTTCAGACACTCAAATGATTAAATCTTATCAATCAGAGAACCATTTAGATGTGATGTTACGGCTGACTAAATGAGATAAATGATAACGCCGGTAATGGGATAATTAGGAATTGTTGAAATGAAGAGGCTGCTCAGACAAAGACGTCCATGACGGCTCTTAGGAAACTTATTGTGACTGCATCATTCACACCTACCAATTTTAGCAGAAAGAATACGAGTGCCTGGTGCTAGTTGTCACTCGGTGACGTTGTCAGAGCAGTTATATCTGTATGGCGATAAGGTTTTGACAAGGACCACACAATTGTGTTTTTACTAGCAGCGGTTTTGTATGTTTTTAAGACCTCTGCTTTAAAAACGCACTTCAATTAAAATATTTTAGTAAACTCTGTCCGTCTAACTAAAATTCAATCGTTCGTAATGCATTTTTATAGCTGTTAACTACAGAAGAAAGCAATAAAACAACCATATTAGAAGGCAACGGTCAGCTATAAAATGAATTAAAAATATAATACAAAGGAGCCATTCTTTTGCTGTTTTTGAAGTTCTTATTATGTTTATTGTGTTTAACAATGGATGTTCATCTTTCTAGTTTAAAAAAATGCTTTATATTTCAAGTCTATTATTCACCGCTGGCCCTCTTCTCACAAAACCACTGGATTTCCTCCTGTCTATATAAAGTCCCTCCTTCCGAAACGCTCTGGTACTCAAATTGGTAAAGCTGACCAGGTCTGTCGTGATTGATTCCCCACTTAGAGTGTGTGTCTGAAGATGTCCCACCCAAACCATATCAGCGAGCTTACACTTCTCAGGCTGTTGTGATTGGTCGGTGCCCCTCTCAGTGCACGTGTATTTAAACGTTGCCTTTTAGCAATAAACAGTAACAATGGCGTCAACTTCACTTCATCAGTTAAACACATGCGGATCGATCGAAGTGTAACGGAGGTCTGCTAGTGCATGTGCAAAAGTCAATATTTGCTAGAGATCGCAATATTTTTCCTACTATGGCGAGGGAAATGACACCAGACTGATTGGGTCAGGCTGGTTATATTAATTAACACGGAAGTGTTTGTTTTGCCTTTTTATATTGGACTTAAGTTGGATAAAAAAACAAGCCGATTGACTAGGAGACATTTGCAAGCAGGACTTCAAAGGATGTTTCATAGAAGTGTTTTAGAGGTATGCGCACACACACACACACAATATCAGTGTTTTACACTGCACAGCTTTCACAGCCGGTGGAAGTCATGGAAGCTGTTATTTGACCGTTGGTTATCTTAGAATGTGTGTAGCTGAATTCTTATGAACAGCTGTAGGACTGTGATGAAAGTGAAAGTAGTTTAGTGCGTAGCTCAGTCAAATGTTTACAATCTCTGATAACCAAACACTACTCCAGCGCCTCTTCCTCTTCTCTAATGAAGGCCCCGCCCCTTTTTTGGTGTATTCCTTTAGGCGGAGGTTATTAAATGCACTCGGAATAGTGACATCATGGACCCGGGAAGTAGAGGGCTGTAGTCCTATTCCAGCCGTTCTCTGTAGTCCTTGAAAAGCAAATTCTGTTAAAGACAATATCTCGCTTGGCACTGAACTTTGAGTTTTATCATTTTGCAGATATTGTTTATGCTCTAACAGCAACATTACTCACTAACTAAAGTTTGAAAATTGCCATCACAGGAAATGGCCGCTTTAATAATTTAAATATTAAATTGTTGATTTTCTTTATATGTTTTGTTTCACTTATAAGTTTTATAAATGTCATGATTTATTGTGTGTATTAACTGTGTATGTGTATATTTCAATAGGGATTATACTGTAGAGTTTCATTGTCGCGTTTACTGCACACGATTGTTTTGAAAGAAAGCTTGACTGGACCATTATCAAGAGAGATCTGAGACCCCAAGATAGTTTAGTGTCTCCTTTAGAGTTTCCAAGGCAAGGTCATGAGGTACTATTTCTATTTCAGCCAAGGGAAACCTGAGGTTGTTATGGCAACAAGTCCCAGAAGATGTGATGCATCCCTCATAATTTCCTACCTGTTAGACAAGCAAGCCTTCCACCTCTACCTTAACTGGACCTAAATGAGTTGAACAGCATTTGGCTTTTGTAACCACTTCAGTATTATAAATATAGATGTCAGTTGGAAAACATGCTTGTTGTGGTATCAGAAAATGTCTCTTGACAAGGTTCTGTTTTCTGTATTGACTGCTTGCATCAATATCCACATTATAGCTTAAAGGAATAAGTAGCACTTTACCATGCAATCTCATTCATTAACATTACTCAAAGGTGCTGTGTGTAATTTTTTGGAGGATCTATTGAAAAAAATGCAATATAATATACATAACTATGTCTTCACTGTTGTAATATGATGCGTTATGATTCTTTTACCTTAGAATGATCTATTTATATCTACATACACCGCTGGTCCCCTTACATGGAATTCACCATGTTGTTTCCACAGTAGCACTAAACAGACAAACTGCTTCAGAGAGCATTTCGTCAACGTATTATCACCTTCTGCAAAGAAGCGAAACCGTGACGACATCTCTTTGAGGGATAGTTAACCAAAGAAGCACAAATCAGTTGGTAAACAAAGAACATTGGCTCCATTGACTTAAATTGTATGAACACAACGTCACTAAAATATCTTAATTATGTGTTCTACAGAAGAAAGAGTCAAATCTAGGTTTTAAATAACATGAGGGTGAATAAATGATTCATTTTATTTAAAAATTCCTTTAATCTGTAAGAACATTGTATTAGATGTGAAACAGTAGGAAAGATTACAAAAAGTGCCCGAGAACTGTTTGCTTTCCTACGTTCTTCAAAATATCTTCTTTAGTAATAGACAGAACAAAGAAATTTACTAAGAAATTCTCCCTACAATGGCTGTCAATGGTGGCCAAGAACTGTTTGGTTACAAGCATTCTTCAAAAATATCTTTCTCTGTGTTCATCAGGACAAATACATTTATACAGGTTTGGAACTCGAGGGTGAGTAAATGATGACAGAATTTTAATTTTTGGGTAACTATCCCTTTAATCTTAAACGTGTGATGAACTGGGCTTGTTTATTGTTTTATACTGTTGTACGAGGTCTACTTATGACGTCCGCATGGTTTTCACATTCAAATACATCAAAATCAATAAGTAATAGGCCATTTTTGCCATAAAGACTTGGAAGTAAACGCACTCTGCTATGATTGGATGGCAGTTTGCGTAGAAACTTAGTAGGAGCCTTCTGTGAATTTGGTTAGAGACGTAATGTTAGGTTACACACTCGCACAGGATAAGTATTATCTGGAGACCTCCTGTGATTTAAAATTTCCCAGATGTGATGGCAAGGCTTTGCATATAGTTGGTGTAGCCTATAGTTGTATGGTGTTTAATGATATCCGTACCTGTCCTTGTGTTACTTCAGAATTGCCATGCTAGAACCAGTGGGCGGGGCTAGAGAAGTAGTCGTTGATATTTTTCTGTATAAGCGGTGTTCAACCTTTCAATAACAGTTGTAATTTCAGTAACGTTTTCAGTTCTGACACTTACATGATGTTCTCTCTTATATAACAAAAGCTTGGGTTAAAATTGAGGTCTTAATTCATCGCCACTTTAACCCATATGCTGTAGCATTTTATAGAATAATTTTTACAAACCGCGTGTATATAAACTTATCCTTACACATTTACATTTATTAATTTGCCAGAGGCTTTTATCCGAAGCCCTAACACATAAGAATTACTAAGTATGTTCAATTTTTGCATGAGCTGCTCTTTAAGGTTACACTGCGGATTAATTCAATCTTTAGCTATATTAAATCTCAGCTCAGTATTAAGGCAATTGGGCTCTTTAACCATCATACCCTGCAAAAATGTTGATCACCATCTGTAAGGATCACTAGAAACAAAAGCCGGATGAGGATAAATGCAAGCAAGTCCTGCCACTGGAGGTTTGAAGGTGCTGCAGTAGCTTTGACAGCTTTCTGACAGGCGCTTGACGTCAAGCACAGAAGTTTCATACTTTCTGGAACACAGGTAGTGCAGCACCTGCACAACTTCTGGAACATTCCTGTCACACGGCAGTGAGTTTCACCAACTAATGAAGATAAAAAAGAGAGGTTTAATGAGCACTCCAAACCCAGCTATATGACAAATAAACAGCCTTGTTGAGTGTAGGGCTGAAAATATCTAGTGTTTTACAAGTGATGCTCTCACACTTTTTCCTCTTCTGGTTTCTTAATGGGAAGCACCTGGTTTTATTGACTGGCTTTGAGTGACCCGGAAATCAGAAATCTTCCCAGTTTCATGACCAGCGTCTATAGGCTTTTGTTGTGCTCAGAGAATCCCCTGTGAATAAAATCCAATTACAAAGACCAGAGGAAGAAAAATTGTTCTTGCTCGGCAGGCAGGTTGAGTTAGAAAAGAAAAATCGATCTTTGAATAATGAAGATCATCTAATTCCATTCAATTACCTTTGAATCAGACATTTACCCCTTTTATTACTTTACAATTAGGAATTTATAGACTTCAATGCGCTTAAGAGTATAAGTAAATTAAGGATATCCTTTACCCAAGGGTGTAACTTTGGTTTGAGAAGTGGGGGGGACACAAAATGAGGGAAAGTGTTTTTGATTTGAATCTCATCACAAAATCAAAATACCTAGGTTTTGCGTTGTTTTTGATTGTTTAAATTGATCAAACCATGAAACCAAAATGTGTTTTTATTGTGTAGCAAAAGTTGATGTTCATGAAGGGGGAAAATGCGAGTATTGACTGAGAAACGGAGGAAAACGTGGCTTGTAAACCTGAATCAGTGGTCGGAAGGAGACGAGCAGGATGACTTTCTAAAATGCTTAACGCGGTTTGACATGGCCTACCTAAACAACGACCATCCACGTTTCTGTCGAGCCTTGTCATGAACACTAACTGCTGTTAAAAGAGTGAGTCCTTATTAAACAAAAAAAGTAATTAATCAAACGTTACGCGTTTCTTCCCCATAGAAGTCCATTACAAGGAACAGCTTAAGATAGCCTACTGAAACAACGACAACGTAATAGCAATTTTTTATTAAATTCAAATCAAAACCAGGTAATTGAAAACAAACTTTCAGTGATCTTTTTTTAGAGTGTGCACGCGACGCGCACATCGACACAGGCAGACTGTCTGTGTCCTGCTCGGTCCTAGTACTTCTCCGTGGCGATGGCGGCGTGTGGTTAAAAAATCCATCCATCCATCCATCCATTTTCTACCGCTTTATCCGGGGCCGGGTCGCGGGGGCAGCAGTCTAAGCAGGGATGCCCAGACTTCCCTCTCTCTAGACACTTCCTCCAGCTCTTCCGGGGGGACACCGAGACGTTCCCAGGCCAGCCGGGAGACATAGTCCCTCCAGCGTGTCCTAGGTCTTCCCCGGGGTCTCCTCCCGGTGGGACATGCCCGGAACACCTTCCCGGGAAGGCGTCCAGGGGGCATCCGGAAAAGATGCCCGAGCCACCTCAGCTGGCCCCTCTCGATGTAGAGGAGCAGCGGCTCTACTCTGAGCTCCTCCCGAGTGACCGAGCTTCTCACCCTATCTCTCTAAGAGATCGCCCAGCCACCCTGCGGAGAAAGCTTATTTCGGCCACCTGTATCCGGGATCTTGTCCTTTCGGTCATGACCCACAGCTCATGACCATAGGTGAGAGTAGGAACGTAGATTGACCGGTAAATCGAGAGCTTCGCCTTGCGGCTCAGCTCCTTCTTCACCACGACAGACCGGTACAGCGACCGCATTACTGCAGAAGCTGCACCGATCCGTCTGTCAATCTCCCGTTCCATCCTTACCTCACTCGTGAACAAGACCCCAAGATACTTGAACTCCTCCACTTGAGGCAGGAACTCTTCATCAACCTGAAGTGGGCAAGCCACCCTTTTCCGACTGAGAACCATGGCCTCGGATTTGGAGGTGCTGATTCTCATCCCAGCCGCTTCACACTCGGCTGCAAACCGTCCCAGTGCATGCTGAAGGTCCTGCATGCTGAAGGTCCTCTGCTCTTTTCATCTCTGCAAAGAGCAGAGATGAAATCGTGTGGTCCCCAAACCCGACACCCTCCGGCCCCTGGCTGCGCCTAGAAATTCTGTCCATAAAAATTATGAACAGAACCGGCGACAAAGGGCAGCCCTGCCGAAGTCCAACCTGCACCGGAAACAAGTCTGACTTACTGCCGGCAATGCGAACCAAGCTCCTGCTCCGGTCGTACAGGGACCGGATAGCCCTTAGCAAAGGGTCCCGAATCCCATACTCCCAGAGCACCCTCCACATGGTGCCGCGAGGGACACAGTCGAATGCCTTCTCCAAATCCACAAAACACATGTGGATTGGTTGGGCAAACTCCCATGCACCCTCCAGCACCCTGGAGAGGGTATAGAGCTGGTCCAGTGTTCCACGACCGGGACAAAAACCACACTGTTCCTCCTGAATCCGAGGTTCTACCATCGGCCGGATTCTCTTCTCCAGTACCCTGGCATAGACTTTCCCGGGGAGGCTGAGAAGTGTGATCCCCTGATAGTTGGAGCACACCCTCCGGTCCCCCTTCTTAAAAAGAGGGACCACCAACCCGGTCTGCCAGTCCAAAAGGTACTGTCCCCGACCAGCACGCGATGCTGCAGAGGCGTGTCAGCCAAGACAGCCCCACAACATCCAGAGACTTGAGGTACTCAGGGCGGATCTCATCCACCCCCGGTGCCCTGCCACCGAGGAGTTTCTTGACTACCTCGGGGACTTCAGCCCGGGTGATGGACGAGTCTGCCTCCGAGCCCTCAGCCTCTGCTTCCTCAATGGAAGACGTGACGGCGGGATTGAGGAGATCCTCGAAGTATTCCTTCCACCGCCCGATGATATTCCCCGTCGAGGTCAACAGCTGCCCACCTCCACTGTAAACAGGATTGGTAGGGCACTGCTTCCCCCTCCTGAGGCGCCAGACGGTTTGCCAGAATCTCTTCGAGGCCAACCGATAGTCCTTCTCCATGGCCTCACCGAACTCCTCCCAGGCCCGAGTTTTTGCCTCCACAACCACCCGGGCTGCAGTCCGCTTGGCCTGTCGGTACCCGTCAGCTGCCTCGGGAGTCCCACAAGCCAGCCAGGCCCGATAGGACTCCTTCTTCAGCTTGACGGCATCCCTTACTTCCGGTGTCCACCACCGGGTTCGGGGATTGCCGCCTCGACAAGCACCGGAGACCTTACGGCCACAGCTCCGGGTGGCCGCGTTGACAATGGAGGTGGAGAACATGGTCCACTCGGACTCAATATCTCCAGACTCCCTCGGGATCTGGTCGAAGCTCTGCCAGAGGTGGAAGCTGAAGATCTCTCTGACAGGGGATTCGGCCAAACGTTCCCAACAGACCCTCACAGTACGTTTGGGTCTGCCGAGTCTGTCCAGCTTCCTCCCCCGCCATCGGATCCAACTCACCAGGTGGTGATCAGTTGACAGCTCCGCCCCTCTCTTCACCCGAGTGTCCAAGACATACGGCCGGAGGTCAGATGAAACAACCACAAAGTCGATCATCGACCTCCGGCCTAGGGTGTCCTGGTGCCATGTGCACTGATGGACTCCCTTATGCTTGAACATGGTGTTCGTTATGGACAAGCTGTAACTAGCACAGAAGTCCAATAACAGAACACCACTCGGGTTCAGATCGGGGGGCCGTTCCTCCCAATCACGCCCCTCCAGGTGTCACTGTCGCTGCCCACGTGGGCGTTGAAGTCCCCCAGTAGAACGACGGAGTCCCCCGTCGGAGCACTTTCCAGCACCCCTCCCAGAGTCTCCAAGAGGGCCGGGTACTCTACACTGCCGTTTGGCCCATAGGCGCACACGACAGTGAGAGACCTATCCCCAACCCGAAGGCGCAGGGAAGCGGCCCTCTCGTTCACCGGGGTGAACTCCAACACATGGCGGCTGAGCTGGAGGGCTATAAGCAAACCCACACCAGCCGCCGCCTCTCACCATGGGCAACTCCATAGTGGAGAAGAGTCCATCCTCTCTCGAGGAGTGTGGTTCCAGAGCCCAAGCTGTGCGTAGAGGTGATCCCAACTATCTCTAGTCGGAATCTCTGAACCTCACGCACAATCTCAGGCTCCTTCCCCGCCAGAGAGGTTACGTTCCATGTCCCTAGAGCTAGATTCTGCGTCCAGGGATCAGGTTGTCGAGGCCCCCGCCTTCGACTGCCGCCCGATCCACTAAGCACCGGCCCCTTATGGTCCCTCCTGCAGGTGGTGGGTCCACGGAAGGGTGGCCCCACGTCGCTCCTTCGGGTTGAGCCCGGCCGGACCCCATGGGGGGAGGCCCGACCACCAGGCGCTCGCATACGAGCCCCAACCCCGGGCATGGCTCCAGGGTGGGGCCCCGGCTGCGCCATGCCGGGCGACGTCACAGTCCTCGAATTTGTTGTCATCATAAGGGTTTTTGAACCGCTCTTACTCTGACCCGTCACCTAGGACCTGTTTGCCTTGGGAGACCCTACCAGGGGCATATAGCCCCAGACAACATAGCTCCTAGGGTCTTTCGGGTACTCAAACCCCTCCAACACGGTAAGGTGGGAGTTCAAGGAGGAGCAAATCAAAACCAGGTAATTGAAAACAAACTTTCAGTGATCTTTTTTTAGAGTAAGCATAGAGTGACGCGCACATCGACACAGGCATACTGTCTGTGTCCTGCTCGGTCCTAGTACTTCTCCGTGGCGATGACGACGTGTGGTTAAAAAATCATGACGAACAAATTTGAAAGTGAGGGGGACATGAATGGGATTTCGAAAAGTGAGGGGGACATGTTGTCACGGTTCTCAGGGGAGAGACAAGGCAGGAGAACCCAAGTGCAGGCAGACTCAGACGTGGGGTAAACAATGGTATTTATTAAAACAGAACAAGACTATAAAAAGGCAAAACAAAATCCACGAGGGGGAAAACGAGACAGGATACCTTTAACATAAAAAACAAGAACACGGACTAACTAAGCTAAGGAAACAAAACACTTGAAAAGAACACTAAACTAACACTTACTTTGACAAGGGGTAAACAGGAACAAGGTAGGACAAATGGCAAGAATAAAGCTCATAGAACTACGGGTACAGGAACAACTTAACTAGCACAAGCAACTTCATACAATGAACGAGCACAAGACAATGAACACGAGGATGTTTTAAAGGGTGACAAACACAGGATCATAACGAGGAACAGGTGCTGGGGATTAAGCACTAAGGAGAGGCTGACGAGGAACGAGATGGCGGGAACAATGACGCGACACGAGAAAGAACTATGTCTTTCCCACATAAAACCATCAGGCAATGCCATGGCTCCACTCGAGACAGGAATAAAACATGACATGATAGTGGAACCATGACACATGTCCCCCTTGTCCCCAGTGGAAATAAAGCCCCTGCCTTTACCACATTTGTGTGATTTTTGTGTTTTTAATCCGGGTAAAATAATCTATTTTGTTTCGATGCCCTCCTTGTGTTTTTTTCTAAATCATGTTTTTGAGAGAGGAACATCTATCAGTAAGGCCGAACGAAACTAAAGACCCCCTAAGGCAAAGGGCTGTTTATTTATTTACTGCTACACAAAAAACAACCAACAGCACAGTTAGAAACACCATTTTGGTCCCCATGCTATGCTACATTTTCCTCAAGCATAAAATGATAAAAATTTCGAATTTAAGGTCATGTGACTTCATGTTTAATCATATTTTAAGGTCGCATATATAGCGAATAGGAATTCCTCAAAACACTTGCTGGCAAATGTTCTTATGTTTGTAAATAATTGAAGGTCCAATGTGTAATTTATTGAAGGATCTATTGACAGAAATGCAATACAATATACATAACTATGTCTTCAGAGGTGTATAACGGATTTGGGGGAAGAACTATATCTTTAAATTCTGTATTTTATTATAACCCTCGTACAGTCACTTAAACCTAAATAGCATGGTGCTATTTGTACACAGTTTCCTATTGATAAATAGAAATGCTGCAGGGCATCTAAGATCCATTTGAGAGAAATGGACCAGACCTGGATTCCTCACAAGCCTCACGAAATGGTGAATTATCCATCATATTTGAAAAAAATGCTGTTGGTATCTTTCCCATTTGTTGGACAATTGAAATAAATGACATAAGATATATTTGCCAATTGCCAGTTAAACGGTATCCAATAGAAGATGTGATAGAAAACAGTGATGAAGTGGGAAATAACTGTTTATTGTGCTTGAGTCATGGCTCACACTGAAGTGCTGCGTGTTTGGCTGGATGTGTTTTGTGTTGTATTTTCTGTTATAGTTTTCCTTAGGATTCTTGCTTTCCGCTTCAGAGACATTTCTCAACTTATCTGATGTTGTAACCCGACTGATAGAAGTGTGCTGATTGGATGGAGGCTGGCATTTACCAGGTTAATGGATCCAGTTCCCATAGAACACATAAAAAACAAAACTAAAGAAATGGAAGGATATTTTTAAAAAGAACTACAGCTTCCGTTTTATCACATCAGTTTATAAAGGAGTTTATTTAAACAGCATATATTAATTCAGCTAATGAAATGTCTGGTTAATGGATTTTGTAAATGGAAAATGATATAGATTATTTTGTGATATTTATTTTAAATAATATTTAAAGCTCTATTAGGCATGTGGAGGCATTCACCATACAGCATGTGCTCTCTTAAATCCTCCGCTCTTACAGTCTCCTGTTTTAGATGGATGATGGATTGATGGATGATTGTTTTTGTGGAAGTAATGTAGCATATTTCTTGTCTGCTGATTTTTGTCTGCTACCCCACAGATATTGTTTGTGTGGTGATCAAGTGGCCTCCAGTCAAGGAATAGTCATTTCTTTAACATTTACTTCCTCTGAGCAATGAAGTATAAATTATGTAATATGATGCATAACAGCTTGCATTGAAATGTTTATCCATAAAAAACGTTTTTTTTGTGTCTTGTCACGTGTCAGTCTTTCACATTGCTGTTGGATGACTTTTCGTCACTCCTGAGGTTTGATTTTGTTGAAATTCAACAGACACTGGACAGGAATGACCACAACACATCTAGAAATGCTGAATAAATAAACATTTGGAATGGTGTCTTAATTTTTTCCTCGGCTGTATATAACTATGACTGAGTAAGACCATGTCAAAGATCGAAAGCATAGTGAAACTAATGTTTCAAATCAAATTTTAATGCATGTTATCTCATGCTTAGGTTATAAGACTTTAGCCTTGTTGGTCACATTTATTTCTGGAAAACAGAATAACTGGAAGGGACTGGAAAAAACAAATCATTCGAAACGAGGTGCTGAACAACAAGCTTGTTTACTGTACATCATAGCCTCAACTCCAGAGGGTATGGTGAGAGCAACTGGTATCCAGGGGCAAGTGTCTTATAATATTAAGCTACAATGAAACAACAGTTTTCCGTGTTCAACCTGCATGACTCATTTAGCAAATTATTGCTGGAATATCTATTAAGCCATAATTACAATTTATATGAGCTAAACACATCAGTGGGCATTTTAAACCTGATAGTCTTATCGCTTTAAAGAGGCAGTAAGTGTAATTGCTCATTAACGTTCCCTCATAAAGTGAAGATGCAATTTTGCATCAGACTGTTATCGGTTAAGTAATGAAACTGAAATTTCCCGTCATTAGAGCTCAAAATTTCCCATCTGCTAAGATGAACCCATTCGATTTCTCATCCCATTTTATAAAAGACCCCCTTGCAGAGCGTCTTATATAACCGTAATGGGTATCTACCCGTAGCCCATTACTTATTAACCTTATTATGTGCTTACAGAAGGTCACCACGATGTCACCTAGCACAGATCACTAACAAGTTTACAAGGCTGATATCCTAGTTTGCTCTAGTTTGTGGAGGTATAAATTTGGACCGTCTCAACAATTTTTCTTCCATTTGTAACTCAGCACCTCATTCTGCCATAGTTTGATATCCGGAGGATTTATTCCACACAGGTCCTTCTATTCCTGGCACGAAAGATGTAGTGTTTGTGTTCACTACACTGTATTCATTACACGGGCAGGAGTACCAACAATTACTTGTTGTGTTATACACCTCAGCCATATGGAGAATGTCTTAAAATAGGCGATGACTATGAAGTTCCTTCACAAAGGATCATGGGAACAGGTGAATGAAAAGCTGCCAGATGTCTGTTCTTTTGGTCAATAGCAGCCGTGCAAATGCTGCAGTATTTCTGAAAATGGCTTTATTAAGGCTAATTCACACTGATCGGACTTACACAATTGTTGGATAGATACGTTTGAAACCTCAGTTGGCAGTTATAAACTTTGGAAAAACTTTTTTTGGCAGAAGTACGTTTTTTAACTTCAATTTGAATTCTATTGAAAATTGTGCAAGCTGTCTAAGACGAAAAATGGATTTTAGCATAAAAACAATAAGTGTAATACTGCTTTAAATTCCCTGATTTACAGAATACGCCCAACTGAAATGTAACAATCTTGTCAGGCATATTTACAACAAAAATCTTTTTAAGATATACTAAAAGACTAATTACTTTCCTCCCAAAGGCTACTTAGTTGTAATTTGTTTTTATTTTAAATTTGCCACTATCCTAGGTTTTGCCCATTTGTCAATAAGAATTTTGTACTCATTTAAAGCACAATCAAATGTAATATTATTTTATATATTTTAGTATGTACAAGTCAAAATAAGCATGTTGTTTGAATTTGGACATAAATATTGTGTTACACTGAATGACAATGTAACATTATTTCAACCAAATATTGACATTTTATCCTCCAAAAACTTAGTTGAAACCATAAAGTAGACATTTTATTTCAATTTAATGTGCCTTTTATGGACATAATATCACTTTTGTAAATTTCCTTTATTGGGGACATCTTGATGTCTTTGACCCTTCTTTATTTTAAAGGTCCAGTGTGTACTTTTTTTGAGGATCTATTGACTGAAATGCAATATAATATACATGACTATGTGTTCAGAGGTGTATAAACACCTTACATAATGAAGAGTGTTTTTATTACCTTAGAATGAGCTATTTCAATCTACATACACAGTGGGACCTCTTACACGGAATTCTCCATGTTGTTTCTACAGTAGCCCTGAACGGACAAACTGCTCTACAGAGCGCGTTTCGTAAATACATTATCTCGCGAAAACGTGACAACATCTTAGCCCTGTGTCAGCCACTGTAGTGCTTCGAAAGGGAGGGGTGGAGTGAGCCGTTGGTCACAATTCGCAACCTCACCGCTAGATGGCGTTAAATTGAGCCCTGAGCCCTTTGACTTCATTTCTCTTTGCTGTCATACTCAGTTGACCTTGAGTTTGTGTTTTATACGGCTTGTGAACAGTTCAGTTAAATGGGCAGCTGTCACTGGAAATCCAGCATACAGACAGAATCGGACTGGTGTTGCATTCATTCATCACCTTTATTCTCTACCAGAGGTCTCAGACCTGTCAGACGTTATGATGCCCAGCAGTACTTTGTGATCACAGTTATTAATCTGTCATCTGTGAATAGGGCTCTTTAAAGGAAATTGAGTGCAATATTCCAGTACAATGACGTTACTGCTAGAATTGATTTGCTTCATTTGTCATTAGATGGCTGGCTATTGCATGGTATTGTAATAAATAGTTTTACTGTTTAAATCTATCTGAGTGTATCTGTGATTTTTAAAGGGGGGATTTAACACTGTTTCGTGCATTCTGACTACTTTACAATGTTAAACGTGCTGGCTTCTTATGCTTAACATGGTCAACTTGTCAAAAAACGATTTGAACGTATTACGTAGTATTTCCGTGCTTGATACACTCCCCCAGCGTTCATATAGTTTTCGGAACGTTTTTTTCCCGGAACAGCACGCCCACGACAAGGTGGAAGAAATAGCCCGCCCACGCGTCAACCGACGAGCGAGGAACACCCGCTTAACATCAAGTTCGGCTGCGCCGCGTCAAGATTGGCTGCGCTGTGGGCCTGCAGCTTGCTACTCTTGCGATAGAGAGAGAAGTTGAGGTGTGTTTGTTTGTTCACGGCATTTGGATGTGATGGATGTATTGTGTGCTCGTGATTAAGTTCCTACCCCTGCACATCCCCAGGATGTCGTCTGTTTTCTGAAATAATCGTACAGCTGTATCTATCTTTTGTAAATGTGATCAAACTAAATACTCTTCGAAGATACGAAGTATGCAATACTACTCTAGGTACTCAAGATGAATATGATTGGCAGATTGGCAGAGATTGACAGAAACCGCACGTTCAACTGGACCTTTAAAGTCCCCACTTTAGGGCATGATGCAGCATAATAGCTGTGAGAACTATTGTGTGTTTTTCTTCTATTAGTCCCCCAGGGTGCGTGTTGTGTTGTGTGCAGGCAGCTGTCAAGAGCATTTACTGTAGCCTGATATTCACCTCTACACACAAGAACAGAGACAAACCAGCAGGCCGTTATTATGACCTCCAGTGCCAGCTACAGTTTACTGTATGTGTGTGTATGAATCTGATTTCTTTAATAAATTGTACTAAACCAAGTCAAGTAATGTTTATTTTTATATTACTCTTCACAGAAAGTGGCATGAATTTGAAAGTATTTAAAAATATAACGAATTATTTTATATATATTTTTTTATATTGATATATGACTCTTCTGTGGAACATAAAGAAGATATTTAGAGAAATGTCTCTGAGGTTTTGTGTCCATACAATGAAAGTCAATGGGGTCCAATGTTGTTTGCTTACCAACGTTGTTCAAAATATCTTCTTTTGTGTTCTGCAGAAGAAAAAAATATTATACAGGTTTGGAATGACGAGAAGTTGGAGTTAATAGTGTACGATTTTTCATTTTTTGGGTGAACTATCCTAACAACCCACAACCAGTTGCCAGTGTAAGGTTGCGGGGGATGATCCACAATCGTACCCAATCAACTCACTGCTGAATTGGCTCTTTAAAATCTGTAAGAAGAGCTGATAACACCACTTACAGTTGTGATTAAGCAGTTACTGAGCAGGGATGCTGATCCCAGACCAGTTCATCATGTTCATTACTTTCAGCTTGGTGGTAGGGTATAATCTTGATAATGTCCCATCACTTGTGTCAGATTTCATATTAGAATTTTAGACAGAATCTCACACATTTACGTTGGCGAGTGTGACCGGTTGGAAGAGAGAGAGAGAGAGAGAGAGAGAGAGAGAGAGAGAGAGCTACCTTGATACCTCAGTTTAGTTCAAGTCCCTGAATTGAGAACCACTGTTTTAACAACATACAACATATATTACACTCAGCTTTGAATACACATTTAACTTTAATCTTTCCTCATTTGTTGCCAATGTCACCATGGCGAACTCTAAAACTGTGACGTCCTGGGAGTCGGAGTGCTGCAAACTTTTGGCGTTTCCTTGGAAACTATCTTGCCTCTTCTGTTTTGCCTCCCCGCACGTGATTTGTGTATTTCTTCAGTAAAAAGTCACACTCCAAACATGCAGAGTGTGAAAGACTCTATTCAGAGACTCCCCCACGCTGCTGTCTCCCTGTATGAATGTGTGTAAGACTCAGACTATAATTACCCAGCTTTACTTTTACAGTGAAACCCACGCTCGCTGTTTTTCCTGTGAAAGGATTATAGCATGTAGCTTCAGCAGCAAGAAGGTCATTCTGTCACATGTGTTGTGATATGAGTTACAGTTCGTCTGTTAAATGTCTTAGAAATCTAGATTAGAGGACATGGTTAAGTAACTTGCGTAAGCATGATTTTGTGCTTTTGTGTTATCTCCGTATTTATCTTTTGCTATAAATTATTATTATCAGTCACTCTTTACGTTTGTCACTTGGTTTTGCAAATATCTAACCAATATAAGTAACCAGAAAATCTGAAATTTTTCCATTTTCCTGAAAAACTGAATTTGGACATACAAGGTTTCAGAAGGACACCGATGATATAAGAAATCACATTCAATGTGACAGTTGCATGAAACAAACTTCTGCCTTCAAAGGTATCGCCTGCTGTGTTTGCTTGGAAACATACATGCAAAGAAATTCTGGTCTCATTTGAGTTTATACAGCAAAATGTAAGCATCTGCAGCTCGCTATTTAAGCTGGCTCACTTTGGAAAAAAGTTACTGGATCTAATTTAAACAAAAAAAGATCTTTGTGGCTTTTTGAAGTTCAAAGCTTCGACAGAATAAAGTACTAGTTCTTGTTGTGGCAAAGCAAAAGGTTGCAGTTAGTCACATACTGTATGGTATAATGTACAAAGTGGACTATTGAAATAGATTGTGTTGCAGCAAAAATAGTATTTGGTGGTAGTATTTAGTTTTGTGTGAATAAAATCCAGGAGCTGAGACCCTTTGAAACTGTCATGACACTCAGCGTGCAGCAGCTGGGCAGACAGCCATGACAGTAAAACACCTGGATGTTGCCAACTCCACTTACTGTATGCGGACACTAAGTTATGAAAGCTGTTTATTAAACAGTTGGATAAAATTATTTCAGGATAGGAAATATGTTTTATAATATACAAGACACAGACATTGTATTAAAAATGTAAAGGTAACACTCATATTCAATTAAAGCTTCAATCCTAAAAAATCAGCTATTGAGCTGTCAGTGTTTACAATGTTCACAATGATAAGCTTATAACAGTGATTTTAAGTTGGAGATGTCAGGTACGATTTTACAGGAAATGTCAGTTTAATGCCATTTGGGTTCAACCCACGTTAAAGACAGTCCGTAAAGTAACCTGGACTTCTGTGTTAAAATGATTCTTGTTAAAAATGTAGCCTGTCAATTTAGCTCAGTATTTTGGGGCTTGTTTTATCTGTTGGAAGATCTGCAAAAGGAATTTTGTTTTGTTTTAAACACATGTTTTTATGAATAGAGTTTGATGTGGTATTGATAAAATTGCTACGCTGCATTTGGAATGAATGCTCCTATTATAATCCTGACAGTCAATTAATGGAAGCGCCTACATCTACATCTGTCTTGATTTATGATGATCATTCTTTGAGTGTTTTGATGGCTCTAATGTTTCATTTAATCATCTCTTGTGTTCATTTCATTCAAATCAGCTCATCTATATTCTTAACAGGAAACATGCAGCGAGACTGCTGTTTCTTTTAAAATTATACTACCAAATTTGCTAGAGAAACAGATTTTTGCTATAATGTACAGCTGCACGATAAATCCAAAAGAAACCGCACTTGATTTGGCGGTTGTCTGCAATGTTTTATGCACAGTTAATTGCAGCTGCATCCGAAAGCCAGAGGGCGCTCTCGCACAGAAACTCAAAGGCGCCATAAAAGAAGTACCACGCGTATAACCAGGAAATGCCGTCTTCCTATCGGCATCTGGCATCTTTCTATCACTGTTTTTAAAGCCTCCTCAGATATTTCATGATAATAAAGTATATTTAAAAGGATGATGTTTGGCGTGTGTTGCTTTTTTAAATGCACGTTTTAAGCGAATCAAACGCGCAGTGCTTTCAGATAGAGCAGCATTTCCCACAGATCACAGAGCCGTGCTTCACGAACTAGCTGCGCATAAAACATAATCGCAACCTTTGCGATTTCACAATCGCGATAGCCACGTCGATTTAATCACGATTTAAATGAGATTTGCGATTAATCGTGCAGCCCTAAAAATAATTAGAAAGAAATATATCAATTAGTAAAAATGAAACCAGGATAAAAAAGCTAAAGCCAATTGATGTAGCTATAAATGTGAATTAATCTGCAAACAGGTGGATCTTTGCCTAAATTTGGCTTTCTTTGGATTAGATTGTAAAAATACTTCACCTCAATTGTATTACAATTCCTTAGTTTCACATGCAAACATTATTGCAAAGGTAGTCTTTATTCTCAATGCATTCATGACATTTTAACATGTCAACAGGATTGTGACCTTCAACTTTCATTTGCTTGTGGTGAAGCTGAGTCAGAGATCCAGAAATAGTGCGTAAGAAACAGAAGCTCTTGTGGGTTAGTAAATTATGCCCTTTGATCATATGCTCTAAAACATTTGTCCTTAGGTCAATTGGACTGGTTTGCCCTCTGTGCATTCATCTGTTTTTTCTTTGGTTGTTCCCTTTAGTGTTAAAAGATTCACTTAAAAGTTTAGGAGCATGTTTAATTCTTTATAGGTTGGAGGGCTGTCATTGACAGGGAAGTGTGTGTGGCATGATCGCTTTAAATAGAAACTCACCGGTCAATGCAATCGATACAGCTGCATGAGGTGAACTGGAGTCGAACATCAATGAGATGGGCCGTGTGTTAAGAGCTTTCATTCTTGATGCATTCTCACTTAAAGCACAGTGCCTTAAATCTTTAAGGTTAAAATTTAATTTGTGTAAATGATTAAGGGTGTGGGAAGATTTTCTTATTAGCAGCCAAATCTGTGGGGATTCGTTAAGAAATGAAATGATTTCAAGATAGTCAATATAAATGCTCTCATTCTGCACATATTTTACCTGCCATTAATTTGTAAAAGACCTGCCTTGATAAATGGTGATCACATTTTTTTTTTAATACAAATAGATCTACGTTGAGTCATGGATAAAGGAAAATCACATAGAATAAGAGATTAAACAGGTTTTTACCTCTGTCTGAACATTTTGAGCTGAATAATCCGAAGTAATTCTCAACATAAACCTTTATTTATTTGTTTGTTTTCAGTTTCATAGCTTAATTCCTCCAGTACTCATGAATCAGTGATTCGCATGTATAAAATCCCACCAAGAGTGTGGCTATGTTGTGGATATTCGTCTTTGTTATAGTTTCTTTGAATTTCAATTTATTTTAATCACTTCAACAGCAGGACATAAATCCCCGTGACATTAAACACAGCTGAAAATGTGCCGTAGCTATTTATAATTACTTTTGGTAAGTAAGACTGTTGCAAAAGCCACCAAGAAATAAAATCTTTCATAAAAACAACTCAAGCAAGTACAACTGACAAAACGTCTCGGGTTACTTGGCTGTAACCCTGTTCCTTGAAAAAGCGGGAACGAGATGCTGCTTTTTTCTAACGCTATGGGAGAACAGTCTTTGTTCGACCGGTTGTGAAGCACATGTGTCAAACACGCCAATTTTTGGGGGCTTTAAATAACCTCGACAGGTGACGTGGCTAATTACACTAGAACCTGCAGGTTATAAATACGCATGATGCGGACGCGTCTTCAGGATCCAACTTTCTGTCTGAAAGGATGTCCGGGCACGCCTACAGTGCGGCATTGAGGCGCAGCATCTCGTTCCCGCTTTTTCAGGGAACAGGGTTACAGCCAAGTAACCGAGACGTTCCCTATCAAAACCTACACTCGAGTCTACGTTTCAAACGCTATGGGAACGAGAATACCAACGCTGCCGCACTGGAAGTGTCTGGACCCCCCAAGGTTGTGTGGTGTGTGTGCACAATCCGAGAGGAGGCCTCAGATATGACTCTGGGATGTACACTCCAGAACCCTTGAGCCTGGAGTAGCATGTACATCAAGACTATAAAATCTGACAAATGTGTGCGTAGAGGACCAGACCGCCTCATCACATACTTGCTGCAAGGGGACACCTCTTGCTAAGGCCATAGAAGATGAAACCCCCCTTGTCGAATGAGCTCTGACTTCTAGAAGTGAAGCTTGACCGTGCTCCTCATAGGCCAGAGCAACAGCATCCCTCACCCAATGTGACATTGTTTGCTTGGTGGCAGCCGCCCCTTTGTTGCGGCTCCCATAGCATATGAAAAGCTGCTCCGATTTACGCCACTGGCTAGTGCGGTGGACGTAAGTCTGAAGGGCACGTACTGGACACAGTAGATGTAATAGTTTCTGCTCCGACGTCGTGAATGGCAGAGAGCAGAAGGCCTCAAGAACCACCGGATGCAAGGTTGGGAATGGAACTTCCGGGTGAGGATGAGGATGCAGAATAGCCTTGACCATCCCAGGGGCAAAGATTAAGCAGGGTGGCGAGGTTGAGAGCGCCTGCAAATCTCTGATTCTCTTAAGAGTGGTGATTGCCATTAGAAAAACCATCTTAAGGGTCAGAAGCCTGACGGGCGCTGACTATATAGCTTCGAAAGGGGCGCTCACCAGACCCTCGAACACTATCACTAAGTCCCATGAAGGGACTGTCTGTCTAGATGGAGGCCTCAGCTGCCTCGCTCCACGAATAAAGCGGTCAATTAATGGGTGTTTTCCAACAGAAACCCATCAATCAGGGTGTGGCAGGCCACATAAACCCTGAGAGTACCGGGGCTTGTCCCTGAGGTAAGTTTCTCTTGCAGAAACTCCAACACTGAAACAATCTGGCAGTGAATTGGGTCTGCATTGTGAGACATGCACCATCTTTCAAACACAGTCCATCTGAGCGCGTAACTTCTTCTAGTGGAGGGAGCCCTAGCACTTAAAATGGTTTCTACTACATCGGGTGGAAGCCCAGCACTTCTCAGTTGGTCCCCTTCAGGGACCAGACATGGAGGTTCCAGAGCTCGGGACGGGGATGAAACACTGTCTCCTGTGCCTGAGACAAAAGATCTCTCCTGACTGGAATCGCCCAAGCGAGCCTTCGAGGAGGGCAATTAGGTCCGGAACCAGATTCTGGTTGGCCAACGGGGAGCTACCAATAAGAGGCAAGACCCCTGTTGTTCGGACCTTGCCAGGACTCCCGGGAGCAGACCTATCGGAGGATATGTGTAAAGACGCAGTATGGGCCACGTATGGGCCATCGCGTCCAGACCCAGGGGAGCAGGATGAGTCAGAGAGAAGTAGAGGGGACATTGTGCTGTCTCCTGCGTGGCAAAGAGTTCCACCTCTGCATCGTAAAATCTTTCCCAGATTTGTTTGACTACTTCGGGGTGGAGTTTGCATTCCCCGTTTGTCACAGCTTGTCTGGACACCAAGTCTGCTCCCACATTCATATGCCCCGGGATGTGAAACGCTCTGAGGGACAGGAATTTGCCCTCTGCCCAGGTCAGGATCTGCTGGGCCAGTTTGTTCAGGTGGCACAACCGCAGCCCGCCCTGGTGATTTATGTACGAGACTACTGAAGTGTTGTCCACCTGCACTAGGACATGGTAGCCTCGTAACTGCCGGAGGAAGTATTTCAGTGCCCGAAACACAGCCATCATTTTGAGGCAATTGATGTGCCAATCGAGAAGATGACCTCTCCAGATCCCTTGGGCTGGACGGCCATCTAAGACCGCACCCCAACCCGTGAGGAATGCGGCTGTCGTTAGCATCTTGCAACGACAACACGGACCGAGAGTGGGACCTAAAGTCAGAAACCGAGGTCTGAACCATAGAAAGGGTGCGAAGCCCCTGGCGCGTCACCCTTATCTGCCTCTGGGGGTTGGCCCTTGGATGAAACGCCCTGGCTCTGAGCCACAACTGAAACGGTCTCATATGCAGGAGGCCCAAAGGAATCACTGTGGAAGCTTCCGCCATGAGACCTAAAACTCCTTGAAAGTGATGAACAGTGACTTTCTGATCTAGCCTGATGCTCCTCAGGGTGCTCTGGATGGATTCAATACGTGCAGGAGACAGCTGTGCCTGCATCACGATCGAGTCCCATATAACCCCCAGATACGTTATATTCTGCATAAGATAAAAAACGCTCTTTTTGACGTTGAGTCTTAACCCGAGAGCTTTGAGATGAGCTAGGAACGACATCCCGATGTCGAAGCGCTAGCTCCCGAGACTGAGCTTAAATCAGCCAGTCGTCTATATTATTCAAAATACAGATGCCCCGGAGTCGCAGAGGAGCCAGAGCTGCATCCATACATTTTGTGTATGTGCGGGGTGACAAGGCTAGGCCGAATGGAAGAACCCGGTATTGGTAAGCTTCGCCCCCGAAAGCGAACCTCAGGAATCATCAGTGTTGTAGCAAGATCTCTATATGAAAGTAAGCGTCTTTGAGATCGATCGTCACAAACCAGTCGTGTGGTTGGATTTGGGACACAATCATCTTGATTGTTAACATTTTGAAGTTGAGCGTCTTCAGGTAGCGGTTCAACCCGCGGAGATCTAGAATCCAACGCAACCCCCCATCTTTTTTGGGAATTTGAAAATTCCGGCTGTAATAGCCTAACTCTCTGTCTGGTAGGGGAACACGTTCTATGGCCCCTTTATCCAGCAAAGCTTGTAATTCTTGTGCCAACAGATGTTTGCTTTTCTGAAAGGGGTATCAATGCTGACACTTCGTCTTGTTAGGGGAATGCTAGATACCTGCCGTCCTGAGGTGTGGCAGGGAACGACCGAGTATTTGGCATTTTTTAGACTGCTAATCCCAGAAATGCTGGTAGCGGTGGAGATTGCAAGGCGGTCCTGTGAGGGTGCCAGAGAGGAGCCTCTAGTTTCTCTTGGAATTCCAGGCGCACCTCCCCAGTGGGGCCAACCCCCACAGTCCTGGGCACACAAGTCTCAGGATCTCTTCTTCTTAGAGGAGATTAACTGCCTCAGGTCCGGCCTTCCCGAGGTGGCCTGAGGGGCACGGTGGGCCGCTTCCCTGCCACTGTGAGGGGGGCGCGACTCGCCACGCTCACCTCACGCCGCAGGTAGACCGGACCCACCCAAGACTTTGTGCCTGGTCGGGACTGGGGAACTGGTCCGGATTGGGTGGCTGACACTCCAGACGCTTGGGCACGTCGGGGGAGATACTTGACGAAAGCCTCCTCGTGGTGAGATTGGGGCATCAAGGAGGAACGCACAGTACCGGTCCTTGATGCCTGTGAGGTTCAGCCACAGGTGTCTCTCTGTGGTTACAAAAGCAGCCATAGAACGGCCGATGGCACGGGCCATCTGCTTGGTCGCACAGAGAGACAAATCTGTGGCCCGGCGTAGCTCTGAGAACACTGTTTCGTCGATCACTCTGCCAGTGCTCAGATCATCCAGCAGATCAGCCTGGTACGCCTGCAGAACCGCCATGGTGTGCAGGACAGCACCAGCCTGACTAGCTGCCTGAAAAGCCTTCCCCACCAGTGCAGATGTAATCCTGCAAGGCTTGGTGGGGAGAGAGGGCTTCTTTAGGGACAATGATGTCCCAGGGGAGAGATAACTCGCCAGTGTCTCTTCGACCCGGGGCATCATCGTATATATCATCGAGGAAGTCGCGGTTCAGCGAGTGCACAGGGGAAATGGCTTCCGTGGCTCGGCTAAATCAAACTGCGAGACCCAGGATGAGAGGCGGTTCGGTCGCTCTTAGAGAAAGAACCCCGAGCACGGAGAACCCGGATGTCAAATACATCACAGAGTTCGCACTCTCCCTCTAGCCCCAGGGTAGCATGATCAACCCCCAAGCACTCAAAACAAAATTCATGTTTGTCCAGCTCATCGAGGAACCTCTGACACGAAGGAACTCATCTCCACTCTGGCCAAGACATGACTTATTTTATTTACTTTATTTATTTATATATATAAAGCTAAGTGACCGTAGTGCTTAGACACTTAACAAGTGTGTCTTTAACAATAAAGAATTCTCTATACTGCTTTGAGTTACACTAAGCTTATTTGCACAAACGCAAACGAAAACAAACATGCACACAAAGCGGTCCTTGAAGACAAAAGAATCTGAAGACGCGTCCGCATCACGTGTATTTATAACCTGCAGGTGTAATTAGCCACGTCACCTACCGAGGTTATTTAAAGCCAAAAAATGTTGCTGTGTTTGACACACGTGCTTCACAACCGGTCGAACAAAGACTGTTCTCCCATAGTGTTCGAAACGCAGCATTGAGTATAGCTTTTGATAGGGAATACTTATTAAATGAATGTTGCTAAGCGACAAGAAGCATTTTTTTGTGGAAATGGGAAGCGAATAGGCCCTTTTCACATGACATCACTCATCTTCCGTTCTGCCACGAAGCAGTGTATAGTTACTTCCGCTAGCGCCTCAGAATGGTGTTTACCAAGTCCCTTGCACAGCTAACACAAATACGGCTAGATGATGTACAACATCTTGCAGACAAATTTTCGCTTATGACAAGATCAAAGCTAGATAAAGGATACAAATTCTTCCTTGAACAGTACCTGTTTGATTATGAAGGTAAGTGTTTTGTTTTCTTTTTGTGTTAGCGAAGGTGCTAGGATAAGTACTTGAATACGTGTTCTGTCAGTTTTTTTTCACTGTTGTTATATTCCAGCGCAACGGCAAAACGAAAGTTCTTCTTCTTCTTCTTCTTGTTTGTTGCAAGACGGATGTTATGATACACTGCTTTGCGAAAAGGCAGAAGTTAAGTTATGTCATTGTGAAAAGGGCCTATTACAGTGATTAAGTAAGGTGGTTGCTGAGCTATGACACAGAAGACCGGTACATAATTGAAATAAATGTACGCAAAACCCAATAAGGTTGTATTTGTTAAACATAATTTGAAGTAACAAGCAATACGTCTACATCTTTAATGTTCATGTTCATGTTAATGTTAGCATTTACTAATAGGCCTACTGTACATGTTTACAGTCAAACATTGAATAATTGTATTGGCATTAACTAACATTAACAAAGATTAAGGGGAATGAGGGGAACTGGGTATGGAATTGAAGTGTCCCAGCACAAAAAAAGATGTACAAGAATAATGTGTAGAACATACAGTGGGCCTGTATAAAGGCTTCTGCTACACTTATTTTCCGAAGAAATTTGTCAGGACATCGTGCCCTGGGAGAGAGGGGACAATTGATTGTTCTTGTGAAGGGTATCATATGTGTATGTAAGCTACCTTGGGCAAAGTGCTATGACCGGGCAAATCTGAAATACACTCATTGTTTGACGTGGTCTTTTACTGTAGTGAAGTGTAGGGCACGGTGTTAATGCATCTGTTATAAAATCACATTCACATTATTATCTGTGACCTAGACATTTGAGGTCATTAAGGGTCAGTAATATAATTCATGTATATTGTGTTGCAACAACAGTAGGCTGAAAGCTTCATTAATAAAAAAGTACTAAAAATAAAAACATTGTAGTCTATGGACAGGATGTGATGGTATTCTTTGAAATAAATTCAAGATGTACAAACATCATAATAGATTAATATGGTCATATTGAAAGTATCAAGTGATATCACTGTACCATGGATTGGTCACAGTTCACACAAAAAAATACATTTCCTCACCCTCAAGTTGTTCCAAATCTGTATAAATGTCTTTGTTCGGATGAACACAGAGAAATATATTTGGAAGAATGCTTATTAGGTTTGTCACCGGTGATACACAGTGTCCACCCGCCTAACGATTACATCACTTGTCTACCACGGCACCGAACCCCACTGTCATTTTTAAATTGTATAGTAATTAATCACTTTTGATTAACAGTTTTGTAAAGACCAGACTGCGCATCTGAACGAATCAAAGCAACCTCCTCGGGGGTGATTTTTAGACGATCTTTCTCTCCAACGTCCCTCTGCTAAAAAGTATCTCCATAGATATCTAGAGTATCTCTGCTAAAAGCCTTTTAGTAACGTTACCGTGGTCCTAATGCGTCCCTGCTGGTCCCTTGAAGTCTTTATAACAGGGCTGCAATGCCAACCCTCAAGCATTCGCTGTGAGACTCACACAATGTACTGTTTTCTCACGCCACACATCCATTTTCTCACACAGTATTGCACCTGCCATTTTTTCTGTGGTGTGTAATAAAATTTGTGATAGAAATGCCTAAATGCCTATCTGATGTTTTTGGAGCTGCAAACTTTTTTCCTCAGCAGTGGACCTCAATGTCAAATTAAGGTGGCCTTTGCCATTGGCCAATCAAATGGAGTTACCATTTACAGAGCCGGTGTGGTGACCAATCAAATCAAAGCAGACAGCTAAGGTTCGAGTGCAACCAGTGCAACGCCAGATGTTAGAGGCTAAACATTCAATATTTTACCATTTATTAACAATGGAAATGGTAAGCGGTAGTATCCACTGATGCAAACTATAAAACGCTGTTTTAATTGAAAAATATTTCATTTACGTGATTGATGTAATGTACACATACGTCATGAACACACATACGCCATTATTTCTGGTTTTATTTCAGAAAGGCCACCGTTACATTTCAAGGTAAGAATTAAATTACAATGATTACGTCTCAAAAGAAATTCATTTTAATTTGATAATGTTTATAATTAAAATGAGACAACCTCGATGACCTATGCTGCAGACAAATGTGACCTCCAGAGGGCGCTGCTCTTTTCTGGTCTGTGCTCAAAATTAAAAGGGAGGGGTGAGGTGTTTCAATCTGCTTCTATCCGTCCTAATAGTATAAAAGTAGAATTATTATGTTCCAAATCGTAGTATGTTGAAAATTGTATTCCAAAGATTCAAGGATGGTCTACTACTTCCGCTAGAAATTCGAAGTTCAGAATGATGCACACTACAACGGCTGATATTACCCACAACTCACCGTGAGTAGGCGGAGTTTAGTGACGCTCCACTGCATTAATAAATGATATATGATGCATCACTAAATTAACAAATTTAAGTATACAGTAAACATTACATACGAAATAATGAATGAATAAATACCTTAATGGAAAGAAGAGCTGTATTTGATGCGTGTGACAGTTATTGGCCACTATGTTGTCTAGGCAACAACAGCCACTTCCACTTCCTGTTAGTATGTCCCAGTGTGTACAATCTCTATTGCCATGCACTCAAGAGTACCTACTATTCCAACACAAGAACAGTACCAACTATTAGGGCTAGTATAAGTAGGCGAATTGGAACGCAGGGCGAGAGATTGGTTGCAGTTCTCAAACTCACCGCTAGTGGCCGCTATACATCCCACTCTAGACCTTTAAATGAATAGTGAACAAATTCAAAAAATGTGTTTTATTAAAAATACAAAAAAGACCCAACACATGAAATACCATTCTTTAATGTAAAACACTGGTTTCATAGCCTGAGGATTTCACAACCTTCAAATGAACTTCAAATGTGCACAGCAGACCTGTAATTGCACCGTTTTCAACACTACAGGGCTACACTAGTGATCCGATTAATCCTAAACTTTCACTTTTTCAGTTTCAAACTATCTTTCTCCTTTTTCTTTTAAACAAGATGTGCACACGGCTAGTAAACAATCCTTTAACATTTATAAAGCCTTATGAAGATTCAGTATCTTGAAAGGCTTCAGAAATGTTTATAATTTGAATTGTTTAATCCTAACTTGCATTTTTCAGAGAAAAAGATTGTTAGTCAGGCATGTGAGGACAACTGTGTGACACACAAATATTGTATGTTTGACCTGTAGTTGCGTCGGGAAACATTGCAATAAATGCAAAATGTAGAGTATAGGATGCAGAATTGTTGTGAATGCACAGTTTGAATATAGGAATATACTGTAGTTTAAACTATGATCAAATTCTTTGAAGAAATATTTTATGAATGTTGGCAATGGTTTTCATAGTTGGCAAAATGCACTGAATGATTTTACACTTCAATACAATCTCTGTACTCTTTTATTGCATTTTTAATCCCAACTATTATCATTTTAATAATGTAATTTAAAACAAGTTCAGGTTTATAATCTGATTCATCACAGATAGGGAATATTATAAACCTAATATAAAACTATTTTTAAATCTTTCAGAGTGTAAGGGTTAACGGAAAGCATGTGTCAGTGGTGTTCAGTACTGATAGGTCACCGGGCGGTGGTCTGCTCTCTCGGTATCCCGGGACCGAGTGTAACTCCTCCTCTGGGCGGCAGTGATTGCTTGACTTCTCCGGTGCCGTGTCACTCGTAGGGGCCGAATAATGAAACGACTGTGTGGTGGGTTTCATACAGAGAGTATTAGTGCATTCAAACCCGTCCGTTGCGTAATACTCGCTCAGATTGATTTTTGACTCATCGGAGACTGAACGAGCGAACTTTCCCGAGGCGGTTCTGCGTGTGGCAGATTTTCGGGCCGGTTTGAGGCGAAAAAACGGGACTCGGGAGTTTTAATATGTTGCAGCTTCTTTTGCAACACGAGCTGTCAGTCAGGACGTTAGGAGACCGCGCGCGCGGCGCAGCGTCACAGGTGAGTGTTTGTTGAAAAGAAATGAAACCTGTTATATTCTCGACTTGTGAGTTTGCTGAACGATTGTTGTGATTATAGAGGAATATAAGTGCTTATTAGGCACGTGGGTATAAGGTAAATGCGATGCAGTAAATGTTTGTTTTTACGTGTATTTCTGATTTCCTCTGCGTTATTGATGCGGTGTGCTTATGATTTTGGGCCGGTAACGTTAGTTGAAGTGAAGACTTATATAAATAACTGCAGTTGTCATTTCTGTAAATGAAAGGGATGGAGACAGCAGTGATAAATAATGTTAAGTCCACACAGAAGGGTCTGAAAGTAGACATGCGCTCTCAGCCTCAACGCTTTGCAAGGCCTGGGGCAGGTGCGCTTCAGAAAGAAGATTGATGGAAACTGTTATAATAATCCGTGACGTACTTAACAAAATATTGTTTTAAAGCTAAGTACACTAAATAACACAATGAGTTTTGATAATATAATGTAATTATATAATGTCTGCTTAGGTGGTTATGCGTCCTCGTGAGATATTTCGTTTTAAATCAGAAGGTTAGGGCTGGTCATGATGAAGGGCATGATGCTCATTGCTCGGCGGTGGACTCTTATGTTGTTGTTTCTTATTTCTGGGAGGTTTTTGAGATGTGAAACCCCACATTTCATAAACTGTGACCTGTTATATGGCAGTCAAAATAAAAATGCCCTCTTTGTGACGTTTCTGTAATAAAAACATGGACCAGTTTGCACGCAAGTTTCTGATTGGCTAAGCATAGAGTTGCACAGTCACATTCGTTTATCAGAGTCTGTCTGTCACAGATACAGGTTTGCTTCCTCAAAACATCTTTGCAAAAGTTTGTCAGATTGTCAGATTTTCTGTTTCACAATTGCTTATAGCCTACGACCTCAGCGTTTTCATTTAAAATTTTGACTGTACAGTGTCGTTTATTATGTGTACACTCTTTGCCAAGAGACCGGAAATACATTTCATATTGCATGTCGTAGTAGGAGATATTGAACTGAAATGAGAAATATCAGAATGGCTCAATTCAGTTGGACCACATTCTCTCTAGGGTCACTCTCAGGCCACTGCAGGCTCTTTGCCATGGAGACAGAAATACTTTTTTTCAATATCAATGTTGCCGTTGAACGCATTTTCATTTGCATCTTGAATATAGCACACATAACAGTATATCAGAATGTCTCTCTCTCTCGCTCTCTCTCGCTCTCTCGCTCACACATAGACACTAAAGCCATTGTTGCTTTCGTAACCCTAGCTCTTCCCAGCTGTTGGCTGGCACATGGTAATCTGTGTGTGCTTCATATGAACAGGTGTCCAGTCATATATAAAGATTTTAATTATTGAATGCCAGTGTTTTATTCAGTTAGTTGCTTGGATGCTCTTTGATTCAGTTATGAATAGATATGTGAAGAGTCTTTCTTCAGAGGGAACCGCCACAGGAATGATCGTTGTGTCAATCATAACACATCTGTGACAACAGCAGACAGCGTTGTTGGAGAAAAGGGTTATTGAACCCAGACTGTCAACTTCTACCAAACCTAGCCCCCAAACGGTCACACACACACCACATAACTTCACACTAAAAATGACTGACAGGCACAGACCGCCTCCGAGTCTTCTGATTGGCTAAACAAAATCGTGTTATAGACATGATATTTCAGGACACCTGTTTCAATGATATATGTCAGGTAATAAGGTAATAAACATTTCTTGAAGGACATGTGCTGTTTTAGACCCGATTAAGCTTCTGAAGTCCAGAATATTCTGTGAACCAGATTGCTGAATAAAGTCTTAAAGAAAACAGAAGGAGTGTTGACGGTACATTTTTTCACTGTTATGCAGTAGGTCAATGGTCATGCAGCACTTGCCATAAGCAAGGCAAGGTTTATTGTGTAAAGAGACGTTGCATCCATTATGATAGTGCTGGGGATCTCTTAGTTTATAAGTAACTGAGCATGTGACATTGGAAACTGCACAGATCATATCACCATGAAGCGTGTGCAGATTTTTTTTTTTTAATAAAATGACATTTTTATTGGAGGCAGTGGATGTGGTTGTGTGTCTGGTTCTACAGTAAGAGCGAATTGAATGTTTCATCTGCCCGCCCGCTGGCAATGGGAAGCTAAGACACAATGGTGACCTGAATAGACGAGCTAATGAAACACTGGCTCATGTTTTCCTTTCAGCACATCACGGCGTCTGTGTCCCGCTGAGATGTTTTCCAGCCCACCTTGTTTAAATCTCTACACATGCTAAGTTACATAAGCTTACAGAAGAACATCAATGAAACTTGCATGCAGCGGATGGGGGAGTGAATATTTGTATCCTGTGGAAACTTACTCTCGGTGTAGATTACTAAAAAGGATGCACTTTGCAAGTGGAGAAATATCCACTGTAAATGAGTGCGCATGAACATAAATGTGACCATCAAGGTTGTTTTAGTTTACTAAAATTAGTCAAATTAAAACTTTTTTGTTTATTGAAAATCTAAAATATTGGCATAAAATTTTAATGTTGCCTCAGAAATGAACTGAAATAAGTTCAAAGCACTAAAATTAAAATTAATTAATCTTATATAGCAACATAAAAAATAAACAAATAAATAATAAAATGACAGAAGCATATAACAAAGTTGCTTAATACATATTTAACAAAAATTCACATAAAAAATAAAAATCTAAAAATTAAAGCTAATTTAAAATATGAATAAAACAAATTAAGATTAAAATCAAAACTATAATAACTCATTTCATTTTTTTAAACGGGTCTTTGCATGTTACCCGCCTGTCAGAATGCATGAATGTGACTTTTAAGTCATCCTGTCTGGATACAATGATTTTTGTTTAAATAAAAGTATTATGTATTTGAAGGACATATACTGTATAATATTACTTATGTTTTATATATAAAACATAATCTTCTTTCACAACAGTGAGAAGATTTTCACATCACAATATTAAAGGGGTCATATGGCGTGAATACATGTTTTTCTATGTTGCAAGTTGCCCATGCATGAATTAGACATGTAAAGTTGCAAAAATTAAAGAGTTGGAACAAAAGATGTATTCTATCTAAAAGCGAATGCTCACCCAGACCTGCCTGAAACGCCTCGTGTAACCACACCCCCACAAATCTACGTCAGTTCGTGGTATGATTTGACTAAGACCGCCCAAATGTGTACGCAAGTAAGGTGGGTGTACCTGTCAGTACAATTGCTTTGAAACCTGATGTTCCAAATATGGTAAGAGGCGATACATTTCCGTCATACGCTTGCAGTATTTGACCAATCACTACACACTGGTTAACTGGCCAATCATAGCACACCTCGCTTTTCAGAGCGAAGAGCTTTGTGAAAGATCCACGTGTTTCAGACAGGCGGGGCAAAGAGGAGATACAAACATGCACGGTATGTGAAAAATACAGCATATTTTAACCTTAAATCGTGTATACACATTGCAAACTTCTCGTTTGGCTCTCAGCGGAGGCGGTCGCATTTTCTCACTCCCCGTCCTTGCCCATATTTTCCCTGCTTTGTCTCCTGTCTTGTCTCGTCTCATCTACTGAGAGACTCTCTCTGCACTGCTCTCCAAACTTGGAAAATTATGGAAGTGATCAATTGGTCTCTCAACGCAATTGACACCATTTTCTCGATGAGAAAATTGGGTTCGGGGGAACCCGCGTGTCCTGACGGAACGTACGCAGCTGGCTACACGATGGACAGCTGGGAGAGATGGCGGATCGTGTGTCTGGCGGCTCTTTCAGTCGAGGATATCGAGGATATTTACCTATTTGGAACCATGATAACAGGTCTTGTGCTGATTGGATTAGGCTTTGCCCTGGGTTATCGAAAAATTCATAAAACGGGAACAGCTGTCATAAGGCTGCCCGTTTTGATTGAAGCTGTTGGAAGAGCGGTCAGCATTGAGACTGAGACTATTAACCGAAATATGGTTGCCATCAGGGAAACCCTAACAGCTCTGGGAAGGAAAATTGATAATATCGGAGGTCAGAATCACCATTGAACCACTTGGACTATGAGGGTTGCCGTGACATATTGGAATACGGTTTCCCGACTAAACAAATCACAATCTTATCTTTCGACTCCCCGGATCCAGAAACGGCCTTGGACAAGGCAGCTGGAAAATTTAACCCTGTGGGAGCACTGCAGCGAGACGCTCTTGCGTTCCTCCCCAACCAAAGACTTAGAACTATCACACACACACACATACAGACTTATCACTCCCACCCCTCCGCATGCTTTGAACCGCCAGCCTGGAAAGCAGGTTCGTTGAGCGGCGCTATAATGGCACTGGACCGGACGGCTGCTTATCGGAGCTGGATTATCTTACCCTGTTGCAAGTCTTGTCTATGGTGTATTATTGTATCTGTGTTTTTTTTCTCCCCACTTACCTCATGTTTTGCTGTATTTTTCTTCTTAAATCCATTTCGTTACACTGTACTTGTTATATGTGTAATGACAATAAATTGAATCCAAATCCAAATATCTAAAACAAACGATACTATTTGTTTCAGCCGTGTCATATGACCCCTTTAATAATTGTGGGGGAAATGCAAAACACACACACAGGTGCGACACGCGCACAAACCAGTGTTGCAGTTACTTCTTTCATCAGATACAGCGTGTAGATAAACCATTGCTTTTATGCAGTAGAAAAATGTTGCAGGTGTCCTGAAATTTCATCATCCTACCCGGCAGATTATCCTACCATGCGCACATCAATGTTACGTCATTTTTTTGCGCTTCATTTGACCTGTTTATTTTATACTGCTACGGGAATATGATAGTGTATTTTTGTTGTTAAATCATTCTAAATAATATTTAATACATATAGTACAATTTGATTGGGTTAGATTATATAAAATTTTGCTCTGAGGTAGGAAATCTGACAGGGTAGGACAATTACAGCCCCGTGAGCGTGAGGTTTTGCTTTGCCGACGCAGCTCGTCTTTCTCTTGGTCTCTCTGTGCAGCGACCGGCAGAAAACAGCAGCACATTCAACTGACCAAACAAAACAGCGTTTCCAAAACTCTAACACTGTTACTGACTGCCTGGGCATATGAACATTAACATTCAAGCTAAAGCCTATATCGCATGATAATGTTATAACGCGTATTTTCCATTATAATCAATTATCGTCTGGTATCTGTCTGTTGTAATCGACATCGGGATATTTGCGAGACATAACAGAGGATAACATCGTCACATCTCCCCGACCTATGTGGCTTAACAAACGATTTGAATGTGTAATAAGACTGCATTAATATTTTAACCACACGTGTTGTTTTATGTTGCCAACTAATGGTTGTGATTAATGTTGTCCACATCTCTCATCATATATGAACTGCTTTCTGATTAAAGCCTACTCGACTAATCAGAATGAGTGCTAGTCATGAGTGTTAATCTGCCCTCTCTGCAAATTACCATAAAATTTCTCGAAGCTGAAGCAGCGCTCGAGAGATGGAGAACCCGGGACTATTCTCAGGATGGAGAGCTAACTTAGATTATAGGCACAGCTCTGTGGACGTTGCATGAATTAGAATGTGATTTCCTTTCAGTCTTTCATCACACGGCCCTTTAGCAATCAGACAGAAATTTTCCCTAAAAATCCATCTGTGAGTCTCCACAAAGACACACAAGCTGATGATGAAACAAAAAACATCTGCGGTTTGAGAAATACTTAGATGAATAAATGAATGGAGCTCTATTACTTCAGATGTTGGTTTGTGATTACACTAATGATGACTAAAGTTTAGGGAGAGTAATAACAAAAAACAGAAACAATCAATGAGAACTGCATTTTTGCATCGATTTTTTGTCAACTGTCTATACTTACTAATACGGTACCTGATATCAGGGATAGTAGACATGATATTGAAGAAAATTAGGATAAATAATGAGATATGCAGATAACTTATGTATTTAAAAGATTTAAAATAAAGATGTTGCAAATATTTGCAATATGCAATATATAGTTTTTATCATTAAAGAGCACAAGTGCAGGTCATCACATAAATAGACAGGTAACTGAAAAAGGACTATAACGCTATACAATTAGATATATTAGGTACATAAAATTCTTAGTCTTCCCCTTTATAATTTTTCTGAGTTCAGTATTTTCAATGCCTTAGTGTACAGTAGACAATACATTTCGTCCATATAAATACTGTAGTAGTACTATACTATTTACTTTATTAAACTGATGTATAATGATTGTGTACTATAGTATATTTGAAACTACTACAGTTTTTCCTACAGTTTAAAAGTTAATTATTTTATCATCTGGTTCAAATTAAGCAGACTTTTATTTTGGCGGGTCATCGTGAAGAGGCTTATGTTTCAGTGTGTTTGACAGTAACTTCACTCAAACAGTGAAATACTTGTAAAATAAAGTAACGAAACAAAGTAACGAAAACGTGACAACATCTTTGTCATGTGAGAGTGAACGTATTGTTTCGAAAGGGTGGGGAAGGGGTGGAGTAAGCTGTTGGTTGCATTTCGCAATCTCACCAGTAGATGCTGCTAAAATCTCCACAATGCTCCTTTAAGTGAAATCCAATCTATTGAGATTTTTCTTAAAAATATCATAGCCAACTGTCCGTGGTTTATTCATATTATTGTCCTCCACCTGGGCTGCTCTATTACTGTGTGATGAACAATTATGAACACTGTGTGCACTAATAAATCATAAGAAATATTACCAAAAGCATTTCTTGAGAAAGTAAATGGAGTTAGATTTGTTTTATGTGTCTGTGAGCTGGTCTGTGGGATCATATCATTTACAAAGATTAACAGTACTCTGGATATTTTCCAGTTAACACAAGACCTCTTCTTCCCTTTCACTTTAAATGATTTATTTAGATTTGTCTGAACTGTTGACTTCTTGTAAGCTTATAACCTTTATATATAGTACGGAAAAATAATTCTGTATTAAACGCAACACACAGTGTCAAGGACATTGGACTCAGAAGCTCAATGGCCTGTGAAGAGTGCAGTCTCTTTGACAAATCATTCTGCAGACAAGTGAGGGATCGGTGAGACAGAACTTGAGTGAGACAACACAAAACTTCTTGCCTGCAGCAGCTGTTTCACACTGCAGTTGAAACAGCTGCAGTTGAAACTGTAGGTACTTCAGGGCCCGTATTCATCAAGCTTCTGCGAATGACTCGGACAGTGCTAAGAATTGACTTTAGAGTAAAAACATTCTTGGCTTAAAGCTGCGCTTAAAAGTTAGTTATAAAGCCGCTCAGTCATGATTTAAGTGACATGTAGGACTACATCTTAAGTGTCAGGCTTAGAGATGATTTACGACACTTTGCTGTGCCGCAAACGGGATTTTGGATGACGATATTGGCATGGACCAAACACTGAATAGATTTCCTTATTTAAGTAATATTCTTGGATACATTCACCTTGTGAAATTCCTCAAAGGAGTTTATATTCAACACACATATGACACATTTTCAAGAGAATACCAAACTCCAAGACAACACTGCTTCTCTGAGACATCCCTTTTATAGCTTATGTTACAGAACTGATATCACTTAACTTAGTTACTCACTAGATGTTCTCCCAGCTGAATCTTTTCAAAACTGCTTGCTTTTTTAGCCATTTGTTGCCCCTGTCCCAACTATTTTGAGACCTGTAGCAGGCATTACATTTTAAATGAGCTAATTTAGTGTATAAAAGTGTAAAATTTCTCATAGATAACATAGAAAATGTTTAAACTGTTCTATTGTGAATAAAATATTGGCTCATGTGATTTGAAATTCCTTTAGTTTCATTTTATTCAAATATGATCAAAACGTCCCAACTTTTCCGGAATCAGGTTGTATATTATTGCATTTCTAGGAGACAAAACCAAACTACTACATTTTTAATAGAAAACAAATCACATAATAGATCTTACATTTCATATATGAGAAGAACAGTTTGTGGTTTATAAGATAAATAAAACAAAATAAATATTTTGCACTTTGTTTACGCTTTTAGCAAGCACATTTACCAAGCACATTTACATCTTTCAAAATGATCAGAGAAGATTCAATCCAAAGAATTAAATTATTTTGTCACACTTTCCAGTCATAATTTCTTCATGGTGTGATAACCTTTATTTCTTTATCTTTATGGTTATGTTACATTCAGACTGTTGTATGGCTTTATTGTCTATAAGGCATACGTTTAAAAACTGCTCTATATCTTCGATAATTTATTCAAGGACTGTGTACCGTTTGTCGAAAGCAGTAACCAGCTCTGTACCGTGATTTACAGTGGTGTTAAAAATAGATCACAAATATGCCCCAGCAGTGCTTTACCTCAGATTCACACACACTGTAAGAATGAGAACCGCAGGGCTCATGGTGCATGTATTATGCATTTGGTTAATGACTGTAGCAGCGATAACTCTTGAGTGTCTGTCTTGACACCATGACAAAGCCTTTCATTTCAGAGTAACCCAATCCTGTCACTACCTGTCAACATAGCAGCTCTCTGGCAACCTGACATCTGTACCTGTGGCATGATGCTCCTCACGGCCGCTTGCTGTGTGTAGAATGTTATATGATCATTAGAAATGATCCCTGATGATATTTCCTAGTGACTAAACGCATCGCAGCCTTGGTCAATATTTGTAAAAAAGCCATCAGTAGTGGCGTAGGCCTGAAAAGCACAAATATTGGTTGTCAACTGGATTGTATTTGTGTTTCTGTGTGCTGGGTCAGCGGTCAGATTGCTTGGCCCGAGGGATCTTTAAATGACTCTCATTGGACTGTTTGCTCCATAGTTCCAGGAAATGCCCAATGGTCATATTCTATCGCTGTTCTTCAAACCTTTTCAGGTATTTTCATGATAACATTTTCAAATGCTCCTTTTAAACTATTCAATCTCGTAGTGATTTTAGATCAAGCAGTACTTCCTACTGATCAATGAGCCATAGATCATGGAAAAGCTGTGCATAAAACACAGAATCGATGGCTTTGCGATTCAGAATCGATTCTACAGGAGTATTGTATTTTCTATTGTATGCTATACTATTTGTAGTATGAAGTATAGTAATTTAAAAGTAAACTAAGGTAAATCTTGTAGTATCTGTTAATGTTGACTATTTTGCTACATTTTAATATAGTAAAAACTATATATTATTACAGTACACTCTAAAATATTCTGGTTTAATTCAAAACCCAGTGCTTGAAAGTAACTGAAAGTGTATTTTTTCATGTGGGCATATTGTATAGTAAAAATGGAAAACGTGGGCAAATTAAAATGGAAGAAGAAAACAGTATTTTAAGGGGAAATAAGATTGAATATAGGAAGAAAAACAGATTGGAAAGAGCCCTAAAATCATCTAGAATTTTACATCAGTATATTTTTATAGGCTATTTCCAAATGAGTACATTACTTATTTCATTGGTGTCAGAAAAATAGTTCACCTAGAATTTAAAATCCAGTCATTACTGATATAAATATTAAAACCGATAGAGAGAGACTTTTTTATTTGTTTACGTTTGTTTTATTTAGCATTTTAAGCAACCAAACATCCTAACCACCGAGACCCCATTTCAGAGAGTTTATGCAGCGTATGCATTTGTGCATTACTCATATGAATATGTATGTGTCTGCATCACAATCATTGCGCTGCGTTTTTGTGTTGCATATTCATTTGTGTGTAGGGGTGCAGCGGTTACTGAATTTGACTATTAACCGCGTTTAAAAACGTCATGGTTACTTTATCGTAAAGGATCCGTTACACCATGTGTTTCTGGCGAAGCTAAAAACATGAACGGAAACAAAGTGCATGTGATCCGTGCGTTAAAGGTACAGCAGCATAATAAATATATCTGTTTTAATCATAGACTGTATCAAATATGGACGTAGTGTCCATGATCACCCATAAGTTTGTGAAGAGTAAAAATTAAGCCTAAAGTAGGCGGAGCCGGTCGTCGCCATCTTGGCATCACTTGTCACTCCCGGATAATCGAAAATTGGGCAAAGAGGCAGGACGTGGGTGGAGCTGACGTGTCTGGTTGATGAAACGAACCACGCCTGCCAAGTTCGACGTAGCGGTTTACAAAAAATGTGCATGTGACAGCTAAATGGACACCTGTCACTCAAGTGGGCACTTCCTTAATTATGCAGAAATGTAAGGCTTAATACAATCTAAACGGATGTGTTTTAAAAAATTCACCCCCTTACAGTTGTCATGAAGGGCAAAATTACCTATATAGACCAAAAAATTTTTTTTTACCAGGCTGTAAACATGATTTTTTGTGTTGTAAAGTTGGCCATTTTAACATGGGGCTCAATGAGATTCTGCTCTGTTTTGGAGCCAGCCTCTAGCGGCCAGTCGATGAATTTCAGTTTTAGTCACTTCCGTGTTGGTTTCATGAGAGAGACCGGAAGATTGCCCCTTGGTTTTAATGCTCATCAAACAAACAACAAAAACACACTCACTGCTTGTGACGGATCAACGCTAATAAATTAAATATGGTTTGATCTATATTTTATTTATACTGTTAAGACCATGAAGTGTTATTTTACATTTCACTCCTTTATTCAGTTTCTTTACCTGATAACCACAGTTAGACCAACCTAAAACACCCGAAAGCACCTTTGGTTTAATTTTTGTGTTTGCTCTATGAAATGTATTTATTCTCATAATTTGATCATTTGTTCTAATTTTATTACTTACTGATGACTACATTTACATTTAGTCCTTTAGCAGACGCTTTTATCCAAAGTGACTTACTAAGAGTTTAGGAGCAATAAGCGATATGTCATACAGGAGCCATAATACATTTAGTGCCAATACAAAGTAACTGGTTTCAACAAAAGCTAGACCACTACCTGTTGAGAGCAAGGGTTAGTGTTTTTTTTTAGACTATTATTATTAGAGTTAGGGTAATAGTTTTATGGTATTATAACCTTAAATTTCATAGGTAAAAAAACAAACGAATAACTAGACATCATTATTTATTTATTGCTTTTTTGTGGCAAGGCAAGTTAAAATTTTGTCAGGGTCAGGAAAAAAGTAGGAATTAATGAATGCATAATAATTGCCATAATCGTGCAACGGTTATAGTCCTCAGACTATAATCGTACCAACAAAATCTATAATTGTTGCATGCATCCCTATTTGTTTGTCTGAGTGATTCGCCTTCCTGTGGCTTGTGTTTAATTGCCTTCTTGTATTTGTGTGTGTGTTGGCCTTTATGCATTTTTAACTATGCCTTTGTGTTAAAGCAATTTACAACTACATTCACCGGTGTCCTAGTTACCAGGCATCCTATCACCTTACTTTAACCTGTAGGTTGCTGCAGCTCTGTGGGGCAGAGGACTGAGATGCGAAGCATTGTGGGAACAGCACCATCGGGAACCTGACCAGAGAATACACAATTCCTGCTACCAATATTACCAACCATCATCTTAAGGCTGAGGAGCAAAGAAGTTCACATACGTTTTTGTGAGGGTTTTTAAGTTTGTGTTTATGAAACTGCCTCAATCCTGCAGTGAAGGTTGGAGTACGGTTTCATTGATAGCCGCCCCTTATGCATGTTTCATTGGCTGGGAGGAGAACAGAGCCATCCTTTGTTATCCAATACGTCCATTCCACCGTCTAAGTGCTGGCCACCCTTCCTAACACAATTGCATCTATTTGTCCCACCTCCTTCATTATTTTCATTCAGACACCGACAGGTGTCCTTTATCAGCCAGTTTTGTGGTTCTTCAAGAAGAAAGTGATCAGTCATCATGCAAGCTTCTGCCTTCAACTGGGTTTTCTGAAGGATTTTAAGTACGTTTTTGGTTTTATTTTCTCTTCTTCTACGGCCTCAGAGACGCTAAGCGATCCTCCACTACCGCTTGAGCGTTTGACCCAGACAACTTGCCAGTTAGCCTCTCACCTTTCCTGGCACCTCGTTCTCGTACCAGGGTGAAGTTCAGTGTATCATCTTAACGGCGATCACAGCGGCAGGGGTGGTGAGCTCGGAGCATGACCGACACCCTTCGACCGCCCTCTTTCCAGGTACATGTCCCCCGGGACGAGCCCAGTCACGGAGAGGAGGATGAGGCCGGGAGCGGAGGCGGACATGACGGTCTCGTCTGGTCCAGCTCCTCCACCCCTACCCTGCGGCGCCGACGTTTAAAGATGAGGCGAATGAAAAAGTTGCCCAGCGAGCGGGAGAGGCTTGAGAACGGGCTCTTGCGGCACCCCAGCTCATGCTCGGCTTCCAAAGAATACCTTCAGCTTCCCTCCATCGAGATTACGCCGTCCAGCGACGAGGACGCCGCCTGGTCCAACAGCTCCACCCCGAGCGCCTCGCCCCGCCGCAAACGCTTCCTGCTTCGCAAGTGGCTGAAGGTGCGAGAGAAGAAGAAGCAAGCCAGTGATAGCAGGTTGGTGGATGTGCAGATGTGAATGTACAGGAGGCTGAAGTTTTTTATCGAGGGGAAAAAGTAATGTAATAAATAAAACTCAAAGGGGTTTGAGTTTTGTTGCAAATAATTGTGAACAAATAAAACTTGTTGTATAAAAATACAGACAACAGGGAATAGTAGTACATAACTGTACAGAAATGTACACGTCGCAAATGTCTTATAGTAGTTCATTAGTAATGTTTAGACTGACTTTATGCTGGACATCAAGTTATTTAAGCTGTATGTAAGCTTATGTAAGCTAGAAAATAACTGTCCAGAAATAAACCCTAACGCTAAACTAGAGGTGTCACAATATACTGTAAAATAAAATAAAGTTATTTTCATGATAACTTTCATATTAAAAATCATGACTAGTTATATTTTTGTTTATGCTACACATATGATAATATCGCACAATATATATGATATTATCATACAAAATATGCAATTGTATAATATATTGTCTTAAGAATAACATTTATTGTTATTGTTACAACTCTCTTCCTCTCTACCTCCCCATGCTCACATTTTAAAACCGTGTCTCCACCAGATGCGACACGAAAAAAGATAATAGAACCGATTATAATTGTACATTTTGTCCACACTGGATGTGGCGCCATGGGACATGATGAACCCATTAAGAACAAGCCATTTGTCGTGTTGTGCCAGTCACATACGTGAGTGTGATTCATTATCTAAAAGAAAATAGATAAAAAAATAGATTCAAAGATGCATACTGATAGCATTATTCATTTCTCTAACATTATGATAGTTACCGCGATAATACAACTTCTGCGATATTTCATCCACAATAACCGTGTACGGAAAATCTGATATTGAGACAGCCCTATGTAACCTACACGGAGAGTAATGTGACTATTATAAGTATGAATATAATTAACAAGGCTATAACAATATTATCGATATCGTGTTATCGCAATAGGAAAATTGTCTCAATATTATCGTGGTCACATGACTGTATGAAACGATAGGTTTTCCGGGCCTAACATAGAGAATGATCGAAAATAGTATAGATGTTACCTTTGGCAAGGTCTATCTGGTGCAATTATTTTATTTTATAAAAGGGGAATTTTAGGTCATTTGACCCATCGATATACTATAACTCAAACCTCTCAAGCAACAGTTATGATTAGAGGATAAAGAAAAGAGGATGCCTATGGCACATTTTCAAGTCATCAGTTGTCATTTTAAATATTGCAATAAATATCGCACCGTGGACTCGTACAGTGAGATTTAGATATCGTTACATCCCTAATAATTAATACATATTTTAATATTGCACAAATCATAGCATGAACTGACAACGATTACTCGACTGGTGATTGGATGTCAACAGTTAGGAAATAGAGAGACTCAGAGCAGATTAAGGAATGAGCTGGGGTTTGCTTCACTTGTCACTGTGAGAATAATATCAAAAATCTTATATTGAAACTGCTGTGATATTACAAATATTTGTTTGCCATAGATGATTTGCATCATTTCACCTCGAATCCCCTGTGATCTTAAAACTAAAGATAAATTCTGGGCAGAGAGCACCTTGGTTTACTACAGTATTGTGTCCTTTGGTAAAACACTCATCTCCAGCAGGTTGCTTTGAATGAAATAGGAATGCTGAGTGGAAACTAGTATAACTAGATCAATCTTTTATTGGAGTTATTTATTTTTTATATGAGAGAGCCCTTAATGTAGTTTAGTGGTTAGAATTGAATTTCTTAGCTCATTTGGATGAGCGAGAGGAAAATACTTTGGTTTATGAAGTCTGTGTTGCCTGTGTGATGAAAATGCCCTGTTAAACTCAAAGCAGGTTTCTTAACTCATCAAGACAAGAAGACTAACATTGTGAGAAAGAGGAAGAGAGAAAGTGTGGGTAGGAAAGATGTTAGAAAGGGCTTCATTGTTGGCAAAAGTGTACTGTTATGTGCAGGGGAAATGGCAAAGAGAATTAATTTAGCTATTTATGATTTTTTTTTGGCTTTTTAAGATATGTGGCATATTGGACATAAAATCGGCTTGAACAATGGCATACATATACAACATTGCTTCTCAAAGAACCATGCAAGACAAGGGGAGTGTCATTTTTATAGTTTTTTTTTTAGGTTACTTATTTGTTGATTCGTTATAGCAAAAGTTCAAGTCAAGACCACCAGACAAACCATGAGAGTTTCATATTAACCAGATTATGCTTGAATGAGAAAACATAGAAACATAATAGTCAGCATTGTGCTCACTGACCTTTAGACCGTACAGCCGTTACACGCAACATCTATAAGATCATCTAAATATAAATCAGGAATGTGTTCAAAACTTGAAGAGAACATTTAGTACTGTTAATGCATTTGTTCGATTTTTTGACATTTTGTTATTTACCAGAATCGGATTTATACTCGTTTATAGTAATAGACTTTACCATACAAATTGTATGTGATCAGTATGATTTATTTAATTCAGAGTTTGTGTTTGATTTGAACAGAAACTGAACAGCACATGCACAGCTGTACACTTATATAATAACTTGTTCCTTTTTAATCTCTTCTGTCATTTTCTAATGAAGTAAAATCAAAGATATTAATCATGCCAGGGCTTTAGGGCCTATGGCATTCAAAACTAAGAGTATGAGAGCATGAGTATGTGAGTTCTCTGAATCATCTGCAATTGAGTTATTCATAATCAACGTTTTTTACACCATTGAAAATGATTAGAGAAAATCACGACAAAGCGTTACATTCTTTAAAATAACAGGTCTGTTTTTGCAAGTTGTTGTTCTGGCCATATGGTGTGTTGATTTTAGTGTCATTTTTAGGTAGTCATGCTTTTTTGTATCGGCTTTATTGTATGCTTTTCTGCTAGGAATGTGTTCATTAAATACGCATTCCATGCATTTTTAATATTGCATAAATCATAAATACTGTTACTGTCACCAGGTTGGATGATGAAGCTGTCTCTCAAATGCTTTTACTTCCCATTTTCATATGGACATCTCAATGATTTCATGAATTTCGTAACTATTTTACGAGGTGGCTTATGTGTATGAATTTAAAGGTTGTGAAACGTACAAAAACGTAGGATTACTAGAAAAAAGCAATACTGAAGCGCCACTACTAATCCCTGCCCCTAACCCTAACATCACTGGCACGACAGAAAATCGTACTAAATTGTACGTATGATATGGTGCAAATTCAGACAAATTAGCTACGTCGTAAAATTACGTTACGTAATTTAAGGTTACGTTTTTTCCGTGTGATTGTGTTAGACCACATCGAAAATGTAAGCAGCGCTTAGCCAGATAAACTTTCTCTTTCAGTATTTAAACATTACACAATGTTTGAACAAAATACAACCAGCAACATTTATAACCAATTAAATATATTTAAGATGTAATTATGTGTTTAAAAATATAGGCTATATATTAGACATGTGCACGATTAATCGCGGTTCACACTAAATCCTGCTGAAATTGCGATTAAGGCATCGATTATTTTATTTGTGCGTAGCTTGTCCGTGCTCTGGGATCACTAGGAAATGCTGCTCGATCTAAAAGCAGTGTGAGTTTGAGTCAGAAAAGTTAGTCAGGTAAGAAAAGAGGCAACTGACAAAAGACATTAATGTTACATACAGATGGATAAATTAGGGCCATATCATTTTTAGATAACCTAAATTTGTTTTAATATTTCTAAGTTCTGTGTTTTTCCTTTTTTACTATACAATAGTGGTATATTTGTCCACGTATATTATATTAGTAAAATTATTAGATACTATACTGTTTTTGAACTTTACTATAGTATACAGTGTTTATCAATTTACTACAAAGTATAGTACACTACAGTATTTTCTGTCTGAGTGTTCAATTTCACAAGACTTGACTTTGACGGGTCTTCGGAAAGATGCTTGAGTTTTTGTGTGTTTGCCGATATCTCCACTCAAACAGTAGAACGCTCATAAAATAAACTCTCTGAACAACTCTGGAGATGAAGTTTATTTGTTCATATCCTTATACAGTGCAGACGCAGATAAATCCTCGACCATCACTCGTGTTGTATGTTAAACTGTGCACATAATTTAAACAGCCAGATGACATTTAAATAACAGGATTCTAGTTACATGGACGGTGCGGTGCCCCATTGATTATTGTCACACACAAACAAGCACAACCACGACAAACGCACTTCACACAAACACGCAGCTCTGTCTAATGCACATATTCTTATTATTCTGCATACATGTCGCGCTGTTGTTGTTGTCGTTTTTTTCAAGCTGCGTGCTCCTCCGGGAGAATTGTCCAACAAAGGACTAAGAAAAATTGTTACGAAACAGTTTTATATGTACGAAAAAAACTTTACGAAACCTGTACGATCGCTGGGGGAGTGTATCGAGCACAGAAATACTACGTAATACCCCCAACTCGTTTTTTGACAAGTTGGCCATGTTAAGCATGAGAAGACAGCAGGTTTAACATTGTAAAGAAGTCAGAATGCATGACACATCGTTGCAGCGTCCCTTTAATGTTTAATTTAGAAAGTATATCAATAGTTAAACAGATGTGTTGTATACTGACCCGCTGCTCTGTGTTGGGAATACAATTGCATACATTATTTGAATGCAAGAGCTGAATTAACCCTTTAAGCCTTCTTTTTACATATTATTTGTCATTAAATCTATGTGATGTTGAACTGATTTTGCTATGCATCATGCTTTGCGCCAACTGTTTAAAACTGAGATTCTGCAGCACATTGTTTTTAACAAAAACTCAGCTCGAAGCAGCTTTTTTTACAGCAGCAGTTATTTCAACATTACACCCAATCTTTTTCTGTTCTTCATATCAGACAAGCTGTCCTCGTCTTTGTCTGGGTATTTAATAACATGCGAGTCTCGGTTCAGCGAGGTCTCTTATCTGGGGATGTGTGTGCGATGTCTGGCAGGTCTCGGTACAGTCTGGGAGGGTTGAGGGTCTGCTGGTCTTCTGAGATGCGTCCAGACCTTTTCCAGCCTGCCTTGCTCTGATAAAAGCTCCTGCTGCTATTTTAAGACTTACAAGCATGCACTTTCTAGCTGTAAATATTTCAGATAAAGGCTTTATTTTAGGTATATAATGCGGGGGTACGTTTCTTGTGGTTCTGCTACCAAGTTTGCTGATTGGTCGGCAGCTTTATAGATTATTCTCTCTGATAGGACAGCCTAGAACTTTGGGTATGAATCTTGTGTGTATTTGTTGTTAATCCGAAGTTTCCGCTCTGGAAATAAACATTTGGTTTATTTTCACTACACAGAAGTTGATTTATTACCGTACTGAATAAATCTCTAAACACAATTCTCTGTGAAGAACTACAGTACCCACAATCCACCAGTCATAGAAGTCAAGGTTACCATGGAGACAAATATTCATGGCAGTCATGCACACAATCACATACGGAATTTCAAACAACGTTATTTCTCTACATTTTAGATTTAAAGATCTAAAGATTTAAAGTATTTAAAATATTAAAATATATTTTAATATTATATATACTGTATATATATTAAATATTAAATATATTTATATTTAAATATTTTGTAATTTACCTCTTATATGTTGTATTTTGATTTTAGTTTTACACTATATCATTGTTGCGGGTAGTGTCATTTGCATAGCTATGGCAGTAAAATAAAAGACATTTATGGTGTGTTAAACTAACGTTAAAGTGATAGTTCACCCAAAAATAAAAAATCTGTCATAATTTTCACATCCTCTTGTCATTTCAAACCTTTAGGACTTTCTTGCTTCTGCAGAACACTTAAGAAGATATTTTGAAGAAAGTTTGTAACCGAACAGCACTGGCCCCCATTCACTACTATTGTGTGGACACAAAAAACAACGCAAGTGAATGGGGCCAGTTAACAACATTCTTGAAAATATCTACTTTTCTGTTCTGCGGTAAAAAGTCATACAGGTTTGAAATAACAAAAACTTCTGACATTGAAGTTTACAGTCATATTCTTTTCTAATACTGAACACTTTTTAGGGAAAGTTCTTTAAAGAATGTCACTCACTGTTGGCATAGGCAGTTCTTGAGAAACGGTACTCTTTGGCTGTGCTGGTTTGTAATAGATGACTCATGCCTATTTTGAGGTTATTTCAGGCTCACTTTTGCAAGGGTTTGAAAAAGATCATTGCGGTTAAGAAATGACAAAGCAAGAACCTGTGTTCCCAGTTTCAGGTGTCTTATGACTACAGTGATTCAGCAGTGTTGACAGAAGAAGCTCTGATGAAGAGAAGATAATCAATCTAGATGAAAAGATGATATCATCCGCTCAACAGGACGGCTCTTTGTGCCATTGCTGTGTCACGGCAACCTCTGACCGTCTTTGCTATTTCACATTCAATCTTAGTAGTCTTTCATGTCTGACATGGGGCGTTAGCTGGCTTAAGATTACTGAAAGCAGCAATACTTTTTAAAGCAAACCTGTACAATTGACTTTTGTAGGAACTTTTGAACTATACTAGAATGCTCATTTCAATGCAGTTACCACGAAGGGCCAAAATAAAGCCTGGTCCCAACCACTGTCTCAGGGTTTACTTGCAATAAAAATGGTACATTATTTCTTACATCACTATCATGACCTTGTAATGCCTGTAAATTTCACACAATACAAGCAATGATAGCAGGTGTGAGATCTGCAAAAATAACATTTATAGGAGCTAGGGTTGGACGATGTCTATTAAATTGGCATTTGGGCGAAGTACAATGAAACATCACAATGGGTGATGACATCGCCCTGCGGCGTTATAAAGGGTGCGTCTTAATACAGCGCGAGCTGCGCAGACACGCATCGTCTTTATACAACATAGGCTGCGCAGACACGAATCTCCTTTATACAAAGCAGGCTCCGCAGACACGAGTCTTCTTTATACAAAGCAGGCTCCGCAGACACGAGTCTTCTTTATACAACGTGGGCTGCGCAGACACGAGCCTTCTTTCTACAACGCGGGCTGCGCAGACACGAGCCTTCTTTATACAACATAGGCTGCGCAGACACGAATCTCCTTTATACAAGCCAGGCTCCGCAGACACGAGTCTTCTTTATACAACGTGGGTTGCGCAGACACGAGTCTTCTTTATACAGCGCGGGCTTCGCAGACACAAGTCGTCTTTATACAACGTGGGCTGCGCTGACACAAGCCTTCTTTATACAATGCGGGCTGCGCAGACACAAGTCGTCCTTATACAATGCGGGCTGCGCAGACACGAGTCTTCTTTATACAATGCGGGCTGCACAGAGACGAGTCTTCTTTATTCAGCGCCCGCTGCGCAGACACAAGTCTTCTTTATACAAAGCGGCTGCGCAGACGCGAGTCTTTATACAACGTGGGCTGCGCAGACACGAGTCTTCTTTATACAATGCAGGCTGCGCAGACAAGAGTCTTCTTTATACAGTTATAAAGTCAGGCCAGTTTGTAGAGCGCAAATTTATATGCCCCTAAGCCTTGTTGATATTTTTTTTTACATCGCTTGCGATAAGCGCCTGCGATGTTTAACACCGAGCTGTTCACTTGAGTCATGCTGAGCATTAATGAGAGATTCGCTTGCATAGTTTGAATTGCAGATAGGAGCTTTTCTGCCGGTGTGTGCTGTCTGTCACAACCACAAACAAATACCTGCACGCACCTGAGCATGACAATAAATCCCTAGAGCTGATGAAATGAGTATATCTATCCAACCAGCATATGGAATAGGATTTGTATCCATTTTCTATTCTCCAATTTTTTACCAATGAAAATGAATGGTGACTGACCATCATTCTGCCCATCATCTCCTGCCGTGTTTCCCAGTGGGATGAGAGTCATAGGTGCTCTGTTCTAATGGTCTAAGCGCAAGGTCTGAAGCGCACGGCAGAGTCCTGCACGGGTCCTATTTGGTAAACCCGCAGTAATTATAAGAACACCCGACCCGTCACCCGATGCAGCACTAATTTCCTTCCGAACCCGACCCTACCCGTTTGACATACACACCGCAACCCGCATTAAATGGACGTAGATGTATGCATGTACACGAAACCATTTATTTTCTCATGGAAAAAGCATAATTGAATCATATCATATGAACAACTATTTTAATACATGAACACATTTCATAAATCACATATAAAATAAATACGTGAAACAATTAAAAGAATGTAATCAACTGTTAATGGTTTCATCTGATTTCATCGCAAATTACGAATCAAATCTCTCTCGCTTGCGGCGCTTGATGCGAGGGATGGGGAATGCAGGAAAGAGACCTGCAGCACCATGATGAGCTTAAATCTTTATTTATGTTGTGATAAGAGACAGAGCTTGAACACAAATAAGCACAGGACCGTGTAAAAGCAGCTCGCTCAGCTGAGTTGAGTTGAAATATTCTTCTTGGCTACTGGACCCACATTCCGTCCGGGTGGGTACCCGGGTACCCGCCCGCGTGCAGGACTCTGGCGCACCTCGCAGGTGCACTCAGGATGTGTCCGAATCCCCTTTTGCTAGTTTAATGATGGAAAATGGTCAGCGTGTCTGGGCGCATGGTATAACAGGTTGTCCCGAGTCTCTTAATGAGTAATGGGTGTTTTTTGGCCGTAATGTGCAGTAAACCAATCAGAGTCTCATCTCTCATTCCCTTTAAGAGCCAGTTGCGCCATGGGGGATTCGCTATTTCCACGGGGGAATTTGCGAGAGCACTGGACACTTCTCCAGAGAGGAAACGCATCTACAGGACAAGCCGGATTTTTATCTTTATGTACACAATAATTATATTTTACATTGTAATCCATGTATTTTTTATATTTGGCATGTTTGTGTGCTGCTGCACAGAGTTACAGAAGTTATTGTTTTTGCTTTATTTAATGATGTTAAATGTTATACAACAGAAAGTTCAGGGGCCGGATTCACGGACTGTTCTCAAGACAAAATATAAGATTGTTCTTAAGAAATGTTTAAGATTTGCACATTCTTACGAACATCCAATAATTTATCTTAAGAAGTTCTCAAATATTTTCTTAAGAACATCTTTCTTTTTTGTAAGAATAAATTGCATGTTTTCGCAATTATTACACTTGCCTGCGTGTGATGTAACGGAATATATTTGTCCAAACAAAAAAACATACATTTACACGGCATTTACGATCGCATATTAGCTAAAATCTTAGCAAGCATTAAAAATTGTATTTATTATAATACTTTTTGTGTGTTACTATGCTATAATATTTGTGACCCTCTCTGTTTCGAGTCGCTTTGTTCTAGAATAAATGTAAATAGCATTCTGTTTTCAATAATGAAAGCTAAAGGAAGGGAGCTAGACCTTATCATTACTATAGCAATATAAAAATTCCTCAATGGCAAGTACATTTTTTAATTATGATTCTGGCTCACGTCACACGTGAAACAACCAAATACATGTATTAAACATCTTACCTTTTGAGATTTAAGACAACCGTTAGGCTATCTTAATTTTAAAACGATATTAACAACAGCTTTTGTTTCGAGAATTTGGATTCTTCTTTTTTTTTCTTGACAAGAAAAATAAAGAACTTTCTTAAGTTTTTTTGGGGAAACATAACATTACATAAACATTGTAATACATTGTAAACATAAACATAAACATTATAATTTAAGATATTTGGCAGTTAACAAGAATTTGCTTCTTAAGAATGTTTTTGTAAATCCGGCCCCCAAACCTTTATTATGCTTAAAGAGCAAATGTGAATTAAAAAAAAAAGACCCCCTTTTGTTTTTATGCAATCATTCATTGAAGTTCATTGTAAAAGAGCAGAGTGGTCTTATGTACTACATAAAAAGAAAGGCATTTATGAAAAAGTATTATATAATTTCAGCATATTCAGAAGACTTTATGAAGACTTTAGTTTCTAACAGTGCTGCAATGTAGAGTTTGTGTTTTTCAGTAGTCAGCGCTTGTTTAAACACATTTGATCCTGAATATTTCATTATTACTGGGATTTTAGGCTTTAATGGCATTGCTAGCGGGATTGTGCCCTCTTGTGGCAAAACTGCGGGTTCACGGTTTTCCGAGAGAAAGTACCACATGCAAGCTGCCTGATACTTTCAAGTTAACTAGTATTTCCCCTAAATATATGCACATCTAAAAATCATATGCACGTGCAGTTTCTCAGATGTGTATTGTGTTGCTGTGGCAGGTTGATTGACACGTGTTAATATCCTTTTTTTTGCAGCAGTCAGCAGAGTAGCCAGCAAAGCAGCCAACAGAGTAGCCATGACGACGATTCCAGCCGCTTCCTGACTCCGTTCATCCGTGAGGAGAGGTACGCTTAATCCGTTGTGCGTATCGTGTCACTCTTTAATAGACAAATATTTCTAAACATTAGTAATGTGTGGGGATTGTAAATGAATTGGTGTGCAAAGATGCACAGCCAATCAGATTCCACCAGCAGCTCAGAGATCAAAGGTGAATTATGATGTTATACTTTCCACTCATGTTTGAAATAAGCTCCCCAGAGCAATTGCTTTAACAAGCATGAAAGGCATAAAGGTGGATTTAACAGCCATATTTATCTGATGGCTGTAAAGTTTAAGGTGTGTGGAGATTTAAATCTCAGCTGTGCCGTGGAGCAGAATACTTTACATTTCATTTGTTCTGAGAGGTCTCTGTGGATCATTTTCTTATGAATACAGAATTTACAAGAAGTGAAGAATTATAAATTGACACCCATAAACAGTTATGATGTAAACTTAATAAAACCACTATACAGTTTGTGTCTAATGTTAAGCAAACTGTGGTGCTTTTGGACACCTGAGCCATATTTGAAACAAATGAGCGTCATTAAATCAACAAAAATGTTAAACCGGGTAGAATCTGCAAACTATTAATACTGGAACTTTTCTTGGAATTCACTGCTGAATTCACAATTTTATGGTCAGTTTTCCTTTCAACCTACTGGTCCCAAGGTCATTTTCAATGGTTTTATGAAGTCAGTGGCATGTTTCATAACCATATAACTACTTGAACATTATATCGACTGCACTGTAAAAAAAACTTGACTGTTGTTTTTTACAGATTTTTAAAGTATTTTTCAATACAGACAAAGACTGGAAATTTACAAGAAAAGCAGGGAAATCTTTTTTTTGTTACAGAATTATTTAACAGTATATTTCTGCCGAAAACTCATTTTTTTTTAAATACGGTCAAATTACAGAAAAAATACCTCAATAGACAAATAGATACAACCATGTAATCTTACATGGTGAATTTTTTATTTTACAGAATATCTTTGCCACCCCAGCTTCCAGAAAATTTCGTTTTTTTACAGGATTGTTTTACAGTGTGTTTTAAAAATATATTTTTTAAATGAATTAAGTCTTTCACACATAAATTTAAGTACTGTCCATATTACACTAAGAAGTGTTACTCGGTGTTACAGAAGTGTTACACTAAACACTAAGAAAGCTCACAGAATGTGAAGAAAAGTGTAGTTAAGAGTAAAAACCACTTTCTCTGCCTCTTCAAATGTGTGTGTGTGTGTGTGTGCGTGTGTGTGTGTGTGTGCGCGAATGTGAAGTTTACTGGATGTGGTTCTTGTAGTAATCTCGACCTGCAAACCACAATGTCTGATGGCTGTTTTGTCCAACGTGAGGTTTCTCAAAGCCTTGCTATATTTTTGGAGCCCTGAATACAGTTGCAAGCTTTGGGCTGTCATTGTTTGCCTTTTTTATTGGACAAACAGCAGCGGTCACAATAGCCGGCCGGCCGGGCACAAACAGAGAGCCATGTTCAGACCGGGCTGTCTGGGATTTTAACTGTTTTAACTCTTGAGCGCTGTATGGGACCTCTAAATAAAAACAACATTGAAGGTTAAACATCTGACCTGTCATTGCGGGGACAGAGATAAGAATCCATCATTCTCCAGGAAGGTAAGTGGAGACAGAAATAGAGAGATTACATGTTGTAAAGTGTCTGCTGTGGTGGTGTTGTATGCGTTTGTCTGTACCGACACTATTATTGTTTGAATACATATCTTTCGTTTTTCCTGTCACACAGATTTTTTTGGTAGTTTCTTAATGCGAATACAGTAGATACCATAAGTCCTAATCTATGGGTGAAATACTGGTTATGCACCAAATTGTACCTACACAAACTTTCAGGAGGCATAAAGATAAATGTAATTTAGTCTAAACTAAACTAGTCTTAACTTTTTGTCAAACCGCCCACATGACAGAGAAAACATGTCAAAGAAATTCTCCATTAACACTTATTATTAAGATTTGCATTAGAAACTTCCCACATTTGACTTGTGTTGACATTTTCAGATGAGAATTTAGTCATGCATGTTGAAAAAGTGCAAAAAAGAAACTCTAAATATGGATTAAGTGAGGATTTTGATCCTCTTTATGCCTTATTTAGCACTGTTCCTTTGTGAGCGGGTTACACAAGACCGATCTTAATACCGGGTGTCATAAATACATTGAACTGGATAAATCATGTTGTTTAGAGAATAATCATTGAATGTTATATACACATCAGATATTCTAATCAATGCATAAATACAGAAATAGTGTGATCGGCTTTTAGTGATGCTGTCTGATGTCTTCTGGTCCAGTTGGTCTGTTGTGAATGGTCAAGACTGTCGTCTCCTGATCACCGTCACATGCCAGTTTAACCAGTTACATGAGGCTTTGCAGTCTCTTTTGTCTCATTTCATTGGTTGTCGGTGGATTTTGAAAAGCCCACACAACACCACATCACAATGGCACTGCGTGAATGTGCTGATTTAACTGATTGTCTTTTTTCAATAGAAGATTAACTTGAACTTTGAGCTCTCCGCACAGTGTTCTCTGTTGGACTGCTCTCGCATTATTGTTTGATGGTGCTGATCTTTTCTTTTCTAAATTGCTGCTCGTTTTGGGCTTTTGGACTTTGTTCATACATGCAACCCATATAATCGAAATATGTTACATATCTACATATTAAAACCTGTATGTGACCATTTTTGTATGAACACAAATCCACCGAGGCATTTCTCGAAATATCTTAATTTGTAATCATACAGTGGAAGTCAATGGTGTCCGATGTTGTTTGGCTAGCAACATTCTTCAAAATATCTTCTTTTGTTTTCTGCAGAAGAAATAAAGTCACACAGGTCCCTTTAACATGAGTGGGTATGAGCCCAAGGCTTGTGTTCTCTATTGTTTATGTGTATGCGAGTAAGGATCAGGTGCAGACTCTCTCGTTCTCTCTCTAGCTCAAGGGGCAGACCAGAGGAGGAGTGTGGATCCCTCCATCACAGTGGTCATGTCCCTATTACTCAGTCTTACACAACATTTACCTAACTCTTACTTGTATGTATCTCTACCTCTCTCTCACAGTCATTCTACGACACAACTGAAGCCAGCATGTAGCAGTGCAGCCGTGTTTTAGATAAACTGAATTTCCAAAGATAAAGTGAAGAAAAAATGCAAGAGCAGTCGGAGAGGTGAGAGAAATGCAGTCTACGCCTTAAGAAATAGCATTTGTTCAATGGTTCTTTGCAGAACTTTATATTGAGTAATACAGCATCTTACATCAAAAACCATGGTTATAAAGTAGACATGGTTGTGTAAAGATTTGGACGTCCCTTAATATAATAGTTTTTTCCAGTAGATTTCTTTCCTCGGTTATGTGAACAGTTGATAGATGACATTAAGGTCTCAATTAATGTCATCTATGTATGTGGGTAGAGAAGGATAGATCGATGGAGGGAGTTTTGTATTGATTGTGGTCTGTAGATGGCACCGTGTGATATTGTTTTGATTTATTTCCATTGACAGGTGTTTGGAGGCGAGTGGAAAGATTATAATGTGTTAACAATTATCACGGCTATTTAAAGAAATGAGAGAGAGATGGTGGTTTGCGCATATACCTCAAATTTTCTGACATTGTTTAAATTATATTTTAACAAATGTCCCATTTTTTATGAGTATGACCCAATATTCTTTGCAGCCATCATTTTTACTAAGCACGTGGTATGAGGGAAAGGTGCAAATAATATAATTTCACTAACTAAAACCTAAAACCTGCTATTTTAATTTCATTTTTTAACACTATGCGTCTGTAAGAGCTTTAAGGTGGTAGTCAATCTCTATTTCTCTCTCTCTCTCTCTCTCTCTCTCTCTCTCTCTCTCTCTCTCTCTCTCTCTCTCTCTCTCTCTCTCTCTCTCTCTCTCTCTATGTGTTTTCTGTTCACCTCTCTGGGTAGATTAATGCCTCCTGTCTCTGAGGATTTTCCAAGACTTTGTGGTTCCCGCTTGAGTCATTTGTTAGAGTTGAAGGTGGACTCCTCTATCATGGGGACGACTCACCTCTATTAGTCTATTACTCACAGTGCTGCTTATGTGCTAGCTCGAGCTTAAGACTAGATTTAAAAAACTCATGCTCTTCTTTTAAATACAGCACCTCAGTACCACTCACCTTCTGCAGTTTTATAATTGTTCAAAATACTCCTTTTGTTCTGCTGGGGCATAAGTTTGACCCTATATTTGATCATCTTTGCCTATATCAGTTTTGCTGAGGCTTATAGATTTGCACAGAGACCAATTTCAGACCCTTCAGGCTGAGATGTGATGAGAGATTGCAATTGTTATTGGATTTCAATTTCAGTCGTAGACATAACTCACTTTACGTGTCGACCCCAGTGATTTGAGGGACACAAAAAAATCATAAAGGGCTGATAGGTCTTATATTAACTCTTGCCCCGCCAAGGTCTTATATTAAAATACGAACCCTCTGTGTAACTGGTGTTGCTTCTATACATGGGTTCCAGCTAGCACGGATTGTACAAAGTTCATTTTTGCATATTACTTCCTTGATAATCGGTAAGGACACCAACATTTGTCTTGCAGTATATGTGCAGATTACCAGTCATATCTCTCAACCTTTCCACAATCACTTCAACCTCAGAGGAAAATGTGAAAATCTTACTCTACGTTCATTGCAAAGGAGCTTGACTCTTACGCAGGAGCAGCAGAAGGTGCGAGAGGTTGTTGTGAATGGAAAAGATGGAAGTCTCTTGAGATCAGCTGTCAGCATGGAGGCTCTTAACCGCTCCGATGGCACTGAAGCACAGTTACTGGGACGTAAGTCTGTGTATGCGTGTGTACCCAGAGAGGCGAGCTTTCGTGACGTAAGACAACAGAATATGACTCGGGGTGCTGCTTCTGTTCCTTTGAATTATTCATACTGAGGTCAGCAGAGGTACTGGAGGAAAAGAGTTTCACACAAAGCACATCACATGTAGCAGACCCCCTTGGTGTTATTCAGATCACCCACCTGTCTTCCCAGCCTGTGAGAAGGATTCTTGGTTTCTCAGGTCAAACTGAAGAGGCCGATGAAAAGGATTTGGAGACCATGCGAGTAGGCAGGACAGTAACACACTGAACTACACTGCGTACACTGACAATTTATTATAATATCATCATTACAACAGAAGCAGGGGCGCAGGGATTTTTTAACTGGGGGGGACCGAGTTGTCAGCAAATGATTTCAACTCAGTAAGTTATCAGTAAAGAAATCAGTTATTTTACCTCAGTCAACGTAAACAGTACATTGGGTTAGTTAACGTTATGCCAGGACCCTAATTTAATCTTGCAATTCTAGATAAAACATTGTTCGTTATGGGTCATGTCCTGACTGCCTTAACAGAAGGACTTTATTCCTATTCCTACATGAATGAACTCGATTTAATAAGCTCCACAGAACAAATAACTTATATTTAATGGGAGGAATTAATACCCATTAATATGCAGCTTAACATATTTTAAATGCTCCAGACTGACTTGGCACATTTCCGTTAAGCGATTCATATTTTGAAAAATTTTATTGTCTTTCATGAACAAACCTAAAATTATTTTCAACGCCTTTCCAAAGATGCTGTAAACAGAGTTTAGCTTGTGTTAAACCCAGAACATTGCTGATGCATTTTGGTCACCGTGTGATATTGTTTCTTCTGCTCACCACCAGTGGGCGCAATGCACATAGCTGGACTCAATTGGAGGACCAGTCACATGAACTGCAGCTTATCCAATTTCAGACACATTGACACACACAGAAAATGCAAGAGATTGTCCCAGGGTTTGCCTGGGTCTTCTAATACGCACACCCAGGAACATGATGTACCTGCGACACATGATGTAAACACCGGAATCAACATCACCTGCACACACAGCTCATAGTGTGAATGTGTGTGTGTCACTGCTTTGGTTAGTGACACAAATCGGCCCTCGAAAGCCTGTCACCACATCCCCTGCTGTTTGACCTCTGCGTATGTATGTGTGTAAAAGAGAGAGAGAGAGATGGCACTTGTTGTCATGGTTTAATCGGCCCTGTATGTGGCCTTGAAGTAAATGTAATGGAGCCTGTGACTCCAGTGGTTATGAGGCCCATTAATCTCTATGGAAACTGTCCACTTCTGTTAAAGAACACAGATCTTACTGTATACTGTACTCTCTTTCTTAATGGTTGTAGTTTCCTAATAAGGTTTTACATATTTAAATCTTGTTTAAAACAAAAAAATATGATTTATGAAATACATTTTTAGTATTTTATGAGACTAAAGTTGCTAAAGGTGCGATTTTTTTTTTTAAGTTGATTTTGGCAGCCAAAAATCTGCCAATCTGAGCCATGTGTAAGGTCGTGAGCTATTTGGACTTTCCATTACAGAGCACCCTAGCAACCACTTAACAGTTCCGTAGCAACAATCCAGTTGCACCTACAGTAAATAGCAAGAACCACTTTAGCAACTATACCGCAGTGCTTGCGTGGGCAAGCACCACCCGCATGAAAATCTCATTGTCACTTTACAGCTGTTAATTAGACTTCACTGTTTCCAAACACAGTGTTTCATATTTCAATCATTTTACAGCTTTTTACCACATGCACTGTGTGATCAACCCACTCGCACACACTCTCTCATCATTATCTGTGTGAAATGGTCGTTCATTTGCATTCACAAGAATAGCTGACGGATGTAAAACAGGCACTTCTACAAATAACCTCACACACATTGGTGCAGCTTTCATTATGCAGACTTTCCATAGGCGAAATGAAGAAAACTTTCAGCCTTTTACATTCTTAACAAAAAATGGATCTGTATGTTTATTTAGTCATTTGGATTATGAGGACAGCTGGCACCCTGAAACCTGAAAACACACTACATGATCAGAACACTGAGTCCTCATAATGTAGGACAAACCACCAGACTTCTTTACCAACATACACAAGCACTCACAGAAACATTCCCTACATCTAAAATCACAGCGAATTAGAGCGCTTTTCCACCATCGCGCCGAATCGTTCTAGGTACAGTCGGAAACGGTTACAGTTATGTTTCCACAGTTATGTTATGTTTCGACTCGACACGATTACAAACTGTTCTCGGCACTGACTCGTGCTATTGAATGCGCGGAGAGCAGTTATAGCTCCGTCTCTTGTGTTACCAAGGCAGCGTGTGACGCGTTTGTGTTTACATTAAAAAAAAATTCGTTATCAGCCCTGCGGTGGAAATGAAACCATTTACGTACCGGCTGACGTGGATCGGCACGGAGTGGAACGATTAAGCAACGCGAACGATTCAGCAGCGATGGTGGAAAAGTGCCACGAAAACAATTTCCAATTCAAGTTGTTAAACCATGAGGAATACAATTCTGTCATTGACACTTACGAAAGCTGCCAGGCTCGTAGTTCTCCACTATTTTTAATGCATTTCTTTTTTGGTTTTGTCAGCTCCTCAGCTCCCATGGCCTGATGGGATACAATAATGCCCATCAAATGCAAACTGTGAAGTGTAAGCGATGTAAACATTTCGATGCCCACCGTAGAGAGATGGGGATATTTTACGATATGATGTTGAATTTATTCTGTTTGTCGAGCGGTCAAGACGCTACATAATCTGCGCCAGCATGTCACGTGTGTTTATCTCACATATGCGTTAGAGAAAGAAGTCTCTTGGAGAAGAGGAGGCACAAGACACAATCTGTGTATTTACGTGCTTTAAAGAGCTTCTTACTTTCCTTCAAAATCACCGGTAAAATACAGCAAACTTGAAGCGTGACTGCAGGCGAGTCACCACGAAACTCATTGCAAAGTCAAGCACAAACGTTTTCATATGCCAATGTTAAATTATCCGCTAACGTGAGCTGCTGCATAATGTGATATTCAAATTAAAGTAACATTAAGCCAAAGGACAGCAGCGCTGTTCCGATCAGAGAAGTGATGAAGTGAGCCGTACTGTATATTAAAAGATTGAATGACATGATTTGCACGATTGATTAAATCTAATACAGTGTATGTAATATGTCTTTTTGAAAGATCGGATATTTCTCATTCATTTCTGTCTCAAGCAAAGACTTTGCAAAGACATTAGCCAATGGCGATTGAGTGTGAGCTCTTTCAGAGCGTTTCATTGGTTTAACGGACTGAATGAAAACACGCTTCACTGAACGAAACGAGTCAATTGAGTCAAAATGAGACTGAATGAACTGGTACATGTCGCTCATGGTTTAATATTCTCTGTGCTGCGACATTGAATAGCCAGTAGTTACTGAACTTTTATGAAAAATAAAGGTAATGACCTGGTTTAATTGAATTGTAAAGGTAAATTATGTCAAAACAGTAATTTTTTTTGTATGGAACATTTAATTACACCAATTCAATTAGTTAATCCATATAGATTTTAGTAGACCAATGTAATCTAGATTTCGTCGACTAAAAGTGGACTAAAATATGACTATAAACTAGACTATGATAAATGGGGATGACCAAAACTAAATTGCATTTTGGTCAAAAGACTATGACTAAAACTAAATCAAAATTTGCTGTCAAATTTTACACTGATCTTAATTCTAGTTTTAGTTAAGCCCTAGAATGCTACAATTCTTTATTAAGTTGTATGTGCAACAAAAAAGTTACTAAATTGTTAATATTTTGAAAATGTATTTTATTTGAATTTCATTTTCATTTTTTCATTTTGTTCAAAATATCGAGATGTGTATCGTATCGTGAACCCACTATCGAGATATGTATCGAAATCGTGAGCTGAGTGTATTGTTACACCCCTACTGTTTCGTATACATTTTTGTCTGTACTTCTGAAGTAGACGATTTCGAATGCAGGGATTTTCTTTCACAGAATGTTTCCTCGTATCATCAAAAACGACGCTTGATGCTAGAGAGTTTCTGCATGGTTGCCTTGTGGCACGAGTGTACCCACCCTGAAATGAAAATAATATTCTAGTCCCTTGATTTTTCGTTTCTGGTCTGCCAGGAGGAAATTGACATGTGGTATTTTTTATTATACATTAGGGTTAGCAGTAGTAAAACTCATGTTTGCTTATAAAGCACCATTAACTATTTGGAATTGTAGTATGAGCTTGAAATTTGTTGAGGTTTGGTTGTAATGTGATTCCTTCTTAGTCTTTCTCTTTCTATTTCCCTCTGTGGAAGAGAAATATCTTTCATTTTCTTGTCCATTTCTTTCTCTCCATTTCATGAATCTGTTGTTTGTTGACATGTTGTCTTATGTAAACTGAATGTGTTAATGAGGTCTCATTGGCTGACACTGATTGGCTGTTTAGCTGGAGAATAAATATGTTTTCTTATTTCACCTTTACCCCAATCAGCTGTGTATACACATCCACATGGGGATTTTCTGTAAGGATTACTGAACTCTGTGTGTGCGTGCGTGTGTGTGTGAGAGAATATTTTCTGTGTGTGTGTGTGTGTTTCACAGAAGTCAGGATTACCACGTGCCACCATCCCTACTCTGACACTAAACTGGTGTGACAGTCACCCGGTCAGATGACAACAAATACTCCCCTCTCATTGGCTGCCGTTGATCAACCTATACAGTTCTAAAAATAATCCAGAATGGTCCCTTAGGCGGGGTGTGTCAAAGAGAGAGAGGATGAGAAAGACAGATATATAACAAGAGAGTGACTGGCATACATTTGTAGTTGATGTTCAACATGATGATTCTGATCTGTATGTTTATATGAGAAGCATCATTAAATGTGATGTTAGTCTGAGCATGTGTGGTGTTATCGATCATATGAGTCAATGTTCATTATGGGGGTTCAGAAGTTCTTAAAGAGAATTTTGGTTGTGTTTAAGACCTGAGCTGTCTACCTAGACAACATTTGAAAGCATCACAAGTAAACAGGTGGGGAGCAAAATGATGGCACTGATTTGCAGCAAAGCAAAGTATTGATCATTTTTATTTTATTTATATTTTAATTTTGAAGTAGGCTACTTAAAATGAGTATTTTATTACAGTTATTTAACTTACTTTTAATCTAGCATCATGTTTATTTGAGATGTTTTTAAATTTGTGTTCCTCCGTCATAGATTATGTGAAAAAAAGTGTGCAACGTGAATCCCAATTGTTTCTGAAACAGCATGCGGAAAATGCGACCTAGAAAACGCTCAGTGTCTCTTTCCCAGTAAATGATTTCAATTGAGTAAGGGATGAAGTCATCCCTTCGTTTCTTTTTTAAGAACAGTTTATTATTTTTGTTGCTCGCATGTCATATGGAGGCGTTTTTTATATGTAAATGAAGACAAGATAATATAATATAACAATAATAGATCATATAATTGTCACGGTTTTGTTATGTTGTGTTATGGTTTTTGTTCTTTGTTGTTTGTTGTAGTTTGCCCGTTGATAAAAATTTAATACTTCACATTCAAGCTATAGGAATTTTGTGGTAAATAGGTACAAAAGTACTTCATATCTCCCAAACACAGCATTAATGTATAGATGAGAAGTAAATAAAAAAAATATATGTTATTCTTATGATTTAAAATGTATATATTTTATACAATTACTTCATCAAATGTTGGGGTCATACTGAGGACCATATGAGGGTTAAGACCTGTGTTTTTTCCAATATTGTTTTGATTACGTGTTGTTTATGGTCCTGTGTTTTTTCATCTGTGGATTTCCGTTTATGGAATTATTAAAACAACTCTTTTGGAATTACTCTGGGGTCGTGTGCTCTATATAGGCATAACGTGACAGAATATCGGACCGAAACAAGATTTTAAAGCAGCATTTTTGTTTTTTTTCATTTTTGTTCTTTTCCCCTCACCCATGGATCTGCCTGCCATCCAGCTCCTCTGCCTGGAGCAGATGGACTGTTCACTGGAGGACCACACCAGGGACTTTTTAGATCTGGCGTGCCTTACTCACTACCCTGACTGCTCGCTCTGTGTCTTTTACCAAACCAGCCGGAGAGCCCGAGCCTGCTTCTGAGGGTGAGCTGCAACTGGCCTCTGGCATCTCCTCCAGTGTCTTCTGTATCTCCCATGTCCCCCAAGTCTCCGCTGATCACGTCCAGCTCTCCTGAGTCTCCGCTGGTCCCGCCCAGCTCTCCTGAGTCTTTCGAGTCTCCACTGGTCCTGTCCAGCTCTCCGTCAGCCAGCACCTCCTCTCCAGCCTCCAAGAAGGTCCTGCCCAGCCTCTCACTACCGCCTCTGTCTCTGCCAGCCAGCCCATCAGCCCTGGGTCCACTGGCATCTGAAGACACCATAGCACGCCAACGCTGTTGGGTAGGATGAGCTCGGGATTTCCATCTGCCAGTTACCTGGTGAGTTGAGTATCCCATGTCTCCGCCTCCAGCCTCCGAGACCTGGACTCCACCTCGGCCCTCCTACCCATCGGCTACACCTTGGCTCCTGCCTCCCTCATCTCCACCATGGCCCTGTCATCCCACCTCCCTCTGACTCCGCTTTGGTCAGTCGCCAACCATCCACCGCCTCGGGACTCCAATCCTCCGGCTACGCCTCGTCACTGAGCCCCTATGGCTCTGTCAGGCTCCTCCTTCCCTCCGGCTCCACCTTCATCTTCCGGATCCCAGCCTCCACCTCAGTTGCCTGAGCACCCGGTTCTGCCTTGGCCCTCCGGATCCTCGCTGTCACCCTGGCCAACAGGACACTTCATTAGAAGATCAGCTGTAGTCAGTGAACAGCTCACTAGAACAGAGCTTGTTTCATTCCTTGACTAACATTACATGTGATGTAACTGATTACTAGAGCAACTTTTCAGCTGTTGTTTATTGATTATAATGTAAGGAGCTGTCCATTCAGCACCACACTTCACTCACTACTGCAATACACTGTGAGTTAAATTTAACCCTGTACATTTACAGAACATTTACTGTCAATAGTAATAAAACAGGTGATTGTTGAATTTCAATTTTGAGTGTTGCTGTGATTTCTTGTCGTATGAAGTTATATGTCTCTGCCTCAAATGCTGTATTCAGCCCTTGCACACTTTAGTACAAGTATGCACTTTTTCACCCTATTAGTGGCTTGCTCATGTTGTCTCACTTAAACTGGAAAATGTTTTTTGTTCTTTTTTGTTTTGGATTGTAGCCTTCAGGAGTTTATGTCTGTTCGCTTGTGTTAATATTGGCAAGGCCGTTATACTGTATGTGTTTATCAGTGGGTTTATGGGTGAGATTTTGTGTAAGAATTGTGGGCATTTTCCTGGAAAGTGTGTGACTCCTTCAGTACGTGCTAAGCTCATACTGGGAACTCTGTAATTAACAGAAATGTCAAGCTGTGCATCTAAACAGAGTACCACGTAGGATGGTATGTGTCACATGCTCTTGAAATTGGGAAAAATAATTTTTTTTTTCTGATATTGTGGTAATGGCATGGTACTATTTACACTGTATTGGAGTGGCCAAAAGTTAAGTATTAGGGTATCTTGATTTTATTTAAAGATTGGGTAACATAGGCAGTTTCTGCCAATCTCATATTAATCTTGAGTACCTATACAGTAGTATTGCATACGTCGTATCTTCGAAGAGTATTTAGTTTGATCAAATTTATAAAAGAGAGATACAGCTGTACGATTATCTCCGGAAAAACACGAGCTGATGGAGGCAGGCAGGGGGATGGAACTACAGCACGAGCACACAATTCATAATCACATTAATCCCTACGTTATTTATACATTCATCACGTACACGCCATTGCCAACAAAACACAGACATATGACTTAGTTTCACTTACTGTGTGCAGTTCATGTCCGGCATCTTTTAGCACTGGGACCGCGCCATCTATCAGTTTCAAACGATCTCCAAATCCAGCGCTTTTCCAGGAGAATTGCCCAATAAAAGGAATAGGATCCAGACTTATAAAAAACTTTCTGAAACAAGTTGGAGTGCTGGGGGAGTGTATAAAGCACAGAAATACTACGTCATACGTCCAATTAGTTTTTTAACAAGTTGACCATGTTAAGCATGAGAAACCAGCACGTTTAACTTTGTAAAGAAGTCAGAATGGATGACATAGCATGATACCCGTTCTTTAAATATACAAAAAAAAAACACTTAAAAATTAAAAAGCTCACAGGTTAGCTCACAAATATCTTTCTTTGCGTGCAACCAAACAGAAATGTATACAGGTTTTGGAACAACTTGTGGGAGAGTAAATGAAAACAGAATTTTATTTTATGGGTGGACTATCCCTTTAAATTCTTCTTTTAGCTGAGATCCAGTTTACACAAGTGCTTGAATAAAATTTTGTAAAGCATCTTTAAAGGGCCGCTATCCCAGAAAATGCACTTTTAAATGATTATCTACCAGAAATTGAGTCACCAGCGTGTGTGCACTTTAATTATACAAATCCATCTGTTCTTCCAGAACCTCATTTGCATTTAAAGAGACACACACTAAAACGGCGCGTTTTCCATTGCAGCCACAAATGGTCATGTTCAACATCTTGTAATGAAATATTTGTGATGTATTTTGAGCTGAAACTTGAAAGACACATTCTGGGGATACCACTGACTATTTTTATATTGCAGAAAAGACCTGGAATCGTGGCCCTTTGATGAAATTAGTTCTATGGTAAATGTCACATTTCAAAGTTCTACTGTATATTATACCATCTGATGGTGTTGACGGAAGAGATGTGTTTTCAGACGATTCTTAAAGATGGCTACAGAATCTGCAGATCTTGTTGCCGCGGGCAGATCGTTCCACAAAAGTGGTACCGATCCAGAGAAGGTTCGTGAGATCGATTTTTTTTACCTTTTTGGGATGGCACCACAAGACGTCGTTCGTTTGCAGAGCGCAGAGATCTGGTGGGTACATACGTCTGTATTAGCGAAAGAAGATAAGAGGGAGCCAAACCAGTGGTGGACTTGTAGGCCAGGAGGAGGGATTTGAATTTGATGCGAGCCGCAATAGGGAGCCAATGTAACTTTAAGAAGAGAGGAGTGACGTGTGCTCTCTTCGGTTCATTGAAGACCACTCTTGCCGCTGCATTCTGGATCATCTGTAGAGGTTTGGTTGTGCAAGCAGGGAGTCCAGCCATTAGCGCATTGCAGTAGTCCAGTCTGGACAGAACAAGGGCCTGGACTAGGACTTGCGTAGCATGCTCTGATAGGAAGGGTCTAATTTTTCGAACATTGTAGAGGATGAATCTACAGGACCTTGCCGTGCTGGCAACCTGATCTGTGAAGTTAAGCTGATCATCGATGACCACTCCCAGGTTTCTGGCCTTTCTGGAGGGTGTGTGATGGTTGATGAGCCCAGTTGAATAGAATAGAGAATTGTGATGAGTCTTTGTGTCAGCCGGGATTACAAGCATTTCTGTTTTTGCAAGGTTCAGCTGCAGGTGATGGTCCTTCATCCAGAGCGAGATGTCGGCTAGGCATGCTGAAATGCGTGCAGAAACTGTCGGATCGTCTGGGTGAAAAGACAGGTGGAGTTGTGTATCATCCGCGTAGCAGTGATAGGAAAAGCCATGTTTCCGAATGACAGAGCCTAGGGATGTCATGTATACAGAAAATAGCAACGGACCAAGCACTGAGCCCTGAGGCACCCCTGTGTCAAGATGTTGGGACTCGGAGACCTCACCTCTCCACGATACTCTAAATGACCTACCTGAGAGGTAAGACCTGAACCATTCTAGGACCACTCCAGAGACACCCTTAGCCTTGAGGGTCGACAGGAGGATGTGATGGTTGACAGTGTCAAAGGCAGCAGATAGATCCAGCAGGATAAGAACTGATGAATTTGAGGTAGCTCTTTCCAGTCTCAGTGCTTCAATGACAGAGAGCAGCGCTGTCTCAGTGGAATGACCGCTCTTGAAACCAGACTGGTTGCTGTCCAGGAGGTTGTTCTGGGTGAGATAGGATGAGAGCTGGTTACATAACACGTTCAAGAGTTTTTGCAATGAATGGGAGGAGAGATACCGGTCTGTAGTTTTCTAACAGTGCAGGATTAAGAGTGGGTTTCTTCAGTAGTGGTGTAATACGCGCCTCTTTGAAGAGTGTGGGAAATGTACCAGTGGTAAGAGACAAGTTGATAATGTGGGTCAGAGTGGGAACAACCGATGGAGAGATGGCCTGGAGGAGATGAGTGGGATGGGATCGTGGGGGCAGGTAGTCGGGTGGTTAGAAGAAATGACCTTGGAAACGTCGTCTTCAGAAAGTAGAGAGAAAGAGGGGAGTGAGCATGTGTATAGGGGTCGGGCGTGATCAAGAGGCAGTGGCGCAGAGAATTGACTGCTGATGGTGGTCGTTTTCTTAACAAAGAAAGCTGCAAAATCATCAGCTGTTAGTTCAGATGGAGGTGAGGGGGCAGGTGGGCAAAGAAGAGCAGAGAAGGTTTTAAAAAGAGTATGAGGGTCAGGAGAGTTGTTGATTTTAGCTTGGTAGTACAGGGTTTTCGCAGAGGAGACATCAGCAGAGAAAGAAGAAAGGAGAGTATACACGATTTAAGGTTAAACGCTGTATTTTCCACATACCGTGCATGTTTGTATCTCCTCTTTGCTCCGCCTCTCTGAAATGCACAGATTTTTTACAAAGCTCATCGCTCTGAAAAGCGAGGTGTGCTATGATTGGCCAGTTAACCGTTGCGTAGTGATTGGTTGAATACTTCAAGCGTGTGAGGGAAATGTAACACCTCTTACCATATTTGAAACATCAGGTTCCAAAGCAATTGTACTGACAGGTACGCCCACCTTACTTGCGTATACATTTGGACGGTCTTAGCCAAATCATACCACAAACTGACGTAGATTTGTGGGGGTGTGGTTACACGAGGAGTTTCAGGCAGGTCTGGGTGAGCATTCGCTATTAGATATAATGCATCTTTTGTTCCGACTCTTTAATTTTTGCAATTTTACGTGTCTAATACATGCATGGGCAACTTATAACACACCAAAGACACAGAAAAACACGTATTCACGCCATATGACCCCTTTGAGAGTGTTGTGACTTTAATTTATATTATTAAAAATAGTATATTAAATGAATAATAGTATTATAGTTTTTATATTATATTATTATTTATTCTAATTTAATATATTCTAATACATAGCTTACTTTGGAATTTAAATCATTTATTTCAGTGCCGTACACCGTTCTGGCCATAAGTTTGCTGAAAGCCAAGAGCAACATTTGTGACTTTATGCAAAGTGGAAAATGACCTTGTACACATAACATTTAAAACATTACATGCAACAAAGATTCAAAAATGCCTAAACTTATCAACCACTATGTACAGTTGCTACAGCGATATTAAAGCATGATTTGAAACACATTAGCCATCTTCATTAAAGGGATAGTTCATCCAAAAATGAAAAATCTGTCATCATTTAGTCACCCTCAGGTTGTGTCGAACCTTTTTAAATTTCTTTGTTCCAATGAACACAAAGAACGATATTAGGAAGAATGTTAGCAATTTTCAGTTCTGGGACATCATGGACATATGGTACTCAATGATGTCCCGGAAAGGAACTAACATTCTTCCAAATATCTGTCTATGTGTTCATCGGAACAAAGTTATTTATACTGGTATGAAATTACATGAGCGTGAGTAAATGATGACAAAATTTTCATATTTTGATGAAATATCCCTTAAACACATTTAAAGACAATTACTGTCAATCTTTATGGAATAATCCATTTTTTGTGCACCAGATATGATATGAAGACTATGTATTTGTTGAATGCCTCTCATGTGAGTGAATGTGCTTAGTGTTCACTTATTTCTTTGAAAGCTGAGTGTTAGTTTCTCTTTACCATAAACCACCCTAAATGCGACTTTCCATTTTACTAGTTTAATTTGTTTTTGTTGTATATAGCCGTGTTTTATTTTGTATCGTTTATAAGGGCTTGTGTGCAAGGTGCCCTTATCTGTTCTCCTATCATTCTGCCCTCACACACAGCATGGAACCGGCATTAAAACACCGCCTGGCTTGGCACCTCTCTAGGTTTTGGAAAAGAGCCGTAGTGTGTGTGCATTATCAGATTAAGATCCCCAGCCAGTGATTGTGTCCTAATTCGGGTTGACGGGAGGCCAACAGGTCCTTGTAATCCCCCCCACAACACCAGAAGACACCCCACCAACCGACACGAGAAACCCACCTCATCTAACCCCCCTCAGCTCAGCTCCTCAGGCTCACCAGAGGAGACAGTCACAGCTAACCAAACAATATCTCATGTCTGCGAAACGCAAGAGAGAGAGAGAGGAAAAGCTGCAGTGAGCATGCTCAGTACCACTCTCGGCTCAGCGACTGCAGCTTTTAACTGCAGCGGGGGATGAAAGAGACAGAGAGAGAATCAGGGAAAACATGCGACAGAGAATCGATCGAACAAGTGCAACAGTGAAAGAATGACGGTTGATGGGCTAATGCAACTTCATGAGACGAGCGTCGCCTGTTTCTGCGTGTGAGTGGATGTTTGTTTCCACAGATTTCTTTTCACCTGACACACATGACACCCATTTTCAGTAGAGCTAGATGAGATCAGCCCGGCAGATTTCTTCTGTCTGGCATCCTGTTAGCGTTAGTGTTAGCCTGGGAAAGTGCGTAGGCTATCGGCTCTCTGAATGGGACGACACAACGGGACTCGCTTTCTGCTCAGCGGATGCCCGTCACCAACATGCAGCCTCACCGGCAGCAGCCACCTGACGCCGTATCCCACAATCTCTCAGCACCGCACCAATGAGAGGCTTCAAACTCGCTTGGTAAGACACGGGACTTGTTCTTGAAGTGTGTGACGGATGAGACTGGATGGTTAACGCTGGAATGCGGTTTGAATGCATCACAGTTTCTGTCATGTGTTTGTTTTAAGGAAAGGAAACACGGGGGATGTTTTGTGGCTAATTCGCGTGTCCGGCCCTCATATTTTGTAAAGTCTCCTTGCGTCTGTCTGACTGCCGTCACGTGTCACGCCGTCGCCAACCGCAGTGCCTCCCTCTTTTTTTTGTGTGATATTTTTCCTCCGCTCCTCCGAACTCAACTCCCTCTTCCTTATTCCATCTTTTGTTCTTTTTTTGCACCTGTGCCCCTTTTTCTAAACTCCCTCCCTGCGTCTCTCTCACCCCTCCCCTCCCGTCCTGTGCATGTGTTTGTGAATGCGCCTCAGTCATGTGGTGGATATTTTTAGCCGCAAATCACAGCGTGTAGCGCCGAGGAGAAACTAGCAGCAACGTGCAGCCCGCTTCCTCTCGCATTAATCACTCTCACACCATGCGTGCTGTTCTTTTCCCAGTTTCCCGCTTTTCCATTTTATGCTAGCGTTCTTCTCCATAGGGGAAAAACATCACAAATGAGAGCTCTTTAATACCTCAGATGCTTCTTTTAGATGACAGTGCGGTTTAACTAAGAGAAAATTGAGTCTTGAGGAAACGACTCAGAAGACCCTCGGAAGATGACCCCGTCACATGTGTCGTCTCTGGTGTTTCCAGAGAACTCTGCTATGTCTCATGCTTTCCTCACATTTTCACATTTTTCAGCAGCAAATTATCAGTCAAAAACTATATTGGTTCTCAAAAGGTAGCCAAAAAACAAAATCGCTTGTGAAATAAAAAATGGTAACAGAATTTGTTAAAAAACATTTTTGTAAATGTTGAAACATCAAAATTTTCTGATTGATTGCACAGAAGTTGATATATTTCCTAAAATGGCACAAAACTTGGGCCTCCAGTTTAAGAAACACTGCACTAGACTGTATATATATAGCAGTTGCATTAGAAATCCTTGTAAAACGACAATAAATGCACAATATGGCTATTTTAATTTGCCAAAATGCTGCATTGTTATATTAAGTTGATTCACATTCCTGTGAACATTATTGTTTTTTTTTACATTTGCCTCTTTTATGGTATTACCAGTGCTTTATAAAAGCGAAAAGCTAATTCACAGTATAGAGAATTACTTTATTTCATACTGCCAAAATGTGAATTTACCTGTAGTAGGTCTATGTGTTTCATTCACAAGGGCTCATCCCGATACCCTAATCCCTTCGAAGGGTTTTCCCTTCCGGAGTGAGAGCTTTGAAAGAATAAATGGTGTAGATGCGATCGAACAACTGTTTGTTGAACTGGCCTTTGCGTCATCTTCCATCTGCATGACGCATGTATTGACCTGGGAGGCGGGACTATATTGACCGTCCAATTGCCCAGGCTTTCAATTTCAGGTGGACCTATCAAATCCCAAAGAATGGAAATTAAAGGTCCATTGTGTCATTTTTTTGTAGGATATATTGACAGAATTGCAATAAAATATCCATAACTATGTCTTCAGAGGTGTATAAAGACCTTACATAATGAAGCGTTATGTTATTATTACGATAGAATGAGCTTTTTCTATCTAAATACACCGCGGGTCCCCTTACATGGAATTCGCCATGTTGTTTCTACAGTAACCAAAAATGGACAAACTGCTCTACAGAGCGCGTTTCGTAAATACTTTATCTCCTTCAGCATGAAGCGAAACCGTGAAAAGGTTCTCCTCATATATTTACTCTCCTATCTATTAAAGGCACAAAAATATAACTTTTTAACATGTGCTGTCTATTACAAGACTTTAGAAGGAAACATCTGAGACACAGTTGGTACATAATCATGACTAAAAAATCCATTATATCTTGATATTTTGAGTGTTTCCTAACTCTCCCACCTTCACCTTTCCGTCCACCTGGTTTGCAGTGAGTCAGTTAGAAATCATATTTTCTCGTATTATATGATTCCTTTGAAAGACTAATATTGAAGTGGAGCTGTCAGTGTTAGCGGAGCCCCCTCATGCACTGCTCATTCAGACAGGAACAGAAACACTGGTGTGACTCACAGGAAACCTGAAAGTGCTTCAGTTTCAGACAGTTGTGCTCAATTTGAAATAATCAGAGCATTTTCGGTCCTGACTGTATTGAGATTAGACCCAGGTGCTGTTGCTGAACACTTTCGGCTGGTTTCTCCTGCTAAATGATGATTCATGAAGCTGAAGCTGTCGGTTTAAATGAAATGAACTGAAAGAACAAGATATTGTTTGTGGATTCAGTGTGTTGGGTCTTAGTTTGCCCTGCAGACTCTCTTGCTCTGCTCTCTTTCTCTCTCTCTCTCTCTCTTGAAGGCTTGAACCTTCGTTTGTTTTGTTGGGACATTTGTTTTCAGGTTTTGGGAAAGATTTCACTTTCAGTGCTTTTATTCTGGGGGCTGGTTTCAACCGCAACCAAAGATTCAAATGGCAGCTCATCAACTTTATGGTTGGGCAAGAAAAAATGGCAATATACATTTCAAGGAGAAGTAGAATACGTAATTTACACGGCCAAGATGTTCTGGTGTTGTTTAAGGCCTTTATTAAATCAAGAATTTCAGGTTGAGTTCAGTTAAAGGGGATGAAGGACCTGGAAACTTTTGTACTACAGTGGTGTTTCATTGAAGTACTTGGTGTTGTGGTGGAGGAAGATTTCATTCTTTATTTTGTTTAACGTGTTTATTTTTGTGCTGTCAAACAATTGAAGTAATTAACTAACTAAGCACACACAGCTGTTATGTTTTTAAATATGCTTTTACATTTTATCTCCAAATTGCAATAAACAACACATTTCTTTAACAGCATCATTTTTGAAAGCCAACAATCTAATATGCAACTGATGTCTTTATTAAATCAATTATTTTTTTCTACTAATCAAACCCATTATTATAAAAAGTTTGCACTTCCTACCTGTCTGACAGTTGCTTTTGTTTTTTGATTAACATTAGTGACTGGAGCTCTCTCTCTCTCTCTCTCTCTCTCTCTCTCTCTTTAACTCTGTTGCTGTCTCTCGGTCACCTGCATTGGAAGCCTTTTTTATCACTCTGATTTCCCTGTGGACGCTGCTGTTCTCTTGCCTCTTTCTGTCTAAGCGACAGCTCTGTCAAGCTTTAAATAGGGCAGCTCATAGAGTCTGAGTTATTGCGGGATTCAGACCCAAACTCTGTATGCAGCATCGCAAATTATAAATGCTGGTTCTTCTGCACTCCATGTTTATGCAAACACATGCGTCTTAGAAGTCTATGGATGCTTAACTTCTCTAAGACATTCATATTCATATAGAGTTAAATGTACAATCCCTGGTTATTCAAAAAATACTACTAAATCTGTAGTTGCTGTAGATTCAAATTGATAAATGACCATGAACACCTGCTGTACAGTAGATTTATTTTGACCTCTTCCTGTGCTAGACTGTTAGGGAAGTGGACAGGAAGGAAATGTCTAAACACTTTATAATCTCACACCACGAGACGTGGTGGATCGCACGAGCACTACTAATGAGCTCGCTGTGTTGTTTGGTGTTGTTGGATCAGTCAGGATCCAGTTCCTCATGTCAATAGCTGCAATGTGCTTTGTTTTTCTTCTTTTGTCATGCGGTATTCTGTCATGTATGTTCAGGAGGACGTTTTGTGAAAAAGCTTGCAGTTTACCTTTATTTATTAACAAGCCTTTTACAGCAAGAGTGGTTTTGTGTTCCAGCGCAGTTGCTTTTGTGAAGGGTACATGTGAAGAGTATTTTCTCATTTGCTCAATGCTGGTCATACGGATGGACTCGAAACGCTGAGCAATAGGTATCACTGCATTAAAAAAATAACATTAAGTAGACCCTCTGGATGAGCTCCAAGGTTCCAGAATGGCTCCAAGTTGTCATTAAGACAGATTGTGTTTCCTCTGTGCAGTTCTTTGGGTTACTTTCTGAATGAAATTCCATTTTGTGACCCCATCATTGTTGACCACTGGGGTAGTTTTGGCATCGGAAGCCACTTTTCTTGGCATTTGTGATATATCCAGCATATTGCACGGCAATGATGCTTGCACGCATGACAAACTGCCCCAGGAGCAGCAGGCTGCTGAAATTTCTAAGAGGTGACATTTTTGTGAGCTCATTTCTGCGCATCCATGCACTGCATATAAAGCCGTGTGAACCGAACAAAGCTACATTCAAAGCACAATTGTAGAATTTTCTTTACACGGTCAAAGAGAAAGCAAACATACATCACATTAGAAAAGGTATTTTTCCTTGTTAGATCTTGATTGTATATGAGAAGAGTTGTTATTACGTATCGACTGCTGTGGACACGGTGTAAGATTGCTAACTAGATGCTTAAATTGTGCCATTTAAAATTATTATTAAAATTATTTTAAAAATGTATATTAGTTTTTTTTACAATTTATTTGTAAAATAAACAAAGAAACACTGCAAATCTATTTTTGTTATACTTTGTTTTCATCGAGTGTGTGGTTCGAAACAGCGCCCCCTGCGGGACAACTCCATTCATCGATCTCAGTATGAGACAGTCTGTACCTTTACACCACTTCACCAGTCTCCAAATCATATTTATTGGTGTGTTTGTGTGCTTGTTGTGTGTTAGAGATTGTCGGTGTCTGTGTCATGCATCCATTCAGAATCACTGAACCTCCGTGAGGACGGACGTCTCTGTCACCATGGATATGGCTCCTCTACGATATCTGCCGTCACTGGGAACTTCCGACCCAGTCGTGTCCTGCCAAGGCCGGGTGGCCATGACAACGCTGTAAACAGAACAAAGGCAGCTGGCAGCAATGCGATAGTTGCCATGATTCAGATTTAGCACTTTTACTTGAGGACGAATTGCACAGAAACAGTCATGCATCTCACACATGCAGTACACTGTTGGTCTGACGCTGCCATCCGAAGCTGAGCTCTAAAACAGAAAAAACATTCGGGCTTTTATTTACACATCATGGATTCTACGAATTTGCACTTTTATTGTTGTTTGTCGTTGTTTTAAAGCTATAATCTACAAAACTGGAACGTGTGTTATTGTTATTAGCGCTACCTCCAGCTGAAAAGGTCACGCTCTGGCGCATCGATCTGCTATTGGTCACACTTCGTCACACCATATACATTTTGCAGGTCAGAGTTCACCAAACTTGACCTTGAGAATGCAGCGAAATGCAAAATGTTTGGGCATGTCTCTGGTTTGCCGCAATTGCATGCTTATGAATTGAAATCAATGGAGCGAAAAGTTTAGCGTGACCAGAGGATCTGTGTGTTTGTGCTAAACCTCTTGTTTTATATTCTGTGACATTAGGCAAAAATAGCTGTGTATAGATACACCTGAGTGACAGTAATAGAAATTGTTGAAGGGCCTTTGGAGGTTGGAAAAAGCGTGGGGATTCGTCTTCAGTCATTCTGTTGTCTGAGCACCGACATAATTGGCTCCAGATTTAAGTGCTGTTGTTCTACACTGTATTTTTAGAAAGGGATTAGGAGAAGATTATTATGATTTATAGTATATTTCGCTTGTCCTCATTTGTGAAAGTGGGTTTCTTTCATAATTTCAATAATAGTTCAAATATACCGTGCGTTTACAAATATTTACAAATACATCACTTTAAGAGTAATGTGTGTTTTAAATCGATTTTTTGTAAATAATCAACTAATGATAAATTCAGTAAATACATTTTAATAAATACATCAATTTAAATCTCTCATCAATAAAAAAGAAAAGGTAAAAAAGTAGGGCTGTCAAACGATTGCATTTGCAAAAGTTTGTTATCATAATATATGTCTGTGTAGGCCTACTGCATATTAATTTTGCTTTGTAAATACATACATGTATACATATTTAGGAAATACTTCCATGTATTTATTTAGATTCACCAATCTTTTAACTTATAAATGTTTATATTTTTCTGTAATATACTGTATATACATGTATGTGTATGTGTTTATAAGTACAAAATTAATATGCACAGTACACATGCAGACATATATTGGGTAAACACAAACTTTTAAGTAATCGTTTGACGGGCCTAAAACACCACAAAATACCAAATGGCAAATATGCCTTCCGCAAAGGTTTTGAACCCACAGAGCATGTGTACTTAACACTCAATTTATGGATACAGTTTTGCTAAATGTTTAGTTTAGTAAAACATTTTATTCATCAGTTTTTTGTTAATGAGTCAGTGGGTTTGTTGAGTGCTTTTTGTGACTGTCGCTTTTAGTTTAGTTTAGTGGTCTTTCGCAGTCTTTTAAGTGCACTATGTAGTACTGTGACATGTCAGGCCTGATTCATTCATCAGTTCGTACAGCCAGCTAAGTCATATCTCAAATACTGTAATAGTGTGCACTCTAACAAATATTCTGTGGCTTGGTAAATATCACAAAAATAAACAGCTATATTACCTTAATAAAATATTTTACAATTTTTTAAAAAATATGAAAATTCGGAGAGTAAATTGATTCGTGTAAAATAACAGTTACATTTTTTAAGTGTGTAAAGCAAGGCTTAATAATGCACTGTGGGGATGTTTTTATTCTGATCAGCATAAAAATAAGTCATTTAAACCGGGTGTTGCCAGCTCTGCTAATAATTCACTTTCTAAAATGTCTTTGCATTGATATTTCTCAGAAATCTGCTTGTTTACACAAGCTTAGAAAAAGGTCAAAGGAGACCCATGCAGTCCTGTCTTCACTCGGAGCGAGAGCAATGATAATCAGACTGATGGTTGTAATTAATTATATTATTATCAGACGTCAGTAAAAAATCCAGATCTTTAAAAAATAATACATTTTAATAAAAATCATTTTTTTAATAAATGTTATCATCTTGGATGTCCTTGTTATTAGCTCAAATATCATTTAGGTTAAACAACTTTAAACACAGATGCGACATTCTGATCTAAATGTAATGGATTGTATTGGGGGATTACGTGGATTTGAAGCTGTTTGTGTATGAGTGTGTTTGTCCTCCGTGTATTTGTGTGTGTGTGTGTGGTTTGTAAAGTGAACTGAAAGTGAATGATGTCAGATCTGGTTCTTTCATCAAGACTGAATAATTAACAAGCCAACTGGCTCACAGTACCGAGCCACTAGAATGCATCTCTCTCTCTCCGTCTCTCTCTCGCCCCGTCTCTCTCTCCCCCATTGGCTTTCATACTCTCTGGGTTTTGTCTCCGTAATTTTCTCAGCTACCTTTCTCCTTTTCGCTCAAGCTCTCTCCATAATCCTCTCTTTCTTTATCGTCTCTCTCCATCACCCCCTTCAGAAGCGTGTATGAGGCATTTCCGTCTCCCGAGCCTTGAGCTCTCAGATGCATGGAAAGACAGTGCCGTGCAGAGAAAGAGAGCGTGAGACAGAGATGAGCTACAAGCGTGAGTAGAGAGGTAGAGATACGGTCGCAGACAGACCGCTAGATCGCTCATCTTTCTTTTGGAAATGCCTCTTTTCTTCTCGTCCTCGATCTCTCGAACCGTCCATCTCCTTCAGATGCTGCGAAGACCACTGGATTTGTGATACATGGCAGCCAGGTCAGTCCAAGACGTTGCACCTGTGAATTTCTGTTCAGGATGTATATGTTGTGGATATTTTTACATGGCTTTGTGTCTGTGCGCATAAGCGGGTCGAGGCGCGGTATCTCCGCTTTGTTTTTCAATGGGCTCATGCCGATGCGCTTCTTCACTTGAATCCGTTAATCGTTCCTTTCCGACATGAGGAGGACCGTGTGTGTGTGTGTGTGTGTGTGTGTGTTTGTTTTGATTTGGCTGCATGTGTTGGGTGTGGCACATGGTCTCTGTCACACCCACGCTGGGTGTCTGTCTGTAGCGGGTGCACACAGCCATCTGCTCCCCACACCTCTCACGTCTGCTAACCTACAGCTCAGCACATTTCATTTGTACGTGTTTGTTAAGTTTCAAAATATTTTGACTCTTGACTTGGCTTTCACCATTTACATTTTGTTGTCTTGATGCCAAACCAAACAATGGTTGTCCGGACTATATTTTGTTTTGGATGTTAGCGTCGGGTTTTGTTTAGATATCCGTGTTGACACTGACAGACACACAGACAGGCTGAGTGATGGTCCGGTCCATCTCATGATTAAACCTGAGATTAAGTGCACATACAGTACACACACACTTTTACAAACCTGTTTCGATTGGAGTGATTTTGTACTTGTTGTATAACAGTGTGGGTCAGTTCTGATTGGTTTCCTCTTTCAAACACGTGTGTGTGTGTGCGTGTGTATGTGTGTATGTGTGTGTTTTGGGTCCTGGCAGTCGGTCATTATTCAGGCTCAGCCAATACTTCAGAGAAAACGCAGGCTTCCGGAACAACCCCGAGACCTTCCCATAGCAAACTGGATGGGGCTGTCATTGTTCGGTCCTGCCATAGTTCAAAAAGGGCCAAAAATAGGTGGGTTTTAGGACCCTGTGGAGAATGTGGCAGTAAGATCAATTACTTTTTAGGAGAGCCTGGTTGGCCCGTACAATGTTACTGTGAGTGTTTTTGTTTTTGATTTCCTGTTTTCTTTTCAGAGAATAAATAGATGGATAGAAGTTTTCCCATGTAAACCATACTATTGTTTCTATAAGAATAACAGGTGCCGTAGTTACTACCCTGAATTTAAAGGTCCAATGTGTCATTTTTTGGGGGATCTATTGAAAGAAATGAAATATAATATACATAACTGTGTTCAGAGGTGTATAAAGACCTTACATATTGAAGTGTTATGTTTTTAATATCTTGAATGAGCTATTCTATCTACATACACCACGGGTCCCCTAACATGGAATTCACCATTTGTTTCAATAGTAGCTCTAAACAAACTGATATACAGAACGCAATTCATAAATGCCTTATCTCCTTCGGAAAATAAGCAAAAACATGACGTCATCTTTGTCTTGTGAGGGCTGCCATAGTGCTTCGAAAGGGAAAGGGTGGAGTGATCCGTTGGGTGCAATTCGCAACCCCACCACTAGCTAGATGCCGCTAAAATCTCCACATTGCTTCCTTAAATGGTTATTTTATAACAGAACATGAACTAAATTAAAATTGGCATTATAAGCTACGTTCTGCAAAGATATTAAACAAAATAACAGGAATAGTTTGAAAGCTTCAATTCTGTCTAGAAGTTGCAGTATAACTGGCAGCAGTTTGCCAGTCATTTACTGTAGATTTACATTTATGTAATTTACTGGCAACAGTTTGTTCGAAGATAAATTAACATTAAACATTAACAAGTCTGTATCTTTACAAAAAAACTATGAAATAACAGCCTCGTGCAAAGCATTCTGGGAACCAAAATAAGAAAAAAAACAGAAAAAGGTTGATGAGGATTTCTGGTTCCCAGAATGCTTTGCATGAGGCTGTTATTTTATATTTTTTTTCTGTAAAGATATCTTTGAACAAACTGTTGCCAATAACCTAAATAAATCTAAATCTAAAGTAAGTTACTAGCAACTAGCTGCATAACTACAGCAATTTTTTAGTGTTCTTGATGTTTAGAGGAGATCCCATATTGTTTAAATGAGGGTTTTATAATAGTTAAATACTGTAACTATAGTAGTTTATGTTTTGGATATGAATGAATGAATTACTTGGTGAAAGTGAAATGAACTTACAGTAATATCTTTGTGGTGTTTAGTGCTTTAGTCGTGGTGAAAAAAAACAAAGAGAGCTGTTATATTTAGCATCGTACTCTGAATATTTTAGATCCCGTTTGTCGCCATAGCGACGCTAATGCTGCTGGGGTGTCATGTCAGGAGTCCTGCACGTGGGGAATGCTAGCACATACACACAGATCACTAGGCGCATCAGATTTAGTTTGTTATTGTAGTTTAGTAGATACTGCATTAAACACACGTTTTGATGACATCATAAGCATTTCCTCGGTGAAGAGAGATGTAACGATGCGGTGCCTTTATCTAACAACTCTAGCTCCACCATCTCTCTCTTTCTCCCTATCTCTCTTTTTCTCTCTGACTCTCTCTCTTCCCCTTTGGAGTCCAAACACTTCCAAACTTGGCCAATCCTCCGCTGACTGTTTCCATGGAAACATATTCACTCGTGGTAGGCTACAGAAAGAAGTGCGTGTGTGTGATTCCCATTATTTTGGATTTTCTTGGCTCTCCGCCTGACTACTTCTCAGACAAACAGAAATTCATAATCTTTCACACATTAAGCTTTCGATGCGGATGGAAAAATGCATTGTTTGTGATTAATAGAGAAATGGCATATTTCGATGAGATGTGATTGGTGAAAAGATGCCATCAGACAGGAGAATAGACAGTGTTAAGCAGTTTTGTTAGACTATTAGCCACTCAACCAGTGTGTGATGTGATAAATGATGGTTCACTGAAACCAGATGCATACAAATGATCTGTTTTGTTGTGTGAATGTGAGGGTCAGGTTTGGCCTACATTGTGAGGACTAAAAACATCAAACCACCTACATACCAATGGTCCCCACAAAAACATAATGCCATTTTCAAAAAATAAATGTTAGTTTAGGGGATGTCTTTATCTTAGTTTGAAAACAATAGAAGTCAGCGCAACGTTCCCCACATGATAGAAATACAAATATGTGTGTTTTTTGTTTGTGTAACATAATAGAAAGACCGTATAATAAACATGAAAAATAAATAAAAACACTTTATTGCCGTAACATTCATAACACATGCAAACATTCACAAATTTACTGAACTAGCCCTCCATTAACATTTGTCTTACAAATCTAAAAAAGTTATATTTCTATTGAGAGACGCTTTTTGATGATCTGAAAAAGTATCTCTTTCAGAATTCGTATTAATCTTGTCGTTATTAATCTAATCTCATAATCTCATCAAAGTGGCCCTACAGCCAAAAACCCAATAGTACATATTGTGCATTTATAACTGTATATGATGAATTATATGATCATGTAGAGTTGGTGAAAATATTTCGTTTTTATTGTACCGCAAGAAATGATTTTATTATTTTGCCCAAATTATTATTTTGACTTCCTAAAAGCTCACTTCAATATTTGTCATGGCATTACTCAATATTAAAGATATCAAGATAATATTTACACTGACTGTTCTTTACATTATGTAGTATATTATTAAATGTAAGAATAAAAAAAATGGCTTTAGTTCGTGGGTTTTTACAGTCAGGGCCACTATCACAACATTAACAAGGACATATTCTTTTAAACTTTATTAGATAACATGAAATCCCACATGGAAAAGGTTGTTAAAAGTAGTGATTTGCGGTTGTCTACTAAACTGCTTGTGTGAAGCTGTGATTAACATGACAGTCCACAGTGGACATCTATCTCCACTAATAACTGTGATCAGCACACACACACACACACACACGCACCCATCCACATACACACATTTTCTCTCTGTCTTTCTAAAGGCCTCGCTGAGACTGTAGAATAGACCTTGTTTTACAATTGTCATTGGCTAGAAGTGATGTACTATGTTACATAAGATCCAGTTATGTGAGTAGGGTCCTGACGTTCAGCTTGAGTGTTTATCATCTATGGGGGCAAGCTGTTTGGTAACATACAGTGGGGGGGGAATACTTTAATCTCCTGATGATTTTACACGTTTTCCCACTTCCAGATTGTGTATTACATTGTTATTTGTTGTTTACATCGTGGATTTTTGCCGCTATTCTGAAGAGCTGCTAAACAGTATTTCATAGATTTTCAGAACAATGACAATAAAGTCTAAAAAAATACCAAAGTCGATTGGTTCACAGGGAACACTTGTAAAAAACATTTTTGACTGAATGGTTCCATAAAGAACTTTTAACATCCAAAATAACCTTTCGGTTAAATAAAAGTAGGACTAGTTCAGATTAACGCGTAATAAATGTCAACACAATTAACGCCGCATATGTTAATGTTGTCGTTTTTCGTCTAGAATTACATTATTAAATCACGCTGTCATTCATGTAAAGGCCTTTAAACCATTTATGCGCGATTGAAACAGTTGCTTTGACGCATTCAGTATAGATAGAAGGCCCCCGGTCTTCGCTGTCTCCCCGCCCGTGAGGGCGCGTCCGAGCCTCCCCGTCCGGGTGCTGGCGATCCTTCATCAGAGACATCAGTTGCAGCACTTATATCAGAACGTTGGCTTTCATTCATAAAAGGATGTCATTCAAAAAATCTGTTGTTTCTACATTCATTTGAATACTAAACATGAAATTATTAGAATGTAAACGTTTATTTAAAAACATTAACGTTATGTGCGATTAATCGTGATTAATCACAGAAAAAATGTGCGATTAATCTGATTTTTTATTTATCGATTGACGGCACTTTATAAAAGATTCTTTTTAGTGGGAAAAGCCTTTTTATATTTTAATGGTTTAGATTAAGAAATTGGTTTTAGAACATTTGAACAATCGTTTTGTAGCATCTTTTTTTGCAAGTTTACTTTTTTTATGGTGTTTCAGATGTTTTGAAACAAACATTTTCAAGCAAACATAAATGATGTGGTCATATCAAATGTGTCTGTTAACAACTACGACTTAAAATATGTCTGTCTCTCTTTCAATCTCCAGCACTGCCAGTAACTCTAACCGGAGTTCCCCTGCCTGCTCTCCGGTTCTGCGGAAGCGCTGTCGGTCTCCCACTCTGCAGAACGTAGAGACAGATAACATGGTGGAAAAAGGCTCCGAGCAGTCCGACACCTCCAAATCCCCCTCCACACCCGAACAGCTGGTCACACGCACCCTGTCCGGGCAGTCTACACGCAGCGGGGGCAAGAACTCTAAGGTATGACCCTTTCTCAGCCAGACCCACCTGTTAGGTCCTTCTTTGGTTCTCCTCCATCCTTTTGATGATCAATGTCAACACCAGCACACATGAGTCACAACAGTCAAGGCGTTTGTGCTTGTCACCTAGCTTCCTGTTGTCCAGTCATAACATGCGTTCAGCTGATTTGGTAGTACAGGTACCGTGTGATATGTTCATCATCATTTGTAACAATTTCCTAACCAAATGGTGAAGTCAACTAAAATTGAGCCTCTTTTGTTAATCTTATCAAATTAAAGGGATAGATCACCCAAAAATAAAGATTCTGTTATCATTTACTCACCTTAGAGTTGTTCCAAATCTGTTTATTTCGTTTGTTCTGATAAACACAGAGAAAGATATTTTGAAGAATGCTTATACCCAAACAGTTCTATTGTAGTCAATGGGGAAGATATTTTGAAGAATGTAGGACAGCAAACAGTTCTGGGTTACTTTTGACTTCCATTGTCATTTTTCCCACTGGTTGTGTAACAATCACCAGCTGGAGTGCCCTCCCAGGTCCAATAGAGGGCAATCCCCACATAAACCAGACTGTTGTCGTTCAACTGGACTACATTACCCATAAACCATTGCCCAGACTCATTATCCATCATTACTTTCACCTGTGTCCTGTTAACTGTTGTTTGTCTGCTTATTTAAACCCGGTTTTCTCAGTCACTCATTGTGAAGTCTTGTCTAGTGTCACACTGTAATTCTAAGTGGTCTCTCTGTCTGAAGTTCTGCTTTTGTCTTGCATTGAGGTCTTTTGGATTCCTCTGTTTGCCTTTGACCTGTGGATTTGTTTGCGTTGTTTGGACTGACCACCTGTGTTTGGGTACATGCCTGTGTTTTTTTATTTTGATTTTGGATTACACCTTTAATAAATTGCATTTGGATCCTCATCCATGTGTCTTCGTGCAGCGACGGTTACAAGCATTCTTCCACATATCTTTCTCTGTGTTCAACCAAACAAAGAAGTTTATACAGGTTTGGAATAACTCGAGATTGAGTAATTCATGACAGAATTTTTGGGTGAACTATCCCTTTAAGTGGCCACAACAGTAAATCATGTTTTTTAAGTAATGTCAGTTCTTTTGTGTCACTTTGTAAAGGGAATGTGTTTTAAAAAGTAATGTTGTTCTTTTTTGCAAGCATTTGTCCCACCATATGGTAATAAATCCCCTAAAAATCCGAAAAAAACTCAGATATGATTAAATGGCAAAATTTAATTTTAAAATGTCACAACGTAATTAGGTTAAAAATTGTAGGAAACAAAAACTATTTTTTAAAACATATATTTATATATTAAAATACATTTTAACGCTGGAAAATTGTAGAGGTTAAGTTTTTTATTAAATATTTAAAAATTTGGTTAAATATAGAAATGTATATATTTATTATAATGTAAGCTTATTATATAGGTCTTTCAAATGATTAATCGTGACTAATCGTTTGCACAACAAGTTTTGTTTACGCAAAATATGTCTGTTAATTTAAGAAATATTTACACTTATAAATATATATATTCTCAAAATACACATAATTATTATACATAGTACACACACATACTGTATATTGTGTAAACAAAAACTATTATTTTGCATACGATAATCACGATTAATCGTTTGACAGCCCTATTAATATATCTCATAACAGCTTAATATGATTTTGATTATTTATCATTTGAAAAATGATAATTTGATTTAATTTGACTTAAGCCCACATATAGACAACCTGCACCTTTATGTTTCACGCAGAGATGGCGAGAGAGATGTAAAAGTTACAGATTGCAAAATTAGTTTTTCTTTTCTTTTAATAAAAACAACATGAATGATTGTACGAGTAGATGTACATTACAGAATGAATAAATGCCTGAATGGGTAAGAGGAGGAATAAATGGATCAAATAAAAATGGATGACTGAATGTGCAAGCGAATATATTTCTGCATTCATTTGTGCTCAACGTCTCATAACATGATTCTGTCTGTCTGTCTCATTTCAGCAATGGCTTTCAATATTGTGTTAGAGTCGCTTGTTCTTCCTGTTTGCTTTTCATTTTTCACTCGACTGATTTTTCTGGGGTTTGGTATTTTTGCCGATATCATGTAAAATGTCTAATCTTGACTCTTGTGTTTTTTCTGGCTGTTTGTGGTTCGTTCTGATTTGTGTTCAGTTCTCTGATTTGTGTTTCTCTCCTCGATGCATGCTAGTCTCACAAGCGACTTTCCAAAGTAAGCATTTCTCTCTTCTGTTCAGTTCACTTCATCTCTCGCCCTCTTTTACACCCTCCGTGTAGAAGTATTTATGCCCGCTTCAGTGTCCATCTTGCTGTTTCCTTAAAATAGTTTTGCCTGTATGATCTAGCATTGTCTGTCTCCACCTGTTTGTGTGTGTCTGTGTGTTTAAGCAAATACTCACGCTCACCCTCTCTGTGCACTTTTCCTGTTACCTAATAAATATTTTGAATAAAGTCTGAAGTGCATCCTGGAAAGTGAGAGCCAATAGATCGAACCTCTTCACAGTCATGTTTCTGAGGACCGATGCGTTTTCTGAATGAAATAGAAGTGTATTTAAAATAAAGACAGTCTCTCTTCTCTCACCTTCTTGAAAAAAATCTTTCTTAACGGATCTTGTTGCAATGCATTCTGGGATTGTAGTGAAGAATATTTGTGATGTTGCCTATAGAACCAAGTTCGTTTTATTTTTTCTACTAATTTATTGAACATCCTAGATGATAAATGATTGCACTTCTTGTCATTTTTTCATTAGTTTAGTTGTAAACTCATTGTAAGGGGAAAATGTTTTCTAGTTAGGCAGTTCACCATGTAGTTTACTAGAAATAACTTACAGGGATTTCCCTACATTAAATTACCTTGACAAGCTTATTGGATGTAAATTCACAAAGGCTTGCTTTTCTTTTGTTAATTCATCATGTTTTGGTTGTTTTACAGTATGACAGATTAAACCTGATTAAAGTAAGCATTTCATGTTGTTCTACATCTGACCCCTGAACTAATACTTTGTCAAGTGTTAGTTCATCAGTGCTAGTGTCCCCAAACAATACCTTCAAGCCCTTCCCCAGCTGTCTCTCCTTCTCTCTTTGTACACACATGACCTGTTTCACACCTCTAAAATGAGATCAGATTAGCCCACATTAAACCATCCAATCCTAAAGCGTTGGCAGATTTGATCAATATGTGTGTTAGGGGATGTTCAGTATGTGAGCTCTAGACACACAAATACACACAATGCGTTCTGTTTTCTGAGCCTTTATCACATGACGCACCTATCCTGTCATTTCACCGGTTCATATTAAACTAGGCCAGTATACAAAGAGACACATTCTGTGTCCTTAGGTTTTTTATCAGTTATTTTTATGCGATTCTCCCATTTTATCCAATTCAGATGGTGTCTGTTATAAATAAGACTTGCAAAGTCATTTTCTGGAATTTTCAGTGTCCATTTTTGGAAAGATGAGCATTGCACAATAAGGTTTTGTTGAACAGGACATTTTATTTTATGTCTTTTTAAGGCGTATAATCATGAATTTAAGATAAATGATAAATACACTTTTGTTTACTTTTTCCTTTCGAAACAGGACATTTGGGATGAGACATATCAACGGATTTAAGGCTGGAACCAGTTAAATAGCTAATAGCCTTTTTAGTTGACATGACAGCCCAACCAAATCCTAATCTACAGTCAAAAAATGTAATACATTTATGCATTTGGCAGACGCTTTTATCCAAAGCGACTTACATTGCATTATCCTATACATTTGTACATAGGTATTTGCAATCCCCTGGGATCGAACCCACAACCTTGCGTTGTTAACGCAATGCTCTTACAAAAATATTAAGTTTAAAGACCGTTTCATCGGACGCACGCACCTGACCCCCAGTTAACGGTTTGTGTTTGGCTAATGTCTAATAATATAAATTAACTTATATTTTGTTTAATTTCTGTAAATATTAGTTAATTTTATTATTTTACTGTATAATAATTGTATTAAATAAACGATTTGTTAAATTATGTTGTATGTTCATTTTATTAAATAAACAATTTGTTGAATGGGTCCTGTAGTTTTGACGCATTTAAAGAAACCGTATGGTACATTGACATCTAGTGGTTGAGCTTGGTATCACAGTCTAAATTCAAAGTATTGGAGAGGCAAGTTTAGCTAAGTAACGTTTTATTTAGTCTTTATCAGAAATAATCTACAGGCACTCTATTGTTTGTGAATGTGTACCGGAAGTTCAGTTGGGGTCACAAAAGTGCGCATGCGTAGTAACGTTTGTTTATGTTGTTGAGATGAAACCGTCTATAGAGGGTATGCATTGACGTCACTTTCCCACGTGAACATGTCGGGACACGCTCCCCTGGGCGGCAAAACACCCAGCAAAATGGCTGAGGAGAATAGGAGAAACAAAGAAACCGGGACTAAAACACGAAATGATTTGCTGAAATTACAAACAGCTGGACTCGACGGCGATCCTTACGACTTACAAAGGAAGCAAGTGTTCCTGGACGCTGGAATGTTGCGCGGAATTGCGTTTCCTGATATTGTAAGCAGTCATTTTTCTGAGTGTTTTGCCATCCGTGTGCTCACATGTGGTAAAGTGACGACATGTCCATACCCTCGATATTAAAAATTGAATTTATTCATTAAATACTTAATTATTTTCATTAAATAAACTTATATAAATAGATGTACATTTTTGAGAAATTAACTATTTAAATTTTCACTAATAACATTTTTAATCAGTCACTTAAATTATTTTAAAAGATGTTATTAAGTTTATATAGCTGTTTATTTTTGTGATATATACTTAGGCACTGAATTGTTGAATTGTACCCTTTTTTAGTGTGCACTACAAATTAATATTATGCAGATACAGGTGGTATTATGACATTCTTATTCCAAAGAGCATTTTATTGTACAGGAAATGATGTCATAAACCTTATTAAACAGTATTATTATTTATCAGTTTTTTGGATAGGAAAGAGTATACATAAATGTATATATCTGCTAAAAGTTTATTTGACTTAATGATACACTTCTCTCTTACCCATTAGCATTCCCAAGGTGGCATTTTGAATGGTATTTGTACCTCAGGTGGGACAGTGGAACGCTAAGGGTTAACAGGAAAACTTCTGGATGTATAAGTGGCGTTAAAGCTAACAGACATGGACTATAAGGAAAAACGTTTAGCTTTGAAGGTCTTTAAAGTAATGGTTTGGCGCAAGTGAACCAGTATCCACGATCAATTTAACTCACCTGTAGATTAGATTGTGTTTGGTTATCAATAGAATGTTAATAATCTCAGTTTGCCCCAGCACACAAAAAAACCCTCAAACTGCTATTTTGATTCACCCGGTTGTCAATTTGTCTTATTCCCCATACATTACAGCCCCAAAGCTGTGTTTGTTTGAGTGTATTTGTGGATAGATCAGACGATGTATATTATTGTCCAGTCAGGGGAAATGTCATTCTGTCAGACTTCACCAGCTGCCACATGTCTTTGCCAGAGCTCACAGTCTGTAAATGAACACATCGGCTGTACACACATTATGATGGGCATGGTCACTCTTTCACGCTTCCTAATAGTTTCCCTCTCCTTCTCTTTCAGAAAAGCCAGAGCTGGTACAATGTAAGTCACAGTTTCTTTATTGGAAATATAAATGCTTGTGTGTGCATGTGTTTTTATGTATGTTGTTATATTTATATATGTATATTCAAATGTGTTCTAGTTATACGGTGCTTAACAAATTTATAAGACCACCGCCCAATGTAAGGTTCGTGCCACAGCTAACAGTATGTGTTAGCTCTTAGTCACATTTCTAATGCTTAAATATAGTTATTGTTGTTATCCAGGAGTTTTCAAATGTACTGTTTTTTTAGAAAGGCAGAAAAAAGACTTTATTCTTTTTTTATTCAGATGGCCAATTACAATTTTTGCAGTTCTTAATAAAAAATTTGTTTTAATGGTTACATTTTTTACTTCTTATGAAGAAAAGTTGAATCTGCCCGCTCAAATTTGAATATAAAAACGTGTATAAAGTTTTAGTTGTTTAACTTTGTTATTTGCCTAATTAATTCCAATAAAAATATTTCATTATAATAAGTTTTTGACTTATTTCTAAAATAATTTAAGTTATAATTTTCTTTTTATCATAGCAGGTGGTCTAATAAATGTAAGCACCGCACAGTATTTGTATGTGTGTTTGTGTGCATCCGAGATTTTGTTTTTTTATGCGCCTGGTGTTATTACACGGCTCGTTGGAATGCTTGATTCGGATTGGCCAGTCGCGACATTTTCAGGTTTGTTATTCCCAGATAACAACCTCTCCAAACTAATAACACACAAGGTTACTTTACAAATTAAATATAATTATGTCTTTTAATAACATATATGACATTACATTTACAAATGATTAAACCAAATTGCCTGTTCGTGACATTTGAACGTCGTTTCTTACCTTAAAACCGAAAGTAAACAGCTTTTCCTCACGGAAGGTCTGCAATCAGTAAAAATGAGCTAACAAATGATTTCAAATTCACATTTCAGTTTTTTCTCATGTGCCGAGTAGCCGTGTAATAAGGTGGATAATGTACAAGCAGCCGGGTTATATCGCGAAATAAGCCCCTTCAGTGTGATACGAGACCTGGAGCCAGTTGAATAAACATAACCACTAAATCATGACTGTGTCTTAACAGCTATTATCACAGACTAGCAATTAGTTAGAACAAATCAGTCTTACTTTTCATATTTCACTAAGACCAATCTACCTTTTTATTTACCTGACTTGAAGAAGTTATGACCAGTCTTGAAGGAAAAGACTAGTCTAAGCAGTTCATGCAACCGGACCCTGATCACACTGTTGGGGCTTATTTCTGCGATAACAACCGGCTGCCTATACATTATTCCTTACTTAATCAGATCTGTATTGTTACTATGACATTTTCAACTTCTCTTACCTAACTCTTGAGTCTTAACTATATCTTGATGTCAGTTTCCTCTTTTTCACATCTCTGCAAAAACATGATAGATCACAGTCAACTGTCTCTTCAGTTTGGGGAACACATTGCACGGTGTCAGACGTTTACACATTACAGTTTTGTACTTAGTTTGTACCACTCTAAGATTAATAAAATCAAAGAAACACAAAGCCAGAAAAACCAATTTCACTTTCTGTACATGTCCTCTACAAGATTTGGGGTTTTAATAGGTGGTAATTTCAAAATGTGTTAGCCACAAGGGGTCGTTTTCCTTCAGTTTTTATTCCACAGTATTTTCCTCTATTTAACCCTTTTTTGTGGTTTTATTTGTCTGCTCTTTGCCTCTTTAGCATGAGAGACAGCACATCCTCAGAGTAAGCATGATTTTACAGCCCTCGACTCCTCCTGTCTCCTCTCTAAAAATGTCTCTCACAAAATTCCTTTCTGTACTAAAGTGCAGCACAGAAATAATGACTGAAATGAGAGCCTTGAAGGCTTCTGTAGTGCTAGTGATGGCTTCATGTATGTCCTAAACTAATAGTGGAATCATAACACTTTCATTATAGACCCATGAAATCATTAAAACTCTGTTTACTTTCCTGTGTTGTTGTAATACTAGCACAACTAAAAAATGGGGCAAGAGGCTATAGTTTACAAAAAAGGATTTACCTACGGGTGTAAGATAAGTCATCAATTATTTTGCATTTATGTTTGATTTAGTTATGTCATTTCAAAAAATCCCCTATAAAATGTATATTAAATTAACTAAACAATAATGTTAATTCACGATAATATTGATAGTGTTCACGCTTACATAATTTGGTAATTAATCATTTGATTTGAATATTCCAATGGAAATCTTTGATATTTCTATAAAATATAATTATCTGATCTGCAAAAAGAAACGTCCCTTACATTTAACAGACATGAACTAAAAACTCCCATTTTGATTTCATGGGGTCTTGAATTCTTACCACCTAGTTCTTATGATCAATAAATAGGATTACCCAGTGAACTCTATTCACGGCACTAATCTGAATGCTACAACTGCAAAAGCATGACATGAATACCTGCATGGCAGAATTAGAGATTCAACAACACATTCTCAATAGTGTGATGGGTTGGTTGGTCATACCGCTGTCTGGCTCTCTGAAGCATCCCATAGCGAAAGACAGGTTGACAGGTTGATTGATGAATATTTTTTTAACCTTAAACCTTGTCTGTGTCTGTCGCGTGTGTGCGTTTATGTGTTCATATGGGCAGTGATGATCTCCCATGGCCCTGAGAGCTCTGTGATTACATCTCAACTGTCCTGATGCGAGTTCTGAGCCCGTAACCATACAGACCGCTGCAGTGAATGCTGACTCGCCCATTGTGCTGCCTTAAGGGTTTATTATGTTTGGCTTTCAGAAGACCACCGGTCATAAGTTTAAAGGGGTCAAATGACACTGCTAAAAGAATATTATGGTTTGTTTTAGATGTAATGCAATGTGTATACACGATTTAAGGTATGTTTGTAATGCATGTTTGTATCTCCTCTTTGCCCCGCCCCTCTCTGAAACGTGCAGATTTTTTACAAAGCTCATCGCTCTGAAAAGCGAGGTGTGCTATGATTGGCCAGTTAACCAGTGCGTAGTAATTGGTTGAATACTGCATGCGTGTGATGGAAATGTAACGCCTCTTACCATATTCGGAACATCATGTTCCCAAGCAATTGTACTGACAAGTGATAAAATGTCTTCAGTACTTCCTTATATCAATTCGAGCCCGAATCTGATCCGGAAAATTAAGATATTCAAGCCGACACATCAACTTTGCCAGCGCTACTTGAGCAGGATGTAAAGGATTGGTAAGGTTTTGTTAAATAGTTAAAAACTATAGCTAACTGTTATACCTTTTATATACGACGTTTGCCGTTAGTGATCAACCAGTGTTACGCCACGTCTCGTCGCGACTCAACAAAGACAATAAACCCCATTATAAACACCACATTTGTTGCCTCTAGTTGGAACATTATTACTGATTATTAGGACTTATGTTGTCTTTTTCCACGTTGCGCGTGTGTCTGCATTTGCAGATCACACAAAGAAACAAAATGCACTACAAACACACGACAAACATAACTCACGTTAGTCCGTAACAAAGTGTTTTACAATGAAAATATACTTACAGGCTCCGAATCTGAAGCGCCAGACTGTCCTTGCAAAGTTGTAATTGCCCCACTTTTTAACAAAAGCTTTCGTGCACAGACGGCCTTGATCTCTCCAAGGTTCATGAAGCAACCATCTGAAATGCGCTGCACTCACTTGAAAATTCGGATTGTACTGTTCTGGAACAGTATTATAAATAAAATGTAACCATTAGTTTTTAGTTGTCTCATCTTTTGGCAGGGCAAACAAAGAGTCTTTCTTTTTGCAACAAAATACACAGCGTCTCCGCGACATGGCTGCCGCGGCAACGATACAATGAGATTTACGCCCACCTCACTTGCGTATACATTTGGGCTTAGTCTTAGTGAACTCATACCACGAAAGGAAGTAGATTTATGAGGGGTGTGGTTACACGAAGCGTTTCAGGCAGGTCTGGGTGAGCATTCCCTTTTAGATAAGATGCATCTTTTGTTCCGACACTTTCATTTTTGCAATTTTACGTGTCTAATGCATGCACGGGCAGCTTATAACACACCAAAGACACAGAAAAAGACGTATTCGCGTCATATGACCCCTTTAACGGCCTCTGACACTCAGACAGAGAGAGAGAGAGAGAGAGAGAGAGAAGAGAGAGAGTACACTGAAAAAAGTTGACTGTACTCAGTTTATTAAGTAAGCTTTTTTCTTTTATTAATTTTTTTTAGTTTTAGTACACTTAACTTCAAGAATCACCTGAAAAAGAATCTTACTGTAAAACAACATCAATAATACTTTAAAGTTCAAATCTGTATGACCTTTCATAAGCAATTATTTATTTGCAAAGGCTTAGGAAGTTCATGCACTTGAATGATTTTGAAGGCACAAACAACATTAGGGCTTACATTAGGTTTTAATATTAACTATAGACGATTTCATCGGCCGCATGCGCTTGGCCCAAAGTGTGTTTGGTTACAATCTTTTTATTACCAAATTTTATTTTGGTTAGGTTTTTGTTTGTCATTCATATAAATGAAGAAAATGGTGCGATAGCGGTAATGATTAAATGACTCACTTTTACAGTACGATATTAGAAGATATTATTAAAAGACTCTTGTTTGTCACCCACTAATAAAAAACTGAGTCACAGTATCAACAAAAACTTACCAGCATAATTGTCAGGCTGTATTTCTCTTCAAAATCTTTTAGTAGTTTAAAAAAATATATATATAATACAGTTAACACAGAAGATAAAGAGAATAAAGAGATATGTGAAATGAAGGAGGAAATGATGAAGACAGAGGAGCTAGCCTTGTGCGTCTGTAAGCGTTCACATAGTTATTTAAACTGTAGAAAGAAATGTCTGTTAATTCTGACAAAATCATAAAATACAATTTTAAACGTTTTTATTTCTGGTTTCTGGTTAAGTTTGGATGTGAAAAAAAACAAAAAGCAACATGTTTGTGTGAGAGAGGGGGGGAGAGCGAGAGAGAGACAGAGATGACATTATTGGAGTTGTCACACCCCTTTATCTTGGTACCAGCCACAGGCAGCACACAATATTTACTCAATTTGTTAATATGTAACTGCCTTTACATACTCATCATTAAAGATAAACACACACACGCAGATACATTCTCATCTACACACTCATCCATCTCGATATAAACCAGCAGAGCAGACTGTCATCCAGAGAGCTTCACCTCCGGTTCTGTTCTGTACTGATCAAGACCTGGATTGTGATTTGGCATATGTGACTCTATTGGGATTCATTTCCATACCTTCACAGAAGCAACAATCTATATCTCCTTGGTTTATGGATGATCTGTGTGCACATTTCCGGTGAGAGAATACTTCTTGGCGCTTGCGAAAGCAGAAGTCCTTCTCAGCCTCACGACTGCTGTGGATCAGATGTCACGCTATGGGTTATCTTTAGGTTCACGACAACACAAATAAGAGAGAACCAAACCTGGGTTCGTGTGATTCAGACAGAGCGTTCAACGCTTTAAAAACCTAAAGGATCCAGTGGATATCAACGGTGCACCCTTATCCTAAATAATCCTTTTTACACATGTCGAAGATCCTTCGACACATTTGAAGACCAGCAACCGATAAGCAGAAGAAGAGCTGACACACAATCATTCATTTCTTGCGGAAGTGATTAATGTTCCTTTTACGCCAGCTGTTTCAAACAGAAGCAAAGTGTTTATAGTCGAAGAACCAAAATTGAGGATTTCACGCCACAAATACAAACACTTGCCCCAGAGACTGGAACAACCGGCAGCATAATACACTATCTGTCTGTCGAGGTTACTAAAGGGCACTTGCGTGTGAGCCTGTTTTTATGGAGCGAACTGGAATCATGTGGCGCTAGTCGGAAGAAATCAATACTCACACACGGAAGATCTGTGAGAGCCTATAACCGTAAACCCACCGGAGGAGTGTCTGGATTTGAGATCATTATCTGTTAACGCAATTTGTTATCTGGAGGAATCTCACAACCTGAAGATTCATTGATGAACTTGTGGATCCTCGATCGAGACAGCGGCTGTGGTGAGGACAGAAACACACACATGGATTTGTCTCTTAGCTCTCAGGAGGACTGGGAGACCCTCGTGGAGCTGGAGGAGGCTTTGGCCGGGTGGTTAATTCAGGGTTCAGACTGGAATCAAGACTGGCTATGGGGTTCAAGAGCAAACCCTTACCAGGATGAGGAAATACCAGCTGTGAGTCAGGAATCTTGTGAAATACCCTAAAGCATACATATTAGTTCAAGATCTTTTTTACAGTCATGTTTTAATTATCTGTTTTATTTTGGGGCTTTATAATTGCTTTTTCTAATAATCGTTTTTTTTAACACTTTGCATTGCGCAAATGTATAAGAACAAGCCACGTAGTTACAAGAAGGGACACTAAAGTTAGTCGTCCAATGACAAAATGATAGTGAATGTCGTTGTGGTTTTGTGTCATTGAGGTGTATGTTTGTTCTTCAGTAGGGGTCTAGCATGTGTCTTTAAATGAAAAGTGATGATAGACGAGTCGGCTGGCTTCAGCTGTGCAATGGGAATGGACTCATCATGGCTCAACTCAGGCTGCTGCATGGCAAAGCTAATCCAGCGTTTGACTTGCGTGGACCAATGAAATAAGGGGATGTTTGTTGAGTTTGGATGTTTGGGTATGCTGCCGTTTCTTACCTATTGAGTCATTTGTTTCGTAGGTACTCAGTCCCACGTATAAGCAACGCAATGAAGACTTCAGGAAGCTCTTTAAGCAGTTGCCAGACACAGAACGTCTTATCGTGGGTAAGAAATCTCAATTACAATGTAGGAGTATTGGCAGAAAGGATAGCACAAGCACTTTTTTTTGTAAAACTTGACACCTGTATGGACTTGGAAAAGAAACTGACTTCATACAGCCACTTAAGACCACCTTCACACCAAAAGGTTAAAAGCCATTGCAAAAATGAAGAGTTAGTTATGAAATTTCTGATATTTTCTTACTAAGCTGCATATTCTGTTGGGGGAAAAAGAGACCGTTTAAAAATGATTTCAGTTTTTCAGAATGTACTATTTTTAGGTATGTGTTTAGGTAAAATAATCCTTTTTGAACAACACTAACAATATTTTTCAAATACGATATTGTTTCTATTTGCATTTATTTGCAGAAAATGAAAACTGGATGAACAGGTCAAATAACAGAAAATACGCTCTGTATTTTTTCAGACATCAAATGCTGCAAAGAAAACAAGTTCATATTCACTTTTAAGCAATACAACAGTATTATCTCTACATTTATTTAGAAAAAGTAAAAAAAAAAGAAAAGTATGAGATAAGCTGGATTTTTGACACATTTTTCATGTGTCTTGTCATGCTGTCGGTCTTTCACGTTGCTGTTGGATGACTTTTCTGTCACTCCTTAGGTTTGATTTTGTTGAAATCCAACAGACAGTGGACTGGAATGACCACAATACATCTAGAAATGCTGAATGCTGAAAATTTGTATTGTCTTTAATTTTTTTCTCTAGCTGTATCTCACAGTCCTGTTGAGTCTATAAAGTGAGACCCTTGACCTCTGTTGTGAATATCTACAGATAGGAAAGTCAACAGTGTTACTTGTTTTGCGTAGTGATGCGCTTGTTTGTCTGGATCGATAAGGGTTGTAATCTAGTGAATGATGGATCGTGAATAATGTCTTTCGACCTTTGACCTTGTCCTCTCATTGGCAGACTACTCGTGCGCTCTTCAGCGGGACATCCTCCTGCAGGGCCGCCTCTACCTCTCCGAAAACTGGATCTGTTTTTACAGCAACATCTTTCGCTGGGAGACGCTGGTATGTTTTATTACTTAAATCTTGCTTTGTAGTATTTATATTTTACCTTTATCAGAAGGATATACAGTACGTTATGCTGTGTGTTCACTGGGAATTAAACCCATCATGGTGGTGCTATGCTATATCAGTTGAGCTCTTTGACATTAAGAAGCGGGTTGTGTTTCGTTGACGGTGTGTACATGTGTGCAGCTCACAGTGCGGCTGAAAGACATCTGCTCCATGACGAAAGAGAAAACGGCGCGTCTCATTCCCAATGCCATTCAGGTGTGCACAGACACTGAGAAGGTGAGAGACCTCAGACACCTCAGACAGCCTCCATTAAACAACACCTGTTACCTGTTCTCTTTTTTTTCCTCTTCAGCACTTTTTCACATCGTTTGGTGCGAGGGACAGAACGTACATGATGATGTTCAGACTCTGGCAGAATGCACTTCTGGATAAGGTATCAGCGGTTTGTTATAGTTATTACCACATTTTGTACTATGGGATCATGCATCCTTTAATTTTCCTGGAGCAAATGATTTCAAATGATCTTATCTCTAACCGTAAGCCCACCCATGTGATCAATGGACTATAAATGCTGGTCCAAGAACACGTAGGACCCTGTGTTAAATCATATTAAGCGACATCAGATGTGGCGTGTTTGAGTTGTAATCTAATCTAAATGTTAAAGTGATAGTTCACCTAAAAAGGACATTTCTGTCATTGTTTTCTCACCCTCGGATTGTTCCAAGCCTGTATAAATGTCTTTGTTCTGTTAAACACAAAGGAAGATATTTGGTTGAACTTCAGTAACCAAACAGATCTCATCCCTCGTTGACTCCCATAGTATTTATTTTCCCTACTATGGCAGTAAGAAGATCTGTTTGCTTGCTGACATTCTTCCAAGTATCTTCTTTTGTGTTTAGCAGAAGAAAGAAATGTATACAGAATTGGAACAATCTGGGGGTGAGTTAATGATGACAGAATATTCATTTTGGGGTGAACTATCCCTTTAAGTTACATTTACAATAGATTAACAATTTTGGCAGACGTTTTTATCCAAAGCATGTGGGGTATAGCTTTTTCAGTTCATGCATTTATAGCACTGTGCTCTTTGTTCTGTCTGTCTGAAGCCTCTCTGCCCTAAAGAGCTCTGGCACTTTGTACATCAATGCTATGGCAATGAGCTGGGACTCACCAGTGACGATGAAGACTACGTTCCCCCTGATGATGATTTCAACACCATGGGGTGAGACACACTGGACACATACAGTGTATATGTGCATTCATAGGGAATAAGCTCTTAAACTCTAACATTGTGTGTGTGTTTGTGTGGTTTAGGTACTGTGAGGAGATCCCAGCCGAAGAGAATGAGGTCATCAATGATAACTCGTCTAAGAGCAGCGGTGAGAACAAACTGGACAACAGTTCTCCTCCTGCACACAAGAGATCCATCACCCACTCCACCATCACCTCCACCACACCTCCAAGCAGCACTGACTCACCACTGTCCGTGAGTATACCCAACATTACACCCATACCCGCTTCACAGTGCACTAGCATTGAGCAACAGATTTTAAAAGTGCGCCCCCTGTTGGCCGCAGTTTGACATTGGAGCCGAGGAGTACGCGGACTGCCTACCTGACAGCGATCTGCTGCCTCTTCGTCTGCTGGCCGAGGAGAGGAACTCTGAGCTGGCTAGCCCTCCGGCTCCAGCGCCCTCGCCTTCCCTCGACTTCAATGACAATGAGGATATACCCACCGACCTCAGTGATTCTTCAGTGACTGATGAAGGTTTGCTCTGTCAATTACATCATATGTTTTTATTATATCTCGGAGGGATCAAATAGATGACATTTTAATGATAAGAAAAAGCTACACGTTGTGTAAAGCAGTGGTTCTCAAACTTTTTCGTTGCAAGGCCCCCTTTGTGAAGAGTGAACCGCTTCGCTGCCCCCCAAATAAAGACTTATAACTTTAAACTTCAAATTTAATCAAACCGATAACATATTTAGTTACACAATGCTGAAACATCAATTATTTTGTTTGGTGGGCTTATTTTTCTGTTGTTTAATTGCATAAAATGTATGCTAAATTTCTATATTTCATAAAATGTCACAAAATCTGTGGTCACCTTGATCCATTTTAGGGCCCCAGGATCCCCAGTTTGAGAACCACTGGTGTAAAGACATGAAAATGCTTTATTTAGGTGGAGATTTATACATTATCAAAACATATTGAATATTTTCAATAGACTGAAAGCAGCAGAAAGCAATATCAATTTGTTTATCATTTAGTTATTAAAGACATGTAAATAGTCAGAAACAACATCAGCGTTACATTAACTCTCTCTGTGTCTTACACATTTTATTAGGCACAATTTGATAGCTTACACATAATGTAAACCTGATTATAATCTTACTTTATTACTGTAAAAAAATCCTTTTTGTATATGTTTGTATGTGTACTCTTCAGATGAAGTTCAAGCATTCCACGAAGATCTGAATGGCCGCCAGTACATTAATGAAGTGTATAAGTTCAGTGTTGACAAACTGTATGATATACTCTTCACCGAGTCCCAGTTCATGACTGACTTTATGGAACAGAGGAGGTTCACAGGTGAGAGACACTTTCAAAACATTTTATTAGTATTATTATTTATATGTTTTTATTATTAGCTATAGATTCAAAAAATATAGACTGCAATAATAATCCATTTTCAATATTAAAAATGATGGCTATCAAACGATTCATTGCGATTTATCGAATCCAGAATAAAACTTTGGGTTTATGCTATATATGTTTAACGGAATGACTGTAATGAAGTGCTTGAAGAAGAAGATAATCCAAAGGTTGAATTTCAATGTAGGAGACTACAACCACACGCAACAATAATCAAAAGCAGACAAAGAACTCAGGAACAGACAGGACTTCAATACAGGGGAAACATAATTAGGCTGAGCAGAAACAGGTGTGGGTCCAATTAAATAAAAATTAACACAGGCAAGGAACACAGAAGATGACCCCCGGAAAGGAGTGTCCACGCGCCATTAAAGTCCAACTGAGGAGCGAGGCAAATCCTCCCTGTTGAGTCCAACACAAAAGCGGCAAATCCTCTTTGGGACCATCTGCCTCCGCTAGCGGCACAAGCCCTGGCTGCCTTCCCTCCCGACTTTTCTTCTGCCTCAGCCAGCCCCCAGGAGCTGACCCAAGCGAGGCTGGCTCCACCAGCAGCACAGACCCTGGCTGCCTTCCCCCCTGACTTTTCCTCTGCCTCTGCCCCAGGAGCGAACCAAGCGCGAGGCTGCCTCCCAAACTTTGGCCCTTCCTCTCTCTCCTCCCCCAAGCCCGCCCCCTTTCACGCTGGCTTCCGCATCTGTGATGCCCATTCCACCCGACGCCCTGGCTCTGAACAAACCCCCCCACCCCTCTCGTCAGCAGCATCCGGACCCAGATCCTAGCGGGTGCTGATGTAGATCTTTCTCACTCCTCTCACCCCTGTCACCCCCATCCTCCGACTGCCAGATTACCTGCGGCGATTTCTCCGTCACCTTAAAAAACCCTTCACACAATCCATCACGGATCTTATCATTTTCAAAGTTCACAATTGCCTTTTCACGTTATGCTGACATCATCTGCACCGTTTATCCACACAGGAGACGCGAGCTCGGCGATTACCTCACACGGAGGCTCACACTTTTACACCTACCACCAGCTTATACGAATGAATCGGGGCAGCAGGTTCACCCCCACATGGCCCCCGCAACTTTGCAAACTTTTGCCTACCAGAGGACCTCTCACCCTCCGAACTATTCGAGCTATACCCTTTTCTCACCGCTAAACACGTCACTGGCTGCCAAAACCAAATAGGTGACTCGCTCTCTCATTTTGCCTTTCAGAAATTCAGGCAGATGTCGCCGGACCTAGACCCACTACCAACCCCAGTTCCTCCATATTCAGCACTCGTATTCCTATAAACCACCCGCTAAAAGCCCTCCTAGATGCCTCCCTCGACTCCATCCTCCAAGCCGTTTCCCCCAGGACCCTCCAATCCTACCTAACCACATGGAGGAGCTTCAATGCTTTCCACCCCACCTACAGCCTGGCCTTTGCCGACTTTTCCCTGCTCACCATCACCCCACCTCAACACTGTGAAAAATCCTTCAAGCCAGCTCTATTAAATGGTACCTAAGTGGAATCCAATTTTTCCATAAACTCACCTTCGGCTCACCTTCCCCAGCTATTACCAACTCCCAGACATCGATGCTCATCAAAGGGATCGAGAGAGCCCAGCCCAGCCCACCCTCCCAGACCCCAGGCAACCCATCACCCTGGAGGTCCTATCCAAATCCCCTCCCACTGCAAAGGCTACCACTCAGTCCACACCGCAAGCACGCTCGACACCATGTTCATCCTGGCCTTTTTCGGCTTCCCAACCTATCTGTCCTAGACCCCGAAACCATCTCCTTCTTCATCAATTATAGCAAGACCGACCAAACAAACAAAGGTCACCACATCTACATTTTCAACCTCCAGTCCCCCATCCAACCATACCAAACCCTCTCAGCCTACCTGCATCTCCGACGCCCACAAATCAAACTCCCCTCCAACCCACTCTTGTACGACTTTAATCGCCCTGCCACACGGTTCTGGTTCCTACTCCTCTCTGGCTTCCCAACCGACCATTTCTCCAGCCATTCCTCCCGCATATGCGTGACAACCGCGGCAGCCCAAAAAGGCCTCTCCGAACCCCAGATCCAAACTCTGGGTCGCTGATTGTCAGAGGCTTTCAAAAGCTACATCCGGTCACTGGACCTCTCCCCGGTCAAGGGGCGGGTGATGCAAATTCGGGGAGAATCACCGAGCTCTGAGCCCTCACCCCCGGGGCAGCACCCCAAACACGCATACTATCCGTCCCACTTTATTATCTGTGAGGCAAACTCGTGAAAAAGCATTTAAAAACAAACATGAAGCACTGATGAATAAGAAAAAATAAAATTTTAATAAAGGTTTAATTTTTAAATTTGATTGAAAATTTTGATCAAATGAATTGTAAGAAAAGAAATAGGGTATAATTATCTCTATAAATAACGGGAAAGGTTTTGCAATGTAAAGAATAATTATGTATAATTTTATGTATTAAACAGATTTTATTGTTTTTGTAGTATTTTAAGTCTATTTTTACGATCACAAACTAATCCACAGATGTTGTGCATCACCCCTGGAAGAAGGAGGAGGCAGGAGACCAGACGAGGGAGATCATGTACACCATCTCCCTGTCCAACCCACTGGCCCCTAAAACAGCTACTGTCACTGAAACTCAGGTGAAATCATTATTAATTTTTTTTAGATCTTTCTTGGCCTTTGTATGGCTTTATTGACAAGATGCTCGAGACAGGATGACAGGAAACTTGTGGGAGAAAGAGGGGGACAGCAGTCGGGAAAAGTAGATAAGTCGGGACCTGAACATGGGTCACCCAAAGCATCCATGCTAAAAGCAATTATAGTAACCCAGTACAAACCATCACAAAAATTCGAATGATTTCCAATAAAATACCATTTAAAATTATGAAATATTAGCTTTTTGTCATCAAAACCATAAAAAATGTGTAGTGTTATTTGTACATCATTTCACTAGGATTCATTGGCCAGATAAAACCCCACCAATAGAATCCATCTCATACCCGTAAACACCATTATAGTTTCCATTAAAACCAGTACCAATAAGTGTGTGTTGAAAATGTAATTTCTCTCTGATTTAGACTCTGTATAAGGCCAGTCAAGAGAGCGAGTGTTACATCATCGACGCAGAGGTCATTACTCACGATGTGCCGTATCATGACTACTTCTACACCATGAACCGCTACATGCTAACACGCGTGGCCAAGAACAAGTGTCGGCTGAGGTAATGAGGAACAAGACGATACCATCCTTCAGCTTTTGTGCTTTTATGCGTTTCACAAGTAAGTTACACAAGTGTTAATGGATTGTGATTTGATTCATCTGGTCTTCAGGGTTTCAACAGAACTTAGATACAGAAAACAACCTTGGGGTTTGGTGAAGAGTTTCATTGAGAAGAACTTTTGGAGTGGGCTGAATCAGAACTTTAAAAGCCTCGGTAGGACATCATCTGAACATCTTAAGTTAAGCTTCACCCATAGCAATGATAAGCAGTTCAATTTTAACACTGATGTTGGGCCACACCCGCAACCTTCCCAAGCTCCACCCACAATTATATTAGGCTCCACCCATGTACTCTTTTGGTCATTTCTAACTTTAAAAATTTCAATACCACGCTAAATCAAAATGCTGTTGTTTTGCCAGAGCTGGAGTTGGCAAAGATGGAGGATGCTCAAATAGAGTCCCAAAGGCCGTCTCCTAAAGCTAAAGCGTTGAAAAACATCCTGAGGAGAAGAAATAGACCCCTAACACACCTCCGGACGGCCCATCTAGATGAGACCCTCAGCCCTGTTACCACACCAACAGATGAAGACGTCGTCCAACGCATCAAACACGTGGCAGGTCTGTTTATGCACACATCCAAACACACACAATTCAATCTCACAGACTCACAGTTCCCGAGTGCAGTTTCACTGGGTTTGATTTAATATTCGCTCTGCCACAGGGTTCAAGAGGACACACCAAACAATCTCAATCGTTAATCAAAGAATACAACACTAGTACTAAACTGTTACTTAGTCTGTAACATTTTTTGACTTAATAACATTACTTAATAGTGCACCCAAAAATGAAAATTCTGGTATCATTTACTCATCCTCTTGTCATTTCAAACCTGTATGACTTACTGTAACACAAAAGAAGATATTTTGAAGAACGCTGGTAACCGAACCATGGTGGTACCCCACGACTCCCGTTGGTTTTGTATCCATACAATAGAAAGTCAATAGAAACTGCCCTTGTTCAGTTATCGACATTCTTCAAAATACCTTCTTTTGTGTTCTGCAGAAGAAAGACAGCCGTCATTTCAGGTTTGAAATGACAAGAGGATGAGTAAATGATGACAGAATTTTCATTTTTGGGTGAAATGTCACAGTGTATTTTTATCTTTGTTGTTATATTTATTACTTAGCTGTTAACTCTGATTTTTTCTTTGTCTTTTCCGGCTGAACTTAGGATCTGTGTAAGGTACATTCCTTTACTGAAATCAAATATTGATCCGACAATATCCCATTCCTAACATTCCATTTAAGTAGCGTTCAGTAGTATTCTCTCTCTGTCACATCCCCTTTCTGTCATCGGCTCTATTCTTAAACCCAATGAACTAGCCAGACAGCATCATAGGCGTAGTGTACTTTTAACACACAATTATAACAGAGGAGACAATCCCAGAATGCAATGTGACAAATGAAATAATCTGAGATAAATAAATGTACTGTAAAGTAATGATTAAAGACCTGTAATGCTGGGTTCACACTAAACACGAACAATGGCATTCCACAATCTTGAGTGAGTGACACAATCTGACAAATATTTTCAACCTTCGCGGAAGACAAAATTGACGTGCGTTTGTGGCAATTACATTAAAATAAGATTAAAATAGTTATGCGATTAAAAACTGACGCATATATATTTTGTTGAAAGTTTGTGATAAAGTGAGATTGCGTTGGGTTCTTAGACATTAGTAACTGAACAACATTGGCCCCCATTGACTTAAATGTACGGACACAAAACCACAAAGACATTTCTCAAAATAGCTTCTTTTGTGTTCCACAGAGGAAAAAAAATGTCATACAGGTTTTAATGACGTGACGATAAAAAAAGATGACATGTTTTTTTATTTTTGCGTGAACTGTCCCTTTAAAGGCGCAGTTTTTGATTTACAGCGGCCACTAGCGTTGTATTATAGATTTGCAACAAATCGCTCAGTCCAAACATGACGGTGGCCACCACAGTACAAAAAGATGTTGTTTACCCGTTCCATGTGTTGTCCTGTCTAACATGAGATAAGTCCCATATCCCAACCTCATCAACCCATGACATCACTCAGTCACAGAGTTATTTTCTCTGCCCGTGTTCAGTTTTGTCATACGTTTGTTGTCTGCAGTCTCTTACTTCTGGTGTTTCTGAATATCATGCTGTTCTATAAACTCTGGATGCTGGAGTATTCTGCTCAGAGCCTCACCAGCTGGCAGGGTTTACGCTTACATGACAGGTACCACACACCATCACACATGCACTGAGTTTTTATCACATGTTCTGTTTAGGCAATAATATTTCGACATTTATTTATATTTTGTGCTATGCTCTGTTATGTTTGTAAGGATCTTTGTGTTCATTTGTGTGTTTTAGCAGTAAACTACCGCAGACTCAGCTGGAATGGGCTCAGCTCCTGGAGTCCCAGCAGCGTTTCCACGACGCAGAGCTGCAGAAATGGAAAGAGATCATCAAATCATCAGTACTGTTACTGGATCAGGTAGACAAAACACACACACACAGATGTGATTTAAATATGGTAAGAGTTCGTGAATGTATGCATGTCTTCATACAGATGAAAGACTCCTTGCTGAGTCTTCAGAAAGGTGTGGGACTGCGGGATTACAGCTCCGATACAGAAGAGAAGAGGAGCCGGTATTACTGACAATTACTCTCCCGGCCACCAGGCCGCGCTGTGCAATGTAGAGCCACGTATGCGAGTCTGTGTCTACAAATGTGTGTGGTAGTCCACGACAGGCAAAAAACAAAGGGCCCGTATGTACGTGTATGACTATGCATACCAAACAAAAGAAACACTTGACAGAGACAAGAGAAAGAGACCATTTACTGCCATCGACCGTTCAAAACGGACATTCAATGGACCTCTGTACCTGTGGAATTGTGGGAAGGAGTGTTTTTCTTTCAGGTTCTCGTTCTGAGGATGTGGAACGTGTGCTCTGGTCAGAGGAACAAAATCAAATGGATTTAAAAAAATGAGGAGCATGCTCTTGAAATGTAATCCCCCTTATTATGAGTGGTTTTAATTTCATTGTTTTTACAAAGAACGAGGAAAAGAAAACATTTGTATTTTAGGGCTTGAACCTCCTGGTTTGACCTGTAATGGTAAAGCCGCAGTGTCCCTTTTTCACAGTGTATGAGATCATGAGGACATTATAATATCTAGCTCAATGATGGTGTATCGGGGCTGGTTTCCTTGATAATGTTGAGCTAGAAGGTTTCATGTCGCAATTCACTACAGATCAAGTTTTCTAATATTGGCATAGGCAGACCAACATTGAAAACTATTTTGGCCGTAAGAGTATAAGGCTGATCCCTGCCTCAAAATCCACGCGGATAATGTGAAAACTGAATGTGACGTCTTGACTCTAATGGTGCGTCGCCTCGCTTACAACATTTGCAAAAAGGCCACTGACGTAACCACAAAAATTGTTTTTTTTTGTTAAATGCACATTATTTAGTGCTGTGACACAATTGCACTATGACAGGCCAGTAAATGTGAAAAGGGACACCGCAGCCAGGAGTCGGATGAATTTACTAAACTGTGAGATCTTCTGATTTGAAGATGTAGAAAATGCTATGAATATGTTTCAAATATATACTTTATTCAAAATGTAATATATATTTCAATAGAGAGAGAGAGAGAGATCATTGCAGATATTTATTGTTAATTTATGAACATATAGGACACTTATCAAAGCTCTAGACAGGCTAAAGAGTTTATATTGATTAAACTGCGTTTTCTTCATCAACACGCACAAGCACGTTTGACACGTGACTGTGTGCATGCGCACGCATGCGTGTGCGTATTGTAAGCATATACACAAGTGATGTCTATTTTGGTGAATGTATGTGTACAAATGTGTTTTAAATCATTCCACTTTGTACGTCTTGTGTCTTCCTACCGGCACATGAAGCCAAACTGCCTTTTCTTCTTGCCCGGTAGCTCAGTCCGACGGGCGTCTGTTTACACATCTGCCTGGCTTCAGAAAGCTGAGCGGTCAAAATTTGGCAGATTTGTTTCGAACATCTTTAGCTCACACACGTTTCCTGCTGGTGCACCTTGTTTTCTTTGAGGTGAGCGACGTTGCACTGCAGGAAACAGCACGTGAAGTTCACTGAAAGCCCATTTCTGTCATCTGTTAAATCTAATCTAGGTAAAGCAAAGTTAGAGATGAGACGTGGTGATTATACTCGTATGTTTTTTCTTTTTTTATAGAGCTAAAGTGCTCTAGCCTAAACCAAATATAGTATTTATAGAAGGTAAAATTATTTATATATGACATGCAATTGGTCCCTTTTTATGCAGATTGGGGTCAATGTAAGTAAGACGTGAAGAGAGGAGGCACTTTATGTCCGAACATTTTATGACAAAAAGCCTAATATAAGAATGTTTACTGGCACATTGCCGGTCGGACATGATATTACACTCCAGCTAAAAGATGCTGTTGTATTGATGAATGTATGTGAGAAAGGTATTTTGTCATGAATTATAAATCACTTGAGAATCAGGATCTTTAGTGTTTCTTTCTTCACTCTTCGGTGAAGCAGGTATTTTATTCCAGAGCTGACATTTCTTGCAGTTGAGCTACTGAGATACAGGTCTGACTTTCTCTCGCTGGTTGCATCTCTGTATTAAAATCTTCTCATTTACAAATCATAACAGTAGGATAAGTTGGACGTTTTTTTGCATTAGAGTGCGTATTCTGCAACATGGTTTTGATTTTATTTCAGTGTTTAGATGAGGGTGTAGATGGATTGCTTGCTAAGGGTTTGGAAATGAAGAACACTGCTGTAACTTTACAAAGCAAATGAAATCACTGTTACAATCATATTCACTGTACTGTTTGTACATGAATACCTCATGTGAAATTATTTTTAATACATTTGTATGATTTTTTTGTGGTCCACCTATTCTTTTTTGCTAGAAAACAATGTATTTACAGATGAAACATGCTCTGTGACATATTCACAACATGACTGAATTTACTTTCAGTCTGATGATTGTTTTGTTTTTGTGCAGCAAATTCTCTTGACCTATTTGACCAAAGATTTGACCAAGTTTTGCAACTGAAAATTGTGCTGTCACGGTTAGAGATTTGGCAATCAAAATTCAGCCTCAATGCAGACAAAAGACACATTTTATTTTATATTAGTCAGATTTCAATGGATCATAATACACATGTAAGTCATTTCCACTGTACCTGTGCTCTTATTCCATTATTGACACTATATCAAAGCATGGACGTGTTTTGGACAAGCTCACAAATCAACATAACATTTTATTTTCTTGACAAAGTTTTGATTATTTTTATCTGTTCACCAACTTGTGTAGCATTGACTTGTTTTAAGATCTTTTTCTCTAGACCAGACCGATTTGTACATGAATCCATATGCACTTTCAATGATGAAATCTGCAGTGTTCACTGACATAGGAAACAGAGCTGTGCTGTGCACAGTTTCCACCCTACCTACAACTCTGTCTATTAGAGACTCTGATTCAGTGGCTTTCTGATCTATGTAAAGTAGACAGATAAAAAAATTATAATAAAAAAACTGAGAAAAGACCTTGTGTTGCTTCTTTGATGAATTGTCGTGTGCCTTTAAACCTGCTTTCCTATTATTATCTACAATATTTTATCTTTATCTAAAACTACATATCCTGCAGACATGCAGATACTTTTATTTAACATTTCGTTAGTATGTACAATAGTATATTATATATAATTTGGTTAGTATCATATACTGTATAATCATTTTTTATACCTATGGTTTTGTATGTTGCTCAGTTCAGTTTTTTTGGACCATAAAATGTTCATCTAGTCATTGCATCTGGTCAGAATGCAGGATATCCCACTTTTCATAATATTTATTATTTGTTTGACAGAAGAAGTGTTTTTTAAGTTTTTTCATATAGCTTGTAAAACATTGTGAATTCAGGTATGATGTGGGTGGCATTTATATTATAATGCCATCTAGTGGTTCACATCACCAAAATCAGCCCTGTGGCTAAAATGCCTCTATCATGAAACATCATGAATTTAATAAGTTTAATATTAAGTCACTGGAGCTGAATTTAGTGACTTGATGTAAACTATTTTAAATTTTCAATACGGTTATTTTGACGCTTATTTACTGTTATCAATATACAATAGACTGTAAAGCCTGTAAAGAAGAAAACACTTAAAATGCCCCTATAAAAACTTGTCTTATTTTAGCATATGAGAAAGTATTATTGAAGAAAATAACAATAAATGTCACAAATTGAAAAAAGTTCAATGTAATATACTGTATGCGAGTAGCTCTGGTCTGTCAGTTTTTGGACGGGTTCGCGTATGTTTTAAATGCTTGAGCGCACGTACTCAACTCATGAATCAATATTACATATAGTCGAATTGCGCAGCACCTGTCAGCAATCAGCATTGCCATGTCTGTATTTTCCTGAAAAGAACTTCTTAAAAACACATGATTCATCCAGGTCGTATTTACTGGTGCAGTGTAATATTATACGTATATTAAATATAAATATGCGTTATTAATAACACATATGAGATTATAAGACCTTCTGATACAAGACGCTGTGGCATGATATGATTCTGCGATTACAACAGTGTCCTGAAATTTCATCCCACCCATCAGATTGTAAATCTGGCAAGGGAGGACAATTATCATTTTATTAAAAGACAGGGGTTAATATCTTATACTGAATTAGTTTTTTTTTTTTACAATATATTTTGTTTAATATGGTCATAAATCACCTTTTAAAGAGGATATAAGATATAAGAGGATATATAGACGTCAACATGTCGCCAGGAGCCGCTTTTTAGGAATGATGTGCTTTAGGAACTCTTAGACAGGTGGACCCCATATACTCCCATTATATGAAGCGCAGAGGGCTGCGGATTTACCAAACAATCTTCTTTATGGTTCTACTCAAGAAAAAAGGTCACCCACGTCTCGGATGGCCTGGGAGTGAGTAAATAAACGTTTTTAAAAAAGTTTTTGGGTGAACTATCCTTTAATGCATACAATTAAAGGCAGGGTAGGTGATTCTTTCCTGGTTGAAAGTCTCTTTACAGCCTCATAGGAATTGCTAAATGGTCAAACATACATGTATAAACATGTATATCAGAGGAAGGTGTAGGACCATAAAATGTTCATCTGATCATTGCATCTGGTCAGAATGCAGGATATCCCACTTCATAATATTTATTATTTGTTTGACAGAAGAAGTGTTTTTTACGTTTTTTCATATAGCTTGTAAAACATTGTGAATTCAGGTATGATGTGGGTGGCATTTATATTATAATGCCATCTAGTGGTTCACATCACCAAAATCAGCCCTGTGGCTAAAATGCCTCTATCATGAAACATCATGAATTTAATAATCTGTCAATTGCAGTCAATCATGCGCATGCCTGCACTTCATTCACAAACCATGAACAAGACGTGCAGGATTCTGACTGATGTGATGATGGATACTTTGCCAGACATATTTCACAATAAGTGAATTTGACTGATGTTTCTTGAAGTTTATGAATCAATAATAAATCTGTATAAGAGGCAGCCACAAATTATGTGAAAAATATATTGGCGTAAAAGCACTTTTGCTTCAGTTTTTGATGGCATGGATGTATTCTGTGAATCTCATTTACTGTGTGTTGTGTATGTTATCATTCATGTCTATGAAACCAATGATTCGATTACTATTAAAGCATAAAATTCCTCATGGATCGAGTCACTTATTTGTTCCTTGAAAATGTTCGGATTTTCTGAAGTTTTGAAGTTGAACTGAGCCGCTATTCGTCAGTTGACTCTTTCTCTGTTCTTGTGGCTCAGTGGTTGGAGGATTGGGTTAGTAGAGTGAAAGGTTGTGGGTTCGATTTCGAGGGAACACATAATGAGAATGCAGTGTAAATCGCTGTGTCTGACTGCAGATAAGAACTGATATTTGAATTACCATACAAAATATTGTATGTTAGATATTCAGGATGACACTGACTATTATTCAGCCTGCTGAGAAACGTGCCTGCTGAAGTTATTTGGCAACACGGTCATGTTTAGACTGCGATACCAAACTCAGCCGCTAGATGTCAATGTACCATACGTTTTCTTTAAATACAACAAAGTTACAGGTCCCATTAAACAAATTGTTTATATAATAAAATGAACATAACAAAATTTTACAAATCGTTTAATATATAGAATTATTATATAATAAAATAATATTAACATAAATTAAATTAAACATATATTTTAAATTATAAGGCACCAGCCAGACCAATAAACAAACACAGACCAGAAGTTAACCGCACTCCAGTTGCGAATAAATAATTGCAGTTTTTACAAAGGTAATAATACATACAATAATAATAAAAACAATAATAATTTTTATTTTGTTTTATCTTGTGCTAGTCTGATGTCTATTTCGACATTTGCTCTTTTGTGCCAGGCCACTTTTGTTTGTAAAATTTCAAATGTTCAGTTAAAGGAATTGTTCACTTTCAACATACATTTTCATGATCATTTACTCACCCCTGTTGTCATCCAAGATGTGTATGTATTTGTTTCTTTATTCGAAAAGAAATGAAGGTTTTTGATGAAAACATTCCAGGATTATTCTCCATATAGTGGACTTCAATGGACTCCAAATGGTTGAAGGTAAAAATGACAGTTTCAGTGCAGCTTCAAAGGGCTTTAAACGATAGCAGACGATGAATGAGGGTCTTATCTAGCGAAACGATCGGACATTTCCTTAAAAAAATTAAAATGTATATGCTTTATAAACACAAATGCTCGCCTTGCTCTGTTCTCCGACGTCACGTATGACGTAATAACGTTGAAAAGGTCACGCTTGATGTAGGCAGTACCGAGTCGGTGTTTACAAATGTGGAGAAGGAGGACCGTTCAAAAGATGTTGAATGTTCAACGACACATATTCAATTGTCTTTGTGTCCGTTTTTTGTTAAAAATGGTCATTTTGTGTGCGTATCCTGGATTCCGCCTAAGTCAAGCGTGTACATTAATTATTTTTATTTTAAGTTATTTCACGAAAAAAATGTGTTATATAGTGTAATTTAATAAAATAAAAATTGAACGAATACTGGTCCAGTTCCGTTGGTATTTTAATAATATTTTTTAACGTGACTTTTTAATGTAAACGTTTGTTCATTGGACAAATCCGCTATCTCTCTACAGGGGTCGGATTTGACTGCTCCTCTTTCAACTCCTCCCTCGACTGCAGTTGGCTAATCTCGTCGATCGGTCTACGCAGCACCGCTGCGGAAAACTGACCAATAGGAGCAGGGGAGGTCCGAGTGTGGGCGGGCGAAATTCATCAGCAGGGCGGAGAATAGAACCTTTCCACCAATCAAAACGTAAATGTAAGAATATTCTAATAAACAGGGAAACACATCGAATGTGAAGCAATGTGAGGGGCGTGAGGGAAACATCAGCCAGAGACACACAAAATTGTCCCTCCGCTCCGCATCCTATGAGGCGCGTGTTGTTTAAACACAAGATAAATGAACATTTATTTCCTTGCGAGGCGAAACACGATTATTTAAGACCAGACGCAGCCTCACGAAGATCATCTTGAATGATTGATTGCTTTTGTTCTGTTGGGAACGCGCTCCTGGTGGACCATGAGATTCGTGTGAAGATGGAAGAGCGCAGTCGGACTAAAGAGCGTCTGGAGATCAGTTTGGCGTGGCTGTGTGAGCTCGATATATTGAAGCAGCGGCAGGAGAACCTGGTGCTGGGCGCTCTGGCGCTCGGGGATACAGTGCCGGGATGCCCGGCGTGGGGTGATGTCGGTCCGGCCCGCAGCATCAGAGAGCACGAGCAGCTGACTTTAAGACGACAGCTGGTAGGTGCATTTACATTTAGTCATTTAGCAGACGCTTTTATCCTAAGCGACTTTTGTGGTAAACCGCTGGTGATGTGTTTATGGCAATACATTCTGTATGAAATTTCCTCCACGGCACATGAATTACGTTGTCGATCTATGAAAAGTGTGAGAGAAAGTTGACAAACAGAATTTAGCGTCAAATGCACACAAAGAGTTAACGTGACGTTATGAAAAGCCAATGAAGCGAATACAAATGAAAGCCCCGTTAAGATTAAATGTTTTTTTTCTGGTGTTAGCTAACATTTCAACACACAACACTGCTTTTCGAAAGAAGGTTTTATGTATAACAAGGCCGTTAACACTATTATTTGTGTGTTTTAATTAAAGGCTGCTTTGGGCAACTGTGGCGCTGTTTGACAGCTGTGATTGATGTGCGCGTGTAAAGGGGGGCGGGGCCTCCAGTTGTTTAACTGTCCATTGTTTCTTTCACATGAATTTATATTGTATACGAAAAATGCTTTATATATTTCTTCAACTATTATCATTTTTGTCAATATTGTTATCAAACATTATTTGTTGTGATGAGGGTATAGCTAAATTATTATATAATAGCTTAAATTAAAGTGTAGTGAGTATTAGTGTAAAGAGTAGATGAGTATTAGGTTACAGGTTTTATTTAATTGTATTACTTTGCCTTATGTATTGTTATTGTATTTGCTTATTTTATTTTATTATTTATTTTATTTTATTATTTTAATTATATCTTATATTTGCATGGATAGCTGCAGATTCTATTTCCTAAGTCATCTTTTTCATGCTCCCCCGTGTCCTTTCATTACCCGTCCATCAGTCCTGGGTTAGGACCTCACTCTAACTCACTTTTCAATAAAGAGTCCGTGAAAAGGCGGTGAGAGAAATCAAATAAGCAGCAGTCTGTTTCCCCCCAGAGTTTCTCCCCCTCGTAGTTGAATCAGACAAAAGGCGTATGGAGCAGAATACTAATAAGCAAGAGTCTCGAGGGAGAGATAGACGCATCACCCAAATGAGTTGTCAGCGGCTCGTGCTTCACTGGCCACCGGAAGCACTTTTCACTTTACCAGACTGATGAAAGCAGCACTCACTACGAGATCTTTCATTAAGCCCCTTAAAAGCTCTATCTAAGATCTATCTATCTATCTATCTATCTATCATTTGTCATAATGATAATTCCATGCATTGAAAGACAATCAGTTATCTCTTAAGGCGTGATGTGTGGTTGTATCACAGCCCTGCAGGTATCATGCATTCACACATCTATCCTTTAATTGTATAATTAGCATTGTAACCGAGGGAAATCATTACATCTGCCCTCTTTTTCATTTGAATGCACACTTTAAATCAGTTCAACACGTATTCATCTGTAAGTTCAACTGTAGATGAGACCCCAGCCGTGTTTCAGTATTGTTTGCACATACAACATCTGGGCAAACACAACATCAGCCAAGGCCAGAGTTTCTCTGCTTTCATGTGTGAACACGCGTGTTAGTGATGTAGTTTCTACTTTTGGACCGAGGTGCATGTGTGATGATAAATGGGGGCAGGGTGATGTGTGTGGTTGGGGGAAAACTGCTTGTGTCCCGTTTTGGCACATTAAAGCCTAGACACGCGCCGCAGTCAGATAATGAGAGTACAAACGCTGCCTGGTCTCCCTCGGGTCCTGTCTGCTTCTGTAGTAATCAGATCGACTGCTGCCTTTTGCATCTGTAATACATTTGATGCTGAGACATCAAACCAGGTGATCTGTCATGCTGTCTTAAAACAGACTATGAAGATTCATCGTAAAGCCGATTCAAAGATTCCCAAGAGGAAACAAGGCGAGTCATGGACTTCACAGGGAACAGCTGATATCATGTGTAACATCATCACAACTGGATTATTGTTTTAGCACAGTGTGAACGTATATTGCCTTTGTTTAATAGTTCAAAGGGATGGTTCACCCAAAAATGTGAAAATTACCCTACACAACATTTTGTACAACACGGTTGTACACAAAAAAGATATTAGGAAGAATGTCAGCAACCGACAGTTCTGAGGCACCATTGACTATTTTTTTTTTTCTGTTGAACACAAGAGAAGATATTTTGAGGAATTTAGGAAAGCAAACAGTTCTAGAGCATCTTTGACTACCAATTAAAATGTTCCTACTATGGTAACTAATGTTAACATATACAACCTTATTGTAAAATATTTTTGTATTGAACTTTCTCAACCTCAGCTGCAGGAAATAGAAAAAAACTGAACAATTATTGACCGTTGAATTTGAAGAACCAAAAGTGTGCATTTCGGTTTCTCAGAACTGACCGGGATCTGTCGGCCTAAACTTTGTTTTGTCATTATTATAGCCTTTATTATGGAAAATAAAGGCGGAAGCACTCTGAACTGCAAATGGACACCCAAATGGTTAAAATAATGACCCAAGTCAAACCACCTTTGCGTCATAAGCCAGCAAAATATAACAACAGCCCCGAAATATTCTGGGCAGGTTTGGAACATGCTGTGAACAAATTTTGCACATACAAAAAGAGAGGATGAACATTTTTTCTGTGGTTCCCTTCAAAAGCTTTTACTTGAATATCCTCTTGTCTTCAGTAAATTATTGATGTTTCATATCTGGTACATTTGCCATTTGCTAACATAACTGCCTCCAGTGGTGCGGATGAGCACATGCTGGTGTGATGTTGGCATTGTACTACATGCGTGAAGTTGTCTCTCTCCCATCTTGCATTCCTCTACTGTCATAAAAATAATATGATACTACTATGATAATGATAGCTTCTCCTAATTTAGATACATCACTTTATTAACATTTCTTTCCTTAATTCACACAGGCCATTTGCAGGACTGTTATTTCACTAATCTTTTAAAATATTTAGGAAATACGTGTTTCATGGTAATGTGGAACATGGGAAAATGTAGGACATCTAAGTGCAGAAAAATGCTGTGATGCAGAAAGAAAGCCCTAATGCACCTCACTGCCATCTGAGCCGAGTCACCATAATCTCTGCAGTCTGTGAATTATGCATTGCTTTTAAGGGCCACGCAGGGTAATTTTTATGCTGATAATGAGCAGGACTCGCATTACATTACATAAGACATTAGCCCTGTGTTTAATAAAGAATATGCATGTTATTTGTACTGTCTGTGATTTCAGTCTCTCTTTGGTATTTTGCAGAACCGGCTCCAGGGCGCCCCCAGCCTGCTGATGCTGGCACTGCAACAACAGCTCGGTGAGCTCATGCTGGATACAGAATACACGTGTGAGCAGAATACAGAAGATGAACTGGACAGCCCCAGTGCACCCAGCTCAGGTACTCAATCGATTAGATATCTGGAAGATAGCACAGAGCTGAATAATTCAGCACTTACTTTACATTTTTATTCAGATACCCAAATACAGTCAATAACAACAGATTGTGGAAAAGCACATATAAATGTACGATAACGAATAAAACTCATTTTGTTTCAGGATGTTGTTTGCCTATTAACTGGCAATAAAGTCTTTAGTTTTTGACAGATTCTAATAATATTTGTGTTATCTCTTTATTATAGCAGGTGGTCTAATACATTTTATTATAAGCACTGGATGTGAGGCGATTAAAATTTACATCATCTAATAATCTTAAATAATCGAATTGATCGCAAACTAAAAGCACATTAAATTTGGCTGAAATACAATAAGTCATTATCAAGTAATGCAATAAGACATTGAAAAAATTAGCTTAAGAAATGGATATCTAAATTCAACATAGAATTTATTACACATACTGTAGGGACGTTTCCTGAACAGGGATTAGATTAAACTGGACTACGCCTTTGTTAAACTAGGATATTTAAGTAGTTTTTACAAACATGCCTTACAAAAAAACTTTTCGGGCTTATGTTTTTAATCAAAATGGAAATATGCAATAATTTTGTGAAATTCTGAAAACTGCCAGTAGGTGGCGGCAAATGTCCTCATGATTAAGTCATTGTGTCAATCATTCATCTGATTTGTTTAAACAATTGATTTAAATAATTAAGACTGAAACACCTGCAATTTTTTTTTATTCTTCAGGGTTTTATGATCAAAGTGAGTGTGTGTCTCCTCCACTGCGCACTTGTTCCACTCCAAACCTCTCTATGTCCTGTCACAGACCCAGATCTGTGGGTAAGTGTATTCTTCATTTTTATCTCACATCCATTTTCTATTTGCCCTCGAAATGCATGAAATCCTACTTTCAATACCATGCTAATTTATGCATTATAAAGAAAGTTATTATAAAGAATCACACAAGTATCCCTGAAGATAGCTTCATTTCACTTTTACAAAAACGTCACTGTGCATATAACATAAATATATGTTAAATAGATTCATGTTTTTTTAAAGCATACTAAAATAGTTTTTGATAATAAAAGTTGGTTTTATTTTCATGTGTCAACAGATGCCTACATGCTGGACTGGGAGGGTCACATGGAGCCCACAATACATGCCACCCTGCCCCGTTCGTTTTCTGCCCCGTACCCCCCTTTAGAGAATATCGCTGAGGGAATAGAGGAGGAAGAGGAGGACGATGAAAACACTCAGTGGGTTACGGATCATCTGGTGGAAGTCGAGTCCATGGCTGACGAGAACGACAGCCTCACGCCCGAGCTGAGCCTCAACACAGATGATGAAGGAACAACAGACGATGGCCCGACAGAAGAGGACATCCAGCAGGCCATGCGTGTGGAGGCATACATTCTGAATCTCCTGCAGCGTCGACACCTCACAACGACCCCCGAACTCAACTCGGATGTCACTCAGTGGCACACATACCCGCCCAGCTACCCAGACCTTCAACACGATCAGCCAGAATGGCCCGAATGGGGAGTCTTCTCAGAGGATGGGAACCAGAATGAGGGACAGGACGGATATTACACGACCCTTCCAGATGCCCTGGCTGGATCAACTTCTCTGGACAGCGAGGAGCTTGAATCCTCCTTAGAGACGGATCAGTACGGAGCTGCGGATGTCAGCTCCAGCAACGATGAGATTGACTCACCTAAGCATCAACCTGGTTATTATAAACACCGGCCTGTGATGTCAGACACCGTGAAACCGCACGTTCACTCCTGCTGCAATCAAACCTGCTCGGCCCCAGAGTCCCGTGAGCAACTCCTTCCTTCTCAAGACTGGGCTCTTCTTGGCTCTCAAGCTAGAAGGGATTCAGAAGAAAGGTGGACGTCCGCATCAAAACGACAGATCAACACAACCGTCCGCTCTCAGTCTGAAGATGGTTCTTCTTCTCAAGGATGGGCCGCCCATGCAGAGAACAAATATTACACAGTGGGAAAGGACACTGCAAGGCATCCCGGCGACAAATTTTACACATCCGATCAGCGACTCTGGTGCTCCTCAGCGGATCTCAGTCAGGAGGAGAACGAGGATGTGCATGAGATCAGACAAGGTTTACCCAATCACACTTGCGTTCAGTTCGTGAAGAAGGACCAGAGGGCTGGGAAGGGGTTGGCGAGAGCCGTTGAGCCCACCGACGGTTCCGACTCCAGTCTGAGTGGGACTTTCTCTCCGGCGACCAGTTCGTTGTCTAGCGATTCAGATGAGAGCGGTGGGCTGGTCTGGCCTCAGCAGTTGCCTCCTCGCTTGCCCCCGTCTTCATCCTCTTCCTCCCAGAATCCCTCCAGTTCTGTGGTGAAGATTAAAGCCTCGCACGCACTGAAAAAGAAAATCATGCGTTTTCGCTCGGGCTCTCTAAAACTCATGACCACTGTCTGAGTCGGACCTCCAAATACATTTACATTTAAGCATGTAGCAGGCACATTTGTCCAAAGCAACTTACACAAAGATGATGGTCATGTATTTATTTGTATGTCATAGGACTTGATGAAGTTATTTTTGCCGTGTTGTAAGACTGCGTTACTCGGCAACTCTTATATAATATCTAAGCAGACAATTTTGTTCAGATCACGTGGATGGATGTCGGGGAGAAATGGATTTCATAACTCTCTTAAAGGGATAGTTCACCCAAAAATGAAAATTCTGTCATCATTACCCATCATTAGTACCTTCTTGCCCTCAAGTTGTTCCAATTTTCATTTTTGGGTGTTCCCTTTAAGAGGGAAAAGTAACAGATGACATCTTATCAGTATCTCAGTTGTTTCTTTTAGTTAGTAATGAGATTCAATTTAGAGTAAATTAGATCTTTTGCAGGTCTCCTTTATCTTAGATATTTCTACTCAGAAAGATGCAGAAATCTCACATATGTCTCCATTATAAATACATTATTGCAGATTTAATAATCTGATTTTGGAGAAATTTGTACTATAGTTTATACAGTTTATACAGTAGCTTCATGAATTTCAAAAATCTTTCATTTGAACCTATTTCCAAAAGCAATTTTTAAGTCAAAACATGCAAGTCAAAATTTAAATGAAACACTAAGGGGCGGTTTCCCAGACAGGGATCATCTTAAACCAGGATTAGGTTTTAGTTTAATTAGCAAATTTAAGTCGTTTTAGCAAACATTACTTCCTAAAACATTACTTGTGTGCTTTTTGAGACAGCGCAAAGGCACTGATGTATTTTTAGATATGTCAGTGCAAGTTGTTTTCTGTTTGGACAGCTCTTATGTTTATTTTAATCTAGGACTAGTCTAATCCCTGACTGGGTAACCACCCCAAAATGAATTAAAACTCAAATAAAATGCAAATGAGAACTCGCAATAAAGTTTTCCTCTGGGATTCTTCATAAAAATTCGCTTTTGTGCGTTCCGATAAAGAAAGTTATACGGGTTTGGAACAACACGAGGGCGAATAAATGATCTTATTTTCGTACTATGTGTCACCTTGCCTGCTATGCCTCATGTGTTTTCTCTATATTTTGCACAAGAAGCTTGACTCGCATACATTTTGTAGCATGTTTGTTAAAATGCATTTGTAGTGTTACTACTGCATCTTTTTCACATTTATAGTAACTAATCTGTCTTTATACTTTGATGATAAAGATTGACATTATGTCAAATATTCTGCACCGTTTAGTGCATTAAAGGACAGGAATAATTCATTTGCTGCTCTACACTCAGACGCTCTTACCTGTAGGATGGAGGGGCCCATACTCAACACACCTGTACAAACCTGTGAGTGTGGTATGTATATATAAAAGGCCTTGCCTGCGTTTAATATTTCACCACGTTTTCACTGCCACTGTGTTGTATAGAGTTTATAATGTTTCTGCTCATTGCATGTTCTTAATAAACTGCTTCTAAATGATTTCAAATAGCAGCTTATCTGTACAGAGTTATTAATGTAATATTTTGAAATGTTATTAATTAAAGGTACTATATATACGGTACTAAAGTTATCAATTCTTCTATTCGGGACTTCCTGGGTTGGAATAAACCCCTGCTATAAAGTTGTATATGTGGCTGTATCACACACACACTAAAATCTTTATTGCATTTCAGTGTGTAAATGAATGTATACCAGAAACAGAACCGCAAACCATTGTTTATTTCATGTTTCTGGTCTATGAACAAAAAAAGCAGAGTATAATACACAATACTATCATAATATTCTCCATATAGTCTAACCAAAAAATGGTTGAGTATCATTTTTTATTTGCAATATGTTTCTGTTTCCAGTAGGTGTAGAGAGATGTTATTTTTAACTGCCTTGTATTGCCCTGACAGAGAAAAAATGCTGATGGGGAAAGAATGGTTCCTAACTCATGGCCAAACTTCCCTACACACTGCATTACGTCAGCAGTTTCCTTGGGTGCAGATCTGGCCCAAATAAACTGCTGACCTGTGGCCCACTTAAGAAAGTGTTCCCCGGCCCAGATCTGGTCCACATCTTCTTAAACACAACTCAACCAGGGCTGCGTTTCCGAAAAGCATCGTAAGCCTAAGTTGATCGTAAAAACGATCGTACGATTGATCTTAATATTACGGTCTGTTTCCCAAAAGCATCGTAAGTAGTAAATATGATACACCGACTGTCAAAAAGTGATTTATTGCCCATAATTTATGGCCCCCTGCTGTGTTTTATGATTATGACCCCCTTTGATCGTGCACCGTGTGTACATTTATGACCCTTTGTTGTTGATCAGAAAAAATGGTTGTAATGTCCAGACCTCGCAGCCTCACACCCTCCCTTCACAGCGGAAGAGATAAGGAATTGGTTTGAGAATGCTTGGCCTCTGAACGCCTGTGAATGAGAGCAATAAAAAGTTAAAGAAACAAGAAACACTGATGTTTAATAAAATAGTTATATAGTGACCAAATGAAATAAGATAAACTCAACCTGACTATTCTTTTAAGCTTTAAAAATAACTTTTTTAAAACATTTTAAACTTTTTCAGAATGACTGGTCTTTGACCATAATCTCTATGAATGAAATGACACAAAATGAGTTAAAGAATTAAGAAGCACTGATGATACATAAAATAGATAAATAGTGTTTAACTGAAATAAGATTAAATATTTTGAAGTCAGGTTTTAAGTTTAAAAATAACTTGCCTGTGTTAAAGGGTGATGCATGCAGTCAGTGTTAAAAATGAAGTTCCAGTTATGTTGGAGGATTCTCTGTCCCCCTTCCTACCCACACACACACACACACACACAGACCTCTCACCCCCAGACCAAGACAATGCTTTCAGACATGTCTCCCAACCCCAGTGTGAAGTCTATCTGATGTGGGTGATTAGTATATGAGAGGAGAAATAAATTAAATGTTAATGTGTGTGATGTTTCTTCTAAAATCACCACAGCTATACCACAGCTATGCAGACGACACTCAGATCTACCTAGCCCTCTCACCCAATGACTACAGGCCTATTGACTCTCTTTGCCAATGCATTGATGAAATTAACAGCTGGATGTGTCAAAACTTCCTTCAGTTAATAAAAACAAAACTGAAGTCATTGTTTTTGGTAACAAGGATGAAACTAACAAGGTAAACACATACCTTGACTTAAGAGGTCTAAAGACACAAAGCAAGGTAAAAAATCTTGGGGTCATTTTGGAGTCTGACCTTAGTTTCAGCAGTCATGTCAAAGCAATAAGCAAATCAGCCTACTACCATCTCAGAAACATAGCCAGAATCAGATGTTTTGTCTCAAGCCAAGATTTAGAGAAACTAGTCCATGCTTTCATCACCAGCAGGGTGGATTACTGTAATGGACTCCTTACAGGTCTTCCCAAAAAGACCCTCAGACATCTGCAGCTCATACAGAACGCTGCTGCCAGGATTCTGACCAGAACCAAAAAATCTGAGCATATCACTCCAATCCTCAGGTCCTTACACTGGTTACCAGTCACTTTTAGAATCAACTTCAAAGTATTATTAATTGTCTATAAATCACTTAATGGTCAAGGACCTAAATACATCTCAGATATGCTCATTGAAATAAACCAAACAGACTTCTCAGATCATCAGGATCAAATCAGTTAGTGATAACAGGGTTCACTCAAAACATGGCGAGTCAGCGTTTAGTCATTACGCCACCCGTAGCTGGAATCTGCTTCCAGAAGACATCAGACGTTCACCAACAGTAGCTACTTTTAAATCCAGATTAAAAACACACTTGTTTAGCTGTGCATTCACAACCTGAGCACTGTGCTGGTTTACATCAACTGCACTTTTATTTCTAATTTATTTTTATTTTGCTCTTATTCTTTTTATATATACACTCACATTTTTAATCAATTTTATTGCTGTTTTATTGTTTCTTAAAATCTGAAGTATTTGTGATCTTAAATCATTTGCATTTTAAAGATACGACTTATTTCTTTCTGTCAATCATTTTATGTTAAGCACTTTGAATTGCTCTGTGTATGAAATGTGCTATAGAAATAAACTTGCCTTGCCTTGCCTTGCCTAAAATCATGTTAATAAGTTTATAAAAGTCTTGCTCTGGTTCCTGGGGTAATGTCTCGCCTATCTAACCCCACACCACCTGGCAAAATGTTGGTATCATCCTGCACGACTTACAGCATGTGTCTGTCTAATAACCCAACATGAAACTAAGGGTCTGTCTTTCTTATCAACATGACTTGGTAATCAAAGGTTTAGGTGTGTATGAAAATAACTTGCCTGTGTTGAAGGGTGTTTCATGCAATCAGTTGCATCCAGTGTGCATTTATGACACCCTTTGTTGCTGTTCAGGATTTTTGTGCGAGTAATTTCCAGACCTTGTTGTTTCCCAGCCCCCCTTCTTTGTAGAGGAGATAAGGATGTGGTTTCAGAATGCTTGGTCTTTGACCGTAATAGCTGTGAATGAAGCAATACAAGAGGTGTTAAAGAAACAAGAAGCACTGATGTAAAATAAAACAGATAAAAAACGAAATACCATAAAATAATATTTTAAAGTCAAGTTTTAAGTTAAAAAGAACTGTGTTGAAGTGTGATGCATGCAGTAAAATGGTCAAATGAAAATGAAGTTCTAGCTATGTTGAGGGAATCCTCTGTCTCCCTTCCCACCCTTCCTACCCACACAAAACACCCAATCCAAGACCTAGCTGTGACCCTGGCAGTCTTTTTACCTGGCAACATGATGTGCTGTGGGTGATTTGTAAATTTGATAGAGATAAATTAATGTGAAAGTGGGTGACGTTTTTTCTGAGAGCGAGTTGGTTTTGACTTTTATGTGACAAATGATGAAAAGTGTTCGAGACTTTGAGGTTTTGTCTTCTTATCAACGGGTTCCAAACAAAGGCAATCTTTTTTTTTTTTGTTTGTGTGTTTTTCCCCTGTACTCCATTCCAGTTTGTAAAAGGTGGTTCCAGCCAGCCGGGATGTCTGTGTCCAGTGACAGAGTGTGAAACCTGTCTGTTGGGCTTTTGTTTATAATTTAGAGAGATAAATGAAATGTTTATGTTTGTGACGTTTTCATTTAAGAATGAGTTATTTCCATGTTTAAGACTTTTACTGCCAAATGATGAAAGTTTTTGAGACTTTGGGGGTCTGCCTTCTTATCAATGTGCCATAAACTACCTTTTAATCAAAGGAAATGACCCGACATGTTCTTCCTGGTCATGAAGTGTGGGTTCGAATGTGAGTTTTGTTAGACTAAACAAGCCAATGTGCTCTGACGAAGTTTAAGTGTGCAAGGGTTAAGTCAAAGATTAAATTAAAAAATATGTGTTTTTCATCCTGCCTGATGTTCTTCTGCCTGTGGAAGATGTCGGGGGGTGCCTAGGCATGTGGGGCAAGTATATTATTGGTCTGCATTCTTAACAACGCTCGTCAATTAGCTTTTGATTAATGCACGTGCCCGACATGTTCTCTCTGCCTGTGCAAAGAAGGCAATCCACATGCTTTAGCGCCTCTAAACTTTCAGTTTAACACAACTACAGACTTTAGGAGTTAAGTCAACTGGCCTATCAACCACGGGAGCGGAAGAAATTCTAGCAACTTAGTCAGATAAAGGATCTTCTTGGCTGACACTTTTGATCCTCACGTTAAAAACCAAACTTGTCAAAATCTGGTTTAGGGTTAAACATTTAAACCTGAAATTATAGGAAAACATACATCTACAGGTCCATTTAGTTTAGTTCTACAATGTTTTATTTAATGAATGTTTAGTTTAAGATGATATTTCAAGTTTTCAAGTGGTTAAAATATAATTGTTTAGCATTATTTTCAAAATTCAAGAATGATAACCTCATTCTTTAAAAAATAAAAATAGATTAGTCTAATAACTTATTTGTATCCTGTTGAGTACAGACAGTGTCACAATGTTTTCTTTATGTATATAGCCTCTGTTAAATGGATGTGTTTATGTTAATAGGTAAAGAGTTTTTTTTTTATTTTGAGGGCAACCCCTCAACACTCCCATATCCACTTTTTCACAGCTTAACTCCTGAGACTGCGATAGACTGCCGTGAGACTAGAGTAACTGGAGTTTTTTTTAGTACCAAAACCTCTACATTGACAAATTTTGTGTTGTATATCTGATCTAGCAAGGAAATCCAAGAAGTCCACACAGTAAGCGTTTCTGTTTAACATTATTTTAAGGGCATTTAAAATGTATGTGTTAAACAAATGGTTAAATGTTTTTTCACGGTTTGCTACAGATCTAAAACTTCACAACGGGGCAGGTTTTATTTCACTGTCAGCATTTTCTTATTTTGCATGCTTTTCACTCAAAACATGTCTTGAATATACTTTACTTACTAAATAAACACATGCTGACTGAAGATATCAAAAATAATAGCAAGAGAAATACATTCCGCAAGTTTTTTTAGGACCCCAATATTTTTCTCTATGTGTAAAGTGCTTTTTATGTTTTTTCCAGAGAGATCTGACAGATTGTGTGCTGGATTGGGAATTACACATAAGTGGTAAAACTGAGTTACATTAAAATGATTTTACATGTAAAATCTAGACTTAAAATTTAAATAAATGTACAAGTAAAGAAAAAATGGCTTTAACATTCAGGGAAATGTCCAACTTCTCTAGACAATGTGTCTTGTGAAACGCTGTAAATGGTGTTTTGAATGTTTAAAGAAAAACCACAAAGAGCCTCTAAGATATATGTGCTCTTGTTTCGGCTCTTAGAAAGTTCTTCATTTAAAAGATTGTACACTACCTCTAGCTTCAGCCTTTGGTCTTCTCAACTTCTTTTCTTGATTGCTCTATAAGTACTGGCAAATATGCATACAGTAGAATTTAAATTGACCTTCGACTTATATCTCTCAGCGGTGTAGATATGCAACAAAAAAGGTACATTGATGTGCATTACCTAATCCTAAAACTTGTGTTTTTCGGTACGTCATATATAACATGTACTCTATAAAGATGTGATTTGTATATGCCTCAGTTGATAAAAGTGAAATAATTGAAGGATGAATACGTGCCTTGTGTTACCATGTTGTCTTAATAAATAGAAAGCTTTAAAAAAAAAGAGCAAATGATTTAATCCTACTAGGCCTATAACCTAAAATACACAACATGAAAGCAAAATGGATCTCTCACTAACAACAGTTTTTGACACATACTCAGGTTTGTTTACTACAGGAGTTAGTAGCATCACCATTAGTATCATCACCATGTGAGTGTCAAAAACATTTTCACATATTTTAAATCATTCTCCTGGTAAACATCAGTATAGTTTTAACACCTGCGTTAAGTCAGTACACCGCTTTACACTTGCATTACATAGTGTAAGTAGTTTTGTTTTGGCTCTCACTGTTTTGTAAATATTAAAAGAGGACATGTGATTTGTGTTTAGAGTAACTTAATGTGATGTGCCAGTGATCTTTTGTTAGTTTCATAGTTTTACTAAACCTAAAGAATGATACAATGATCCTCGTTTCAACTGCTAACCAGTAAATGTAGGACAGCTTTTTGATTTTCTGAAATAATCTACAGAAAGCTATAACACAACATGGTAAGGCTATGGATTTCTATTTATTTATTTTAGTTTTTGAAATATGTTAATTTTAACTTTTTCATGAGTTTTGCCATCTATATTTCCTTACTTTACCGATTTATAATTAGCTGGACGGTTGCTTCTTTGACGTTTTTAGTTATAAAGTGCAGATTTTAAATAGTTCTTTGACTTTTTTTTTTACAAAAATCTAATTCTTAAGTTTTGACCAGTTCACTGCTTTTGCGTCTCATGTTCCTCACTGATTTATCAAAAATGTCTCCCTTTAATGCTGGTAAGATCAGTTGTTCAGATTTTTCTCACTGTTCAGGCCATTGGGTTGATGTACAGTATAATTGCCTTCATTTAATAAAAAACAAGTATTTACATCCAAAACCTTCTTCATCTTTATGTCTCTATTCATTTTATTACTCTTCTAGTATTTTGCTATTGTGTATGTAATGTTTATTCTTATACATTACCACCAATATTTGTCCCTAAATGTACATGCAGTCCCTACGGGTTGAAAAAAAAGAGAGTGCTATCCTGTAGCTCAGTTGTATTTTACTAAACAAAGCATCTAACAACAGATCGATTTAGGTTAGTTTTTCCTTGAAGGTAGGAAGGAAAGTTGTTTATAGTGTCTGTCCTGCAAAAAACTGTCAAGGTTCTAAATTTACATTGAATCATAAAAATGTTTTACATTTAAAAGTCTTACCCATGAAAAGTGCTTGGAACGTACTCACGTACAAATCACTGAATGCAATCTGGTTACAAGAGCACAATCTGTGGTCCTTTGTGTCAACACAAAGCTTTGTTGATTCACATTTTCAATGAAAGTCTGAATATTTATTGTTCTATGTAAGTAGTCTGTTTCAGAAATTCCTGCAGTTTACCATATTTAAATCTGAACAGCGGCATGAAAAAATGCATAGTGCATTATTGTAAAAGTTACTTAGAACAGTTACTGACATCAGGACAAAATAAATATATTTCATTTTACTTGCTGCTATAATTGCCATTTTAAAAACAGCTTAAACAGACTACTTACATAGAACAATAAATATTCAGACTTTCATTGAAAATGTGAATCAACACAAGCTTTGTGTTGACACAAAGGACCACAGATTGTGCTCTTGTAACCAGGTTGCATTCAGTGATTTGTACGTGAGTACGTTCCAAGCACTTTTCATGGGTAAGACTTTTAAATGTAAAACATTTTTATGATTCAATGTAAATTTAGAACCTTGACAGTTTTTTGCAGGACAGACACTATAAACAACTTTCCTTCCTACCTTCAAGGAAAAACTAACCTAAATCGATCTGTTGATAGATGCTTTGTTTAGTAAAATACAACTGAGCTACAGGATAGCACCCTCTTTTTTCAACCCGTAGGGACTGCATGTACATTTAGGGACAAATATTGGTGGTAATGTATAATAATAAACATTACATACACAATAGCAAAATACTAGAAGAGTAATAAAATGAATAGAGACATAAAGATGAAGAAGGTTTTGGATGTAAATACTTGTTTTTTATTAAATGAAGGCAATTACACTGTACATCAACCCAATGGCCTGAACAGTGAGAAAAATCTGAACAACTGATCTTACCAGCATTAAAGGGAGACATTTTTGATAAATCAGTGAGGAACATGAGACCCAAAAGCAGTGAACTGGTCAAAACTTAAGAATTAGATTTTTGTAAAAAAAAAAGTCAAAGAACTATTTAAAATCTGCACAGTTATAACTAAAAACGTCAAAGAAGCAACCGTCCAGCTAATTATAAATCGGTAAAGTATGGAAATATAGATGGCAAAACTCATGAAAAAGTTAAAATTAACATATTTCAAAAAACTAAAATAAATAAATAGAAATCCATAGCCTTACCATGTTTGTGTTATAGCTTTCTGTAGATTATTTCAGAAAATCAAAAAGCTGTCCTACATTTACTGGTTAGCAGTTGAAACGAGGATCATTGTATCATTCTTTAGGTTTAGTAAAACTATGAAACTAACAAAAGATCACTGGCACATCACATTAAGTTACTCTAAACACAAATCACATGTCCTCTTTTAATATTTACAAAACAGTGAGAGCCAAAACAAAACTACTTACACTATGTAATGCAAGTGTAAAGCGGTGTACTGACTTAACGCAGGTGTTAAAACTATACTGATGTTTACCAGGAGAATGATTTAAAATATGTGAAAATGTTTTTGACACTCACATGGTGATGATACTAATGGTGATGCTACTAACTCCTGTAGTAAACAAACCTGAGTATGTGTCAAAAACTGTTGTTAGTGAGAGATCCATTTTGCTTTCATGTTGTGTATTTTAGGTTATAGGCCTAGTAGGATTAAATCATTTGCTCTTTTTTTTTAAAGCTTTCTATTTATTAAGACAAACATGGTAACACAAGGCACGTATTCATCCTTCAATTATTTCACTTTTATCAACTGAGGCATATACAAATCACATCTTTATAGAGTACATGTATATGACTTTCATCCGTACCGAAAGTAACACGCAAGTTTAGTTTAGGATTAGGTAATGCACATCAATGTACCTTTTCTTGTTGCATATCTACACCGCTGAGAGATATAAGTCGAAGGTCAATTTAAATTCTACTGTATGCATATTTGCCAGTACTTATAGAGCAATCAAGAAAAGAAGTTGAGAAGACCAAAGGCTGAAGCTAGAGGTAGTGTACAATCTTTAAATGAAGAACTTTCTAAGAGCCGAAACAAGAGCACATATATCTTAGAGGCTCTTTGTGGTTTTTCTTTAAACATTCAAAACACCATTTACAGCGTTTCACAAGACACATTGTCTAGAGAAGTTGGACATTTCCCTGAATGTTAAAGCCATTTTTTCTTTACTTGTACATTTATTTAAATTTTAAGTCTAGATTTTACATGTAAAATCATTTTAATGTAACTCAGTTTTACCACTTATGTGTAATTCCCAATCCAGCACACAATCTGTCAGATCTCTCTGGAAAAAACATAAAAAGCACTTTACACATAGAGAAAAATATTGGGGTCCTAAAAAAACTTGCGGAATGTATTTCTCTTGCTATTATTTTTGATATCTTCAGTCAGCATGTGTTTATTTAGTAAGTAAAGTATATTCAAGACATGTTTTGAGTGAAAAGCATGCAAAATAAGAAAATGCTGACAGTGAAATAAACCTGCCCCGTTGTGAAGTTTTAGATCTGTAGCAAACCGTGAAAAAACATTTAACCATTTGTTTAACACATACATTTTAAATGCCCTTAAAATAATGTTAAACAGAAACGCTTACTGTGTGGACTTCTTGGATTTCCTTGCTAGATCAGATATACAACACAAAATTTGTCAATGTAGAGGTTTTGGTACTAAAAAGAAAACTCCAGTTACTCTAGTCTCACGGCAGTCTATCGCAGTCTCAGGAGTTAAGCTGTGAAAAAGTGGATATGGGAGTGTTGAGGGGTTGCCCTCAAAATAAAAAAAAACTTTACCTATTAACATAAACACATCCATTTAACAGAGGCTATATACATAAAGAAAACATTGTGACACTGTCTGTACTCAACAACATACAAATAAGTTATTAGACTAATCTATTTTTATTTTTAAAGAATGAGGTTATCATTCTTGAATTTTGAAAATAATGCTAAACAATTAATTTTAACCACTTGAAAACTTGAAATATCATCTTAAACTAAACATTCATTAAATAAAACATTGTAGAACTAAACTAAATGGACCTGTAGATGTATGTTTTCCTATAATTTCAGGTTTAAATGTTTAACCCTAAACCAGATTTTGACAAGTTTGGTTTTAACGTGAGGATCAAAAGTGTCAGCCAAGAAGATCCTTTATCTGACTAAGTTGCTAGAATTTCTTCCGCTCCCGTGGTTGATAGGCCAGTTGACTTAACTCCTAAAGTCTGTAGTTGTGTTAAACTGAAAGTTTAGAGGCTAAAGCATGTGGATTGCCTTCTTTGCACAGCAGAGAGAACATGTCGGGCACGTGCATTAATCAAAAGCTAATTGACGAGCGTTGTTAAGAATGCAGACCAATAATACTTGCCCCACATGCCTAGGCACCCCCGACATCTTCCACAGGCAGAAGAACATCAGGCAGGATGAAAAACACTTTTTTAATTTAATCTTTGACTTAACCCTTGCACACTTAAACTTTGTCAGAGCACGTTGGCTTGTTTAGTCTAACAAAACTCACATTCGAACCCACACTTCATGACCAGGAAGAACATGTCGGGTCATTTCCTTTGATTAAAAGGTAGTTTATGGCACATTGATAAGAAGGCAGACCCCCAAAGTCTCAAAAACTTTCATCATTTGGCAGTAAAAGTCTTAACATGGTGTCACAACATAAACATTTCATTTATCTCTCTAAATTATGACAAAAGGACTTATGGGAGACACGGTCTCGGGTATAAACGGCCGACTGGGAGGATCCATCTTTTTCCTAAACTCATGGTTAAAACATTGTTAAATGGACCAGTTCAGGTTTAAATGTTTAAAAACCAGATTTGACAAGTTTGGTTTTTAACGTGAGGATCAAAAGGTCAGCCAAGAAGATCCTTTATCTGACTAAGTTGCTAGAATGATAGGCCAGTTGACTTAACTCCTAAAGTCTGTAGTTGTGTTAAACTGAAAGTTTAGAGGCGCTAAAGCATGTGGATTGCCTTCTTTGCACAGGCAGAGAGAACATGTCGGGCACGTGCATTAATCAAAAGCTAATTGACGAGCGTTGTTAAGAATGCAGACCAATAATATACTTGCCCCACATGCCTAGGCACCCCCCGACATCTTCCACAGGCAGAAGAACATCAGGCAGGATGAAAAACACATATTTTTAATTTAATCTTTGACTTAACCCTTGCACACTTAAACTTCGTCAGAGCACATTGGCTTGTTTAGTCTAACAAAACTCACATTCGAACCCACACTTCATGACCAGGAAGAACATGTCGGGTCATTTCCTTTGATTAAAAGGTAGTTTATGGCACATTGATAAGAAGGCAGACCCCCAAAGTCTCAAAACTTTCATCATTTGGCAGTAAAAGTCTTAAACATGGAAATAACTCATTCTTAAATGAAAACGTCACAAACATAAACATTTCATTTATCTCTCTAAATTATAAACAAAAGCCCAACAGACAGGTTTCACACTCTGTCACTGGACACAGACATCCCGGCTGGCAGGCTGGAACCACCTTTTACAAACTGGAATGGAGGTACAAACTTAGCAGCCACAGTGGGGACACAACAACAGGTCATAAAAAACCAAACTAAATAATTACCAGATCATTAAAACACACAAAGATTGCCTTTGTTTGGAACCCGTTGATAAGAAGACAAAACCTCAAAGTCTCGAACACTTTTCATCATTTGTCACATAAAAGTCAAAACCAACTCGCTCTCAGAAAAAACGTCACCCACTTTCACATTAAATTTATCTCTATCAAATTTACAAATCACCCACAACACATCATGTTACGAAGTAAAAAGACTGCCAGGGTCACAGCTAGGTCTTGGATTGGGGGTGGAGGGTTTTGTGTGGGTAGGAAGGGTGGGAAGGGAGACAGAGGATTCCCTCAACATAGCTAGAACTTCATTTTCATTTGACCATTTTACTGCATGCATCACACTTCAACACAGTTCTTTTTAACTTAAAACTTGACTTTAAAATATTATTTTATGGTATTTCGTTTTTTTATCTGTTTTATTTTACATCAGTGCTTCTTGTTTCTTTAACACCTCTTGTATTGCTTCATTCACAGCTATTACGGTCAAAGACCAAGCATTCTGAAACCACATCCTTATCTCCTCTACAAAGAAGGGGGCTGGGAAACAACAAGGTCTGGAAATTACTCGCACAAAAATCCTGAACAGCAACAAAGGGTGTCATAAATGCACACTGGATGCAACTGATTGCATGAAACACCCTTCAACACAGGCAAGTTATTTTTCATACACACCTAAACCTTTGATTACCAAGTCATGTTGATAAGAAAGACAGACCCTTAGTTTCATGTTGGGTTATTAGACAGACACATGCTGTAAGTCGTGCAGGATGATACCAACATTTTGCCAGGTGGTGTGGGGTTAGATAGGCGAGACATTACCCCAGGAACCAGAGCAAGACTTTTATAAACTTATTAACATGATTTTAGGCAAGGCAAGGCAAGGCAAGTTTATTTCTATAGCACATTTCATACACAGAGCAATTCAAAGTGCTTAACATAAAATGATTGACAGAAAGAAATAAGTCGTATCTTTAAATGCAAATGATTTAAGATCACAAATACTTCAGATTTTAAAACAATAAAACAGCAATAAAATTGATTAAAAATGTGTGTATATATAAAAAGAATAAGAGCAAAATAAAAATAAATTAGAAATAAAAGTGCAGTTGATGTAAACCAGCACAGTGCTCAGGTTGTGAATGCACAGCTAAACAAGTGTGTTTTTAATCTGGATTTAAAAGTAGCTACTGTTGGTGAACGTCTGATGTCTTCTGGAAGCAGATTCCAGCTACGGGTGGCGTAATGACTAAACGCTGACTCGCCATGTTTTGAGTGAACCCTTGTTATCACTAACTGATTTGATCCTGATGATCTGAGAAGTCTGTTTGGTTTATTCAATGAGCATATCTGAGATGTATTTAGGTCCTTGACCATTAAGTGATTTATAGACAATTAATAATACTTTGAAGTTGATTCTAAAAGTGACTGGTAACCAGTGTAAGGACCTGAGGATTGGAGTGATATGCTCAGATTTTTTGGTTCTGGTCAGAATCCTGGCAGCAGCGTTCTGTATGAGCTGCAGATGTCTGAGGGTCTTTTTGGGAAGACCTGTAAGGAGTCCATTACAGTAATCCACCCTGCTGGTGATGAAAGCATGGACTAGTTTCTCTAAATCTTGGCTTGAGACAAAACATCTGATTCTGGCTATGTTTCTGAGATGGTAGTAGGCTGATTTGCTTATTGCTTTGACATGACTGCTGAAACTAAGGTCAGACTCCAAAATGACCCCAAGATTTTTTACCTTGCTTTGTGTCTTTAGACCTCTTAAGTCAAGGTATGTGTTTACCTTGTTAGTTTCATCCTTGTTACCAAAAACAATGACTTCAGTTTTGTTTTTATTTAACTGAAGGAAGTTTTGACACATCCAGCTGTTAATTTCATCAATGCATTGGCAAAGAGAGTCAATAGGCCTGTAGTCATTGGGTGAGAGGGCTAGGTAGATCTGAGTGTCGTCTGCATAGCTGTGGTATAGCTGTGGTGATTTTAGAAGAAACATCACACACATTAACATTTAATTTATTTCTCCTCTCATATACTAATCACCCACATCAGATAGACTTCACACTGGGGTTGGGAGACATGTCTGAAAGCATTGTCTTGGTCTGGGGGTGAGAGGTCTGTGTGTGTGTGTGTGTGTGTGTGTGTGGGTAGGAAGGGGGACAGAGAATCCTCCAACATAACTGGAACTTCATTTTTAACAACTGACTGCATGCATCACCCTTTAACACAGGCAAGTTATTTTTAAACTTAAAACCTGACTTCAAAATATTTAATCTTATTTCAGTTAAACACTATTTATCTATTTTATGTATCATCAGTGCTTCTTAATTCTTTAACTCATTTTGTGTCATTTCATTCATAGAGATTATGGTCAAAGACCAGTCATTCTGAAAAAGTTTAAAATGTTTTAAAAAAGTTATTTTTAAAGCTTAAAAGAATAGTCAGGTTGAGTTTATCTTATTTCATTTGGTCACTATATAACTATTTTATTAAACATCAGTGTTTCTTGTTTCTTTAACTTTTTATTGCTCTCATTCACAGGCGTTCAGAGGCCAAGCATTCTCAAACCAATTCCTTATCTCTTCCGCTGTGAAGGGAGGGTGTGAGGCTGCGAGGTCTGGACATTACAACCATTTTTTCTGATCAACAACAAAGGGTCATAAATGTACACACGGTGCACGATCAAAGGGGGTCATAATCATAAAACACAGCAGGGGGCCATAAATTATGGGCAATAAATCACTTTTTGACAGTCGGTGTATCATATTTACTACTATCGTAGCTTAAGTAGCACTTGAAAATCTTCGTAGATCTACGAGTGCTCTGGAGTAATCGTACATCCCCAAGTGCATCGTAAGAAGACAGATTTATGAGGACACCTGCAGGACAACCGGCAGATTACACTTTTATCTAAATTTAACACACTGCAACGCGAGTAATATAATAATATTTTGATTGTACTTTATTGTACACTTTATTGTACTTGTTTTTTGTTTACATGAATTTATAAATGAAATAAATAAAAAGGGAAAAACAAGAAAAAAACCCATCTAAATTAAATGAATGAACAAAAAATCATAAAAAGAAGTAATGTGGGAAATTTGCTTCAAAGACTGGGCAAAATAGGAATGATTTCAAAAAAATCTGTCAATGACTTGCTGACGTGCGCGAAAACCAGCCATGTATTGGGCATTTCTTGGTTGGCCATGTGGTCCCATGCCATCTTCGTCCTCCACATCCTCCTCCTCCACCTCTTCATCTTCCTCCCTGTTAAGTAAGGGCACTCTCATCTGCACTGCAATGTTTGCAGCATAGCTATTACTATTATTACTGCACAGCACTTTTGTGGAGCAAACAAAAGACCACCGCTGGACTGGTGAATTGCCCGAAAGCGCATCTTCCACCTCCCTTGTGCGTTCCACAATACTACGTGCAACACGGTGTGCCTCGTTGAAACTTGTCTCCCTGTTATTCATAGGATTAGCCACAGGCGTGAAGAGATATGGCCTCAGTGGGTAACCACTGTCCCCAAGCAGCCTCCACTGTCCCTGTAAGTTTTGTGCCTCCTGACCAACAGATGAATTGGTGAACATGAAGGAGTCGTGTGTGCTTCCGGGCCACCTTGCCACAATGTCTGTAATCAAACCCTTATGGTCACAGATCACCTGGCAGTTGATAGCTGCATAGCCTTTGCGGCATATATATACATGGCCATCCACAGATGGTGTAAGGATAGGGATCAAGGTACCATCGATCACTCCAATGACCTGTGGGATGTGATGATGTGTTAAAAAATACTGTTGTATTTCTGTGATGTCCTGTCTTGATGCTGGAAATTGAATGTGTTCCACAGCAAGTGGAAGTAATGCATTGGTGACCGCTTGAACAGCTCTTGAAACTGATGCCTTACTTAGTCAAGCCCATCACCAAGTACCTGGAGAAAACTGCCTGTTGCATAAAATCTCAAGGCTGATAGGAGTTGGATTTCAGGGGACAAGGCAAAATTTCTCTGGTGGCACGCATCAGCTGAGGTCCAATGCTATTTAGCAATTGGGCTATTTGTCCTCTTGGCAGACGGTATCGCCTTATTATAGCCATGTCATCAAGGATATCCAAGGGGGTTTGATGCTGTCTGATGAAGGCATTTAAAGTCACCAGTGTACTTCGTGGTCGTCTCTGTCTTTGTCTTTCTCTGACCCTCAATTGAAGAACACGCTGTAGTGCAGCCATGATTTCCTCTGCAAGTCTAGTGAGGTGTAAACTCTATTCTAATCCTAGCTTCATTGAAGAGACCATGTGAAGGTCATCAGGCTGTGATAATGTTCACATATCCCACTGCCTATCATCAATTTCAGTAATGACATTAGGCCCTACCTTGAAGAAAGTGAAGTGTGGCATACTTAGAAACTGTATAGATTACATATTATATTCCTTTAATCTATCTCTGTTCATAATGATGAAAAGTTGTGCTTATTATAAAAAATGAATACATAGAACAGTACTGGTAAAAAATGTTGTTGATTTTTTTGTCTATACCTGTAGAAATGTATTGGCTAGATGAAGTACTGTATATATATTTGTGTTATCTGTCACGCCAAATATATAGACTTTATATTAATATTGAAACTTAAATGCTTATGTCTGAAAATAATCATCAACCATTAGCCATTTACTTCAGAAACATTTGGAAGAACTCATAACAATTATTAAATTATTTCATATGGTCTTAGGCCTCGTGTGCATGGTTCAACAAAGACATGGACATCAAAAACACTGCATATAGCTTTATTAATAAAAAACATTGAATAGTTTTATTAATTTGGGTTATTCAGTTCCCCACAACCTGCAAAATACATTGTACAGTGAGATGAGTCATAACTACATATAGAAAACATTTCACATTGCAAATTACTGAAACAATAAATCACATTACCTGTGTCTTCTGGCAAGATAATTGGCACAGAAATTGAGGGCCTTGCAAAACTCATCTCCTCTAGTGCAAGCCTCCTCTCTTCTAAGGCCAGTTTGGCCTTCTTGAGCTCAATGAGCTGCTGTTGGAAGTTGTTGTCTCTCTCATTGGCTTCTTGAAGGCATTGCCTAATGTCTTTCAAGACATCTAGTTTTCTCTCTCTCTCCAGCTGCACTAGGTCCTGACTACAGCTACAGACATTCTCAAACTGCTGAGTTGTTGTGGCTGCAGTCTGGACCACTGAAGATGGAGGCTGTGGCCTGAGAGGTTTTTTTGGAGGACTAGGACATGGTAGGTGCTCTGAGATGGCAGATGAAACTGATGGTTCCTCTGAGCATGAAGGACCTGACTCAGGTTCAGGCTCAGGCTCAGGTTGAGTTATCCCTACTCCTCCATGGATGTCAATACCACCACTAATTCCATCTGAAGCACTTGTGCCAAGTATTGACAATGCCTCTTCTTCCTCGGCTGTAAGAAGGGGGGACTCATTGGTCCCACCACCTGTTTTTTTTAATTGCAGTCCTCTGCAGTGCCCTCTTCCTTTTTGCCAGGCTTGCAAAATCCTGCCACTTCTTGCGGACCTCCTTCCCTGACCTTTGAACACCCCTGGTTGCAGTTAGTTTGGTAGCAATGTCCTCCCAGATGTTTTGTTTTTCTTTATTAGTATGGTGTCCTTTAAATCTGGTAAAAATCACATCTTTGTTTTTCTCTATCTCCTCTAAGAGGACATTAATTTCATCCTTTTGAAAGGTATCTTTTCTTTTTTTTTTTTTGTTCAGCCATTTTGTCAGTGTCTCCGCCTGTATGTAGGTGCTTTATATAGACTTGATTGTCTTGATTGGTAATCCAAAACAGATGACAATTATTAGGTTAAACGTTCAGAATACGATTCCATATAAGGTTAAATTTCAGCACTTCGCGAATGGACAGCGACTCGTAAGTAGCACGTAGAGAGCGCGTTCTCGCGCGTTCATGTTAAGTGCATTTTTGGGAAACGCTCGTGGAATTGCTGCGAGCGTTCGTAAGTTTGCACGTAGAAAACGCTCTTAAGAGCTAAGATACATCGTTATCGGGAAACCCAGCCCAGATCTGTGCCGTAATTCCACCAACAGTGAGCCATATAATAAAGAATGATGTGGCCCATACAGTGTGGATACATGTGGACCTTATATGTCATTCTTGTTTGTTGAGTTCAGTTAAGGACTGACGGCCCTTATGTGGGCCACATGTGGCTGACAGACCGTATTTACACCACAACATTTTTTATTTAAAATATTCAATAAACACAATCCAACAATATAAAACACAAACACTGATTCTCAAAATAGATTTTTTTTATTACTGATTATTTAAAAGCCCAACTACACCCAACTATACAAATGTATTTCAAAATCATTTGCTTTTGTCATGGTACATGTACTCAAATATCTACAGGTACTCTGTATTTATTGGTAATCAGTTTTTTTTAAATAATATTTAACATTCAAAGAGTCTGTCTTGCATTTCTGTACACTAAAACATGTGAAGAGTAAACTAACATTCTAAGAGTAAATTTTCTAGTTACATCACTAATAACCTGATTAAAATAAATATGATTTACTCCTTTAACAGTTGAAGGGAAATCCGTTGGGAAAAGTATATACTGACATTAGACATCTGTTATATTGCTGCATACTTCATTTAAACTCTCATTTTGTTGGTAAGGCCTTCACATAAGAATTAAAACAACAATCAAAAGACAATAATACCTAATCATGAACAGTTGTGAGGAAAGAAGAGAAAGGTTCTGTGTGGACTGCAGTAAGCACATCATTTCGGCGGTAAATTTCATGTGTTTTTCCAAGTACAATCCAAATGTCAGCCACAAGTTGATGTTTCCCACTGTCTGCCATATCTTAAACATATGTGGTTCTCATGTGTTCGTTGTCATCTGGGCCATTTACCCCAAAACAAGATGTGAACCAATTGATCATTCTCGCCATTTTTAAAGTTATGGCAAAACGAATATGACCCATATTTGGCCCTTGTATATTCAGCCATGCCATAGCTAGGTCAGATGTGACAGATGATTTTCACATGTGGCCCAAGTATGCTTGCTATGTAAGGGATAATGTACAGGCAGCCGGTTGTTATCGCAGAAATAAGCCCCGAGAGTGTGATCAGGAGCCGACGCGAAGCGGAGGGTCTTGTATCACGCTGAAGGGGCTTATTTCGCTATAACAGCCGGCTGCTTGTACATAATCCCGCTTATTACACAGCTACTTGCCACATGAGAATAAAAATGTGAACTTGACATATTTAATAAGCTCATTTTTACCGAATGCAGAACTTCCGTGAGAAAAAGCCGTTTATTTTCGGCAAATTGGTTTAATCATTTGTAAATATAATATCATATATGTTATTAAAATACATATTTATAATTATTTGTTGTGTAATATTAAACTGCCCCTCTCGAAATTATTTGCAGTGTCCGGGTTACAGGGTTTTATTACTTTGGGGGTTGTTATTTGAAAATAACAACCCTTGGAATGTCGCGACTGGCCAATCAGAATCAAGCATTCAAATGAGCCGTGTAATAACTGGGATTAACAATGTTGTTGCTGAACTGACATATGATTATAAAATATCAAAGCATACACCGACATAAACTAAACCAACAGCTAGGAGGTCAAACATGACTTAACATCTCAACTGCTGTCCACGTGGACGTCGCATCTGCAAATGTTTTTTCAAGTTAAAATAAAAAATGATTGAAAATTATAGTCATAGGTATAGAAACAATAAAAAAATTGTATATCGTGATAGGTCTAGGAACATATTTTGATATAAAAATCTTTAAGCACTTTAGCGAGTCAAACTGCGTCATTCGCGTGGCTCATTTTGTTGGTCGTGATTCTCTGATTTGTTGAATTTGCCCCAGGAATTTCAGTGTTAAACATAATGTTTGAAAAGTTAAATTGGAAATAACACAGACTCGTGGCCTTAACTCCATTATAGCATATAATAGCCTTATGTCTTTAAATGTATAGGTTGTGAAAAAATTGTCAAAACAATCCTGCAGGGAAAACAAATGTGATTTTTATTTCTGGAACCCAACTTTTGTGCTTCATTGAGAACCCATGAAACAAAGATGGAGTCCAGGTACATATGGACCATTGACTATTAAGAACTCCATTGGCATAACTCTAGATCCATTTGTCCATAGAAGGGTTCACAGGGTGTTCTCCCTGAAGGTTTGTGGATCCATCTGTGGTGGTGGTTTTACTGCTTGCAGTCATATTAACTCGAGTGGACGGGGCCTCGGACGCAAAGTAGAGCACGCTACGCAGGGAGCTTATCAGATTTTCCTTGAAACCACGGCCAAGACACACGTAGAGTAGTGGATTTATGCAGCTGTTAATGTAAGCCAAGCAAATCGCTAGCACTTGGCCTAATTTCACGTCGGCTCGTATCTGATGTGATTTTTTGTATGTTATCAATTGAAGGAGATCCAGGATGTGCAGAGGTATCCAGCACAGAAAGAAGCTAAACACCAAAGCAAGGATGACACGCAGTGTCCGGGCCGATTTGTCATTGCCACGTTGGCCCCGTCTGTACCTTGTCGACTGGTAAACCTTCCAGTGGCTGACACAGATGATCATGAAAGGTAACACAAAGGACAGGAAACAACGAGACACAATCTGAGCCCACGCCCCACCCATGCTGTGATGGATACTAACACACAATATTTTTGTCTCACTTTGTACGATTTCCTCCATATGTGCAAATTGTGGAGAGCTACCCAAGAGAGCCAGCAGCCAAATGGCCAAACAGACGCACCGGGCTATCTTCGGATTTCTCCGGTTCTGGCACCACACGGGCTTGGTCACCAAAAGAAAGCGATCCAAGCTGATCACAACCAAGAGCAGAACGCTGCAGTACATCGTCATGGAGAACAGGCCGTGTAGTATTTTGCACGCCAGAGGACCAAAGGGCCAGTGTAGGTCTTGTGCGAGCGGTACCATCAGCAGAGGCAGAGATAAACAACACAACAGATCGGCGATGGCCAGGTTTAAAAACCACTGTGCGTTGACCGAGTTTGGCATTCTGAATGCCGTCACCCACACCACCAGGCCGTTGCCCGGGACACCCAGCAGGAAGACGATGCTGTAGCAGATCAGAGCGAACCAGTGGCGTGCTCCTATGACAGCGACCTCATTTTCAAAGGGATTCAGCAAATTGGAGCAGTTTTCATGCAAACAGTCGGTATCATTTAAGTCAATAAAAAAAAAATAGTCCCCGTCCTCCATGTTAGCTGTGAAATAATGAAAAAAAAAGAGATGCAGTATATATAAGTGTTGTCATGATACTGGAATTGCTAACTTGGATAGGATACCTTGAAAATTATCGATATATGACAAAAAGCAAAGCTAAACAACATGGGAAGAATCGGTTAAAACTGCATGCAATGTTTTCATATATTAAAAATTGCATTACCAAACACAGTATAATAAATAAACATCTTCTCTCAATAAATAGTCATTAAACAATGTCTGGTTGTTAAAAATATATAAATGTATTATTAGGGCTGTCAAAAGATTATTTGCGATTACAACAGTTATTGTAATATAATGAGATTAGTACTTATGTTTTTTAATAATAATAACAAATAGGGCTATCAATTGATTAATCGCATACAGAATTAAAGTTTGTGTGAACATAATGACTGTGTACTGTGCATTTTATATTCATTTTGTATATACATATTTATTTAGGAAATATTTACATGCATTTATTTATACTTACCAATAATTAACAAAAATATATATAAATGTTTATTAATTTGTACATTTTAGAATTTTTTAAATATATAAATGTATGTGGGTGTTTATTAATACAAAATTAATATGCACAGTACACAGACATATATGTAAACACAAACGTGTATTCTGTATGCGATTAATCAATTGACAGCCCTTTTCATTACTACTATTGTTAAAAAACATAAGTACTAGGATGTATAAAAAAATCAAACAACTTACCTTTAAGAATTTGTGTCAGTGAAGTGGTGCGTGTGGCTTCAAAATGAATGTAATAGTCAAGATTGTTTGTAAGCTGTGAAACTACCAGGAAATGGTTGCAAAATGTTGGGTGAAAACCCTTTCCTTAATAATGTTGCGTAAGCCCTTTTTGTTGCTCTGTACAGATGGTCACTTTTAATACTTATTTCTTTATCTTACATTTTGAATAACAGCCAAAGTCATTAGCTGCAATACATTTCACTGCTTTAATTTTCATTTTTAATTTTCATTTAATAATTATAATGTTGTAGCGAGGAAGGCAGGGCGAGCCGTCAGACAACGGGGCGGGGCCGGTGGCGTGAGTGATAATGGCTATCAGCTGTGCGCACACCGGCTCAGCATTTCTGACGGTGGAGATCGGAAGCATAAAAGAACGAGCTAGCAGAAGGTACGACGAGAGAGGACCGGGCCCGGACACATGTTAAGTTTATATTTATGTTTGTGTTGCCGGCCGGCATTTTACTTCCGTGTTATTATTTGTTTGTTTATTTATTTATTAAAACTTTATTTAAATGTTTGCCGGTTCCCGCCTCCTTCCTTCCTTTTATTGAACCGTTTTACATTTAAACAAAGTTTTAATAAATAAATAAACAAACAATAACACGGAAGTAAAATGCCGGCAGCCACCTCACGGTCGACTGCCGGCAACACAAACATAAACATAAACATAAATATAAACTTAACATTTGTCCGGGCCCGGTCCTCTCTCGTCGTACCTTCTGCTAGATCGTTCTTTTATGCTTGCGATCGCCACCGTCAAAAATGCGGAGCCGGTGTGCCCCGCACCTTTGTCTGACGGCTCTCGCCCCGCCTTCCTCGCTACAAATGTATTTAACAAACAGCAAATTGGGTAATAATATGGATTTTATTTCAATAATGGTTGTGGTTCTGGTTTCATTTAGATGGTGAACACAGACTGCACCATTGAAAACGATTTATTTGTTTAATTTGAAGGTCACAATGCAGTTGGACATAACATTACTACATTAACACCAAAACTGCATACGGTTACAAAAAAGGACTAATAAGTAGAAATGAAAACTTTGCTTAGTGCGTTTATTGCATCGTCTCCATAAAAAGCTGTTTTAGCTTGCGTGCATTTGATTACCTAACATTGTGTTGCCATGAGGTTTCTTCCCTTTTTTGATTATGGTAGTTTGCTGACCGGGTGTAACATTTTGAATATACTGTATCAACTTAATAATATAAATCAATATTTTGCATTCTAACAGCAAGTGTTTAAACATGATGTTCATTCTAAAATGATAAACAAAATGAAAAACATTGGTAAAAGTTGTAAAATAAAGCTATAAAAGATGTAAAATGACGATATGCAATCTACTGCTTTGCAAAAGTAAAATACATATTTGAATGGTGAGTACAATACATTTTTTACAGGTTTATGCTTTCTGTTCTTTGGTTAAAGTGTCAAAGTTGATGTCATCCTGTGAACTAGAACCACAGCCACACACTCAGATTAGTTTAAATCTCTCTGAGATGTTCAGGAAAGCTTCCTGGAGTTATTTTTGCATGCAGATCCCATTGATCAGACACGACAATGCTGTGCAGTGGGCAGGCTTTAGTTTAGAGCCGGAGCACTCTCTGGAGGCAGTGTCGGGGTATCGTCCCTAAAGTCATCCGTCTGAAGATCTGCACATAGAGAGTCATGATACCATTTAAGTTATGACAGTTAATGAATGTTTTCATAATACATCAGATTCTTTAATCTCCAGCGAGTAAGTAAGCATATGACTTGTTAAGGAAGGCAAATTACCTAATAAAGATGTGGTCTGCTGGTGGTTTTCAATGACAGAGCTTTCTTCCTCTTCCTCCTCCCCCCAGTCGGCGATGTTAGCTGGTGGGATGCACTGTTCCAGGAACAGATCTTCATCTTCATCAAAGTCCATGTCTTCTGGGGGCCAGCGGAGCTCACCGCTCTCCACCTCACTAACATCAGTAGGCTCCACCACAATAGACGGCAGACGCTCTTTCCCCTGCTGAACGCAGGTTAGAGTCCCCTCCTGTCCCAAAACTACCCCCACTGGATCTGGGAAGATCTGCAAAATTATGAGGAAAAACACTTGAATGGTGTTTGCACTCAACATGGATCCTGTTTGAGATACAAGTAAACACAGTGGTAAAAAACAAAACTACAATTGACATTAAAGATTTGTAGCCACTTCTAAATATTGAATAAAACTACTCTTTACAATATTTTTTTTTTAATTGAAAAACACCAAATTAATAGTCTATAGCAGTGCTCGATTTAAGGGGGGCTGGGCAAATAAAGCATTATTTACCTTATCTTATCTGCACACACTTAAAAAAAAAAAAATTAATAACAATACTGACAAATTCAAAAATTTCCAGATAAGATACGGTAAATTAATTATTTACTATTTTAAACATATTTTAAAATATGTTTCAGATTTTTGGTCCAACCCAAGAAAAAACATCCCATGGTTGGGGACCCTCATAGGACATGATTCAATTTGAGCACTGCTTTACACGCTCTTCTTAAAAACACCACCTGTAGCAGAATAGCAAGTCTGGTGTTACTCAGCAGACAGTGGATGCATTGTCCGCTCAAATGTTCGACCTGACCGCTCGGCTGGAACCGATGCAGCTTCCCCTCTCTATATTTGGGTGAACTATCACTTTAAGTCCCACTGTACACCGCATACAGACTTTAAGCACATGCTCAATATTCAGTGTTAATGCCACCCATTCCTCCGCAAATATTTGTTTTAGTTAAGCCACCTGTATGAATTAAAATAAAAAACTAAATATACACATATTAACACAAACTTCACAGCAAAGAAGCGGATTTTTTTACCTGAAAGGGCAATCTGTCACCTTTTCTCTGTACTGGGAATTCCTCCATGGCCTGTGCTTCTGTTTCCCCCATCACTCTGTTGGATTAGAAAATTGTCAATGGAAATGTGTTTGTGTGACATTCAATACTCATGCCCATGCACATAAAAACACAGGGACAGATGTTGCCTTAATCATTAATTCCCCATGATATCATGGATGCACAAAACAAGATTAATAAATAAAACGAACTAAATTATTAATTTCAGTTATTCTCGGGTATTTTAATCGTCGAGAGCGACGCTGCAGAAGTACTGGCTATATAACCTGTACAGTGTGTTTGCAACAACACAATACTGAGAAACAAAGCATGTAGGATTAGCTAACTGCTGCTGATCTCAGCTGACCTGCTACTAAACGTTTCACTCTCAAGCCACTGCGGCGGAACGACGAGAACTGGATTACAATGCGTATATATGCAGATTATATCAAAATGGATTATGTTACTTTATAGTAATTTTTCATTAGAGACAGAGGAAAGCATTGCATTATGGGATATTTCAAAATATTACACAATATCTGTATCATCCCAACCATTTTCTTTGTTTATGTAACTTGCATTACGCAATGCTTAACATAAACTGTGGTTGTTGCATGATAACATCATGTTGCATAGAGGGCCATTAAGTTATTTTGAAAACACATATTATTTTGCCATTTCAATTACTTGGAAGAATCTTTAAAATGCACAATATAAGTTTTATACCTTTTATTTTTATATAAGGGTGTTTCTGCAACCACGGGCACTTTTAAGAGTAAAGATATTAATGAAAACATTTGTCATGACGCTTTATAAATATAGTCAGTGTCATTACACACCTTGACAAAAACTATAATGAATGATTAATGTGATTAAATATAATATATATAAGTTATGAAGCATTTATAGGTCCAAACACCATTTTTGTTCATGTCCCACAACTCTGGTCACAATGTTAAAATACTTAAAATAAGTTAATTGAATTACAATTTGATCTTTTTTCAAAAGGACTTGTTTAATAAACATATTCATTTACAGCATCGTATATTTCTTTATTATTTACTGATCACTGTTATGATTTTTTGAAGTAAATGTGCCTGTCCCACACTTTTGAGTCCATACACAATGAAAAACGGCTTTTATTATGACATTTTATCAAAGACAAACAAGTCTAGTTTCTATAGAAACAGAAATGACCACTTGAGCACATTGCTGACAGATTAGGCACCTCACAAGATCCCCAAAATATAAGGCAAATATATCGTATCTGTGTCAGTATTTATTGTGTTTTATTTAAATGTATTGTATTTATTGTGTGCTTTTACAGCTTTCCTGTGGCTCAGTGGTAAGAGCATGGCAAGGTCAAGCATAATGTCAAGGTCATGGGTCCGATCCCAGGGGATGGCACATAGTGAGAAACATAATAATATAATACAATTTAAGTTGCTTTGGAGAATAGCGTCTGCCAAATAAGTAAATGTGTCCTTACCACACATCTTAGTAATTCTGTACTTTGAACTACATTTAAAAAAATACATGTATATTACTGTTTAACTCATGTATATTAAGATGCTAAGAGTCAAAACTAACGTAGCTGGTAACGTAGACCTTGCTAGCTGCAATATTAGCCAAAATTTCATTCCTCCATGGAATTTTGTTGACCGTTTTATACATAAAATTGATAGGGGTTTTTATTTTTTTATTTTGGAGAGTCAAAAGTGCCAGTAGTTGCAGAAACACCTGTAAGCAGAAATGGAAATTTTAGTAGCAGTTGAATAGCTGAAGTGTCAGTACAAAGAGGGAAGTGGTTTCTGATGTTAATCTCTTCTTACATTTTTTTATTTTCACACATACATATACCCGTGAACTTTAATGGACTTTTTTGTTCCAAATCGGTTTATATTCTCCCAGTAGGGCCAGAGGTGGATTACTGAAGCCTGAAGACCTCCCTTGATAAACAAAAATCCTCTTTTTTACTTGAACATTCAGTGTTTGTGTGTTTCTCAACCTAAGCTATCTAAGGTCAGGTCAGGTTTAATTAAAAAGATGTGACAAAATGGAAAGTTATGACAGATATCATGGAAAATGCAAGTAAATGTAACACCTTACGAGGTTATGGGTTAAAGCATATCTGATGTGCTTGACATTTAAAAAAATATCACTTTAATAAATAGCTGATTGTACACCATCCTGAAGCATACAGCCACTTACCATAGACAAATAAACATGAAGCACTGATTTCAAGATTATTGCTTAAATATGATTTTTATTACAATAGGACATACTTTATATTCTATTTAAATATTTGACTTCAGAACATTTTCATGAAGTATTACAGAGAGCAGTAATAAAGACCTGAACGGATGTTAAAGAGACATAAAGAGCAAAGGATAAATATACTGTTAAGGTTGTTGTTAAAAAGAATAAGCTTTTTTTCTTCATAGAAGTTCTTCAATCTATGTTGTGAAACAACCCGTGACAAATTTCCCATGTTCAGCCCACGTACGTCACATATCTGCTCATGTCTCTTTGGTGACAGCTGCCTGGCAGCTAACAGTGTAATCCTGCCCCCCTCCCACTGTCAGTGGTAAGACATTAACAAGCTAACAGAACAGATTTCTGTCAGGCACGAGGCACTGGATACTCTGTTATTGACAGGTTGCCTCACAGGTTGAAGATGTGGAGGTAAAAGTGAGAAAAGCTTTAGTGTAAACAAGTCTATGAAGAGCAGATAGAGCACTTGTGCCAACAGAGTAAAGATCAGGGGTTTGAATGGCATAAAAGAAATACTGTACGCTCTCTCTCTCAAAATAAAAAACACAGGGTATTTTAAACCTTGCGATGGGTCAAAAGGGAACAAACCCAACTGCTGTGTTACAACAACTCAGTTTGTATTTGACCCAACAATAGGTTAAAACAACCCAGCATTTTGGGTTACAACAACCCAGCATGGGTTAGTTATAACCCAGCGGTTTGGTTCATTCTGAAAATGATCCTTTTTAAAACATTCATATTGCTGAAATGTATAGAGTAAAGGTACGTTGGATAAGAATAAACAAAATCAACATAAGAACCTACCAAGAATGGTTCAATCATAGAAGTATAATATTTTAAAATATGAATTACGAAATTGACTTTTAAAATTTAAATGAACATATTGGCATTTATTTCAATATTTATTTATTTAACATTTATTTTTTCAATTTGAATTCTAATTAACATTTTAATAATTTTGCATTCATTTTTCATGTATTATTTTTTTTAATACTATTTATTATTTATTTTTATGGGAACACTTCAGTAGGGGGCAATTCTCACTATTAACTAGTTATTATTAGCATGCCTATTATTGGCATATTGGCTGTTTATTGGTACTTATAAGGCATATATTCTGCATGACCATACTCTACATCCCTAATCCTACCCAATCCCTTAACCTAACAACCACCTTACTAACTATTAACAAGCGACAAATGAAGAGTTCATTGAGGAAGAAGACGTAATTAATGGTTTGTTAATAGCAAGAATTGCCCGATATACATACGTCTGACCATTTTTATTTATATTTTATTTATATTTTTCCATTCAAGTGAATTTCTTTAAAAAAAAATGATTGTCAGAGCAAGAACGGCATTAGTTTACATGTGCCATAAGGCTGCATGTAGTGCAGTGTTGTGAAATTTCTCAATGCACACATGCACAACCTTATACACCAAATCCAACAGAAATTTTTCATTTCATTCATCTCAAACAAACACATACGCAGCTCACACAGAATTACTACGAGGTCCTACCCATCTGAGGGAAAGCATCCATCCTCTTGGCCGGTGCAAAGCTCCATGCTGGCCATGCTTGGTATGATAATAGGGGGCAAAGGTGGGCAGCTCCCACAGCACTGACCCTCAGCAGGCCCCATCGGGGGGCACCGTCCCTCCAGTGTGATCCCTGATTTGAGTGCACAATCTATGAAACTCCGTCGTGGGTCAATGAAGGCTAGTAAAAACTGTGTTCACTCTTAAAATATTCCAAAGGAAGTCACACCACTGAACATCACGCAGTCGTCAAATTTTTTCCCATCCCCATCCTTTATCCTCCCCTCCTGTCTCTATCTCCCTCGTGAAGAGGAAAGGGGCTTTATAAGAGCTGGATTAGTGTCTATGTTGATTAGTGTGGCCCGGCTGGTAACGTCATAGCAGGGAGCTGTTGAGTGATGGAGGCAACGGGCCTGGCACAAGTGCCAGGTGCGCACGCACGAACATGTGGTACTGGCATCCGATTCTGTGGGCATCTGGCTTGCTTCAACATCCGTTAGACAATCAAACACAGTTCTCTTTGAAGAAGTCTGTTTTGAGTGGATTTGGAGAATTCTGGGAATTACGTTCAGGTAGGGAGGGGCTAATAGATATATTTATAGCTTGAGCCAAGGCATTAGTCCCTACACATACAATGATGGAGGTGAAATTTACAATCCAAAACTGTATGACTTTCTTTCTTCTGCAGAACACAAAAGAAGATATTTGGAAGAATGTCGGTAACCAAACAACATCGGACCCCATTGACTTCCATTGTATGGACCCTGCTGAGACATTTCTCAAAATGAATTATTTTGTGATCCACAGTAGACATAGTCATATACAGGAAAGGACTGAATGACGTCAATGAGGGTGAATAAATGACAACTTTTTAATTTTTGGGTGAACCATCCTATAGTTTTTATCTGGATATAGAATTTCAAACATCACAATCAAATTTAAGACTGTTGTTAAATTAAACTCTGTTGTTGTTTTTGTTCACCCCTCTTAATGCAATCTTGAATTTACCACCATTAGTCTTGTACATTTAGTAAGTCTGACTGCTCCTTATATAATATAAGATCACCTTCTGCTCACATGGTTAAGAAATGCAACTGATGCCAACTACAGAAGTACACCAATAGGCTATATTCAAATGTGCTATCATATCTTCCTCTGCTCATTTACCATGACATAAAAATTGTGTCCATAAGAATGACAAACACTCTCCTTCTAGCATCTGATCACAACTGAATGTTTTTACTGAATCTAAAAAGTCCAGTGTGTCATTTTCAGTATCTCTATCGACAGAAATGCAGTATAATATACATAACTATGTCTTCAGAGGTATATAGAGACCTTACATAATGAAGAGTTGTATGTAAGTCTTGTCTTGTTTGTACAGTATGTCTTATCCTAAGGTTCCTGAGGACATCTGAGACTGACAGGCCCAGCTCCGATTCGACTGGATGCTCAGCCCCGTGACACGAAATGATGACCACATCTGAAGTCAACCAAATGGTGATGAGACATTGAGCACAGCATGTATAATTTCTCGTGTATTTTTTATCTTTTCTATTCATTTATGTTTTTTTTTTCTTCCTGTTTCATGTTTCATTACAAAAGAAAAAAAGAATTAGGTAGGTCTTCCATACAAGGACACAATTATAAATCGGTGGTTAAGTTTTATTAACAACACTGTTCCAAAACAGCACAACTCCAAAATTTGAGTGTGTGCAGCACATTAACACCTGGTTGTGCACAAAGCCTGTTACTAAAAAGTGGGGCAAGTCCAACTTTGTAAATACAGTCTGCCGCTTCTCACTCACAGCCTGTAAGTACGTTTCAATTATTATATTATTGTATAATATGTATTATTATTATATTATTAATATTATTAATATATATAAGAATTTGCAACTGACTATTCAAACGCTTTTTGTAATATGTTTTATTGACTTTGTCGAGTTGCGTTGAGAGACAGCGTCAAAGGCTGCTCAGGAAGTTAGCTATAGTTAGGTAACTGTTAATCCTAATAGTTTTACAAAATAAAACCTTACCGATCTATTACGGTCTGCTGGCAAATTTGATTGTTTGGTCAAATGCATTTTCTGGATCATATTCGGGCTTGAACTCACACGGCACCGGTGACATAATCAGCTGTCAATATGCTTTGAAGGCTGATGTTCCAAATATGGTAAGAGGCGTTACATTTCCGACACACGCTTGCAGTATTCGACCAATAACTAAGAACTTTTTAACTGGCCAATCATAGCACACCTCGCTTGTCAAAGCGATGAGCTTTGCAATTCAGAGAGGCGGGGCAAAGAAAGAGGAGATACAAACATGCACGGTATGTTCAAAATACAGCGTTTTTTAACCTCAAATCGTCTGTACACACATCTAAAACAAACTATAATATTCGTTTTAGCCATGTCATACGACCCCTTTAACCGTAAACCGCGTAAACATACTGTATTACACCAAATACACACAATATTGTTCGTTTAAACCATCCAATATGCCCCCCTTAAATAATAGTTGGTGGTTTGGAACCAAATATGGTTGTTACGGCATTTGTGTCCAGTAGGAGGCGCCATTGTGCAGCGTCTAAAATAGTTTCCTTTTTAATTTTGATCATATTAAAGAAATATTGCATTGATTTAAAGTGATATAGGTTTTAAGATAGTAACTTGCATTTTTCTGACTAGAGAAAGCAAAAGCAAGGTATAATGTTTTTTTTTCTTTTACTCTCTCACAACCCATAGCTGTTGGCTCAGCTGTATAGACTTGAATAATGTGAATCTTATGTGAGATGCCACACATTTAGGCTAATAGCTATTAGGCTACAGCTGTAAGTTAAAGCTATATTTAAAGCTATGTCATGTGATGTACATGGAAACCAGGTGCAAACTTTGTCCCTAACTGATTGGTGTCCCTCCAGTGTATGTTGTGTTGTGGAAACTGGTTCCCAGCCTGGGATGCTGGTGGTCCCAGTAGATTTCTTAATTAGTTTAACATATTCATCACTTCCGGCTCCGTGTTAAAGATCTACATGTAGTTTGACTGATAAACTGACTATTCTGGTGACTACTTCTATGACTATTCTGGTCACAGCAGCACCAGAATCAAATCAATAGTTTCCAGCATACCAGCCAGCCCACACCTTAATGAAAATTCATTCTTTTTTGCAACTGCTGTAGGCTTTAGAAAGATCGGTTCTCTCTATTAATGAAACTGCTTATTAGAAAAAACTATATTTCTGTATTGGGAATGTTAAATCGGGACTAGTGATACAGAGCAACGGTAATAGTGCGACTTCCAGTGCGGTTGTCATGGTAACAAGCAGGAGGAGGAATTGAGGAGAAGATCGTCAGAAAAGCACAGTGAGGGCGGCTGGTGGTTTGTACCTCAGAAACTCACTATAAACTTCATCTCACAACAGGCTCACCGTCCAAATATGTTGGACTAAGTTTGATATTGACTTTTTATCGTCTGCAGAACACAAAAGAAGATATTTTGAAAAATGTTGGGAACCAAACAACACTGAACCTCATTGACTTCCATTGTTCCATTGACTAAGACATTTCTCAAAACATCTTCTTTTGTGTTCCACAGAAGAAAGTGTCACATACAGGTTTTGGGTGGACTGTCCCTTTAATTTAAAATATGCACAATATTAATAGTGATGCATTTCTGTTTAGTTTTTTAGAAAAAGAACGAAACATCCTTAATCAAACCAAGCATTTCTTTACTTACCCAGATTCACCCTGACACGGCAAAAACCAATATACATTAAAACGCATGCATGCGACTTTGAGAGAGGTGGAGTATGTAAGTGTCGTCACCTGTCGTCACTCTGAACCGGTACCCTCCCCTCCTCTCTCCTCTCCTCTCCGCCTCTCTCTCTCCTCCTTCAAACACGCTTAGACCTTACACTCAAACAAATTACCTCTCTCACACTCAAGCTGTCGCAAGCAGACGACACTAATCCACACAGCTGCTCTCTACCAGCATATGCAGAACAGAGAGAAACAAGAAGGCGACACATCTGTACCGCTCTCATGAAGTGCTATATTCTTCCTCTCCTCCTCATCCTCAGGGTGAGGGGGGGACTCGGGACCCCACTGACGGCCAGTCCCAGCCCTACCGAGACCCCCAGCACGCTGCCAGACCCATGCGAGGGCAGACCATGTCTGAACGGTGGCATCTGTAGTCGGGTGGGAGAGATTGAGGACGGCACCCAGATGCAGTCGGATCTCTGGACTTACGCTTGCATCTGCGGCCAGGGGTTTACAGGACAGAACTGTGAGGTGTGTACTTAGTGTGTTTGTGCTAAAGAGTTGTGTTGGGGTAAATAGGTTTTCGTGTGTTTGTCAGAAGGTCTGTAAGAGCTTGTGCTATCGGTGAGATGTGAAGGAGAGTGCTGTGTTGCCTTGGCAACAGATAGGAGGAGAGGAGAGGATGCTGTGTGAGTGTGTAAGAGGTAAAGATCAGTGTAACTGTATGTGTTGTATCTCCTTCTTTTCAGCATTGTGTTTTAAGAACAATGCAAAAGGAGGAATAACCTTTTTATTCAAATTTATAACGCAAGTGTGCAAAAAACCTTTTTGTGAATGGGTCATATACAGTATGATCTATTTTGATGTGTTGTGCGTTGTGAATTTGTGATGGTCCAATGCAATATATGCTGTTTGAACGTACAGGTTTGGGGTACATATGGATAGAAGAGGACATTTGGGACATTTTTATGAATTTAAAGTATTCTACATAAAATCATCCTACAACGTAAAGAACATTCTGTAAAATCACAATCTTGATATCTTGAGTCAAAGATTGAAATCGCAGTGAAATTAATGCTTAAAATCAAACCTTACAGCTTGTTATGTAATATTTAGATTATGCAACTTTAGATTTTATATACCATTACATATTTTATATAATTTTTATAGTTATGTATTGGATGCAGATGTAAAATCTAAATCTGAGTTGCAGCTAGACACATTTGCGGCCTCTGACCTAAATCGCACCATTAAATCTTAGGAACAGAACTGAGATCCACAGAAATACTGTATTATTTGTGTACGTCTATCTCACAAGGTGACCATTTTGCAAACCAACAGGTGTCACCCTGCGGGTGTGTTCTGTGTCTTGTGTTTTTCTACTAAATTGTTTTGGAGAACAGGTACTTAGGGACCAAACGGAACAGAGTGTGGAAATGTTGAGCTGAATGCATCAGAGCATATTGTCCTTTCTTCAACCTTACTCAAGTCCGATCCTCTGTGTCGTGACGTCAAATGGCTCATTAACATTCCCCTGAATGCAGACAGAAAGGACGCTGCTGTGCGGTTGGATGACAGGGCTGATCAGCTCCACTGTGATTGGTCGAGAATACTCCTGAAGTCATTGTGATGTCAGTGTTCCATTTCCTCAGGCGAGGCCGGTGTTCTTCATTCATCCTGAAGTGAGACAGCCATGTTTCAAACTTCAATCATTGTGCTAAAACATTTGTCTGTGAGCATGTAAGGTTATTTCTGAAAGAAATGTGATTGAGTTTTGTACATTTAGAGAAAGTGAGTATGAAGTAAAATGGTTTGATGTACTGTAAGTTAGGTGCATTTTACCCATGAGAAGTTCTTTTAACCTTAGGCTGAAGTGTTGTGCCGTAGCTGATGTGGGGCGATTGTGTATGAGTCACCAGAAAGCATTTTTTTTATAAGCAAGGTATGTTGATTATTAACTGAAGACATCCATGTTTGTATATTTCTAAAGACAGACCTGGTTAGTGGGTATGCGATCACAAGACAGGCCGTGTGCTGTTTTTCTCTTCTCTTTAGTCTCTTGGCTTTGATTTAAGCTTGTCAAGCAGCCGTGGGGAATGCATTAATATTAAAGAAAGAGCTGGACTGACCATTGGTACTTCAAAGCTTTCAGCTGTACGGAATAGTTCACCCAAAATACATTTTGTCATTTTTCACGACCACAAAAGCCCAAATTTTCTTTTTGGAGCAAGAGCTGTTAAACAAGTCTTGAAGAATTTCTACAGAACAAAAATAACAGCATATGTGTTTGAAAAAAATGAATGTAGATAAATATTGATAGGATTGTCTATTTTGGATGAACAGTTTGTTTGATATTGATGGTTTGGATTACAGTTTAGGAGCAGTATGTCTAGCGCTGGAGTTAGGTTATCTAACCAGGCCTCATTAAAACAGCTCCTTTGAGGATTAATTTAATTAGTAAAATGGTAATTGAGAGTGTAAAAGGAAAAGATGGATATTTGGGAAGACATCAAAGGTTCTGTAATTTGCAGAGGGGGAACATCCAGGTTAAAAGTAAGCTAAGGGAGCCCTAACTGTCAAGTACAAAAATAAATTCCAAACCTGTGTGACATTCTTCTGTGAAATACAAAGAGGTTATTAGCGGTATGTCCAGTCTGTTCTTGTTCGTACCTATTCATTTAAGCTTTAAAAAAAAACACAAAAAAGAAATCCATGTATCCCATGCGCTATATTTGCTTTTTCTGAAGTTATTGATTGCTTTGTGTGCTTCGTCTCTGCTTTCTCTCTTCAAGTCTAATATGCACTTTTTTCAATTCACTAATGAAACAGACCAATAATGCTAGTTATGGTTTAATAAGAAAGCCAATAATGCTAATATGAATGTCATTTGAGCAGTGTGGTTGCAGGTTTTCATGGAACAAGATGGTTAATCATAAAAACTATTGTATAGCTTGAAAAGAAATCCATATGGGCTGTATAGACCTTTTTATGGCTATTTTTTCTCATATGTGAAGTTTGGATATGTAAATAAACAACCACTTTTGTTGCAATTGAAGCTTGAATGTTCTGGGTGTGTGTGCCTTTGAAATATTAGATTGTCTATGCCACGATGAATAAATGATCATAATGGTAACTTTCTTGTTTTTTGACTATATGTGCATTTAAGTGCATTTAAGTTTGAGGGGGCAGAATTCAGGCAGGTGAGCAAAACCAATCCTGCCCCAATATTACCCCCATTGAAATGTTCATACGTAAATATGAAGAAATTCTACATGAGACTTACAGTGTTGCTTGTGTGCATGCATCAAACTAATTGTATTTGACTATATGTGCATCAGTGCATACGTTTGAGCGGGGCTACTAGTCATACATAACATGTAATGTGTCCCCTTGAATTTTTTTAATATGTACTGTGTCCCCTTGAAATTTTTTAACATGTACTGTGTCCCCTTGAAATTTTAGCATGTCTATGTAACTATGAAGAAATTCGTCATAAGACATGGGTGGGTCCACAACGCACTTTCACTTTACTTATTACACAGAGGGAATGGCAGGAGCACACAAACATGGCATATATAAAAAAGAAATGGATTACGATGTTAAAGATTACTATTGTGTACATAAATATAAAAATCCGGCTGTAGATGGTCTGCTCGCACGCTTTAACCTCACACACGAGCAGATGCGTTTCCTCTCTGGGGAAGTGTCCAGTCTTTATACTTTATACATACGTGTAAATACTCAATCCGCCATGGCGCAAGCGCAACTGGCTCTTAAAGTGAATGAGAGATGAGACTCTGATTGATTTACTGCACGTTACGCCCAAAAAACACCCATTACTCATTAAGAGAATAGGGACAACCCGCTTAGACCATGCGCCCAGACGCGCCGACCATTTTCCCGTCATTAAACTAGCAAAAGTGGATTCAGATACACCCTGAGTGTACCTGCGCTGTGCGCTTAAGACCATGCGCTTAGATCGTTAAAATAGGGCCCATTGTGTCCTGTGTGCAAGCATCAAAGTTATTGGTTTTGATTATTTGTGCATCAAAGCGTAAGATTTAGAGTGTAGGATGCAGGCAGGTTGGAAAACCAGATCCTGCCCCAAAATTTTAGCATGTCTATGTAATTATGAAGAAATTGTAGATGAGACATATAGATGAGTAGCTACGTTTACATGGACACATCGGATTGAATTTGTTCAGATTGTGCAATCTGAATGTAGTGTTTACATGAAACGTGATCTGATTGATGTGTGTGTCTATATGACAAGCTTCAAATCCGATTTAATCTGCTGACAGAAGTGTTAACCGAAATACCCACTAAAACGATGTTTTATAGCACATGTTGTGTATATTTTATTTTACAAACGGCACGAAAAATACACAGTTACAGTTTATAAAGGCAGAGTAATGTCTCATGCCAATAAGCACGAGCACATCCAATGCGGTTTTACCATAGTAAAACCATGGCAAAAATAGCAAGACCCACCAGGAGAGTGGCAAACGATAATTAGAATAAATGTTTATTAACAGCTGGTTGAAAGAGCAGCTTTCAACCAGGTGTCTTCCTACCTATCCCAGAACAAACTACTGGATGACAAGCAGTCTGGCTTCAAAACAAACCACTCCACTGAGACCACACTGCTATCTGTCACTGAAGCACTGCGGCTAGCCAAGCCGGAATCTAAATCCTCGGTCCTGATTCTGCTAGACCTATCTGCAGCGTTTGACACTGTCAATCACCAGATACTGCTAGCAACCCTGTCATCGCTAGGAATCTCAGGTTCTCCTCTCCCCTGGTTGAAATCCTACCTCTCCGGCAGATCCTTCAGGGTGTCATAGAGGGGCTCGCTGTCCACTGCTCACCACATGATCACTGGGGTCCCTCTGGGATCTGTGCTTGGACCGCTGCTTTTTTCCATCTACACGACATCCTTGGGACCCATCATATGGGCACACGGCATCTCGTATCACTGTTATGCTGATGACACCCTGATCTACATCTCATTTCACCAGATGATACCACTGTAGAAGCTCGCATTACAGCCTGCCTCGGGGATATCTCAGCTTGGATGAAAGGGCATCACCTCAGGCTGAACCCTGCCAAGACAGAACTACTCGTGTTTCCGGCACACCCCACGGTGCAACACGATCTCACTATCTATCTTGGCAATACCACAATCACTCGGGAGTCATATTTGATGAACAGCTGTCCTTCCATGATCACATTGCAAAGACAACACGGTCATGCCGATATTCCTTATTCAACATTAGAAAGGTTAGACCCTATCTCACTGAGCATGCAGCACAACTCCTTGTCCAGGCCCTTGTAATCTCAAGGTTGCAATACTGCAATGCTCTCCTTGCTGGTCTTTAATAGCAAAGGCTATTAAACCGCTCCAGCTGGTTCAGAACGCAGCAGCACGCCTCGTCTTCCAACAGCCCAAAAGGGCTCATGTGACTCCCCTTTTCATCTCTCCACTGGCTACCGGTTGAAGCCTGTATCAGATTCAAGTCACTAATGCTTGCCTACAGGACTATCACTGGATCTGCACCGGCTTACTTTCACACCCTCCTGCATTCCTACACCCCATCAAGATCCCTGCGTTCAGCATACCAGCAGCGTCTTGTATTGCCTTCCCATAAGGGCAGTAAATCGCTTTCCCGCTCATTCTCAACTCCTTCCTGGTGGAACATTCTTCCTAACTTGGTCCGGTCAACCACATCTCTCACAACATTAAAAAAAACTACTTAAAACCCATCTCTTCTGTGAATACTTGACAGACAAATGAAAAAAAAAAACACACTAACCCTTTCTCTCAACAGGTATTGTTCTGGCTTTTGTTGAAACCAGTAACTTTGTATTGGCACCTAATGTATTATGGCTCCTGTATGACATATCGCTTATTGCTCCCTAAAGTCTTTGTAAGTCGCTTTGGGTAAAAGCGTCTGCTAAATGACTAAATGTAAATGTAAATGTAAGCTAATACCGAACTTTAGAAGTGATAAAAATGAGGATTCATATCAGCATTGATGGTAAACAGAGATGGGCGTGGTGGACACGGCTATCATTATAATATTTGAAAACGGCTACTCATACAATGTTATAAGCACAGATGTGTATATTTTATGACACAGCATAATAATGTACAGTTAACAAACGCGAAATAATGTCTACATATCAATGAAGCTAGGTCGATTCACACAGCGATTATCCATTTTAAAACCAGTAGGTCATTCCAAAGCACATCTAAGTAAACTATAAATAAAAATAAATGTTCGGTAACTTTAATTGGATTACATTGGTCCATGTAAACTTAGCTCGTGTTACTTGTGTGCTTGCATCAAACTAATTGTTTTTGAGTGTATGTGGTTTTATGCATAAGTTTGAGGGGATAGAATGGAGACAGGTGGGCAAAACAGATCCTGCCCCAATATTACCCCCCATGAAATATTATCCTGTCATGTGTAACATGTAGTGTGTGTGGTCTTGAAATTTTAGCATGGCTATGTATATATGAAGAAATTCTACATGAGTCATACAGTGTTGCTTAAGTGCATGATCAGACTTATTGTTTTCGACTATATGTAAAGCAGTGCATACGTTTGAAGGGGGTAGAATGGAGTCAGGGTGGCAAAAACATCTTGCCTCAATATTACCCCCTTGAAATATAACCCGGTCAAATTTTGCAAAAGAGTTTAGCATGGGAAGACTACCTCACATTCTGTTGAGAGAGGATACTAAGTATCTTTTTGTTAAAATAATCATCTGAACTCTTTGATCTTACCTTGTTTAGAGCCACAAATGAGTATTTTTTTCCCAAGAATATTCAATTGAGCAATTTTCCTCACTGATTTGGCCTCATCTTGCTGGGTAATTGGTGGCACAACTGTTCCCTTCTGATGAATGTGTCACGCTTGCTGCTGTACAACAAAGAGTTTTTCTGATGCAATCTCCATCCCAGTGTATCTGTGAGCTTGAATACTATAAACTGTTATGCGTCTTACATCTGCAGTCTGGTTAGTATTCATTCAGGGCTTCCTGTGATACTTATTGGCTGCAAACCAATCACAAACTTCCATTACAATTCTGTACCTGCTCTTTGATGCTATTTGCGTGTGTACACTGTCTGAAAGATCAAATTAAATATTTTATTTCATAATATTAATACAGCAGTTAATAGGGATGGATTCTTTCTCACACACACATACAGTACAGGACATGCTCACACACTTTCTCTATTAATAGTCAGATGACAGTGGGTTTGCAAGCTGGCTGCGTTCGCATATCAGGAACATTGTGTTCCTTCTGATTTCTTTCTGAAACACAAACATGCAGAAGCATAAGCTTTTAGGTTTAGGCTCTTTTAAAATGGATTTATGTCAAATCGCACTGACGATACTTGTTTTGATGTCCAGGTTGGTAATTCAACCTCTATTAAGCTCCGCCTTTGAACATTATTGCCAAATCATAGCAACTGTTGCCAGCTGCCACAGTTGCTATTCTATTTTTCCAATGATCGTTTATGCAAGTCCTCCATGATTTTTTGTGCACTTTACAGTGTTTAAACACAGATTGGTAAAACCACGATGCCCTATGCCATGAAAAACGTTGGATAACAGCAGTAAAGACACTTTTTGGCTACAATTTAAATGGATAGTTCGAAACCAAAAATTAAAATTCTCATTTATTCATCCTTGTGTCATTTAATTGTATGTGACTCTTCTGTGAAACACAAACAAAGATATTTTGAGAAATGTCTCAGTGGTTTTGTGTCCATACAATGGAAGTCAATAGGGGACCAATGTTGTTTGGTTACCAACATTCTTCAAAATATCTTCTATTGTGTTCTGTAGAAGAAACAAAGTCATACAGGTTTAAAATGACATGAGTAAATGATGAAAACACATAATAAATACATTCTCAGAGAATTTATATTTCAAGTTTTGTCTGTAAATGTCACATCCATAGTGCTGGATTTGCCCAGAAACAAATATTGTTATTGTGGTTAAATACACCATGTTATAACAATTGCTTCAAATTGGACTTCTCTTTTCAGTTCACAACAGTTATTGATTTTGTCAGTCACGATTTCTTTAGTTTATAAGCAGATTGCTGCATCATTTTACAATTTCATTAAATAAAAACACCCGATAAAAATGATACACCCAATAGTTCAGACTTCAGTGTACATTATGTATTTTTTTATCACCTTGTGAGCACATTGTCATGAAAACCATGTTCATTAAAGCCCATCTGAGCTCAGAGCGTAACAAAGGATCAGTTACCTGTTAAAGTGTCTTTAATCTCTTGATTCTCATCTGATTGTAATCCACTGTATTCAGCATTGCTTTACATTACTCATGACTAGGATTTAGAAAGTATTTTTCATTGTTTACATCTATTATTCAGTATAGCTTTAAATAGAAAAAACATAATTTATGTTAAATTACAACTTGGGAAACACAGAATGGTTGTCTATGATAATGGCATTCCTATTGTATTTCATTGAGCTCTATTTCTTTTATTGTACCTTTTATTCACAGTACTTATAGCTCTCCTCCGTTACACCCAGTCATTTTATTATATTATTTTATACGGTTTCATTTTCCAGATCAATTTTGTTCTTTCATGTTTACTCGAAATGATGGCTGCATTCTTTCCTGCCGCAATCACTGCCTCCTCCTATCCAGTGTGACTGGAGCAAAAGGTTTATTATTATGCGATTCTCACATCTCGTCGTTGTTTTATTGGTCGCAGTTTTTTGCAGATCCCTGTGCCAGCAGCCCCTGTCTCCATGGCAACTGTAGCCAGGACAGCGAGGGGGATGGGTTCGTATGCGAGTGCAGCGAGGGTTACGGCGGCGTCCGTTGTGACCTGCCGACCTTGACCTTTGACCTGTCCGAGTCCACCTGGGACCTCGCCGAGAGCCTGGTGCCGGAACACGCCACGCCCGCCACTCCGGCCACCCCTGCGACCACCACTCAAGTCTTTCAGCCAACCACAATCCCCACCACTACTCAGGCTCCGCCCCACCCTGGAACCGTGGCAAGCCAAGCCAGGTCAAAAGGTGGTGGAGATATTGTGGGAGGATCAACAGGTGAGCAGGTGTGCGTTTGCATGCGTAAACGAATTAAAGCGAAGCGTGTGCCTGTTTAAACGTGTAGAGCGGTAGTTACCTACATCAGTAATGACTCCGGATGTGTTGTAGATCACGGATGAAGCTGAGTGCGTGAGTACCGCCGGAGGAGAGTCTGCCGGCATGATGACCGTTTCCATGGAGGTCGCCGAGGAAACAGCTGTGAAGTAAGAAACTGAGCAACTGTGATTGTATTTTGGAGCGTGAGAAAATGAAAGCAGCTGTTCTCTTCTTTGATTTCTGAATGAGTCATTTAATAAAAAGTGCTGTTTTGAGGTCTTTCAGGAATGTCTCTCTCTCTGTAGGCTGGTGGGGAACGTGAGCAGCTCTGCCGTGTTGTGGCGTGTAGGTGAAGCTGGTTATGAGCAGTGCTCTGTTGCTGATGGCACAATCATGTGGTTTCAACAGAGCTCGGATGGATTGGTTTTACCCGACCATTCTCTGCCATTCGGGCACAACTACTTCATCAGTAAGTGCGTCTGATCTCACACACGTGACTGTGTGTCAGCCGCATTTGGAAACATCACGTACTGTGGTAGCACACCCCTTATATGTTATTCATGGCTTTACCTCAAAACGATCTTTGCACAAGTCAGTTTTCAATTTAGTTTGTGTGCCATTCTGAATGTGCATCTAGGCACGTTGTTGTGAGTGATGCGAGTCTTTCATTTGACCTTGTCTGGTTTTGTGAGCCAAACATCTTCAGCCTCTGCATCAGTCTCATGATGGTCCGCCCTTGAGGCTCTGCAGTGTGTGTTTGTGAATGTGTACGTGACTGTTCTCTGTCTCTGTTTATTTATGAGAGGAAGCAGGAAGATTTAGATGTTATAAAATATCAGCACCTGAACCTGAAGAAATATACTGCGTTTTAGGTTTAGCTGGGTTAACAAAGAATGTTATTGAAACATACTGATTTGCTTTGTATGGTTAATGTTTAATATAGTACATTTTGAATTCAAAATTTAAGAAAATACAGGTATTGTAGTATATAAATTGTTGATTTATTATGTTTCAAATTACTGACTTTTGTCTATGGTCTAACATCTATGATATTGACAGTTTTTGCTTAAGGTTTCAATCATTTTTGCTATACACAGTGCAGGAAATTATCAAGATTTACTGGGGGGACTTTAGTTGGGGGACATTTTTATCATAGATGCAGAAAATGATACTTTATGTATGTATGAAGTGTGAATGGTGTTTGGAGTCTATTTTATGGATTAAAGAAATCCTCTATGTTTTACCCTTGGTAGTCAAAGTTGCCTTTGTTTTCCTAATTTCTTCAAAAGATCTCATTATGTGAGTATGTAACCTGTATAAATGCCTTTGTTCTGATAAACACAGAGAAAGATTTTTGGAAGAATGTTAGCAATTTTTAGTTCTGGGACAACATCCACTACCATTGTAGGAAAAAGAATATTGTAATTTTTTATTCTCTTGAACACATAATGAATGTTATAAACTGGCTGTTCGGGGAAATCATTGAGTACCATAGTAGGAGAAATTTAAAGAGTAGTCAAAGGATGCTTTATTAAATTCTTCAAAATATATGAAGAACAGGACAAAAAGGGATACACTGGTACAAAAATGTAAAACTATTGATAATTTAGTTCATTTTTTCATATAGGTGTGCTGCATGTTGGGACATCCTCTGGTCCAGAGGTCACTTTGAGGCTGCACCTCATGGTAAAAACCAATAACTGCATGGAACCCGGCAGAGGTTTCAGCGACCCGCAATGCTCTGGGAAAGGAAAATGCATCACCCAGTCTTCTGTGGTAATGGCCTCTTATAATAATGACCGTTATGCACTCATATTTGCTGTTTTATACATAGGGTTGAAAGGCCAAGATTACAATCGGCATTCTGTTCATGAATCTCTTCATACTTAAAACTATTATTCGTTTCAAATGATGAGGGTTTGTGTGCTTTCTGTGCGATTTGACTGTGTGTAAATGTGAAATATAGGACACGTTTTACTGCCAGTGTGGGGATGGCTATTCTGGAATCTTCTGCGAGGAGTTTGACGCGTGCCACGTTAATCCCTGTGAGAATAACGGCACCTGTGCTGATCTCAGACAGAGAGATGAAGGACAAAACTACACTTGTACCTGCCAACCAGGTGTGTAAGCTTACTTTTCTTTACTGCAGATAAAGTCATTTTTTGACATTACATATTGTTTGATGATTTTATTTCTGTTCTGTATGTAATGCTAGATGAACATTATTTTTAAAACCTTTCTTTTCATTGGAATATCAGGTACTTCTATAGAAAATAGAAATACAATTCTACACAGATCCGGCTTTAAAAATCTGCAATCTAAAGCTTGTTTGTTTAATTAAAACATAAATCAACTATTCAAATATGTGATGTTATCAACACATGTAAACATATTTATGTCAAGTAATTTGCATTTTTTTGTTTCAAACAAATATAGAGGCAAAAATGATAGGTTAATTAAAACATTATGTTTTGCTCTTGACATCGTTTTTTTGGGAGTGCAGAATTAGTTTAAATAATTGATATAATGTAGCGCCCTCAAGTTGTTTTTGGCATTTGCATTAATGTCACCTAATAGCCTAGCATTTGCACCATTCCCATAAAAATGACCGTTTTGCATTTGTGGGTATTTTTATTGAAGATCAGGATGGAAGAACATTGTTGTTGCTCAACAATGCCCATTCATGATGTGATTTATTCTTTTAAAAGAGATTCATTATATTCATAAAATTTACATATTCAAGTTAATTGATGCACAACATGAATGTATCAAAACCATTTGCTAACAAAGAAATGCTCTCATGAATATGTTACATATTCAATTCAAAATCTTCTATACACCTACGACTAACATCAGTGTGTTTGTGTATGTGCATGTGTATATGTACATGCTGTCTTAAATGTGTCTGTTTACAAGTGGATAGCAGAAAATAATGTTGGTTTACCTTACAGCACAGAGCCTTTAGCCTACATGCTTTGAAGCTGCTTTAAATGCAAGGACGAGGCACAGAATGAGAGTAAATTCAAATGAAGAGAGAAAGAGGGAGAGAGAGAAAGAGAAGGTCAGACTGTGTTTAGTTTGTGTCTGGAGTTCTTAAAGCCAGAACAAACACATTTTGCGTAATGTTTTTACGGACAAGCTGATCTATTAAGATATAGTAGGAGGTTATTGGCAGACAAACAAATAAACATTGTTTGCTGTTCAGTCCATTTGTGTAAGAGGATTATGAAGAACAGAAAAAATGTGAATTCCCTGTATTGTAAGAAACCACACAGAATGCCTTGGTTCAATTTTAAGCCCCAGTGAAAACAAAATGAAAGTTTTTTTTCTTTTTATTAAAACTAAGTTAGCCTTAAGGACGTCAATAAACTGATGAGCTACACGCTAACAAAATTCCCATTTAGAAGATATAAGAACTCAAAAGTGACTGACGTGCACTCAAAAAAATCTAGAAATTCCATGACATCATGCTACGCTTCAGACTCTCGTCAAAGTTCTCGTCCAATCAAATCCGCTTTAGAATCCGAAGAGTCCCGCCCCCTTCGCTATGAGAGATGCGGGACCGGTGCCTCATATCAACCACTTTATCGTAGAGTTATTATGTCCCACATGGTGATGACACATAATGCACTATGGGATGGGGGGTGATCAGTGACAGTGTAATCATCAACATCAAATTTCGCTGCAGAGGGGCTTTAAAACCAACTCTGTATTTTGCCCGATTGATTCTAGCTGGATTTTAACAAAGAAATTGGCTTCTTTGAGATACGTTTTATATTTTTGTCTGAAGGAAAGCAACAGCTTGTGTTTACTAGGAATTGTTTTCTGTGTGTGCGTGTTTGTTTCTGAGTGTATATTTTCTCTACATTGTGAGAATAATATGGCTGTCAAACAATTAATCGCGATTAACCGCACCCTGAGTAAAAGTTTGTATTTACTATTTTGTATTTATAAAAACATACACATACTGTACATACACATACATGCAAGAAAAACATATAATATAAAATAAGTAAACAATTATATATAATTAAACGATTGGCAAATATAAATAAATATCTGTAAATATTTTCACAATGTGTATACATGTATGTGTTTATAAATTCAAAATTAATATTCCAGATGTATATTATGTAAACACAAACTTGTATTATGGATGTGATTAATTGTGATTAATCGTTTGACAGCCCTAGAAAATAATTTCATTTCATTTAAACTTACAAAATATTGTCCTTATTACAACATTAAGATACAGGTTTCTGAAAGAAAGTTAATCATGACATTATGCATCATGTGATGCATGAAAAAACTCAGGCACGTTGTGATTATAATAGAAATAATGTGTGTTTTCAGGTTTTGAGGGAGATCGCTGTCAGTCTTTGGTGGATCGATGCGCTTCTGGACCCTGCAGGAATGGAGCCACTTGTACCAGCAGTCTAGAAGGAGCTCACTGCTATTGTGCCGAAGGTAGACACACGCACACAAACACACACACTTAATAATAGCATCCTTCCATTAAATTACGTTTAAATATACAATAACACTGATATTTAATTCCTGTGTTCTTCTTTATATGTCTGCGTGAAAGTGTTTTTGCTTTCTTGTTGAACTTGAGTCGGCCTGATTCAAGCTCTATTTCTGTTCGCACTCCTCGTGCGCTCTCTAAGTGTGTCAGAGAGTTGCTTATTATAAACTCTCCTCCTCTCTTCCAATTAATCGTGAGCCGCACGCAGCACAGCTCCGCCCCCCCCCCCCTCTCTCTCTCTCTCTCTCTCTCTCTCTCCGGAGGAGGAACCTACAGCATCATCAGAGATGACTGCCTCTCTAACCAGGACAAACGCTCTGAACAGTCAGCAGATACAACAGGGACACTTTTACCTCCTTGAAAAACACGAGAAAAGGGTTGAGAAAGAAAATTTGATAGGGACTTTGGCTTCGGGAGGAGCCAGCAAAGCACACGTAGGCTGAAATATTAATCTTGTGGTGTGAACTGGCACCGTTTGAATGATGAGGCAATAAAGAGAGCGGCACCATTAGCACATTTTTAATTAGTGTGGTGAAGCTCGGGCTACAGCTTTTAATATTTCAAGAGCCATGTGAGGCACTTAATAGCTTTTGCTGCGTCTCCCAGCTAACACATCTATCCAGACTTTTTTCAGACTCTAGACTGCACTCAGACGGAATCAAACCTTTTGGACCCGTTCACCCCGATAAAGTAGCTCTGCTGCAAAAAAGAAAAGGCGAGAGAGATAAAGTTGTATTTAAAAAGTAGTTCACACAAAAAAGGTGTATTCTGTCATAATCTGTTCACCGTTTCAACCTGTGTGTTGTTTAAACAGTGAAACATGTTAGCAGGTTTCTGACAGATGTAAATCCAAGTTTGCTAGTTTGCCATGTTCAATATTTTTTTTCCAGCAAGTCATCAAACTCAAAAAGGGGAAAAACAGAACTAGCATACACGAAGATGGTTCCACAAAAATAAATGACAGTGTACAGATTTGGAGCAACATACACAGCGATGCCATAGAAGAACCATTTTTGGTTCCACAACGAACCATTCAGTCAAAGGTTCTTTAAAGAACCATCTATTTCTTACTATACTTACTGACATTATAATCTGAAGAACCTTTTTTTCGCCTCAAAAGAACCTTTTATGAAACCGAAAGGTTCTTCAGATGTTAAAGGTTATTTATGGAACCAAAAGGTTCTTCTATGGCATCGAAGAACCTTTTAAAGCACGTTTTTTTTAAGAGTGTAGACTTTTAATCAAGGTTCTTGAAAGGTTCTTCACAGCGATGCCATAGAAGAACCATTTTCGGTTCCACAAAGAACAATTCAGTCAAAAGTTCCGTAAAGAACCACTTCTTTCCTTTTTTTATAATCTGAAAAATCGTTTTCCCCACAAAGAACCTTTTGTGAAACAGAAAGGTTCTTCAGATGTTAAAGGTTCTTTATGGAACCGATCGAAGAACCTTTCGAAGCACCTATTTTTTAACAATGTACATGTAAATGTGCATGTAATGAGATTATTTCCATTTTTGGGTGAAATAATTCTTTAATACTAAGAGCGAAACGCATCCATGTTGGCTCTGCGTGAAATTCATTAAGATAATGCATGAAAGAGCTTCTGTAAGGGAAAGTGTGGTGGGTGAATCAGCACCGAGAGTTTTATTTCTCTCCGTGTGATTGACGTTTATCGTGCGGATCATAGCAATAAGCTTTGTTATCTGCAGGGGTGTGCATGTTACTTCGAGAGGAGAATATTTTGCTGCACAAAACACAAACACAAACAGTACTGTGCATAAGCCATACACCATGTGTCGACACCGAACACCACACGACACAGAACCTATTATAATTAACAATTGTGTCCACACTGGATGTGGCACGACGTGACAAACCTATTAAGAACAAGCAGGTTGTCATGTCGTGTCCGGTGTAGACACAGCATTAAGTCATGCTTCACCAGAATAAGTTTTCAACGTGTATATTTATATATTTTTCTTTAGAGTCTCAGTAGGAAATATATCATGAACTTTTATAACCAGCTTCTAGTATGAAAAAGAGACCGTAAGGAACACATAGAGATCTGATCTCTTCATCACTACATAGTGTCCAGAAGCTTTACCGTGAAGCCATTTTAGGTGGCTAGCCAGATTAGATTGCCAACCCTGGGATTTAGGTGCCATAAAAGTAACAAGGCTTTAACCGGTGCTCATTGCCATGGTGCGCTGCACGGCCAACCTGATCCAGGGCATGTTTTGATCTAGATTAAAGATCATTTTAGAATAAATAGAGCATCTCTCTCTCTTTCTGTCCATCAGGTTATCAAGGTGCCATGTGTGAGCAGAAAATCGACCCCTGTGCTTCTGGGCCCTGTCACAATAACGGCAGCTGTTTTCCACAGGGCACTGGTTTGGCCTTCAGCTGCACATGTCCCGCTGGTTTCACTGGACCCACCTGCGCCCAGCTGGTGGACTTCTGCGCCCTCAATCCATGCGCTCACGGCATCTGCCGCAGCATTGGTACCAGCTATAGGTGCCTGTGTGTGCCGGGTAAGGACATGAGCGTGTTTGTTTCCTGTGTCACGTCTTTCCTTTCCACTCATAGCTGTTTCTGTCTCCTGTCAACACTTACACCCTCCCAATACATCTTTCCGGCTCCGTCTGGTTGTCATGGCAACTGCCTCCAGTGTATTGCGTGCTCAGACATCGTTGTCCGTGAAGTGTGACTGCACCAGCTGTGCAGGCAGCTCAGTCTATCCACTGATATCACCTCACTCTGATAAGAGCTGTCCTGTGGGACCAGTGTGTTCTCCTTTGGGATTGTAAATAATGTCCGGTGGGATTACACTGTAAACACCACTTCTGACGATGGTTTAGAGCACACTCAATAGGAACAATATGATGCTCGGCGAAACAAATCAGCAAATTATTTACTTGCATTGTTCGGGGCCTTGAATAATCACTTCAATCATGTTACGTTTATTGTTGCTCTTATTTTGTGAACATATTAGTAACACTAACTATTACATTTAATGTGTTACCTTGAGGGGGATCATTTGTGCTACAGACAATAATGATACCTAAGATTGTAAAGTTTATTAAGAATGAGATGTGCTATGATTAACCACCAAGCAACCCATAGCAACCACCCAGAACACCATAGCAACTGCATTGTGATGCCTTAGCAGCATCCACAATACTGCATTGTGGCATTGTGTTTTATTTAAAGTTTCAGTAAAGATCTTCATGTCTGAAACTGTTCTGTATTTTTAAGATTTCATACAAAATTCAGTTATAACTTTTTCTAAAAATGTATATTTATATTTTTTAAATCATTTTTTAGCTCTATAGACCACTTCGCAAGATGTAAACACTGGTCCAGAGTCACTTCAGAGAATTTTTTTTAATTTTACATACATAATCCAATCGTAAATATATTTGTTTACCGTTTTTATTCAGTTCTAAATGTTCTGTTGGCCGTGTTTTGTTCAAACACTGCGTTGAACCAGTGTTGTGTGTGTCGTCCGAAGTGGTCTATATTGTTTATATTAATTTCGGTTTCATTTGCTTGTGTTGATTTTTACTTAAGAATTTTTTGAAAAAACATCTGAAACAAAATTACTTGAATAAAACGTAACTGAGATCTCAATGAAGTTTCTTTAACTTTAAAAACACAACCACTTGGCAATAAAATTCGTCTTTGGATAAATTTGGCACTATACAGTTTTGGTGCTGTTAGTTCAAAGGGAAATATTTAGTTTTTATAGAATACATTCACAAATTAAAAACATGTTTATAAATCACAAATCTATTTGGAACAATGGATACATTATACACGGGCACTAATTTACGCATAGTAAAGGGATAGTGCACCCAAAAATGAAAATTCTGTTATCATTTATTCACCCTCTTGTCATTTAAAACCTGTATGAATTTCTTTCTTCTGCAGAACATAAAATATATTTTAAAGAATGTTGGTAATCGAACAACACCTGCCCCCATTGACTTGGATTGGTTTTGTGTCCATACAATAGAAGTGAATGGGTACTGCCGTAGTTCAGTCCCCAACATGCTTAAAAATGTCTTCTTTTGTGTTCTGCCGAATCTCAGGTTATCTCAGTTATCTCTTGTTCACTTCATTTTGTTTTTTCTGTACTCCTATTGTTTGCAATGGAAAAAAACCTTAAAACGGAACACTGTCCTCTGGTGGACAATATTGAGTAAACCATGTCATTAATCCATCCATCCTTCTCCAAACCCACTCGTGCTCTGCAGGGTGGCAGATGTTTATCATCACAATCTGAAATTTGTGCTTTTTCTTGGTGCTGCTTCTTCATAATTCTTCAAAAATGCTGCTAATACATCTTGTTGTATTTAACCCTAAACATTCATTTAAAATCATGCATATATTATCTCTCTCTCTCTCTCTCTCTCTCTCTCTTTCTTTCTCTTTCTCTTTCTCTCTATTTCTGTTGTATAGGTTATCATGGTCTGTACTGTGAAGAGGAGTATAATGAATGTTTGTCTGCTCCCTGTCAGAACTACGCCACATGCAGGGATCTTATCAATGCCTACGAGTGCATCTGCGCTCCTCAGTTCACAGGTGTATTTCACAGGCGAAGCCATCCTGCAATTATTGTCAAATAAGTAAACAATGTCACTTTGAATTTAAAACATATCAGTTAACTGAACTGAACTCGTGTGGATTTGTTCAGGAAAGCACTGTGAGATATATAAGGACCCCTGTCTGAAACTCAGATGCCAGAATGGTGGACGCTGTGAAAGCGGAGGGAGAAATGCGTCCTGTGTGTGTCCGCCAGGATACATGGGTAAATATTTCAATTTGTGTTTATTTATTTGTTTCATATACTATTTTCGATAAATAATAACCAGAGTATCATGAGGAAGAGAGCAATGTTAGGGGTTATGTGCGGCACTGTGTTTTAAACACACCTTTATGTCCCTGTGTAGGCGAGAACTGTGAAGTTGACGTGAATGAGTGTGAGAGTAACCCCTGTCACCATGGCGGCACCTGCATCGACCAATCAAATGGCTACACCTGCCACTGCCCACCTGGCTGGGTCGGTGGCAGCTGTGAGATCCGTAAGTTCACCTTTGCCTTTCTGATCTACCTAGAGCTAATCTGTGAGAGGTGGGGTAAGAAGAAAATAAAAATGTAAACCAAAAGGATCCATGCGCACTGTAAACGTTGCTGTAGTTTTGCAGCAGGTTTGACAGTAACTTACCGTAGATAGAATTTAAAATTTGGTTTTAATTACCTAGTTCTTATATTAAGTAGTGTTCTGTAGTTATTGGCAAACCTACTGCAAAACTTGAGCCAATTTTTACAATGCGGAAATCCAGCAAATGTTAAAGGGGTGTGGGGGGCAATTCAGGTCATGGTCATGCAAGAGATAGATCAAAAGGTCTCTGTGGAAGCTATGCTGCTCAATCACAACCTTCATGGGCGTCAAGGACACCATCATGCTAGAACAGGGCTGAGAGCTGTCCCTGAGGAATGAAGTTGTATTACCAATTGAGACAGATGTGACGCAGTGCCATTATCTTTATGTGTAGCTCATCGTGTACTCTCATGCCCCCCCACCCCAGCTCATCATGTACTCTCACGCCCCCCGACCCCCCCCCCGGTTGAGAGGCAGGACTTCAATGACATGTAGAGAGCTGAAGTCATAGCGCTACTCTGAGATAACTCACAACTTAGAGCCCAGTTTCTGCCAAATAAAACTGCCAAATAAGTCATATCTGTTTAAGGACCGGCTGTTTAAGGAAGGGCGTTCGTAGTTTTTTTTGTAGGTTGCTTTGACTTGGGCAACTGAACAGCCATTCAAGACACCCTAACAACCATCTAGCAATGCCCTAGCAACCACTAAAAGCACCCAGTGACATGATAATAATTAGGAGAAACACACTGAAATCTGCTCCACAACTCTAATAATTAATCAGCAACGTTTCGACCTTCAGGTCTTCGTCGGGCACAAATCAAAAAGAGAATAGAGTGAGTCTTACAGAAAGAATATTTTTTTTCACAAAAATATTTATACAATAAAGTATTCAAAGTATAAATCCAAAAACATTCCCGCTGTAACAATCTTCTCTCGAAGTCACCACCTCTTACCTGTTTGTTAACCTTCTCTATGCCAATGTATTGTAAGGCATTAACATTATGACCCGCTTGAACCCACAAAACCCAATCAATCGGTGAGATGAAATTAACTACACAGTATACCTTAGCAACCACATAGCAAAGTCCTGGCAACCACACAGAAAACCCTATAAACCTGTGAGATGCTAATAACTACTACACAAAGGACCTTAGCAACCACATAGCAACGACCTGGCAACTACACAGAATACCCTATGAACCACTGAGATGCTAAAAACAACACGGATGAATTTAGCAACCGATAACCAACGTGGCAACCACCCAGAATAGCTTAGTCTAGCATCATGGCAACTATTTAAGTACAAACAGGCAAAATCTGTCCTCTGTTTTTTTGTATCTTCAACCAGAACACTTTTTAATCCTCTCAGTCCTTTCGTTCTCTCACTCTCTGACAGATTTGCAGTGGAAGATGGCTCAGCCTGTGGACTCATTGACCAATATGCCTCGTCACTCTCTCTACATCATAATCGGGGCTCTGTGCGTTGCCTTTGTCCTGATGCTCATCATCCTCATCGTTGGCATCTGTCGCATCAGTCGAATCGAGTACCAGGGCTCGTCCCGTCACGCCTACCAGGAGTTTTACAACTGCCGCAGCATCGACAGCGATTTCAGTAATGCTATCGCTTCCATTCGCCACGCAAGGTACGTCAGACCTCTTTACAAAACACCACATACAGCTACAAGTTAATGTATTGTATACGAATGACTATAAACATCAATTCATCAAAAAATGTGATTTGAATGGATTTTGTTTGTTAAATAACAGTAATAGTTCACCCAATAATCACAATTTTGTCATTATTTAGACTTATTCTGTTTAACCCTTAAATGGTGATCATGTTTTTGATATTCTGCCAGTGTTCACAAGTCTAGTGTACCCAAATAAAAATGTATTTATTAAACGAAATGTGCTAGAAAAGGGAAAATCCCTGATATGAGGGAAAAAATACATTACAACGTCAATGTCTGATAAACATTGAAAAGCCACACAAAAAGCACTACACAAGGGCTACATTTTACTGTATATGTAAAATATTGCAATATTTTTGTTTAGATATTGAAAAATATGTATTTTCAAATTGTTTAGACTTATACAACACAATCAGTAGCCAGGTGTTTCAAGCTTTTGACTTACATAAGTTTTGTACACATGACCATACAAATTACACTTCCTCATAATAAAACTGATGTGTCATTATGCTTTTTTACCAAGTTTGATGGCAAACACCATTGGTTTTCGAATGTGTTGTATCCATATAGAAGTTAAAGAGGTTTGGCGATATGACAGTGAGACGTTTTGGCTGAACTTTAAATATGAATCAGACTTTTGAAAATCATGACACTGTTCCCTTGCTTGTGTGCCTGGTACAGGTTTGGAAAGAAATCCAGACCAGCGATGTATGACGCCACTCCTATCAGCTATGAAGACTACAGTCCAGATGACAAGCCTCTCGTCGCACTCATTAAAACAAAAGATTTGTGAAGCAATACACTTTAAACACACACAAACACACACATAAATACAGTATATATATATCACACACACAGGCACTGTTCCAGCCTTTGAAATGAGCCAATAATTCAGCATTTATTTCCAGAAAAAAGTTTAAATATAAATCAAACCCCAACATAAAACTTTTGATATATTTTACCGTTGTAACACACTGAGCTTTTGGTGCTTTATATCAGTAAGAGTTTATTCATCAAGCACGTAGAGTGCATCGCAGAGTTAATGTAAACCGGAAACAAATGTGTTTTGTTTGCTGATGCAAATATTTTGTGGAATGTGAGTAGATGAATACCAAGCTACATGCCGAGGGAACTAGATCACAAATACGATAGCAGCAGTCCAGCTGTAGAATTAGATATAATAGCTCTCTTCGTACAGTTATATTGTAACTTTATACAGGAGAAAAGCAAAAGATAAGATGATGTAGCTTGCCTTAACCGAAGCATGGATAGGATCAACGGTTATCACATTTCTCTTTAACCTTCTGTACATTGTTGTTTACAGTTGATTTCTTATTGTTCCTTGTGGTCTCCTCTGTATCTGGTGATAGCAAAAGTCTTAAGATACCACTGCTAATGCTTTTATAAGTAATAACCGGTTGTGACATTTCACTGAGTAATAAAATAGGAGTTCTGCTGTGTATTTCATAGTGTTTTGTGGAACTTAACCAATCGGACATCTCTGTGTCAATACATCTGCAAAGCTCCTTAGTTCAAGCTCCAAATGACCTCAGAGAGACGAAAGAATTCAGGACAACCTTATAACAAAAACAGGAAAATCACAGTAAAATCATCTATGTTAGAGTTGAACAAAGCACGAAAGGCTTGTTGTGATTCAAACAGACTTTTGAAGAAATAAAATTACGTTTTTCATTGGTATCTATTCTATACAGACATGGATGAGCTCACGATAGGAGTATTGGAACATAAGCCGTGACTCCTGCAGGCTGGTTAAAGCCGGTGTAGTTCTGCCGTGTGCTTCTGGTATTCCTGCAGTTGGTTCCAGCTCTCGCTCTCTTTTGCGTTTCATGAGTCTGGCTGGAATGCTGTTCATATGTTTTCAGTCTTCCCATCTCAAATCCCCTCTCTCTTATCTGCCATATGTATTCCTATGGTTATTCTATTGCTTAGTATAGACAGGTGGAAGCTGCTCTCTACGGCTGATCTGAGACCGGTTTTGCTCTTTTATTGGTTGAATTAGAGTAACATTTTGTGGCCGTCATCAATTGTGTTATCTGTTATGTTTCGAGTTGCTCTGAGACATACAAAATTAATGATGACAAGACAGTGAATTGTCATAGAAAACTATACCACAGCTTTGTGTGACAAACAGACCAAAATTTTATGCTTGAAGTTCGCTTGTATGTGCATGGCCATCAGTTTTTCAGTTTGAAAACACTTTCAGTTTGACCTAAATTATTTTCATTTAGCCACTTAAAGGTGCTGTGCGTTATATTTATTAGATATCTATTGAAAAAAATAGCAATATAATATACATTACTTTTTTTTCAGAGGTGTATAAAGACCTTACATAAGGAAGAGTTATGTTTTTATTACTATTTCTATCTACATACACCGCGGGTCCCCTTACATGGAATTCCCCATGTTGTATATACAGTAGCCCTGAACGGACAAACTGCTCTACAGAGCGTGTTTCATAAAAACGTTATCTCCTTCAGTAAAGAAGCGAAAACGTGAAGACATCTTAGTCATGTGTCAGCGACCGTAGTGCTTTGAAAGGGGGTGGACTGAGCCGTTGGTTGCAATTCAAAACCTTACCACTAGATGCCACTAAAATCTTCACATTGCTCCTTTAAACTGGTCCATTTCGATGTTCTGGAGTAAGTAAATGGATATTTTGGTCTGTTTCTTACGCAAAGACGTGTGTTTTTGGTCATTTTTGCAGCATGATTGTTTAAATCTTGTTAAATTTTTGAAAGATGTTTTCCAAAAATCTTCCTACTGATCGACAGAAGAAAATCATACAAGTTTGGAACATGAGGGTGAGTAAATAATGAGAGAATTTGAATATATTAGTAAACTATCCCTTAAGCTACATGGGTCTTAAAAACTGGCCTGGGGTCGGTTTTAAAGGGAAGCTTCTTCGCCTAAGCACTGTTTTTGTTAGACAAACGATAACACACATTTGGTTATATGTGGAATGATGTATTAATAAAAGTTAAAGTGAAAACCTGAAGTCTTTCATTTTATGTTTCCAATATTATTTGAATAAAAATTGGTGCTGGCAATGCCAAGATGAAAGATTCCCAACATCTAAAAACTTAATGTATACCTTGAACCTTTTGCTGTATGACGCTATGGATAAAAACATCTGGCAAATGCATAAATCAAAATTTTAATATTTCAATATATAATACAAAGCTGGATGTACCTAAAGCAAAGATATTAATATTAACAAGATGCTTCACTGCCATTGAAATGAACGGGGAGGAACGCAACGCTCAATATGGCCGGCCTAGCGAAGCTTTGCGCAGTATCTATAGCAACATGAAAAATAATGTTATTAAGCGCAATAAGGAAACAAACGTTATGGTACAGTTTATGTCATTATTAAATATTGTCTATAAATATGTTGTTTAATCGGGATTGTAGAAATATGAGTGTTCCCCATTCACTCTTGTTTGAATTACGTATTAAATGCCTGGAGGTGCGTTGCAAAGATGGCCGCCAAGGGGCACGACTTCCCTATATGGAGTCATGACAGATATTCCTCAGGCTGAAATATAAAATAATCTTGGTGGTATTTATGGCTCTATGTGGAATATATTTTTAGAAAGGACTACACGTACACCGTAACTTCAAATCACTAAGCACAGGATGTTTCAGTTCTGTGTTTTCCAATGAACAGATGGTAATGTCTTTCTCATGCACATACACATTCTTTATCTCTCCCTATTATGCATGTACACGCCAAACAGAAACTCAAAAACACTTTAAAGGCATTTGAAAAACCATTCAGTGTTGCAATGCTTTCTCAAGTCTCAAGATGAGAAACACACACGCACAGATAACAACAGTAAGCCTGTGTGAAGGTACATTTTCCACAGCTGGAATGTCTTTGACTGTCTGCACATGGAATGTCCCCCAGCTGCCTGTGCCCTTATATGGATTTCAAACAGTGTCCTGGACCCTTCTCTGACCTTGTGTGGTTTCCAGATGTTCTGAGAGTAAACATCTGTAAATATGGCCGACGGTGGTGACGTAGGAAGTCAGGGAGAAGAGACAGAGAGAGAGAGAAACAGGATGGATGGATGGGTTAAAACTCAATAGCTGAGTGTTTATTTTACCTTTGTGTCTGATTTATTATTTGATTAAAATATAAATAAATACATATTTCATTCAAATAAAATACAACAAAAAAAAATTTTTTTATAATTAATATTAATAAATTATTTAAATTATTAACAAATTAACATATAAATACATAAAAATTAATAAAACAAAACAAAAAGAAAAGGAAAGGAAAGAAAGAAAAAAATAAAAAAATAATAAAATAAAATAAAACAATTAAAATAAAACAATAGACCAAGGCTTATAAAACCATGAGACAAATAATAGCATACTTGCATATATTTAACACTGCATACGTATATATGTTTGATATGATTGAATTAAATTAATAAGAGCATAACATAAGCTATGCAAAATAACAGCAAAACACTCATTTCTTCCTTCCTTTGAACGTGTGTCCTGAGCAGCTTTGGTGAGAAATTCTACTTAAAGAACCACAGAGACCGGTAAATACCTCTGACATCACTGTTCAGGAGATCAGATTTTACTATACTATAACACCCCTTTCTTCTGGCCTCCCATTCACCCAATTCAGAAACCAGCTGGTTATAAAGCCAACTTTGTAATAAATTTCAGTACTATACTCTATAATGATCAAAATGATACACAACTCCATTTCATATATTTAGTCCATAAAAACACGATCAAATGGACTCTGGTTTCCCTGTGCCAGCCCGTGCCAGATGGACATCGACATATGGACTGTATTACAGAAACATTTTAAAATCTTATCTGTTTAATAACCATGATCATTTCAATTTGGAGCCCATTTAGAACAATGAAAATGTCATAACTGTGCCTTGGATTTATTTTGGCATTGTACTTATATCGGTATATTGTGGTGTAAGGTACAGAAATGAATTAATGAAAGTATTCAGTGATCAAAACATCTCTCTGTTTTATAGGAAATACATTTTGGCTACACAGATTATCCTGGAGAAGATGAAAAGTTATTTTATTATTTAATTTGTTTATAACTTTGACCATCATTTTACATAATTGCAAATAGTTTTAGAAACCTAACTTTATTGTTTTGTTGACTTAAGTGAAAGACAATACATAAAATATGTTTGTTCATAAAACATTGAAACTAAATATTTATGAGTTTTACTGATATGGCATATGTGCTTGTCCGTTTTGTACTGTATAATAGCTTAAAATGTTGTATAATTGCATTTGTACAAATTGTATGTTTCGTAATGTTTTAATAAAGGAAAAAGTCGCAAGGAAGTGTCTGTAATATGGCCTCTTGAATCACAAAGCGCCCCTCTGTCGCCCCCCAGAGTTACCGCGAGAACCGCAGCAGATGAAAGAGGGGGCGGAGGACAGAGACAGAAAAGGGGGAGAAAGAAAGAAAGAAAGAAAGAAAGGCACCGTGCATGTTTCCGCAGGAGGAGTTTCTCTCTCGCGCACCGTTGGAATTCACCGTCCAACCGTTTTTCTCGGGATTTGCTGGAGGAGCGCGAAGGAGCGAGCGAGCGCCAGCGAGCAGATGTTATAGCCGGACTATCCCTCTGTTTCCAGCCTGAGATCGAGCCTACAATCCAGTACAATGTGGCAGCCTGCGTCGGAGCGATTGCAGGTAAGCTTGGGTGTCTTCGTGCCGATATATAATTAAGAAACGCGTTTGTTATCTCTCGTACGTTTTGGGGTCCTACGCGTGCAGGCCAACCAACAAGCATCAACGCGTCTCATTCAGCGACCCGTTCACACAACGGATAGCCACAGTGTGATACATCGGTGTTTTCTGTCTTCGCAACTTTGTGGCGCTTCTCGTGACATCAGCTCAATGCTAACGTTCAGCTAGCGTTAACGTCTGATACACAATGTACAAGTTTTTCATTTAAAAGCCAAGCAAACCAACGGGTTCCCAAAGCACAACGCTCGAGACGCAAGGCCAGTTCATAGACTACAGCCCAACACACCACGTCTGTGAAATTGCCTTGGGTCTGGAAACACTTTGATGGACGTTGGTTTACTTTTAGGATTCAAACGTTTGCACAATTGTTAGTAGCCTATTGCGTGCATGCGTCACGCCGACGTCTTTTTTATAGTCGCGTCGCGTTTCGCGCCGGGAGCGTTGCGTTAAGTTCAAACTTCCGAATGGCTTTTGGAGGTTCCTGCGTTCACTTTCATTGTGTCTGTTTGTGCACGCTGTGTACACAGCAAAACATCTGTTGACAAGCTGTGCGTGGCCCTCGGTCACCCTGCGTAATGTTATCGCGCAATACATCTAAGCAGTCGTGCTTGTATCGCTTATAGTCAAATAGTTGAAATCTAGCTGAAATAAAACACAAGTGATGTATTTTTATCTCCAGGGGTGCTGGGCTTCACGTCTGCACTGGTTGTAATATCATCCAGATGTGTGGTTTCGCCATATGAACTTGCACAATCTTTGGCATGGGGACATTATTCAATAGCGTAATAAACTTTTTCAAAGCTGTTTCGAGCCATTTGACATAAGTTTATTTAACTTCTCTCCCAACACACCTATTTGCAGGGCAAACTGGGTTAAAGAAACTGTTCAACGTAGTTATATATTGACATATCTATGCATTTTGATTTTAAAGACCATCGGTTTCCTTTGGTTGAGAATTGTGGTGTTTGAAAGATTTACAAATATGAAAGCGTGCTCTTTCTTTATCATAGTATCTGTGACTGAAATTCACCAACGCCACTTTAGATTTACAGCTTGAACAAACACGAGAATGTTTTCCTAAAATTCATGGTGTCCGTGGACCCACAATCGTCTTACATAAACCTGAGTGTTTAAACACGAGGCACTTACAAGTGCTTGTTTATTGTACACTTGTAAGTGCATAAAGGGTTATATAACACAAATTATGAGTGATTTTGTATAGAGCCCTGTTGTCTCGATGTAAGGGTGCATTGTTTTGTAATCTCATAAAACCCATTTTGTTCAAATCTTGTAGGATTGCCCGAACATTTTTAGTTTATGGAGACTTGGGGAATGTTGGATTATACTGTCAAACACCACAAACAGATCCTGTGCACCAATAGGATCACAAATCTCTAGAGAGAAAGTTCTGTCGCTGATATTTATGCATGGTGACACCAACTGTGCTCATACTGACATTATTTTTCCTTTTGTATACAGTCATACACCCCGTGTTGTTGCGCAACTTCACCAGAACCAACTTTTTTTCTGGATTACAAATATCCATGAATGTTTTGTTTCTCAAACAAATATCAACAGGACCATTTCAAGAATCTAATTCAAGGTATATAAACAGCTGCAGAAAATATCAAGAGACCATCCATAATTGTCAAAATTTAAACCTCAGGAGTGACAAAAGCATCCAACAGCAACGTGAAAGACTGACAGAATGACAAAACAAATGACAACTGTGATAAAAATCACGTAAAACATGATTTCGAACTAAAAACATCTAGAAATATTACGGTTGTATTGCTTAAAAGTGAATATGAACTTGCTTTTTCTTGGAGGTCTAAAAAAAATACGGAGCATCTTTTCTGTTATTATGACTTGTTTCTCCAGTTTTTCGTTTTCTGCAAATAAATGCAAATAGAACCAATATTTTATTTGAAATTTGGGAGAAAGATTGTTAGTAGTTCACAGAACGAAACAAAAATGATAATTTACCTAAACACACACCTATAAATAGTACATTCAGACAATCTGGTCTCCATTTTTTTCCGTGGCTGTATTTATAGTCTTGCAGTAAACCCAGAATGATGGGAACTACCCAAGTACACAAGGTTCTGTCTAAAATGAAACAATGAGGTTAGATCTGAAACAGAATGGATTAGTTAATGTTTTGAAACACATTAAAGGACATCGTGTTACTAGCCCTGCTTTCTAAAAACTGGTGTTTATTACATCCACGTAGACATTTACACTGTGTGAGTGAAATAGATATTTTTACTGAGGCCTTGAGACAAACCTTCCGATGCTTCAGCTCAGATCACTCCTACACTCTTATCTGAAATAATACAGAACATTCTGACCAGCGCGATATCAGTGTTACACAAACACATGCACGATTACACACATTCTTAGCATTACAGATTTGTCGTTTTAAGGTCGTCGCAAAATTCTGTGAATAGATTGGACCTCGATACTTTCACGATTCCCAAAATATTTTCCATTATCAAAGAATGCCCAGTTATGGACACTGGATGGATGTTTATACAATTACAAATCAGGCTTCATTGATTTCCGCACAGCGACCCAACCTAATATTCAACTCTTCATATTTCCACACGCACACACTCGCATACATGGATCCTTTCTCTGCACACTTTTCTCAGAATGCATTGAAGCCTTTCACTGTGTCCGCTGCATTGTAACCATGACGACCAGCAGTCTCTCTTTGTGGCGTTTCCATGGTAACATGCATCGCTGTTGATGGTGATGCGCGCGGTCTCATTCTCTTCTCTCTCTCTGCGATCTGGAACGGGTCTCGTGTATTTTGCGTTCTCGGTTTATTCAGCTGTTGTTGAGGTTCATGTCTGTCCTGTGTGGATGGTGTTCATTTGTTTTGTTGTGATGGTGTCAGCACACAAAGACAATGATGTAAACATGCTTTGAAGAATACATTTGATGTGTTAGATACGCAGTATTTGTATTATTGTTTGTGGCAGTGTTTGTGTGTTTTAATGGAATGGTTCCGGTGACTCACCTAAAGGGCTTCGCACTGCGTTGGCGTCCTAACCAGACGTGATACGGTGACAAGGGATACGAGATGTCCTTACGAGTTTTATCTTGTTTAACCATCATTTGGTCAGTCGTTTTTAAGTACGTCACAAGCTGTGGAGGTATTGGTATAAACCGGTCTTAGAACTGAATACTCACTGTTGTATGTTGCAATAATGTGTGTTAAATTCATATTTATTGGGTGCTTGGCTACACCACACAATAAATTCCTCCATTTTGTTGCAATTGATTTTCCTTCCCTTTTCTGCCTCCCAAGATTTAGAACTTAGTCACTGTTATTTTCTGCTTACGCGGAAATTTCATTTCTCTTTTCCTCAAAGTGTGATTCATTTCTAACCGAAGACTATATATAAGGTTTTATCGGACGCATTTGCCCAATCTTTACCGTCTGTGTTTGGTTAATATAACCATTTGTTATATAGCCTATTTAATATTCATATTTCATTGTGTATATATTTTTTGTCTCTTTGCCACCGAAACCAGAGTCTATGGAGAGGAAATATGAAGTCTGTATTTTTAGAGTAGAAACAAAGTTTTTGAACTATATTTTACAAACACCATCTCTGTTCCATCAAGTAAGCTGCCTGCTGTCTTCATAAGTGGCATCAAAACATTTATTATTGTTTTTTATTGAGAATTGCAGGGCTCCAGACTAACTTTTTTATTAGGGGCACACCTTAAATCAGCCAGCAATGCATTTATTGACATTTTTCCCAAAATAGTCATATTACTGACAAATACTTTGATAATAAATAGACTCGACTCACATAAATGACAATGTTCGGATTTATTTATACGGTTCGGTTTTATATGACGTTACTCAATACCAGGGACAAATGGAATCTGCTGACTTTTTTGTTCAATCTGTCTTTGCTAATATTTTGGAAAAATCTTCTGTACAAATGTAAACGCATTTAAAAAGAATTCAGCAATGTTAATATCTGTAAATGTGTTAAAATCATTTAAGAAAACTACCTGTCTATGCATTTAACTGCAGGTGACAGTGGTTTGATTCTGCTCATCATTTAAGAAGAGGCTGAGCCGACAGAGACAGTAAAGAGACTGTTAACACTCTGAATACACCAGACCAAATGAGTACTGAATTCATTTGAACCAACAGAAAACATGCATATCATGAATTTATTGTTTATAGTGTTAAAGTAAAACGAAAGGGCTCGTCTTAATACATCCTTATGATGGTTTTATGTGTATGATATGTAGAACACTTTTCATCATCATGTTCTCAACACAATCTAAAGATAACTTCACATAAGCTTAACAAGATCATTCGCCTGCAGGGATGTAACGATTCACTCAGCTCACTATACGATGCGATTCACGGTACTGATCTCGCTATACGATTCATTCACAATTTATTTTTACAAAAGGAGTTTAGACAAATTAGGAATTAGTAAACTGCACTTTTATTATTTCTTAAATGCTGCACGTTTCTTTGTAAAAATAAAAAAATAATATATTTTATTTCAAGTAACAAAACTAATTCCAAATCGAATTTTAAATGAAATAAAAAATTAATACTACAAAAATCTCTTCAAATTAAACAAACTAAGACTTTATCTGTGCTTTTATTGGATATTTTTACATTTAAGAAATATCAGCATATCCACGTTTTCCAAACTTGCAGTAAACACCGCGACTCATGCTGTTCAAAGCATGTATTGCGATTCAAATAATATCTCAACCGGCTTGAATTGTCACCTAATATAATCGATTTCAACCGGCTCGCGGTGAATCGTTACATCCCTATTCGCCTTCATTCTTGTAGTGAACGGATTGCAAATGATTCGTTCAACCTCAGGCTCAAAAAATCCATCACAGCAAACAGCGAATCGTAGTAATGCGCACACCTTGTGTCTGTAAACTTGTCAATGACGAGCTGAGCTCTGACTGACTCGAGAAACATCCAGACCTGGGGCTACACTGGTGGGCTTCGCGATCTACTCGTCTTTTCACATGAGATATAACAACTAGAAATAAATCCAAATTGTCAGGTCGTACATGCGCGAGTAATTGTAAAAAACGCTCACGCTGTCTCAAAACGTGGTCGCATTTAGTCGCAGTCTGGATCCCTTTATTGAATGAAAGGTTTAGGCTACGTTCAATTATACTTCATCTTGTTTTTTCTGAGGTTGTAGCAGTGCATTTTGGGATTGCTTCACAAATACCTTCCCTGAGAGTTTATGTGTCACATTCATAACGCCGGAACTGCCCATGTGGCTTTGCATAAAAGTCTCGGGCAGATGTAAATGTAATTGCAAGAGATAAAAACAAAGGCGACGTTTGGACCGTGTCAGGATGTGTTCGAAAGTACTTGTATAAATAGTCTTTGGGTGTTCTTTACAGTATTAATTGAGTGAACTGTAGTACCACACAGCCTGTATTATAATCCACGGTTTCCAAGAATATCATTTGGTTTCGGTTTGGTTTCAGTATGTGTGTGCGTGTCAGTTAAGTGTGTTTGACGGTAAACCGCAGATCCGTCTGTGTCTGGCAAGACTCTTGCACGAGGTTCATAGAGAGAGTGTGCGTGCATGCGAGTGCGTCTGAAATATGTCAGTAAATCTGAGTCTTTAATGTATAAAAACATAGTTAACTGACATATGTTTTCATAAGTATGTTTTGGTTTTATGGTCTTTTTGCGTCAGTGCTACTTGACGTGTTTTAGGACGGTGGGCGGAGCCTTGATAATGGCCTCTGCGTTTTTTTGCTGTCATTGGCATCTTCTCACACCCACATTTTTTTTTTGCCTCCGACAGCGTCCACCAGCACAGGACCTCCTACGTGTCTGGCCCCATCTGGCCTCGACAGGTCTATGTGAAACGCAACACAAACTTTCGTAAAGTTATATGCAAACTCCTAGGCACCCAAACAGGAACTTGGGGGCTTTGTCTCGACAGACTGTCATTCTGTACCCTCTCACACTTCGGTGGGAAAGTCTGTTTTGAGATTTGTCAAATATGTTAAATTAACACAATATCAATAAGCAGTCAATGATCTATATTTGCAATTTGCACTTCTCATAATTTATTGCTTTTTGACTGAATATTGCATAAACTTTGCATCTTCTGTCATGCATTTTCAGCAGGTAGAATCTGAGTTTTGGGCCGAAACTTTGTGTGTTTCTAACTCTACATCTGGGAGACCAAATTGCTGATGGGTGTTTCCAAAAGCTGAACTGGCGTGTGTTCTGTACCGTATAGAATGTGAAGTTTGTCAGATATATTCGGGTTGATGGCCACCAGAGACCTTCTTGAACTGTTTCCATTGTTTCTCTAACTCTCACCAGCTCTCTCTGATGTGCTTCTCTCAACTTTCTCTCTGTGTCTGTGTGTGATATATGAATGACCAGAGTCTTTCTGGATCTTGTTAAGCACATCACTGCCGGACAGGCCCACAAACTTCTGTTTAATGTTTTAAACAGTGACACAGTTTGGTCTGTCTCTTGCCCACACACCGCAGGAAATGGGCATGCACATTTATATGTGATTTACTACTCAACCATTTAGTTCAGGTCTGACAAGTATTAACTATCTGTCTTCCACGCAGGCATAAACCATGTGCAGTGATGTCACTATTTCAGGTCACAAACCTGCATTTAAATCACTTAACCACAATTCAGTTTAACCAGGATATAAAGTGGTAAAAAAGATCTGTGATAAAAGACCAATCATAGAATTGCACATGCAAAACCATCACATAATAATAGTTACATTGCTATTACACTAACAATTTTATTACTCTTGAGCATTTGTTGTGTGTGGCAGTCATGACTCACACGTCAACGTATACAAAAAGCCATTGCAATATGGAAAGAGACTTGCAATGGGATTGATTTTGGATTTAGACTTAATTCATCCAACCAAGTGTGAAAACAGCTCTTTAAAGATGAGTGCGGAGACAACTGAATCGGGGCATTTGCAGTACAGGTGTGGAAGTCATTAAGTTCAGGCCATTGGCAGCAGTGTTGGCCAAGAACTTTGTATTGAATTGTTGAAGAGTCTGGCAGACATTGCGAAGAACACCGCAGAGAAATAATTTAAGAGACATTTCCGAGGTTCAAAAGAAGTCTAGCAGAAGCATTCCTGTATGCTGAGAGACGGAGGGACGTAGACGTAGTCAGAGTAGATCTATGCCATATTTAAAGAGATAGTTTGCCTGAAAATGTTTCATTATTTACTCACCCTTTTGTCATTTCAAACCTGCATGACTTTCTTTATTCTGCAGAACACAAAATATATTTTGATGAAGGTTGGCAAACACAACACTGCCCCCCCCATTGATGTCTATTGTATGGACACAAAACCACAGAGACATTCATCAAAATATCTTCTTTCTACTTCCCAAACTGTATGACTTACTTTCAACGGTCAAACATAAATGGAGATGTTTTGCATTCACATTTCCTTTGAAGGTGTATGAAATTTAGCGGCATCTAGCGGTCAGGTTTGTGAATATCAACCAACGGTTCACTCCACCGCTTTTCAAAACACTACGGTGGCTGACACAGAGCTAAGATGATGTCACGTTTTTGCTTCTTTGCCGAAGGAGATGACGTAATACGAATCACAGAGCAGACATTAATGAGGGAGATCTGGCTGAACGTGTCAAGATTGTGTTGGATTTATGTATTTAAAGGCGATGGTCATGTGGTCTTCTCATGCGTCCAGCGTTCAAGTAAACAGGAAAATGCCTGTAGACCCCTCTGGAAATTAGGATCTAACTCTAGGAATGTCCCGTCTTTCTCAGAAACGTTTGAAAACCAATGCGCTCCGTAGGGGGTAAAGTTTGGAACACAGTGTCTCGTTTCCAGGAAGGGAGGTGGATGGTGAACATGCAAACAGTTTTAATTAGCAGTCTTTCAAAAACACATTTTATTATGACCTTGTGAAAACTCAGAAGACACAGACAAGTGTTTGTTAGTTGATAAAAGTGTACGTAAAGAGCAAGGACACACACACACACATTTTCGTGGAAAAGTCTATCGCTCCCCCTCTCCAGTCCCCTGTTGAATAAGCTGTAAATAGATTCTGTAAGGTTACTAGAGTCTATGAAGTTTTTTTTAACTTTCTGACTGAGAATAAAATGAAATGCAGTGAAAATATTCCAGCTTTATTTCAACACTTCAATTTCCCTTGAGCAAACCTCTCTCTCTCTCCAGTTCTCCTCTCTTTTTACTCGTCTTTCTGCTTTGATTTCTTCCTCACACCACAGGAATGTTTTTTTTTTCACTCAAGAGTTGTAAAGTGCTGAATCTGGGTTCAGGGTGCATTTATACATGTGGCTTCTGTCATTCTATCATTTCCTTTTTCTCTCTCTCCTTCACACACACTGCCCCCCACCCACCATCCTTTTTCATACTTGTATTTCTCCACTTCCTCTCATCATTTTTCTCTATTTGTATTTGTAAGGTCCGTAGGTTTTTTGGTATGTAGGTTAGCAGATACAAGACAAACAGTAAGGTGACTTTTCATGTTGGCAGCCTATCAGGTGGAGGAAGTGAGAACGCTGTTAAAAATAGAGCTCAACACCCCAACAAACAATTTTGTGACTATTTGCTCTCTGTCTGTTCTGTGAGGAAAATAATCGTTTTCTCTTTCAGCATTTACAGACCATGCTGAAGACCAAACTCAACGTGCTGACGCTTCGGAAGGACCCGTTGCCGACAGTGATCTTTCATGAGCCAGAGGCCATTGAGCTGTGTTCAGCCACACCCCACACGAAGAACCGCACACACACGGGATACAAGGTATAGAACCAACGCTCACATCAAGAATCTGTATTAGACCACAAATTTTCTATGAATTCTCTGACATAGTAGTAAATATTGGTAGCTGTGGTCAAACGCATTTCTTTATACATACATTGAAAGGAAAACAGTTAAAAATGCATGTGCTGAAAATATAGCAGATCTCTCAAGGATGTCACCCTGCTGAAGAAGCTGCAACGCTGTTGCCATGGAAACCACAGCATCCATTCATTGCAAAATGCTGGCTAAGACAAACAGAGCATCTCCCCTCAGCATCCCTCCTTCACTCTTCTTTTCTTTTAATCCAGTTTTGTGCCCAAATGTTTAACTGGTCCAGTTAAATCATTTGTGTCTGGTTTTATCGTGACACTGGAAGCAGAAGGTAAAGTTGAGCGCATTGCACTGTGGGATGCAGTACATTTGGGGTGCAGTGTTTTGTTGAATAGAAATACTGCGCACGATTCACAATATAGAAAAAGTAAGAGTGCTATGTTTCCCCGAGTTTAGGGCCCATGATGATCAAGTCCACATTTTGCCATTTCTGGCACACACTTGAGATATTTCACATATTTTCATCTGTGTATTTTAACACGGACCTCAGAGAGTATAAAGGCTCTGGCATAAGCCAAACACACACGCTCGACCACAAGCGTTTCTACCCATGGGTGTAGACGGGTTTTATGATGATTCACATTTTAATGGTGATTTCTTTTCCCATTTTAACCAAAATCCAATTGGATGATCTCACAGACCATGTGTTGTTGCATGAGAGTAGCTGCGTTTGTGAAAGAGAAAGAAAAAAGAAGACTTAATCATCCATTGAGGTCTTTTTGATTATGTAACAACACAACAAAGCCAGTCTTATATGCTGTTTCCATGGAGATCTGTCCTGCTGTGTGTGTGTGTGTGTGTGTGTGCGCGCACACGGGCTCCTGTGCACACTCAGCATTAGGCATACATAAAATTTCTGGCCTGTCCATATTTAAACTTCTCTGTCTTTACAAATTAATTTATTGAACTGACTGTTCACACTGTGATTTTGAAAGTGATGAGGTCTGATCTGTTTAGTTAAACAGCGTTTTTGTTGTCTAGTGCTGTGCAAGGGTTTTCAAATCTTCAGATGCGAGGGACCCCCAAATATGTTGAACCTTTTGTGAGGGCCCCTTTTCTTAAATGCATATCCATCCATATATATATTTTGGATATAGAAACAATTAAGCTTTTTAAGATAAATAATAAGTGTGATATTGAGACAACATAATAATTGGCTATTAAGAGTTATGTCACATGAATTAACCTGAAGTGTAGGGTTGGGTATCATTTGAATTTAAGAGATTCCGGTTCTTATCGATTCCCAGTTTCGACTCCACTGTGGAAGTAAAACATTTAGATATCAACCTATATGGTCATTTAGCCTGTTGACTGGTTTGCCAAAAATATATAGTTATGAGCACGATTTTGTGTGTGTGTGTGTGTATATATTTAAAAAAATATATTTTTGAGGAGAATATATGAAGAGATTGGTTCCAAAATGAGAACTCCGTTTTGAGTTGTTTAAAAAATTCATGTTTTTTTTATTGTGCATTCTAATTAATATCATTCACTGCAGTTGGTTTGTTTTGATTTAAGCCATAATTACTCAAAAGAAACAGCTAACTAACACAATAAAACATTACAACATAATAAAAAACATGATTTTTGAAACATTTAAAAATGGAGTTATCTCATTTTGGAATCAAACCCTTCAGATGTGTGTGTGTGTATATATATATGAGGTTATCCCATAAACAAAATAATTGTAAAAATTTCCCTAAACACATGTAGAAATATTACTGTTGTGTTGCTTAAAATTGAAAATGAACTTGTTCTCTTTGGAGTATTTCAGGTCTGAAAAATACAGAGCATATTTTCTGTTATTATGACTTTTTTATCCAGTTCTCATTTTATGTAAATAAATGCAAATAGAAACAATATTTTTATTTTAAATTTGGGAGAAATATTGTTAATAGTTCACAGAATGAAACAAGATCCATAATTTGACCGAACCTCTACCTATAAATAGTAAATTCAGATAAACTGAAATGATGCTTTGGAACTGTCTCTTAATTATTTGTATGTATGTATGTATGTGTGTTTACACACAGCAACCATGTTTTGTCTGATTTATTACTATTTGTATTATCGTAGTTTAACTACATCATGGTTAAACTGTAGTTACTATTGTGAAACTATTGTACATTTTTGGTCACTGAGTTTTCCTGAAAGTCCTATAGTAAGGCTATGCTTACTATAGTAAAATATGGTTCATTTTCATTTGGGCCTTTATGGAGATATCAGCAGATCACAAGTTAACACATGCACATTTCTGAAAATATGCACATAGGGATTGATAAAAGGAATTGAAATTTAATTTCAAGTATATGATTCCTATTCTTTTCGATTCCAATCCTATTCCTAACCTTTCGATTCCAGATTTGAATTGATTTTCGATTCCCAACCCTACTGAAGAGAAACATTATCAATGTATTTGTACTATAGTAATTTTCATTACATCTTCACAAAGACTACTTAACAAACCCCAGTGATTGAGATTAAGGGAAATAATTTTGCTTTGTCTTTTATTCTCAGAGATTTTCTGGAGAACCCTTAAAACCTCTTTGAGGCCCCCTGGAGGTCCCAGGATCTAGTGTATCTGTATTGGTTACTATAATAATTATGCAAGGGAATAATGATCACAATAATGATGCCAAGAGAAACACAATTGCGTTTAAACTTTTGAGTTATGAGGAGATTAATAAGCATATCACATAACTTCTATACTTGACAGAAAGAGTGAACAATTAATAAACAATATAGAGAAAAATTATGAAAAAATCCAACCATCTAGACACAGTTTGGATCATTGAGTTAAAAAAACCTCAAGCTATTATTTCTGAACCAAATCTGGTAGTGTTTAAGGTTTTAGATGACAGTGTTTTACCCAGATGGATACCATAATTGTTGCCTGTAACATAAGTGTGTATTGCTGTGAGTTAGTAGTAGTGGTTTCTATATTAATCTTCTCATAACTCTGAGGGTTTGTGGAATTGGCCGTGCTTTGATCCATCCGGGTCAGACATGGGTTTAAGTCATCACCGCAATCCGGGATAAACACATTCGGTGTCTGTCCTGATCTCTCCTTTTTACTCTCTGTGTGTATTGTGACATATCTGAGACAATTTTAAAGAAATGGCTTTGAAAACGTGAAAAATATATTTTTAAAGGACACGTATAGCACTCTTGGTTTAGTAGATGGAGTAGATGGTTTTAAAGGCTGCCGTTTGGGCATTCTGGGTAAATTTATGATTTATGCATGTTATCTATGACTTATGTATGTGAGTGAAAACATTTGTGTCTAACCAAGCAAAGATTTGAACACTATTCTGAAATATGTACGCGTGAAATCCATGTAAAGGCCAAACAGTTTATGCCTTTGGCAGATTTATTCAAGGGAATCAAACCCTTGTCATTATTATTGCCATTTTTTTCCTACTGAACTAAATGAACTCATCCACCTTTTATAACTGAAAACATACTGTAAAAAAGAACACAGATGTGCAGTTGTGCATGTTTGACCAATATATGGCAAACCTTAGTATCCAAAGAGGTGATGGAGTAACCTTCAGATGCTATAAACTTTCAACTAACTTGTACGACAAGATTCTCGTCAACATGTAGTGCCGCCATGATAGTAAGAAAGTTGACATTGTAAAAAGGTTATGCTAATGCCTGCTATATTGGGTGCATTATGAATTCGGGGACATTACAAAATATCTGGAAGGGATGTCTGCATTCACATAGTTTCAGATCTTCCCAGTTCACCCAAATATAAAAAAATTCTCTCTTAATTTACTTACTCCTTACTCCAAATCTGTATATATTTCTGGGGAACCCAGATCTTTTCATACTATGTTATTTAGTCAATGGTGGCCAAGAACTGTTTAGTTACAAGCATTTGTCCAAATATCTTTCTCTGTGTTCATCAGAACAAAGACGTTTCTACAGATTTGAAACGACTTGAGGGTGAGTAAATGAAGACAGAAATATTGTCCCTTTAAGGCCCGTTCACACCAGGAACAATATAAAGAAAACTACAAAGTAAAAAAAAAAGCTTTCTTTCTAAACTGTGGAGAATATCTGTGTCTATCATTCGATACAGATAACAATATTGTTGGAATCACTTATTTTTCACAGAGTTATTTTTTTTTCTGGTAATAAACATTAAAATATCCGCAGACACTGACCGCATGCTGATCCTCTATTGAAAGCGTTTATCTTAAAACTCAATATCATTTAAGTCTTTCTTTATGTAGGCTACGCTGTTATCTCACATTGTCAAAACAGATGTGACGCGAGCCACTTAAGCGACAAAAAGGTGGTGGAAAAAATAGGAAAGGGAGCAACATTTTTTTTTATGTTTTGCTTTCCCCAAGAACATTGCGTTCATTTGCCAAACTTTTGCGTTTCGCCAAAAATATTTATCTTTCCCTCCGAAAACATTTGCATTTCCCAGAGATTATTGTGCTCCCCTTTGCAAAGCTCCCACTTTGACAAGAAGGCTTGCGCCCAATGGGATGACTTTAGTTTTTCTTATTCTGCATTGTTTCATATGGATTCTTTTGGTAATGTTTTAGATTATCAGGAAATACTGTATATCACGTTTTAAACGCTCATAAACGTCTGCATACGGTGACTGGCTGGTTTGGCAGCACTGTACAAGCCACTATTGACTTTGACTCGATCCTCGCCCTCACTTGCTCCAAGGTTCTTTAAATAATATTCCAAAAAAGGGAACAGCACTGCTTGACAATAATATAAAGAACAAAAATCAAAGGACAAGAAAATAAATAAACTCTCCCTCGTGTGAATCTCTTTTAATGGTTTATCAACATTTTAAAGACATTTATGTGTGTAATGTGGTTAAATTACTGTGATCCAAACTATCATGTGATTGATGTCAAATTGTTTTTAGTGCTGGTTAGGGGACCCCTAAGAGCTTTGACACAATTCGAACACTGATTGAATCAAAATGTCGAACGAACAGTTTCAAAAATTGTAAATGTAAAAAAAACTGAAACAGGAAGCAAATAATTATTTTAGTTTACGTAAATGAAAACCTTGAAAAAAAACGCTTCTGTTCATTAAAATCAAATAACATGTTGACCATAAAATTATTGGGAAAACTTAAACTAAATGAAAAATGTTAATGTTGCCTCAAAAGTAAACTGAAATTAAATTATAATGATAAAACAAAAATGTATTAATCTTATATAGCAACATAAAAAATAAACAAATAAATTATAAAATGATAAACGCATATACTAAAATGGCTAAAACTTCAACTTACATTAACATAAAAACAAAAAATAAAAGCTAATTGAAAATATTAATAGAACTAAAATCAAAACTAGAATAACTCTGACAGGAATTGATTGTGAACCACTGATGTTTACAGGGTTTTATTGTTGTTGTGCGTTTAGAATTTTAAAGTGTAGCACCACAATAAGAGAGAATGACTCCGCTTCAACATAGTGTCATTTTTCGCTCCGTCGCGGACCATTCGTGTTTTCGTTAAATTAAAATATTTTTGTGTTTGTCAGGCTTTGAGTGTGGATTGGGTCTGTATGTTTGTGAAAGCCTTCATTATGAACCCAGATGTGAAAGATTAATTCTGCAAGCTCAGTGGCGTGTACAAAGTCTGTTCTGTGTGTTGTTTACACAAACACACACACACGCATTCTGCTAACAAACAAAGTCACCCCTTTCCCCCCACCCCACCGACCAAATATAGGCATTACCATCCCACAGCACACAAGTCCGCTCTTTGACACACACACACACACTGTGTAAGAAGTATATATGGCTGTGTGCATGCATATGTCTTCATTGTGCAGCTGTGTCTGAGGACACATACGCCTCTCATTCTGCGAGATGGCTGGGACGGTAACGTCCCGCTCTGGAATGCCGAGCTGGTGAGGAATTATTTTCTGAATTATACATGAAGTTTCCTCAACTGGAGTGCTGAGCGAGCATTGTTCTCAACGCTGCCACCTGCTGGAGACTCTTGTGACACAACTTAGGGTATTGCTAGTAAACAGTACGTTAGTGTGTACTGGAAATTGTTGTTGTTTTTGAGTGTTTTGTGATGTATTTATGTGCTGTTGTTCAGTTAGAAGACATAGATTAGATTCAATATAAGAATTATACAACAATATGTAGGATGTTTTAAAGTGAATAATTATTTTCTTTAGTCAAATACGTTTTTTTGTCTGCAAATGTTTTCATTGAAATAAGTCTGGGTTAAGTGATATATGAATGTTATTAAAATGATTTCATTCGTAATTTTATTCTTACTTGCGATTATGTAGTAAAACGTTGCGAAACTTTGGTAATTGTCAAAGTGACAAAAAAAGAGAATTATTTGATAATTTCATTAAGCTTCAAGTTATGCCAACTTACTTTCTTTCTTCTGCAGAACACACATTTTTTTTTTTTTAACAACGTTGGTAACCAAACAACACGACCCCCATCAAATTCCATTGAATGAGATGAGATGAGATGAAAGAGTCGTATAGAGATTTTGAATGACATGAAGGGGAATAAATGAAGACAAAACAAACATTTGTTTTGGTGAACTATGTGTTTTAAATCTACTTGACAACAAAGACTGTTGGGTCAAAATCAATAAATGAGTTCCTTTGGTTCATGTCTTTTTAAAACCAATTCGAAGTAACTAACTGGATATGTAATTTTGTTATATATAAAGCACTTAAAAATGATTCGCACACATTGAGACAACTGTGGCCACATAGTGTTGCATAACACTATGGCACAAACACCATTGTCTCCACATGAATTGTGGAGGTGTGAGCATGTGTTTTTCCTGTGGAAATATGTTGTCGTGTGTGGGTTTGACACTTGGTTAATTTGTAGCAGGCGCATTAAGCATGGAATTAGATTTTGTCCCAAAAAGTCTGTAAGAGTGAACCCGTGTCTCTATTATTATTGTTATGATCTTGATTTGTGAATATGCAACACCGCATGTGCACAGCATCCTTATTCTCATCTCATGCTTTGCACAATATTATACTTCACTTTATATGAGAGCTGTGCATCAAAGAGCTGGCAGGGCAGCTAAATCATTGGATTTCTCTGTTGCCTATGGAGGTATGAGGATGGAAAGATGAATGAACGCTCTGTTGGCGTCTAGACTCCGCGGTGACTGAGCAGCATCAATCCATCTTAGTGTTTGATGGTTTTTCACAGTTTTCCCCCTGAGGAACATACACACAGACAGACCCACCCAGCAACAGACAGCATAGCAGTGAGATTAAATAAACATTTTAGTCATAGTGCAGCAAGGCTCTTGTTTCTTTTTTTTTTTTTTCCAATACGTCTTTCAATAGAGAACAGCCATTCTCTCTCTCTGATGTAAATCGTTTTCAGAAGAGAAAAGATAATACTGGCATTTCCTCTCCAGCTCACAGCAAGGCCTCTTGTCTGTTTCTGACATGAGAGAATAGCGCTATAGTACAATCCTGTGCATACGAGGAGTGACTTTGCTTTCTGGCATTTGTCTGGCACAGATGTTAAAACCCTTCCTGCTGATTTTTATACAGTTCAAGTCATAAAAAACAATTCAGCTTAAAAATATGTTCTATGAAGAAATGGGAAGGAGAAAAGAAGGCCAGAATTAGACCTTGTGGTGGTAGACTAAACAGACCGTTGGAAGAGGAAAGCAGACAGCCACATAGTGTTTTTCTCCTGAAGTTTCACATTTTCTTCCCGAACGCTTGCCAAGGCGCACACATTTAAAGACTTGAGCAAGAGCAGGTATTCACAACTCGCAAATCCTTTGGTTTATTTTCAGCGTACTTTAGATCAGTGACAAATAACAATGTGCAAAATTTGTATCTTTATCTTTTTAAAGTTGTAACAAATTCTTATGACATGTAATTTTATGTATTCTTATACCTTTGGAAAGTAATCAAATTTAAACAAAAGCATTGATTTAATAAAAAAAGTTCCATCAAGTGAATAGTTATTTTAAAGTTATATTTTTGGTGTAGGGCTGTCAAACAATTAATCACATCCAGAATAAAAGTTCGTGTGAGCATAATAAATGTCTGTGCATATTTATTTTGTGTTTATAAACACAAACATATATATATATATAAAATTTAAATTATAAGTCAATATAAATAAATACATGTAAATATTTCCTATATATGCATGTTTTTATGTTTATTAATACAAAATTAATATGCACAGTAAACCGACATATATTATATAAACACAAACTTATATTTTGGATGCGATTAATCATTAGCATTTTTGCCTCAAATTTGTATTGTTTAGTAAATGTATTACATGTATACACATTTGAATAGTTTTCCAATATAATTTTCAGTTTAACCTAACCTGTGAATGTAAACTAAACTTTTATTTATATATATTTTTTTTTATCTGATTTATTTATAACTAACATTGATATTCAGTCATAAGGGTCCAATGAGTGCTGTCATATACATTTTTTGACCTGTGTTAAATTCATCCAAAACAAATTTGAAATTTTTACTACTGTATAATAATATATAATAGTATATTAGTTGGAATAATCCCAGTTATAGTTCATCACTAGAATATCATTTTATTAAAATCTTTATTTGTGCATGTTGGCATTTGTGTAAAACTGTACCTCACTTACCTTTCATTTGTTGTGGTTTTGTACCTTTCCCAGGTGACTTACCTAGGCAAGGTGACGATTTCCGGCACTCAGTTCCTGTCCGGCTGCACAGAGTCAGCAGTTGTGGGATTATGTGACACAAAACGAAAGTCTTTAGCCTACGACGACTCCATCACCTCTTCCAACGCCATACTGGAGATCCGCCCCTTCCAGGTGCGACTACATCACCTGGATGGGCGGGGCGAGGCCACGGTTGCCATGGACACCTTCCAGGTCGCTCGCATCGCGTATTGCACGGCGGACCACAACATTAGCCCAAACGTGTTCGCGTGGATCTACCGGCAAATCAACGATGATCTGACGTTCCAGATGGACTGCCACGCTATAGAGTGCGAGAGCAAATTAGAGGCTAAAAAACTCGCCCACTCCATGATGGAAGCCTTTAAGAAAACCTTCCACAGCATGCGCAGTGACGGACGCATCCACAAGAGCGGCTCGTCTGACGAGTTCGCCGAGGAGTCAACCACGCCCGATGACGACTGAGGGTGGGAAGGGGGCGGAGCCTATCTAAAGTGGGCGAGGGAGTGCTAGTTTGAGATAAGGCAGGAGCTGATGTGTTGGTACCATCTCTTAATCCTTATCTTTAGAGTCACTCTCTCTCTCTATCTCTGTCTTTGTGCCATAAAAGAATATTTAGAAAATACAAGAAAAAGATGAATAGTAGTGAGCTGGATAGAAATGATCAAAGCAAATATAAACAAAGCAAACTTGTAAGCTGACTTTTTGCCTGTTTAGATCTCGACAGATTGGACAAAAGCGTACATGTACTATAAAGACACATTATCACTCTCACTTACACTCCCATTGAAAGCTGCTGTTTTAAATATGACGTTGAGAAAATGTCCAATATTTGACCTGTTAAGCTACTTGTGTTTAGCCAATCAAAATTCTAGGGAAAATCACCTGTGTGTATGGGGCGAGGGGATATTAAGGGTGACCTTGACCTCAAATAGGGCCATTTTTAGTTTACTGAGAGATGTATTCCCTCAGCCAGTGATAGTTTGAGAGAGAAATTATATAATTTAAATTTTTATGCAGCCAGTCTAGGGCATTCCTTTACCGTTATAAGGCCATAGCATCATCACTCGTGGGGACCACGCATCAGTTTGTGTGTATTTTAAAAGAATACCAAAAGTCAATGTGTGTGATTTAGTGTCTGTCTGCAGCTCATGAGCCTTTTAATAACTATGGAACTGGTTCTCTACAACAAGCTAACGTGTGCAAGCGTATTTAGTCTTATGTGGTCTAGCGAGCGCATGAGAATGTGCGTTTTTTTGTGAAAGTTTGAAGTGCAAGAGTGTGTCTGTGTTTGTTTGTTTGGAGATTAACGTGAGATAGACGTTCCAGAGAGACATCAGTATATACACTCATGCAGGGCTATTTCTTTTTAAAAGAATAGTTGATCTAAACTTTCTTTCATGGGATAGTTTACCCTGCTGTGGAAGACAAAAGAAGACATTTCTCAGTGGTTTTTGGTCAAGTCAACGGAGGCCAATATTGTTCGGTTTCCGACATTCTTCAAAATATCTTCGTTTGTGTTCTGCAGAAGAAAGAAAGTCAAACATGTTTGGAATGACATGACGGAGACAAAATGATGAAAGAACTTGCATTTTTGTGTACTATCCCTTTAAGGTTGACATTGTTTTGATAGTGCTGCTTTTTCAGTTAAAAACAAATCCCTGTAACCAGTCGTTCTTTAGCATACTGTGTGTTGAGGACGGTATCTTTGAAAGAGTTGTGTGAATGTTTGTGCAGGGTGAGGGAGGTTCCAGGCCCCAAAAAGACATGGTTGTCCCATAGAGTGCCTGTATCTTTCCCCTATGCTGAATGTATGTCTCTTGTGCTGCAAGCGCTATATATGTACTGGTACTGAAAGCCTTGTTTTACTTTTTTTAGATTTTAAAATATACATTTGTATTTGCAGGTAATTTGGAAGCTGTATAATGATTAAGAGTCATTATTTGTACATGTTTTGTACAAAATACAGAGCTGGCGTAGTGTGCGTTTGTGTTTTGTCTTAAAATTAAACGCGCACACACATAGACGCTTTTACACAGCTCCACTCACCTGTGAAAACCCTTTTATGGGAACGATGGATTGTGGAGCAAAATGAGAGGTAAATGAAGAGACTATGAATTAGACATATTTCGGGTTCACAAATCAGATTCAGATTTTGATTCTAATGGGGTGGATCTGGATTCAGACAGAAAACTAAGATGAAGTTTAGGAGAATCCTGGGCAAGTGAGCATCTATAAATGTAAAGAAATATATATAAAAGATATATACTGTGTATTTGAAAATCATTCAGTAAGCTTGTGTAAATACAAATGTATCCATTTTTCTTTTGAATACTGCATTAAATTTAAAATATTTTGAGTTAAGCACCATTAAAGGAATCAGTATTTTGGCCAACTGTGAATCTGGATCAGAAGCAGAGGGAAGTCTGGAGCCTGAGTGATGAAAGTGATGAATTGTCAGGGCAGAGTGATGAAATGAGTGTCTCTTTGTTTTTTTGTTGATTGAATTTGATTTTGTAAAATTGTAGAGGAACATTCTTCTCACTACATGTCTTAATGGCTCAGACTCGCTTTAATGTTTTGAAATGTTACCGTATGTGTTTTTTATGCTGTATTTGCAAAGAAAAAAGATCAGTCATATATAAAATATTTACCAAGCTAAGGCGCTGTGTGTTTCCTCTTCTGCACTTTAAATAGAAGTAATAATATATAATTATACACATATTATTTGTAAAGATAATATTTAAAGTCGTATATATTATATTTGTATTACTGTTTATTGTGTAATTTCTATGAGCTACCTTGTTCAGTACATTAAGCAAGTACTTGCTTTACTTCCATTATCAACCACTAGGTGACAGTATAGTTCCACAAAACGTAATAGTGTCACCTACTTTTTCTCATTTAGTTATATTTAACATATAACAGAAAAACACACAACATCAATGGGGACATAAAGCGGATAGAGGAAAAATAATAGAAGCAGCATAAATTATAAATACAATCAAATACAGTGACATTTTACAATGACATGTTGTATATTGTTGAATGTTGTATATTTTCAATGCTTTGGTGTTCAGTGGTTTGGACATCATTTCTAAAATGAGGTAAACACATATTTAACATGAGTAGACAAAATAGATTTGAGTTTAAACTGCATTGCTTTGTCTTAATGAATATGAATAGACTAATCCAAAGTAATGACATTTAAAGAAATATCTGACAGAAAAACGATCATTTCTGTAAGCTTCTCCGATTTGTTGAAAATTGGAATGGTATGGAAACACCATCTATTTTGAACTATTATGCTGCCTTAACGTGCTCTCGGAACGTCGATAATTCCCACTTCAACCCGGAAATAATTAATGGAATTTTATTTTTTTATGTTAACAGATAGGCCCACTGTAATGATTTAATATTACTTAAGCATTAGTAACATAAATGTTTCAATGTTACTAAATACTTTAACTGTTAGTAAATCCAGACCTTACTTCCGCGTTTGTGGTGGGAAATATCCCACTTCCGAGGTGTACTTGATATGTTTTTATATTTGTCTTCATCCTCTACCCGTAGAGGGCAATGCAGCATTGCGAAGTTAAGAAGTATTACACAATGTTATTTATTTAAATAAATAATGAAATGACACGCACATGTACATTTTCGTTATGATATATTGTTTTTTATTATAAAAATAATAATTATTATGAGTAATAATCTCAATAAATTTGTATGCACACCTTGACCGCCATGTGAGGGTGGGCCCTTAATTAAGAACCGACCAATCCCAGCTCGCCCTGACAGGAGATTAACTGATTCATTAAACAGTGGTCTGCTAGTGAAAGATCCCGATTTTAACATTTTAAGGCACTCAACCTCAAGCATTTGATATCCGATTTTAGTGGGAATAATCATACAATTTTACATATTACCAACCGGAAGATGTTGCCAACCGGTTGCTTCTGAAGTGGTAAGCAAGCATATACGGCTGCGTTTCAACATATTATTTATGCTTGTTATCGAAACATACAAATACTATAAAATATTATTGCGATAATATAAAATATTATTGCGATAATATAAAATATTACTGCGATTATATGTTCATGACCTACCCTCATAAGGCTTATAATGTGTCCGGCCCTTTTCAGATCACGTAAACGTAACATGGCGTCATTTCACGGTAAGTTAAACCCCTTTGTGTCTACAACATTCCTCGGGTATTTATCATTTTTAACGAGTATTAAAGGTTATCATATTTATAAAGCTTTGCGTGCCTTACATAAGGTTCTCATGAGTCAGAACTGTCAAGGTGAATAAGATTTGATGTTTGATCCAGTCAGGTGTGAGGACGCTGCACATATGGACCTGAATTGATGGTTTATATAATATTCTCTCTCTTTCCCTCTGGAAATACTTTGACGAAACTGTTTGACATCGTTTTGGCTTGTCATCATGTGCTCAGCTCTTCTAGGTTCAACTCTGAATCATATACAGATTTAGTTATTAAGAATTAAACTTTATAAGTATGTCCACTCTACAATAATCCATTCAGGGGCAGTTCTCCTATCATTAGGATTTGAGCATTTTCTGTTTTTCTGCATGTTGTGAACTCAATGTTAACCAATGCATGATGGGTAATACCTTAAATGAGACCAGACATCTGCACCTTTCTTCAGCGAGAGTTGATCCAAGACCACTGGGCGCTTTAAAGGGCCGTGTCAGATTAAGCAGTAGCATCTAAACATATCTAAAATCTGTAATTGTCCTTTTACAAGGCATTGAACATCTGGGGAATACCCCTGTCTCCCACCAATCCCTCCGCCTCTATAAAGACTGTTGGTTCTCATCTCCTATCTGTAGCATCCGCCTCCGCAGTAGTGTACTGACAGTCAACGGTTGTGTGTGGATTGCTTAACCGAGACCAGTGTGAGGAGGCGTTATCATTGGGTTGATGGTCTACTCTGATTTAAATATCTTTGAATCCCCATAGCAACCCATAGCAGTGATGGAAGTGCATTGTGGGTAATGAATGAAGCATAGCTTTATCAGAGGTTAGTCATGTAGATAGCATCATGCAGACACTTAATGGAACCTCTGATTAACCAATCAATGAGCTTCCAGAACGGATGAACTAGCTTGGTTGTAAAGATCAAGTGTGGTTAATCCACCCAGATGATTCATCACAGACAGAGGCAGCGAGACAGAGGTGGGCTTTTTCTTTTATACATGAGTTTTGAGGGGTGGGTAATCTCTTCACTCGATTATCACACAATATCATATGATAGTCCAGACATCAGACAAATATCAATTTATACAATCCTGTTTTTGAAAGGAAAATAGCCATACAGTACGTTATGGATGTGACAAAAAAGTTTTTGAGAGCATTTGCTCAACATTTGCCTTTGTGAGAGTAATACATTTTGTAGGTTCATAGTGTTAGTGTTTTTCTTTTTTGGATTACATTATTTTCAGTATTTTGGTCGAGCTCCCACTGATATGCATTCATTTTAGATATACATCTGTTTATAAAATATACCTGTAATTCGCATGTGTTAACTCACAATCTTTTGCAACACCGATGCCCGGATCCTTTGCACTTGTGTGTCACAATTATATTTTACGTAATGCACATGAATCAGCCGATCAGACTAGAACGTTTTTGTTTTCAATATGCTTTAGACAGTCCACGAGAGGTCACTGGGCAATTCCATGTAATACTGACACGAGCTGTGAAATATCCTAGAGATAAGTACACTGTAGCATAATTGCTGGGAAAGGGCTTTATTTTCCTAATGTCAGTTGTCGAAATGTGGTCTGCGATGAGTGTTTTACACCTGGAGACACTGAATGTGCGACTGTCCTCTGAGATTAGCAGAAATTGAATGAGTGAGATCACCTCTGTTTTGTCAAGGTTGATGCTGGGTAGACGTCCAGTGAGATGTGACCAAGAGGGATGTAGAAATCCACGAGCAGAAAATGGTGAGCAATATATTTTTCAGGGGTTGCATAACTCAAAAGACTATTGAACATTCAGTTATGTTTTGTTAAGGTGTAATTTGATTATACGAATGAAAATGATGTGAATTTCATGGGGTTGTTTTATAAGATGTGTTTTTAGACCTGGAAAATGTTAGGATAGCCAGAGCAGAAATAATCTGGGCAAGAGATTATGAATATGGTTCACATCAAATGTACACTGAATACAGGTACACAGTTCTTTATGTATAACTTTTTGATTTCTTGTTGTTGCTGTGTGTTTGTTTTGTTTACATTTCAGCCATCGTACCCACATACACCATATAGGATATATGTATTACATACCCCATCTATATAAAATATATAAAAATATAAATATATAAAATCCCTCTATGTCCTTGGAGCATCGTTTGGAATGTCAAATCCTGATTTCAAATGCATTAATACATTCCTGTGCGGGCAACCAAAGTGTCAGTGTTGCCATGAAATTGAGAATTGCACTTGAACTGAATAGACTTCTCATAAATAATAATGTGGTGAAAATATGATTCCAACACAATCTAGACCAATTTGACTTGGTGCATGAGCTCATTTCACTTTTAGTTCATGTGTTTGTTTTGAGGACATGTAGTGCAGTCTTAAACCAGAAATGCTTTGATCGATCAGCCATCAGTATCTGCGATAATTATATTATATATTTTTTTATATATAAATAAACGTTAGGTTAGTTGACTAATCTAACGATTATTTTTTAGATTAATATGATGAAGATTTTTTGGATTACCTCATTATTTATTGGAAAGTTTGCCAAAGGATTAATAAATTATAAAGCATTTCATACTTTTTACTCCACTGCATTTAATAAATAAATGTTGTTTTAACATGTAATCCTTGATTACATTAAAATCTAAAAGTAGTCGAAAAAGACTGGATTTTTTAATGTACTTTAGTACTGTATTAAAAGTAAATAACATTAAAAAAAAATGAAAGTGACCTATTTGTCAGATATACGCGAAAATGTGACCTCTGCGTTTAACCCATCCAGAGAGTAGTGAACACATGTACACCCGGAGGAGTGGGCAGCTATCACTGCTGCACCTGGGAAGCAAGTGGGGGTAAGGAGCCATGCTCAAGGGCACCTCAGTCGTTACCCACCGGCCCTGAGAATCGAACCGGCAACCTTCTGGTCGCGAGTCCGACTCTCTAACCATTAGTCAATGACTGCCCCATTTTTATAGTATTTCATTAAAATGTGTTTATTAAATACTAGAGCATGATATATAAGTCTCATAATGTACTTAAGTAAAAGTAAAAATACTACTATCTATCTCTGTTTATTGCACAAAACTATCACCGTATAAAGCTTGGTATAAAAGCACTCATGCACATACTGGACACAGGATGATGCGCTTAATGCATTCGGTTCATTATTTACAGTTATGCGCATCCCGGACGCACAATGATGCGCTTAAAGCACCTTCTCCTTCTGAAGTCCCCAAATTAATAACAATTAGAACACAATAAGAAAACATATGTTACATGTTTAACACAGTGCGTTGAAAATACATTTTAAACAAAACCGTAGACTGTCATTTTATGATTATGAAGAATAAAAAAAACATTGGAAAATCTTGGAAAGAGTAACATCCTGACCGTAATGTTATATACGCATGCTGATTGGAGATTGACAGAATGACAGCACCAGCGGAGGTCAGAGTTTCTTAATTATGCTATATTGGTTTATTCCTCGCATAGAGCTATCAAATGACATAAAAAGTGTATGAACTTTAACGGTGGTTTCATGTTAGTTAGTCCTTTTTGAATATTAAGAGTAATTTAACACCCGCGGATTGTATTTTTACATAATGTTCTTCACACTATGTAGAATGTAATTTAATGTAGGAATTAATGTAGAAAACAGTAAACCACAAAAAATTTTATAAAACGTAGTGTTAAAGTAAAGTAACTTATTATGAAACTCTTCATCTACGTGTCCCTCTCCGTCCGTTCGTGATTGCGTGTCCATGCTGTGATCGCATTCCAGGCGAAGGGGTAATCCGCTGTTTGCTAGTGTATTATACTTTCTCTTGTTCTGCTGACTAACTTACACACGCCCGGGAACAGAAACTGCCATTACAGCAGATACATGTGAATAATATGACGTGTCGACGCAATTAACGCACGTCGTTGCAGCCCTAATGCTGGGTTCACACCAAACGCGAACAATCTCGCCCGCCACTCTTTATTACACTGTGTCCACACCGGACGCGACAAGCACGACTCGACAAAAGACATTAGAAACGCATTAGAACCCATTATAATTTAAAATTTGGATGCGGCGCGGTTAAGAACAAGCAGGTTGTCATGTTGCGTCCAATGTAGACACTGTGTCACTCGTGGGAAAGGTTCGTTATTTTCACATAAGTGACGCGTTCTGACAAATAATTTTAATTCGCGTTTGGTGTGAACCCAGTTAAAGTAACGCATTTTATTTTCTCCTTTAAAACACTGAAATGGCAAACTGGGGATAACCCAAATGTTCGTGCTGTTTACATTAAATGGACTTACGCACCGATTGCAAACAAACTTACTGGCTGTGTTTCAGACTCCAGAACGGGAACTTTTTCCATTGGCACCGCTCCAACATTCAGTTGCCAACGACTTAAATCCAGAGTAAAGCTGGGACTTGTTTGAGAAACAATCGTCTTCGAAATGACGTTCACAAACAAAAATATTTAGCTGTCCGGGAAAAACAAACTGCATCCACTGTTGTCTTACCTCCTGGTTCTTAGGAAAGCTAAACAACGATTTCTTTCCCTCACAGTCAAAAACACACTTCCTTTGTGCCATTGCAGATACTTGGTATAATACAAATTGAAAATCCTTCACAGCAGCACTTGCCACAACTTCTACACGAGTGAAACACGGTTATGGTTCGCGCGTGGGCGTTCTCCTCGCTTTCGCTGGGTAATGACGTATGGTCGCGCTATTTCTCTTGCTGGGTTAGGCGAAGGCGTTCCTTTGCCGTAAGAATTATCCAATAAGGGACTAAAAAAGTTGTTGCGCAACGATTTTTTATGTTCGAAAAAAACTTAACGAAACTGTACGAACACTGGGGGATTGTATCGAGCACAGAAATACTACGTAATACATCTAACTCGTTTTCTGACAAGTTGACCATGTTAAGCATGAGAAGACAGCACGTTTAACATTGTAAAGAAGTCAGACTGCATGACACACTGTTGCACCACCCTGTTAAAAAAGGCCTCTCAAAATGCTTGCCACGGATGCGAAAAACTCAGGAAATCGAACCCAGTACTAATTTTTTTATGACGGATGAAAATATCGGTGCAGTGTGTAAATGTGATTGACACAACGTGAGGCCGTATTTATTTTTTTAACGTGCAGAAATTTCGGACTCAAATTTCGGACTCGATGTGTAATGGGCTTAATTCTCATAATTTTGTATTACTCTGGAGACAAATCTTTAGAAGCATCATTTCTGTGTAGGCATGACATGGTTATATTAGGCTATTTTTGAGATATGCTTTGCTGTGGCCCCGTTACTCAGGGACAAACTGCAGGGCATTTGATACCCTCTAGAAGTCACCTCTAAGATAAGCACTGAATGTGGGGCACACTAAAATCACACAAATCTCAAGTGGTTCTCCAATCCAGAACTGTATCTCTAGACTTAAATCACACTAAAAGCATCTGAGCAAACTGTACAAATGGACTAGAAACTTTATATAGATACACTATATGGACTAAACAAAAGCATTTGGATACCCTATAGGCCTGTTTATACACGAGCCTGGCTCCGCTTCGCGAGCCTCCGCTGTCCGCGCGCAACTCCCCAAATTACGTCAGATCATGTTTGTTGATTTAATACATTTTTATATCGAACTTTTTGTTCACTCTTTCATTTCTGTGCATAATGCAGACACATTTCTACATATTGTTGGTTAGGGACTGCTAAATGTACATTGCCATAGATTAACCCATTGGATGTCTTTGTTATATAAAATGAGAAGATATATGAACAGTGCAAAAGAGCAATGTTGATAAATATTGTTTCATTCTGAATACAATATAAAACAGACAGAGTGATGATAATAGATGTCTGTACAGGCGTATCTGTTCAGCCAAAATCTCTTTAAAGCTTTCATGTTGACTGCGGCGCTGCGCGAACTGTTCGCTCGAGTCACAAAAAAAGTCATGCACGCCGCCACGCGAAATGAGCTCGCGCTCACCCAAAGCGAACTCCGCGAACACCGCGATGACGTCATATTTGGCGCGCGCACCCAGGCGAACTAGCGACTGCGTCGAGTATAACCAGCCCTTATCTGAGAAGCATGTTTATCTATTTCAGTGATTCAAATTAAAACAAATATTAATGCTACAGTATACCATATTAAAGATTTTTGTTTCTATCTTTGTTAAAACTGTTTTGTAAAGGTCTTTTTTGTTCTGAAATGACTGAACCTCTGTCTACGAGTCATTAATGTGTTTGGGTCAAAGGTGTTCAGCAGGGTTCAGGTCTAGGACCAGTCAAGTTCTTGCATATTAGACTGAATCAATCATACATTTTTTTAAATCTTGCTTTGTGCACAGGGTCATTGTCACGTTGGAATAGAAAAAGTGTCCTGCCCAAACTGTTGCTATAAATAAGAAGCACTCCAGTCTGTGATGTTAGAGGAATCCCGAAGACCTTGATTAGCTGGGTCAAGTGTGTTGAATTAGGACTGGAACTGAACTCTGCAGAATGTGACCCTGTGGGAGATGATTTGTCCTGCCTCTGACTAACATGTACGTTATTCTGCAAAGTGAACATTTTATGTGTTTTGAAAATACAGTAGTGCCTTATTCTTATGTCATTTTATTTTTATTTTACAACGAGTATTGATTGACCATTACTGGGCATTCAGAAAACATTGCTCGATTCTTACACACCCTTTCTGTATGCCCTAGATTTTATCTTATGATCAAGTTAACCCTTCCCACTGGTTTATGTGTAGTTCTTCAGGTGTGAAAGCATAATAACTATGTGCTAAATTACTTAGCAAATTTCCTACCGGCACCTTGCAATTTGCTCCCCATGAGAAATGACTGCACTGTTTGCGCTGTTACAGATGACCTTTTAGGACGTTAATAATTTGTCATCATTTAATAAAGTGATTTACAGTGTAATATCGCATCCACAGACGGCAAATGGAAATTTCTTCCATTTGCATAAGCTATTGTCTACATATTATAAAATAGATATATTTGAAGAGTTAATTTGCAAAACTAAATGGCCAAGCCTCCTCTTTCAATAGGGCACGCAATAAACACAGGGTCATAGATGGGGTTTTTCAAAAAAATGAAGAAGAGGAAAAGCAATCAAGTCTTTTGTCATGCCCACAACAGATTGTGCTTTTTAATACATGTTTCTGTTCCATACACAAAATAATAATTACGCCGTAAACCTGATAGCATGCCTTCATAAGTGTGATGTGCTGAAGGTCTCCAGTATGAATAACCTTTTCCCTTTCACTGGGATCACATTACCAGTGGATATAATAGGGATGCCTTCGACCCTAAGCAGCTGTTGATTGGTAAACACTTGAAAGTGTTATGTCACGGCAGCATTGGAGTCATCGGTATTAGTGTGTATATAAGGTTGCTCGCTATCTTTTTTTTGTCGTTTTCTTTCTATTGTGTGATTGGAAACACTCAGTTGACCTTTTCATGTGATTACAGTTCAGCTCCACATCAGCACAGTGACATTTCATCGCTTCGTTCATTATAAACCACCGGCTTGACACTGCTTTACGTGATGTGTCGAGAATGTAAAACTTGCTAGGGCCATGCTGCTAGGACGATGCCGTTGCTAGGCCGTTGTGTTTTCCCTATAGGCCCAAGTCAAGTCCAACCATAGACTGTATAAAATATGGACGTAGTGTCCGTGACGTCACCCGTAGGTTTGTGAAGAGTAAAAATTAAGCCTAAAGTAGGCAGAGGTGCTCGTCGCCATCTTGGCATCACGTCATCGTGCGTCACTCCCGGATAATCGAAAATGGGCAAAAGGCGGGACGTGGTTAGAGCTGAGGTGCCTGGTTTGCTGAAACCACTTGTCACTCAAGTGACCACGCACCTAATTTGCGGAATTTTAAGGCTTAACATAAGTTAAATACAAATTCACCCTCCTCACAGTTGTCATGAAGGGTAAAATTTGATATCTAGACCAAAATAAGTTTTTTGTACCAGGCTGTAAACGTGTTTTTTCTGCTGTAAAGTGGCCCATTTTAACATGGAGTTCAATGAGATTCTGATCTCTTTTGGAGCCAGCCTCTAGCGGCAAGTCGATAAATTGCAATTAAAGTCACTTCCGTGTTGGCTTCATGAGAGAGCGGAAGATTGCCCCTTGAGTCCAACCTATTCAGTGTTTCCGCTACATTCGTTTTGCCGTGGTGGGCCACCACGCCAAAAAGCCAAAGTTTCCCATTCATTCATAATTTGTCCGGCCATTGTTGCTATGTTTGTAACTCTTTCACTGGATTAAGCGACTTTTCAGACCCCTTTAGCGGCTTTTGTTCAGAAGATGCATAGAACGACAAACCTAGCAACTTTTTGGATAAAGCGTTCATTCAGTGGGACGTGAAAATGACGTCAGTACTGCCCCGCTTGCGCGAGGTCTCGCTTTCCTGGTGCAGAAAACGCATCTGTGAGTGAGCGGCAGATGACAGTGACAAATCAAAGACACTTAATGAGAAGCCTAGAACCTTTAGCAAAAAAATGCGTAACTGCTAATGCTAATGACCATGTGTGGTAGGCTATATGAGACCAGTTTCCTTTTATTGCATTTATGCTTTTTGCTGTCCTTATGTTGTTCCATTTGCTACCATTGTTTCCCTCATCTGTAAGTTGCATTGGATAAAAGAACGACGTGTCTTGGTTATAAATCAGAACTGACAACAGAAACAGAAAATATGTAAATGACAATGGCTTTAATGGGCAATAAGCTCTATGTAATGTTCAGAGAGTAAAATCGTCTGAGGTTGCAACTTTTTCTTTTTCTGCATTCACACGCTCTAAGAAATTCCATAATTCCCATTTCAAATAATTAATGGAACTGTGCTCTTTTAATGTTAAAAGATACTTGTAATGTTTTAATGCTACTAAATCATTAATAACATTAATATTACTAAATACTTTGAATGTAAGTAAATCCAGACGTTACTATTGCATTTGTGGTGGGAAATATCACTCTTTCGAGGTGTCTTGAATGCAGTATTAAAGCGGGCGTAACACACCAATCTCATATTAATCTTGAGTACCTATAGAGTAGTATTGCATACTTCGTATCTTCGAAGAGTATTTAGTTTGATCAACTTTATAAAAGATAGATACAGCTTTACGATTGTTTCCAAAAACATACAGCGCATGCGGGGGGGAGGGGTAGGCTGAACTAAAGCACGTGCGCACCCATTGCCAACAAAACACACATCAGTTTCACTCACCACATGCGGTTCATGTCCGGCATGTTTTATCTCTGGGACGGCTCCATATATCAATTTCAAACGATCTCCAAATCCAGCGTTATATCCACCATTTATATAACATGCATCACACATATGTAGTGAACAAACAAACACCAGAACTTTGCAAATGCATGCTCTCTCTCTCTCTCCTGCACACAAGTAAAAGTAACGTCTGTGCATGCTTCTTCTCCTGCTTTCCTTGTCTCCTTTTCTATATTTGTTTGCTGTCGCGTTCCGTGTGCTTTTCCCGGATGTGGTAAATGTATGCCACTGGGCCAAGGGAGGTGGTAGGAAGGCTCAGGCAAAACACAGGATAATTCCCGAAAGGAGTTTTATTTAGGTATATGAAGAGGTTTGGGGTGACAATTCATAATAACATAACTGTCCATCCAGGCTTCTAGGTACACACTTGTTCATACTGACTATGAACCAAACATCTGCTGTAGCAGCAAAACCGACACTAGTTTTAACACCCTGCCACCCTCCTCTCTCCCCAGTGTCCAAGAGAGACTGACTTAAATAGCCCAGGTTCATCATGTTAAGCACTAGAACATACCATTCTACCATCAAATACAAATCAAAAAGAGGAATAAACATTTGATTAATGTAAATAAGGAAAAAAATACCTGTACGATCGCTGGGGAGTGTATCGAGTACAGAAATACTACGTAATACGTATAACTCGTTTTTTGACAAGTTGACCATGTTAAGCATGAGAAGACAGCACGTTTAACATTGTGAAGAAGTCAGAATGCATGAAACACCGTTGCACCCGCCCCTTTAAACTAAGTGATGATGTCACAAATATTTTAATTTTAGCGTATGACATCATCAAGCGCCACAGTTTCACAAAATCACACTTTTATTGTTACGTCTCTATTCTGGCCCAAAGAAATGGCTGAGGTTCTTCCATCGCCACATGATTTACACCAATACATCTGTGAGGAAAAGTCATACACACAATACAACAAAAGAGGTTCATTTCAAATGTATAGATAAGCCGCCCGATTTAAATGCCTCTTTAGTTGACAGAGAACAGACCAAACTCTGATCTTCACGGCCCACTGGGACAAAATAAGCAAGCGCTGAATCATACACAGACACACACCTCCAGATGACATCAGTAACCTTTTAGATTGAAAGTACATGAAAGCAAACAGTCCAGGTTTACTGCACTTCCTCCTCCGAGCGACTTTGTCCGTCCTGATTATTGATACTTAAAGCCCCATGGAGCATCTGAGCTTTCTTCCATCATCGGGGCTTCAGCGGCTTGATTCTGACAAACAGCCACGGCCGCAAAGAATGAAGCAAATTCTATTTCTTTGGGGAAAATCTGTGCTTGACACTTTCCAGAGGTCTGACTCTTTAGGAAGGTTCTTTAACGTTTTGCTTTTAAATAATGTTTTTTTTGCTTCATTGACTGTAGACCATTCAAGCCACCACTGGATGCAGTGAGGAGAGTTAGATGAGTGCTGTCTCGGACAGAATGCTCAATACTCTCTTAACTCTTTCCCCGCCATTGATGAGTTATCTTGTTATTTAAAAATCAACCGTTCCCTGCCAAAGACAAGTTATTTCGGCAATCAGTGTTTGCACTGTCCATCCATCCATCCATCTTCTTCCGCTTATCCGAGGCCGGGTCACGGGGGCAGCAGTCTAAGCAGGGACGCCCAGACTTCCCTCTCCCTAGACACTTCCTCCAGCTCTTCCGGGGGGACACCGAGGCGTTCCCAGGCCAGCCGGGAGACATAGTCCCTCCAGCACATCCCTCCACACCTTCCCAGGAGGCGTCCAGGGGGCATCCGGAAAAGATGCCCGAGCCACCTCAGCTGGCCCCTCTCGATGTGGAGGAGCAGCGGATCTACTCTGAGCTCCTCCCGAGTGACCGAGCTTCTCACCCTATCTCTAAGGGATCGCCCAGCCACCCTGCGGAGAAAGCTCATTTCGGCCGCCTGTATCCGGGATCTTGTCCTTTCGGTCATGACCCACAGCTCATGACCATAGGTGAGAGTAGGAACGTAGATTGACCGGTAAATCGAGAGCTTCGCCTTGCGGCTCAGCTCCTTCTCACCACGACAGACCGGTACCACAGCGCATTACTGCAGAAGCTGCACCGATCCGTCTGTCAATCTCCCGTTCCATCCTTCCCTCACTCGTGAACAAGACCCCCAGATACTTGAACTCCTCCACTTGAGGAAGGAACTCTCCGCCTACCTGAAGTGAGCAAGCCACCCTTTTCCGACTGAGAACCATGGCCTCAGACTTGGAGGTGCTGATTCTCATCCCAGCCGCTTCACACTCGGCTGCAAACCGTCCCAGTCCCCGTTTGCACTGTTGTACTGTTTATTTGTTTAAAAGCAGAGACTCTGTTAATTCAATTTCTATATTGTTTGTCCATATATTAATTGCAGAAAATGTTCTGTGAGCCATCAAATTTTAGGGAAAATGTTAAAGGGGTCATATGGCACGAATACGTGTTTTTCTGTCTTTGGTTTGTTCTAAGTTGCCCATGCATGTATTAGACACGTAAAATTGCAAAAATGAAAGTGTCGGAACAAAAGATGCATTATCTAAAAGCAAATGCTCACCCAGACCTGCTTGAAACGCCTCGGGTAACAACACCCCGGCGAATGTACGTCAGTTCGTAACATGACTTGACTAAGACCGCCTAAATCTAAACACAAGTGAGGTGGGCGTACTTGTAAATCTCATTATATCATCACCGGCGCAGCCATGTCGCAGAGACGCTGTGTTTCGTTGCGAAAAGAAAGACTCTTTGTTTGCCCTGCCAAAAGATGAGACGACTAAAAACAAATGGTTACATTTTATTTACAACACTGTTCCAGAAAATTACAATCCAGATGTTCAGTTTGTGTATCGCATTTCACCGACGATCGCTTCACGAACATAGGAGAGAGATTAAGACCGACTATAGGAAAGGTTTGGTTAAAAAGTGGGGCCATTTCAACCATTAAAATATTGCTATGACAGTCTGGCGCTTCAGATTCACAACCGTAAGTATTTTTCATTGTAAAAGACTTTGCCACGGACAGACGCGGGTTGAGTTTGTCGTGTGTTTGTGAACGTGGAAAAAGACAACATAAGTCCTAATAATCAGTAATCATGTTCCAACTAGAGGCAACAAATGTGGTGTTTATAATGGGGTTTATTGTCTTTGTTGAGTCGCCACGAGACGTGACGTAACACTGGTTGATCAAGAAGGCTCAAAGCGCTCACGTTATTTATTATGTTACCATTCCCTGCTGTAATGCGAGCTTGTTTCTATCTCACACAAACTCTGTATGATGTATATGGTTGTTTGTTTATAGTCTTTATAATGTCGTATATAAAAGGTAAAACAGTTAGCTATAGTTTTTAACTATTTAACACAGGTTTTTAATAAAACCTTACCAATCCTTTACATCCTGCTCAAGTCGCGCTGGCAAAGTTGATGTATCTGCTTGATCATCTTCATTTTCCGGATCAGATTCGGGCTCGACATTTTATCAACTGTCAGCACAATTGCTTTGGTACCTGATGTTCCAAATATGGTAAGAGGCTTTACATTTCCCTCACACGCTTGCAGTATTCAACCAATCACTACGCACTGGTTAACTGGCCAATCACAGCACACCTTGCTTTTCAGAGCGATGAGCTTTGTAAAAATCAGCGCGTTTCAGAGAGTATTGGAAAATACAGCGTTTTTGAACCTTAAATCGTGTATACACATTGCATTACATCTAAAACAAACGATAATATTTGTTTTTGCCGTGTCATTTGACCCCTTTAAAGAATGCAGGCACCAGCTGGCAACTTAAAAAAAAAAAGGCTGGCAGGAAAAGAGTTAAACTCTCACATTCTCAGGTTTTTGGAGGGATTTAAATGTTTACTGTACCTTACTTTTAATGGACCTTTTTTAAGCAACGCCCCCCAGTACATAGTGACCAGAAAAGCAAAACGCACCATACGGGGTACCAAAAAAAATGCCATAACCACTACTTTCATGTGAAGAGGAGCAACTTGGACATTTTGCAAACCATGTCCTTTTATCAAAAAAAGGCTTGTACACACCTGGATAATCGCACGTGCTTATCGCCAACGTTTTTCGAGATAAGTTTTTCGAGATACGTTTTTCGATGTTCAAACCCAAGCACTGCTCAACTTTATGCGACACTCGCTTGTCACTAGGGATGGGAATTGATAAGAATTTAACGATTCCGATTCCATTATCGATATTGCTTATCGATCCGATTCCTTATCGATTCTCTTATCGATTTTCATTGGGTGAGGGAATAAGTACAAATTTGTTTGTTTGTATTAAACTCGCTTTAATATCTGATAAGAATAGCACATACTCAGAGTATACACAAATTATGTGTAGCAACCTCAGAACAAACCTAAAAGTAGGCTACAAAGTAAAGTCCAGGGACCTATAGAATTTTTCACATTCATCATTGGTCCAGACAAAAAAAAAAAAAAAAACTGCCATTTAAGTGCCATAAAAACTAAAAACACAGACTAAACAGTCAAGGTCATCATCATCTAAATTTGATTGACAATGACAATGGAGATTATTATTCATATAGTAAAAGTTTACACAATGAATGGCGCTCACATGAACTAAATAGAGAAGTTACCTTCGGCATTAATAGCAGATGACGTCTCGTTAGCTCCGCTGCTGCTTGACTCACTTGTTGTTGCTGTGTCGCTAAGTAGTAGTGTATCAAACACGCGACAGTCCTGCAAATGAATTGCGTGCTGTGTGGCCAAATGTTTCTGCATATTGGAGGTAGTTCCCCCCTTTGCCGAAATTAAACTTTTACAGTTGTTGCAAATGACCGCATTGGCGTCTTTTCTAGTGAAATATAACCACACTTTAGATCGCTCCTGCCTCGATGACATGTTTGCTGCGTAACCAAAACAACGCAATGCGTTGACACATTTGCAACGAGCGGAACCGATAAGCGGAATCGTTAAGCAGGTACGCTAACGGTTCCAAGGAATCGATTCACTTGGCACCGGTTCTAAAGAAGAACCGGTTCTCGGTTCCCATCCCTACTTGTCACACTGTAGAAGAATTCATCTTGCTTTCTTCCTCTTCGTCGTTGGTATCAATGTGTGCTCGGCAAGGCCGTTTTGTGCATGAGCGGCACCAAGTAGTGTTTTACAGTAACTTTAGCAGCTCTAGGCACGTGAACAAAAGCGTCAATCTCATTGGTCGGCCAATTTTTTACGCGGCGCGTCAAACCAAAAAAACGAGCCCGAAGCGTTTTTAAAACATGCCTACCCTTTTGGGACTCTGTGTGCACACTCACATTGGTGCCCTTTGTTTAGTCACGAGGCGTTAAACGTCGGCGATGAACGCGTGCGATTATTGTCCCGGTGTGTACAAGCCTTAAAGTGATAGTTCACCCAAAAATGAAAATTCATGAAGACCCTAATAAATCATATCAACTTTTTGAAAGGGCTCATTTAATCATTTAACAGAAAAAAATGTATTGATATAGGTTTGAAAAAACCTGAGGGTGAGTAAATGATGACAGAATTTTCATTTCTAGCCCCTTTAAGAGTGAAAAAATAAGAGTGAAAAAAAAGAAGATTCTCACTTTAATATATACAGACATCTCCATTGTGAGGGGAAAAATAGCTTTTTTTTGTCAGCTAAAAATATCCTGCAGGCTTATACACCCCAATACACTATCACGACTGCCATGATGTGCACATACCCATGTGTAATTCTGAAAGGGACAGTTCACCCAGAAATAAAAATTCAGTCAAATAATGTCAGGTACATTATTTACTACAAGCAGAATATGAGTTTGAAACAACTTAGTTACCTACTGAATTTTCATTTTGGGTGGACAGTTTCATAAATGCTGTTTCTAAAATATAAATCCAAATGTATGTCTTTTTCCACTTCTGTTACAGTTCTTTAGAGAACAAAGCAATATTGTCAAAAATATCAAGATGGTCTGAAAAGAATGTGTGACGAATGTGTGTTTGTATCACATGTTTATATTTTTCTCCCATTGATGACTGTAAATGGACTGAAGGGAAAGATGCTCTGCTGAGATGAAGAGAAGATGGTTAGTTAAAAGCAGAAACAAAACGGATAAATGAATGACCTTCCATCGGGATTGCTTTCCTTTAGGTAAACATCTGCTGTGTTGAGACTGAAAGACAGCTTGACTCGCACTAATAGAGAGGTTTGTGTGTGTATCTGAAAGGTCAGGCGATTCATTTCACACCTGAGAAGTGCCATTAGCGATAGGACAGTCAATCTCGTTTGTTCACGGACATAAGATCCTTCCCCCCATCACCCCTTTATCTGTCTGATAACACGTCGGAAAGAGATGTCTCTGCCACTGTGTGATGTTTAAAGATAGAGTTCAATATTGTATTCTAATGGAGGAAACTGTGTTTTGGGTTCCTCTTTTAGTGCTTTGTGTTTGTTTGTGTGCGGTGGATGAACAGACCTTGACAGGTGCCGAAGCGAAATAATGAATGTTTTCAATTACTGTCAAGACACGTTTCCTCGTTTTCTTCTCATCACAGAGTATTTTTCTTTCTCTCGCACGCATTCTTCGTTTCATCATTCCCCGCACCTTTCCCCAAGAGCTTTATTGATCAGAGCAGTAAAACCTCTTCATAAACAATATTAACCATAAAAGCACTGTAAAAAAAATAACTTTTCCGGCAGCTGGGATGCCAGAAATATACCGTAAAAATGACAGTAATTTTCCCGTACAATTATGCGTTTTCTCCGTTCATTTTATGTGTTGTGCAGTTTTTTTACTATTTCAAAAATAGACTGAAAAAATCTTGTAAAAAAAGGGCCGACAGAACATACAGTAACTACAGTTTTGTAAAATTACATGTTTTTCCTATTTCTCTTGTAAATTTGCTGTCTTTTTCTGTTATTTTCTGTTTTTTTATTGTATTTTAATAAAACCGTATTTTTTTTATATTTTCCTTAAATGTCGTTAAATTATAGTTTTTTTGGACATTATCTGTAATATTTTTTATCTGTAAAAAGAAAAAAAAAGAGTTAAATTTTGCTAACTTCAATTGTAGTTGTAAAACGTCTTGGTTACGTATGTAACCTCGGTTCCCTGATGGAGGGAACGAGACGTTGTGTTGAGAGACGACTGGGGTTTGATCTTGAGAACCTATCATCTCCGAGAGGAATTTCTAAACGCCAATAGGATTGGCGAATGGCCCGCCCACGCCAGTCTCCGCCCCGTGCATACGGGTATAAAAGGAAGATGGCGGCGGTCATTCACTCACCTTTGTGCTGAGAAACCTGAGAGAGAGTTTCTCGGTCACTGCAGTGGGTCGGCGCAGTGATGTGGCATGAAGACACAACGTCTCGTTCCCTCCATCAGGGAACCGAGGTTACATACGTAACCGAGACGTTCCCCTTCAGTCGGTCTCTCGACGTTGTGTTGAGAGACGACTGGGGAAGTATCTACACACGCCACGGCACTACGCCGCATTACGATCTCCAGCGGAGCGACAGTGACTGGCCTTGCGAGTCAAGACTGAGCGCTATCGCGAGATGTAATCTTCCAGTGGATTCAGTATCAGACATACTAAGAAGCTTCTACTGACGGTCATCACGGAAGGTGGCGTTACCCCTGTAACGAGGTCCCTTCCGGGCCGCACTGGGAAAAACACTACTCTCTCTAGAAGAGTGTGTTGCGGAGCCCACATCCTGCCACGTGGGGAGGTACATGTGGAGGTATAAGGCATGGTCTTCCCATGGGGAGAGCGCATGCAGGAAAGTGTCCGTGCCAGGTAGTGCAGCACTGACTGTGCGCGCTCGCAGTGAGCCGCTGATATCCAGACAGAGTCTAGTTCCATACCGAGAGAAGAGGTGCTCAGCGTTAGGGTGAGCAGGCTCTTATCCCAGTTGACCTGAGGCCCGAGACGGTCTAGGTGCCGAAGCACGAGGTCCCTCGCGTACCCAACATCTCACGAGTGTGCCTATGGCAACAGTCGTCGAGACAGTTGAGAATTCGCACGCCTGTACCCGGAGGGGACAAGACGGCCTCACTGAGTTTATACAAACCCGAGGAGGCAGGGCCAGACCGAAGGGTTGGATGCTGTATTGCCACGCTCTTTCCTTCGAGCACGAACCGCATAACGGTCGGTGCCGAGGGAGGATGACATATGCATCCTTCAGGTCGATTGCCACGAACCAATCCTGGTGACGAATTGAAGCCAAGATGTGCACCTGCGTCAAGATCCTAAACTGCAGCCGGAGGTGCCTGTTTAGGAGATGCAGATCCAAGATGGGGCGCTGCCCCGCCCCCCTCCCCTTTTTTCAGGCACTATGAAGTATGGGTGTAACCCCAAGGACATCTCGGTTATCGGGACGGAATCGACCATATGTTCGCCGGCGGGGCGGCGACCGCACCGAGGTGAACGGAATGCCCCGAGACTTCAGTGGGCGCATGGCGAACTGGATCGTATAACCGAGATGGATCGTCCTCTCCAGCCACCGTGGCGGGCTGATGCACCGTGACAACAGGGTCAGAGGGGCGATCTCCTTCACCATACCTGGGAGGGCTGGTTCTATGGCTGATAGAACGGTCACCTCGCACCATGGGGGAGGTTGACGGCTCTGTTGACTCACCTGCTTTGTGGCGCTGGTCGACCAACGTCGCGTGGAGGTTGTGTTCGGCCACGCTCTCCATCCTCACCACCGTCTGCTTGAGGGTGCTGTGGAGGAAGGGAACCCAGGGAAGACAACTCTCTTAATGAGGAGGTGGGTGCTGGGCCCTAGGAAAGGCCCGACTTGATGGAGACGCAGCAGGTAGTGTCTGGGGGACACTGGGGGACATAGGCTCGTCAACATAGGCTCGGGCCGCTCCGCCCTCCAGGGGAGTCACAGCTGTAGAGCTCACAAGTGTTGACCTCGTGAGCTCCTCATGCACCTCCGGGAGAACGGCACCTGGGTGGTTCGCGGGTTTTTCACCACGCCCCGCCCCGCCCCCAGAAACCGTTCGTTCAGAAACATCTCCGCGTCGGTTCCCATCACGAGCTCTCTACCGCTTGTGGGCGGGAGCTCGGAGAGATCGTCCGCGTCAGATGCCAGTAGGCAGCTGTCCGATGCCGCGACAGACGACGGGAACGTCAACGGGCGGTCCACCGAGCCGGAGCTGGCGGAGCGACATCCATAGAGATCCCCATATCATCCCCGCTGCTCGTCAAGGCAGTCGACCTCACCGAAGCGGCAGCGAGCGGGTTGGCGGCAACAGTCCCGAAGAACGTCGCCAGCCGTGACCGCAAACACCTTGATAGACATGTCCTCGCAGACAGAACATATCATATCAACGAAACCGGCTTCAGCATGCTTGTTGCCCAAACATGTGATGCGGGTTTCATGGCCGTCTGACTCGGGGATGAGTCTGCCGCACCTAAGGACACAGCTGCGAGACATGCTCAACAGCTGGAGAAATATGCTCTTTTAGAATAGGCTCTGTGGTAACTTGCCGAAATGTCGAGTGGAAGGCCGTCACGAGAAGGGATCCGCTGCTTCCGCGTCGCACCGGCAGGAGAAGAAACACTCTCGAAGATAATAACATGCAACATAAATTGCACTAGTTCCGAAGAACAAAAGGTGAGTGAATGACCGCCGCCATCTTCCTTTTATACCCGTATGCACGGGGCGGAGACTGGCGTGGGCGGGCCATTCACCAATCCTATTGGCGTTTAGAAATTCCTCTCGGAGATGATAGGTTCTCAAGATCAACCCCAGTCGTCTCTCAAACACAACGTCGAGAGACCGACTGAAGGGGAACTAAGTTTTTTACAATATACTTTTGAATGGCTGTCAAGGAGAACAATGTTTTTCACCCACAGAACAGTGTAGCTGTGCAAGATTCAGCCCCCCCATAGAATTCAGTCCCCAATGGACACTGATTAGCAATTTTACAAAATATGTATATGCTACTGTGGCAAGGGGGGCGTGGCCTAGCGGAATCTGGAGAGAGAGAGAGAGGAAATCGACGGGAGGTAAGTAGGTCAGAGACCAATTGTAAACACCTGTCTGTAATTCCAGTGATTGGCGAGAAGAGTATAAATGCCAACAAAAGACGTTCGAGGGAAAGAAGGAAATGGACGAGAAGCAGAGACGTTCATTTGAGAGAGAGAGACAGGACGTGAAAGACTTATGCCAGGAGGCCATAAATTACATATTATTTACTTTTGCTTTGTGTTTTGTGGGAAGAGCTGAATAAAAACTCTAAATCAGCCAATCCGACCTCATCTCCTTCTTTCCATACAAAGAACCTTATTTACACTGGTGCCGAAACCCGGGATAGAAGGAGAAAGCCGCCGCCATGCAGAACCCGCCAACCTCGCCATTTGCGGAAGTGATCCAGGCACTCGCGGGTCTCCACCAAGAGCAACATCAGGCTCTGCTGTCGCTACAGGGAGAGCAGGAAAAAAGGTTTCAGAGACTCTTCCAGGCGCAGACGGATGACCGCGAGTTGTTCCGGGGCTGGCTTGCTCGAGGGGAGATACCAGCGGCTACCGGCCCTCAGACTCCTGTGCTGCTCCATAAAATGGGGCCCCAAGACGACCCGGAGGCTTTTTTGGACCTTTTCGAAAGGTCCGCGGAGGTATCCGGCTGGCCCCGTGCCAGTTGGGCGGCCCGACTTATTCCATTGTTGTCGGGAGAGGCCCAGCTCGCGGCTCAACAACTGCCAGTCCAGAATCTCCTGGATTATGCGGACCTTCGAAAGGCAGTCCTCCAGCGGGTCGGAACCCCCGGAGCAGCAGCGATTGCGTTTCCGGTCGCTTGAGTTTGGGGACGGTGGTCACCCCTTCGTGTTTGCCCAACAGCTCCGGGACGCCTGCCGCAAATGGCTAGTTGACGAGGACAGTGACGTCGACAATACGGTGGAGAAGGTGACGCTGGAACAGTTTGTGGGAAGGCTGCCCGCAGGAACTGCCCAGTGGGTCCAATGTCACCGGCCGACGTCGCTGACCCAGGCCATCCAGTTGGCGGAGGATCACATGGCGTCGTGCTGTGGGGTCGGAGGATCCAAGGTATCGGTTCTTCCCCCTTCCCTTTCTGTTTCCTCTCCCAGGTCCCGTCTGGTACCGCAGACAGCTGCCCCAGGGTCGAGGCAGCCCGTCGCCCCGATTCTTACCTGACATCAGGGCCAACCTCCAGCGTGGGGGAATGACCGGTGGGAGAGAGCTCTCCCGGTTGTCTACACCCTCCTCTTCTCGCCAATCCCCTGGCCTACTTCCGACCACCGGAGCAGTGGGTCGGCCTGGGCCGGTCTGTTGGCGGTGCGGGGACCCGGATCATTTCATCCGGTCATGCCCGGTTATGGAGATTGGAGCGATGATCCGGATCCCCGACGCCCCGCGGACTGCCCCCGATCAGGCGGGTTGGTACCAAATACCTGTGAGTATTGAGGGGGGTACTTATCAGGCCTTGGTGGATTCAGGCTGCAACCAAACCTCGATCCACCCAGGTGTGATTCAAACTACGGCATTGGATACGGGCCGCGAGGTTTAAGGTAAGGTGTGTGCACGGGGAGGTGGTGAGTTATCCCTTAGTCGCCCTGGTAATTAAATTTAGGGGGAAAAAGCATACAGTTGAGGTAGCTGTTAACTCACACCTCCGACATCCGCTAATTTTGGGGACGAATTGGCCGGATTTTAGTGTGTTATTAGGGTATTTATGTGCGGATGTCTCTGGGGATAAACATGGGCGGATGGGAGCGGTTGCGCAGTTTGGAGAGGCAGAGCCGGGACCCTCAACGACAGATTCAGGGGAACGAAGCACGATTGAGAGACGAATTCTCTCATCCTGCGATGATTTTCCCCTGGATCAGTCGCGAGATGAATCTCTCAAAAATGCGTTTGAGCAGGTCCGCATGATTGACGGGCAGTCTCTCCAACCAGCCCAGCCGCTTACCTATCCATATTTTGCCATAATAAAAGACAGGTTGTATCGTGGCCCAAGACACTCAGTCAAAGAAGAATACAACACAATTGGTCATTCCAAAGAGCCGCCGGGAAATGCTTTTTCAGGCGGCTCATGCTAATCCGATGGCAGGGCACTTAGGGCATACCGCGACACTGAATCGCTTAATGGCCCGTTTCTTTTGGCCGGGCATACACGAGAATGTGCGCAGATGGTGTGCCGCATGTCGTGAATGTCAGTTGGTAAACCCACCGGCCACTCCAAAAGCACCATTGTGCCCGCTTCCCTTAATCCAGGTCCCCTTCGAACGAATTGGTATGGACCTGGTCGGGCCATTAGAGCGTTCTGCACGAGGGCATCGATTTGCATTGGTCATTGTGGACTATGCAACCCGATACCCCGAGGCAGTGGCGCTCCGTAATATTTCCGCTAAAAGCGTGGCGGACGCACTGTTCTCATTGATCTGCGTGGGAATCCCGAAAGAGATTCTCACGGATCAAGGCACGACGTTCATGTCACGGACAATCCGCGAACTATACGGGTTGTTGGGGGTGAAAACGATTCGGACCAGCGTCTATCACCCACAACGGACGGACTGGTCGAACGTTTTAACCGCACTTTAAAAACCATGATCCGAAAGTTCGTTCACGAGGACGCCAAAAATTGGGATAAATGGCTGGAACCCTTGTTATTTGCTGTGCGCGAGGTCCCCCAAGCCTCCACAGGGTTTTCCCCTTTCGAGTTGCTCTATGGACGTCAGCCCCGTGGGGTGCTGGATGTACTAAGAGAAACTTGGGAGGACGGACCTACCGCTAGTAAAAACGAAATCCAGTATGTAATGGACCTGAGAACAAAACTCCACACCTTGGGGCGGCTCTCTATGGAGAATTTGTTACAGGCCCAGGACAGACAAAGCCGGCAATATAATAAGGGTACCAGATTACGTCAATTTACACCGGGAGAGAAAGTTCTTGTATTACTCCCAACGTCCAGCTCAAAATTACTCGCCAAGTGGCAAGGACCCTTTGTGGTTACACGACGAGTGGGGGATCTCAACTATGAGGTGGTGAGATCAGACAGAGGCGACACACATCAATTATATCACCTCAACCTCCTTAAAAAATGGAGTGAGGCGGACACGGTGATGCTGGCGACAGTGGTAGGAAGGGAGGATGATCTCTCGGACCAGAGGTGGGAAGGAAAACCCAATCGAACACTCTACCCCCGGGGGGGAATCATCTTTCGCCGTCCCAGACCACTGACGTTGCCAGGTTGCAGGCTCGTTTTGCTGATGTTTCTCGTCTCTGCCTGGCCTCACTACACTCATAGAACACCATATTGAGACCACACCGGGGGTGGTTGTACGTGGCCGACCGTATCGGTTACCTGAACACAAGAAAAAAGTAGTTCAGGAAGAATTAGAGGCCATGCTGGATATGGGGGTAATAGAGGAGTCCAACAGTGACTGGGCCAGCCCGATAGTTTTGGTTCCCAAAACCGACGGCTCGGTCCGGTTCTGTGTGGACTATCGCAAGGTGAATGCTGTGTCGAAGTTCGATGCATATCCAATGCCGCGGATTGATGAACTGCTTGATCGGCTAGGTACGGCTCGCTTTTATTCGACATTGGATTTGACAAAGGGATACTGGCAGATCCCCTTATCTCCTTTATCCAAGGAAAAAACAGCTTTCACGACGCCGTTCGGATTACACCAATTTGTCACACTGCCGTTCGGCTTATTCGGAGCCCCTGCTACCTTTCAGCGTCTCATGGACCGTATCCTACGCCCACATGCGGCATATGCCGCTGCTTATCTGGATGACATTGTCATTTATAGTAATGACTGGCAGCGACATATGCAGCACCTAAATGCGGTGTTGGGTTCGCTGAGAGGAGCGGGGCTCACGGCTAACCCGAAGAAGTGTGCAATTGGGCGAGTGGAGGTTAGGTATCTGGGCTTCCACTTGGGTCACGGACAGGTGCGTCCCCAAATTGATAAAACAGCAGCAATTGCAACCTCTCCGAGTCCCAAGACCAAAAAGGAGGTGAGGCAATTCTTGGGGCTGGCAGGTTATTACAGAAGGTTTGTTCCGGATTATTCAACCCTCACCAGCCCCCTGACGGATCTCACTAAAAAGGAAGCACCAGATCCCGTCCAATGGTCGGAGCTGTGCCAGCGGGCTTTCACCCAGGTTAAGGCGGCTCTGTGTGGTGGCCCGTTATTAAACTCTCCTGATTTCTCTCTCCCTTTTCTTGTACAGACAGACGCATCGGACAGGGGGCTAGGAGCGGTCCTGTCTCAGGAGGTGGAGGGGGCGGAGCGGCCGGTGCTGTACATCAGTCGTAAACTCTCGAGAAGAGAGACGATGTACAGCACCATTGAGAAGGAATGCTTGGCGATCCGGTGGGCCGTCCTTACCCTCCGCTATTACCTCCTGGGACGGGAGTTCACCCTCTGTTCGGACCACGCACCCCTCCAATGGCTCCACCACCGCATGAAAGATACCAACGCGCGGATCACCCGTTGGTACCTGGCATTACAACCCTTCAAATTCCGGGTGGTCCACAGACCGGGGACCCAGATGGTGGTGGCTGACTTCCTCTCCAGGAGGGGGGGGGGGGAAGCTGCAGGCCGGATGGGGCCCCGGCCTGAGTCGGGCGGTGGGGGTATGTGGCAAGGGGGGCGTGGCCTAGCGGAATCTGGAGAGAGAGAGAGAGGAAATCGACGGGAGGTAAGTAGGTCAGAGACCAATTGTAAACACCTGTCTGTAATTCCAGTGATTGGCGAGAAGAGTATAAATGCCAACAAAAGACGTTCGAAGGGAAAGAAGGAAATGGACGAGAAGCAGAGACGTTCATTTGAGAGAGAGAGACAGGACGTGAAAGACTTATGTGCCAGGAGGCCATAAATTACATATTATTTACTTTTGCTTTGTGTTTGTGGGAAGAGCTGAATAAAAACTCTAAATCAGCCAATCCGACCTCATCTCCTTCTTTCCATACAAAGAACCTTATTTACAGCTACATAACTACATGAATATGTGAATTAATTTCTTTCCGGTGTGAAAGATTGTTTACCTCATTTGTGTCTGGTAAATGTAAATGAAAGATGTATTTAATAATGTTTGTCAAAACAATGTTTTCAAATAAGATACGACATAGTAAGAACTATATGTAATTTACAAACAACAGTAATCGTTGGCACATATTTAGTAGCATTTTTAATCATATTATTTTCATATTTTATGAATCATTCACATTAGCATCACAATGCATCGTAAAAATGCGGTAGAGTCCATCTGCAGTTGTGGGCGGGGCATAAGCAACGTCACTTCGCTCAGAAAATGACAATTGCTTGTTTTATGAGACTGTTGAGGTTTTATTGACTGTCTACTTTAACCTAACCTCTGCCACGCTGGTTCAAAGTAATCAGGATTAATAATGTCAACATAACAGTCCATTTCAAAGTTAAGATTTGGATTCAATATATATATTTTCTGAATAATGTGGAGAATGTTCAAAAAATGTGCATTCAAGAATTGAACGAAGTAGGTTTTGATTTTATGTTGACTTTGTATCGGTATTCAGCCACAATAGTTCTGGGGTTTGATACTGAGGTTAAAAAATAGAAAGCTAAAGGAGTTTACAAATCACAGAGGGATGGACAGAGCAAAACAAAGAAAAGAAAAAGAACACCAGGTGGCTTGTTTTTCTCACATATTTTCTTCGTTTGACAGTTCCAGTTGACACAAAGAAAGTTATTGAATAGGTTCTAGGCAGCAGGTTTTTGTACTTGTGTATACAGTATGTGTGTGTATGTGTCCAGAATTGGTTTGGTGTTGGCTAACAAGCACAGACAAACTCTGTTCCAAAAATCATCAATCGCTCGGATTCAAACGTGTGTGAACCCGCTGTTGTCATTTTCTTTGTGTAGTTAATCGATTGTTGTATGAGGGTCGGGCGATGTGACGTCTACCAAATTGGCATAGGAAGAAGGCTACAGTGAAACATGGCGATTTACAATGACATCGCCTGCAGCGTTATAAAGTGAGACGCGTTTGGCACGAGCTGCGCAGAGACACATCTTCTTTATACAGCACGAGCTGGTTAGTTATCAGTTCAGGCGTGTGTCATCTTTACAGCATGAGCTTCACAGTTATAAAGTGAGGCTGGATTGTATTCTTATTCTGATGTTATATTCAGTGAAAGATTTTTAAAGTGATAGCTGCACAGAGACGTGTCCTCTTTATACAGCGCAAGCTCCAACATGGTGGCTCAACATCGTCATGTCTATCAGCCATCGGCGATGGGCGATGGCATTTTTCGTCATCTATCGGCCCAACCTTAGTATGAGGTCACCGGCCTGTCTCATGTGCCCTTAATGATTGCCATGTCAAGGACGATCGTGGCTAAGAGCATCAAACAGCGTCCTACTTTTGCCACTCTAATCCACTTACTCAAGTACGCCTGTGTTTCTTAAAGTGTGTGCGTAGCGTGTCTTGACATGGGTGAGTGTTTGCGAAAGGGTCGAAGATGGATCTGGTGTTTATTGTGCAATGAGACTGCAATATTCTGAAGTATGTGAGTCGGCATTGTTTACACCGTGTGTTGAATCAAGACATTTGCCTTTTATTCTCTATAGACTCTCGGCTGCTAAGCACCTGCTCTCACATACTCTGAGGGATTAGAAGTGCATTGCACACACACACTCATAGCCGAAGCACAGCACATACCGCAACCAAAAGAAACAGATCCTGCACATACACAATCATTAAAAACTATTTCAGGTTACACTGACTTATTTCATGTTGATGTGATATTCACAGACATACAAAGCCACCGAAATAAAAGCAGAACCGGAGCCTGGCTTTAATCTAAAGGAGACTTTCGGGAGAAGAGACAGACATGGAGAGAAGACCGATGCAAATCATCATGGTGGGTTGAGGAACGGCGCTCGTTCATCCTAAAAGAGAGGAGAGAGAGAGAGAGAGCTCTGCTTGAGGTAAGGGGCATCCTGGTTGTTCTCATAACCTGCTTTGTGTTTTATGGTTAAAACGAGTTTTTAATACATGTACAGATACACTTTTGATTGGAGACATGAACTCTTGACATGCAGTTGTGTTAGACTTGTGTGTTTGTGTTTGCCATACGATATAGCTTCTCGGGACAAAAGCTTCCCGTTGTTTTCATAAGGATTGGAGCTTTTGCAGCCTTTTATTTGACACACTCACACCTTCATCTTAAAAGCTTTTTCCTCCAGTATTTGCTCATTTAGAGGTTGACTGTACTCATGACTTTGAAATGCACTCTTTTTAAAGGTGTTTCCAAAGAACCTTTTGGTACCCTAAAGAACATTTAACACTCACAAAAGGTTCTTTGTTGTAAAAAAAAAGGTTCTTCAGATTATAAAAAAGTAAGAAAGAGATGGTTATTTAAAGAATCTTTGGCTGAATGGTTCTTAACCAAAAATGGTTCTTCTATGGCAGTCACCCTCAATTGGCGGGCCGGATCCGGACCTTTGCTTCGTTCCATCCGGACCGCGAGACATAGCCAAACAAACCTTTTAAAACATTTGACTATTTTGGTTGTTTAAATTGAGCCGCGCGTCTATTCAAGATATCACACGAGAATCACATCACAGCTCTCAGGAACATTTATCTAATTGATCTTTTGCCGCTATATCCTCTAATGTCTTTATCTAGCGCCAAACGCGCTTCGCTTTAACCGTTTCCGCTCCGCGCGAACTGCTTCTCTCCCACCAAAGAGCAGCAGACACGTGCTTATTTAACAACACTAGTGCAGACACGCAGAGCAGGTACATGGACACACAACAGTAAACAAAATGCAGCAATATGAAAATATTTTGATTTGAAATTCAGTTTACTGTTTGCTCTGTCTCCGACCTTTCAACCAAATGTGTGATATTTTATGAACCATACCGTTTTTATCTACATTTAGCATTAGCATTATTTATCAGCATGTAAACATTTGTGACCCTGTGAAAACCCAGGCTAAAGACACATTATCAAATTAATTTTTAGATTACAAGCATCAAAGATTAATTTCAAGCATTAATTATAATATTTTACATGGCATTATTCAATCAATATTTGATATATTTTTAATATATTTAATATTTTTAATTTACAAATGTTAAATATCAGACTTCTATTAAGAGGACATTCTCATAAAGCCACAGAGCCTACAATATATATCAAAATATAAAATAAATGGCCTGATAAAAGATCATATTTGTTTAACTGTATATACAGTATATCCAACTGGGCTAAATTTATTAAATGTTTATTTATTTTCAAAAAACATTTTGTCCGTACCTCCGTTCGGAATGAAAATATAAAGATCGGACCTCTTGGAAATTTTATTGAATACCCTTGTTCTATGGCATCGCTTTGAAGAACATTTTAAGCACCAAAACCAAGGCATATCAACCACTATCCACTTGTTAAGTATGATGTCACGCTCCACTGCTTCTGGGTCGAAAAAAGTATCAGATGCCGTAGGCAAAAAAAGGTAATTCATTAACAAATAAAATCATAGCGTGTTGTAAACCCAGATCCTAACTTTATCTCCATATCGACATCCCAGATGGCAAGAGTGGTAGATTTTTTTATATGAATTAATATTTTTGACAGATTTCATGAGCCTGGAGATTGTAGTGTACACTGTGAGGTTATGAAAGATTTCTATAACATACACCGCAGGTCCCCTTGCATGGAATTCTCCATGTTTTTTCTACAGTAGCCCTAAATGGACAAACTGCTCTACAGAGCGCGTTTTGCAAATAGGTTATCTCCTTCGGCAAAGAATCGAAAACATGACGACATCTTTGTCCTGTGTCAGCCACCGTAGTGCTTCAAAAGGAAGGAGGGAGGGGTGGATTAAGCCGTTGGTTGCAATTCGCCACCTTACCGCTAGATGCCACCAAATTGAATACGCTGGACCTTTAAAGGTCCACTAAAAAGACATTTTAAGACTATAAATATTTTATTCAAAATTAGTTAGTTTTAATAAGTAATCAAAATAAACGTTTAAAGTTTAAATAAAGGAACGACGGTCTGAATAAATAAAAGTACATTTAATTGTTTCATTTTATCTTTAAATAAATATCAATAATCATTACTTTAAAGGTGGGGTGCCACAGTGTTTCATGCATTCTGACTTCTTTACAATGTTGAATGTGCTGGCTTCTCATGCTTGACATGGTCAACTTGTCAAAAAACGAGTTGGACATATATAGGGTGACCGCCACCCAACAAACCAAATGCGGGACACGTAATCCGTTTTACCGAATGCAGACCTTCTGCGAGGAAAAGCCGTTTCGGTAAAGTAAAAAACGACGTTCAAACTTCACGAACAGGCAAATTGGTTTAATCATTCGTAAATATAATATCATATGTGTTATTAAAAGACATATTTATAATAATTTTTTGTGTAATATTAAACTGCCCCTCTCAAAAGTATTTGCAGTATCCGGGTTACAAGGTGTTATTAGTTTGGAGCGGTTGTTCTTTAAAAAGAACAACCCTTGGAATGTCGCAACTGGCCAATCAGAATCAAGCATTCAAAAGAGCCGTGTAATAAGGGAGGATATCCACCCAATCTATTGACAGACATCGCAGCCTCTTATGGACTGAATCACTGCCGTCTTCTCATACATTGGATAAAAGTCAGGCTTTAAAAAATCGTTGCGTTTGTATGAGCTCGTTGGAAACTGGTGTGCACCGGGTGGCTGCTTTTGACACAGCGCTATTAAATAGTTAAATAAACAGTGGCGCAAACAAGCGTCTCATCTGTGTTTCGGGTTAAAGAACGTGTTTGTTAATGTGACAACTAAAAACCAACAGGCTGATTGAAATGCGCGACATTTTCTCAATATGCGACGTGCGGGACAAGGGGTAAAAAATGCTGTGCGGTACGACGCAAAGCGGGATGGGTGGTCACCCTAGACGTACAGTTTATGACACAGTATTTCTGTGCTCAATACACTCCCCCAGCGTTTGCATAAGGTACACAACACAAACTTATAGTGAATAGTTATGCAGGGTTAAAATGAGATTGGCAGAAACTGCGTGTGTTACGTCCACTTTAGTCTACCGTAGTCTCATTATCTGTGATTTATTGTAGTTTTTTGTGTTGTATTTTGTGTTGTTTTTGTATTGTAATTTATTGTGTGATTTTTTGATTTATTATCTTTCCTGTAGCTCAGTGGTAAGAGCATTGCGTTAACAACGCAAGGTTGTGGGTTCGATCCCAGGGGATTGTAAATACCTATGTATAAATGTATAGGATAAAGCAATGTAAGTCGCTTTGGAAAAAAGCGTCTGCCAAATGCTTAAAAAATGTAAATGTTAAATGTAAAAAAAAAATGATAGTATGTGAAGTTATTTCGGGTTATCTTTAAACTAACAGATATATATTTGTTCTACTCATAAAGTAGGTCAAAAGCATCTGTTTGTTCTCCTGTGATGAGCACCAGACTAGACTTGATCAAGCACGATTTCTTTATCTTGACATAGGTTAATATACGGGGAGCAATATTGACAATATCCTTGAGTCTGTTTTAAGGAGGATGTGTTTTCTTCATTTTGTTTGCCCTCTCTGCATTAATACTCAAAACAGGTCTCAGCGCTAGTGCTACAGTGACTCCTAACAGGATTAACTTTAGAGCTTTGCACTGACCTAACTGAATCTGCTGGCATATGCTCAGATACTCATTACCCTCTCTCACTCGCTCTCTCTCTCTCTCAAACCTGTTTTTCGCTTTAAAGGGATAGCTGCCCAAAAACACAGAGATCTTTTATACACCTTTATTTTGTTGCAAACCTGTATGACTGGCTGTGAAGCATAAAAAGCAGATTATTGTTGATCGACAACCATTTACTTTCCTTGTGTAGAATTGTTTTGGTTGTGTCCATCAAGAATTTATTGAAGGAAAATCACTGGTTTAAGAATTAAGATGTATTTGTGACATTCAGAGACCAAACGAATTGTCTACTATAAACATTCATTGTGTATTTTCACAGTGTAATAATCCTGTTCTTCTAAGGAATTTTAGGAGGAACGTTGAAGACTTAGCACACTGAAAAATCATTGAAGTCTACCGACATTTGACCAGTAAAATTTCTGGTATTTTTATATTAGGAAAACTGTGTGTGTGTGAGAGAGAGACATGAGGTCCACAGATGATGCTCACTGGGTGAATGGAGAAATTGAACAAAAGGATGTGCAACACAGCGAAAAACCGGGATATAATTGAGAGCAAAATAAAGGTCAAACAGAAATGGGAAGAGAAGAAAGAGTAGACGAAAATCAAATTTTGGCTCTGATGTTCACTGTAGGCTTTATAGAGGTAAAGCTTATTACATTTCTTTGTGTGAGACGTATTGCGAGATAACAGATATACTGTATTCCAGGGAAAGATTTTATTCTCTCTGCTGTCATAAGATCTTCATTCTTACTGCTCTGAATTGATTACTCTGGTGTGAGAATTGTTTGGAAACAAACATCAGACGCTTGCAGTCGGTTGACTGTTGTGCTGGATCTCAGCAGGGTAAATTGATCACCAGAGAGACACAACAGTGAGTATCCTGAAGTTGGGAGGAAGGGAAATTGGAGATATTGAATTTGTCCTTTATTTCCTGGGTTATGGTCGGGCTGGTCTCTGGTGAATGAGAGTTGTATTGAGGGATGGACCCGGACGCATCCAAAGACAGATTCAGACCTGAGGGTGGGCTTTTTTAACTTGGCCCAGTAGTGAATCTACCTAGCAACCCCCATCCAAAGCCAAATGTATTAAAGCAACTGCATAGCTCTTCCCTTGACCTGGCACACTAAACATTTTTTTTCTTGCTTTCCAGAACAAATATATATATATATGTATATATATCAGTGTTTCCCATAGGATTTTGACTGACTTGTGGGGCTGGTGACGTCACAAACTAATTTGCATATTTGTGACGTCTAAAAAGTACTAACATGACGTGATGACGTCACAAACTAATTCGCATATTTGTGACGTCATTACGTCATGTTAGTACTTTTTTGACGTCACTGTAATAAGGTTCATTAAAAGGAAGGAAGGAGGCGGGAACCGGCAAACATTTAAACATTTAATCACAAAATAAACAACGTAAATAAGCAGCCGGCAGCCCCTCACGGACGACTGCCGGCGAATCACACCATACATAAACATAAAACAACTTAACATATGTCCCCCGGCTCTCACCTACTTCCCGATCTCCTCGACTCACGGTCTCGCCCCGCCTACTCCACCACATACCCCCAAGACTGTGCTTGCTCCCTCCCCCTTCCTCGGAGTACCTTTCCCTGGGAGTATGTAGCGGCGAGACGAGAAAACGGAGACGGGAGCCTTCGGAGCGACCGGAAAGAGAGAGGGGAGAGAAAAAAAAAATAGTCCGGTTCCCCGACATGCTGCCGGCGGTGGCTACTCCTTTTGCGGGAAGTCGGCGGCGAGTTCCCCGTCCCCTGCTCCTCCCCCTTGGGCGGACGGACGCAGGCTCCGGCCTCTGGCAGGCGGTGGCCGTCCTTGGCGCTTCCACCCCCTGCTCCTCCCCCTTGGGAGGACGGACGCAGGCCCTGGCCTCTGGCGGATGGTGGCAACTCCCCCGCTCCCGCTTGGACGATAGCCACTCCACCTTGACCCAGGGGCGCGGCAGCAAAGGTCGCCGTCCCACCGAAGCTCCGGCGCCCCACAATGGCTCCTCCTCTTCCCCAGAACCACCTCTTCGGGCAGCCACTGGCGGACGCCCTTCGTCCGCGCTGCCCAAACTTTCCGGCACCGCGAGGCCACTCGGCGGCAAGGACTCTCCGACAGCATGTCTCTCCTTCCTCCCGGGTTTCGGCACCAATGTAATAAGGTTCATTAAAAGGAAGGTAGGAGGTGGGAACCGGCAAACATTTAAACATTTAATCACAAAATAAACAACGTAAATAAACAGCCGGCAGCCCCTCACGGACGACTGCCGGCGAATCACACCATACATAAACATAAAACAACTTAACATATGTCCGGGCCCGGTCCTCTCTCACTGACCGGTCGCTCGTTCTCTTATGCTCCCCTCTGAGTGCACAGCTGACGCTCATTAACACTTACTCAACGGCCTCGACTCACGGTCTCGCCCCGCCTACTCCACCACAGTCTCAAACTAATTAACATATTTGTGACGTCATCATGTCGTGTTAGTGTTATCACAATTTTTGACAAGAAAAGGTTGACATAGGGGATTTTTTAGTAAAAAAAACCAGCTAATGGTAACTAAAGCAGCCGAACGCCATGACTTCGCGCATGAAGGCAGCCCAGAGAAACATAGGCAGCGTAACGGAAGTCTATTTGAATTATAAACAGAGAGCGTCTTTGCAATAACTAACCACATGTTTAAAAACTACAATACGAATTTCTCGATCGAAATGCAATTAGAAGTTGTTGAAAGTGAAAATTAAACTTACATTTATACAAAACTATCCTCCGATGGCTGTATTTTACAACGGGATGCCACCAGCAGTCCCTTTAACCGCTGCTAACATTCTGATTTAATAAACGCAACATCATCGCTTAAAATCACAATACAAAAATCTACATTATAGAGCTATATGCTGTTTGCCCTTTCTAGACAATGTGTTGCTGTATTACGAGCGCTTCTATGATTTTAAATGCAAGTGACAGTTAAATACGAGAGTTCGAAGGCTCGCGCACTCACATGGAGTTCATCTAAAGAGTGAGTGCATGATGCGAATACGGAAGATGAGGACGCGCACGTGGCAACGCTCCACTCACACCAAACAAGTCAGAAAGGAGAGAAGACGCGTAAGCGCTGTTTATCCACTATTTGTTCGATCACAGATACTGTCATTAGGATCGGTATATTTTAACAAACGTTTTTTTTGTTTTTTGTTTATATAGATCTCTTATCGGCCAGTCAGCCACAGTGCTATATTAATTTCGGTATCGGCATTGGTCATTAAAAACCCATATCGGTCCACCATTAATCAAATATAAAAACTGGTAAAGAAAAGTTTTAATAAAGGCTTGAATATAGATATATTTACTTATATCTGTAAAATACACTGCAAACAAATTCTTACTAAATTTCTTGTTTTTCTAGTACAAATATATTTCAAATAAAATCTGTGTGTTAAAAAAATAAACTTAATAGTTTTACCTTTTTCTTAAGTACCTAATTCAAGTTTCTTAGTGCTAGATTAAATGATCATCTTTCTTAGTGCCAGATTAAACATAAACGTATCTAATTCTAATATTTTGTGTCACTAAACAAGACTAAATAACGTATGTCACTTTCCTTGTGAAGTAAATGTATATTGATTAAAGAAAGTTTTAATATTTGTGCTTGCAAGCAAGACAAACATTATGGTCAGTAAGATTTTTTTTTCACAGTGTAGGAAGAAATTCTTTCTTTTTCATTGCAACCGTTTACTGTACATCTGCCCAGCGTTGTGCTGGTGAATTGATCAAGCACCACTTAAAAACAAGTATAGTTTTATATCCTTTGACACATACACCATCCAGACAAAAGCCATTCAGACAACAATCAAGGGTCAACTAGCAAGGCAAAGAAACCCACTTACACAAACCCATTTTCAAGATGTATTGTGTGTGTGTGTGTGTCTGTTTGAAAGAGAAAAGCAATTCGTGAGAAAATGACAGACAGAGCAGGTGTCTATATGTTTGTGTAAGTGCATGGAGGGTAATCCTGTTATCTAGTCGGGAGCAGGCTATGATTTCTGTTGTGTTACTTGAGAGCTTTTTAACTATGGTACGTCTGAAGCTCCACTATTGATTTACTCTAATGGAATTCTTTCTTCAAAGGTCTGCTTTTCTTTTACATTAGGATTGTGCATGCGTTCACTCTTTAAAACAGTCATTTCACGGCAGTAAGGTTCAGAAATAGACCTCATTAATATTGCACTGCTTACCAAGAAACACAACAACAACAAGAAAATGTGCTATAAAATATGTGGGCTGTCTTTAAAGGGCAGAAGGCTGTCGTGCCAAGGAAGTCAATTTGTGTGCTGGTGCCAATAGGAGGTTTTGTTCCTGCTGCTTGTCGTGATGGTGACATGGCATTCTGGGGTTTGGGGTCACCATAGCGCCGTGAGTCAGTTTGACAAGATGATTACTGCGCACGCTCGGAGGGATGAAACAAACGACCAATCAAAGCGACCAAAGATTCCCGCGACAACAGAAAGCCCCCCTTCCACTCTCTACTGTCAAGTTGGATTGTTTTTGTGTTTGTGTCCTGAAAAATGGATCATTTTTTGTTACATATGGATTTGCTGAAAGTGAGAACCCAAATATTATTGTTTAGAGTTTTCTTTTTCAGAGACTTAAATGATGGGTTCACCCCAAAATAACATTTCTGCCAATATTTATTCACTCTCATGTTGTTTAAAGCGTGTATATGACGCGTGTATATATTGATATTGTGGAACACAAAAGAAGATATTTTGAGAAATGTTTCAGTGGTTTTATGTCCATACAATGGAAGTCAAATGTCCTTAAAATATCTTTTATTGTGTTCTGCAGAAGAAGAAACTCATACAGGTTTGGGATTTTTTCATTTTAGGGTCAACTATCCCTTTAATAGAGATCTCAGGTTCCATTTACTGTATGTATTTCAGATGGTCGTCCAAAAATTCAAAAAGGGTATCGAGCTATAAAATAACCTGAATATATAGTTTTATTTATAATGTTGAGCGTTTTGTACAGCTTTGTTTTGGATGAAATTCAAGAATTGGAATTATTTCATATCAAAATCCCTGACCTTGGATGGCAGACTTTGTTATCCTGGCAAATCGGAGCACAATTTGAGACATTGTTGAGATCACATTTAAAGAAAGGGACATATAACAGTGTTTCCAACAGGATTTTGAGAGACTATGGCACTGATGACGTCACACACTAATAAGCATATTCGTGACGTCATCGCATGTGTTTGGTCTAGTGTTGGCACTTCTACTCTCTGATCACATTATATTGTATTTTAACAAAACTGAAAGCTATTTTCAAATATTATATGTTCTGTTGTCAGACATGAAACAAGTATAAAATATTGACTGAACACGACTCGATAACATCTCGTGTTCAATCCAACAAGCTTTTATGCTTCAGCTAAAAGTCTTTTTTATTAACGCGACATGGTCTGACAGAATCACCATACATTTACATTTATGATCGGATATATGAGGTGATTTTGGCTATATTACTTGTCTGTCTTTACTGCGGTTGCTCTTCCCATCAATGTGTTTTTGTGTTACGAGTGCTTTTTATTTTAAATGCGAGTGATAGTTTTATTGTAGATCACGTATAGCGCAGACAATTCGGCGAAAATTCTGAAATATGGGAGAATACACTGTTGCTGGTACACAGAGTTACAAGTTCAGATCACGCACACCACACGGTAGGGATGGCGAGAGCTCGCACACAGACTCACACCAAGCACAAAGAGAATGGGTGTGGAAACTCTGCAACCTTTCGCTAAGTCATGAAAATACTCGATCAGCCATCTTCTCTGTCAATAACATATGTGACTGTTGTTGACGTGGAAAGGCAAGTACACAGAAGAACGCATATTGAAAACACACGTACTACAGTACCTTTAAGTGGCTTAACCAAACTGACTTTGACATATTAAAAGTTCTAATAAAATGAAATGAAAATGATTAATGATTATTAAGTTATATAAAGCTATTAAAAATATTCAGTTTTATTCAACCAAACAGATTTTTTTTTTAAATGGAAGCCTCCATTTTATCTTTATTGAATCTCATTGCTGTCTCAGAGAAGTAAAAATTCATTTTAAATAAAAAAATAAAAAAACTCATTTGTGATTCTTAATTAATCTAGACAAATTAAGGGGGGGGGTTACTCTCTAAAAAAGACAAAAGCTTTCACTTGGACGGTAAGGTCCTAGTACTCTTTGGTAACAGCTTTATTCTAAGAGTGATGCATGCGTGTTTGAATTATAAGATAGAAACAGAAAAACTTGGTGATGATGGATTCTGAGCAGAGATATGAAAGAGAATAGTTGGTGAGAAGAGCAGCGTGAAAATCACAAGCCACTGGATTAGCGTGCACATGTTTAATAGAGGAAAAGAGAGACGGGTCTGTGCTCAAGTCTCATGGGTTGCGCTTGAAGACCCGTAGAGGCGTCTTATCATCCGTAGACAGATGGTCCGTCCTGCTAACTTCTGTCTTTTCTTGTTTCATCAGGTACCGCCTCTCTCTCCTCTTCATCGACTCTTTCTCTCGATGTCCTTTTGTTCATTTTTCCTCCACTGATCTGATCAGCCATTGTCAGCTTTATTTAAAGGACAGTTCACCAAAAAATACAAATTCTGTCATTATTTACTCTTACCCTAACCCTCAGATTGTTCCAAACCTCTATACATATCTTTGTTCTGCTAAACACAAAGGAAGATATTTGGAAGAATGTCAGAAAACAAACAGATCTCATCCCCCATTTACTGCCATAGTAGGGAAAAAAAAAGATAAAATAAAAGTGAATATCATTTTTAAGTTATAAACATTTACAATTTGGAGGTTCCCCGCAGTTCCTATTTAGCTTCATTATAGAGGAGATTTTCCGAAATTGTATCTTTTGTGTCTTTTATATATATCAAAAAATGCTTTACTGGTTTGGAATGACATGAGGGTTAGTAAATGATGAAACAATTTTCATTTGTAGGTGAACCGCTTTAAAGGAGCAATGTGGAGATTTAAGCGGCATCTAGTGGTGAGGTTGCAAATTGCTACCAACGTCTCACTCCACCCCTCCCTTTCAAAGCACTTCGGCAGCTGACACAGAACGTCACATTTTCGCTTCTTTGCTGAAGGAGACGACGTATTTACGAAACACACTCTCTAGAGCAGTTTGTCCATTTAGGGCTACTGTAGAAACAACATATATTTCATTTGATAAAGTGATCGATGGAGCGGTTGGTTCTTCCCTCTCCTCTCTTAAACCTCTGCCCGCTCCGCTGCGTCCGGTCAGGTGAAGAAACAGGGGTCCTCACCCTTCCGTAAGGTGTTTACATCTCTTGCCTGGCCAGTTGGCTTTTTCTCTGACCATTGAAGACCCACCTGATTCCAGGTCAGTCTTGCCTTAAATGGGGCGGAAATAAAGTGCTGTAATGTCAGCCTCAGATGGGATTATCACAGTCCGTTTACTGACCATCTGATGCACATTACACACTAAAGGGTGGACTTTATTCTAAAAATCAAGAGTCTGCCAATGCTGACATGTTATATTTTGGATATGTGGAGATGATAGCATGTCAGAACAGATAATTCATCACTTCCAGTCGTAATAGGATCGAGCTTGTAAGCTTGCCGCATCTTATGAGTAATAGATTTGAGTTTATCTTATAAGCCTGCCTTGCTGTCAGTCACTTAGCAGACACCTCAGGGAATTATACAGAATATCACACTTTTCTTTTATTTCCATGCATTGACCGTTGTACCAATGAATAATATTGCTTTATTTAAATTTGGGGCTGTAAACCCCAGTTTTTCTTATGGCGGGGTGCTTTGTACATGCTATTCTTAGTCTGGATACAGAAGCACACAACTATGTAAAATCATCAGGATTTAATCTTTTACTCCGAAACACACACTTCCCCGAGCTTAATTTCATGGGTTCTGAGAACAAGAATGGCTGCTGTTTAGCCTCACTGATCCATGTAGAACAATTCACAGCGGGATAGACAGAACTGTGATGAAGTGTATGTATGTATTGGAGGATGATAAGCTGGAACTGTCTCTCTCTCATGCCGTCTTGTCAGTACTATTGGCTGTGATTGTGATCCTGCAACGTGTACAGAGTAATGTACAGGGTAAACAGTGTTCTGTCACGTGACCTTTAAAATATGACTTCATGGAACGAATTAGTAATATATTCAAAATGTATTGATTTAACCTGAATGCATTAGGTTAAGCCAAACACTCATTTATAAGGGTCAGGTGAAAGAAGCTTCTGTAACTGAACACTGTTGTGTTTTGCTTTATGTATGGAAAGAGAATAAAAAGCGAAAACAATCTAGGTATTATTAATTCATAGTGATGTATCAGAAATTATCAGAAATTTATAACAAAACTGTTACGCCCACAAAACGCAACAAAACACCATACTTATATCTTAAATTGATGCGTCTTTTAAAGTTTAAAAAACATAGTATATTATGGTTTTGTTCACATTTTTTGATCGTACAGTACATTTCAGGTTTAGTTATGCCTCAGTGACCCGGGGTTAAATGTTTTGCACAAGTGGACTTTCACTCCCTTTGGGCATAGCTTAACCCACTAAACCTCTTTTCTGCGCTCCTGTTTCTCTCTCTCTCATCCCATAATTGTCATGTCTCGCTCTCCACTGTCCTATCTATTTAAAAATGCAAAGGCCCAAAAAAATACCTTGCCAACATTTGGGTGTAAAACAAGTCGTGATGCAGCGCACGTCAGAGGTGGAATTCAGTATTATTATTATCATTAATTATTATTATTTGCAATATTTGTTGTTTTGACCCCACACTACTGTTGTTCTAATGAAAAACGATTTCATGATTCAACTATTCAACTAACCCTGATATTCAATATGTATATAAGTAATTTAATTGAAATGGGATTAAATAATAGAGACAACACTGATATTTTATTTTGGCTGTATTATGTTTAAACATCATGTAGAAGAAATCTGAGACTATACAGTAGTGGTCAAAAATGATGTCCAATTTTGGAAACTTGATGTTATTGCCTTTTGTTTAAATATATTATTAAAGATGTATTTAAAAAAAACTTTGTAGTATCTTGTGTTTGGAGTACAAACTGAAAAATTTAACTACACATGCGTAAAGTTTAGAAAGTTGACTGCAGATGCTGAACAAATGTAAATTTAAAAACGTTATTGTCAGCTCATGCTTTATGTTCTTGAAGTGTTTTGTTTTCTGTGCATTTTTATGTATTTAAACAAAAGTTAGCCTTTTTGTGGTTATTTGTTTTCAAATAAATACCATATTTTTTTTTTTATTTGCTCCATTGTGTACCGTACACCTCATATTCTGGTGGTTTAATCTAACCTTATACTGTAGCATTAAAAGCAAATATTGTGTATAGAGGCCCTCTGGACATCACTTTAGGCCACTACTATACTCTGAGCATTCTGAATAAAATAAGTAATGAATTAAATTAATATGGAATATGAGAATTGCTTTTGTATTTGGTATGTCCCATATTTATTTTTATTTTTTTTGGCCTTCAGGTGGCATGGACCCCGTGAGTTCACGCTAAACTGATTGTCTGTGTTTGCCCAGCGTGATTTGAGAATGTTCAAAAGAGCATGTTGTGTGCTTCAATGGAGGCAAGCAAATCTGACCTTTAGTGAAAAGTTAACACACTCAATGTCACAATGGGTTTGTTGACCTACCACTGACCTAGAAATAGCTGAGAATATTTTTTTATTTAATTTAATTGTTTCCAGAGCCTGCTGTAAATGTATTATTTACAGCTTTTATAATAAAATTATAAAAAAAAGTATCATGTTGGAATCAAAAACATTAAATGTCATTATGTCAAAAACATTAAAAGCTCATAAGTCTTCAAATGACCCTTCGCAAAACCCCGCCCACCTTCGTTCCTGTTGTCCGACAAGCTTTCGGTATCCGCCATGTGCTTATATGTGCAAAATATCACACATTGATTTCAGACGGAAAGGTCTGCAACATGCATTCGAGGGATACATTCAAGATTTGAGATAACTGTAATAATAATTATACCTAAATCACAGAGATCCCGATTCGCACGGGATTAAGATCACAGACAACCTCTACAATTAATACAAATGACTAGAGTTCCACAGGTTATACTAATCTCGTGCAAATAGTGCTCAGGGCACATCAAGCGATCTCTAACAAAGCAATAGTGACGCATAGTACAAAAATGTTTTACTCACATAAGATGCTGCGTCTAATATTGACGGCACAGCACTGCGTTTTAACCTTTTTGCCTTGTTCACGAAGGAATCAAGCATATCTTGCCAGCTTGCTCATACATGTAATATGTAAGTAATATATCAATAAGTACTATATTTCACATTAAAACACCACTTCCCGAACGCTTCCGTCTGTAATTCGTACATTAATGATTCCAATAATATTTTGTCTCGTATCTGTATTGGTGTAGTTATGATTTGAACTCAGCTGTTTTTCTTCATTTTTAAAAGTTAAAACTTAGTTATCGTTATAGTGTGAACCTCCATTAAAGCTGGGTATATATCTCCCTGTTTACTATTACAATAATTCAACTGCTATTTTTTCATATTAATCACCAAAGGTCTGCTACGGCAGGTTTGTCGGACGAAATGGCGGCCAGTCACGGCGGCTTATAATATCGACGTTAGGATTGGTCAGATCACCTGTCAATCAAACTGCTTGCGAAGGGTCAATTGGTCATTTATGATCCAGAAACCGAAGTTCAGGAGGACTAATACACATCATATTTCATCACAACATATTCCTGTTTCAATTTTGGGTATTTTTATGTTTTCCTGTTTATCTGACGGAGAGAAAAAACTCTCTTGCCTTTTCTGGCAAAGTTTCTTTCTATGTTTGTTATTAAGTGAATGGATGGCAGTAAGCATGCGCATATTAATATTCAGAGGAAGAGAGAGACTGAGTGACACAGTCCACAGCAATTTCAGCTTCTCTGTAGAGCTCATTTCTAATGGCCTCTAACCACTTTTGTGTGAATGGGTTTGGGCATGTGGATTGTCCTTGCTTTAGTGTGAGGTTTTTTTTGGTTGCCAGCATAAGATTGCATCATGAGCGTGCTCTCTCAGATGTCAGAAGGTTTTGGCTCTGTACTTCAGAGAAGTTATTCATTATTTAAGCAGTCAACAGAAGCTAGCTGCAACTGTTTGCCAGGAGCTCTTTCATGCCTTGTCTCCTGTTGTACTATATGGAAGCAATGCACAGGCAATGTGGCAGGTGGTAGCGTTCAATTTTCTCACTTATCGGTGTTTCTTCGTCTGTCTCTTTGATGTTATTACCTTTTGAGTTTGGTCTGATAAATGCCAGCAGATGTATCAATTGGACCTGTCAGATCTCTGGAAGATTTTGCATTGATATACTGTGTGTACATAATTGAGCGCCGGCCCTTTAAGATCTTCATTTCGATAGGATTTTTCCATTTATGCGGAAACTTAAAAGTGGCTTTCTTCGACTTTTTGTGTTTTCGTATAGGTATGTGTGTGAGTGTGTGCCATTGTGTGTGTGAACGAGAGATAGAAAAGTGAAACGAAACAGGTGGGGAGGTGAGGTTCAAATCAATGGCATTTAATTAGAAAGATATCTGTCAAGGGTGATGTTATAGATCAAATGTCTACAGGCAGTACAGATATCAGTGTCACTATGGATACCATCGTTGCCACGGTAGCATAGCGATAAGTCCAGAGAGGGCCACTGTGGTCAAGTGTTGCCCTTCATGCTCGTTTCCATTGATACACACACGAGCACGTCAGTTCAAGCACTTTCACTCTTAAAGAAACAAGGTCACAAAATTACACCTCTAAGATGTGATGCTCAAGTGTCTCCGATGTTTCTTTCTGGGGCAAGTAATAGATGATAGCAATTGTGTAATTGGGCAATTCAATGAAGATGTCAACCTTACCATGAAAAATATGCCGCATTCAGAATTGTCACTTCCATAAGGTCCATTTTGTGTTCTGTGAAGTGTCATCCCATCTTCATTTGTTGAGTGTTATTGCTTCTGGGTTGTGCATTTTCATTCACAGAAAAGGATGTTGTTTCTAAAAACCTGTCCTTTTTTGTCACAACACATGTATAAAATAGAAAACTTGTGCATAGACTGATATTTGATGTTTAGACTCTATCATAAGGGGTAAATATAAACAGATTCTTCAATATATAAACTCTCAGAAAGTGGACCTTACCAAAATATCACGTCCATAACGCTGGAATTGCCCAATAAATAATACATACTGGACATTAAGGTGAACATTTATAGATCAGATCATTTGGTGTTAAACGTAAAACGAAAATCTCTGACTTTTGTTTTAATTTCATGGCCCTTTTAGGAAAAAATGCTAAAACTCGCTCAAGAAGGTTAACTCAGTCTGGTCAAGATCTATAGGCTTGTCTGTCTTGAATGGCTGGGCTCTTGTCAATGGTAAAAAATGCATCTTTTAGAAAGGATATCAGCATTATCTCAAATTCTGTTATGAAAAAGCAGAGAGTTCAACATGAGAAACATTTCCCATCAGATTCCAAGACCCAATTTTCAGAGGCGTCCATGTTCGTTTTATAGATTTATACTCTTGCTGTTTGTTTGTCAGCTCCTGATGTATTTGGGCCCCCCATTTGATACTTTTCACTGAAGTATTACATTTGATAATTCAATGAAACATAAATGGGAACCTATAAAAGTGTCCACCACAGAAATGCACTATAATATAACAATTAACAATTGACAATTTATTAACAGTTATATGCTATTAGGACAAAAAACTAGACAAGTAGAAAACAAGCCAAAGTCCCTGTTTGCTCCTCAGTTAATCTCATTTCAATCTTGGGGAGCAAATCGAGAAAAAGATCTTATTTAAAAAAAAATCTTTCCTACAGGCAGACGTCTGTGAATCTAAAATGATATACAGAGGAACAATATGTCTGAGGAAAATGAAGGGAGGAAGGGACTGATGGATGAAACGAGCTGACTATAAAATAAGAAAATGAAAGAATAATGAGTCGGCAAAACAAAAAGTGAGGAGAATAAAACCTCCTTGTCCTCTGTGCGCCCTTGCAGTGATGTGAGGAGATGGATGAGTTAATCAGGGCTCAATAATGAGACATTATTAAGTAATTGACTCAAACTGATCGACTGAGACCATGACCTGCTCTTTCTCTCCCACTCTCTTTCTCTCTCGCTCACCTGTATCAGCCTTCATTTCTTCTGTTCCCATTTATTTCAATTGTACTACAAACTATATCCAGGGGTAATGAGATATGAAAGTACAGCCCTTGCAAATGGTGTAATTATCAGCAGATGTAAACGTATATTGTTTTCCCCACTAATAATAAAGCACCTTACTACTCTCTCTACTGTTAACCCCTGACCTAAGTGTACTTAACTTAGTATAGATATTGTGCACTAGCCAGGTCGATCAGAAAACTTAATTATTTGATCTATTATATCTATAGATCACCCAGATGGCCGTGCTAGACCACCAAGGAATTCTTGCCAGTATTCCGGTGCAGTCCTAACCTAACCTGAACAAATGATGATGTCACTGAATTGCTTGTAACAGGAGCATTTTAGCTTTGGCTCATTGTAAACGTCGTGGCAGAGAAACACAAACTGCAGTGTAACGGCTGTGGATCAGATAATGGATTAGGGGACTAAACTGGATTTAAATTGAAAAGATCAGATTTATTAGGTTTGCACTACATAGAACTAAACCATGTGTATCACACGGAAAAACAAATGTCCAGTGGGCAATGGTGTTTGCAGTGTGAAGGCAGATTCAGTTTGGAGTTAAAGAGATTGTTCTTACTTTCTGGTTGTTTCTGTTTTATGATTGCATTTCCTCTTGGTTTTAAGAATTTTCATTAACTTGTTTTGTTTTTTGTGTTTGTATTTTTTAGTGTGCGCGCTTTAGTTGAGGCTCAAGTAGCTGCACCTGCATTATAAATGCTTCTTGTTAAAGCTCATTTAAGGATAAAACGAATTTGATGAAGGGTTTGTATTTCAAGCTTTTTGAGCTCCTTACTGTGTTATAAAAAAGTCCCCCCGTGTTGAAAATTACGTTTTTGAGATAAACCATGGACTAATTCATCATTTTAAACTGTTGCGGAGTATAAACTCCATAAAGCTGAAGTTTACCAAGGAAGTTAAAAAACGTGGTTTGAAACTGCATCTGTTGACGACATCAAAACGCTGTAACCAATCACGTTAACAGATTTGAGCCATAGATGCGCTGTAAAAACGGAATTTCATTGATTTGATGGAATTTTATTGTTTTTACAGTTTTTTAACGTATATTTGAAATGCGGTCAAAACTGTCAAATGACAGAAAGACTGCAAATTTTCAGAAAAAATATGTAACTTTACAGGGAAATACCTGTTCTTTTTTACAGTATATTTCTGGTGCCCTAGCTGTCAGAAAATTTCTAGGCTTTTTCCGGGGGTTTTTTCCGGTCTACTTTTGAAATTCGGTCAAAAAACGTCAAATTACAGAAAAATACAACAAATTCACAAGAAAACGGGAAAAGTGTAATTTTATGGAAAATTTTACGGAATATTTCTGGCACCCCAGCTAACAGAAAATGTACAATTTTCAACAGGATTTTTATCCTATGTAATGTAAAGAGGCATGTGCCTATAACCAACAGTTTGAGCTTAAGCGATTGAATGGAGGCGGGGACTAATTTGCCTATTACTGAATCTGCGTATACTAAATGAGGGGTTTAGAGTTACATTCAAGTAATTTTGAAGCATGAAGAAATTATCATCACAGGAAAAAAACATGCATATTCTATTGTAATGCTTAAAGATAAGTTTTAAGTGTTAAAATCGCCAAATGCTGTGGGACTTTAAAAACAAAGTTTTAAGCATAGGTCCAACAGAATATAAATATTTACTAATGATGTAAGAAATTCATTTGAATCAATTCTTATAATAATCACACACACACGTTTGACAGTCAAGGCTTTTACTGCCACCAATCAAGTGCATTGTGTGGTCTTCTACATTTTCTTTTCTTTCTGTTTCTCTGTAGTAGTGAAATCAAAAGGCAGGAGAGAAAATTCTGCTTGTCACAATAGGCTGAAAGAAGCGAAAATTGGCCTTTTATTTTCTGATTTCACTGGGAATAGCTTTACCTACAGAGCAGCTCTTTGAATGCGTGTTTGTGTGTACGCGGCACCAAGTTTGAATGCTTTCGCCATTTTCTTTAGTGTGTGTGTGTGTGTGTGTATGCGTGCGCGTTTGTTGATGATTGCCCAGTCCTGTAAAAGAAACACACACACTTCTGTCCTAGTGTCTGCTGTCAGATGTGGACACACAACATCAGCTGAATTTAACCCCATGAACTCTCCCTCCAGTGCTGTGAATCTTCAGTGACACGCCTGTCAAAACATGAGACTGCCACGCTAATGCAGAGCAGAGAATTATAAAGCCAGCGATAACATCATTTGAGAAGACCTTTCAAATACACATTTACATAAACTGCTGTCAAGAAAATGACGAGAGAAAATTGTTTTGATATAAAAATAAACCGAGATTAAAAACAAGAATGAAATTGTATACGCAAAAACTAAACATAAAAGCTGCTTGTATTTAAAAAAAAAGTATACTTTGTTCGAAAGAAAATTATGAAAATAACTATATTGTCACTTTGATGTGTTTGAGATTTCTGACTGATTGGTTTTTTGGGCAACAAAAAATGTGTTTTCTTCTACACAGATAACACTGCCTACATAACTTCTGTCATGATAATCAGCTTGGGTTTTGTCTCAGTTTTACACTGTGATCATTTTATTTTCTGAAATAAATGAGTTTTTTAAAGCTTGAACAAACTGAATGCAGAACTGTCTGAGAATATTGACACGTTTAATCTAATGTATTTTACAACCGAGTGCACTGTTTATATGTTTTGGGTTCATCCATCAATTCTCTGAATCCACTTGTTCTCTGCAGGGTCTTGGGGGGCTGGAGTCTATCGCAGGTTCTTGATAGACGGCCAGGATCTTAAAGATATACATGTCAATTAAAATGTAAAGTATTTTTAAATTCACAAAGAAAAATAAATAAATACTTTTCTACTAAGTTCCACTGACCTATTTAAAACCAGATAGATTCATTTTTTAATCACAAAATACACTTTTATTTAGATGACAGATTTATATTAAGAGGGGATGTCTACTATATCATATATATATAATATATATATATATATATATATATTCCATCATATATATATATATATATGTACTATATATATTATTATAGTATTTCGCTTTTCTGTTAAATTTAGCTCCACATCATTGACCAAAAATATTATATCAATTATAAAATAATTATACAAGAAAAAAATTACCTAACTGAATATATTGGTTTGATTTTGGTCACTGTCAAATTTGATATGTCCCTGCGGGAAGTCATGACAGTGTACAATGTCAATTGTTTCTACATAAGAACAATGATCATTTATCCAGATTTTATTGGCATATTTATCTTGTTCTGTCATGACTTCATAATGCCTCCAGGGCTTTATAATATTTTCCCAGTCAGGTTTAAACTCCCAGATGCACTTATTTCTTGCCAAGATGATAAAAGTTGTTTTAGGGGTTCTTGTACTATGTAGCTCTCCGCTGGAACACCACATCACATATTATGTTGGTGTTTGACATGATTTTGATTGACAGGCCAGCCTCTAATATAGATGCAGACTTCTTGCTTCGGTTGAGGGGTCAAATAATCAAAACACGGACATAAGGACGATATCAAATGATTTTTCACATTATAATCCAGAAAAAGACATTTGTACTTCTGCCACAGTTGTAGTCAGTTTTCTTTGTCAATACTCTTTATAAATTACATAAGTGGCTGTTGTGGTTACACACAAATCGGGCCCAAAATCGTGCTTTCACATGTGAAACGAGTAGCATGAAATATACTTTAGAATGTATTTAATTGTATGATCTTTCTCCCTGAAATGTTTGATATCTTTTTCCTGTAAAACCTTACGGTACGTGCCTACAGTATACAGACGCTGATTTTCAAAAAGAGATCTACTGTCTGAAATATTCACGGGAGAAATAATTGTAACAACTAGCCTGCTCTCTCATCTCCATTAATCGTCAAACAAACCACTTTGTTTGTTGTTTGATCTCTGCACGGCTCTCTTGACAGCGTTTTGAATTTCATATTCATGTTTGGATTGATTCGCTTTGATAGGATGGAAAATTGCTTAGCTTTTTCGGTTAATAAGGCCTTTTTTAAGTTCCTTTTTAGTTTCTTTTCATTTGATTCATTCCAATTGATGTCAAGCTTGGAAGTAAATAGAGAATCTGCTTTGAGGATGGAGGCCTTGGCCCTCTTAATAAGTTTTTGCATTAAAATTAAAATTTCACAACGTTGGAGCACGGTCTGTAAGCATTATCGGAAGATGCTTTCTTCTTTGCTGTCTCGTGTGATGTATTACATCATTATGAGTCTCTTGTGATCCGCTGTCAATGACACAATTACTGATTTCCAGGCTTGTTTACTAGATTATTGGTGCTGTTAATTGAAACAAAATGACTAACATGTTACAGTGGCCACTTACATCAATGTCATGTCTCAGGACACACATCATTTCCTGTTTGCTTAAGAACATATCTTCTCACTTTAAAGTTGGACTTCGTACTGGAGATATGTAACAAATAACAGAACTGTAAATAGAAAGATAGAGTTATCTTTGTCTAGTTGCTTCTTTTACTGGAATTCAAATGGAGTTAGATTTTGTTTCTTAAAAATTTGTACAGATTTACTATGTACACCAAGTTTAATAAAATACATATTAGTAAATAAGTCTCTCTCTCTCCCTACTGAATCAATCTCCCGTTTTAATCTTTAGATTCATCACCCAGACTCTTTTAATAGCGATTAAGGTTGTTTTGGCATTCGTGACATTTCAAAGACAGAAAATCTTTTCGTCTCTGCTTTAGGCGTGCGAGTAGCCAGGCCCAGTGCACCCTGAGCTCCTGATTCAGGCACTTACTTTTTCTCGAAGAAAAAAAAAAGCTGTGTTTAGGGAACAAAGTGCACCTCGGGCACTGAAATGCATTATGGGTGGTGCATTGCATTGCAGTGAGGCAAAGAAAGCAAGATTTTTAAAGCCCATCTTAGGCCGGATCCTGACCATAAGCATTATTAGACCAAACGCAAATACAAAAGTGCACAGCCCACACCTGTTCTTGAAGGGCAAGATTGATGATCACAGCTCCAGTCTGGCCATCACATCACCCCAGAGTCTATACACAAATTGCTGAATGCACGGCTCATATTTTCCTCTCTGCTAAGTAATGGAAAGGTACAGTAAAATAAGTGTTTGGGAATACGTATGCATTTGCCATGTCTGTGGAGGACATGCTTTTAAACATCACCTGATGAAGCAGCATGTTCAAAGTGAAGCAAATATTCCACACACACACACTTGTGGACAAAAGAAACGGGAAAGCAGGCAAAGGTTATATATGAGATCTGGGAGATGGAGGACTAGGAGAGCAAAAGTGTGTGGGAAGATTACAAATCATGTTTTGCTTTTACTTTTAGGTGTACAGGGGTTTTACTTTTCCAAGTAACTTCTATTCTACAGGGATTTAACAGAATCGTAACTACACAGCATTCTGGTTTACTTTGCTCTGATGGGTTACTTGAAGCATTGCATCATTTTTTTAATATGATGACAGTAAAACTAAATTTGACCGTCATCCATTGAAAGATAAAATTGCTGCTGCTTTGTCTTGTATCATTCCCCTTGTATCAAGTCACTCACCTTGCTTTTCTTACTGCTCTCTCTCTCTCTCTCTCTCTCTCTCTCTCTCTCTGTGATGCATACTTCATTGCATTTTTCCTCATACAAACTGTAGTTTAATTAAGCATTTTTTAATCCATTTTGGATCATGAACGGTACATAATAGTCAGTTAATTTTGTGTATGACCCTTGAAGAAATGTGAAGATGAATGTATTTCATTGGGTTTTGTGCTTTATATGCCAGTAATGAGGAACATGTCTTTCGCGGTCGTCCCGCATCAGCTCGCTTTGTGATCTCCCACCACTGTACATCACAACAGAACATGGGATGCTGGGATGTTTGTCTTTGATGTTGTGGACAGATGTTTGTTGTTGTTATGATGCCACTGAAGGGCAATGTTTAATCACACAGTTTGTGTCAGATCGTGTCATCTTCATGGTCTGCCACAGCGTTTTTAAGATGTGTACTTTCTTTTATTTAAAGGTCCCGTGTATGAAAGTTGGCAACATCTAGCAGTGAGGTTGAACACATAGCTATGTCCAGTATATTATATAGCATTTCTGTCAAAAGATCCTCCAAAAATAACACACTCGATCTTTAAAGCGGCCCAAACACACACGCGGTTTCTGCCAATCTCATAATAATCTTGAGTATCTATAGAGTAGTATTGCATACTTTGTATCTTCGAAGAGTATTTAGTTAGATCACATGTGTAAAAGATAGATACAGCTGTAAGATTATTTCCGAAAACATACGGCGCGTGCGGGGGGGAGGGGTAGGCTGAACTAAAGCACGTTTGTACACATTGCCAACAAAACACAGACATCAGTTTCACTCACCGCATGCGGTTCATGTCCGGCATCTTTTAGCGCTGGGACGGCTCCATATATCAGTTTCAAACGATCTCCAAATCCAGCGTTATATCCACAGTTTATATAACATTCATCACCCAAATGCAGTGAACAAACAAACACCTGAACTTCGCGAGCGTATGCTCTCTCTCTCTCCAGCACACAAGTGAAAGTGACGTCTGCCCATGCTCCTTCTCCTGGTCTCCTTGCGGCCGCGTGCTATTCCGGGAGAATTGTCCAATAAGGGACTAAGAAAAATTGTTACGAAACAGTTTTATATGTTTGAAAAAAACTGTACGAAAAAAACTTTCCGAAACCTGTACGATCGCTGGGGGAGTGTATCGAGCACAGAAACACTACGTAATAAGCTCCCAACTTTTACAAGTTGACCATGTTAAGCACGAGAAGACAGCACGTTTAACGTTGTAAAGAAGTCAGAATGCATGACACATCGTTGCAGCGCCCCTTTAAAACGTAAAATAACCAATGTTTTAAAGGGGTGATATAGAGGCAAAAGTTTTAGATTGCAACATTTACCTTCAACTGTTTACCACCGTTCTTTAAACTGGTTTCATCATCTCTGTTGTGTGTTCTGATGTTCATCAAGCTCTTGTGCTTGCCACAGTAATAATTGGCTGTAATCGCACAGTGTTGGATTCTCAGAGGATTCATTTCCATGGTGTTTACACACATTTCTCACAGTAAAAACCTGAACTGTCAGCAGTGCGTGTAAGAAAGTGTACGAAAATGTGTTAGAGTGGGCTAGTGAAAATATGACCAGCTTACATTTCTAGTTCTGTTTGCCTACCTTTTGAAGCATCATGGGCACACTTCACAAGCAAAGGCAGTTTCCATAGGTTGGATGGAAATTTTTCGTATGATCTTGTCCAAATTGGCTTGTGATTTAAAAAGAAAAGGAAAAGTTAGAGCGTCATGTTGTTAGCCTAGCGCCTTGCTTGCGTCATCCTGAGTCTCCTATGCACTTGTATGGAACATCAATTTGCTGGCTATGAAGAGATTTATAAGGTTCTGTATAGGTTATGACAATAAGCCCTTTTATTTTTGGTCTCCTCGTTCTTCTCTAACTTCCCATGAATCTTAATCTTATATGGTTACAGTCACGAAAAAGAAAGTTTAAAAGCACGTTATCATTCCCCATCTCCTGCGGTACATTTGTTTTTCAGCACCCGTCGAGTCTTTCACCTTCCTGCCTCATATGGGCGACATTTAAAGCTATTTCCTCATAAGATGTTCCCTCTGCATCTAATAAGCTGTTTTATCACCGTGGCATTTAAGTTTTCCTGTTTTTCTGTTCCGTTTTCACCTCAACTTTTGTAAACATCTCCCCTCAGGGAACTTCAGTACTTGTGTGGGCATCAATCTTTGTTTGTGTGTGCGAGGTTGCATTTTGCATGCATAAAAAATCAAAGTCTCCTGGCACCATCTCCATCATGTGTAGAGAACCCTCACACTGTAATAAGCGCTCCTTCTCTCTCTCATTAGCTGCACAATCGAACCTGTGTGTCCCTTTAACAAGCCTTTATTTTCTCATTATAAAAGCCGTCTCATATTGAGCAGTCTGCTGAGAAACGGTCGTCATGGCGGCACATGAAGGAATCACAGGGGTGCTGAGAGACCAGCAGGACCTGAAGTGACACGAACACCGTCAGCCAGAAGATGTCATTAGCTTATTACACATTCGCTGATGCACATTAGTAAGAGGAAACTTTTCAAACTCTTAGTATTGCATCAGCAGAAAGGGATGAAGGAAAAATGATTGTTTTTAAACAGGTTTCCCTGAATGATTCCCTTGTCTGCTATTGGTTGACAAACTTCCACACGACTCGAACCACTGAACTGAGTTCTGGTACATGGACAAAATCAAGTCTCCCTTACATTTTGTCTCCTTTCAGAAGCCATTTCACCCATGTCACGAATCATGATACGTTAGAGAAGACAATCGTTTCTTCCGTTTCATGCCGCCTTTAAGTAAGATGTATCTCAAGGTTCACTTTCAAACTAGTTGAAAAGCTTTAACAATGTAGTTGTATTTCATGTTATTCATATAACTTACAATGTTCTTAAAATTACATTTCGTGCAGTGAGTAATGTTGCTGTATGTGAATGCAAGCAGTCTGCCAAGTTGTAAGGCTGAAAGCGAACGAATAACAAAGTTATCCGCTTGGGAAATAATGAGTCGACTCTGAATCACGCGAACAAGTCGTCGTAATTTCAGTTCCGCGTCAGATTTGCATCACTCGGTGCCCGCCTACGTTCCATTTGCAACGCTGTACGTGGTAGACCAATCACAGAAGACTAGATCATCTAACCAATCAGATCAGAGTAGGCTGACAGAAAGGAGGGGATTAGACGGATGAATCGCCGAACGAATCATTTAAGAGAAAGTCAAGAAGTATGGTAACAATAACACGCCTATTATAAGAAAATGTGGTGACTTGAAAAGCCAACTTGATTTGATTTAAACATGTATGGCAGGTTTTGAACTAAAGCTTTTAAGTTGAATGGTAAATACAATTTTTTTACTTTAAATGAATGTAAACAAGTCTGTAGTTAAAAATAGATGGGTTTAGCTAAATACCAAAATATTTCTCAAGATTAAATCCATTTTCATTTTGATATTGATTTTATGGAGTTTCGTAACCTAATCCAGCCTTTCCGACTTACACCTAGCGAAGGACAGAAGCACATCTGTCATATTTTTGTGTACCATCGTAAGTGTAAAAAAGCATAGAAAACATGTATTATAAAAATTAGACCTGAGACTTTAGACACAGTCAGAGTGTATGAAACCCTCACAGCCTTGTGTCAGAACTGTGTTGAATATTTTAACCGTTTTGACAGACTGTCTCCTTTTTTTCATTAATGGCTTTATGATTGGAGAACGATGCTAACACATCCGTGCCAAAACAAACACACACAACCTCATTTGTAATCATAAGCTTAAGCGTGACTTAATAAACAAGCTGTTTAGCATGCGCGGTACATAAAAAGATGCGTTTGACTTTAGAATCTCTCTAAAAGCCGTCTATGGTGAAAGTGTGTAGTCTGTGTCTTTCACAGCTGAGCTTTATATGAACTGAGGAAAGGGGTGTGCGTGTGTGTGCACTCATGTCGAGTCTTAATTTGAATCATTTCAACAGTGAATATCTCAACAGGCTCATTAATATGTATGAACCAAACATTCAGTTTTTGCACCAGTTTTATTCTCCTCCTGGGTGTCTCTTTATCTCACACACCCACTGTCACCCTAAACATTTAACCTACATGCCTGTATATACATTAAAGCCGGCACCTGAGGTAGGATCGCTCCACTTTCTCATTAAATATCCGACACGCGCTAGGCACATTTGACTTGTCAAGCCCGTTTCTCTCCATCACAGAAAAGCTGCACATCAAAGACAGAGCAGCCAAGCCTACAGCATCTCTACGCTGCTAATATTTATAGATTCACACACGCGCGCACTTCGAAGGGCTTAAGAATCATCTCGCTCCTAAATAAAACACGTTTTCTCCTGCCAGCCAAGCGTAGTACACACAGCGTCATAATTCCCAGCAGCACACACACATCATGTTCCCAACACTCCTGAATCACTAAACACATTGTCACCTTGTAGTTTGTACACCGACTATGATTCAGAGTCATCCAAAAATAGCCCAGACCCTGCGGATGTTACACCTTTCTCTATTTTTACCGACAATCCTTTTCAGCGGGTAACTAGAGTGCTTCTCACATCCAGCACAAAACATGAGAGTTGAGAGCAAATGTGCAAGGAACAAAATGCCAGGAAAAGTTTACCTGGCATACAAGGTCACCTATGTTTGTTCAGATAGAAATGCAAAAATTGGATTTGTGAGTAAGATATGTCATAAGTAGCATGGGAATATTTGTAGCAGTAGCCAGCAATACATTGTTTAGATTTTTTCTTTTATGCCCAAAATCATTAGGATATTAAGTAACGATCATGTTCCAAGAAGATATTTTGTAAACCGTTTCTTCTTAGCGATGGCCCGCTACAGCGCCCCTGCTGGACAACTTTAAAAGTGATTTCCTCAATATTTGGATTTTTCACACCAGTTTTCAAATAGTTGTATCTTGAACCAAATATTGTCCTATCCTAATGAACCATACATTAATGGGAAGCTTATTTATTCAGCTTTCAGATGATGTGTAAATCTCAATTTCCAAAAATGTACCCTTATGGTTTTGTGGTCCGGGGTCAGACATTGTTTTTAATGAATGGATATATTATTATTGCAATAGAAGTGTAAGGCAGAGACACATGAGAAACGGTTCACCTGGTGGGGAATTGACAGACTACACAACAGCTGCTCACTGCTCCAGGGAACCGTTTGTCATCATTACTGAACATTAATGTGGGATGTGTCCTTTCCACTGGCGCTAGCAACACCAAGGTCATGGGTTCGATCCAAGGGATCGCACATACTCTGATACAAATGTATATTATCATGCAATGTAAGTCGCTTTGGATAAAAGCATTTGCCTGTGATGTAAATGTGATTTATAAAGTCAATAAAAGTATAAACTATACTGTATTTATTGGACACAAATCTCTCTCTCTCATGATATGTAGTATATCATTCGGGTATATCCAGCACACAGGTCTAAAGGTTTTCTTGTGACAGCAGAATGTAATGGCCTGTCAGAACACTCATCAATCAATCAGCAACAGCTGTCAGCATGTGATAATCATGTTTGTATCTCGGGGTGTGTATGCGTGCAGGTGAAGGTCTGACTTTTATTTTTCCCCTAAGCCACACGCTCCTTCCTCTTTTATACTGTATCGACAATCTGTTAAATCAGGAAGCATGTGAAAGAGAGAGAAAAAACAGCCCTTAACTTTCCTAAAATGCATCGATTTTGCAATGTGCCACTTTCAAAGCGGAAAAGTTGATGAAATATTGAGTTTTATATATAGTTGCACGCAGACAAGCAATACCAATAAACAGGTCTGAGATTTAAAGCTGCAGTCATTTCCCAGCCTTGATTTTACACGCTTCCCCATCTGTTTCCTTGCATCTGCACTCTTTCATTTCTCTTTCCCTCATTTCATCTGTCGTGTCAAACGTAGCCTGTCTATTTTTCTTCCTGTCTGTTTATTTGCAAGTATGTCTGTCTCCAAATCTCAATTGACCTTCGCAAGCAGTTTGATTGACAGGCGATCTGACAAGTCATAACGCCGATATTATGTGCACCTGTGACTGACCAGGTCCGACAAGCTGGCGTACAACTAGAGCTTTGGTCATTAATATGAAGAAATACCTTTTAAATGATGTAATAGTAAACAGAGAGATATATACCCAGCTCTTATGGACGTTCACACTATAACGATAAACAATAACTAAGTTATAACTTTTAAAAATCATTCACATCAATACTATACCATTTACAGAAACGAGACACGATATTGTTGGAATCATTAATGTACGAATTACAGACGGAAGCGTTCGGGAAGTGGTGTTTTAAGGTGGAATACATTACTTATTACATGTTTGAGCGAGCTGGCAAGATATGCTTTCCCTGTGATGTGATGAGCACATCTTCAGCCTTCAGAGAGGCGGATTTGCAGTGACATTTTAAAAACGTTTTCACCAATGAAGTCGTAAAGCAACAACTGTTCTGTGTCTGTTGTATTTAACACAAATAAGACACTGATTCTATATATTGAATATTTGTTTCCTTTCATTTTCACAAAGAAGATCACGGCCGACCAAAACTCTACCCGATGTCACTCTCTCTCTAAAATTGTCATTACTTCAAATTTCGGAGTAAATATAAACACTTAATACACCACATTTAGGTGAGCTATACATCCATTTGTGTGACAGTAGTAACATACTGCATCGCGTGAGTTTAGAATTAACAGGGCCAGTTAATAACATTCTTCAAAATATCTTCTTTTGTGTTCTGCAGAGTGAAGAAAGTCAAACAGGTTTGAAATGACAAGAGGATGAGTAAATGATGACAGAATATTCCTTCCTGGTTGAATGAACCCTTTGAACCCTTCAACCTTTTTTTTCATTTGGCAGTACTACATCCAAATTCAAGTCTCACTTACCACATATCATTACATATGACGTCACAAACGCCCAAAACCGAATAAGAAACAATTACATTTATTATTATTATTAGAGAGTATAATTCTACCCAACTTTATTGGGACACCTGATGTTGTAGGGAGCAGACCAATTTGGTGAAATCCGGGTCAAAAGTAGTTACTGCACAATGAAGTTGCGATTGTAAGTTACAGTCTGTAAGACGAACAGACATTGAGATTCCAGAAAACAATTGTTATCAAGCTCTCCGTCAGTAAATAGTTTGACCTGTTTAGCAAGGAGCCAAGAAATGTTGAACGTTGCTAATGTCACGGCCTGGGTCACTTTTAAACTAGCTCGCATTGTATTCTGTTTAGATATGGCATTTTTTTACTAGTGTTTGCATGTGTTCCATCATTGGTACTCTCCTCGCATCTTGTTTTCCTCTAATAACAAAATTTGTCCATCTTGTTTGTAAATTGATGATGTTTTAAATCTGCCAATATTGTGTACGCAGTACGTACGTGCTTCCCAAAATAATTGATATGACAAAAAATCTTGTTCAAAGTTTTGTTTCTTTAATACATTTTTAAATATTAAAAAATGTTGCAAATAAAATATAAAACTGTAAGTGGCTATAGTTATTATTTTTGTCACGTGGTCAGCATCGTGGGCCACATTCGCATTCGTGACGGGCCGCATGCGCGGGTTGAGAACCACTGCTTTAAACTTTTTAGTTTTTTTTAAGTTGAATCAAATTGGCTTTACAAGTCATTATATTAAACTTACTTCAGATCTTTTATAAACTTAAAAAATCTAGTTATATTTCAAATGACTTCGATTTATAAGATATTCAAAATTGAACTAGATTTAAAAATTCAGTGTATAGTGTCATTTTATACAGTGGATGTATTTCCATCAATGACTCAAACAGTGCGGTGAGACACTGCGTTATTCGATGTTATTATGTTATTCCAAGTCAAAGATTTTAATATGAGCTTGAATATTTCTCATCTAATTCTTCTGGATAAAATTGCACACAAGCAATTAATATATGCACCCCCAATAAAAAAGAAAAAGAAAGAAAAGAGTAGTCACGCACGCCCAATAAAATTGCCTTTCGTTTTGGGCTTAAATTAAGTTCTCTTTCATGATCACAACCGCGATTTCCTCTCATTTTCTCTGCATGACCAAAGCTCTATAATGACAGAGAGGGAGAGAGAAAGGCTGATCACAAAACCGCATGCAAACAAGCCCACGTAGGTGCACTTACGTAGATACGAGGGTACACAAGTGCCCTTGAGTCTCCTCCAATCAGAATCTTGGAATCTGCTTATTATTGATTTACCAAGAGACCAAATAAATGGACGGAACAGATTGCACAATGATTATCTTTTTATTTGATGTTGTTACTTTGACGCTTCTCTGACATATATCCAGTTCTAAACAAAAACAGATTTGTTTTCTTCAGCCCAGCACAGAAACACATGTATGATTGATTTTTGAAAGTCACACGAAACAAATGACTGATATTATGTTGATTTTTTGTTGCTATTTTAGTTTTCCCATGCGTATTTCACAACACTCACAAAGATTCAACCGGATGAGGCATGAGAGTTTGAATGTGGCATTGTCAATTGGTTGGAGTTGTGCGGTTCTATCAGCAAATAGCAGGAGACACACAGAGCATGTAGGAGTCACATACTCCAGTGTTTAATCTTATCCATTAATACAAGTACACGAAAAAAACCCACTCCAATTCTAATGAAATTATCGGATCCAAACGCCCATTCAGATATCCCAGACCTCACCGGTAAATAACCAGTACACACTGAAGAGCATAGCTGATTTCCAAACAGTCGGATCCCGTTCACCGATGTTAGACTTGGGTGAGTCAGGCCTCCAGGGAGGCTGCGGCTATTTCAGGCAGCTCAACTGCCTGGTGCCTGCATAGAAATGGAGATCACCTGCGTTATTACCGTTTGTGTGTGCAAAGGTACGAGAAGAGTTGAATAGGGCTTTTGATCATCGGCTGAAGCAGGGAAAGACCTCTCAGCGCTATTTTCAGCTTCATTTGGCCTTTTCGTTTAAAGTAGTTTTCGTTTTGAATTCGCCTGTTCGTCTGCTTTAGAGTCGACCGCTTCCTATTCTATCAGAGCTAATGAGAGACACCAATTAAGAATGTGTTGACATCACTTCAAACAGTCATGCAGTGTGCTTAGTTAGGGGGCGTCCATAAAGAGCAGTCCTCCGATGAACCGTTTGATACATTTTAATGCATTACGAATTTTTTAAAGATGCTTTCTTGGGATTGCTGAGGGGACCTGTACAGCTGGTCACCTCATCTTTGTAAATTGCTTGACCATTACACAGCTGCACCGGAAAGACCATGTTAGCAATAAGCTTCAACAGCTTTAACCCTTTCAAGTTTGAGGTTGTACCAAAAAGATACAAAGCAAATACGAAGTATTTCATGTTTTCTTTTTGTTGTCTTGAAAAGGACAGGCACGCTCTTATTCTTTTGAAAATTGTAGGTTATTTTTTTAGAAAGAGACAAGTTTAATCAAGGTGTGTTTTCAAAAGGAGCATCTTTCACCATTACAGATATGCAATCATTACACTGCCGTCTATCTGTTTGCAAGGTCATTACTGTGTTTGTGAATACAGAGGTTTGTAGATGTAACCTTAGGGAGAGGGGAGAATTGTCTAATTGGATTCAGAAGATTACAATTGCAAGGATGGAATGGCCAAGCTGTGTTGCCTTTATTGCTGTTTTGTAAAAGTAAAAGACCCCTGGAAAACATGGTCAAGCTGCGATTTGGAACGTGATTATTATTTTAGATTTTTTCTTGCTCACGTATTGCTCATCCCAGTCCACCACCAACTGGTTTTCACCTAAACCCAATTGGACTAGCTAAAAAACAACACTTCAGTAACCCCTGTAAAAAGAAAAATAAATTACTTCTTAACACCAATTATATTTGACCCAAACACACCACACAAGAGTTAAGGTGACCTTCAGCAGGGTTGACTACACTGTGGTTCGGAAACTATTTTCCTATCACAACAGTGATGGGAAACCAATGAAGCAAAGCCGTAATATCACATAAAGGAGGTTATCAATGAGAACTATAATAACGGTTATGTAACATGGCGTTTTTACATCAACATATATTTGTACCCACCAGCACGTTCAAAGAGAGAGTAAGTCAACCCTGACTTGTAAACATGTCATTGGTGTCCTGTGCCTCGCTCTGCAGGTTGTGTCAGATGGACAGCACAAAGTTGTATGTGTTTTGTGTGTGTGTGTGTGTGTGTGTGTGTGTTTGTGTGTATGTAATGCAGCAGGGGTTTAATGGAAGCTGACAGATGTGCAAAATTGATCTTGGTCAGGCGAGAGTGACCCATCCTGGCTCCTTGTTAACTGGGCAAGCGTGACCCATTACTATATATGATTTGTAGATGCCGTATTGATCTCAAAGTTAAATAAAAAATGATTATTTGACTGAAACCAAAAACGTTTTTGTAGTAGGAATTGGGCCATAGGGCTCTAGATAGTAATGCGAGAATGTTTTTACAAGGTGCTAGGTAAAATTTCACAGGGTCGCATTGGTGCAATGTGATTATGTGATTCATGAGTGGTGAATGACGCGCTTGTGATAAGAGCGAGCAGAGAGCTCGTGAATTCCCTCTGTCTCCAAACTAAAGTGTGTTTGTCTTCATTCGGTGTTGCGCAGACCGATCGGCAAAAAAGCACCGCGGGACAGACTCATAAACTTATAAAACGCTCTGAAAGAACAATTATGTCATATTCCGATCGAACACGTCGGTTTCTGAACTGTGCCTCTCCCTCACACCTTTATCAAAAGCAAGGTCGAAAGACATAATCCATGTTTCACGTGGCGCATTCGGAGAATAATGTTTACCTGAATTATAGGTAATTTGCGATGTCCTCACAGCTGTGAATAACACACAGCGCCTCAATGTCCGCTAATGTCCGATTCGTGACCTAATGACTCATTTGAACAGATCAATTTAGTTGAAACGAGACGAGACTCCCTGACTGAACCCATCAAATCAGTCACTGACTCGAAACACATCAGAACACAAGCGCGCTTACACCATTTAACAAGACTGTATGATTAGTAGGATTTAGTATTTAAAGTTTATTTATGACAATGTGTAGTAACGTTCATATATAATAATTTAGTTCTGAGTTTTGAGGTAGCTAATTTAATTTGATGTGGTAAAAATAAAGATTGTTAAAGGTCTGGCAAATGAAGGCCAATGGAAAATAAAGCTTTTTGTAAAGAGGCTAATAAATGAGGATGGTGAAGACTGACAGGTTATATTTGTGTCAGATCGTTTTAGAGCAAATATATAACTCGAAACTAAATAATAACAACTGTATAAAAACAAGCACTATGTTTCACAGAGTGACAAAATGACAGAATGAACTCAGGTTAATATGCAAGGTCATTATCATTACTGAGAAAGTGAGCCATTGGGGAAAAAATGAGTCTAGAGCCCTCTGTGAAGAACTTTTGATAGCACCAAAATTGTTTTGAAGAGTTTAAATTGGTAAAGCATTCTCAGAGAACACACATACTGATAAAACAATTTGGATAGAAGTGTATTTTTAGTTATTTTATCACGAAGAGAAGATTAGAGCGAAGAGTGAAAGGAATTTAAAAATGGTTGGCTTAAAATAGCACATAAGATTAGCAACAAACTTGAGTGCATCTCACAAAACATATCTGTTTTCTCTTCATAGAGGGTTTTGTCTGCTCTTAGAGGATGGATTGGGTACGCACTGCTGCCCATCGTGGACTGGCACTGTGCCGGAGCCATTAAGAGAGCACTAATGACTGTTAACTAATCTAACAAGGCTTAAAGAAGGCCAGAGTTTGAGCTCCTGCTGCAGAGCTTGTTAAAACACGCCTCTGCGGTCGGACAAGCAGTCAGCTAATGAGCAAACCCAATAATCACTTAATCTATCCTACAAAAACATCACAATACACACTTAAGGGAAGGTAGAGAATGCAACCAGATAGACAACCAGTCTTATTGTGTTAGTGTTCTAACACTCAAAATGGCATGAGAGTGAGTGAATGATAAAAATATGTATTTTTTGTGAACTATCCCTTTAGAAATATAATTAATTAAATAGAGGGTATGCACGTGATGTCACCGCACACAAAAGTCAAACAAGTCACGCCCACTGAGTGGCAGAAACACTGAATGCAGCAGCGTTTACCGTGATCTGTACTCTATTCAGAACTGGATAACGTTTTTATGCGCTTAATTGTACAAACAGAACTATTTTGTATTTAAATATGGCCGAAGGATAGAAAATATAAAACGCTTAAATTGTTTGTGTTCATTCAACCCTAATTAGCATTGATCTAACTTAATTTTATTGCATTTTAACTTAAACATAATTTTTCTCAAATCATTATATTTCATTACCTGCAAGCAAAAACCTTATAATTCCAAACCTAATATTGCTTAAAAGTACCAGCTTCAGATAGGCCAGGTTGATAATGTACATCATACACAGAATCAGGGCACAAACTGATGTAACTGAAGTCAAACGACTCGATCGCAATGCAAATGTCAGCAGGTGGTTCATGAAGTTCTCAATCCTTCAGAGTAACAAACACCGCCGTGATAAGAGGCTTAAGGTCACCCTTACATCTGTCTTGTTATCCTAAAAGTAGTGTATACAGGGGTGTAATTTCCACTAGGGACAGGGGGGACATGTCCCCCTCACTTTTCAAAATCCTGTTTGTGTCGCATGCACACTCTAAAAAAAAAGATCACTGAAAGATTGTTTTCAATCACGTGGTTTTGATTTGAGTTTAATATAAATTTGTTTTTATGTGGTCGTTGTTTCGGTAGGCTATGTTAAGCTGTTTCCTTATAATGGATTTACATGTGGAAGAAACGCGTAATTTATTACTTTTTTCGTTGAATCCTTAGGTTAAAAAAATTCATTATAGCAAACAGAGCATACTCACGTTGTGTGTGTATAACTTTTCAATGACAAGATTACTAGGATGCGCTGTTTGCTGTGACAGATGTTTTTAGATTGAGGACGAATGATTTGAGACGTTTAAAAAGAAACTAACCGCGGAGGAGTTCAGGAAATATCATTGAGCTAAACGATTGCCATGGCAGTACTACAAGTGTGTTGTTGACACGCCGTACGGAAGGGGGGGTGGGGTGTGCAGTAACTCATTATCATTTAAAGAGACATACACCGAAATGGCTTGCTGTAAGCATAGCTGTTTTAGACGAGGCAAAAAGAGTTTGTTTAAAAAGCCATAGTGTTTTTAAGCGAAATATGTTACAGACATTTCACGAAGACCCTAATAAATCTTATCAACTTGTTGAAAGTGCTTATCCGATGAGCCCTTTAAACGACTAAAAGTGTTTTGCTCGAGTAGAAAATGTTTATGACTTTGCTTTTTGTATCTCCCCTGGCGGTGAAATCAGGTACAAAATAAATATCAGGAATCGCAAATCTGCGCAACATTTCAGTGTCCTATGTAAATCGTAAGAATCACTGCTGAGTCGAACTGCTTTTAATTTCAGCAAATAATTGCGTGGTTTAGTCCCCTTTATTTTTGAGTGCAACTCAATGTTCTGGAGTGTTCATGTGGTGTTCACTGACGTCAATGTCTCTACTAGATTGCAGGTTACTTTATCTCTTTTTCTGTTGGAATCATTTTCAGGGTGTGATAAAGACATTGTACACCGAATTTTGTGTACTTTTCTGTACTGATTTTTGTTTACTTAAAGACTATAAAAATAATGCTTTAACACAATATTTTGTGTACCTTCTTTTGCTTTTCTTTTAAGAATTTATTCTGCCATTTCCCATTTTTAATCAGTTGTGCTTGTCAGTCTTCATGCACTTCATGAAAGGAGGATTCAGCATTAGTCACTTATGAGATTTAGTTTTAGTGAGGATGTTGTTGTAGAAGACAACTGTTTGTTTAGGCAGCAGTCGGCAAGAATGCTAACTAGGTTTTGGAACAGAGCCAGTTATTTTTTCCACTCACAATCTTTTCTTCGCCTCTTTCACCCTTACGATTTTTTTATCTTTTTAAGATCTCTGTGTCTTAAATAAATGGCACAGGTTTTAATGCCAGAGACATGTAATGTATGTGTGTGTGGCCTATTTATGGTCCTGGAAGGATAAAAAAGCGAAATCATTGTTGGGTTAAGCAAGGAAGCCTGCGCTTGGTGAGTGAGTGACGCCTCTTTGTACCGTTTCTGAGAGGCACGAAATCATTTTCACAAACCTTGCTTTCACTGTTCTCGCTGGTGAAAGGATGTACTGACCTCTACACAAGTCAAAACCAGTCCCTCAGTTTTCGAGAACGTTTCAGGAAAAGACAAATTTTCCACAAGAACTGAATTCCAAGCACTAACTGTATTTTTAAATAAATAACATTTTATATTAGGGATGCACGATAAATTATCGGCCATATCGTTATTGGCCGATAAATGGTCATTTTTAGTGTAAAAAAATTGATGAAAATTGAAATATGAAGATATATTAAAGCCGATGAATCTTAAATAATGTCGGATGTGATTGTCGGAAAATAATGATTGGATGCAAAACTTTAATGCCTGGTTTCACACACAAGGCTTGAGACTTGTCCCAGACTGAAATAAAAGTTTCAGCTGTCTTAACTGAAAATAAATATAGCCCAGGCCACTGACATATCTTAAAATATGCCGTTGCCATTGTTTTTTCTCAAGATGTACACCAGCAATATTTTTATCCAAGGGCATTTTAATTGAATTCTAATTTAACTAAGGCATAGTCCTGGCTTAAGCTAAGCCTTGACTGTTGTGCCGGTAAGAGATGAGTGGGGGATTTTCCTAAAAGAAATCTGTCAAAAAAATGAATACAAAGGTCCACAATATCCAAGATCTTGGTCTCGGCCCCTCAACGTCTTGGTCATATCTTGGTCTCGACACCCTCTGGTCTTGGTCTTGGTTAAGGTGGTCTCGGCTACAACGCCATCTACGACCGTTTGGCCTGTGCTACAAAACCTCTGTAACACCAGTGCTATGTAAAAGTTAACGCACAGCCCTGCCACTAATAATATTTGCTCTTTTTTTGCTCTGATTTTGACTTTGATAGACTGTCAAAGGCTTCCGCGTGTATCTGTGTAAGCGCTCGGTAAAGAGTATGATGCAATGATCATTTCACGCGCTTCTGGGTTTGGTTGCGCAAGCGCTGGGTAAGGAGCCATTCTAAGGCAAGTCCGATGAGCTTGGAAACACAATGGCCAATCAGAGGTCTTTCAAAATCTGTTCAACGGTGTCAAAATGATAGCGGGAAATGCAAGTATCGTCACATTAGTACCAACTGGTACCAAAGTGTGGTATCGTGACAACACTACTTCAGACACTAGGTAAAACGCTGGGAATCAAATTTGAGCACTCAGAATCGGAAAAAATGATACTGACCCTTCATATGAAGTTATATATTTTTTATGTTCAGACAAGTCAATTTTGTACGAAGGACAACCACATGACACTGCTTAATGTCAAGCCCTGAAAAACATGCACTGAAGTTATGTAGATGGTTGATTATTTGTCAGGGTAAGTATAATGTTCTCATAGATTAAAAATAGCTTTTAAAATACGCAAACTGGCAATATGAAAGTGATTTAAAACATCTCTCCTTAAAACACTATTGGTCTTGACTACTTAAATAAAGTATTGGTTAAAGGCACATGACTTTGCCTTATAAGAAATTTAGTCAGAAGACATTTTTTCACTTTAATCAATGCTTTAATTTCCAGCCTCAGCTCTTTCCTTCATTCCTTCAGTCTGTTAATCCAGAACATTTTCTGAAATTATTACTGGAGCAATATCTGTCAGTTAACACGCACACAAATACAGTACAAAGTGTCACTTCAACCCGTTTTTTATCTCCGATGACTGTCGAGCGCCTCCATCACCCCGTCTGACCTAAACAATGGTAACTGCTAATCATCACTGTAAAATGATGAATGTAACATTTAGAATGATTGCTATCTATTTATTTGCTGGCAGGATAATCATGGATTTGAACAAATCTTCCTAATGTTAAACTTTGGTGCAGAAGCATACAGTACTGTGTGTACAGAAATGAATGATGCTTCCTCAGATTGCTTGTGTTTTTGTAGAAGAGGTGTTCGGTTTTCATTAAGAAACATGATAAAACATGACTTTCACTACTGATTTGTCAATTTCTAATAATGAAATGGTGATGAATGGTGAAATGTTTTGGTTGTTGTAAACTGGGACACTCAGTACAGTGAAGTCGACTGTGGATAATCTGAATCAAATGTGAAAGGAAGCAACATTCAATGCAAACAAGTACTGTAGTTATGTGAAAGTAAGTAAATGAATGAAAAATGGAGACAGAATGAATGTGTACCTTCAATGTTCTGTAAGCGGTTGTGGATAAGAGCGTCTGGGTAATGCAAAAATGTACTTGTGGCAAAAAGAAACTTGGAAAGTCGAACACATCAGACTGTTAACTAAACAGCGGGAGAAAACTCCAATTTGGAAAGAAATGTCAGGTGAATCATCGGCTGATGCTGTCAGTTATTATTGTTCAGAGAATCCGAAGTTTTATTTCACAAAATCAACCCATGTGTAAAAAGTTAGACATGAGATATCTTTAAAGGTATGAAATTTAGCGGCATCTAGCGGTGAGGTTGTGAATTGCAGCCAATGGCTCACTCCTCTCCATTCAAAGCACTACGCTGGCCGACACAGAAATAAGATGTCATCACGTTCGCTTCTTTACCGAAGGAGATTACGTATTTACGAAGCGCTTTCTGTAGACCAGTTTGTCCATTTAGGGCTACTGTAGAAACAACATGATGAATTCCATGTAAGGGGACCAGCGGTGTATGTAGATAGAAATAACCATTCTAAGGTAATAAAAACATAACGCTTCATTATGTAAGGTCTACACCTCTGAAGACATGGTTAAGCCCGATTCACAATACGGGTCTTTTGTGCGTGCAGGTTTCATTATTTTAAATGTAGACATGTGGCAGACGTGCGCAAATAGGCAGCGATGCGCATGCGATGCTACGCTCCCATTTTTCTAGGCACGTCGGCGCCGCATCAAGATAAAAATAGCGGAACTTTTCAGAATACCGCCCGCGCACCGCATGAGAAAGCAGTGCGGTTCGTGTTTTCCGCGCGTTTTAAGACGTGAAATGTGAATCGCCCCTTATGTATATTATATTGCATTTCTGTCAATAGATCCTCCAAAAATGACACACTGGACCTTCAATATCTAAAACACTTCCAAACACTTTAAATCCAACTCTTATAAAATATGTGTATTTACTTTTTTAATGTCTGTAATCATGTTTAGCTGTCCAAAAATGTAATACGTTTGAAAATTACGAGCCGTGAAAGGTCACGCTATATGTGTGCACAGACACGTTTATGACTCATACAGCTGGAAGGAAGCAGTGATTACAAAATAGGCTTTTTTTCTTTTTACTTTCTTTATTTTTTGTCCACCAGAACAGTTATATAAAAATAGCCTTCCTCCATCGCAACACGACCAAACACTTTGCCCCGCGGTGTAAATGCATAGGGGACCAGAGCAGAGGATGATGGGATATGTGTGAGGGACGCACAGGAGTGGTCATGTTTCTTCCGTTGACTTAACACACCTGCTGTTTGGCCTGTGAGTCATACATGAACAAGAAATGACAGAACAGGTCTCCACCGTCCCATCTGCCTCTGTGTGGATCAGAAATTACATTAGCACCTCTCACTACTGTCTGGCTCCTCCTCACATCCCCCGCCACCCCCGCTCATATACAGTAGAAAAACGATGTGACATATTCTATACAAATCGATTCTGCACTTTTTCTACTAAATAAATAAATAAATATACTGTAGTATACTCTTTTTTTCCAATTGTGCAGAGAGCCATACATATATTCCAGTTCAAACAGTCATGGAATGTCATGAGAAAGAAAAGATTTCATCTTAAAGAAAAAGAGAGAGAGGTCAAGCGCGCATGGAGCCATATCTGGACAAACATATTAGGGAGAGATGCAAGCATAGCACCAAATCCTGAACACTTGTCTGACCATCTCTGAAGAGACGAGATCAATACAAAACAATCTCTGACTAAACGACAAAAGCACAAACACACACACACCTTTACCAGACCAGCTTTAGTATTGAGTTTGATATATATAGACATTGATCACAATCAAAAAGATAAAATCACATACTTATTTTCTTTTCACGTGTCAGATCCAAAGAGAAAAAAACACAGAGACCCAACATCAAATATTTAATATGAGAGACCCCAGGGGTGAGGCTGTAGATTTCCAGCGGATAATGAAACCGATACGCAGACTCGCCAGAGAAATACCAAATTTCAAAGTATATCCTAAACAGCGTGTTTTTCTGCGGTTCGGGGATAACAGCTGGGGGTCTCATGGCTCAGCTGTTAAAGTGTCCGATTGATTTCTGCGGAGGACGACTTTTCTCTCTGAGATTTTTCTTCACCGTACATCTGAGGATGACTGTAGTGGGGGGAGAAAAACTGCGCTTTCAGGCGAGGCGATGCTGAAGTGGTTCTTTGAAGAAACAGAAAAATGAGCAATCGGTAGAAGAAAGCAACGTCTGCTTTGTGTTGTTGGAGTAATTCTCTCTCTTTAAAGTGTATTCCAACATTCATCAAGTGTCTAAGATATTATTAAGATATTATTGGTCTTTGTATGTTGCCATGCTGTCATAAATAATAATCCATATCACTTTGAATCATCTACTCTGAGATCTTTGTCATTTCTGTCTTTTATTTCTGCTGCTGGCTTGGACTGTTGGTACTTATTGGTTGAGAACAAACCAGAGTACAAACCTCAGGTGCAAACTGAACCCCCGCTGCCTGTGCTTTGAACATGGTAGCTCACATTATGTGGCTTGTTGAGGAAAGGTGTGTTGTTGCATTTTTAAGGAACAACCTGGCTCTTATCACTTTACATGTGCATAGCAATGCTGAAAAAGCCAGGTGAGCAACCGCATAGCAACACTTCCAACATAGTGGCAGTGATTTTTGCACATGCAAGCAGCATTTAAACATAAGCATTGAAAGCACTTTTGTCAGATGTATAAATTAAGTTGATTTTGTTAGTATTAGTATTAGGCATTCATGTGGTGGTTGTAGGAATGCAAGTTCATCCAAAAATAAAGTTCGGTCATCTTTTATTCACCCCATTGTCATTCTGTATATTACGTTTTACTCAGTTGAAAACAAAAGAAGGTATTTTGTCTCAGTGGTTTTGTGTCCATACAATGGAGGTCAGTGGGTTCCAGTGTTGTCTGGTTACCAAGATTCTTCAAAATATCTTCTTTTGTGTTCTGCAGAACGAAAGTCATACAGGTTTGAAATGACAAGCGGGTGAATAACTGAGGAAAGAATTTTAACCACTATCACTAAATGAACAGAACGGATGGTCTCAAAGGTGTCATGTCATCTTTTTGCCAAAAAAAATCAAAATTCGCTGTTTTTCAGGAGATGGAAAAATCACTACTGTAAAAACAAATTAGTTTACTTAATTGAATTGTGCAAACTCGTTGCCTTGATACAATTAAGTAAGCTTAACTTAATTGTATTATGTCAATTTACATTTTAAAATACTAAAATAAAGTAATCCTTGCTTTTTCTGACTGAAATTTACTTTAACAAATTAAGCTCAAATTACTAAATAATGTGTTGTCAAAGTTGACAAAGACTAGATACTTTGTATTGGTTAGATATTTGCACAACCCAGTAACAAACATAAAAGGTGATCAATAATGATCAGGTATGACAAAAAAAATTACAAAATATGGTTATACAAGGTTTCAAAAGCACAGCAGCGATATGATGGTTAAGCTAGACAATCAATACAAATTCTTGCTTAGTTCTTTCATATTTGTCATGACTTATTGGTGCATGTTATACTATTTCTTCACAATCATTTCTCTTATTAGTAGTGTTTGCAGAGGGTGCCATTAAGAGTAAGTGCTTTGACGCTATTAAAAGTCATTACCTGACAATACATGCCATTTATCCACAGCCACTACAACATCTATTAAATAATTTATGGTAATACGAAGCAGCAGTCGGAGGGTGTTAGAACAGAGAAATAAACCCTGAAGTATTGATTCATTGTTTTTCTTTAGTAGACAATTATTGCAGTGGGTGGATTTGGATTTTGGCAACAAATCTAAAGATAAAGAAACCACATGGAACAATAACAAGTGTCCACAGCTGCACTCCCATGTGTGAATATATAGGAACTTCATGTAAAAATACACACACAGCTGTAAACGTTCAACAAATGATTCCGAATCTCTGTTTTTCGTGGTCCGTTGTCATTTTAGTGGATATATGAGGTCAGCATCCCCTCAAGTTCACACAGGTGTGATGTTCTGTAAAAAAGCTCTTTGTGTAAAGGTTGGGATAGTTCACCCAAAAATGACAATTCTGCCATCCTTTACTCACCCTCAAGTTGTTCCAAACCTGTATTAAATTCTTTGTTTGGTTGAACACAAAGGAAGATATCTGGATGAATGTTAGCAACTGACATTTCTGGGGCACCATTGAATACCATAGTAGAAAGAATTATTGTATTTTTTCTTCTTCTCTTGAACACAAAAGAAGATCTTTTGTAGAGTTTAGGAAAACAAACCGTTTTAACGGTTAATGGTAAATGGTACCACAGAAATATCAGTTGCTTACATTCATCCAAATATCTTTCTTTGTGTTCAAACAAACAAAGACATATATACAGGTTTGAAACAACGTGAGGTTGAGTAATTCATGACAGAATTTCAATTTGTTTTAAGAACTATCCCTTTAAGACGTCACGCAGGCCGTTGGCTAAATTTCTAAAGCATAGGGAACACAAATTTGAAGCCGTCCTCTGATTGGTTGAATTCATGAAAGATGCAAGGTTTACGGCATAAACATTGTTGTAAACTTTTGACAAGTTCATGAATGCACACCGGTCTGATACTTTGGGGACATTTTCACGCTCCTACACATGACCCAGCAAAAAACAAAATGTGATTGGTTGCTTTACCTGTCAGTCATATGCCGTTTTAGGCGGTCCTTGGTTCCCAGACCTTCAATATAAAGGTCTGGCAACACAACACTACAGTAGATATTTTGTTATCCAATGCAATGACATTCATACAATGTGTGACATGTTAACACACTTTAAACATGTACAATATGTGTGCATATAAGATAGGGCTGGGACGATATATCGTGTCATTTTATGCTCAGTTTCTCTATGAATTACGGTTCAACGCCGCCACATCCGAAAGCCAGAGGGCGCTCTCGAGTAGGCGTATTCTGACGCAACATTAGTATACGCACGTTTGAATATCACGAGAAATTGTCCTCCACCCGGATATTTCTCGCCTACTGTTTTACGAATACTAACAAATCGGACATACTATTCATTCGCCTACTGCTTTTTGCCTACTATATAGTAAGGAAGTATGCCATTTCGAACGCAGCCGTAGTGATTTTAGATCGTGCAGTACTTCCTACTGATCAAAGAGATGTAGTTCACGGAAGAGCTGTGCATAAAACAGAATTGAAGCCTTTGCGATTTCAGAATCGACCTAGATAGGTATAAGTAGGGTGAATTGCGATATATATCGTTACAGGCCTAATATAAGAACGGGTTTGGTTCTGTAACTGGAATCTTGTTCGTTTCATTTCATTTTTGCCCAGAAGTAAAAAAAGTAAGAGGTAAACTTTTAAAGGACTTTTTTGTAGATGTGTAATAATGCAGAGTGCAGGTGAGATAAATGATGTCGGTAATGCTGCGTGATGCCATTCAGCGCTACGCCTTGGGCAGTCAGGAGGAGAAAGGGAGAAAAATATGATCATTACCTTTTCATTGCAAATTGTTATAGCACATATATTAAAATAGACCCTGTGGAGAATAAAACTCAGCTGAATTGAATTAGATTAGGGCCAGGTGTTGTGAGAGCTGAGACTTGTCGACGTTGTGTTGTGCACCTGTGTGTTGTGTTGCTTCTGTGCTACATTGGGCAGATTTTCCTGGTTATCTGTACTTCACTAGAGTGTGAACAGTAAAATCAATATTTCACTCGTCTTTCTGTCAGCTTAAGATGGATAGAGGCACTTTGGCCTGCACACACACACACACACACACACACAAACCCAGCATGAAGTCACTGATCCAAGTTTAGCAGTGTAATGGATTACATGCCATTCCTTTATAACTGGACTTTAATGAATGATGGATATTATCTCATTCTCATTTTCCTCTCTTTTCTACACCTGTCAATCATATTTCTTCTTTTTGCCCCTCTTTTTTCCATTAAAAAACAATGTTGGTGTAAAAGTGACTCAGGTGTTGAAAGGGGAGTAACACAATATACGCAAAGGTTCTGGATATGAGACGCTATTAAGTGGTCGTGTATTATGAGGAGGCCATCGTGCTGCCTTAAAGGGGTCATATGACACGGCTAAAACGAATATTATGGTTTGTTTTAGATGTAATGCAATGTTTATACACCATTTAAGGTTCAAAAACGCCGTATTTTTCACATACCGTGCATGTTTGTATCTCCTCTTTGCCCCGGCTCTCTGAAACGATTGTCTCAGATTTTTTACAAGGCTCATCGCTCTGAACAGCGAGGTGTGCTATGATTGGCCAGTTAACCAGTGCGTAGTGATTGGTCGAATACTGCAAAAGTGTGACGGAAATGTATCGCCTCTTACCATATTTGGAACATCAGGTTCCAAAGCAATTGTGCTGACAGGTACACCCACCTTACATACGTATACATTTGAGGGGTCTTAGTCAAATCATACCACGAACTGACGTAGATTTGTGGGGGTGTGGTTACACGAGGCGTTTCAGGCAGGTCTGGGTGAGCATTCGCTTTCAGATAGAATGCATCTTTTGTTCCAACACTTTAATTTTTGCAATTTATAACACACCAAAGATACAGAAAAACACGTATTCGCGCCATATGACTCCTTTAACCATTCTGTAATTACCCAGAATGCACTGCATGCGGGGCATTTAAAACTTAGGGTTTTGAATTGGTTGCTATTATTATACCAATGTGCTTACTGAACTGGTTGACAGGCACTTTAAAGATGTGACAAAGAGCTTGTAAAGTGTTTTTAGGTAGAGAATATTTGCTTTCTTTATGAGGTGTTAAGGTGCACATCAGTTTTAGCACACACATAGTGTCTGAAGGTGTTTGTTAAAGTATGTGTGTGTTTTCTGCGGATACTGTGATGAATTTATTTTCACCGTTCTGTAAAGCAGGAGATGAACACCTGTTATATGACGCCCAGGGAAACCACAGGGCTTCGCATGGACCAAAGACACAGAATGCCATCTGTTTCACACTCACAAACGCACATCGTTGCACACATGCATACAGAAAACATTTATCAAATGTTTGGTTTGTTCAGAGATGGCCCTATTATAGCGGACACTGGTACCTACGTTGTGAGAAACACATTTCTGCAAGTCAATTTTGACCCTGCGGGACATTTCTTTTGGTCCCTATGATGGAAACAGTTCAAGTCCTCCTAAATAATGTTGTTTTTATGTCAAATTGCACAAAGAATGTTTAGACAGTATGAACATGATTTTGTCAATGAAAGTGTCTATAAACATGTGAACAAAACATGTGTATGTTTGTTAGTTTGACCGCAAAAACTTTATAAAATGAAATATTCCTCCTCCATTTTTTTTATATTTTCTGCTCGATTGCTAACTGCCCTTAAAATGCATGAATCATTTGTAGAAAGTGTTTACATCTGAGCCATGGTCAAAAATGTTATCACTGCATTTAACAAAATATCAAAGTAAATGTCAGATTGATAGTACAAATGCACTTTTCAATGAAAACATTTGACAAAAATAGGTTTGTTAGATTTTAAATGGTAAAACAATAAATAATTTGTTTGAGATGACAATATGTTTTTGGTTGTCAAAATGTCAATGATCTACAGCTGTGGTTACTCTGTTAAAGGGATAGTTCAACCCAAAATAAACATTCTGTCATCATTTACTCACCCTCAAGTGCATTCTTAAAAAAAAGCTGCTTCACAATCCCATAGAAGAACCTTTAACATCTTAAGAACCTTTCTGTTTTACAATATGTTCTTTGTGGTGAAAAAGGTTCTAAAGATTATAAAAAGTAAAGAAAGAGATGGTTATTTAAAGACTGAATGGTTCTCTGTGGAACCAAAAATGGCCATTTTTTTTTAAGATTGTTGTTCCAAACCTGTGTGTGAACAAAGCATGCATTTGAAAGAATATATGTAACCAATCAGGTTTTGTGTTGAACAGAAGATATTTTAAAGAATGTTGGAAACTAAACAATTCTGGGGCACCATTAACTACCATAGTAGATGTTTCCCTACTATGGAAGTCTATAGTGCCCCAGATCTGTTTGGTTACAAACATTCTTCCAAATATCTTTCTTTTTGCTCGGCAGAACAACAGATTTGGAACAACTTGAGGGTGTGTAAATGATGACAGAATGATGATCTATTTTTAGGTGGAGTATCCCTTTAAGTCACATGTGTGAACTTGTGGTAACCCTGACTTCATACAGTACACGGAAATAACCTTGGTATGAGTTGTCTAAAAGTATTGTATTGTTAAAGCATGGGTAAAGGGGCAAGATTGAGTCAGTTCTTATTTGGTCGTGTAACACCAGTCCAAGTTTTAATCAAATCCCCAATTTAAACTAGAGGGGGACCATATTAATAATGAAATGCAAGCCCCTAACCCCAACAGTACCCCTTAACATAACCCTCAAATCTTGTTATACACAAAACTCTGCACAGTCAAGTTCTCACATTGTGCAATGAACAGTTGACTCCATGTCCACAGAAGAGTCATAAAAATGCAAAGTGCAAGATGTCTTATATAAAAACCACTCCAGTTTACTGATCACATTTTGTTTTCTAATATAAATTGTAATTGCGACATATTCCTTTGAAACGGCTTTTGGAAATTGCAGTTTCATAATGAATTCTTGTCGTTATCAAGTTATGTATGCTATTAAAACAAGTCCTTGAATTATTGATTAGGACACCACCATAAAATTGTCACCGGGTGTAATTATACAGGCTCAAATGGCACATTTGAACATTACATACTCAGCACTACATTCCCATATGCCATCCGTGACCCTGGGAAGTGATCAAACGTTTTCACATCGAGCAATTTCATTTCTCATGATTTTTTTATTTTCAGTCTAGTGTTGTGTATAATCTTGCTCTTTTCTCTTTCGGGCAGAACACAAACCGTTGGGATTGGAAAAAGAAGTACAAGTTGTAAATATGCTAGCCAACCTGCTCGCCGTCCTTCAAAACTTCACAGAGAGGTGAGTTGCTTTTTATTCACAACTAGACGCTGATGTTAAAGCGGCCCTAACACACGCCGTTTCTGCCAATCTCATATTAATCTTGAGTACCTATAGAGTAGTATTGCATACTTTGTATCTTCGGAGAGTATTTAGTTTGATCACATTTATAAAAGATAGATACAGCTGTGCGATTTTATCCGAAATCATATGGCGCGTGCGGGGGCTAGGGGAGTAGGCTGAACCCAAGCACATTGTCAACAAAACACAGACATCAGTTTCACTCACCGCATGCGGTTCATGTCCGGCATCTTTTAGCGCTGGGACGGCTCCATATATCAGTTTCAAACAATCTCCAAAACCAGCGTTATATCCACCGTTTATATAACATTCATCACCCAAATGCAGTGAACAAACAAACACCTGAACTTCGCGAGCGTATGCTCTCACGCGACGTCTTCTCATGCTCCTTCTCCTGCTCTCCTTGCGGCCGCGTGCTTTTTTCGGGAGAATTGTCCAATCAGGGACTAAGAAAAATTGTTACGAAACAGTTTTATATGTTCGAAAAATAACTTTCTGAAACCTGTACGATCGCTGGGGGAGTGTATCGAGCACATAAATACTACGTAATAAGCCCAACTCGTTTTTTTGATAAATTGACCATGTTAAGCATGAGAAGACAGCAGGTTTAACATTGTAAAGAAGTCAGAATGCATGACACACCGTGGCAGCACCCCCTTTAAAGCCTATTTTTGTTTGTTCTGATGGTTTTTATTATCTAATAAGTATTTTTACTCTGAAGTGATCCTTTTAAACATGCTCCTAATCCTTCTAATACTTTCTATGTATAATCTTTCTGTTAAGCCCCTGTACATCTTTTATATTTACCAGGGCGCAATAAGATGCCCGCTTTTAACAAACATGCAGGAAAGGTGGATTATATTCCTCTTTGTCCTGTTATGAAGGTGGTAGTCAGGCGAGAAGTCTGCAGAGGATTAGTCCCACTGAGTCACTGTTATAATCGAGTGAATTATCATCTTTTTAAGTGCGTCCCCGCCCCAGTATTCCCTCAAACGTGTTCTCATTCAAGTGGAGATATTAGTGTATTCTAATGCCTGCTAAAAGGCTTTGGCTGTAAATAGTTATTTGTGTGCTAGATAAATCTATCTGTTTATGGGTTATGTGCTGTTCTCTCCTTCATCTGGCTCTTGGATATTTGAATTTGTGAAATTAATCATTAAATCCTTGTTTGATCTGTCTGGTTACTGCTTGCTTTAAATGCTGAAATTGAAGTAAATAAAAAAAACAAGATTTTTTTTTAATCGCATGACTTCTGTAATTAATCACGATTAATCGCATTGTTAAGCGTAAAATTAAATAATGAATTCAGAAGTAGTGTATTGTGCACTTATTTTAAAAGTACTGCTATATGAACAAAAGTGCAATAAGATTTGGTTTGCAAATACTTGAACATTATAAAAAAGAGATCTTTATTATGCTGCTGCCCCTTTAAGAGCGCTTTATACAAACATACGGATCTAATATACTGTGATGCGTCCATTTTTTCCCAGCTGTTAGCATTCATAATGGACCCTTGCTAAAATGCGAATTTTTATGTAATTTTGTGTTTATTTGTCCGTTTCAGAGTAAGACGACATGAAAGAGAACTCAATTGAGTAGTTTGCGCTCTGACTCTCTAGGCGCGCATGTTTAAACATGTTTTCTGCATTACCCTCACAATACATACAATACACGCAACACAAGTCTTTATTGTTGCTGTTTTGTATACTGCAGGCTATTGATTTCCTTCCGCTTTATCATTAATAGCATTAAATAAGCCTCTTACACCCGCGCATATTACGTCTTCTTTGTGGGACGATGGCACTAATAGATAAGCGCATGACTGAAGGAGGGGAGACGAAATGGAGTGGTTTGTTCTATCAACTCCGCCGTTAGGAAGAGATTTATGACGAAATGTCCATGAAAGAGTTCTGTACCTTTACATTCAGTTCTGGTGTTCCTGGTTCATGTATGGCTTCAGCAGTCCTAGGCCAACCCCAATGCTCTCATTGGTTGAGACGTATGGTAATGCCTTTCCCCAGCCAGTACCGATCAACATCCCACCCCTTCTGTGACCCATGACGGTCAACACCCCAATGGACTTTCGAAATAAAGTAATACTTCAAAAACAACTGTGTTAATGCACGATAAAATAATTGTTGATGTTATTTAATGAATGCGTTAACGTGATAAAACGCGTCAACTTTCCCAGCCCTGTATTAAATCCTAACCATAATCTCTGTTTTCCTCCACACCTGTAGGGGGCAGCACAGGGCTGTTGTTTTTCCTTAGGCTTCAATATAATAAAGTGCCACCACTCATCATGGTAATGGAATAATAGCCGAGGGGTGCAGTTGTAGATGTAAGAAGGGAAAGGCCAGCACTTCTGTGTGCCGCAGAGATACACCACGGGGGGATGTGGTCGTAAAATCTGCTCTGGCTGAGTTTGCACGGGTTTAGGAGTACAAGTTGTTTCTACAGCATACACTCCACTGTGTGTGTGCACCAATGAATGGCGGAGATTAAATAGATAGTATGATGCAAAATATTTTTGTGTACTTAAGTACCATTAAAATGTCATTGTTCTTTCTTTAAACTTCATATTAATTCTCAGTTTTCTGAGGAATATTTTACCTCAAAAAGTGTTGTTTGTGTTGAGTCACCAATATGACATTTTCTTCAATGGAAAACCGATTTTATGGATTTTTATTTATTATTATTATTATTTTTAACGTTTATTGTTAAAAATCGTGTCGTTCACCGCACAGTCTTTAAAATAAGTGCTACAACAGCTTCTTCACAGAGATTCCATATGCTGCCCAGACACTGGTTAGTTATAAGAATTAAGTTACTGGACCATAGTTTACAAACTACATTTTTCATCATCAGGCCTTTTGCCTCCTGTCTGCATTCACACCTGCATTTGGACCCTTTGAAGTGACGAAAGCTAGCCAACATTATGGCATATAAAAACAAAAACAACTGTAGGATGCCATGGTCAGATCTGTGTTTTTGTTGTGGGTTTTGTGATGCCGTGTATGTTGCATTAGGGTATAGAGACAGAGCGTAACACCTCATATTCTGAAAACCACGCCCACCGGGCGGGAACAATCCAACCCTCCAAAGCTGCCTCCTTGACATTTCTGACTTAGGTTATAACTAAAATCAGAATAATGTTTAAAAACTGCTATATGACAAGACGTACAGTAAACATGCTAAAAAAAAGAACTATGTTTTTATAAGCTGTCGACCCCAAAAACCAAGCTTTTAAGGACACAAAAGTGGAGCGCAACATGTCATATAAATTTTTTTATGCTCTATGTGCGTGAGTGAATGGATGCATATTTCATAACTCTATTATCATTTTATATTTTATTTTATATTTGTATCATTTTAATTGCTATAATTCAATCTTAGTATTGTTAAGCAGAAAAAGTAAATAAACTTCAAAACTTTATATTTGAACTAAAATTATGTTAGCTACAGTAGCTAATATTAGCACTCGCAAACAAACGTTACTTCATAGCTTTCCCCATTATCCACATTCTAACAAGTTTAGAGCTTAGTTTACAGAATAAAATATATAAAACATTTGACTTACCAGTGACAAAATGTTAACTACATTTACATTTATGCATTTGGCAGACGCTTTTATCCAAAGCGACTTACATTGCATTATCCTATACATTTGTTTCTAAGTATGTGCAATCCACTGGGATCAAACCCACGACCTTGCGTTGTTAACGCAATGCTCTTACCAATGAGGTATAAAAACTTAGTTCTTGGTTGCTTAGCTTGTTTACTACACCTAGTCACAGAGCATCTTTTAGACATTGTTCTGTTTTTTATTATAAGTCAGAAATGACAAGGAGGCAGCTTACCGCATTAGAAAGTCAATGGACAGGGTTGCATTGTTTTCCCCTCCGGTGTGGGCGTGGCCTAAATGCGCCCTGTCTCCATGTCGAACGTCACATAACTAAACAGGAAGACAGATCTTCTTACGTATGCTTCTCTGAGTCCCTGTTGAAAAAAAACTGCATATGCTGGTATGTTTTGATGCTGGTTTGACCAGCTTAAACCAGGTATAGACCAGCACATGACCAACTTTAACCAGCACAAACCTGCAAACCAGCATCAAAACATACCAAACCAGCATATGCTGTTTTGTGTTTTATTCTATGTTTACATTCAAATGTCAGTCAAAATTGAAATAGAAAAACTTAAAATCAATCTGCATGTATTATGTACATCAATTCAGCTCATATTTGGTATCTTTTCTCAAAGACTTTTTGAGTTAAACCGCTTTATATGTAACAAGCGCATACGAAAGACCTAAACACCATTTTGGGTTTATGAGAGATGAAACTATGACAGGGCTATGTATTTAATATTGCGTTTCTATCAGTAGATCCTCCAAAAACTGACACGCTGGACCTTTAACAGTGACAAAGTCATTGAAGCTGCAGAGAAAGTTGAGGACACATCGTGTTAAAGTGTGTACGCGTGTGCGTGTATGATTGTGCGTTTAGTTTATTAAAGAGGATGGAGGGTCTTCAATCTGATTGGGGTCAGGAAGGTAACGAAAAGATGTTCTCATTAGTGTGCATCTGTGGCTATGAGTGTCTTCAGAGGACCTGTGTGTCATCAGCTGTGTCTCTCTGTCTGATGCATTACCTCGCTCGCATGTCCACGCGTGTGTGTGTGTGGTGGGGGGGTCGGAGTCTGTATCTGCATAATGTGGCAAATATAACCCCACTGAATGAGCAAATAATTAGACCACACTCTGTTGCACTTGATTTCAAATTTAAAGTGTTTGGAGAGCCCGCAGGTGTGTGTTCATTAAAGGAATAGTTCACCCAAAAAAGGAATTCTTTCATGATTTACTCGCCCTTATATCATTTCACACCCTTTAGACTGTTTAGAATATAGTACTCTATTCATTGTAAATGCATGAGAAAAAAAAAAGTTTTGAGGTTTCAAAAAGGACACAAAAGCACCACGAAATGATTTTAGAAGTGATTCATTTGACGTATGACCGTATGCGCACCATATTCCAATCCATTCTTTCCCTGGTGTGTTTTTAGAGACTTTGTGAGAAAAGAGCAATGTCTGATTCATGAATCAGGTTCAGATCTTTCAATTAATTGCTTTATGCAGTTCACAGAAATGGGAGCGAGCTGGTTCTCAAGTGCAAATGACTCAATGATCCGGTCCCAGCAGACTTCACGGCTCACTGGATTTGAAGATTATCGGTGAATAATGACTTTAATTTCACTCTGTTTCTCGCACAAAGTTTTTGTAGGGCTTTATTAGACTTTGAGTATAGTGCAGACGTCATATGGACGACTTCTATGGTGCTTTTGCGTCATTTTAAAGTTTAAAACTCTTAACTTATTTACTTCCAAAAAATGTGAGCATGGTACATTTAATAAAAGTTTATTTTATGTTTACAAAAGAAGGAAAGCCTTATGGGTGAATATATGACAGTATTCATATTTTTGGGTGAGGCATTCTTTTAATGTATACGATAATGAAAATGTACGTGGGGACCAACGTAACACCTTTGAGACTTCATGTTTCTGGGATCTTCAGACCTCCTGATGACATCAAACAAACAAAGTCGGCATGACTCACCGCGTCACCCCTCGCTTTTTTATTCTCTCTCAGACTCCTTGTTTTTTATTACTTTGGCATGTAGGCCTCAAGCTATTCTTTGAGCGTTCCATTTTATTTGTGATGTTATGTGTTTATTGATTGGCCAGTAGCGTCTAGACCTGCATTGATTGAGGTCTTTTATGTCTCCAAAGTGGGGTTATGTTGGAGCTGCATGCCTGGTAATGATATTAGCCCGGGTTGAGGTTTGCGAACACTCCCACGGACATAAACGCACATACATGCAAACACAAAGAAGCGTTGATGCATGACGCCCCAACGAGGGCTTTGGCAGGAGGCGGTCCGGCAGGTCCCGCTGAGGTCGGCTGTGATGGGCTACGTGAATTGTTGATTCATTCATTGAGTGGGCTCCTCGCTTGCCTGTGATCAGAATCACCTTCATTGCTTGTATGCGAGAATATCATTGTAAATCAATATTGTTTAATACATATAACGGCTCAACAGAATCTGACGGGTGTTCATAATCGTTTTACGAGGTGGCTAATTCGTATGAATTCTAAGAGTATTATTTGAACGTTTTTGAGACTTTTGCACTATTCAGAGTTATTATAGTTTTGATTTTTGTTTTATTTAGTTTTTATTAATATTTTGAATTACCTTTAATTTTTAATAAAAGCAACTTTTTATATGCTTTTGTCATTTTATTATTTATTTTTTTATGTTGCTATTTAAGATTCATTTTTAGTTTTAGTTATGTTTATTACTATAATTTTTATGTTAAACTTAATTCAGTCAAATTCAATAGTCAACATTTCTATTATTTGTTCGTTTTTTGTCCAATAATTTTTTGGCCATTTTAATTTCAATAAACTTTCAAAACTTTAATTTTGTTTAGAAAACTAAAATGATTTGGAATTTGTTTTAAAATTGCAGTTTAGTTTTGTTATTTGACATGAAATTTTATTTTACAAAGAAATATTCAGCATTTGAGACATAATAAAAGGGCATTTGTTCATTTCTAATTAGTCTTAACTAATTTTGGAAAAAATAAATTGCATCGTGAGATCAGTATTGCTGGATAGGTGATTCTTTACATAGTTTTAATACATAAGTTTTGCGTATTTTGTACGTTATTTGTACGTTATTTATGTTATTTGGACATTATTCAAACAATTTGCTTTCGCTCCAGTGACATTTGGTTTAGGGGCGGGGCTTCAGTCTTGCGTTTTTCTAATCATCATACATTTTTGTACAATTCACATCATACGAAATCATACGAATTAGCCAGCTAGTAAAATAGTTACGAGTTCCCATAAGATCAGGTTGAACTGCTTGCATTATTATTTTTAATGTTTTATTCAGACATTTTTTCAACCAAAGTAATGACTTTGACCATCTCAGAATCCTTTGTCACATATAATGTCAATCATTAGCCAAATATCCAAGTCTTTTTCTTTCCACGTACAGTATTCAGTTCACATACTGTAAATACAGTTCATAAGTAAAACGGCTTACAAATGCCATTTGTTGACTTTAAGAGAGAAAGAAAATCACCCGGAACAGAGGACAAAATGTATCCGGGTGGACGTAACTGTGCACTTTTGACACGGACACATGCATTACTGGTTATGTACTTTACAGCATGTTGACACACCCTCTGTGTATATTCAGTTTTTGGTTTGTCAAATCCTTCCAGTGTTTGTTGTCCCCGTGCCATGTAGACTCGTCTCCCTCTCCCGTTCTCTCTCTCGGTTTTCTCTCTGGTCGGTGAGATAAACACAATTTGAATTTTAATCCGAAACGGTTATGCTCACTTCTCTCACGCGGCAGTCCAGCTATGGAAGAAAGCGAGAGACACAGAACTGTCAACCGTGCAAAATCAACACAATAGCCATTGTATTAGAAGTATCACACAGCAGGCGTATAACACTGTGGTAAACATCAACACAAATAAACAACACTGAAACAGGAAGGACTGAAGAAAACCAGCTTATGAAGAAATGCTGAAACGTCAAAAGAGGTGCTGAAGAAACGAGAGCAGTAAACAGGTGTTCCCTAAAGATGAAATCTTGTTATTTTTATTTTCCTTGCTTGATTTATTTTCTCACAGAATTTCGCCCTGGGTTTACTGGCTTGTTTTATCCTATGGCATCATGTTGAGTCGCCGTCTGGGTAATTTTATGCCACCGGAGCACCGGGTTAAGAGTTTCGGCATGGCAACCTACAGATGATTTTAATAAATGATAGTGGCCCCTAAAGCACAGAAGCAGGCCAAACGACAGGACATGCGGCTCACAGCGAGTGGCAGGGTGGAAGCGAAAAAACGTGAATATACAGTAGGACCGTGTGGGCTATTTTTAGACTTGCTGCTGCCCGGCTCTGAATGGCATATTCGGATTGTTGTGTCTGTTAACACCAGCGCTCTCAATTTATGAGTTTGGATACATTTTAAAACCAAAATTCGGTCATTTACTCACTCTCATGTCATTTCAAACCTGTACGACTTTCTTTCGTTTGCAGAACACAAAAGAAGATATTTTGAAGAATATCGTAACCAAACAAAATTGGACCCCATTGACTTCCATATGGACACAAAACCACTGAGACATTTCTCAATTTATCTTCTTTTATGTTCCACAGAAGAAAGAGTCATACATCTCAGTATAGGGCAAGGTCATGCAGGTCCAGCAGGGTGTGATTATGAAGGTCACACGTGTGACGTCAGAAGCTAAAAATGCCCAGTGTGGTCTCTCGTCTCTCTCACTTTCTCCTCTCGCTCTGCCCCTTTGATTCCTGTTACCTGCTGTTTCCATTGCTGGGTTTAATTTATAATTGATTTAAAAGGGGGTCATACATTATTCATTACTGTTTGCTAATGAGGCCTAAAAGACATTGACAGATCCAGTTGAGTATTATTTTTCCACAGGCACACAGTTAATTGACAGTCCCAATGAATATCGGCTGAGGTCTGGACCCTGTTTCATTATTGATAGCGATTGATTAACTTTGATACTGACACCCACAAACAAGTCTGTGCGAAGGCAACTGCGGGTTAACCAAGTGTTGCATTAATGGTTTTTCCATTTTGTCCCTTTTTTAAGCAAGACCTTTATAAGGCCCTTTATTGTGAGATTTTCTCTGCTTATGAAAGCCATTACTGAATTTGTTTTTTGCTATGAAGCACATGGATAAAACTGCCTACTTGCAAGAGTCATTGGAACAAACATGTGACCCATTCAAAGTCAAACTTTTATTAGATTGTTCTGTCATGTTCAGAAAATGAAATCTATTGATTTCTCAACTTTTTCTTATTTTAGAATCATTTAAATCATTCGGAGATGTTATTGTAAGAATCATGTTTTCACCTTACAGTGACTGTGTTACACTAGTACCAGTCACAGGTCAATTGTGAGTGTGGTTTTTTGCTTAATTTAAAAAAAGTTTTTAAAATGTAGAACATGTTTGAGAGCGTGACAACAAATCTAGGAGAGAAGTGTAGAAGAGAGAGTTAAAATGTAGCTCAAGTAGCTTTTTAAATATGAATTCTAGCATTGCATACAATACTGTATATACAGTAGTGGTCAAAAGTGACGTCCGGAGAGCATATTTATGCAATATTTGCCCTCTCAGGTTAGATTTATCCATTTATTAGACAAAATTACTTGGCAAAAGAGGCTAACTGTAACATATCAGTATGGGTTTTATGCTAATATACAATATATTTCGCTGACTGGTCCTCTACATCATTGGTTCTCAAACTGGGTTTGTAACATTGTATGAATTACAGAAATTTATCATAAATTGAATGCAATCAAACATCAGAAAAATAAGACCACAAACCAATAGAATTGATGTTCCAGCATTGTATAACACATTTGAAGACAATACATTTTTATTTGGGGGGGCGCAAAGCGATGCACTCTACATTAAGGGGGCCTTACAACAAAAAAGTGCGGGTTTTACATTGGGGTGGCTTTTATGAGACTGAAAAGTGAAGGTCATTAGTACATGACACATTAAAATCTATAATATGTAGTTTTGTGCTAGTTTACTGATTTTCATAAAGGACACTTGATTTCGACTTTCTGCTACTCTCGACACAGAGGCTGCTAATGAAGGTTGATCATTTTCTTGAACCCGACGACATCCCAGCCCCCATCGGCATTATTGCCCATTTTTATAGACATGCCTGTTTAATTATAAAGCTCAGATAGTGGGTGAAAAAGAAAATTTTTTTAATATTTTAATTGGATCTCTGGGAAAGATTAAAACGTATAAAATGCTTCTTTTACATCCTGAAGTGCATGTTCTTAATTAAATTATACTTGGTGGTCTCATGTGCGGCCTCTGCGCAACACTGATATAGTTGTGGGTGTACATTCAGTGCCAGTATGATCTAATGCATTCACACATTACCCAGCAAGACCACAGAGGCTGGCATCACAAAACTGTTTTCATGCCAAGTAGTAAACCATTTAGATAAACAAGTACAGGATAATTCACTATTTGTGTACTGTACAGAAATGACAAAAAATGGATGGAATATCTTTCACATACTATTTAAATCACATTATTTCACATACTGTTATGAAAATCTCGTCTCAAATAGGTCTTCATAATATAACTAGAATGAAATGTTTACCTTACTCTGCGTATTTATAATGACAAGTTACATTACAACAAAATACGTACAATTTATTAACATTAATATACAGTACATCTGCATCATGTCTCGCAAATGTATGCGTGCAGCATCTATCTGTGACGTCATTCGCTCTGTTGTGTCAGCCTTATCGCTTTGTTTTTAGTCCCGTCCTAATGATACACATTTCAGTCTCATTTCCGCAGATCATTAGAACAGCTACTATGTTCCAGGAACGACTGTGGCTGTCTGTGTGTGTCATTATTATCAGTAAATTATTCCTCTTTTGTTTATGATAATGTCCTGTGATATGCCACTTAGCTGTCTGGATTCTAAACCTGATCCATAATTGCTGTATGTACAGCCCTGCCATGCAGGTCGACTGCCATTAAGGAGCGTTAATTGAATTGAGGAGACCAAACACCTGCTATTCCATTTGGTCTGCATGTTAATTAACAAGCTTAATTCAGTTGTCCGTGGCATCCGCTTGACTAATTACAAATCTAAGTATTATCTGGTCATCTCTACAAACAATGTGTAATAAATAAATAACACATATGTTGGGTTTGTCATTGGTTCTTGTGCGTTATCACATGAACCAGTGACATCAACAAGGACATGAGCTTGGTTTTGCGAGATTTGAGAGCTAGAGTGAAATTAAAGATTTTGATGTAAATTTAGGTTTGTTCCTTAAAGTATTCATGTGACGTGAGAAGATTTGGTGGGTGGCGATGAGTAATGTTGCGATCGTGGGGACAGGAGTATCCAAAGCTGGGTTTTGGTGTATTCTGATCCTCTGTGGACTAAAGAAATTCATTTTGAATTCAGATTCAACAGCCTGCTTTAAAAAGTTTAGATGAGAGACATTGAAATGAATGGGCTTCAGTGCAGTGTTTGGAACTTTTGGTCACTCCATGACACAAGTTACTTCCGCGTTCTGTCCAACAGACGTCTCTGCGAGTGTCGTAACTCGGTTTTTAACGGCTCTGGAACTGGCAGCAGACTTTCAGTTGAAGGGGAGGGGTTAACGGACGATCCGCCCAAGCAGTCTAACTGACGTCATCTGAATAGTCACTAGAGGGCGGAAGTGCGTTTTCACATTTTAACTGAAGATTATGAGGGCATATGAATTTTAAAAAGAGTGACCCACACTGATTTCATGAAAAAACAGGAATTGCAATTTTTATTTTTCGGGACACTGGGACTTTAAGATGAAAAACGTTCAACTGAAGGTTTTCACCATACTGATTGGTGAGATGTTTATATTTGGTGGTTTAAATACCAATGTGAAGTTTTTAAAACATTTTGTGTGTTTGTAAAGCATGATTTTCCGTAGTCATGTATTGTCACATCCATAACGGAATTGTCACATTCCTATTCCTCATAAATGGGCAGATGAAAATTCAAATAAAGTAGTTATTTTATCTTCTATAAAGAGCCATTCCTTCTGCAATTGTTGGGTATTCTTGGGTTTTCTGGTTTGTACATTTTAATTCACAGAAAAGTATGTTGTCTCTCTAAAACGTGCGTCACATCCATAACATATTCATTTTTCTCTCTTTCAAAGTAGAAAACTTGTTTATAGACTGATATTTTTCTGATGTCTGGACTCTATCATGAGGGGTTTAGTAAATTACAAACAGCTGATTCAGTATACTGATAATAAATATGTTCGCTGTTATTTCAAGTTTAGACTGACAATGTCACATCCGTAACGCTGGAATGACCTTGGTCTGTATTTATGGGGCTCACTTTGTCACTTTCATGGGAAGGTCACATATGGGCTTATTATTATTATTGAGAGATAGAGATGGAAATGAACTGAAAACCAAAAACTAAGAGAGATTAGAAAAGTGAAGGATGTTGGACGTGCGAGAGGGATAGGAATTGGATTAAAAGTGGAAAGGAGATTAGAAGAGCGCATGAGCGTAATCCAGATGAGAGCAAAATGGACAAGGAATAAAGATCAGTCACAGTGACATGATGGGCAACCGATGCCCTGAAAGACCGAGCAAGAGAGAAAGATCTTGGTCTGGATAGTGATGCTCTCTCACCAGTGGTCTGGAAACACAATCTGTCTGCATAATCTTTCCACCTCTTCCGGAAACCCGGAAACACGCATTGATGCCCAAGAGATGCAAACTCTCATGTTTGCTTACGCAAGGTTACCTACACGATTTCTCCGGTTAGCCTTCTAAATCTTTCCCTATTCATAGAGGCATGCCCCATTGCTCACAATTTCTACACGCACAAACACACACAGAGTCACAGACATTCACTCTCTCGCGGCAAAAAGAAAGCTGATGGCGGCTCTCTGCCCTGGCTGCGGTGTGAGATTATGATAATCGGTGATGCAGGTCGTAACTATCTGAAATATGAGAGCGAGCTGATGTGCAGAGGAAACGGGCGCGCTTATAAATCTGCCGAATAACATCAGCCAGAGACTCCTATTAACACTAATTACACCCACGTGGGCCAAACCCTGTGTGCCTCCTCAAAAAATCTGCAAAAGTGTGTGTCTCTGTGTTTGTATACTTGAATAAAGTGTGTGCGACACTGGGGGAATTTCTACTGACAGAGGGTACTTTGTGACTTTGATGTGATGAAAGGCCCCGCTTATCCGACTGTTGGATTGGATGGAAATAATTGTCAATAGAATTTTCATTCTCGGGCACAGCTGTATTGTAATGCACATGGGCATGTGCACCCTCTCTCTCTCTCTCTCTCTCTCTCTCTCTACACACACACACACACTCAGTGCAATGTGATCGAATCTCTTGCATCTGTAAACACACCTTGTCTGACTCCTACACATCCCATCTAATTAGACGACAGACTTCTGTCTTTACGGCATTTAGATAACACCAAGAATTAGCATATCATTAAAGTGACACATGGAATTTGCATGTCATTTGCATAACTCTTCAGCTGTTTAGTGCGGCCCCTAGCATAGGCACACACATCGTGAAAGAAACCAGTATCTGTATGTGTAACGTGCCCGACCTTTCCCATGAGCCCTTGGGCCTACAGGTCATGGCACCTATATTCCATAAATATCTCCGTTGGTGTCACATCCGCTCGCCCTCATCTCTGCCTCCGTCATCACGTCCCCTGCAGGCTCTCTCGTGCTCGCGTTTCTTTTCGTCTGTCTGTGTGTACAGAGTTGATTTCCACAGAGCTCCTCTCTCTATTTTCGGTCCCTCGTTTTCACTTTTCTTATTTCATCAAAGCAGACTCCCTCGCAGGCTGGTTTTTTGGAGAAAGCTCAAGCGCTTCTCATCTCTGGCTTTGAGAATGAATTTCAGAAATCACGTCAAAGCAGTTTAGTATTTTTCACTGCTTGTCGTATTTCGCTACTCTTTCTATCATACCGGAAACGTTGCAACAAAGCTTAGAAAATGAAATAAAATATATGAATTTGGCTGAGTTTCAAATGTAGAGAGTGATTTTCCCCTCGACATGCACAAGTCCTATGGGCCTAAAAAAAGGCGTTTAGTTCGTTTCTGCATTTGTATTACCTTTGTTTTACATTATTATTCAATCAACTATCCCAAAACTATGCATAATTTGAAATCTAAAACACTCGACGTTTATTTTCTGAACTTGTTTTTGCAATCAATAAAATTCTCAAAAACCGCAGCGCTTGTATAAGAGGTTAATATTATAATCAACATTAAATTCAGGAAAAATTTGCGAACCAACCAGAAGCTCTTTGGCACAACAGTGGCATGAATTTAACCCAATGTAACCCAGGATGGAGATATTGCTCTCTTTGTATAGTAACTACACTAAATTATGTGTAACCCGTCCTGCCCGAACCATCTCCAAGTGACCTGAAACTGGGTCTGGTTCTCTAGCATCTGTCACTAAAGCACGTCTTGAGACCAAGGAGTGAGGTTTACACTTTGGACAGCTTTTTTACACATTACATGACCTACACATGAACTTTCACAGATGTGTTTAAAGCCTGCAGTCATCTGTATTGTTGTATGATCTGCATAGAGATATGCGAAACAACCACATAATGTAAGCCTTTCGAGTCAAGTCACATATATTTGTATAGCTTTTCAAACGGAAACATAATTCAGAAACATCGTAACTCAGTTGAGTCTTCCTCTATACTGACCCAAACTGCTCCACTCTCACCTAAGAAAAATAAATGGATGAAAGTGCATAAACAGCATGAGCAATATTGTTCATCCATGTTCTAAGACCATCTCTCTCTGCTTGCATCAAAGTCACAGTGACAACTGCCAGTCGCATAAGTTCTGCTTACACACATTAATAGCTGCGGTCTGTCCAGTGAGACGGATGAGAGAGAGAGATCAGAGACAGCCCAGCCGGATACAGGACCTCACGCTGCGGTACTGTATCATTGTGCGGCCAAAAACAGCTCTGTCTCACTCTTAGTCATTAAAAAAAACGTAACTCAAACAAGCTCTGTTCATGTCAGTGTCTGAACTTACCTCTGGGGCAGACGTGTGTGATTATTAAATCACAAAATGTGTCACTTGCACATCTGCCGCTTGTGTGTCATCTACATCATTTAATTACAGAGAAAAACCTTAACCAAGAATGCATAAAAGCAATTCCCCGAGGAACATTTTCAGGCAACTTTAAGCATACGTGTTGTAATGTTGACTGGGGACTGGAGGTAGAAATTGGGTTTTTGCATTATGAGGTGTGGAAACGTGCTGTATGGTAAGGTGGTAATGGTTTTTGGGGAGGAATAGTACTAGTGATCGATGATGTTGTATCTGGGGAAACTGAAGAGAAACACTGACTGAGGTTTTGTCATTTGTAATGCACTGAAGGATGAAGTGATACCGTATCTTCCCTTATAAAGTAATATGATTCTATGCACATGCAATAATCATTCTTTATGTAGAAGAGTGTTTCTGTTGTCTTTTCCTTCTCATGAAATGTCAAGTTTCAGCATCGTCACCTGCATTAATTCACTAAACGTGTTCCTCTGTAACTCCTATACGTGCGGTTCTAGGAAAGTCATACATGTTAATTGAGAAGTTATATAGACATGAGAATATAAGAAGTTTTTTCTGTGTAGGTTATTAAATAAAACCGCAGTGACGCGCGCAGTACCCGCGGTTTTGCCGGTCCATACCCTTATGTGGCATGCGCTACCGTACAGCCAGTGCGCAGCTCCCGCGCACGACTATATTAACTAACGGCAGCGCGCGGCGCGAGCGCTGAAATTCCTCCGCTGCTGCTCAGTCTGTGATGTGCTCGCGCTCGGGACAGGAGCACTGGCACGCTCCACACCGCTCTGGCTCTTCTGCACGCAAGATATAGGAATATAAATCCACTCGCTTTTTGCGTGGTGGGCTGGCAGAAGCCCAGGGTCTTTTGGAAACATTGGGGTAAGTGCGTTTGTTTGGACCTTTTCCCTGCAGATGCTGTAACACGAGGTATCGTGAGCGCGTGGCTTAGGATGAGATCAATCAAATGCTCGTTTTTATGCTTCAGTGTGTTTGTTTTAGTGTTCGTGGCTATTTAAATGTAATTCACCAATATCTGAAATTACTTTATGATCGCTTTCAAACAGCAGGCTACGCGACTGTTTGCGCTCCTTTGGGTACCACAAGACGCCAACAAAGTAAGCAAGCTTTAAGAGGAGTCGTGTATGCATTTCCGCAGTTGTTTATTTGTTTTGATTTACACGTTGGCAGTTTTATTTAGTTTTCAGTTAACATGTTTTGGGCTCCAGTGTGTTTGTTTAGCTGGAGACTTGCTCATTTCTCCACAGAAATATGCGCAGCCAGATACATTAACTAAAGTAGAATTAATGTTCACGTCTTTATATGGTTGTGCACAGAAAGTAAGCGAAAATAATGTGACGTTGTGGTAAATAGCCTTTTATCTCAGGTGTCTCGTGACGTCGCGCAGTGCGCATCTTTTAGCGCGCGGACTGGGGAAACTGTCCTTTTATATGTCGTATTCTCTCGCATGCTGATCCGAGGTTTAATCCAAAATATATACGGAGCGACAGAAATCACCGTGTAAGATTGACGTGACTGACATCTGGGGTCGGTTGTCACACGGTGTTTGAAGATTTTAAAGGGGAAGAATCTTGTCAGTCAGGCGTGAAACGCTTCTCTCCAACCTGAGACCCAAACGGTCCACGGGGTCATTTTAAAACTAACCCCGACAGCGGGATCCATTATTCACGGAAAAAAATGATTGAAATCGTAAAATACCTCAAGCATATTAAATGAAAGATGAGTCGTGTCCGGTCGCTGAGAGAACAGGTGCCAGATAACGTAAATAAACAGTTGCGGCTCGCGCTGCACGTTCTCTCGCGCGCGGAGAGCGGGAAATGTCGTTACAGTTCAGCGGTGTAATATGATAAATATAAATATTGGCTGAAATATTGATTTATAGGAGTGTGTGTATCACTGGATGATGTCCTTGCTGACTTCCAGCTGGAGATTTGAACATTTTCAGGGACAAAACTATATTTTAAACCCACATGAATTGACTCAATTAGCTGACAGATATTACTAAAGTGTATATCGCCTTAGTGACAGCTCTAATATACTCTTTAAACGCAAAACGTCGAAGGTACAGACCTCCGTTTTGTATCCAATCAGAAGCGCTCTCTTCCTGCCAATCATTTTGGACATCGTTGACATAGTGGCAGTTTAATAATATGCGATCTTCAGCGTTGTCGTGTTTTCGCTCTTCATCATCAACTGTCAAAGTCCAGTTCCTCTCATGCTGCGTTCTATACAACTGGAATTTGGGATATTCCCCACCTCAAACCCGGAAGTAAACATCTGGAACTCGAACACGGGACCCCTGAACTTGGAGTGAGATCGATCTCCCCCGACTTCAGGGAGACGCGTCATGACGTCACGCCCAAGCTGTTTCCATTAAGATTAACGCCGCTATCTATTCCAAAAATGTAAAACAGACTTTAAAGTGTTTTTATAGCACAACAATCGTGTACGTTTAATTATAAATTAAAATAATAATAATGTATTGTCCCGTGACGCGCGATTGACTGGAACGCATTGAGGTCGGACATTTAAACTGGGATTTTCCCATCTTCGGCTGTATCTGGAACGTGGCATAAATAACACAAGTACAGAAAACGCATGAAAGTACATGTATGTTTTTTTTATATCAAGAATGCAACGAACGCAGACTTGCACATACCGGACACATTTGAAGTCCCAGAAGTCATTGCGGCACGTCCATCCGAGTTCGTTCTGGCAAAACGGCCAAAATACTGTATAGCTTGCAATGCAAAGTTCCAACATAATGTTCTGTTTATTACCAACATGTAAATATCACCAGATGAATTACGTGACCATAACCAGCAGGAGATTTGAACAGTTCTGGTAGCCATATGAACAAGTGAGGATGGGTCTACGACACTATTCGTTTGCAGTCTCGGACCGAGTTGTGACTGACAGACTGAGAAAACCGAATGTGACAGGGCTTCCTGAGAGTAAAGTGATAGTGTTGCTTTAATTGACTTTCAATGACATCCGTGCAGTTCATGCACCATTACTGCCCTTTGACTATAAATTGTGTGATTTCCAGCTTTTTCGCTGATAAATAAGCGACCCTTCACGTAACCAAATCGATGACTCATTTCCATAAAGACTGGAGATTCGGTGTGCTTAGGACCAGACACATCAAAACACATCACGCAGCTGCATTCATCCCCTCAGGGGATAATTGAGGATTTTCAGCATCTGTTTTTATTCTCCTACAAAGTGATCACACTGTGTCAAGAGCGCATTTTGTAGCTGTCAAATGGCGTTTATGATTTCATGTCATAATCCCATTATGTGAGATGGAGGAAGGGAGTTCAGTATGTCGAGCTGTATTAGACAAGGGTCTACTTTCTTGCGAATGAAATACAGACAGCGGTAATGGATTTAATTTGAGCGCAAATCAAGACTAATGGGACTAATGGTTAAACATTATGAGATAAAGGTTTTGAAAATGTAATACTGGTTTATGGTTGGGAACCCAATGTTTTTCGAATCTGGTTACTTTTTCAGTAGCCAGGCTGTTATTTGTTTTGATGTACTGTTTTGATGCATTCTTCGTTTTGATTTAACAATAAATAAATATAAAGTCAGAAACTGCATGACGTCTGCTCTCTTCTTTCCAAGGCTGCTCCACATTTGTACATTGTAAACTGTTTTTGCTCCACACGCACGATGCGCGGTACCTCCAGTTGCCGGAAGTCACCCTCGTCGAAAGCTCCCGTTGAGAATTATTGAGACGTTTGCTGTATGTCTTCTTATGAGAGACGTCTGTTGTCATAAACACGGCAGCCCTGATACTTGACTTGCTAAAGGATTAATGGAAGGGACTGAAGGCCGTCCTTATTTTCAAATCCATCCACTCCATCAACCGAGCCACGTATTTGGTTTCTTTGAGTGGTTAATGCAGGAAGATCCCACATGAGTCCTTCACGGCTCACGGTTAATCCTCAATAGCGACTGAAACATTTTCAAAACACTTGGGTGTACAAAAGCCAACATCCCAGGACACTGCAGCACCTCCGAATTAAGCATTTAAGTCTTTTGCTCCGGTGTTTATCTCCCTCAGTGGAAAGCTTATGTTATTTGTTATCTAACCTGTAATTACCTCAAGGAATCCCCAGCAGAACCGGGCTTTACTCGGGGGCAGCTTATGTACACATTCAGACTAATGAGAGAAAAGACAAGCGCAGAGAAGAAAAGATTGAAACAAACACACACGCCCCTTTGGTTTGCAGGTGCTTGCTTAATACAACGTTCAACTTTTGACTGAGTTTAGGAGTTTGCAGTCATTCACCGCAGCGCTAAGTAGACCTAGGACAAAAACTGCACATTTTGTCAACGAGGAAAGTAATACGGAGTCTTTAAACACTCGTTTGATCCCACAATTAACCTGTTGAAGGACCAGTTAGTGCTGCCTTTAAAGCAACGCACATGATAAATTCTCCTGGGAACATTTTTGCACTGTATTTATTAAGTCTTTTATAATATAAACAAAAGAGGTTCCTTTGGCCTGTTCGGATATAAAATGAAGTGCAGATAAAATACTCAAGAACAGAGGAACCCTCAGTGCACATTGTACAGTAATGTTCTTCCTGTGCCACTTCAGAGAACTGAATGTCTGACTATGGCTTTCTTACAAAATGTACCCCAGTAGTCAATTTATCCTAAAGATTATAATGAAGTTTGCGTTATTTTCTTTCTCTTTCTCACTCACTATCTACAGTTGAGAAGGAAGCCAATTTAAAATGAAAATCTAAGTTCAAATCTCTCTTTTCTGGCTCGTTCCACAGTCATTTCCAGTCGTCTGCCATGTATGAGGGGTCTGAGTCCGTGGAGACACAGGAAGTCAGAACTGAGAGCACCCTTGGGTCCTCTGTCTCCGCCTGCAAGAAGGTACATAACCGCCTGTGTGTGTTTTGCGACCCTGTCCAGTGAAGTTCCATAATAACCCATGCGAGCACATGAATGCGAACATTTCTGCATGCAGGATCAATTTCATACGTCGCTGCTTTCTGAAATGTGTCAGTACATGCAGTGTGCTGTGTCAGCGTTGTTGTAGCAGGCATTAGTACACTCTTTTCTTCTCTCTCTCTTTCGGACCAAGTTATAAATGCCAGATTTATTGTTCAGTTGCTCTGAAAATTTTTATTATTTGAGTTGTGTCCAGCCACATGGAAAGCTTAAGTAATCAAATGAAAGTACCTTGCTTTTCTAAAGTAATTCATTCACTGGATTATCTAATAATAGGCATTGCCATAAAGCTATGTTTTTTAATATGTAAAAGAATAGTTCCCTTCAGAATTGGCCCCCATTGACTTTCCATAGTAGAAATAAAAATGACTATGGAAAGTGAATGACATTTTGAAGTGAACTACTCCTTTAAAGCTGCAATCTGTAACTTTTGCTTCTCAATCATCATCTCTGTTTTTCAAAGTGCAGGTTACTTTACATGCTTATCTATGCTGGATGAAGCCAAATGATATATTTCCGCCGAAATTGTAACTGGTTACTCAAAATATAAATCATTTTTATAAGCTTATTGTTTTGAAGGTTTTATATAGTATTTTGTTCGTCATTTTTGTTTCAAAGCATTTGTCTAATATAAATGGTTTTATCGGATGCACGCACCTGGCCAGAAGGTAACTTCCGGTCTGTCTTTGTTGACCGGTCTGGCTAGTGGCTGATAATAACTATTTATATTTTATTAAATTTATATGAATGTTATTTTGCATTCATATTTAATAGTATAATAATCGTATTATACCATTTGTTGAATTTTATTGTATAATAATGTTATGTTGTGTAACTTTGTCGCATTTAAGTTTAGACAAGTAACGGTTCTTCTTACTGGCTAGACATACTTTTAACTTGCTAGCTAATGTAATTTACTTATTATTTATTTTGTATGTTTTGGGGGACTCTATTCTTTGCAGAAGTTAAGTTTGGGCCACAAAAGCACTCATGCACAGTGACGTTTGTTTATGTTGTTGCTTTGAAAGCATCTATAGACCCCTTTGCAAGATGTAAACACCGGTCCAGTTTTGTACTCTTACATATATAATTAAATCTTAAAGAGATTTGTTAAAGAATTGAAACAGGAAGTGCTTCTGGACCAGCATTGAATCAACGTTGGTTATGTCATCCGAAGTGGTCTATACAATTTTTTTAGCCTTTGGTCATGAGTGCATGAGTCACTGAGTGATGTTGAGTTGTAGCTGAACCTTATTTCCAATCAGAGCCTCATCACAGTCCGTGTGATTAAAATGAAACCTTACTGATTGGCTGACTGCTCCCACCTGTCCACGGACGGAGATTTTCTCTTTTTGCCATCAGCACTTCACTCTGTAGGCAGCCGCACTACAAGTCAGGTTACATTAGCTGATGTTCTGCCAGCGTGAGTTCAGTGTAGAGAAAAGAAAGGCTACAAAAACAAGCGAGGGATCTTGAGATCGAGAGAAAGGGAGTGCGACGGAACAAGCAGCATGATTAGTAAAATATCTCTTTTGTCTTCTGGTTCTTTACACTTTACGCCCCTTTCAACCAAGCACTTTATTAGTGGATTGGCTATAGAGTAAAATGGCCCCCGTGGGAGCAGATGCAGGATGAAGAGAAGGGGGTTACAATAGCGTGACATTGCACTGATCATTTTTGTAGCTCTCATGGGAGCTGTCCTGAGATCAGAAAGATGGGCCGTTATTGAAAAGGATAGCGCTACGTGAAGCAGTTTGTCATCTTGTTAATATCTCTGGTAATGTTATTTTTTACGTCTGACAACGACAGTGACAACGATAAAAAGAAATATGATTTATCGCCCCGTGCCGACAAATAAAAATTCCAAATATTGACCGATATCAGTAACACCGATATCAGTTGATCCCTAGTTTCAACCATTGACCATTTAAAAGATGGACGACACGCCCCTATTCACATCTATTTTACAAATATAAAGCCAAAATATTTGAGAAATGGCCACTGACATTTTCCCTGCTGACTTAGCCCTAAACAAAGAAATCATGTTACCACGCCCCTCATAACTAACTAAAACCAAACTTATTAGAAAAACATACATTTGAACATATATCAGCATTAAAAGAACTAACTGAAATGACATACAATTAGATTTTTAGTTTGGTGTGATTCCCATTCGTTTACATAGAGAGGGCAGGTTTATGACCTATATTGCAGCCAGTCACCAGGAGGCGATCGAATCGCTTTGGCTTCACTTTTTAGGCTGTGTCTGGCACGCCTAGCCTGACTACGTTAGCAGAGTTTGGTATTACCAGGCTATGGCCCGGTTTCAACGCAAAACGATAGATAGTTTTAACTCACGGTTGGGTCAGACAAGCACATTTTCTATGTTAATTTAAACTCAACATTTTTAAAAACCACAGTTTGAAAACAACCCAACATGTTTTACATTGTAACATGTGTTTCTCACCAGGGAATCAAATGTAACACTTTTCAATAAATCTATTGAAAAATACTGCCGCCCATTCTCGAGCACAGGGGATCACCCATCTCATCACGAATCCTCGCGTGACCCAGTAAAAGAGCAGCACAGACCAATCCGTGTCTACTTCAAACTCATCTCTGCTGTCAAAATTCCCCGTAAAGCTCCGACCTCTGAAATAACACGGTAGTTATGTCAGAGGTTTAACCGTGACGCAATCATCCCAGCGACCCAGTCATATGGTTCTGCGCCGGGAAAACAGTCAGTACAGATGGCACACACAGCAGAGGGCAGAGAAAACACACACATGTGCTCACGCATGAAAAACACACATACAAACACCCCCATGTTCCTTCTAATCAGAGGTAGTAAACGCACACACCACTGGCTGGACACTCTTGTGCACAAACACACACTCAAGATGTGAGGTAATTAACTTACAGGGCCAGGGCACAGATAATGAATCAAGCTGAAGGTTAAACACACACACATTGATGGGGTGGGGATGTGTTTATGTCAGGGACAGATACTAATACTAGAGGTAATTCAATTAGACCTGTGTATTTTTACTTTTCGCAGTTTGCATCAGTGCTCAAAACTATTTACACTGCCACAAAGGAAGTTTTGCATGTTGTAGCGCTGACCTGCACATACAACATATGGTTAGGAAACTATTACCCATCATTGGCTCAGAACAGGAAAAGACACTCAGTAGTACATGAATAATCCATAAATAACCTCAACACTGTTACTTGGCTATGAGGAAGTATTAAAAGCACTATTAAATATACAGATATGTTGTTAAAATTATAAAACACCAAAGACATGGTGGGGTCAAAGTGTGCGACTGACATATGTCAATCCAAGGCACAGAATGTAAGTGTTAGACACACTTGTTAAATTATGTCTGCGTGTTTCTTAATGTGTTTGTATATTCATGATGTGCCAGTGTGTTAAGGTTCGCGTCTCTAGAGACTCTTGTGCGCTGAATGTGTGATAGAGTTAAAAGTACTTCAAGGGTGACAGACTGACACGTTGAATTATATATAATAATATTATAAAACTGAATTGTGAACCTTTTCTTTGTTGTAGTGCAATGTTTGTGTGTTTTGAACGGTGTGGTCATGTATAAACATGGCGTTAAGATTTGTTTTGGGTGATCCAAATGGAAAGCGTTAATAAACAGTCAAATCTCATTCAGAGGTGATTGAAAATAGTTAGCAAATATGTTGTTATTTGTTAGCATTGTGCCGAAACAAACGTTTTGTTGACTGTGTACAGCTTTGAAGGTGCTGTGTGTCATTTATGGAGGATCTATTGACAGAAATGTAATATGATATACATAACTGTGTCTTCAGAGGTGTATAAAGACTTTACATAATGAAGCGTTATGTTTATGTTTTTATTACCTTAGAATGAGCTACATACACCACGGGTCATTTTACATGGAATTGGCCTTGTTGTTTCTACAGTAGCCCTTCGTAAATACGTTATCTCCTTCAGCAAAGATGCGAAAACATGACGTCATCTTATTTCTACATCTGCCATCTTAGTGCTTCAAAAGAGAGGGGGAGGGGTGAAGTGAGCCATTGGTTGCAATTCACAACCTCACCAGTAGATGTCGCTTAATTTCATACACTTGCCCGTTAAAAGCAAATAACAATTTGATACATATAAATGCACAAGATGTCTCATAATAACAAGTGACGCCGTAAAATAAGGGGATGTGAAATCAGAGACCCTTCCATTTGACGAAACCCGATCGTACCATATTTCAAGGTGTAAATAATCTGTCTGGCCTGACTGATCACATGACCTGCAATGGATGTTAAAAGGGTCTTGATTTAGTTTTCCTATTTTTAGTTTCAATAAATTGTCATTTTCACGGGAGAGGAGGTTTGAAGTTCACTGAACCTTTTTATTTGAAAAGATCAAGGGAAATTGAATTCCCCATTCTTCTGTAAGACAAGGTATAATGACCCCTGCAACACCAGATGGTCTTTGAGTCCAACGTTTTGTTGTTCGTCAGAGTAAATATGTGTGTTTGTGTTAGGTTTTGTGCAGTAACAGTGTGCTGGATTCATCGGAGTACTGGTTGAAGAACGATAAGGCGCTCTGCAGAACTGGATTTCTGGAGGACCAGCATGAGGGAAGCTGCCCTACAGTGAGTCTCCGTCTCTCTCTCACACACACACAGATGTGCTAAAGTAATCTGCATGCATATGTCCATACCTGTGATTGTTTGTGTGGGTGTGTGCATGTGTTTTGTCATTTATATTGTGCTCTATCTTCAATGCTAAACGCTGTCTTGATTGGGGTGAATAATACAGTATATGCAGTAATTGTGTGAAGCGAGAGAGTGCGTTCAGCTGCACATGGATAACTGCAGCACTATCTGCCCGACAGCATAATTAGTGTCTAATGACAGATTTTAGACCTCACTTTACTTTCAAGACAAGTTTCCAGTCTCTTGTAAATGGCGGAGAAATATTCTGGATGATGTCTCGCATAATGTTATGGCTTGATCGTGTTCGAAATTCTGCTTCTTGTGGATGGTACATGACTGTCTAAATGGGCGTAATGGTAAACTTATGGTTATTTTTCAGAAGGATTTGTTTGTAATACTCTATAGACCTTTCCTTTTTTATGGACATCTAATTCAACCAATTCAAGAAAATAATAAAAGTGCATTATTCCCTTTGAAACAAACAGGTTATTTATTTTGTGTTCAATGTAAATGATTATTATTATTATTTTTTATCATTCTTAGTAGAAATCAAGTATACAATAGTACAAAGTTTTGGTGAAATCGAATACAATGTTCTCACTTGACTTCCATTAAGGCTTATACTATACAATATCCTGCTCAAAACTCTTTGAAACATCAAACAGAAAAAAGAAAATACAACAGACGAAGAATAAAAAATGAAAGAAAGAAAAAGAAAGAAAGAAAGAAAAAGCCTGTATACAGTACAGTACGGCATCCCTTTGCGCAGTTCTACATTATTTAGCAACTAAATACAGTTTGCTGAGATCTTGAAGTTCTGTTCTTCTGCATCCACAAAATCCATCCATCTCTTCCATTAATTCACTCCGTTTGTTTTTTCAGTCTTCATGTAAAAGTGAGCGATCCGTCCTCTGTATCTCAGATATAATTCCTCTCCAGTCTTCCATAGTGGGTGAGACTGGTTGAAGTGGTTTGCTGCTATTAATAACAATCTCCATAAATATACATTTTGAATTTCTTGTACATTTAAATGACCAAAATATAGCACATTAAATTAAATTGGAATATTAACTTGTAGCACGGTCTCCAATGTTTTATGAACATCTTTCCAAAACGTCTGAATAACTGGACATGCCCAGAATACATGGTTATTGTTTGCTGAGAGTTACATTGTCTCCAACATTGAGAACCAATTCCCCTATAACTCATTTGTACTGGGGTAATAAAAAACGGATAATATTTTTCCAGGCAAAAAGCCTCCACTGATAAGAGCATGTAGTTTGCCACTGAAGTTTACATATAGTTGTCCAATCTTCTTCTTTTATTGTCAAATCTCCTTTTTTATTCCCAAGTTGTTTTAATATGCAAAGTGGAATCTAACTGTTGATTTTTGAGACTGTTATATAATTTTGAAATAATTTTACTAGTTGTTTTGGCCTTGTGAGCAAGCAAAAATATCTTTACAAAATACTTTTGTACCCAGTTCCCTTCTTTATTTATTGACATGTTGAAATAATGCCTTATTTGGAAATATTTTTATAGATCTCTATTATTCAATCCAAATGTACTTTTAAATTCCTGAAATGTTAAAAAAGTGTTATTATTTGTAATAATGTAATGTGAGTTATTCCATTCTCAATCAACTGTTTGAAGGTATTATCTAGTTAATTTGGAGTTAAGTCAGTATAGTATGCACTCCACCTCAAGATTGTTATAGGGGTCATATGGCGCGAATACGTGTTTTTCTATGTCTTTGGTGTGTTATAAGTTGCCCATGCATACATAAGACACGTAAAATTACAAAAATGAAAGTGTGGGAACAAAAGATGCATTCTATTTCAAAGCGAATGCTCACCAGACCTGCCTGAAACGCCTCGTGTAACCACACCCCCACAAATCTACGTCAGTTTGTGGTATGATTTGACTAAGACCGCCCAAATGTATACGCAAGTAAGGTGGGGGTACCTGTCAGCACAATTGCTTTGGAACCTGAACCTTAAATTGCATTACATCTAAAACAAACCATAATATTCATTTTAGCCGTGTCATATGACCACTATAATGGACTTTCTAATTTGCATTTTTTTTTTATTTCAATCCATATTTCCAGAGTAGTCCATGGGTGTCTTTTAGCAACGTAAGTGGTTAATAATTTTATATCCGGCATTACTGCTTGGATTGGGTATTTCTGAATAAAAAAGAAGCATTCAATCTGTTTCCATCGAGCTTTTTATTCTGAATGACACCAGCAAACTATGGGCCGCAACTGGGCAGCTATGTAACAGTCTTTAAAGGATGGAAGAGCCAAACCCCCTCTGTCTTTGGGTAATTGGAGGGTCCTATATCGAATTCTGGGCTTTTTGCCCTTTCAAATAAATCTTGTAACCCACTTGTCCCATTCTTTAAATTGTTCTTCAGGAATCATTACTGGGAGTGCCTGAAACAAATATAACAGTCTAGGAAGCATATTCATTTTAATTATATTAGCTCTCTCTCCTAATTCTAAGAATGGAATTGCCTTCCACCTCTGCATGTCTTTCTGTATTTTGATGTTTAGAGGTTTATAATTCACTTCTAGCAATTGATCAGTATCTTAAGGTAAATAAATACCCAATATTGAATCACCTCTGTGTTATAATGGATCTGAATCTTATTACTTATGTCTTCTAAGGGTATAAAATTATAGCAGATAACCTGTGTTTTTTTAATATTCAGCTTATATCCTGATAGAGAGCCAAATGTATCTAACATTGACATGAGATTTATAAATTATGTTTTGCCGGAAGATATATGAGCACATCATCTGCGAACTAAGCTATTTAATGTTCGTCTCCTCCCATTTTTATTCCCTTAATCTTCTTTCGCCTTATCCATTGGCTCAAGGGTTCAATATAAAGTGCAAAAAGAAGGGGAGAGAGGGGACAGCCCTGTCTTGTGCCTCTTTTTAAAGAACAGTTATTAGGTAAAGCCCCATTCACTTTACTTCTTGCCTTAGGTTTTGAAAACAATAACTGTATGGCTTTGAGAATATTTTTATAACAACCAGACCTTATAAGAATATCTGAATGAATCAAAGCTTTTTCGGCATCAAGGCTCACTATCATTGCTGGTGTGTTAACCTCTTGGATATGTTTCATTATGTGTAGTGTATGTCTGACATTGTCCTGTGTTTGTCGTTGTAGAATAAAACCTGTCTGGTCATAGTGTATTAGTTCCAGCAGTAATTTTTCTATTCTTCTGGTCAGTATGGATGTGTATAATTTATAGTCTACATTGAGGACAGATACAGGCCTGTAGGAGCTACAAAATCTAGTTGGTCTTTTCCAAGACATAGGACTCTCCTTTCCATGAAGAGCTGTATTGCAGGCAGCGAGAAGAATAGGAATTAGCTGTTCCTTACATTTTTTTATACCATTGGGCTGTATAGCCGTCTGTGCCTGGCGATTTGTTTGGTTTGAGTCTAGCTATCTCATTTAGTAATTCTTCTGCGGTGATTTCCTGCTTTAAATTTGTATTTTCTTCTTCTGTTAACTTGGGTAAATTTAATGAGTTTAAGAAAGTGTCAATCTCCATTTCGGGTTAGGTGCATTTTCTGAATAAAGTTTTTTGTAAAAAACTTATAATTGTTTATGTATTTCTGACAATTTTTATATATATTTTTTGTTTCATGATCTCTAATTTTATAAATTGTACTATCTGTTTGTCGTTTACTGAGTTTGTCGGCTAAAAGTTTCATCGATTTGCAACCTGCTTCGTAACAACGTTGTTTTAGAAAGGTCCGATTATTTTCTATTTTGGTGTTATGTTTCTCATAAATTTCCTCTTTCATTTCTTTCTGTAACCCTGGTCTTTGAGTATGTTTATTTTTATGCTCAATTTCTAATTCTTTTAGCTTCAATTGTATTGTTTTGAACTTGTCCTGTCTTAGTTTCTTGGCTAAAGTAGTTTCTGCTATTATTTTTCCTCTCAGCACCGCTTTACAGGCATCCCAAAGTTTTTCTGGGTATACTTCATCATTGTTATTCTCATCCAAGTATTACTGAATCCGTTTAGCCGTGTTACGAATTGGGCACTATTTAAAATACTCCATTTTCAATATTCAATCTCCATATTGTATATTTCCGAATATTATTTAAACTGATTGATGCGTATACTGGGGCATGATCAGACAGATCCATTGTTCCTGTGCTACATTTAGTAACCCTCTGTCTGTCTTTACCAAATATAAACAGATATTCTAGTCTTGAATATTTTGAGTGTGCGTGAGAATAGTGGGTATAAAAAATCCCTCTATAGGTCAATCAGACCGTCCACTTTTAATATAACTTATTGTTTTTTACTATTGAAGTTGACGGTCTTTCCGACAGTTTAGAGGAATCTTTTGAGTTGAGAATAATGTTAAAATCTCCCCCACAAACTAAAGTACCCCGTGACTCCTTAAAGATCATCTTAAATATTTTCTTGAAGAATTTGAATTTAGTGCCCGGGGGCACATACATTTATTTTTTCAAAAATGTGTTATTTGGGAGTTTTCGTGGGAAGATTGACTCTCTCACGCTGCCATCACTGATCCCTCGCTACCGGAAGTCAATGTTAATTAATTGTAATTGTTTGAATTACTATAAAAAAGCCCCCAAAATAGTTTGTTTGAAACGTCAGTTATTCATTGTATGAAGGCTGTTTTACCTAACTTAGGCAGGTCACCTGTTTATGGTTTGTATGGTACTTAACTATGGAATAGATATATTTAGAAATATTGTTTCTTGAAGCTCGAAGTATCTCTAATATCTATTAATATTAAAAAAGCATCAAAAGTAATTTATCATTATTAAAACATTTTTGGGGTCAGTATAACCCCACACATTAAATCATTGCTAACATTTCCGCATAACAGGAGGGTTAAAACATCCCTGCTTTGCCGTTTGAAACATCAAATGTCAATGTTGCATCATGTTGACAAGCAAAAAAAGCCTCCTTTAGATGTAATCCAGCAATACTTTTAATTGCGCATAGAGGGTTTAATGACCATCTCTTCTGTTCGGTATCTAGGACATGACGGGCCATAATGTGATGGCAGGAAGTCACATAACGTTTTCTGTATCTGGGCATTGGGCTGCTCATAGTGAGACCTATAAAGGCCCCGGGCTCAGGCGCAGTCAGAACAGGTTTTTGCAGGGCTGTGCATTTACTGTGCTTATGTCACACATGATGTTCCTTTAACACAAAGGCTCCGCACGGGGAATCAGAGCCCACACACACCAGCTGGCGCTGAAATTTTAATGCCAACGCTGAGTGCCAATGCTACGGAGAGAAAGTGAGAGAGACAGTAAATACAGGAAATATGACTTTTGGCGTTTTATAAAGCATTTTTCTTTGTTTCGAGTATTTTTGTGTATGAAATGTTCTTGTAGCTTAAAAGGTAGAGCATTAGGTTACTCATTGCGAAGATCAATGGTTTTATTCCCAGGGAAATTATACTGATAAAATGTATACTTTAATAGTACGTTTTTGCATGGGAATGTCTACATAACTTTAAATATATGCCTACATCTCACCCAGTCTCTGAAAACCATATCCCAAAAATGTTATTCTGAGATCAGTTTAATTCAGTCATTCATTTCACTACGATTGCAATCTTTGACATGGCATTACTCAGTCAATATTAAAGATATCAAGACTCAATTTTCACAGAATAATCTTTACATTATGCAGGATGATAAAAAGGACTTGGACACAAATGTAAAATGCATATGTGACTCTAATCGTATCAAAAATTGCATCGCAAAATTGTAATCATCCGCTGGATCTTAGTCATACTGTACTCACACACAGTCCAGTGTCACATCCACGCTGCTGCTTTCACTGCAGTTATCAGCAGTCAGTCGTATATTCTCTACAGCCCGTCAGACATGTTGTAATGACCCAATTTTGTTGGCGAAAATGCAGAGGCATGCAGTCTGGCTTCAGACATATTGCATTAGCGAATTTGCGTGCGATAAAGTTATTCATTTATTATTCTGCCATTCCAACAGAAGGATTTATTTTATATAACAGAAGGATTTCCCATTTGTGCACACATTGAATACACTGAATATTGGTATAGGCCAGAAAAACAGTTAACCCCAAAAAACATGTTTGTTACCACAATCAGTCTTCAAAATATTGAAAAATGTGAACTTGTTTTTTTTTTTAAGGTCGCAGAGCCTCCATCCACATGACTCCATCATGATCCATACAATTCCCAGTGGATAAAACTAAGCCCCACCTTAATTTTTCACTTCATGTTTTTTTTTTAAATACAAGACATCACATTACTCAAAATTACTGTAATGCTTGTAATTTATGGTTGTTTGAGCCCGTTTATGAATTTTACCAGATTAAAGAACCATTCCAGGTTGTTGACTTGATGTTATTTAACAACATTGGTGTAAGACCAAAACACAGATGTGTTAATTGGTTTGGTTTTAATCGTTTGCGACCTTTATGCGAATAAGGAACACATGATATGACATGAACATGACATTACAAGTTCATTAGTGTAAGATTATGCAATTACAGCCACAAAAATGTTTTGCATTTATTTGCATACAAACGAAGCAGGACAAACTATCAAAATAACAAATAAATATGAATACTGCAAGGTAAACACGTTCATATTCATGTTTAAACCACATACTTCTTATGTTTTGCCTGAATTATGGTATCAGTTAAAAAACTATGATGGAATAAGCCTAGTTTTTTTCACAGCTTTCATGTGTCTTTACATTCTTGCAGTCTTTCACATTGCTGTTGGGTGACTTTGTGTCATTCCTGAGGTTTGTTTCTGTTTATATTAGATTGGACTTGCCACAATAGATGCAGAAATCCTGATAAAAGGCAAAACTGGTAGGGTCTCTTTTTCCTGATACACATTCTCCCACTGGCTTTCTATCGGTAAACAATTACATGACTATTACCCCTGTTATTCCTCTCGCTTTATCTCCCTCTCTTTTCCTCTGCTTCTTTTGCATACACCAATTATTAATCTTGTATGTTGATCTCTGTTGGACAAGCTCAGAGCAAGAGTCGGGCATCCATTAAAAAGTCGTGCAAGAAATTCATTTGGCATTAATTAGTATTCGTATTATGAGATGCCGTTTAGCAGACACTTTTTTTCCAAAGGAAAAGTTGATTGTGGTAATTGTAGGCCAATCCCAATGGAGCGACCCGGTGTTAAACATCCTTCTCAATAGCGCACAGATCAAACCGCAGGACTGAGATAACACGAGCTCTCTGCTTTCTGGGTCACCCATTGCTGGGATTAAATATGCAACTGTTGCATTAGTACATTAGCAAACTAATCCACTAGGCTATCACAATCCCAAAAGTTTTACTTCTGTGATTAAAGGGGTCATATGACGCGAATACGAGTTTTTCTGTGTCTTTGGTGTGTTATGAGTTGCCCATGCATGTATTAGACACGTAAAATTGCAAATACGAAAGTGTGGGAACAAAAGATGCATTCTATCTAAAAGCGAATGCTCACCCAGACCTGCCTGAAACACCTCGTGTAACCACACCCCCACAAATCTACGTCAGTCCGTGTTATGAGTTGACTAAGACCGCCCAAATGTATACGCAAGTAAGGTGGGCGTCAGCTCAATTGCTTTGGAACCTGCTGTTCCAAATATGGTAAGAGGTGTTACATTTCCGTCACACGCTTGCAGTATTCAACCAATCACTACGCACTGGTTAACTGACCAATCATAGCACACCTCGCTTGTCAGAGAGATGAGCTTTGCCAAAAATCAGCGCGTTTCAGGGAGGCGGAGCAAAGAGGAGATACAAACATGCACATTATGTGGAAAATACAGCGTTTTTTAAACCTTAAATTGTGTATACACATCGCATTACATCTAAAACAAAACATAATATTCATTTAAGCCATGTAATATGACCCCTTTAAAGCTGCAGTATTTAATTTCTGTGACATTAGCAGCACTACGTTCCTTTCGCCAGTCCATGCCCAAAAAAATTAACGATATGAAAATGCAGAAGTATGGAACAAAAGTAAACAGTGCACCTTAAAATACAGTTGGATTTATATCCCAAGTCAATGTGTGTGTGTGTTTGTCAGTGTGTGGGGTGTTTATGTGTGGCAACTGTATATATGCATAGAGAATTGTGTGGAATATACTGTAATAATGTGGGTTTGGATGAGAAGCAGGGGTCAGTGTCAGGCTTGGATGGGAGGCGGTGCCAGGTTACCGTGGAAACCGAATAGCATAATTAATAGCTGCAGTTTGTAATTAAATGATGAGATTTTGACGTTTTAGTTATTGCTTGAGGACCAAAAAACATAGAGAGAGATGTTTGTCTGTCCTTTGAAAGCCTCCTCTCATCCCCTCTCGTCTGTCATCTATCATCTCCTGTCCTTTCCTCTTGTCTCGTCTCGTCTCATCTTCTCTGTGCTTTCTACTCATTTTGTTGCCTTTGATTCTCGAGGGCAGTGTGTGTACTATAGTGTGAGGTAACAGAGGTCATGTGCGTGTATGTGTGTGGGTGTGTTATTCCAGAGCTGAAGGCTACACAGGAGTCTCTGTTTGTTTTAATGTGATTATACAAACTGATTGTTCAAGTTTCCTTGTTTTTGGCCTCTAGGGTGAGACATAGATCAGTCCTATCCCATCTCCTCCTATCCCATACCACTGTAAATAAGGTAACCATGAACTTTGCGTTCAGGGTGCGTGCCACTTCAAGAAATGTATAAAGCAATTTTTCCTAATATGGTAGTCAATGGGGGCCAACCTGTTTGGTTATACGCATTCTTCCAAATAGCTTTCTGTTCTCATACGAACAAAGAAATGTATACAGATTTGGAACAACACGAAAAAAAAAAAATACTAACCCTCTCTCTTTCTCTCAGCAGGTAGTGGTCTAGCTTTTGTTGAAACCAGTAACTTTGTATTGGCACCTATTGTATTATTGCTCCTGTATGACATATCGCTTATTGCTCCTTAAACTCTTTCTAAGTCGCTTTGGATAAAAGCGTCTGCTAAAGGACTAAATGTAAATGTAAACACCAGGGTATAGTAAATGAAGACAGAATATAATTTTTTGGGTGAACTGTTCAGATCAGGCTGAAATGATCAGCCACTTACCTAATAATGAGGTTATGCACAGGTTGATGTGATACACACAAGAACGGCACAATATGTGGTTCAATATCCTACATTTTACACGGTAGTCATTAGTTTGGAAGCGTCATTGAGTAAATGTGGGTGGTCCGCTTAACACGTGTTAATCTATTCCTTTAACAGACGATAGCACGTTCAGATTGAATGTTTTTGTCGACTTCTCTGATGTTTCCCATGTAGAGAGAGGTTTTTAGGATGATGCTTGAAGTGGTTAAGAGCTGCAGGCAGATCTTTCCCGCAGGATGTGACAGCCTTGCGTGGTCACATCCACAGGCACAGATGTGAATTTGCTTCCTGACTGGGCACCTAGTGAAGCAAGATGTCTCAGGCGATGTACACACAAATGCACACATAATGCAAAAACACAAGAACTTGAACTCCTTGTGACAACCGTCTGTGAGAGTAGTGGTCACATTACCAGAAGTTTATTACAAGTAATGTATAAGCAGGCTTCTTTATAAAATTATTATTACGTTTTACGGTCAAGTTTTTAATGTTTGTAGGATCTATTGAAAGAAATGCAATATAATATACATAACTATGTGTTCAGAGCTGTAAAAAGAATTTACAAAATTAAGCGTTATGTTTTTATTACCTCAAGAATGAGCTGTTTCTATGTACATTCACCACGGATTCCTTTACATGGCATTCATCATGTTTTTTCTACAGTAGCCCTAAACGGACAAACTGCTCTACAGAACATGTTTCATAAATACGTTATCTCCTTCAGCACATTGCTCCTTTAAGTAAACATTTAGACAAAACACATCTCAATTATAATAAAATGATCTATTGTATAATATAACAAAAAGTACAAAAACTGCCAAATTCAAAACATAGTGCTTTCACATGTGTTTATTAAGCTGTCATAACCTATATTAAAGCCTTGTCATTTATCTATGCCTGTTTGTGTTTAAACTGGATACATACTAGGGTTGGGCCGATAGACGATGACATCGTCCATCGCCGATGGCTGACTGCCATCACGATGTTGGACGCAATTTTCGTCATCAGGAGGGTCCGCGGTCATCCGCACATCCCAGGCATTACGCGTACAGCACACTCCAAAGACAAATGTTGACAGCGGAGTCCACAGTATGACATTCTGGGCATGTGTCGAGATCTTCCATTCGCGCTTATCTGTGGTCGAGTATGATTTGGAAGCGGCGCAACGCATATGCGCGCAAGACAGAGACGGACGTAGAAAGTGAAAGCAAACAGTGAATCGTAATAATGGGCTCATGTTGCGTGTGTGTAAACATGTCAATGACGACCTGAACTGTGCGCGTTCGTGATGACAGCTGGAAACATCAGTGACGCGTGACCCGCGCAGTCGCCTAATCACACACAGCATACACTGGTGCAAGATCTACTCGTCTTTCCACATGAAATAACAACTGGAAGAAATTCCAATTTGCAGGTCGTGCATGCTTGAGTACTTGTGAAAATGCTCACGCTGTTTTGAAACCTGGTCGCAAAATGCAATTGGGTCACAGTCTGGAGCCCTGATATCATTTTTTTATGTTTTGTCAGATGGCCATCTAGCAAACTGATATACCCCCAACCCCCGCCTCGCCCCGCCCCGCGATGTCATCGTCCATCGAGCTGTGTAGAAGCCCAAAAAAATGTCCCTCTTGGAGAAATTGAGTTTCGAGTTGACGAATAATTGTATTATTACATTCTTTATTTAAAAGCGAAACACCTCCCAAAGATAACTGTGAAAGTTACAACATTTAATCAAATCACTAAGAGTAATTAATAACAAAAAATGCATTTCTTTTTTGAAGAGATATGAGGAGATCTTTCATGTACTATTTTTTTTATTTTACTTTATTTTTTTCTTTATCTTTCCTCTATGTTCACATGACAGATGTATTTTTGGTATATTTTATGTAGTGTATGCAAAGTTATATTTCATTATTGTTATCTCTGAATTGGTAAATATTTTTTTTTAAAGCCATCGTCCCATGCCAATTTGGTAGACATCGGCCAACCCTAATACATACACAAACAAGACTTTTAGTATGGTCAGAAATGTTTCGAGAAATGTCTTTCGATACTGTAGGAATGCCGGTAACACATTTTTTTTTCATTTTAGTATCAGCTTGGTACAGAAGTACTGGTACTGTTTGGAAATGTTGACAACAACCAAACTGAATGTGCACACACACACACATACACCAGTACATTCTTACACTCATAATTTAACAAATGACCGAACAAATGTTTACAAATGACTGGAGACGTCACAGATATGTGAAGAGTATGAGGGTGTTTTTGTGTGACTGAATTTTCACTCCTTCTATGCCCCATTTAAAAGCTCAGTGGATGTGAAAATGTGTGTGCGTAAACACACTCAGTCGGAAATGATAAAGAGCACGCCTGCTTTCTCCAGTAGTGCAATATGGCAACATCTCAAAACAACCTCTTTCCACTCCCATGATCCCCGGCTTTGTTCTTTTATCCAGCCCTCTCCATCCATTTCCATCATTGTCATCTCTCTCTCTCTCTCCTCTCTCTCTCTCTCTCTCTCTGTGTGTGTGTTGGTTAGCAGTAAGGTGGTGATGTATCCCAGCAGAGGTAATTTTAGCCACAGTGGCGTTGGTCTTGCCATCTCCCCTCTAAAGATATTGGGTGAAATGAGTTTGTCCTTGGCAGGGACGACGCTCAGCCATTTCTATCCTAACATCCTTCCCTTTCAAATTCCCATCATCCTCTCCCACTCTTTCTCTAACCCCCTCTTCTCTTTTTCAAGCGTGTGTGTCTCTCGCTGTAATCTGGTCTTGCTGTCTGCTCCAATGAAGAGTGGAATGTTCTGAGATGTGATTTGACAACTTTAACAGTTTTGGGGATTTGTGCAGTCTATGGGGGGAGTGACAGTGTTCCAACAGTTTGGTGTCCCATCGCAAATTACTTTAATCTTTATCACACTGAATGGAGAAATGAGCACTGAAATATTTTAGCTCAAGAAAAAGAGCACTGAAATGTTTTAGCTTTATGTCATGGAGATATAATAATCATCTGATGTGAGTTCTGACATTTAAGGCCATTTGTGCAAATATTTCCTAAGGCATAACGTTTACACGTGTAATAGATTTATATGACCTGAATTAAAGTTTGATGGTGATTTACATCTCTATTATAAATAAGAAATGTTATATTGGCGTCATATTACTTGGTGTCTTTCACCTACGTCATAGTCGTGTCGCATTAAGGGCAGGGCTCCTGACTAAAATAGTGTCATAAGTCGATGTGATGTTATAAAACGGATAGTGATATCCACTTTCTCTGCCCTGCTAATCCATTTTGGTCCTAACCAGCCGTGACTGCAGCATGCAATGGCTTTTTGTCAATACTTCGTTTTTTGTGCCGCTAGTCTGTGTTATTGGCCCACTTTTGTTTTGAATAACACGACTCGTAAACCATTTAGCACGGCAGCAATAGCGCTCAGTTTTAAGGTGACATTTGTTCATACTTCCAAATCATATCTCACACTGTTAGAGGAAGAATATTGTGTGGCCAGAATGTCTGTGCACGTATGTACACTTGAGGAAAGCAATGTTAGTGAATGTATTCGAGACAAACAAGACAAACAGATGGACAGTCAGACAAGCAGAGATGTGCCGGATGTGAGAGGGAAGATTGTGTTCTTTATTGTGTCAGTGAGATGCACATTTCAGCTCTGCATAAACAGACTCTAATTCGCTAAACCAACCCCCCCCCCCTCCGCCCCTCATTTCCTTTCCCAAATTCTCATCCATAACTTTAAACACTACAAAATGGGTTAAGTGTTCACTTTACTCTCTTATCTCTCATTGGTTATATCTTTATTTTCAGTTATGTATGTCACATGTAATCACATTTGTATTAGGGATGGGCAATCCATTTTCACTTGTGTTCAAATGGTCGACATATTAGTGATGCTCACTACAGCTTATACGGAGACATTTTAACTGTTAAACTTGACATATAACTTGTAACAAAAATAATACTTCAAATGCGGCTTGTTTAGGATCAGTGCTAATACATTTCCACTGAGTGACAAAATTGCTCTCAAAATAACTGCAGAGACTTGCAGCGCTCACATTTTCTTCAGAAAATGTACAAATCTAGTTAGGCTTACTATTTATTTTAGGAATATGTATTCTGTGTTTTTTGTTTACCAATCGTATGCGTGTGTCAGAAAAAGACAGTGACTGACTCGTATATGAGCAGCACGGTAGATTAATTGTACCATCTGACAGCTGAGACACTCTAAACCTTCAGCACAGCATCTGTTCTTAAGTGTGAGTATGACAGTTCGGGACCATTACGACAGGTTACTTTCTCTCTCTCTTTCTCTCTCTCTCTCGCACACACACACACAAGAATGCTCTCCTCAGCACAAAACTATTACAACACTCAGCTTTTAAAACAGCACAGCGTATATAGACATTATGTGCTTCTAGGTCATTTGATGGTGTGTTAAGCACCAGCAGCAGGAATAAGAGAAAGCCACAGTTATGATTGTTCTTCATCTGTTAGATCTATGATGAAATACACCCTTGCTACAGATTGCAGATGCGTTTGCCACTAATGTATATATTTAGATAGAGGCTTTAGAGATCTAGTTCTCTCATCTATGCATATGGATCCATTGTTAATGTCAGCATGAAACCAAAACGGACAATTCTTACTTTTTATGGAATATTGCAGTATATAAATGAATTAAATGCAGGTCATACATTTTTAATTCAACTTTTTGTATTTAATTTTAAGAAATATATTGAATAATGAACTCCTCCCATGATGTGTATCGATGTCAGTGGTGTGACTGTACTGAATGTCTATTGGCCAGTCTTCCAACTATCCAAGGACAAAATCAATTGCCATATATTTTTTCTCATTCCAGATGATGTTTCACTCAGATTTATGTAACAATGCCGTAAAAACACCATTGCAAATTCTGTTTCTTACTGATTTTAAACACATGATGAGATCCAGAAGTGCGTAGCCTCTAAGAAGTAGTTGAGAAATAACATTGATTTTATTTTAAACACACAATTAAAATAATCAATGTGATGTACATTTGATGTGATTTAATGAATAGTTCACTTTCAGATATAATAATCCTGTCAATATTTAAACGCCCATTTGTCGTTTCTGCATAACACAAAAGATATTTTGAAAAATGTTGGTAACAGAAAACCCTTTGACCCCATTGACTTGCAACATGTTTTTAAAAGTACAGATATTCCTTGAGATCTTTCAGTAAATATGAGGTCATGAAAACAAGCATAGCATTTATATGAATTATACAAGAATTAGAAAATGCTAGTTGTATACAAATGATATCGAGGCTCAACTGTTTGATGTAAAATGCTGAACGCAGACTGAAAATAGATGCAGCTTAGAACAGTACAAACATGCTTTGAGCAGAATATTGTGAGGGTGAAGGAAAGAGAAGAAAAAAAATATACTGTGACCAAGGGGGTTGCTAATGGAGAAATGTCTACGACTGCTATTTTGAGATGAAATTCTGCATGATGAGGATTTGTGTGTGTAATAAGTTGTGCCTCTGTTAATGTGCTTATACAATCGTCCAGATCGTCACCTTTCTACAGGTGTGTGCTTATGTCTCTCAAGCTTATCTTCTCTGTTCCTAGATCTGCTTCATAAACCTGGACAGACACACCTCTGATCACCATGACGACAGCTTTGTTAAGGTGGGTGGGTGGAGCTTTTCTTTCTTCCGTTTACAGCAGGTTCGATTTGGGTTTAATAATTAATGATCACGTCATGTTTGTAACGTTGAAGTGTTTTTTTTTCACAATTTTAGTTCACAATTTAGATCCTGACATCTTATTTCACTCATGTCTTTCGCATCCATTGAACACAAAAGGAGAATGTAACAATGACCAGTAACCACTTCCTGTTCACTTTAAAAGGGACAAAGGAGTAACATAAAAATAGTCCTCTGTACAAGACCTCTTGAGTCAGACTGAAACTGATGCTTTTCCCCCACTGATAACACTTCCCATAGTGATAGTTCTCATCATTTCATTTTCCAGTCAACTAACCCTTTCAGATTGAAATTTTCACAGTTTTATTAAAACTTGATTGATTGTCTAGTTTCTTGGCTTTCTCACTTGGTAGGATTTCATTAATATGCGCAAATATCCGCTTCTCTCCACCCTAAGCACACGACATAAACAATGTTTCACCTAATGAAAGGAAAATTAAAAATAAAACAAATGACCCAGATAATGCAAGCAATTGTGACGTGAATAACAGCCTAAAATGTTCTCCCAGAAACTGGCCTCAGTATGCCCGGAGCTGCCTCGCTTAATTGAGTCTCTGGGAGTGCGGCAACCCAAAGAAAATGAGATCCTGCTTCTCAGCAGCCTCGAGTCACATGACACCTGCCAGCATGACCCCAGCAGCCCACAGGTAAGACATGAATTTGGAAAAGAACATCCAACCTCATTTCCAGCTACAGTCTGCAAACTGTACAAACTATGAGTGTTCCTGTATTTCAGAACCAGAGAACTGCTGATGTCTGTCTGGTACATCGTTCCTGTGGTCGTCGTCCTTCCCAGACAAACAGTGTCATTTTTGAAATCAACAAGTTTCTGATTGGTCTACAGTCAGGCCAGGAAAGGCAGCGGCATGGCCGATCGGCTGGTCAGCGGGCTGCCGAGGATGACACAAACCGCTCTGTTTCGTCCATAGAAGAGGATTTCCTAACTGCTTCAGAACAGCTTGGGGATGACAGTGAGGATGACCCACTCAGAAATGGTGAATGGTCCTTCTATTCAGACATTAATCCAAAAACTCCATCACAATCCTTTAATCATTTCTTTAGCCCATGTAGGAGATTTTCTGTCCTAAAAGTCCCCGTGAACCGGTTGTGATCGTTTTTACTTTCGTATTTTGACGCATTTCCGAGAAATGGAATTTCAAATGAGAAAAATTGTGGCCGTGGCTTGTGTTTTTCGCTACGATTTGATTGGATGTGTAAAAACAGATGTGTAATAACAGCTGTTAACAGATGCTCCGCCCAAGCTGTCTAATATGCGTCATTTAAGATGGATAGTCAATACAGGGCGGAAGTGTATTTTCACATTTTAACTGAAGATTATGAGGGCACACACATTTTCAAAAGACAATGACTCGCATTGATGAGCTATTTACAATAAAGGCTGCAATATTTCATGAAACAAATAGTAATTTTTTAATTCACAGGGACTTTAATGCTCGGACCTGCTTGGATTTGGACCAAAAGAGCCACTTTAGTGTATTTAAGACCCTTTATCTGCTCTCTATGTCTTGAGTAGACAGCTCAAATTATGACTGAAATAGCACTCAGTCAATCACCATTTTTAGCCTTCTTCAGTATATTTTTGCAGGACCGTTTGGAGGTTTCTTGTGCTATTTTTTTGTGTTATAACGCAATTGAGCCCCAGTCACTGCCAAAGAGATTACAGTTTTCAGCCGAGCTGGAAACAACACATTGACCTATAATCGATTACCTCGAAAGATGAGACGCGGTATTACAACACATAAGAAAAGGTATCTTTTCCATGTTATTTATAGATGTGGTCCTAACCAGGTGCACTGGTGATACACTGCAATGGATTCTATATGAGACACGTCAAGTCTAGTGTGAACACTGCATCAGATGAGGCGCAACACTGCAAATTTGATCTTAAAAAAAAGTCTTCTATATATAGAATCTATTGCAGCTTTCGCCGATGTAGCTGGTTAGGATCAAAACTATAAATAACATGGAAAAGATACATTTTCTAATGTGTTGCAATATCGTGTCCGTCTAAGTAATTGCTTATAGGTCAACATGTTGTTCCAAGCTTAGTTTTCAATTTATATGGGTATTTCACATATATTTTCATCAATACAAAACACACAAAGTCTACATTGGTTATCATTAAAGAAAATTTGCTGGGTACTTATTTAAATACAAAGTAACCAAGCAACAGCATACATGAACCAGAATACACAGCAGTGAAAAATGTGTTTAACTGAATCAATGTCTATGTGTATGAGAGAAAGAGATACAAATGGGAGAAAATGTTAGACAATGTTTCAAGGGTTGCTGTCCCCAAAACGTCCTATGCGTTTTCATTTAACATGTCTGAGAACGTGTTTGTCTTGCTTTATTCTTGCCACAAGCCTTGGCCTCTAACTGCAAGACAAACCAACGGATGTCTACATGCCGTGATTCTTGCCTCAAGTCTAATACTAAACAGGCAACATAGAGTAAACTGGCCCCTGCTGCCACAAGGCATGAGTAATCTATAATTAATCTCTCATATGAAATTACAGCTAACACTCTGTGAAGGTTATGCTCTCCTCAAAGCCAATGTAATATTCAGAATCAGATCGGCCTAGATAGGGATCTGTATTTGTAGAGGGTTGGTGATGTAAACGGAAAAATGCATCCACACACAGCAGTGTGTTATGGATAGCATCCTGAGAGCTCAAACTGGATCCTAAAGGCTTCCAGTGGACACAGCAGGCAAGATAAAATAAGACTGATATACCTATAGACCCCATGTTTTTTTCTTTGTCGTCTTTCTCTCATTTCTTTTTTGCTTCATGAATGAGCTTTGTCCATATGGGTTTAATTTGACTTTTTTCTTTATGCCCCCACCCCTCTGCAGATGCTGAGATTTCTGCCGTGTCGGTTAAGGTGTTAAGAGCAGCCCACGCTCAAAGAAAGATTGAAATGGAAAGAGACGACAGCGAGGACTCAGACACCCTCTGCACCTCCTCCAACTCACAGAAGCTCTCGAAAACATACTCAACCCCCTCCAGAGGCCCATCCGCCACCTCGAAACAAGTCAGCCGTCACACCAACGAGTCAGCCGGTCACTATGCCACCAATCTGGCAGAGTCTGTACTTCAAGATGCTTTCATTCGTTTATCGCAAGATGAACCTTCTTTTGCCCCGGAGGCGGCTGTGAGTGTCTCCAACGTCTCGCAACACTCAGGTGATGTGAGCCACTCCCGATGAACCGCATAGGGTTCGAGCCTGCTCTTTTGAACTACCTAAAATCGTGATTGTCCAGAGTCCTGACAACAGTGAGGAGGTGACAGAATGGCCGGAAGCACAGTCACATGGAGATGAAGTGCAGAAGGCCACAACAAAACACGGTACACACCCCAAGCATAACTCGCCAATCGGACACCCCATTAAGCCAGTGGAAATAGCATTGGCGTGTGCAGCGAGCATCATCGGTACTATTACCACCCCTCAGGTTACAGAACAGCTCACATTGGACTCAGGAGAAGATGATTGCGAGGATGAAGAAGAAGGGAGTGAAACAGAACAAGGGGAGTATTCATTTTCCTCCGCAGTATGTGGAATGTCTCAGGTCGCTGGAGCAGTAGCTGCGGTAGATCTCCCAGAAGACTCTGGAGATACCGAAGACTCTACAGTGATGTATTCTGCCTCTATGGGACTTCTGTCAGCTGCCCAAGCCTCGACTGCAATACCTCTTCACTGTAGCATTGCAGAGGGCACCAGCGTTGAGGCTTTTAGGGCCAATGTGGCTGAAGTTCTCCTCAGGGAAGCATCGGCTGTACTCGCCCACAGACAAAGTTACTCAAGTGTTGCAAACTTCCTCGAGACCACACATAACAAGATAGTGGATGGAATCACAAATCCAAGAAGGCCCTATCATGAACAACAGGAGGTGGATAATTTCACCCAGGAAATGTCAGACACAATCTTTCAATATGCCCTTGAGAAGGCTGAAAAGAAAAAAGAACTGGAGGGTCCTGGAAAAGATGCTCCAAACATTTATACTTTCCTCTTGGACTGCTTGAACGATGTGCTCTTCGATGTCCTTCGTGTTACTTCAAGAAAAATCAGTGACATTTCAATATGTAATTCGGGGTCATGTGACACGCAAGAAGGCAACGGCAGCTTTAGGGAGTGTGAGGCTGATATCAAGTCTGGCAGAGAAGCATTAAGCCAATTACAGCATTTGATTGAGCCAAGCCAGGCTTATAATCATGGTGAGAGGCGTAACAGTGTGGAAAAGCTGTCTCTCCTTATAGGAAAGAGAGAGAGAGAGCAGAAAAACATTTTGGAGGAGAGAGAAAACGAGCTGAAACTAAAAGAACCCTACAGACTTACTCTGACCAGAGTGACTGCCACTATAGTCAAAGAACAATCTGAGCTGCAAGGCCAGCTGGGCAGGAGTGAGAAAAGTTCAGATTCAACACTTCCTTCGGCTGAAAGCTCACCGCTTCATGTACCACGCGGGAAGGCGGTAGGAGAGACCGACACCAGGCAGCATTCTTTGTTGTCCTCTTTAGGAACACTTAAAATGGATTCGGCAGAGTCCAAAACTCCTGTCACATGCTTCGCTGAAGACTTGGCGACTACAGTGGTCTCCATGGCGACAGAGCTGGCAGCGATATGCCTGGAGAACTCAAGTGGAAAGCAGCCGTGGTTCTGCGCCTTAAAGGGTGGTTCAGAAGGTCCTGAGGGGCTGCTTCTTCCTTGCTGCACAGCTGTTGCCCTCCGCCGTAAAGAGGCACAGAATGGTACAGCCGTCACTAAGAAGCACAGACCTCCGCGCCTCAGTGAGATCAAACGTAAAACCGAAGAGCAGCCTGAGCTCATGGAGCGCCTGGTCAACCGTGTCGTGGATGAGACCGTCAACCTAGATGAACCCACGATCTCTGACCCATTCGCGCTTTTTGCGTCCGAGGTCACGGCCAGGATATTGAACTGCCCAGAGTTAAGCGTGGTGGACACTTCAAAGTCTGGCCAATCGGCTCGAAGCCGTTTACAGTGTGAGAGATGGAGCAGTAGAGGGAAAGCATCAAGCTACGAGAGCATTCCAGAAGAAGACATGGATCCTTCCGGAATACCAAACACTTTGGGACCGGGGAACAGGCTTGGGCATAATTTGAGCAGAGGAAGCTCTATCTCCAAGCAGTCCAGTTGTGAGAGCATTACGGATGAGTTCTCTCGCTTCATGGTCAACCAGATGGAGACAGAGGGCCGTGGATTTGACCTTCTGCTGGACTATTATGCTGGAAAAAATGCCAGCAGCATCCTTGCAGCAGCTGTTCAGCAGGCTGCCAGTAAAAAAAATGGACATCTCAATGTGCGTGCATCATCTTGTCTCTCTAAGCAATCCAGCACGGAGAGCATCACAGAGGAATTTTACCACTTCATGCTGAAAGACATGGACAAGGAGAACAAGGATTACATCATGACCAAGACCAAAGAGTGGAGTAATAGTCTGTTACCCCCATCCCCCAGAACCCCATTTTGCATTCGTCAGTCGTCTGTTCCCGACAGACGATCATCAGATTCCAGACTAACTGTAAACTCTCCCATCAAGGCGAATTCATTCGATGGTTTTGCACGAAATGTACACGGGGACTCGCTCAACATCTATCCGAGCAACTCTGTCTCATCGACTGGACTCTGCAAATCAGATTCCTGTTTGTATCGCCGTGGTCAAACGGACCAAATCACAGACATGCTGATTCATGAGACCTGGGCGAGCTCTATTGAGTCTCTAATGCGCAAAAATAAGATAATCGCAGAGCCTTCGGAAGATAGCGTGGAACTGGATTCTGCAGATTCACAGCCGCATGTGGAGCTCTTTGCTAATCGTCTTGCAGCAGATATCGTAGAGAGCGGCAAATCTTTGCTTGGGGGCCAGCAGGAAGCGAGTGCGGCTGCTTGTCAGTCACAAGTTCCTGTTGGAGAGAGGCGGCATGGCTTTAAACAGTCTCACCGAGAAAGCGGTGGAAACAGGCCAAGTGTACAGCGTCATGAAAATAACGTTAACTCCCACAGTTCCTCCTGTATGAGGCGAGCATGGCGAGGTCAGAGGGAGGTACCGGTGATCCACATTGAACCAGATCAAAGAGAAGAGGTCTATGAAGATACAGGGAGGGACAGGGCCCACCACAGAGAAGCTTCCCGTCAGGTCCAGCCACAAAGCAGCAAAGAGAGTGGGACAGTGGCTAGAAACAGGTACAGTCAACATAAGAGCACACACATACTTTTTTCAGAGCTTTACGTCGAATAACTGCTCGTAGCACATAGTGTGCTAAAACACCTCCGATAAACATTGTTGCTTACGTCTAAGTGTGAGAGAGGAGCTGAAGAACAGATGTAAAATTGAAAATTGGTTACTTAACGGAATACTATCCATTTAATGTGACAGTTGCACAAAAGAACGTATTGTCACCACATGGTGCTTCTAAAGAGGTACCGGTCATCTCTATCAAAGGGTATGAGAGTTTCATTCTGTTTTTCATAAACTGTCCCACCTCACTTGACCTTGCATAGAATTAAAAATGTTATTAAAAACGTAGCAGAGACCATCAGCTGCTGCCCGAGGAACTGGTGGCTCATTGTGACGCTGCAGTTTTGCCGTGTATCCTCTTCTCCCCCTCAGCAGTGCCAAAGATAGGCGTTCATCAGAGGCCACAGCGCCCTCTGCAGATGTGGAGATGGAACGACGCTCTTTCAGCGCTAGCAGTGAGGAAAGTTGCTCAGGCAGCTGGGCCCCTGACGACAACCCCCAGGAGGAGACCATCAGTAGCTTTATCCAGTTAAGCGAGGGGTCAGTCTTCCAGTAGACCATCATGCCTTGCTGGATGGTGTGGCTTCCCCATTTGGCTTTTCATTAGCTACATGTGCTAGATGCTAATTTATGACTGCGCTGGGTCTACCCAGAGTGCAGTGTAGCATCCATATGTGAACCTGCTTCCCTCATCTTTGTAGACGAGATTGAATTGTTAAATCAGAGATCCCACAAATGAAGCCAGTGGTCTGTATATAGAACTTATTTTTTTACAGTTTAACTATAGAATTGAATGGATATTGTTTTGGTGTGGGGGTTGTGTGCTTAGTTAGAGTTAGTAAGAGTTCAACATCTAAAATAGGCAGATTATTCTTGTCATGTTTTGAGTCTCTAACATCAAAATGTTGTCTTTAAAGTCTGTATCCAAACAAGTGCCCTTGAAGGGCGAGTTCACCCGAATAGGAAAATGATGTCATTATTTATTCCCTATCAAGTTGTTCCAACCTATTGAACACAAAAGTGCAACATTGCCATACTATGACCATGGCAAATATTCATGTAAATCAAGAGGAAAATGTTGACTTTTGTTGTTGTTTTTTGAGTGAATGACTTTAGTCTTTTCAACACACAAGGATCTTAAATGGCTTCAGAAAACTTCGAAATTATGGACCCCTTTCTCAAAATGTAAACACTGGGCCAGAAACTGAGATTATTTTTTTTAATTCTTAAAGATGTTTAACGTTTTTATTCTGTTAAAAATGTTCTGTTAGCTTTTATTTTGTACAAACGTTTGTGTAATGTTAAAAATCTAAAACGGGAAGTTCTCCTGGACCAGCGTGTTTCGCCCTTCGAAATGGTTTAAAGTCTTTTCTTCTTAGTCACTGTGAATTTTCATTTAATGCTAAAACTCTGAAAAGATTCATAAAAAAATACCAACCATGTGAATTAAGAATAACATGAGTGTGGGTAAATAATGACAAAATGTTCATTTTGGCAAGAAACCTTTCACATTAATGAATTTTACTGTGGCTGTCAATCTTTTTAAAAAGATTTTAATCAAATGAATTACCCGATTTATTTTCAATTCAATCAGTTGATTTAAAAGGTTTTAATTGATTTGTTTTTTGTGCGTAATCACACAAAATGAACAGTCTTAGTTTTCCTGTAAGGTTATTCCCTCCCATACACACTGAGCAAAAGCCTGAGGTAGTGTAGCTCTCTGAAGTGAGACACACTTCATTTGTGAGTGTAGTCCAGCACAGCTGTCTCAGTAGACAGCCCTGACAGCATAACTGCAGCCTAAAGCAGACCTTTCTCTCAAACACACCACAGCCAATGAACAGAACCCTGACAGGATCTGCCTCACACTGACAGGCAGGTGCCATATGTCACTTCCTCTTGACCTCAGTATGAAGAGGAGGTAATGAGTGTGCAAATCCTCCTCACTGATTGAATCACGCCCGGCCTGCTCAATGCCATCCTCACTTGCCCGAGTCTGGGTACCCTGCCATTCGCCTCCATCTGGCTTTCACTTTACCCCACTTCATTCCTCCGTTTTCTTTCTACCCCGTCAAGGGGAAAAGTTGCTCTCTGCTTTGTCCACCTGGCTGCTGCCAGCGCTGGCACAGGTGGAACACTTTCATAGTCATCAGCTGGCTGGAAGGGTGCCAGTGATGCCCATGCTTATAAATTTCATGGCCATGTTCATGCCTTCCTTCTCCACTTCAAGCCCTGCTGCTGTTTATGCCTTAGTGATCATTGCTGAAAAGAAGCAGCTTCTGCATTATTGGTGCTCTTACTCAGAAGAGTTGTGTCTCTTTTGTGTGTGGTATTTCATATTACTAAAGATTCAGTGAAGACAGGCTACACTATGTTATATGTAAACTAAATGTTGTTCCAAACACGTATGATTGGGTTTGTTCCTTTTTTATTTTATTGTGCTATGTAAATTAGGCTTATAATAGATGCACCTGGTCATTAAAGCGCCACGAAACCTAAGCGCTATTTTTGCCTTCCGGGTTTAAAACCCTCATCTGGCCAACGTCACAGGATGTGTACTATAGTACATCGATGACGCTTCGGTGTCTCATCATTATTTATGAGACTTTATTTTCTTGACCAATGAGAAGACATTTCTCCAATTATTCATGACAGCGTCTTGTGATTGGAGCGTCCGTCTCCCGTGCTGGAACCTTCGGCGGTTTTTAACGGCTCTTCTTCTCACAGCCTTCACGCCCATTTTAATTTCATTTTTCAAAAACGACAGTGAGGTAGAATGTAGCTGAAAGGGGAGGTTTCGTGACGCTTTAACTTGCTATTTGCTTGGTACCAAAGCTATTTACACTGTAATAAAAATGTACTGGTAATTTTCTGCCAGTACTTTATCCGTTTATGTTACAGACATTTCCGTTAATGTTACACTAACGCAATGCGGTGCAAAATATAAAATACAGATAAAACAACTGTAACAACTTAATACGGAAAATTCCTTCATTTTAATAAAGTATATTTATAGTTTAATTTTAGTCTTTGGTCAAAATATAGTCTTTATAGGGACTGTTTCCAGGATAGGGATTAATTAAGCTAGGACTAGGCTTTAGTTAAATTAAGACATTTAAGCAGTTTTTACAATCATGCCTTACAAAAGAGCTATACTGGTCTGCATATTGAGACAAAATAAGGGCACTTGTGTATTTTAAAATATGTTACTGCAAGCTATTTTCAGTTTTGACAGCTCTAACATTTATAGGACAAGTCTTAAACCCTGTCTGGGAAACCGCCTTTTTGAATCTTTATTTCTTTTTTGAATCCGCTATTATTTTTTATTATTTTCGTTTTCATATACATTTTATTAACATTTTTAGCAATTTTGGTATGTGCTTTGGTCATTATATATATATATATATATATTGCTAGGTAGGTTTAGCTTACTTTTATTATCTGTTATGGTTAATTTCTTATTTGTTTCATTTGTTTTAATCATGTTAGTGTCTCAAGTTTTTTCAGATTATTTGTAAGGCAACATTTCTAATTTTCATTTAGTTTATCAAATAATATTTTGACCTGTATTTTAATTAATTATAATTAACTAATTTTATGAAATTAAAAACACCAATAACCCTGCCTAACACAATTTCAAGGGATAGCCTAATCAAATTCTGTCATTCAAAACCTATGTATGACTCTTTCATAAAACACAAAGATATTCTGAGAAATGTCTCAGTGGTTGTGTGGCCATACAGTGGAGATCAATGCGGGTCAGTGTTGTTTGGTTCCAAACATTCTTCAAAATATCTTCTTTTGCCCTCTGAAGAAGAAAGTCAGTCATACAGCATTAAAATGACTTGAAAGTAAATGATGACCATTTTTTGGTGAACACTGCGTACAGCAGCATATCCAGACTTTGTAAAGAGCTGATTCAGGTGTAGGGATTGCAGAGGTGAAATGATGCTGTACAGCCTCAGTAAAGAATGCCAGATCGCTGTAGATTGCTGCACCACCACAATCTAGTGCTGAGATCAACACTTATTGTGTAGGGCCCGTTTGCAGGTTTACCAGATTTGCATAATTTCTCTAGTGAACCAGGTGCTATAACAACGCAGACAGCAGGTGCAATTTATTTAGACTAAATTCGTCCCAAAATAATTTGGCTGTGTTTGTCCACAGTGATCCCTTAATGCGCATGTGTGCGTTTCAGAAATGGGAACAGCAGTGCTTCCAGCATTGGATTGGCAGACCTGGAGGGCTTTCCAGACTACTCCATCTCCAGCACCCTAATCAGGTATCCAACAGCAACACACTTAGTGAAAGACTAATGGCCTCTAAGCGCTCATCCATAACCCTGAGGGCTTTCCAAAAGCCGCTACAGGCAGAGGACAGAAACTTTAGGTTAAATTAGGATCATGTCACATTTCAGCCAACGGTTTCACATGCAAATACATGCACACCATTTACAGTGTATGCTCACTAAGCAGGATTCAAGGGGTTGTTTACTGTGTCTGTAAATTAGCGTCTGGGAACAATCTCTAGCGCCAGCAGTTCTAATGGGCCCTGTCGCCAAAGACTTGCAGTCATGTACTATTTTGAGATTTTTATTAGATGAATGCAATAGAGTACTGCCCCCTGAAGGGCTCCATGATGTTGGAACATGGCCAGAATGGCTCCGTACAGCTCTGTTCCACCCCGTAATGATAGTCTATCTGTTTGCAGTGAGGAGAGAGAGAGGAAAGCACTACACTTTCAGGATCCGGCAGACGGTGAGTGATGTTTTCTCTTAAACTGCAACACACACAAACAAATAACGCAGACTAAAATAGTCTTGGGCTTTATCATTTTGTGCTGATGTATTGATGTGTCAATATGTTTATTATCATCTTTCACTAGACCTCTATATAATTCTTCCTCTGCTGTTATTTATACATTGGCCTTTCGTCACTGTCTCCCTCTATCTGACTAAAGTTTGCATACCCGCTCTCGTCTTAAAATAGCATACATACAGTCTGAAGCAGCATTACTTGCCCTCTGCCCCTCATCCTTCACTACAGTCTGCTTCTCGTCTAGCAGATAGACAGCCGCTCCGTCAGCGAGCGCACGAGTGAGAGGGAAAGCTAAAGAGACTTTTGTATCACCAGCACAAACTCACACCTCACAAATGACTCATTCACATGCAAGAGAACAAAAGCTACTTTCAGTCACACAGACACGAGAGACGACAGGCAGAGCATCATCCCGCTGCGAGAGAGAGAGAGAGAGAGAGATGAGGAGACGGGTGTGAGCGAGCGAGAAAAGAGAGCTTCATTTTGGAACAGATTCTAAGGAAAGAGACGTCATGATGAAATGAATATTATCTAAAGAGAGCATTGATCTCAAAAAGATAAGCTAAAAATAAAGAAGATTTAAGAACGTTTTGTAATGACTATGTTGAGATGAGATTAGTCTTTCCGTCTCAGAATGGCTGTTAAACAATAGGTTTTAGCATTAAAGGGATAGTTCTTCCAAAAATGAAAATTCTTTCATCATTTACCCACCCTCAGGTTGTTTCAAACCTGTATAAATTGATATATTTGGAAAAAGAAAGATATTTGGAAGAATGTTATTCATTTTCAGTTCTGGGACATCATCCACTGCAATAGTGGGAAATTTTGTTTTATTTTTTTGTTCTGTTGAACACGGAATGAGATATTTTGAAGAATTTAGGAAAACAAAGAGTTCTCGGGCACCTTTGACTACCATTTAATTATTCCTACTATGGTACTCAATGATGTCCCGGAACTGATAATGACTAACATTCTTCCAAATATCTTTCTTTGTGTTCGTCTGAATTTATACAGGTATGAAATTACATGAGCGTGGGAAAACGTTGACAGAATTTACATTTTTGGATGAACTATCCCTTTAATGCATATAGTTGAAAGCACAGCTGATCCCTTTAAGCCCTGTCTCTGTTTGCTGTGAGCTCTTTATCAGTCACACAATGGAGTGTTGCAGAGATGACATATTTTTGTAGGCTGTCCCGGAAGTAAGCGCCGCACTGGTTCCTATGAAAGCCTATGCAGTTTTCCAATAGACTTTCGAAAGATCGCAAAAAATAAGATCTGTTATTAACAAAGGTTTTAACCTTTGAAGCTTAAATACAATCGGCAGAAGTAAAAATCTTAACACAAGGCTATATACAGACTACACTACGATCAACGTCACCACCACCAGCCTCCGATAACTCTTTCAAACTTTATTGAAATCGTGTTCCCTGGTAAGTAATTACTCCATGAATAAATCCCCAACAATGTTTTTAGAGATTTGTGTCAATGGTGCATTATTTGTGAGATTAATATGCACGATGACGTCTACAGTACCTGCCAAAGGAAATAATCGCTTTTAGCAACTTGTTAGCGAGAAGTGCAAACAGGTTGTGGCTGGGATGAGAGGGGTCTGTGATGATGTTACCAAAAACACATTAAAAACCCCATAAACTTTGGGGCGATGGAACCGGAAGTGCTAAAATGCTATCTCGCTTCTGGCGTTTGCATACAAAAATACATCATTTCTGTGGTACTTCATTACACAATACTATAGAGCATGCAGTCTGCATTATCAGTATTAATACAACCTTAAGACCTACATGGACACGCATCACATTCAGCATCATGTGTATGGAAGTGACCTCCAGTAATCTGCTTCTTGTTTATTTTGTTTTTGCAGAGGTAACGTCAGGTTTGTCCACCGCAGGCAGCAGCTGTCAAAGAGAGCTCCTGGTGGTAAACTGTGACCTGGAGTCCGAGTGTGTGGATGTAGAACTGAGGGCAGCGCTTCAGTGGATCGCTGCATCTGAACTTGGAGTACCAGCGCTGTATTTTAACAAGACTCAGGAGCACAATCTCATGAAGGTGAGGGCAAGAGGAAAGCATTAGAATAAATAATTGTGCTAAAACAGAATTGGCCCAGGATCATACATTCACAGCATCACTCACCAGTAATGTCATTAATAGTAGTATTCCTTTACCCTGAAATTACAAAAGCGTTTATGTTCTGAGGAGAACGCTGGTAAAACTGTGAATATAGACAGTCGTCTGAGTGCAGTGAGTGACCAAATGTATTTGTTTATCAGTTTCACAGAGTGGTACAGTTGGCCAATCAGAAGGCTTGGCGTGTCGGAGACTTGTTCAGTGCTGTGGCCCAGTTCTGCCAACTCAACCAGGAGCACAGAGAGCGGACTGTGCCCAGCCTGTTTGACTGGATATTGAAAACCAAGCGCTAGAGAGCCCACACATCCACTGCATGGACCAAAAGCTGGAGACGCCACATATCCGTCCTGTGCTAGCACAAGTATATACGCCAAAACATCTCTTAAGACCACCTCCTCACACAGAGACTGCTCCTATAATGCAACCGCTTCAACAACCAATCCCTTTCAATTCCTACAATATTCACTGCTTGGTTCCACAAATTCTGCTGTTGCTGTACATCAACACATTTTTCCAGAGCTCTATAAGCTGCTGTGAGTTTCCACATATCACAGGTTAGCAGGTTGGTTTTACAGGTATCCATGGCTCTTAATCCCAGGATACTTAGCATGAGACTCCGTATGGAATCTGTACATCACTCTCAGCGGTAACATGTGAACTTGCTATCTGTAAGCACCAGCACATCCCACATTCTTCCCTTTGATATGCTCATTAGATTCACCGCTTACACCCACTACAAACCTTTATTCTGATACTTGCACCTCCTGTCACAAGTGTACGTCTTTTATAGATCACAGAAACTTTGGGATGTACTGTAGAAAGAAATGCCTTGTCCATAACTATCACCACATAAAATGTGCTGCAAATGCCCTTTGGCACATTGCATAGATTTCCCTTTAAATTGCGCATGTTCCTGTCTTTACGTGCACGGAAACTTAGATCCACCAGTTACCAGCCAGCTCTGGTTAGAGGAACATGGTTAAAACCAACCAATCAGCCTTGACGTTTTGTAGCCTGCAGATTTTTACCGTACGACAAACCCCTGTCAATGCACAAGACTTTATTAAGACAAAATATAGAAGCTATGCTGTGGGGATTTAAAGCTATTTAAATGTTTGTATAGATATATATATATATATATAAAGATCCCATTCCAAGCACACAAGATGTTTATTTAAAGTTTACATTGGCAAACACGGTTTTATTGTATCTCTCAGACTGAATTCTGTGTTTAGTTTTCTGTGACTGCTGTAAATTTAAAAAGATGTTATTTTGCCTAGATGTAAATAGTTTAGACTGTGAGTTATGTACACAGACTACAATTGGAAATTTCAGGTTTTGTTTTTGATTGCCCAGACAGGACCACAGGCTAAAGGCTCACCAGACTACTGTCAAAGTATAGAGTGTTTAGAATATGTGCGGTACAATACAGTTGTGTCACGTAAAAGTCGACTTGTAAACGTGAAATCTGGTGCGTTACGGTTTTCTCCGCATAGTGACATAATAGTAATGTAAGTGTTTTAATATCAGAGTTGAAAGCACACAAAACTATCTGGTCTGTCACAGTATACCTGAATGTATTTATCTTTTCAAAATAAAAGTTGCGTACGGTGATTCAGATGTCTGCAGCCTTTATTTGGAAAGAGACACACATAGTAAATGACCTGCTGAGAGCGTGAATGTGTCTTTTTATAAATCCGCATATAGATTGAACATGTCATTTTAACCGTAGACTGATATTAAATACTTCAGGTTAAATACAGTAGAGAATTTTTCTGACTTGTTTAGAAAAAAATTTGTGGATAGTCACATTTGAAGACAATAGACAACTACACAACAATTGCCTCATTAACTCCCATCATTTCTTCGTTCATGTTTTTTTTTTCAGACTGAGAAAACAAGTATCTGCCCGTTTCTTTATAAAGTCTGGCAGTGTGACTACAGGTGACACTCGGTATCTTTCTATAAATTGATCAAGTTAAAAATAAAAAGATCAAGTTACAGTTAAAAGCTGTAATATTTCAATCCATCCTCCAGCAGGGTTCAGCGTCTCAGTGCCAAATCCTGCAGGTGTTATCTTTACTGCCTGCAGAAAGAGCGACAACCAGGTTTGAATTTGCTGCTGTATGATTGCGTGCTCTGCGTGTGAATATTTTGTTGTGGGTGATTTGTGCATTCTGAATGTGTGTTTGTGTAATTGCCTGTAATGATGGTGTCCCCCTCGTAGTTGAAAGCGCAAGAGAAGATTTCGTCGGTATGTCCCTCCAGCACCTGCAAGCATGCTCCCGTGCTCGCACACCACACGCGTGCCGTCTTATCCACGCTTGCTGTCAGAATGCGCCTCCCCTGGGGATTAAAACAAACCTATGGTGCGAGAGAGAGACAAAAAGCAAATTATATTTCAGCCTTTTGTTATGATAATGCATTGGGACAGTCCTTCGTCGTATTCCCTCAGAAACAATTACTTTTCGTTGTGCTTGTGGGAACATCTTTTTTCAATGTGATAAAGAGAGGAAAAAAAAACAGGAAACGCAGAGGGCAGCAAAGACACACTGACGGACAGGAAAAAGACAGCTGAACTGAATTTGACCTGTGTTGATGTGACAGGCAAAGCGTGTGCGTACAGTTGAGTTATCGTCTTTACGCAGGAAATGGAAATATTCTGACGCAATGGTGATGTTGAGGAGGGAGGGCAGAGAAGACAGGATATTATGGCTAGATGGTTTAAAGATAAGTCTGAATGTAAACATAGTAAGAGAGGACACATGGAAAGAGCAATGAGAGAGAACAGGCATATGAATGAGTTAAAGACGAGGTGGATTCTGGGATATAAGAGGGCAACAAAGGTGGAGATAAACAGTAAGGAACTACGACAGGAAATTAGTAGATGAAGAGACAAAATCAATAAACACGACAAAAGCATAGTGGAGAGGGTTATTTATTAATTCACAGTGGACATTTGAGTGAAACATGATTGATAAAATAAGTAAAAACCTTTTTTTTTTTATGCCATTTTCTTACCTTGGATATCTCTTCTTTGTGTCCCTCTAATTTACATAAACATTGAAATGTTTCTGCACTATACACTCTTGATGTACCTGCAAACAAACAATGACATTCTCAATCTACTGAACCAAAAAAAAACTAGTGTTGTCTATTTATGCAGCGTATTAATAGGACCAAATATTTTAACACTTGCATTATTTTATGACAATTGAAGAAATAGTTCATCCAAAAATAAAAATTATTTAATAATTTACTGACATCAAACCTTGTATGACCTTCTACTGCAAAAAAACAAAAGACCCTTTGACTTCCATTTTTGGGGGGGTGAACTATCCTAGTATTTTTTTGCAATTAATGCATTATCCAATAGTTCATGACATTATGCGATAAACAGTTCATTTGGAAATGCCAGACCACTGAATGCCACGACGGACGAATCAGAATTAAGTTTTTCAGAGAACCATGTACCATAGACAATTTACAAAACTATACATATTAAAGTAATCAAATTATGCAATGATGATTTTGAGGTAAAAACTGGGGTGAAAAATGTCTAAATGTGTTCTTTACAGTTTGCCGGAAGTGTGTGCACAAGTGAACACCCTTTTAAACTAATATCACAAGTAGAAATGGAAGTTGTGGTGTCTTACCGTCAGCAGACGCTGTTGCCAGAAATTGCCCACTGTAGTTAAAACACACGTCCAATATCTCATCACTATGACCTAAGAGAGTAGCCAAACACTGACCGCTGTCCACATCCCACACCTAAACACACAGAAACTTTTATGACACAAACAATTCACATTGACAAACACCACACTCTACCGACTGTCAGGAAAAACATATCTTAACTTCTGCAACAGATAGAAAATGGGAGAATTGTATATCTGAAAAGATGAAAGTGAATGAAACCGAACATTAGATCATGAAAAACTGTTTTTTGGCAGATGAGTTAATGTACCATGTCAACTGTTACTTTCAGAATTCAAAACACATTCACTTTCGCTGAGTTTAAAGGACAAACTGAGACATCTACAACAGCTGCTTGTGAGTGTAATGTAAACATGTACAGAAACCATTCAGATACTTTTTTTTGTTTTGTCGTCTAAGGCCATGGTTGTCCAAAATGATTTTACAATACAATAGGTCCGTGAATGAACGTGTAAAAACCTTGCAGGTTTTGTCCAGAGATGCAGTTGCAATGAGGGAACAGTCCCAGTTAAACTGTACACAGCTTATTTCTCCACGGTGACCTGCAAGAATATAAACTTTCCTGGAAGAGAATAAAAAACACTAATTACCATGATTAACGTCAAAACACCTGTACACTTGATCATGACCAAAGTTAACTCCAAATCACAATATACATTTGTTTTAAACACTCCATGGTAAGTAACAATATTCTTGTTCAGCTTGTTCATATTAGATCACTAAAGTATTTTTGCATTTTCATGTCCACGTCCACAGTTTTAAGAATTATTTTCACAGTACTTCAAAATCCTGAAAAAAGGCAAACTAAAACAAAACCACTGACTCTGTCACTGATAATGAGAAGCTACTTTCTTCAAGATTCGGACACTGACCTGCCTGAAGGAACGTCCCATAGAATGGCGGTGTGGTCAAAAGAACCTGTGACCAACCGATCGCCCGTTGTGTTAAAGGCGAGAGAGATTACCTCAGCAAAGTGACCCTGAGAAAATGTTCAACAGAAATATATATTGAAAGAGAATGGAAGAAGCCGTTTTCCACTTCTTCAAGCAAAGAAATATTGTATTAATTTTCCCCAATTCATCACTAAGATGTGACTGAGCTATTCATAATTTAGATTCATAGGGAAATAATTGGAGAGGTAAGTGGGGTAATTACGCACAGCGCGCACACACACAGCTCTGTCACACAGCTTTGCCATGTGCTATGAAGAGGAAAAGATCCCCCACCTTCAGCTCAGAGTGCATCACAGGACACATTTGTTTACATTCATCTGTGTGTGTGTGTGTGTGTGTGTGTGTGTGTGTGCGCCGTGCGCGCGTGCATGTGAATGTTACTTAAAGTGCCACTCATCGCCATGAGACGTAATGTCTGAGTTATCACATAAATGGGACTAATGAGAGATTTAATGATGACCTCATTAATAAACACTCCCATGGGTGCAGTTTTCACTGATCACTAGAGATCAATGAGAATAAAAGAGAAATCATTATAACTCCCTTGAGGAGGAATGATGGAGGACTGCAAGACGGGAGAGAAAAGTGTAGGATGAGACGTGATGCAGATGGAATACCAACAACTAACAAGAAAAAATACTTGATCGAAAAGTAGACACTTACTGCCAACGTGCACGCCTCTTCCCCACTCTCAACATCCCATAATTTGGCTGTGGTGTCCATGCTGCCTGTGGCAACCAATGTACTCTGAGGGTTAAAAGCCAAGCATACCTAATACAGAAATCAGAGAGATTTGTTATGAAGGCATTTGAGCATTCCACCACAGTGGCTGGTAAACACAATTTTATCAGCAATGATTCTTTTTTTATTGGGATATAAATAAACATATCAAGTAAATATACACATGTCTCTGGTCTTAAAAGTGGAGTGGATCTTGTGGTCTATTTCAGTTAACAGCAACATAAGAATTACATTTTTGGGTGAACTATTCTTTCAAACACAAACAATAATGTAAATACAAAAACAAATGTGATTCTGGTTTGAAAGGTAGTAAACGTGTTGCCAGACGTACGATTTCAGCCGTGTGCCCTCTGAACGTGTAGAAGCATTTTCCTGTTTCAGCGCTCCACAACTTGCAGGTCTTGTCAAATGAGCCAGTGGCAACCTTGTCGCTGAGAGAGACAAAGAGAAAAAAGAGCTCCTGTTATGACTCAAAGTGACAAATGCTCTGATTGTAATAACAACACAAGTCACCCTGCGGTGCTGAAACCCTGCAGAGAAATAAGAGGAATGACACGGACAGGTTATCGGAGGTCTTTCGAAGTGAAAATAATTACGAGTTATATAAAGGGAAAGTGGGTAAGCCGTTCAGAACGATTTAGGGTGAGTTGGTAGGGCGTACGACGTGTTTAAATGTATGAGAGAGGTGTTATTACCCGTAAGGGTTGTTGAAGGCGATGGCATACACAACATTCTTGTGACCCTGCAAAGTGTACAGCTCCTCCCCAGATGCCGTGTCCCATATTTTACATGTCCTGTCGTAGCTTCCGGTTATAAAACTGCAAACAGATGGAGAGTAAAGGAGACATACTGAATTATAGAGATGATTGGGGGTAAGCATGTGAGCACTGCTGATAACCTCACCGTGATCCTGATTTATTGAAGGCTACATTTGTCAGGGGTAAGATGTGAGCATGAAGCACCTGTGGAGAACAGAGAAGATAAACACTTGTGGAGCACATTGATTTATTTTACATCCATAATCTTGAGTGTGATGTTTCCACACATCAGTGGGAATAACCGTGTTTAGCAATGTCATCAAAACCTGCTGAGCTCTGCTGCCATCTAGTGGTTAATGTTGGAATCTTAAACCGAGAAAGTTCTGGGCTTCACAAACCTAACCATTTACATTTAGTCATTTAGCAGACGCTTTTATCCAAAGGGACTTACAAAGAATTTAGGGAGCAATAAGCGATATGTCATACAGATATAACCAGTATAATAAGCAACAAGTACACAATATAGGATGTTTAATTTTTAAGCTCTTCAGGCAGTTTATGACCTCCAAAAGATGCCAGGTGTATACAGCACCAACACGTATTCATTGCATTAGATAACAAAGGTAGATACCAACTTTAGAACTACCTTTACTTTTAAAGTTCCACCATCAATGTGAGTGACATTCATAAAGTTTTAAGTGCGTTTCTTTGCACTGTATTTGCACCGTCCAAGTTTCATCATGTCAAAACAAAACAGTGAGATAAACTAAACAGATGTGTCCATAGAATGCACTGAAACATGTTTTTGCATTATATTTATAAAACAGATCATTCATAAATATTTATTAGTACCCTGAAAAAGTAGAACTTGCGGTCATCCTTTTGCCCGATTTTGTCCTGTAGTTTGTGGATGAGGATTTTCACCTGCTCAACACAGGATGAAGTGATGAGAGGCTCAGCAGCTCTAATGTTTGACACCAACTCATTCACATCAGTCCTGGAAGGAAAGAAACGTATGTGTCATTCTGTGTCAAAGTTACCAAGTTTGTAAATATTTTCTTGAAAAAAGACAGACATAAAAGTGGTGAAGGCCAAATAATTCATGTAATGGATGAATATTTTATGAGCAATCTATATTTTAAAAGGAGGGTGAAAATGACTATTGTCATCTGGAATCTGAACCCAAATTGGGTAAAATTGGTTAGTAAAATTTGTTTACTTTAGCTATCTTTGTTGCAATATATGTCAATGTCGATCGTTTATATGCCTGAGGCATGAGATTAACATGAGATTCACGTGTTATTTCTGTAAGGGTGCAAACTGAACCTATTTTTAATGGTCAAAAACAGAAATTTGGTAACATTTAATAAAGCTGATACATATTATATTTAAAAAGAAATGTCTGGAGAACAATTGAAGAGTTAATTTCCAAAAACAGATACAAAAATACATATATATGTATATTGTGCAAAGTAATATCAATCAAACTGCTGTTGGGTTGTTTTTATAAAGTAATAATAACTTAAAGTAAAAATACATCTAACTAAAACAATAAAACACAATAAAAACATAAAATAATAAAAACATGATTTAAAAAAATATTATAACAGAGTTATCTGTTTTTGCAAAGACTAAACATTTTCTTTCCTTCTTTTACATTTACATTTATGCATTTAGCAGACACTTTTATCCAAAGCGACTTACGTTGCTTTATCCTATACATTTATACATGGGTATTTGCAATCCCCTGGGATAGAACCCACAACATTGCGTTAACGCATTGCTCTTACCACTGAGCTACAGGAAAGTGGTAAACAACTGCATTCAACAAGACAATTTTAACAGGATCTCAGTGCCAAAATGGCTCTAAATGGATTTAAGATTCCATCTTATTTGTTTTAGTGAAATTGAAAATGTGATTTTATTACTTAGAAGTCAATGACCAATGATGAGTTTATTATCCCCGAAATATTTTAGGGGTCTAAACATGTTCAAAAACGTTGTACACGTGACAGAGGTGAAAATGTACATCTTTCGGACTGAAGAAGTAACCCCAGAGTGCACTCAGGAATAGTCTACTTGGAATGAAGTGTGGCTAAATGGCTCGATAGCGCCACCCACAAAATTTCAGAGAAGCACCCTCACTGCCCTGTCTCATGTATGAAATTCAGAAAAGATCCCCCAACAGATACAACAGGTCATTTGCCCCTCCCCTCAAATCCCACCCATAGAAGTGCTTACTATCTTATTAATACCTATAATGCACTGTAGAAGCATCTGCCAGTGCATCAATGTAAATTTAGCTGATTATATATATGAAGAATGGTGGTTGAAGGACTTCACGCAAGTAATCAAATGTAAATGTTTCACCATTTCCAGGATGCCCTGTGTGCCCCAACATGGGCCTAATGATATTTACATCTTTCTTTTACACTTCTTTAACACAAACTTGCTTTCTTAACTTTCACCATTAGCTAAAGTCAACCAATCTCTGTGGTAAAAATACAGTCATTTTGCTGCCCTCTATTGACAAACCAGTAAATATTATTTAAATGGAATTTATCATTTTATTCATTTCAAGGAAAATGATTATAAAAATCATTTTAGCTGACCAGGTACAGCCTCTTAAAATGATTAAAGGAGGAATTAAACGTTTGGGGATTCACTGTATAGTACGTTAGCTGAGACAGTGACGACGACACGTATTGTTCAGTTAACACGAGGACATTTCAGTTTTGAGTCATTTTCCTTTTATTAGTTTATATAAAACCATACTTACTCTGGTGTCAAGTCTAACAGGTCGATGGATTTCGTTCTCAACTCTCCCCCTTTCTCATAGTCCAGGAATATCCCTGTAAAATGCCATACAAATTGAACCTTGTTTATTTTGCCGTTGTGGGTCAAGCCGTGTTTTCAGTTTGGCCTGACTGAAAACAAACTGTCGGCGTTACGTTGCACAAAAGCAAACACACATTACAAATCATTTGTATAATAATTTTTAATAAATATTTTTATTATAAACTGTTTATTAAGTTTATGCGAAAGAATATCAAACTTTAAACGTGTAAATTACCTGGCGGGTAGTATCGTATGTGTAGCCGTTTGAGCCTCATCACGCCAATGAAGATAATCAACGAACCGTTACCATGGTGACGAGACACGTGCGCACCGGAATGAGCATGCGCAGAGTAACGTTTGCGTCCGATGACTCGTCTGGTTTTGTTAAAAGCCCACTTTCTTTGATTATTCCCCCTCCCAAATGGTATTTTTTTCTATTTTTTTCCAAACAACATTACGCACAACATAAAAAACAGACACAGAATAATTTATAATCGATGACTTTTCTTTATATTTGAAATAAAATTGGTCAAATAGTTGCTTTTGATTTAAAGTAAATAAATAACTTTTTTGTCTAAATCCTGTATTATAATAATATATAATAGAATAAACACACATCAGACACACAACCACCAACAAACATGCACACAGATCAAAGTCCCCATCATAAATAAATTATATTAGCCTACCTAACTTGCTGTGAAAATCAGGGACCGCACTCTACTTACTCTACACTTCACAGCATTAAATACACCAAAACAGCAGAAGAAGAGATAGATTGGTAGTGAAGGGAAGAATGAAGTGTTGGGGGGACATGAGGAGGTCAGACTGGGTCTTCCCCACGGCCATACTCTCTCTTTATGGTTTCTTTGCCAACTGCAGACCGGCAGAGCCTTTTCTTACACCTTACCTGGTGGGGCCCAAAAACATTTCAGAGGAAGTGGTGAGAAATGCTTTTTTATTTCATTTTTATTGTAAGAGTTGCCTCAGAACAACCATTCAGCACTGTACAATTTAGATCATCATACAGAGCGTATGTGTTCCCTATTGTTCCCCGTCTAGTTTTGATTGGATTTTGTTCGGTTAATATCTTACAAAAGATGAAAACATATTTCCCTATACAAACCATTTGCATGGTACATTGGTCCCACGTTATTGTGTTATCAGTTATTTACCATCAGCCGCGTGAGACAAAATGATTGCAATGTCTCATGCTGCACGTGCTCCAAAGTCATTTGTCTGTCTTACTTTAATAATGTATGTTTTGCTATTTACTTTTTGTTGTCCCAGCACTTTAATTCTAACTCAGTTTTTCAGTCAAATAACAGGGAACAATTTTCTTTCCTCTCATGCAGGTAACAAACTACCTGTTTCCTATCTGGACATATTCATATCTGTCTCTTCTCTGCCCAGTTTTCCTGTTAACAGATTTCCTGAGATATAAACCTATAATAGTAGCTCAAGGTCTCTTTCTAGTCATAAATTACGTGCTACTTTGCTTCGCACACAACCTGACTGCCATGACCTTCCTGCAGTTCAACTTTGCGATGGTCACCTCTACAGAGGTGGGCTACTTTTCATATATCTACAGCGTCATACCCCCAGAACGCTATCAGCAAGCTACAGGATATGTCCGTAGTGCTATGCTGACTGGATATACATTTGGAGCCACGTTAGGCCAGCTGCTTATATCGTTGGCCGATACAAGCTACTTCCATATAAACACAATCACTTTGGGACTCATGGGGGTAGCGTTACTCATCTCTCTAAGCCTGCCAATGCCCAAGAAAAGAATGTTTTTCAAAAGTGGGGTTGGGGTGTCTGTGGACACTCTGGATGAAGAGGCACATGAGGGAGGAAAGGAAGCCGAGGAAAGATGCTTTGCTTGGGAAACCGTTAAACGTTCTGGGAAGCAAATGTGGGAGAGTCTTCGAGAATCCTACTCCTCGATGAAAATGCTAAAGTGGTCCCTCTGGTGGGCTCTGGCCACAGCTGGATACGGGCAGGTTTTTAACTATGTGCAGCTGATGTGGGACCACATCGAGCCCTCCAGTACGTCATCTGTGTATAATGGTGGAGTGGAGGCGGTCTGCACACTTGTAGGTGAGTCATTTTGTAGAACATGGTTAAATCATCTATTGAACAGAAATCCACCATCGTTTGTCTTACTTTGTAGACTATTTCTCCCAGTTTGTGTGGGAGAAAGCAATTTTAACAATTATAAACAGTGGGGGTTTGGTAGTCACTTTAATTCCGCCAGAAGACAATGTCTCTGCTTGAATGTTCTCTGTCTTTTCAAGACATAAAAACACAAAGTCAACATAGGCCTTAACTCAAATTAGTCCGAATAAAATGTCTCAATACATTGTACTGGAAAATGTTATGGTTACCGTCATTCATTTGTGAGTCACGTTTCTAACAGGTGCAGCCGCAGCCTTCTCTGTGGGCCATATCAGAATACAGTGGGGCATGTGGGGTGAGCTCTCTCTGGGTGTATTCTCTGCTATAGGTGCTGGGTGTGTCTTTCTTATGGGTCTCACCAATAACATTTGGCTGTGTTACACTGGTTATGCTATCTTCAAAGCCTCATACATGTTCCTAATCACAATGACAATGTAGGTTAATCATTATTTCTGCGATCTATAGTTATGCACACGCCTTTATGAGCAACTTACAATGCATTCAAGCTTTACATTTTTCATCATTTCTCTGTGACGTGTGTGTCTTTTTTCTTCTCAAAGGTTTCAGATAGCGGTTAACCTCTCTATGGAATGTTATGCTCTAACCTTTGGCATAAACACCTTTGTTGCTCTTACTTTACAAACTATACTTACTGCTATTGTGGTGGACAATTCAGCACTGGGACTGGACATTGCAACACAGGTTAGGTCTTACTGCACTAAATATTGGTACATTTAAAAAAATGGTTAGAGAGCAACATGAAAACGATGTTTGACTATTTATTTATTTTATAAACTATATATTTCACCTAAATTTGTGCCTTCTTTTCTATTTCAGTTCCTTGTATATGGAGGTTACTACTGCATCATCTCTGTCCTTTTCCTAACCCAAGGAGTGTACACTGTTTGTAAGCACTGCCATAAATCTGCAGACAGACCACCCGAGAACACAGACCGGCCACCGCAGGAAACTTTGGAAAAGCAGTGTGTCCCCGACACACAACATGGGAAAGAACATTCAATACCATAAGCAACGTACGAATTTTTTTTCCGATGCCAGGGTACACTGAAAATATACAGTTTGGAGTTTTGTTGTTTTTAATTATGAGTAATATTTAGTATTTATTTCATAAACGTTGTTTCCTATCGAACGCAAATGGGCAACAGTTTGTAAAGATGTAATGTTTTGCTACAGAATCAACAGTCATGGGCTTTATTCTATACATACAGTAAAACAGTTACAAGTACTTTGTTTTCAACATTTACATAGAGCGGTCTCCTGTGCGTCATTTGTATATAACACCGGAAGTTTTTTAAACGCGTAGAAGTGAATAGCGGACGTGATGTCACACCCGCAGTGCACAGTGGGTATTGCAGTCTGATAACATACAAAGGCAAATTCCATAATTCACGTCTATTCATTTGTATTGATAGTTTGAGAAAACATAATTATGATTAGGTTTATATTGTTGCACACAAAAATACAAGGTGATACTAATGTTGTTGCTTTAGAGTGAATCTTGCTGTGAAAATTGTAATAAAATTACGTATAACAAATTATACGTAAATGGATGGTATTGTCTTAACTTTTTACTTGTGCCGCGTCCGATGCTAGAAAAGTGATTTGTAAGGTATGTTCGACTATGCACTGGGAATAAATGATACTTACTAGACATTGCCTATCTGTGTGTATGTAAATACAATTACCTCCTTTAAAGAAAACGATGACGTATTTCATTGCTGTTAACAAATAAGAGAGAACTGCGTGTTTTTTCCTTTTGATATTCATTTCCTGTCTATTCGATTTTGTATACGTTGACTGTGCTTGTCAATCGGGGAGAAAAGGCTCCAGCGCACCAGCGAAACTACATATCCCACAATGCACCCGGTCAGAGTTGTGTAACTTTCGGAACGTCTTCCAGGAGAAACTCTGCGGCCCAGACGACTTGGCAGAAACATCAAACATATCGATCCTGAATGACACAAAACCCCGCGGAGTTGCACGTGATCGTCCGTAACGGGAAATCTGCCGATCGTAAACGCTCGGAGGCTGGCTTTAAAACGAGACCAGGGTGGATTTGCGAACGCAAGATCGCGAGGGCCTATCAAACATGTCCTCATCCTCGCAGGCGTCTTCCAGGCGGCAATGGTGCTACCTTTGCGACTTGCCGAAGATGCCTTGGGCCATGATCTGGGACTTCAGCGAGGCGGTGTGCAGAGGGTGTGTGAACTACGAGGGAGCGGACAGAATAGAGCTGCTCATTGACACAGCCCGACAGCTAAAGAGAACCCATGTGATGCAGGACGGCAGATCTCCGGGTCCACAGCCCGGTGGTAAACACGGTCCCGGCGGTAAGGAGGGTCCTATGGAGGCAGGCAGACCGCCCTCCGAGCGTTATGAGAGGGGTAGGGGAGAGTATGTGTCCGCCCGATTGCCAAACGGGCTGCCTAGACTAGAAGATGGTGGTCCTCCAGAGGTCAGCAGACAGAGTCCTAATGCCAGAAGGACTATGGTAGGGGCTGTGCCACCCAATTTAATGGCACAGGGGCTCGTTGGAGCCCCCCATGGCCTGCTGACGGCAATGCCTGGTCTGAATGCCAGAGCTGGCAGTGCCCCCTTGACCATTTCTGCTCCTATGTTAAACGAGATCAGTAAAAGGCAGGCCCTGGGCATGGCATGCATGAGCCTGGGTGTGGCATCTTTCATGAACCCTGAGTTTGAAAAAGAGCTGAAGGAGAAGCAGAGAAACGTGGAGGCGCTCGGCGAGCTTTCCGAAAGCACGAGGCACCGCGCAGACGACTGGGCCGGACGTCCTAAAGCTGTTCGTGACGTTTTGCACACCCTCTCCGGTTGCACCCCATTCAACGTTCGTTTTAAAAAGGACCACGTCCTGGTGGGGAGAGTGCTCGCTTTCGATGCCAAGCACATGCTCGAGTTTGAGCTGAAAGTCTTCATAGAGTACCCGTGTGGATCTGGCAACGTGTTCTCCAGCATATTAGCGTTAGTCAAACAGATGTTCCACGACTCTCAGAAAGACACGGGCAAAGTCATCAACTCAGGCTACAAATATGTGGAGTATGAGAAAAGACACGGCACCGGCGACTGGCGTCTCCTTTCCGAGCTTCTCAGCGACGCGGTACGGGCGTTCAAAGATGCTCCGCTCCCCGAAACCCTCCCGCAGCCATACCTGGATGCCAGCTGCTCTGTGCCGCCCGCCTTCATAGGCCGCCCCACGCAGCCCAAAGTACGCAGACGTAAAGCTTCGCCCGAGCCGGACAGCGTTGAGAGGATGGCCACCGACCCCTGGGCAATGAGTGCGTACCCTGTTATGCCCGCCCACATGCCCGCCGCCTCACTGGCTGGTGCCGGGCAACCTCCCAGCCTCCAAGAGGGCATGGGAGCTCACGGTAGTGACCCGTCTCCTATCACAGCGCTCATGAGCGTGGCGGATAACGTCGGCACGACCGCCCAGTCTTCAAAAGATGCCCCGGGCAGTAGCGGTGCTCACTCCAACGTAGGCCGCCAGAACAGCTCCAGTCCCTCACCTGGAGGTCAGCGACGCCTGGCCTCACGCAACGGAGAACCCTCAGCCAGCAGCAGTACGGGAGGGCTGGCCACGACCGTCACCATGCCCCTCGCTTGCGGAGGTGACCAAGGTTCCGTCACGGGTGGTGAAGCCTCGGGAGGCGGAGGTGCTCCTTTGTGTTGTACCATCTGCCATGAGCGTCTGGAAGACACGCACTTCGTCCAGTGTCCATCGGTGCAGGGACATAAATTCTGTTTCCCCTGCACCCGGGACTTCATCCGCAGACAGGGCTCGGGGAGCGAGGTGTACTGCCCCAGTGGGGAGAAGTGCCCTCTTGTGGGCTCCAATGTGCCGTGGGCATTCATGCAAGGCGAGATCTCCACCATCCTGGCAGGAGATGTGAAGGTGAAAAAGGAAAGAGACCCATAACGGCTTACAGCAGGTTTGAAATCTAGTTTATTATCTGATGATTGTTACGATTAAATATTTAAACATGATTTATATGTAAAAATGGATCACGTTGAATAGTGACATCATTTACATTTGGCTGAATGAATTGTTTATGTCTGTCTTCTTCCATACAGATGTGACCCTCACACAGATGGAGCTGTGTTCCTGAGCCCTAAAGATGGCCGTCGTGACCACATGGCCCACAGCATTATGAACATGACTGCTGGTGGGCAGGTCCCCTTCCTCCCAGATTCCTCCCTTTTTCCCTTCCGCTCTCCTTTTACCTCCTTTTCCTTCCTTCCACTTTTCCTCCTCCTGAGACAGAGGAGCATACAGCCATTATACTCTTTAGAGATGACCTTGTATTAAAACCCCACTGCACTTCAGTCTCTTAGATTTGTCGCCCCATATAGATTCATCTACAGCACTTAAAGAACCCTCAGTCACAAAAACAAACAGGTTAATGTGCCGTGTCGTATTTACAATGCTATTCAGAGACGCAGTGGGGTGAACAGTTATTTCCAGAATGTGTTATCACCAGACAGGTGCAGATTGTACAGCGGGAAGCTTATTTGGAAATGCAGCATCCTTTACAATCACAAAAACTGTTTGAGCTGCGAGCTACAGACTTCTTGTTTTGCTGTCGTCTATGCTGCATAGAACTGTTAAATAGTCCAGGAATATTACTAAGTGCTAAAAGCCCTTCCATAAAAAACGCTTCTCGATCCAGCATGTATAATAGATATCTTTATGTTTTTTACTTTGTGTAGATTGTACGAACGTATCCCTTTCAATGGTTATATAGATGTGCATTCTCTAGATTTGATACCGTATCCCTTTATGTACCACTACGTCTTTGAATGAATAGAATACCAAAGATAGACATGCTGAAATATCGTTGTATCATATGATGCTATGACATATATTTTTGTGGTAAAATGTTTTTGTGGCTTTCATCGGATAACAAGGAATGTTTTACATTGGGAACTATATTTAAACCTATATGGGTGGACACAAAGATGATTTTTATTACAAGCAAGCAGATCACTATATTTTGTATTGTAACCCATTGGCTTTTAAAGCGTTGGAAGCGATGACTAGTCTAATAATATAAAACAGAGCTAAATGTTTCTTTACACGTATATGGTCCATTTTCTTTCATTTTTACTTGTCAAAGGCATACATTATACCTTATACAAAGTCATTTTGATGCAAGTGATAAAAGAATTGACATAGCAGGCCTGAAACTGTGGCTTCAAAGGGTATTAGGACACTTAAAATGTTTAAAACTCATTTATTTCATTGCATTTGGCAAATGCCAAATTTTGTGTGGTTTTTTAACAGATAATGCTAAACAATTTAAAGAGTAGATTAAGTGTCTTAATATTTTTAGGGCCCTGTAGGTTTGTATCTCCATTTTGTTTTAACATGTCTTCAGTCTTGTTTTATGTCATTGAAAATATATATATAAGACTAATATATATATATATATATATAAATGCACAAATGACTGTTATGTAAGACTTTTGTTTAATCGGCTTTATGTTACAGCTCAAATTGTATTTAAATTAAAAGATTGACTTTTCACAAACTTCTAGACCTTGTTGCTGTTTTTAAATAGTGTTATGCTAATTCTGTTGTGACTAACATTCAAATGTGAGCCAAATATCTGTACACACACTAAAACTTTGACCCTGCTGTTAATCGGCTGCTGCTTTTAAAAAGGTTTGGATTACAGATCGTTTTTATCTTGATATGGAATGGTATTCAACATTTACAAATATTTATATTACTAGGATGTATTGTAAAATATACATAGTGTATAGTTGTCTATAAACCATTGTTTTTTTTATTCAAAACATTGCACACTGAGTGGTTAAGGAATTTGAGCTTGACACTTGACAGAAATGTTTCAAATAATATTGAAAATCTTTTAATCTCAATTTGTATGCTTAAATGTTTGAAATTGTATAGACAAAAATATAATCGTGCAATATATAAATTTCCTTAAAAATATTATTTTTTAAAGTAATTTTTATTTCAATGGACGACTTCAACCAATTAATAAAGGCAGCCACAAGAGCCCTGAATGGAAATTATTTTAATACCTTATAAAAAGTTAACCCAGGGTAAGACCTTAATAAGCTAAATAAAACAATGCCAAGAGAATTCTGAAAATTCTAGATAAAGGAATTTTATAAAGGAATAAAATATAATTTTTTTATGCTTTTATTTGCAACCTAATAACCAAAGTTATAATTGTGCTACGCCATAGATTTTATGAGTTTACTATATTCTAAAATGTGGAACAATATAAATAAATAAAAATACAACTTTTGACTGGTACTGTGTGTCCTTGGTAAGACATCTTATTGCAGTCAGGTTTCATAATATTTTATTTACATGAACCACATAAAATGGGTTTAAGGTCAAAACATTTTATACACAAACACAAAACAGTTTGACACAATAATAAGAGGAACTGAATTGGACTTTGAATTGATCGTTGTGAAAGTGTGTAGGCCTATATGAGTTGTTTTTATACCTGTTGGTGATTCAGAAACTGTTCGAGGTTAAAGCTTGTTTGCTTTTGTTGTTCTCTCTGTGCTTATCTGCTGTGTGGGGTGAGCACTTGATTTTAAGCCATTTACATCGCTGTGTTCATTAAATACTTTAATTTGACAGTTAAATATAGTATAAGTGGACATTTATGTAGATTTTTAATCGATCGACATGAATTAGAAGAAACTTTTTTGCTGAAGTGGTAATGTTTGTCCAGCAGATGGAAGTATTGTAATGTATTTTCAACAACAGAGGCAACCTTACAGAACAGCTCGTTAAGCCAATAACATTAATATCACAATGCACTCAGGAAGTACAAAATCATTCAATTACAAAAAAAAGAGAGGGCAAAGTGATCATAAGGACTGCTGAAATACTAAGGGCAAGAGCACATCGAACCATTGCACAATTAAATCATGATCCATGTTTGTTCAGTAGTCTATAGCCTATATACAGACATACAATAATAAGATAAACAATATACAAAGTAAATTAGATTTTTCAAATCGATAGGTAGGCCTACACTATTTACGGAGTAGGCTATACCCATAAATGTATTGCCAACTTACTGGTTACACTGCATACCTGCACATTCTTAATCCGGTATAAAAACGTTTTTGTCACTGAATAAATATCTAATATATAAAATAATTAATATTTAAACAAAGACGGCACAAGCACACTTTTCGAGCAAACCATTTCACAAAAAAATAAATGTGTTAGTTTTTTTATAATAAAGCAATACAAAATACTATTATGACATTATTTGAGAGTTTTGCTTGCCATAGCCTACATATTATCCAACAACGGAAAAAATGTTATAGCAAAAAACGCCTTTACGCACTGTACTGGAGGACAGTAGATTATTATATTCTTTGTAGTTGTTCCTCTCTACCTTTTTTTAACTTATTGTAGGTGCACATGGTAAAGTTGAACCGTGTACGTATTATAATGTAGTAAAGGTTTTACTTCATAATATTAAAAGCCATGTTGTGTGTGTGCGCCTTTCTCCCATAGGCCATTTAACAAATTTTATTAAGATTGGGGAGAAGTTTGCATATGATTTTGAACTCGCTATATATAGCCTAACACCACCATATGCTGATTCCCCCAAAACCTAAGACACATTTCTAATATTCTGCTTCCTCCATTAGCGACACCCATTAAGACTATTGTTATCCAATTATAGAGGTGTTAATGAACGATGCGCCTCTACATTGCAATGACAAGCGCTGAGACAGCAGGAGGATGTTCAGATGTGTGTTCGCCAATACACCATTTAAAGACAGAGAGGGATTATTGAGGAAGTCAGGCAGAAAAGCGTGCCAAATGATGCAGCCAGACACCTCTTCGATTTATCAGGCCATTTTAACTTTTATTCACATCACGGCAAACGACTGCAACAACGGATTGTAATTTTGTGAGTTGTCCATTCTGTGAAGTCATGTGAAATCCCTTGCGCAAACACGCGTAAATGGGTTCACAGAGGTTTAGCTGACTTTGACGAAAAGACCAATAACGGTCATTATTTATGTATTTATCTGTGAATTGTTCATGTGTTTATGTTTTTGTTTTAGGCTATTTTATTTTTAATAATTGTGCGCACATCTCACAGTTGCATTTTGGGGGTCAGCTGTCTTCTTTAGCGACTAATCCTGTCGACCCCCTGCCAACTGATCAATTACATCTCCATTCATTAGTCATTAGGAAATGCATTGACATTGTGATGTTCCTGTCTGCGCCTAACAACGAGATGTGTATTCTCATACTTGAGTCGTACATCGGTGGTCCTTTTTCACGGGTCATTTCAAGTCAGTGAAAGTTGGAAGATCTTCCCACTAATATAAGAAATAGTCTGCTGAAGTCCTAGACAATGTGCACGTCGGACATGCTTTTTGCACGCAATCGAAAAACAAAATAACAAGAAGATCATCTGCTTTTCTCCAAAAAGCATTTCGGATCAAGACAGTCTGTCTCTTGTGTTTCTTATGTTTTATTAGAATTAAAAACGTTTCGCCTATTATAATTTTGTATGGTTTAGCCTACAACAAATTTGTTCAACTCTTTTATTTGTTGTGTTTTATTTATTCGATTATTAGAAAACGAATGCACATCTCTATGAGCTCAGGTTTGTGAAAAGACGGCGTGACATCGTCTTTTTAAACTAGGGAATTAATCACCGTTCATCGCTTTTTCTGTGTCCCATCTGAAAGTGATAGCCGATGGGGATTTAACAACTTTTTAAAGATGGTACCTTAGATTACAGATGTGGGACCCCCACCGTGACGAGTTTAAACCCTGATGAGCTTATACCGCCCTGAACACATCAATGACGACAGACAGAAACAACCACCACCATATGATGAGAAAATGATGAGAACGTGTCATGTTAACTAAAAATAAAAAGCAATTCTATTGCCAACATGTCACCAGATATCAAAATATCGAAGTAGCCTGCATCACAGCACATGTTTTGTATTTATTAATTAAAACATCACCTTTATTTTTTGTATAGGTTTATCCTATTCACTTTCATGTCAGTCAGGCCCGAAGTTGTTTGTGATGACAAATGAGACGGACGTGTCCGCCGGCCAATATACAGAACACCAGGGGGCAAGAGAGACCTTTAGGGATCTCTTCCTGCCTGAGTCCCGGGACAGTATTCAAATGGTCTTTTGGGGCGGTCCCTTACCTGTGTGCGTTTAAAGCCTGGAGGTTAGACTTTCCTGCAGTACTCACTCACAGCGACCTGACACAGACACATCACGGTCAACGTCTCCACGGCAGCTTCGCTTTGGACTTTTTCAGGATTATTTTTTTAAATGTTTACAGAATACTGAGTGAAAGACCTCATCATGAGACAACACTTAATTGATCCAAGGGACTGAAGAAAAGAAAACGCATTTTAATCAACTTTAAAAGTTTTTTACTACAGTTCACGCTTTAGTATTATGTGGATTTTGTGATTTTGGAATCAGAAAGTCTTTGGTGTTTTGGGAAATTTTACACGGTTTAGTCCTCAGTCACTATCCCGTTTTTTTCGAGTTACAACTTTATTTGGGGATGTTGAGCTCTGTGAAGATGGAATCTCATGAAATTCCGGAATGGAATGCTTTCTACAGTGAGGCAAGTGAGGTAAGTTTCAAAAACTCTTCAGTCTTATAAATTTGTAATATGGCCCTACACATTTTATGTAGATAAATAAATAGACTTATAGACAAATATATGGATTATTGATTCAAATAAAATGGAGTTAAATATATCAAAAGTTAGAATCTTATCTTTTCGTACTTTTCTTCTTTTTTAACGCGTGGCCAAAACGTGTGGTGAGAAGTTTAAGTCAGAAGTTACCTAACTTTATATATTTTTCTCATTTTAATAAAAAATAACATTTGTTAAATATTTCTAAAGATTACATTTAAACCTAGCATGTAAAATAAGGCTACGTGTAAATGCACGTCTTACATAAGGAAATATACTGTCTGTTTTTGGTGATTGTACATTTCGCTTGAAATTCGATTTCAGTTTGACGCCACAGTTTCTTTCACAAGTTCTTTGTATCAATAAGTCAAAAAGACAACTCGTTCTTTTACCGTTCCCATCCCAAACAAAAATTCCAAAAATTCGCTTTTTTTGTAAGGTTTACACACAGAGCTGTATTTTCATTTTAATCACTAGTTAGTTAAAAACGAAATATAATAAAAAATCCATGCAATAAAATTAAGCAACAAAGTTTAACAGTCGTTCACCGTTTAATTTACATGATTGAGATTGTCCTCGGAATGATCTCCGTGCATAAAATTGTGTTTATAAATGAAGATTTTGTTCTCAAGCAATTGCTGATATGAAAACACTAATGTTCTCTCTCATTTATTTATTTGTTTTAGATGTATTCCACTCAGACTGCCATGAACTCAATGAGCAGCTTGAACAGCTACATAAATCTGAACTCAGCCTGTTCCACATCCAGCATGAATATGGGCTACCCCAGCGCAGCTCTCAACAGCAGCCCATTGACAAGCATGGGTGGAGGCCCCAACCACATGAGCCTGTCCCCGGTAGGCTCCTCTTTGAACCCCAGTTCTCTGTCCCAGCTGGGCTCGTCTGCCTCCTCTCTGGGTCCCCTTTCCCATTACCAGAGCATGGGTCAGCCTATGTCCCAGATCAGTTACCCATCTCCAACCTCCCTTAACCGGACTAAGGAGGTGCCGAAGCCCTACCGTCGCTCTCTGACCCACGCCAAGCCACCATATTCCTACATATCCCTCATTACCATGGCGATTCAGCAGTCCGGCAGTAAGATGCTTACGCTCAACGAAATCTACCAGTGGATCATGGATCTGTTCCCATACTACCGCGAGAACCAACAGCGCTGGCAGAACTCCATCCGCCACTCTCTGTCCTTCAACGACTGCTTTGTCAAAGTGGCCCGCTCGCCCGACAAGCCTGGCAAAGGCTCCTACTGGGCGCTGCATCCCAATTCAGGCAACATGTTCGAGAACGGCTGCTACCTGCGTCGCCAGAAGCGCTTCAAGATCGAGGAAAAGTTGGGAAAAAAGAGCACGAGCAAATCTCAGGAAGGCGGCAGTGCCAAGGGTGGGCACAGAGATGAGGGAATGCAGGAGGAGCACAGCCCTGCCACGGGCTCAGAGGGCGCCGACTCTGCCCATTCCGACAGCTCCCATGCTGGATCAGCATCAGAGGAGCAGCAGAGGAACCTGGTGCAGCTGGATTGCCCATCTCAGGCGCCTGGACTCTCTCACAGCTCACCGGTGCCAATCCAATCATCCGTGCCCTCTTCCATGCCTCCCAGCTCTCACCTGCACTCTCAGGGCATGGCCGGCAGTCCCCACCTGTTGGCCAGCCCAATGCAGCACCTGGATCTGCAAAACGACCCGATGAAGTCCATGGATCCCCATTACAATTTCAACCACCCGTTCTCCATCACCAACCTCATGTCCAATGAGCAGAAGATGGACCTCAAGTCGTATCAGGACCAGGTGATGGCTTACAACAGCTACGCGACGTCTCCTGTGGCCGCCAAACAGATTTATGACAATGCGGGCCCATCCGCCATGGACTCCGGTGCCTACTACCAGACCCTCTACAGCAGGTCTGTCCTGAACGCGTCATAATGCATCTCCCAAACAACTCTGCAGACTCTTGAGAAAAGCTTTTGGGCGAACCCTTTCTCATTCCTTTTCTGAGACAAATTGAAATTTGCTTTCTTGTTTTGTTGAGTTTGGTCAACTCTCATAAATTCAGGAACTGTAACACAGAAGATGTATACGAATGACGCATAGTGTATATACTGTTTGCAAATGTTCCGGGGAGCAGGAGTCAGGCATTTATTTATGAAGGGAAGAATTTAATATATCTTATAATTTGTGTTTTAAAGTTACATGAAATAATGTGATTATTAGAGGACGTAGGTATGATTGCGGCATGTTTGAGTTCAGGTTACTGCTGTGTGCAGGTGTTACTGTGTTACAGGGAAACTACCGTGTCTTGTGTTACAGCAATAGTCATGTTCAGCTTAAATGCACTACACACAGTGCACACTTTTTCCCTTGACGGAGAGTTGTATACTTTGTGCTTGCTCTTTAGAGAAGCTGAAGAAATTACTTTTTTTTTTTTTCATTTTACGCCATTAATGAAGTCGTTTTGTATATGCTTAATGGTGGTTTTTGTTAGGTAAATATAGACATAACATTTTGACAAAAACTGTGGTAAACCCTTTTTTTATTTCTTTTAAGTTGAAAATCATTTCAGTTTGCATCAATTCCACTGTCAAGTATGCAAAGCTCAGCTTTTGCTGTTACTAAGATCAGCAGACAATGTACTTTGGGTCATTTCCATACAATAGTTTGCACTAATGACCCCTTAGTACAAGGGGTGAGATCATTTGGTAACAACACTGCTTTTACGCCAGAAAATGATGCAAATTGCCATGAGGTGTTAAGGTCTTAGACGTATCTAACCTCCTAAGAGATTTAAAAGAAGATTTATTGAAAATGCCAAGCCATCACGTCATAAACAAACTTCTTGCAAACCTTTATCATTTTGTAAGAAAGCAGGTCAGAATTTTCGTTCTTGTACTGTTTAGTTGTAAAAAACAATGTTTATTTAAACCCAGCTTTTTGATGGTTGGTCTTAGAATATAAGTGTCTTGATATTAATATATATATATTGCTTTATGTGGTTGATTGTTTCATGGTATGTTTTTAATGTTCTTTTCTTATTAAAAAACAGAAAAACAAATGAGTTCTTTCTTTTGAGTTTTTATTATCTATTCCTGTGAATAATTAATATGATCAAAACCAAAGCTGAGTAAACACATTCAAAAACTGTATTAATAAACCCAAACCAGTGAAGGAGAAAATTACTTGAAAACTTTCCTAAACAGATACAATCAGCATCTATGTAGAAAGACCCCTGATTCCTAGAACGGCCCTCTATGAACTCTGAGAAATTTACAGTGCAGTGGAACAGAAGGAAGTTAAAGGGATATTTCACCCAAAAATGACTCAGTCTCTTGTTGTTCCAAATCTGTATATATGTCTTTGTTCTGATGAACACAGAGACAGATATTTGCATGCATGCTTGCAACCAAACAGTTCTTGGACCCCATTGACTACCACAGTAGGAAAAATGACAATGGTAGTCAAAAGTGCCCTAGAACTGTTTGCTGACCTACATTCTTCAAAATATCTTCTTTTGTGTTTAACAGAACAAAAAATATAAAGTAATTTTTCCCACTATAGTTAAGGTTATAGGTTAAAAGCATTTGCCCCAATATCTTTCTCTGTGTTCATCAGAAGAAAGACGTTTATACAAATTTGGAACAATTAAAAGGTGAGTAAATGATGACAGAATTTTTATTTTTGGGTGAACTATCCCTTTAATAAAAGCAAAAGACTTTTCATCACAGAGCTGGATAATAAAACTTACACAGTAAATCCGAACACGATTTACCTTGCTGGCATAATTTTGTGAACAATTTTCAATTGACTTTAGATACATTTCTAAATAAAACAATTAGAAAACTGGTTTATATACTCTATAAAAAGCATAAAAATGGCATGAGCCATATAACAACCACCTCGGACATGTTCCATCTGTCAGGATAATAACCCTGCCATCATTTACCGACCCAACAGCATCCGGCTATAATGAATAACTACATCATTTATACCTCTACCCTTTCATCGTATTCCTGTTTTCTGCAAATCGTTTTATTTTTAAACCTCCCAACGTCCCCTTTTCTTCTTTCCTCTTAGATAAATGGCCGACAGAACTCCGAGGCCATGTTTAGGTGTTTTTGCTTTATCACAGAGGGATGTGAAACCATTCACACTTGTCACGTTGCTCTGTAGAGTTTTCAAAGGCAGAGCAGATTGCAAAAGTGAGGGGAAGATGAAAGCGACATGGCTAGAAAAAGAGAGCGAATGTAAAATAGACTCTGCCCCGGGTCTCCTGGTGGGAATCTATAGATGCTATTTCTTCATGAGAAACACAAAGGGACCTTGCTGCTGGGGCACTAACCTGATAAGATAGCCACCGCTGGGCTGATATGGTTTCCATGGTGACACAATGGCAAAATATAGGGACAGGTAACAGAGGGCCCTTCCCATTGTGACTAACCTGCCGCTTACCTTTCTCGTGGAAATGATTGACCCAATTAAGAACTTGGGTTGTATCGAATTTAATGACTTTGTTGATTTTCTTTTAAAAAAACAGTTTCATTAGCCATGGGTTTCGCAATGCAATCATGTGCCACACCAAACCCAATGCTTTCAATAGTTCACAGTGTCCTCAAAGTGGAACAGGTGCCAGGTAGTGACGCTGAGAGCGGAAAAACACGCATGGCTGTTGTGACGTTGGCTTTTTACAGGACAGAGTGAAGGTGAGTAACAACTTCCGTTCTTTCAGTACTAATACTCGCTGTGAGGCCTATTCCTGCTGATATGACACCACGCTGATAAGAAACATTTGTTGGAGGATCATAACTGTATATAAAACACCCTCATCTCTACTGCTTCCACAGCCTGTTTCTGCTTTTTAAAAAAGGTGCGTGGGCAAACCGCTTATAAGGAGTTAAAAGGGATTAAATAATGAAACAGAGCAGGAAATACAGAATTAAGGAAAGCGAGAACTAAAAGACGTCCCTGGCTCTCTCAAAAGATGTCATATGCAAATGACAAGCGGAGCATCCTTAACTGTATCCTGTAGGAGGGGTGTGTCGTGTTGACTTTTGCTCATGTTCTGTAAAGACGTGCTCAAATGGGCCCCACATTGCTCCACCCTGTTCATGCCAGCGGCGGTTTTTTCAGGTGTCAGGTTTTTAATTTGAGGTGTGCTTCAGGGCAGATTCGAGGCTTTCTCTTCTTTTTTATGGCTGCTGACGTTTGACTCATGATGATAAATGGTCCATTTACATATTACTCATTTTCAAGTAGAATTATTGTCAATGCATATATATTAATACATGTATCGTTTTTCTGAACAAAAATTGGATCGCTCAAAAGTATTTTGTCCTTAAATGTGGTTTGATGTTAGGTCACACTTTTATAACTTTTATATATCGCACAGTTCATTAAATGTAAAAAGTTAAGGAATCGCCCATTAAAAGACGCATATTTATTGACCCCTGTTTTGAATATAGAGGGGGTTGTTGCCCTCTGGTTACGGCCATGCAAATAATGCACAAACTGTTTGGTCCCAGCTTGTCTCACAGTGCACCGTATTCCCTCCTCACCATAGTGTACTTTGATTCGTGTATGTTTATATTCAAAAACTATTTTCAGTACAATTTACTGTCACGTTGGCTCTTTGGTTTTGATGCAGAAACTGAGCCAGCAAAGTGCATAAACAAGAGTGTTAGAGAGAGAGAGAGAGAGAGAGAGAGAGCATTCATAGTGCGTAGGTTGGAGGTAGATAAAGGGTTGGACTTTGCTCTATGGCATGCTGTGGGTGAAGGTAAAATGGCTGCTGATTAGGCCAGACAGAGACAACGACAGCCGAACAGCATGATTAAATTTTCCTTTCAGAGAGGCAGATTGATCTTGGCTTGATGACTGTGTCAACAAAACAGAGGCCTGGTGTTCTGTGTCACTGTAGGCCTCATAGTCAAATGCAGTGTGTTCTCTGTAGCCTGACCACAAACAAAACAGCTAATTGATACTTACACGCTTTAAATCCTTCACATTGTAATGTTGTTTTCTGGCCTTCATACGCTGCAAAACAGTTTTCTGTGATTCATTCGTTTAATTTAATTTAACTTAACATATAATATATGTTTAGCCTCAATCACTACAGGAGACATTTTGGAAATTCATAATGAAGTGAACAATTTCCAGAGACAAAACAGTTGCGCATCTTAGTTTACTTACAGTGTAGCCTATTTACAGCCTACTAGCTTAAATGGGTTGTTTAAAATGGGTAAGGGTATGTGTCAAGACTGTAAAATATGCTTCCCTTTTCGCTTCACGTCACAGATGTTTCATGAGTTTCATCTGGAACTGAATTAAATTATAAACAGGCAATTCCATGCAAACGTCAACATTACCATGAAAAAATAACGTTTTTACCAAAGGTTTTCACCATAATGATAGCACAGATGTCAACCTTTGGTGCTTTAAATACCCATGTGAGGTCACTCTGAAAGTTTTTTAAGCACTTATTTGTGAATTTTTGGGGCATGATTTTCCATAGTCAGGTGAGTGGTGCTTTTAGAATGGTCACATACATAACAGTCCATAAATAGTCGCAAAATAAAATAACTATTTTATGTATTAAAAAGAGCCATCCATTGTCTATTTGTTGGGTATTTTTGCTTCTGGTCTGTACATTTTAATAAAAAAACAATGTCATTTTTCTGTCACATCCATAAATGTTTATTTCCCTCTTTTGAAATAGAAAACCTATGCATACATAAAAAAACAAACATAATTTTACTGTTTTACTGTTATTGTTTACAGTTTTTTCAGGTTGATGTCGATAACTGTAATTTAATGAGATTTTGCTGTTTTATTAACATATTTTACACGTATTTTTGAAATACAATAAAAAACCGTCAAATAAAAAAAAAGACTGCAAATGTCAAGAGAAACAGAGAAAACCATGTAAACACTGTTATTGTATGGAAGATCATTTTTTTTACAGGATTTTTGTACAGTGTATAGACTAATATTGTTCTGATGTCTGGGCTTATCAACAGATGTATGGTAAAATATAAACAGATGCTTCAACATACTGGTATACATCCACATAGAATTTACATGTCACATCCATAATGCAAAATATCACATCAAAATGCTTGACCAAACAAATGTGAAGAACAAAATACTTCAGGCAATGAAGTACAGTTACTAAAGTAGTTCTAATCAGAAAGAAGGAAAAAAACATTTGTCTCTGTGTGTGAGTGTGTATGTGTATGTGCGACTGATGAAGGATTTCTGGTGGTTAAACTGAATAAACAGTTTTGAAACTACCCTTTTGTGTTGCAGAGAAGAGCTTTGGCAGGTTTAACAGTCCCATATAGAAATGTGTGTGTGCTCTGGTGATTTACAGGGTCTTGGATAGTGGCTGTCAAGTCAGGCTGTGTTGTCTTTTGGTCTAGTCGAGACTGACACTTTCTTCCTGATCTGTCCCTTAACATGTCCACATGGACCCCAGATGTGCAAAGACATTCCTACTGAATTCATTCTCATGGTACATCCAAATACCCACACATAAAACCACAACCATCACCTTTGGCCTCCTAAGACCCTTCCGAGATCAAATAGCTGTCTGAATAGATAAGGACCCTTCCACAAATCTTTAAATATGTCTGCATTGAAACCTATTGATTGTTTTTTCGTGAACTGTCACTTGTGGTCCTGTATAGACTTTCACAGCTTCACTACTTTTAATCCATCAGCTTGCAATGAATCCGCTTAGTTAAAGTTATACTCCAATGTTTTTTCATGTTTTAATCTGGCACATGTAAGGGTTAAAAAGAAAATGTATTTTTATTGTTTATATATATCCAAATGACATTAAAAATGGCATGGAAACATGTTTCCAATACAGTTTAGTTATGTTACAATGAAATAAATAAAAATCAGTTAGTTTCAACATTCTGAAAAATGGTAATGTAATCACAATTCATTTATTTATTTTGTTTCATATTTAATTTAATTCAAATTCAAAATTACTTTTTTAAGTGACCTAGGACAATATGTTGAATGTAGTTGCTGTCGACTGTTTTTTTATCTAGTCTTAACAAAAATCAATCCTTGAAACATAAATACTGCATGCATACCCAAATAATGTTATACCTAATGTATATATATATATACCTAATAATTCTAATAAATGTCATGTTTTAATATCTACCCACACTTCCTTTAGTAATAAAACCTTGCTCATGAGTGATAGTGTAGAGTAAACTAAGGTTAGTGGGTCTGAACTGGAAATGAGTGGAGTTTGACCAGAAGACTACACTTGAACGACCGTCAGTCATAATACAAACATAAAAATATAGCAGACTGATAACACTCAGGTGCAGACAAATAGTTTTGAATTATCTGCTGAGGACACGCCCACTATCAGACAAACACTGCAATTATTGATGCCAGTGAGACTAGCTCCACCCCCTCACATATGACCTCATCCGAAGAATCAATATGATCTCACATCAGTTATTCAACTAACTATAAACCATTTCGACTGCTATACCTTAACTGACCTCTGCATTCCTCCAGAGGCTTTAAGAAAAATTGTATCATACATTTATCATAAAAATCCTTTCAAAATTATTTTCCGTTTTTACTATTTACTATTCAAAGCTGTGTTTAGTTAAAATTGTTTTTGTTTTATTCTGTGAACTACTAACAAGATTTCTCCCATATTTAAAATAAGAATATAGTTTCTATTTACATTTATTTGCAGAAAATGAAAGTTTTCAGACCTCAAATGCTGCAAAGAAAACAAGTTCATATTCACTTTTAAGCAATACAACAGTAATATTTGTACATGTTTTTTTTGTGTGATAACCCGGATCTTTATCAGTTTTTATGTGTCTTGTCATGCTTGTCAGTCTTTCACATTGCTGTTGGATGACTTTGTGTCACTCCTGAGGTTTGATTTAGTTGAAATTCAACAGACACTGGACTGAAATGAAAATGTAAAATGGTCTCTGAATTTTTTCCATGGCTGTTTCTTATTTATGCCACTTACACCATATGTAAAGCTTCTGAAGAGTAGCTTAGTGTCAAGAGTTAATCATATTGATTATAATAATAAATCATTTTTATTTGTATCTCAGTTTGTAACTGTTTAGCCTAGTTTGTATTGATCTCTGAATACAGCCAGTATAACTTAAAAAGGGCAGACAGACATGTGAGACAGGCACATAAACAAAATACAACGAAAGTTTTGAATAATCTATCAATTTGGCAAATCACTTTTTATCTTTCGATCTCTTTTAGCGGTTTTGGACATTTATGCATTTTGCATAGGATTAACTGCGAACAATCGGTTCCTTTCTTTTGAATATCTTATTTGTTTATCATTTCTTAAAAGCTAAGCTTGCTTGAAAGCAGCTTCTTCGCAAATATTGCTCCAGGGTACACGGAGAGACAGTTGCTGCAGCGTTCCAGCTTGTCTCGGCCACCTGAGTGAAGTGTTGAATTGACTTGACTTTTTTTGCCTCTGGCCACAACTGTAGCTAATGTTAACATGGAACACAAGGTGTATTACAGATAAGATAAGATCAGAAAAGCCTTCCTCGTAGGTGAAAGTATTTTTAATCTTGAGGGTCGGTAGGCATCGGCAAGTTCTCAGACACCCTTCGACTTGCCACAGTCACGTTACTGGGGGGTTTGTTTTCGTGCCCTGTCGGTCTCGGGTTCCCCTCGTTTGCACCAATTAGCAATGACAGGAACCCAGCTGGGCCAAATTAACGGTCCGCCCTTCTCTCCTTATAGCGGCACGAGGGTCTAAAAACAACACCCTCGTGTGAGGAAGACAGAATCACATCATTCACTAGCCGTAGCGCTGGAATGTGTCAAATGCTTCTCTTCCTCATGCGCTTACACATTCTCTCATGTCTCCTCTCATACACACACAAGCTTACATTTGTACATTCCACTCCGTCACACATACACCGTGTATATTTATCCATCAATAAATTACTCACAGGGTTTTTTTTTCAAATAAGATGTTCACACTCAACTCCTGAAACATTATCACCTAAACTCCCAAAGCATAGAATCACACATGTATGTATGTACAGGTAAGAAAAAAAAACTTGTAGATGATTCTGCAAGATTTCCTAGGATGATTTGAGGACATGAGTGTCTCCTACAAAAGCGTAACAGTATTGTCTATCCGAGACAGGACAGTGACTTCTTTTCTCCTCCTCACTCCCTTTTTCCATCTTTCTGTTTTTAGGCTACTGGGGTCCATAAACAACTGTGGCTGGAGAGAGGTGGAGGAACGGAGAAGAGAGGCGGCGGTATGAATAGAGCTAATGTCCAGTGGCTCTCTCTGCTCTTGTAATGCTCAAATGTGTTTTTGTCTTAATCCGTATAATCTACTAGATTTTACTACGACAACTATGAAGCACATTTGAGTGATGCTATCTCAAGAACAGCCCGCCACCTTAATGTCTATGTTTGATGTTATACTTGATGTAAACAACATGTGTTTGAGTATTTACAAATAAAAGACTACGTATTAAATATGTATAGTCCAGGGCAGAGATTTATGGAAATATGGACAAACAGCAAAGCAATGTTTGGTGTACTGTCAGCCCCTATGCATTCAGTAAAGGTAGAGAATTTGTTCTCCAATGAGCATTCCCTCCTTCCCATCATCATCAATGAGGCCTTCTTCTCAATGAAGTCTGCTCCTAAAATATCTGTTCTTTCCCCCTGCCCAGTCTTCCCCTCTCTCACTGCCCGCTGTCTAAATAAACAACTCGAGAGTCTTTTTTGAACATGCCCGACACACGCTCATTTACGCTCATTTGCCTCGCGCTTCACAGGGGATATTTATAAACACCTCAAAATGAGCTTTTTTCTTGAAAGGCTGAAGGTATCTGACCAAACGAATGAGAGTGTCTCTATCCCTCTCTCTCTCTCTCTTTCATTCTTTTTCTCATTGGCATTCCTGCCAGTAGTACCAAACCACTGGGTTAACTTTCCTGGCTCCGCGGGACCCCGGACAATCGTTTCTTTCATTGAGGGTAAAAAATTTGGCCCCTGGCTCCTTCCTAGCTGTTAGGCCGCAGGGAGAATTTCGTTGCCTCTCACTCTCCCCGGCACCCACCTTCACAAAGCTACCTTTTACAGGTTTATATTTAGCCCCCTTCTTCACCGCTGTCCGTTTCTTAGGTGCGGGCAGTTGTGTAGAGTAAAATTAAAAACATTTCTAAATGGCGAGGTTCGCAAAAACCATTTGGAAAAAGGTGGCGAGGGTATGGGTGTGCGGAAAACAGGGGCCGGGAGTGATGGTTTTCCTCGGTTGTTCCCGTAAGCGAGCTGTGTACTTTATTCAAATGAAGCAAAGGTGAAGGCCAAAATAAGATGATAAACAGAGAAAGAGCTAAAAGGTGGGACTGGCGAACGCTTCATATTCTTCATATCCTTCTATATACTGTATCTTATGGTTTTTGTGAAGAGATGGAAAATAAATACAAAAAATAACAAAAATCAACCTTGAACAAACAAAAGTCAAACAATGCATATTTAAATTCTTCATACATTTTTGGAGAGCATAAAATATTGGCTTTAATAACTCATAAATGCAGCACATAAATCCGAAACATAATTGAGAAAATTTATAGATTTCAGAAATCCAAATAAAGCAGTATGGACATAGTCTACACCATGATCATAATTGGAAGATAAAAGGAAACTGGGAAAAAGAATCTTTAATATATGTTTATTTCATTTGAGATATTACAAAAAGCAGTAATGCATGTAGATATTTTAATAAAGATCTTAATTGAAAGCTGATTGTATGGATACATTCATGCAGATGGCTGGTAGACGCTGATCTCAGACCTGTGGAGCTATGGTGTTAGCAGAAGGACAACTCTGTTCTCTTCTGTTATTTTTCTGTCTTGCATCCTGGTGTCACGCAGGACTTTTTTTTCCATGAACTTGTGAGGATTTTCACTGAGCTCACAATGTGTGCTCATTCATGACTCACGGCTGCTTAAACTTCACTCAACCTTTTTCCCTTCTTCTTGTAATCTCTCTCCCTCTCTGTGTCTAACTCTATCACTCACTCCTTTTGTCAAGCAACCGAACATCTTCATTTTATAACTTTATTGAGATAAACTTTTGAAGAGTTTGAAGAGTTTTTGCTTCAGCTGCTGTTATCATCCCACCACACTTACAGAGCAGTCAGCACAGACCGAGGAGCCGCTCACAACATTCAGCTACTATTATGTATGTAGAAATGAGTGCAAATAAATAAACAAATACAAAATAAAAAAAATGTTAGTTAAAGGTCCAGTGTATAAAATTTAGCGGCATCTAGCGGTGAGGTTGCCAATTGCAACCAACGGCTCACTCCACCCCTCCCTTTTGCAGCACTAGGGTGGCTGACACAGGACTAAAGTGTTCACGTTTTCGCTTCTTTGCCGAAAGGCATGTACCATGTAAGGGGACCCGTGGTGTGTGTCGATAGAAACAGCTCATTCTAAGATAATAAAAACATAACGCTTCATTATGTAAGGTCTCTTTATACACCTCTGAAGACATAGTAATGTATATAATATTGCATTTCTGTCAATAGAGTACACATTGGACCTTTAAATAAAGTATGTGGTAATAATTGCTTTCTCTTCATTTTGCCTTTTTTTTATTCATTGAAATTACAGTTAAATAGGAGCTATAACGGAACTTTTAGTTTATATTGCAGCTATATGATATTATAATAGTTAAAACTGGCAGAGAAAAAACATTACAGAATCCGGTGCTTTACATCATAAAAGCACTAGAACACGGGTCTCCTTCCATCAGATGGGTGCGGTGTAGCGACACCTTCGCCTGACTGTGAGTTTGCGTGTGAGTTTGTGCGAGAGACAGAGAGGGAGTGTGTGTGATGGTGTGTGTGTCCGCTGCAGTGTGGCACACTGCTCCGTTCTGTTCATTCGTCCGGTGGCGGCTGAGACGGAATTAGTGATACGGCAGGGTGATTTTTCACTGCTCCGGGTCCTCCGCTCCAAACCAAATAAAAAACACCGACTCATTTACTGTTCTCTCTCCTAACTGCTCTTACTCTCTATCTCTCATAGGGACCTTCCAAGCTGAAAAAAATCAGTTCCCGCTCTGCAAATAGCTTTTCAATGTCGCTTGAACCTGTGTGGGTAAGTTTAGCAAACTTTACGGAGGGGCAAGAACCTCCATACCTTAGTTTAGGCCTGACCCTTACTTTCCAACATCACACAGAGGAAGTATCCTTACCTGCCTTGAACACTAATGGCCGGAAAAAGAACAGCCACCAATGCCAAAATGTGTTCTGGGTGTTATTTTAAAAAGATGAGGAATTAGACAGAAAAATATTTTGCCGCCACTGGCGTCACCATGATCCCTTGCTGGCTGTGAATGTTCACATAGCGGCTGGGCACCCAAACATTTTATGGGGCATTTGAAAAATGAATATAATTTAATATCACTTAGAGATGGGTACAAACTAATTCTGTTTGACCCTCTGTAGAATTACCTTTGCCTTTATTTTCCATTTTTGCAATTTAAGTCAACAGATAATCTTTAATGGATGAATAATGTGCATACAAAGTGTCCAAATGCTTTCTTTCTTATTGTGTAATAATTTCTAGCCAATCAAATGTGTAATTGTTGGGGCTGTTAAACGATTAATCGCGATTAATCACATCCAGAATAAAAGTTTGTGTTTACATAATATAAGTCTGTGTATTGTGCATATAAATGTTATTTTCATAAACACATACACATATATTTTCAAGAAAAATATAAAAATCTATAAATGTTTATATGTGTTTGTGTTTTTAAATACAAAATAAATATGCACAGACATGCTGTATATTATGTAAATACAAACTTTTATTCTGGATGTGATTAATCGCGATTAATCGTTTAACAGCCCTAGTTTTATATGTATTTGTGTGTATAAGTTGCATTGGCTTTCATATTTTCTTGTCTAACACAATGGCCAAACTTTTATGCATGTCTTAAGCGTCCAAATTCATCTTGGGGCCACTGTACGCATGCAAACTTATACGCTTTAATGCACACACGCATTTACGCATTCATGCAAGCTGCCACGCAGCGGCACGAGTATGGCAACAAACAGACGAAGGTTGGAAGAGCAAAGTTGGTGAGCAGGTCTGTACAGGGACATCCTCTGACAGTTTCCTTCAAAACATCCGGTCCATGAATTAGACATCTTATTTACCAGCCCCCCCCCCCCACCCTGTGCTCCAGGCCTCTAGCTCTACATACACTCAGCTCTGCCTCATATGGAATAAAAAATCTGGTGTGCTTTCCCTTCCCCCAGACATTCTGCTTTAACACACTGTCTTTTGTACAGTGCAGGTTTGTAATAAAATGATATAATTGCGCTTACATCTAAACCTAGTTTATGGTTTACTTTAAGTTTGTGGGTATAGCCATCATTTGCAAAGAGCTATTCACAAAAAAATGTATTACGTGTGATGTATAGTAATATGAATTTCTCAACAGTTGATACTTCATTGCTCAGGGAACTTAGGTTTCCCAGAAATGTATCTTTTGTCATTATATGTGTGGACTGTTTCTTCCAAACATTCTCTAAAGAAAACAAAACATATACAAACAAAACATTTTTTGACATACAGCAAGAGTACACAGCTGTAAAATAATGTTGATAGTTAAAATAATTTGTTTTTGTCAATTGGAATTTGGTATCTTTTCAATTTTGATACATCTCTCTCTCTTTCTCCAACAGGGAACCTATTTCTCCTCACCTGCTTCTCTCTAACTCTCTTATTGTAGTGCTGTGGTTTAGTTGGCTGAGCGATACAGCACTTCTCTGTGTGGTTAATGGATAACTGCTGCAGTCGGGCGGCCATGATGAAACGTTGACATTTCCCTCCGATTATTCATCCACCCCTTTGTTCTGAGTGTTTGCTAATGGCCTGGGCACTGGGCGGAGTGCTCGGAGATGGAGGGACATGAGGAGGAGGGTGAGAGAATAAGAGAGAGAGAGAATAAGAGTGAGAGAGAGACAGGGGGTATCTAAGGCACACCCCGCTGTTTGTTTGTCGTGTTTGCTCAATATGGCATGTGGGTGGAGGGTCTTAGGGACCAAAGTGACCTGCACTTTGGTAGAATACCAGCCAGGACCCTTAAAGTGTGGTGAGCTACATGTGTCTAAAAACACAGGTGCAGGTGAATAGACATTATTATGAGCATTACAAATAGATTCAGGTCAGTGTATTTAAGGGTCATACACAACGCTTTGTTAGGAAACCAAAAACATGTGCTTTATGTGGTTGCATTTTTTAACTCAATAGTTATAAGGTTATGCGAACAAGTATATATTTTTAAGATTTGGGTTATGTAAAAGCTCTTTTTAAGGTTACTGCCTGTACAGTGTGGGGATACAACATATAATTTTGTGGTTAAATGGGTAAATATGATACATTTATAAAAAATACATAAAACCGAATAAATTATATTTGGATAGACACATCACACCTCCTTTGTGACTACTAGGAAATCGTTTATTTAAATAAAAGTTACAGTAATCTAGTCTATTAGTGCTGTTAAATCGGTTAAACGCAATTAATCGATTCTAAAATATCTTTTGTGTTTATATCATGTTTGTACTGTGTACATTTATTTGTATTTACGTTAACATTGCACTTGTAATTGCACACACATACATGTATATATAGAAAATATAACACAAATATACATAACACTAATGTACATACATTAACATATCATTTATGTTATGTACACACTGTAAATAAATCCTGTAAGAAATATAAATATTTTGGCAGCCGGGACGGCAGAAATATTCCGTTAAAAATATTCTTGTAAAGTTGTGTTTTTGTTCTGTAATTTCGAAAATACACAAAAAAATCCCATGAAAAATGTTAATTACAATTTACGATTTTTTTGCTTTTTCTTTAATTGTAGGTTTTTTGACTGTATCTCAAAAATACGTGAAAAATCTGTTAATAAAACGGTAAAATTTCCTAAATTCCACATTTTTGCAGTGTAAATTTCTTAAATATATATTTTTGTTTGTTTATTTAATAAATATGCTTCCCAAACTCATATATTATATAAACACAAACATTTATTTTGGAACCGATTAATTGCAATTAATCGATTTGACAGCACTAATTTTGTATTATTTATTTATTATTGTTAATAAGCATAAACACAGTTCAAATATATGTAGTAATATGTATAAATATTAATATTATGTTTTATCTTACACTAAGAAGAATGATGAAACTATTTATAAAGATGCTGAAATATACTTAATTTTATTACAAAATATATTTTTTATTCATACCTTCAATACAAATTGGACATGTGTTTGACATGTTTCTTGAGTTTGAGCCAAATGTTGAAGTATATTATATGCCAAGTGACAGATAGCTCTGTATGTACTGTATGTATTTTCTATATTATCAGCATTTCATGGAGAGCCGAGGGTTTAGCTTCAGGTTTCTTTCCTTCATGTTGGTTTTAGAGTTCTTAACTGATGTAAACAACAAAGTCTCGAAGTGTTCGTAATTGTTTCTACAGCCTTATCAGAAGAAGGGTGGGACCATATATGGACTAAAGCCGCCAGCATGGAATGAAGAAGGGGAATAGAGGGAGATCACTCAGGTAAATACAATGCCTGAGCACTCCAAAGAAACAGAGGGGATTGAGAACAGAGAGAGGGAGGGGGAGAGAGAGAGATAGAGAAGAAAAGAGAGTGGTTGGTCAGGTTGTAGGTATTGTACCTACTATTTGCTCACTCACCAGGCAGATGGCTCTGTTCATTGACACCTGTGTAGTTGATTAGATGTAGCGGACAGAACTTCTACAACAGACAATAATGAGGCCAGACGTGTGTTTGGCTTTCAAAACAGAGCATTCAAGAACGAATCTGATATCTGGTATGAAGAGGGAAGTAAAATGATTCAAATAAAAAAAAATAGACTGTACTGTGATAATGAAGAAATCGGGACATCCTAGAAAATAAATTGTTTCATTTACATAGCCTATTTTTTGGTCAATTTTAAATATACTGTAGCTGGGATGTTCCAACCCATGATTGGGAAAAATATGGACATGAACCTATCCCTGTATATGACTTCTGTAAAACACAAAAGAGGTTATTTTGAGAAATGTCTCAGTGGTTTAATGTCAATCCAAGTCAATGGTGTTCAATGTTGTTTGGTCAGCAACATTCTTCCAAATATCTTCTTTTGTGTTCTGCAGAAGAAAGAAAGTCATACAGGTTTGAAAAGACATGAGGGTGAGTTAATGATGACAGAATATTCATTTTTGGAAGAACTACCTTTAACTTAACCTAGAAAATGGGTCATGTTTGACCCACCATGCCAGCATTTTAATGTGTACTCTCAATCTATAGCACAAACAGACATTAATGAATGATGTAATTTTAACTAAATCAATTGGGAATTGATATTTCTGAGTTTATGTCTCTTCGTGACTTTATATAGATGCGAATCTTTAAATAAAGTTTTGTGTTCAGGATGCCCTTTGAGCATCCTTTTAAGTTGTCAAAGAGAGTATTTATTAATATGTACAACGAGGTGGCATTTTACGAGGTAGCAAATTTCACCTGATTCGCATGAATTTGTACGATATCATTCATACATTTTAATACGATTTGCTTTCGCGACAGTGACTTTAGGTTTGGAGACGGGGCTAGGGGTGGGCCTTCAGTATTGCTTCTTTATAGTAAATCTTCATTTTTGTATGATTCATGACGTACAAATTTAGCCACCTTGTAAAATAGTTTGAATTCCAGTGAGATAAGGTTAGATAAGTCAATATACTTTCATTTATTTATTGCCTTGTTTCTTTTCAACAGCTCTTTCTGTACTTATCAATTAACATGCATTCATTTAGCAAAGTAAAATAACAGCTCTTACGCCAGGGCTTTAGAGAACAGAAAGACCCACACCTGGCTGCGGAGCAGGGGGAAGGCAAGCGGGAGAGGAGGGCCGCTTTAAAGCTTTTACCACTGTGCAAACACTAGGCTGATTGCTTTTAATGGGATCAACTAGAGGCCTGTGTGAGAGTCAGTCCTGCCCTGACCAACACTGAGATGTCAGGTAAGTGTAACCTCACTTCTCATTACTGCTCTTGAAAGAGCCCATGTAATTCAGCACACGTAAATGCAAACACACAACATAGCCCACGCTCTCAGAAGCACAGGCACCTTTGTGGCGGGACACCAGCTAAAGTTCAAACTGATGCTGATATTAGGTGAATGTTGGTAAGATTTCATCGTTTCATTTCAGTTAAATAGAAGCAAATGGAATATCGCATTCTGCTGAACTGAATAACTTCCTCAATTACGGTGATTGATCACCACTGATTCTCTCAATTTGGTTGATATCAGTCATTAATTCTACTGTTCATTCATAACTTATAAATGTCTGATAAAGCTTATCAAGCACACTGTGGTGCAATTATGATTAAGAAAAAATGTTAACGATAACAAGAAAGTATACGGACAAGGTGCACTTGTTCTCCCAGTCCCACCGAGACAAAGATGGCAAAATTTACTATCAAAGATGAATAAACTACAACTGCCACATTATACGTGTGAAACACCTTAGCCAGAGCAACAGTGTTGACTATCTAATAAATGTTTGAATAACCGGTTTTCCCATTTGATGCGAAAAATCGTTCATCAATGGGAAGAAAAAAATGTAGTAGACGGATGATGTTAACCAGGAACAACATCAACTCAACCAGTGGAACAAAGCGCCACTGTAAAATGAGTTTTGAGTTTTGGCATCCCCAACAGTTTAGTCTTTTAAACAGACTGCCGCATTTGGCTCTTTCAGAGCCCTCCTGTGCTTCTCTTCACGGTACCTGATGGAAGGTGATCGACTGGAACAAGTCGAGATGTTTCAGCCATAGATTTGTGTTTGATAAGGGGCAGGGTACTGACTAATACGGAGAGTTGCACAGAAACAACCACAAAAATAGACCGATACGGGAATGTCCCCCAGAAGAAATTGAGAAATGCAGCCCAGAGGAATAAAAAACGTATGGCCTGTGGGTTGCCTTTTCATAGCTGAAGGAAGCTTAAAGGTCCAGTGTATGAAATTTAGCAGCATCTAATGGTGAGGTTGAGAATTGCAACCAACGGCTCACTCCACCCCTCACTTTCAAAGCAGTACGGTGGCTGACACAGAACTAAGATGATGTCACGTTTTTGCTTCTTTGCCGAAGGAGATGACGTAATAACGAAAAGCACTCTGAGCAGTTTACCTGTTTAGGGCTACTTTAGAAACAACACTGTGAATTCCATGTAAGGGTGATGTATGTAGATAGAAATAGCTCCTTCTAAAGGTAATAAAAACATAACGCTTCATTATGTAAGGTCTTTATACTCTGGAGACTTAGTTATGTATATTGCGTTTCTGTCAATGGATGATCCAAAAAATGACACAAAGCACCTTTAATGAAGATCTCTGAAATATTCTGATTGAAAGGGAAAGTTCACCACTTTTACTCACCCTCTTGTCATTTCAAACCTGTACGACTTTCTTTCTACTGCAGAACACAAAAGAAAATATTTTGAAGCCCCTATTGACATCCATTGTATGGACTCAAAACCACTAAGACATTTCTCAAAATATCTTCTTTTGTGTTCTGAATAAAAAAGTCATATACAGCTCTTCATTTGGTTTATTTATTTGTATTGCTGCATACAAGAAACAATTGCGACATTAAAGAAACCGTATTGTTGCGTTTTTATATTACATGATGGACTTAACTGATCTAAAAATATTTGACCCTCATTTATTTCCCATTCTTCCCATTCCCTTTATTTTTTATTTATCTTGTAACTGGCTTTGTTCAACAAGGTGAGATACAAATCAGTCCCCTACATTTTTATTGAGCCGCACACAATATTCCAGTTTCCAGCTTTTGAAGTCTATGTTTCCAATATATGATCTCTACACAGAAAAACAACGGCTGTTCTTTTCTGAATGTTGTTCTTGATAATCCATTGATTATTTTGTCCATTTAAATGTTCCAAACCCAACATGAAGAGTCAGAACTCATGCAAATGAACACGTTTAAGAGCGATTTCTGAAGTGCAACGTTCAAAACATGCAAATGACGGTTCGCCAACTAAAATTTATTGGGCGACCTCTGGTTCTGCTAAGTGTTCTCTTGAGCATTTATTGTGAAAGTTAAAGAGGTTAAGAGGTGCTTGTGTCGTCCACCTTGGACAGATAACACTCTTTCGGTCTCCACTCAGAGGCCTGGACCAAAGCCAACTGATAACACAGTCACATACCATCTTTATTAATGATTGGTCAGGTCTCGGTGCTGAGCGCAAACCCCCCGGCAGGTAAGATGAAGGATCTTTCTGTAATGACCATTTCTGAGCTCCACCCAACAAAAGCATTACATTCTAACACTGCTATGGCAACATTCCTTCAGGAAGTAAAAAAACGAAGACGTTTGTGAGAAAACTTGAGTCACCCGGTGCAAGACGGGACAATGAGGGGTGATGTGACATTTTAATAGTATTGCTGTCCGGTCGATTAGACAGAGTGCAGCATAACATCTACAATACACAAATGATCAGGTATCACCAAAACCTATTCAAATTAGATTTGTAGCCAAGACCACAATCCCAACGGCGACCATCGGGCCTTACCTCATAACATTCTAATAATTTTATGTGGTGGTTCAGTCGGAAACCTGTCCGGAGTTGATTTATTTTAAGAATATTATCAAAGTTATATAACCCTGCTGGGCCTGCACTCTGACCCAAATCCCATGAGCGCTCGGTGGCCGAAGCCCAGACTGATAGCCTGGTGTGAGCGTGCGGCCTCCAAACTCAGCTGTGTCTGTTGTGCAGGAGGAAATACTGGTTAATAAGTAGCCTGGCACTGAGCTGTGGCCCTCTGTCACAGGTGTGGGGGCCAAGGACGACTGCTGATAAGACTAGACATAACCGGGCAGAGGGGGAAGAGAGAACAACCACAAAACAGTGAGGATTGGAGGAGGTGTTTTAGAGATTTCAGCAATCTGACGTTACTAAGAGACACGAGACAAGAGTTTCGTCTGTGTAAAATGCATCATTCCTGATCCAGCGTCACACATTTACATCAACTATCCTGTCTTCGTGTCGTTCAAAACCTGTGTGTGACTCTTTCTTCTTTGAAACACAAAAGAAGATATTTGGAGAAATGTCTCTGTGGTGTTGTGTTTGTACAATGGGTTCCAATGTTGTTTGGCTAACAACGTCCTTCAAAATATCTTCTTTTTGATCCGCAGAAGAAAGTCATACTGGTTTTGAATGACATGAGTAAATAAGGAGAGACGTTTCCTTTTTGGAACCGACCCGTTTAACATCTCAATTATTTGTCCTAGACATCAATGAGATTAAAGGGAGGTCAAATGGAAACTTCTGCTTAAGTCTGCTTTCTACATATTTCTTTTTACGTAAAAAAATATAGAAACCTCACGATTGTCTCCATTGGAGTTTCAGACCAGATCTCGGCAATATGTCACTAAGTGAGCTCCGCTTGGCTAATCCTTCAATCAAAAGTCAATATTATTATTGATAAGATTCCAACGAAATCCAACTAAAATGTACCTATACAACCTCCATTCATTTTTTAAAAATTCAAGTTTGTTGCTATTTGTATTTCTCCCAAGCCATTTAAGGAGAACATCAGAGATTAAACTGATACTTAAACATAAGCAACCTCTGATCAACACAGTTTTATATGGGAATGTATAACTGATTCAAATGAAAAACACAGTGCAAGTTTTCTACATCTGAAATACTCTTTCACCCAATTTTAGCTTATCATACTCTGCCACAGTTTGTGACACATGAGAGTGGGCTAAAACGCAGAAGTTTGGATCAATAACCAGGTTTCTAAGATCCACCTCTTCCCGGACACCGTCCTTGTTCCATGGGGTTCAACAATCCCCCCCCCCACTATACCCTCTCGCCGCCCCGAGCATCCCATAATGACCCATCTTCTGTAGCCTTCACCTCAGTGAACAAACTGTTCAAAAAACAGTTTCTTTCACCCACACATCAATGCTCATACTGGAGTCCAAACTGTCAGTGAAAAAGGTCTCTCTGTCGCTGGAGTTGTCCCCTTAAAGGTTCCTTTTTGTACCTTTAAGGGCAATACAACCTTTTTGGGGACATTACCTATTGTGTTCCTTGAGGACCTAAAGTGTACCAGTTAATTATTGGGGGTACAAAAGATTTAACTGTGCCTTTGGAGATACACAATAGGTTATTAGGGCACAATAATGTACCCCAAAAGGAACAACATTATATAATGTTCTGTATACTTGTAAAGGTACCTTAGGGTAGCACAAGAGCAACAAAAAAGGTGCATTTTTAATCAGCTTAAAAATAGTTGCCTTCAAATTTTAAGTTAATTGAACTTAAAAATATTAGTTAACACAATTAATTTCTCGTTGAGTTGACTTATATTTGTATGATTCTTTATTTTATTTTTATATTTTTAAGTTGAATTAACTAATTTAACCAGGCAACCATGTAACAATTTTTTTAAGTTTAACCATCAATTTTTTGTGTGTCATTATGACAATTTTACAAGTGTGCTCATTTTTCCATTGAGAATAACTGTATTCTTTTAGCATTTTAATTTGGCTTCCTGGTTGTGTTACTATGTTTATGAATCAAGTGAGCCAGTAAACAATTGTTGAACGCTCTAGTGTAGTTCGACCTGTGTGAACAGAAAAGTTGACCTGGGGTTTTAAAGTTCTGCAACTCGATCTCATTCAGTTCATATGAATATAAATTAAGGTTAGTTGTATAATGCATTTACATGACAGGGACAGGGTGTGCAGCATTTTACATCTAAAATAAAAAATACTTCCAGAAGAGTTATTTTTTCAATTTAATTTAGATTCATTTTAATATTGAATTAAAAGAACTGGGGTAATATGTTGTCACAAACCACACTCAAACAAAAGCATCAAATCCTATTAGGCATCATATATCATAATGATGCTTTTAATGAAGGTCTGGCTCAAACATCTCAGCCGTGAGAACATGACTGTAGGAGATAAACTAGATTAAAAGTGTATTGGGAAGGGCGAGGCCGCCAAAGGCTGTGTAATATAAATGCAGCGGGCGTGTACACGTTGTGTCTAGAGCTTTTCCACGCAATGTGACTTTGACAATAGTCGGCAATTCAAAAACCGCATCCTGGTCAGAGATGAGGCAGGTGCAGATCTCTGTGGCCAACGCACCAACCTGATGTGCAAGTTATTTCACAGCCACATTTAAAGAGCCCAAAACATTTCAAGAGCTTAAATGTGGCCTGGTTACCACCCACAACATGTACAGCATTTTGTATTTAGTCCGTACGTTTTTGAAACAGTTTGTTTAATGAATAAAACAATATTAATATTATAAAGAAAAAATGGTTGATATTAGTTTCAAATTGAATAAAATAAACAAGAATGGACAGCATCACTTATAAAATGCAGGTCATACGAAATGATCAAAAATGTATAGGCTACTGTAGGCTATTTCGTGTCATATGAGAGAGTAATGCTTATAACCTTTCTAACATTAACGCATTAATCTCTCTGTTCTTTTGAACTATTGTTCATTTACCAGGAGTTGTGCTTCAGGTATTGCCTACCTATCTGCGATCCAAAGGTTTGGCCCTTTGCCACACTTTATGACTCCGGGTGTGTCCTGGTTACTTCCGTGTTTGGGTGCCCAGACATATAGGCTTCTCTCGTTCCATGTTCACACTAGCAGAAAAAGACTGAAGACAAATAAGCAAAGGTGAAGAGTTTCCCCTGTATCTGACACATCTAATGTCATGTGTTATGCCTACAATCACTCTGGGTCAACATTTACACCAACCTGTATGTGCGTGTGTGCGTGTTTCATGTGCTTTTCATGCTGATTTCACCCCACCACACTTGAGTCTTTCTATTATGGTACTTTGTAGAACATACCTGGACCAGGTAACATTTATCAGAGATACCGACCCAGAGAGCAAACAGTTCTGCTCTCTTCGCACAGGCGCGCGGTGTTTGAAGGAGATTTCCAAAAGGCAGGGTGGAGGGGAACATACAGTATATGCCAATAAAGTATGTTTTTAAAGTGTCCTTTCATCTGGCAGGAAATTGCATAAGTTTTGGATTATGGAAGGCTGGTTTACAACAGCTTGGGTTTCAGAACAGGTAAAAGCATATGGGCAGGTGGGAAATAACTAACCTGGGTTTATGATGTGTACAGGTGAGTGAAACCTGAGACAGGAAAACGCTGGCATTATGAGGGATTCTCCACAATATTTAAACTTGTATATAATTACTCTCTCCCATTAAAAGCACAGTATGCGGAATAAACAGATAATGGCTTGGTTTGATTCGTTTTAAACAGCTTGTATTTGCTTAAAATCTATTAATTCTTTATTTTTTTTCAAAATGCACTGCTAAACACGGTGGTTTTAAAGCTCACTTACATGTCTTCCACTCCTGTAAAGTCTCTGCTTACAAAGGTGCATATTCTAATGAAGTAACCTGTTGTAATGTACACACATCAATCGCTCCCTCCACTGTGATACTAAAAGACATGTCATAGATGGTTAAAGCTCTTACGGCACCAACAGGTGTAAAGACAACAACCTGTTTTATTATGTCCCTGTGGGAGAATCATTTGTGAGGGTTCTTTATAAAATGTACAAAGTAGGCTAATTACTTTTTACATTATTTTAATGTTTAGCCTACATGACATTTCATGCTAGGCTATCTTCTGACAATTAAAGATTTAGCAAAAGTTTTATCAGTAGACTTAAATATAGGCCTACTTTCAAATTAAATTTAGGCCTACAACAGGAATATAATTTTAGAAATCTGTATTAAAGGTTTGTGTTATTATTTGCCAATTCTGACTGGTTTTAATTTGGCAACCAAGACTTTACAAATTCCTAATTCTGAGTTTATGATATTCAATTAAAGCAGGATGTGCATCATAAAAGTGTTGTAATATACAGCTAACATTCTTAAAAATAGACCTAGGCCTTTGTGGTTGGGCAACGTTTTTGATTACCAGAATTACGAGAAACATGAGTGCCTACATTTTTTGTCCAAAGCTGAGCAGGATGCAATAAACATTACGGATAAACACAACTATCTTTTTCTATACAGTTGAACAGATGTGTTTGTTTGTTTGTGTCGTTAGAGCTTAAGGGCTACTCTGGAAAGACAAAAATACAAAATTTTTAAGAGCTTAAGGAAATAGAAGGGTGGTTCTCCAACGATCCGTTAGTAACTGGAGGGTCATTTTTTTCTTTTAAGGATAGCACCTGACTGCATCCTGGACAGCCGACAGCTTCCTGATTCTCTCGTAACTGCCGCAATGCCCGAGGGCAGATATACCGGTCTGCACGCTCACTAAAACACTCAACTATGGAATATGAGAAATTACACTGTTTGCTTATTTAAATTGTCATTTTAGGTGGTGTATGCTTAGCATTTTGGATGACACTACTTACCAGGGCCTACATTAAGTAAAATAAAATAAAATAAAATAAAATAAAATAAAATAAAATAAAATAAAATAAAATAAAATAAAATAAAATAAATAAAAAAAAAATAATAAAATAAAAACATAAAGAAAAATCATAAAAAAAAAGAATATAAAGAAAAGAATAAAAAGAAAAGAATAAAAAAGAAAAAATGAAAAGAAAAACATTTATTTAAAAATTATGTCTACCACAGATTTGGCAAAAAATCGTTAATGACACATATAATGTCTTATAAACTTGAATATGAACATTTCATTAAGAATAAAATCCCTACCTGCTTCTCCCCTACATGCAGCAGCATCACAGACTAAATTGTTGGTGTATGTGCATTTAACTTAAGCAATTACTGTACTTTAAATGAAGTGTAGTCCTACATCACCCTCTGCTGGTGAAACCTTTATCGCTGGCTGAAATGACTGCATGGCACATAGTAGTAGGCTATTCACATGCCCTATTGATGGATATTTATATACGACCTTACACATATTGAGATCACAGCTTAATGACAACGTTCGAAATCTTCCCTGATTGCTTAAAGCTAAAAAAGTATGGAATAATATTGCCTCAAAATAAAATTAATCAGAAAAAATGCTAATAATTCAATAAAAAGACAATATAATTATAGAAATAATTTGAGCAGTTTACCGTAAGGCACCATTTTTCTTGAGATTTTTGAAAATGGCAATATTAAAAATGACAACCCTCTATGTCTTTGACAAAACAAGAGAAATGACCAAAAACTGAAATGACTTTTACTGTCCATTGTTAAGCACGTGTTGCTCCTAACATGATACTCGCTACAAAAATACAAACATTTATGCTACAAATGAACGTTTACGTCACATAACCGACAAGGGTCTACAAGATGTAACGTTGTAAACATATCCTCTCACACGTCACGTCTTTGCCCTTTTCCTATAGGTTACGTGGTTGAGTCTGGTCACGTGACCCCATACCGTGACGCTTACAGTACACGAGGAACTCGTGCAGGACGATCTTTCTGACTGTACAAACAGTGAACGACCCTCATTGCTTGAGAACCTTCACTTCATCGCTTTCGACAGAGTCGACTTCTTTTAGTTTGTAAATAGAGATCATTGATCGCCAACAATACAGCTCCGACTCACGAGATGATTTAAGAACACAGGTATGTATGTATTTCGTTTCCTTTAAATAAGCTACATGTTGAACAGTATATCGATGAAAAACGCAACACTTGGCATATGATTACAAATGTGTTGTTTTGTATATGTACACTACACACACACACACACACACACACACACACGAAAAGAAAAATAAACCATGGCTGTGTCTCAAAACCTAGTGAGCTCCCTAACTAGACAGCGTTCTTATGCAGTCTTGGTAAGCAGACAAACAAATCAGCTTAGTAAGATGATGGTATTTATTTTTGTAGTGTTATTTATCAACTCTTTTATGTCAGCAGGACAATGCTACTTTGTATTTTTTCAATGTATTGTATGGTTTTATACACCAGACCAAATTATTTGAATGTTGTGGCCAGTTGTGGACATTAATGTAAATGTCCGTTAATGTATGCACTGTAAAAAAGCTCTAGTCAAAGGGATCAGTAAGCCTTAGTCATCCCAAAACAGAAAACACCAGATCAGAAGGAAGATAAAATTCACTGTCAGTAACTTCAGGCACGTGACCAAAGGCTCATGACTGTCACAGTTTAACCTACAGTTCTTCATTTTTTTCCTCTGCATCTTCAATAACACTTCCACTTTCAGGTCAGTCGACACAGCCCAATACCAGTTTTTGTGTTGAAAGATTTGCCAAGCTCATCAAGACCGCTCATTGGCCGTTGCGTCTGTAGCCACTAATGCTGACACTCGGCTCTTTCTGTATTTCCAGCTAGCGAAAGGCCTGTCTATTGAAATGCTTGATACTTGACAACAATGATTCCATACATAAACAGACACACAGTGAAAGCTCGAAACACACAGAGCGATAATCCACTCATGTTGCATGTTTTAGGATACGCGTTTCCTTCAATTGTACCGGCAAACCTTGACAGCATGAAGTCAGATATTCCTTACGAAAAGGTGTGTAAAATCTTGCTTTTTTATTGATACTTTGAACTGGATTTGTTTAGAATTATTGTTGTTGTTCACATATTTGACACTTTCTTTGATAGGGATCTTTTGTTTTATCTATTGCACATTCATACTTAAAGTGATAGTTCACTTAAAAAAAAAACTTTACTCGCCCTCTTGTCATTTCAAACCTGTATGACTTTCTTTGTTCTGCAGAACACAAAAGAAGATATTTTGAAGAATGTTGTTAACCGGCCCCCATTCACCTGCATCGGTTTTGTGTCCGTACAATAGAAGTGAATGGGGGCCGGTGCTGTTCAGTTACCGACTCAAAATATCTACTTTTGTGTTCTGTGGAAGAAAGAATGTCAAAGGTTTGAAATGACAAGTAAATGATGACAGATTTTTCATTTTAGGTGAACTTTCACGTTAAGAGTATTTGTGTGGTTAACAAGTTTTTTTTCAAATCTTACTCAAGATGGTTGATGTGGAGTCAAGGAAAGGAGAAGCACAATACAACTCACAAAAGGTACTATTTCCGACTGTCCATCTTCTGTCTTTAAATCACAACATTGACCGCTTGTCCCAGGAAACCATGACTCACATTGCTGTTATCTTGTGTTGCTCTGTGGTCTCTTTCTTCTCAATATTTTATGTCTAATCATTTATTTATCTGGTAAATAGCCATGTAATCACTGTGCTAATGTACAATTAACTGGTCTTTAAGCGATAGTTCGCCCAACAGAAAACTGCAGAACAGAACACAAAAGAAGATATTTTGAAGAATGTTGGTAACTGAACAATGGGGGTACCCATTCGCTTTTATTGTATACACACAAAACCAATGTTTGGTTACCAACATTCTTCAAAATATCTTCTTTTGTGTTCGGCAGAGGAAAAAATTAAATGATGAATAATGATGAACCCTTTATTGCAAGCTAGTCCCCTTCCCAAAAACATGTCCTTTTCACCCTGTCTGGTTTTGTTCTGCATTAATAACCAACTTTACGTTATGCCTATGTCTATTGTTCAGACACGTTTTGATCTGTTCATCTGTTTGTTTAGTATTACAGGTGCTTGATCATCCTTACCTGTCTAACCACAGTGCTGTTGATACTTCTGTCCCTCCAAACGCTGCTTATTCCTATGGCAACAACCTCCTCCAAATCACACGAACGTCCTCTGATCAGAGAAACCTGCACTGATCCCTGCAGGTAGACGTCCATTAGGTTATTTTGCGGCAAACATGTCTAATTTCTTTGTTTTACTTGACCGTCAAATGTGATTTAAGTTGCTTTGGGTTTTTAGTGATCCACTGGTAAATGAGGTTAACCACAACCCGCGGTTTCACATCTGCACTTTTAATAAGGTCTTTGAAAGTTCCTCTTGTCATTCACAGGATTGTTTTGTTGGAGAGTATTCCCGAGGACTTGTTTTTAACTCCTCGACCACTCACCAATCCATATATGAAGCCTGGCTCAGTCTCATATCTGCTGCTCAAAGCAGCCTTGATATCGCTTCCTTCTATTGGACTCTTACCAACAGTGATACACAAACACATGATTCCACGGCCGATCAGGTTTGAGTTATCTGAATTCCCGCTGACTAATAGATAAAAAATCATCAATGTAGTCTTAAATGATTTGTACTCTTTAGGGCGAGGAGATTCTGAAGGAATTAGGACGGCTCTCTGGGAAAGTATCTGTTCGAGTTGCTGTCGATACACCATCGGAATCGAAACCTCTAGATGACATTTTGTTCCTCATGAACTCGGGTAAGTCCAAACTGCTTTTGTTTCTGTTATGCTAACAAACAGCCAGACCAAAAAACAACATCAGGCGTTTTATTGTAGTTGAGAGACACTTTGAAATGTGCTTTCTCATATCGTAGTTGTACAGTTGTGGTTTCGATATGATTTTTAAAGGGTCTTAAAAACAACATTATGATGTTTCACCGGTCGCAGGTGCTGATGTGCGGATGGTGAATATGCGAGGGCTGACTACAGGTGTTCTGCACACCAAATTCTGGATTGTGGATAAAAAGCACATCTACATAGGCAGTGCCAATATGGACTGGAGATCACTAACACAGGTCAGTCTTCTTTTTTTTGGCATTTATATTTATATAAGCCTAAAATGGCTCATCTCATGCTTTGCTCACCTGCCCGTACACTACATGAAATTATAGAAACCGTTTAAAAAATGATCTGCAAATGTGTTATAATCCATCATTCTTTAAGTAAAAGTTTCCAATATTTGACATGTCGTGATAAAACTACTAGTCCTTGCTTATGCCAATTGTGTCAGGTTATTCTGAGTGTTTTTGTACATTGTTTGAAGTATTTTTGAATGTGGCTAGGTGGTTGTTTACTACCCCAATTCAAAGTGGAGAGTGTGGTTGAGTATTATACTTTTTTTCCCCTCTGTTCAGGTAAAGGAGTTGGGTGCGGTTGTGTATGACTGCGGCTGTCTCGCTGAGGATCTTGGGAAGATTTTCGAAGCCTATTGGTACCTGAATCAGACCAAGACAGTTCCCGCCCACTGGCCCAGCAAATTCTCCACCCTGTACAACAAGGACACGCCCATGCAGATGTTACTCAATGGGACTGACTCCAGTGTCTATCTATCAGTAAGAGAAAACCCTTCCACCTTTAAAGGGGTCATATGGCGCGAAGACGTGTTTTTCTGTGTCTTTGGTGTGTTATAAGTTGCCCATGCATGTATTCAACATGTAAAATTGCATATTTAAAAGTGTCGGAACGAAAAATGCATTCTATCTCAAAGCCAATGCTCACCCAGACCTGTCTGAAACGCCTCGTGTAACCACACCCCCACAAATCTACGTCAGTTCGTGGTATGATTTGACTAAGACCGCCCAAATGTATACGCAAGTAAGGTGGGCGTACCTGTCAGTACAATCGGTTTGGAACCTGACACGCTAGCAGTATTCGACCAATCCCTACGCACTGGTTAACTGGCCAATCATAACACACCTCGCATTTCAGAGCGATGAGCTTTGTAAAAAAACCTGCGCATTTCAGAGAGGTGGGGCAAAGAGGAGATACAAACATACACGGTATGTGGAAAACACAGCGTTTTTGAACCTTAAATCGTGTATACACATTGCATTACATCTAAAACAAACGATATTCGTTTTAGCCGCGTCATATGACCCCTTTAAGTCAGAGGGATATCTACAATAACTATAACCACACTGTAGACAAACTGTGAGCATGCTGTTACGGTACTGTAATTGCTTTTTGAATTGGTTGTATATATTTCAATGTTTCAATATCGGAATTAGTGACTCAGGTTAGAGGAAGTATAAGTGTCTGTCTGTCGCACACAGAGCTCTCCTCCATCATTATGTGCTGAGGGAAGAACTCCAGATCTGCAGTCTATCCTCAGTGTGATCGGTGACGCTCAACAGTTTGTGTACATTGCCGTGATGAACTATCTTCCTATAATGGAGTACTCCAAATCTAAAAGGTCTGTAATATACGTGTACTCCTTCCTAAGTGACATTTGCCAAAACAGGCAAAAAATGCCTGAGGGGATTAGAGCATTTTAAATCAAGTGGACCTCAGACTGAAAAATAATGATATAAACACTTTAAACGTCTACCCTGTCTAGGCTGCTTTTGAACATTCTGACCGTGGGCGTCTATTATGTCTTGCAGGTACTGGACAGATATTGACACCCAACTGCGGCGTGTGGCTTACGAGCGTAAGATCCGTGTGCGTCTGCTGATCAGTTGCTGGGAAAGCAGCAATCCAATCATGTTCCCTTTCCTTCGCTCACTCGCTTCCTTACAAGAAAACAAAAAGCTGAATGTTCAGGTGGTGAGTGTCCGTCTCTCTGTCGAGTTGACAGATGTTGTTCCCTGGAACATCATGTTATTCAGGTTCTGCGAGTTGTAGTGTTTGAGTTTTGTCATCATTACCCGGGTAGTGTGCAGCTTAAATGATTATTTCACCCAAAAATGAAAATTCTTCGGTCATTTTCTTATACTTCTGTCATTCCAAACCGTATTACTTTCTTTCATCTGCAGAACACAAAAAATATTTTGAAGAATGTTGGTGACCAAACAACACTGAACCCCATTGACTTCCTTTGTATGGACACAAAACCACTGAGACATTTCTCAAAATATCTTCTTTTGTGTTTCACAGACGAAAGACTCAAATACCGGTTTGAAATGACATGAGGTTAAATAAATAATGACAGACATCTTATTTTTCTTTCTTTGATGTTTTAAAGTGGTAGTTTACTCAAATATCATAGTTATGTAGGGACAAAAGCTTCCTATTTGTGAGCTACAGCTGCTCACCATCGCTCTTCAGTTCACTAATAACACTTTTTCCACAGAAAATTTTTACTGTCCCGTCCAACCCGCGACAGAAGGGAATTCCATTTGCCAGAGTCAACCATAACAAGTACATGGTCACAGACAGGGTTGCTTATATAGGTATGCACTGTTTTAGTTTTACTTGGTTTTTGTGACTCTATTTTTATTAACTTACATAAACACAACACTCCTCTTTGAAGTTCATCCTTTCATGTCCATATTGCCTTTATTTATATGCATCTTTTTTATATATTTTTTTCAAATGATACACATGTATACTGCCTTTGTGTTTTCAGGTACCTCTAATTGGTCAGGTGACTACTTTGTGAACACCGCTGGCTCTGCATTAGTGGTAAACCAGACTTCAGCCCAGACAACAAGCCCTACAGTCCAGGAACAGCTACAGGCAGTATTTGAGAGAGACTGGGACTCTTCATACAGCAGAGAAATCAACCACAATACCAATCACAAAGATGTTTGTTAGACAAGATTTTTTGGTATTTGCCTTGCACTCTTGCCTTTGTGCTGTAGGGGGCGCTTTGCTGTGTAAATCATTACTGAATACTTCTCCATTGTTCTGGGGGTCTAAACGCACAGGTACATAGAACAGGGATATCATTTTTTCATTGATAACTATTTGTATCGTCTCCTCAGGAATTACGCTTCCATTTATACTTTATGCCTGTTGAATTTACATACATTTGCACATGATGATTTGCACACGATTCTTAACTGATATTTACATTTATGCATTTGGCAGATGCTTTTAAGCGACTTACATTGCATTATCCTATACAAGTATGTGCAGTCCCCTGGGATCCAACCCACAACCTTGCCGTGGTTAAGACCATGCTCTTATCACTGAGCTACAGGAAACTATTTTAACCCTCAACTTAGACCTCATTCAGAATGTTATCATTGATTTCAAATAGTGTTGATTGCAGGTTTCTTTTTTGTATTTCATGATTTCTTTATGCTGCCTTGCATCTGTGAAAGTGATAAGTTAGCCACAAATGAAATTTCTACCATCATTTACCCGTTTATTTTGTTCACTAGCCATTATAGAAGATGTTATAGGGACTGTCTGCCCTTGCTTTATTGTAAGAAAAAAGAGACGATGAATCTGAGCAGTGATGGAGGCTTTTGGTCTCTAACATTCTGGCTTATGTGTTTTAAGGATGGAGGTCATGAAGGTCTTTACTTTAGGATGTGTAAACGATGAGGGATTTTTTATTTTTAGGTGAGTTATTTGTAGTTATCACAACAGTTTTTTGTTTGAAATATTATTCATGCCTGTGTTTAGTCATGAACATCACCAAGTAGGCTACGTTACATTTTAAAGCCATTTTATGTTACTATTGCACAGCCATTGGCAACAATTACACACTGCTGTTTTAGCTTCACGTGTCACCAGGACATTTTATAATGTGTGATAAGGATGAACAATAAATTCATGAGGGATCCGCCTGTTTTACTTGTATCGCAAATCTCACATGTTATGCATTATATTGTCCTGCTGTGGACCATTTGTACATTAAGGGAGTCTTTAAACCAAGATAAATTTTAGTTTGTGGTGTTTGAATTGATAAACTGCTGCACATTTTGAATACTATAGGATACATTGAGCATGTCAATTTTGGATTTCTACTTTTTAATTCAAATTTCAATGAAATGTTGTTTTATAGCAATACAATTTTGCATCTTTGCAAACAGCTTTACAGAAAATACATTTCAAAACCAACAGTGGATACACAAGACATAAAAACAGGGGAAAAGAAAACATACATTATATAGCGGGGAAAATAACATTGATTTGTGAATACACTGATATTACTATATTTTGGATAACACGAATACAAATTGTATCGTTCACGTTAATATATTAATAAATAATCTATTAGCAGGTAATTATACTGATACAATACTGATTGATTTCAAATTTGTTATAATTTTAATAATAACCTCTCCTCTTTTACGCTATTATACCATACTGACATCTTTCCCATAATTGGACATCTCGTTAGTTTTTCCACCTGTTTTCTCCGTTATGCCCCGCCTCCTGCAGATCGATTTGCTAATGGACGTTATCCCTTGGCTGTGATTTGACAGTCGATACGTCATTCACAGGACCTCACGCAGTAATCGGATCAAGGGCGGGACTTGTGGGAATCCGGGTGTAAAAATATAATAGCGCTGTGCTGGCAGTGATTTTTGCTGGAGGTGGAGCGGTACTCGCGCAACAATGAAGCGAACATGGCGGTGAGTGTCTTTCTGTAACCATATATATTTTGTCTAAGTGTTTTATTTCGTTGTATTTCCTTTGAAATGAAGCGCTTCAGTGATTTTCGGTGACGGTGCAGTGAGTTCGTTCATAGCTGACGATCCTACAATGATAACTCGCATCAACAGCGGACAAAAGAGTCGATGCTCTTCGGCAGAAGAACCAGAACATTCATATACTTCAATGCTGTTAAATCAGTACAGATATAAACTGTGTGTCTTTAGTAGCCAGCGAATACAAATAACACTGTGGTTAGAAAACCATTGCCTGCATTTTGACCATAAGACACTTGTTGGTTTTTACTCTTGTTTTAATTATTTGATGTGTGTAAAAACGAAATATAACAGTCATAATGCATTTTGTTTCTTTTTAATGTGCTTCTCAAGGTGAACATTATGTAGATCCTTAATACGTAGTGTTTTAAAAAGATAATGAAGGATTCTTTCTCCAAACTCATCAAGGTCTTTTTTACACCAGATGGCAGTAATCTAGACCAGTGGCTCTCAAATGGGGGTACGCGTACCCCCAGGGGTACTGCAGGGGGTACGTGAGAGAAACTGACATATAGGATTAAATAATGAAAATCAATAAATTATGATAATAGTATTTTTAGATGAAATTAGGACTACACAAAGATGCATAAAAAATGTATTAATATATTTAGATATAATATTTTACTCTCATTTCACTGAATTTTAAGTAAAATGTTGTTGTCTGGTCAAGGGGTACTTGGCTTGAAAAAATCATAAAAAGGGGTACTTAAGCCAAAAAGTTTGAGAACCACTTATCTAGATGACCGACAATAAAAAGCTTAACCAATTCTAACCATGGTGCACGCGTGCGTGTGTTTTCTATTTCTTCTGTACATGTTTAAAAGCTTCACTGTAACCATTTTTATTGCGCTGGAAAAAAGTAGGTAACCTTCAGTTTTCTGACTAAACATCAGTTTTGAACTTTTTTTTGTTGACTCTATGTGTGATAAGAATTGTGTCAAAGGAAAACAACTATATAAAATATGTGCTGAAATGTATTATACTGTTTAGGCTATTTATTGTATTGTCAGCCGCTTTTACAGTAATACAGTTTAGAAACTGTGATCATTTTAATAATTTATTATTGAATGTATTCTGATGTATTTAATATGCACTTTATTTAATATATATATATATTCAAACAACTATCAGATATTTAGAAAAAGTGTGCATTCTTTGTACTGTATGTAACAGGACTGAACTTGTTTTTCTGTTAACCACCACCAGTACCCACCCCTGTGTATATGGTACACACCCTGACAACGTGCCCATTGTCAGGGTGTTTCTTAAGCTGGGCACTGCCATAGCAGCTCAGGGTCAGTGCAAGGATGTCCTGTTTATAGACAAGAGCAGCGTGTCTCAGAGATCATCTGTCTAAGTCTTCCTAATGGGCCGGACATCACAATCAACAGTTGCTTGCCATTTTTATCGCCTGTTTAGTTGATGGTTTTGAAACATGACCACCGCATTGAACTCACAGGTCACTGTGTGTATTGTTTTTCATTTGGTGAAAGGAATAGTTCACCTTTAAAATGAAAATTCTGTCATCATTTACTCACCTTGTTGACATTTTAAACCTGTGTGATTTTCTTTACCCTGCAAAACTAAAGAAGATATTTTGAAAAATTGTTGTTCCTCATTGACTTCTAATGTACGTTCACAAAACCAATGCAAATCAATGGTTTTCTGTTTTCCATTTTCAGAAAAAAGTAATTCACGTTTGAAATGACAAGAGGGCTAAATTGTAATAATTTTGAGGGTGAACTATTCTTTTAAAACAAGAGATGTGTGATTCCATCAGATGTTCATCTGCTGTGGAGGACCTAAAGTTTCTGCACAAACAAAGCAAATATTCATTATAGACTGTCATACAACCACTATAAGTCACAAGTGACCAGTATGACTTTTCATCGTATCTTCATCCTCATCAGTCTCAAATCATCAGTGCCAAACTGCTTGACATTACTACACGTCTGAGTTAAAAGGAAAGAACCAAAGCTGTATTACTTATATTAGCAAACAAAACTACATTCTGATTGAATGAACCACATTCAAAGCCTTAGTAAAATATGATGACAAATGTACACCCAAGCCCAAATATAAATAAGAAAAGTCTGAATCATTTGGGTTAACATTAAACTGTTTTAATGAAGTGGTTGGAAAAACAGTTCAATTTCTATAGACTGCTTTAGGCCTGAGTGAATGCGTCATCTCTTGCACTTTAATTACCATCTTGCCCTGTCAGTGGGCTGGTGTGGTGACGAGGGTGCAGACATTAATTCAGTGGAGACCCCCAGACCCTGCAGAGTGCCTGGCTTCCAGGCTCCTGAACTCTGACGCTGGGACCCTCTCTACAAGACGAGTGTGCGTGTGTGTCCTAGAGAGAGTGGGTGTGTACACCACCCATGGGGACATAGGGTGGAGGTGTTATTGTGGTTGTACACCCCAAAAATTATGAGATCGTAATCTAAATTGGCTGTCCTATGGTGGAACTTCCCTCAGGATAGGAGGTTTTATATATTTGTTTATTTTGAGTATCAGATGTACTTTTTCAAACATACGAACGTATGTTTCTGCTTATTTTTTCCTATATTGAAATTAATAACGTTTTTGCCTCCTTTCATATAATCTATTTCCTTTCATTTCAGGGGGCGCCCAGTGAAAATGGACAAGAAGACTTAATGTAAAAATTTAAGTGGAGGCTTAAATATAGTTACAATATATATTTGATCAGGTGTTAAAGAAATTTACTAAAAATAAGGATGAATGTGCAATTTCTGTGTTAAAAACCAAAGTGATTTTACAGTATTAGACACTCTTATATTGTCATTGAAAACCCTCTGTACGTTATATTTTTTTGTTGTAGTAATTATTAAATGTACTTAGCCTAGTATGAATTGTACATGTTTAGTACAGTCTCTCTGTGCCATTTCAATTACAACTGTAAACAAGTTTTCCTGTTAAATAAATAGCATTTATACAATCCTTGTACCGACTCAATGGTTTAATGTTGAATATGTAAAGGAGCGTGGAGCAAAGCCTAAAAAAATGTTGATAAGTCATAGTTCACCAAACAATGAGAATACTGTTATCAGTTACTCACCATCTTGTCAACCTATGACCTTTTTCTGAAGAAGACAAAAGAAGACATTTAAAAGAATATTGGTAACCAAACAATGACCATTTGACCTGCATTGGTTTTGTGTCCAACAATAAAAGTATGGGTGCCGCTGTTGTTCGGTTACCAATATTTCTTCAAAATATCTTCTTTTGTGTTCTGCAGAAGAAAGAAAGTCATACATGTTTGAAACGGCAGTAAATGATGACAGATTGTTCATTATTGGTTGAACTATCATTTTGAAGATCAGTAAGTTAGTAGTGATGAAGCATACATGTGAAGTATTTTTGGTGAAGTTGATCCACAAGAGATATTTTGATCTTATTTAGTTTTGCATACGAATTAAAAACTTCTGAGGCTTTTACAGATCCACAAATTTTGTTAAATGTATAAAAATAAGTGGGCGGTTTTCCAGAAAGGGCTTAAGACTAGTCCTAGACTAAAACAAATGTTAGAGTTTGCACTGATATCTTAAAATACACCAGTGCCATTGTTTTGTCTCAAAATGCACACAAGTAATGTTTTTTGTAAGGCATATTTGAAAAAAAGTGTCCTAACTTAACTTGGGCCTAGTCCTAGCTTTAGTAAGTCCCCTCCTTTAGACTTCCTTTGTCCAGAAAATAAACTGTGCTTTACTTGAACTATTACAAAGCTGCTTTGAGCTTCCCTAATTCTTTTATACATGTTGGCTTTGAAAGGGATAATGGTAACTCTAAAAATACACACATTCATAAGTACATTATTTGAACACAATAACCAATGGTCACACTTTATTTTAAAGTCCAATTCTTGCTATTGACAAACCATTAACTACGACTTTTGCTTCAATAAACTCTTAATTTGGTTCTTATTAATAGTTAGTTTCATAGTTGTTAGGTTCAGGTATTGGGAAGGATTGAGGATGTAGAATATGGTCATGCATATGTGCTTTATAAGTGCTAATAAACAGCCAATATTCTAATAATTGCATGCTAATAAGCAACTTGTTAATAGTGAGAATTGGTCCCTATACTAAAGTGTAACCACAATAACCATACTTAAAATGTAATAATGTAAATTCATGTAAATGTTCAATTAATTGAATTGGTGCATTTATATAGATGCAGCTTTCAGGTTCACACAACTGTCCTGTACATGTACATGATCGGACAACAATGCATTTTTTTTTAAAGATTACTCGCAATCATTTTCAATAATTTATTTTTTTTAATTAACTATATATGATGTTTAGTATAATTATATGATTTTCTTTCATTCTGAACTACAGAAATGAACTGGTCATTATAACAAATATATCAGACTTCAAATACTGCAAGGAAATATTAATATGTTCACATGTATTTAGGATGAGTTAAGAACATCAAATACTTAATGGAATAACCCTGATCCCACGTGTCTTTGTATCTCTCTCAAAGTCTTTCACATTGCTGTTGGATGACTTTACGTCACTCCTGAGGTTTGATTCTGTATAAATTCAACAGACACTGGAATGGAATGACCACCAAGGCAAATCAGAGTGGTCTCTTTATACTTTTTCCAGAGCTGTATACATTTTTCATAAATGTGAGTATTTACTCACAGTTACACAAGTGCCGAGGCTGATTGGGCCTGATGCCTGTTTGGATCTGTTTGTGCCGGTGTGAGTCAGGGAATGTGTTTCTCTTTTAATTATTTTGTGGATGCGGTTGTGCTCTGTCTGACAGACGAGTAGATGTCTATTTGTCACTAAGCCTCCAAACAAGGCCTTACTGGGCCAGAACTAAAGCCACAGCGCTGGTGAACAAAAGACAGGAGCTTTAGTCAGGGACCCGTAAACTGCTGACTCTTTGCGCTGCCTATTTCAACATTCTGTCCCGTCTCTATGTTGTCGCTCTGTCCATCTCTTTTTCTCCACCCATGACCCCATACTCTCATTCACCACAGAACACCCCCCTCCCCTCCAAAAAGAAACCTGGTCTCTATCGCTTTCACCTCCTGTATGTTTTTCCCCTGTCAGTGATCTTCTTTCCTTCATGCTAGCTGGAACCGAACCGCTCGCGTTATTCAGGAAGAGACCCAGCCCAACATCTCACCTGTGACATCCGTGTATGTAATGCATGTTCAGTATAAGCGCTTGACTTCACGTCCTCTGCCATGTGTGAATGTCTGCGAGGGATTTTCCGTGTCACCTGGACACCCTCTTCCAATGCAGGTGGGTTTGCTGACATTTAATGCATATTTACACTCATTTAATGCTGGATTGTGATGGCTACCTTTGTATTTAGACCAGAAGTTCTTAGCGTTCTTCATTCTGACCTCTTTTGCTAAATCAAACCCATTCTTGCCTTTGGCTGTCAGGGGTGTCAGTTATAAATTATTTAAGATGAGAGGTCAAGGTTGTGAGAGAAGTTTATGAGCATTGTTAAGATCACAGGTGCATATTTAAAAAAAAGGTTATGTTCTATCTGGGAAGTATGTGTAATCTGTTTTTGCTTGTGTTGGATTTTAAATGATTGGATTTTCTCATTTTATGATGCTTAACAGTATCTCGGTGCATCAATCAATGTTAAAAACTTTAAAAATGTATCATATTTTATATTGTTGCTGTCGGACAAAAACATTATCATTCTCATTATTTCTTGATTTTTTTTCATAAAACAAAACTATTGATCACCCTTCATAATTGTTTGTTGGTTTTACAACTATTTAATCAATAAAGAGTATTAAAAACAGCTTGTCAAATTTGACAATGCAGTGTTTTATTATTAAAAAAAGTAAACAAAAATGTTTGTTATTTTTATTATAATAATAACAATTACTATTATTATTATTATTAATTTGTATAATTTTTTTATGTTGATAGTGTAAAAATGATTATTAATAAATTATAATTATTGTTGTTGCTGGAGTTATAATAATAACAACAATAATAATAATATTCATATTATTTATGTATTTAAACAATAACAGAATCACAACAATGTAAACACTTTGACCTTTGACACCTGTGAGTAGCTGACTGGAAGCTTCAAGTGCTATTTTGACCCAGTCGATCCACCTGCATATCCCGCAGTAAAGCTAATGAATCTTTTGTGACTTGTTCAGTCATTTGGGCAGCACCCGAGCTTAGCTTCAAGATGGATGATTTGCCCCCCCCAAAATACAGACTCACTGCGACTGGACAGAAAACCCCTTGTGTCAGCACTATCCTCAGCTTGAACATTTGGGTGTGAAGCCTGAGACAACAGCTGCCAGACCCCCAAAAAAGTGAAGCTATAATTGAGCCTAAAAATAAAAGCATAACTGAAATTGTTGTATTTTTGGCTTTGGGGCCATAATATTTTTAAACAACTTTTCCAGATGTTGAGATGTTTTCAGTTTATGTCGAGTTTAGTACACTCTACACAACCCACCACACAAAAGCTTCATTCTGTTATTTGTGTTTGTTTGTCGATACTTCAAATACGATATCTCACCTCACCTCGCCTGCCCTGCCCACTCTCTCAGTCTCTGTATACTGGACATGCATGCCAGTGGTTTTATCCAATGGCGTGCTGACCGCCTCCCCTGACAGAGCCCATAATACTACTGCAAATTCTCCTGTCAGTGCGGGTCAGTCAGAAAATAAACTTGCTGTGAGTGGGGGAGAGTTTGTCACTGAGGGAATAACTGACAGAGATCCTAACTGAACAGGGAAACAATAAATAAAGGTAAGTAATAGACTGTGTTTTCTCAGCATGTTCAGTTTAACATTTGTTCTTACTTAGAGATTTCGCTTTGTGTCAGAGTTCATGAAGATATTAGATTCTGACATGCACATTTTATTACATCTGTGGATGCTTTCGGCAGAGAACATTTAAAGGGAACCTAAGAGTAAAATAAACAGAAGCTTTCTGTAAAAAGATGATTTGAATACAGCATATAAATGTAAGTGCAAAAACAACTTCTGTTCAGTATTTTACATGTTCATGTATTATATTTGTTACATTTTTTCTGCCTTAAATATTTGGCTTCACAAGTCAATTGTACTTTTTAATGTTGCCTATTTATAAGTTGCTGTAACTTATGTAAGCATATATTTTAACATCATTTCAACTCATAAAATTGTAAGTTACAGCAACTCACCACTTGCCAACATTTTAAACAGTCAGTTAAATTGACATGATTAAACTGTAAATCGTTGAAAAAGTGTAATTTTTAAATAAAAAATTGAGGAAGCAAAATAGTTACAGTTAGATGAAACTCAGATAGTATATTAATGCTGATGACGCTGAACATTTTCACACCGATTTAAAGTTTATGAGCATCTTAATGTTCTCACGCACATTACTACTGTCACACACACACTGAAATGTGAAAGTGCATTTGTGTGTGTGTCTGCTGCGCCTTGTATTACTTTAACGCAGTTGCAACAGCTGCAGTCGGGTCACAAGATCAGAGTCTCACTCTACTGTGTGTCAAGGGCCTGAAATGCCATAGTTGAGATAGCACCATGTGATTAAATGCTGCATAATTCCACAAGTAAAAAACAGGACCCGTATAGTATGGGACCAGAAGCAAAACAAACGATTCTGCAGTCAAGTGATTCTCTACATGTATTTGATCATCAAGAATGAATTATTTATTCAATGCTAATCTGAATGACTTTTAAAACTGTTGAATAGATTTTGATTGGATGGTTTCTGCTGCACTTTAAACCATTGATAAATTCCCATGAGATTGTGCCATATGATGTTTGATATGTTTTGAAAAACTCTACATGTGTATTTCATGTTCTTGATTGAAATGAATATCCCTAAATTCGCTCCTCCCAGCAATAGTATGAGAGTAATGTCTGTGTGTGATACAAGTGGCATTCCTGCCATGTTTAAAGAGTGAGATGTGCTGATGGGACACCCGTCGCAGCGAGGAGCGGGCCAGGGTATGTTGACTTGTTGATGCAGCTAAAGATAGGTTACGATGCCAGTAAAATATGAAAAACATTTAAAATAGGTTGAGTCCTTCACGCCTGTAAGATTCTGTTTGAGGAAGAGGAACACAGAGAACATCTTATAATGCCTTTATCAGACTAATAATATGTCAGACCAGTGGAAAAAAGTTGTTCAAATACATTACAGGCTGTAAATTGAATGTATGTTTTATGGGTAAAATAATCTGGATTTGGGTAAAAAAAAGAAATGTTCATATTAAAATCTTCAATAATAATAACTTTTTGAATATGCACAGTACACAGACATATACAGTATTATGTTAACACAGACAAATATTCGGGATTCGATTAATCGCGATTAATCGATTGACAGCCCTATTAAAAACATAAATACCCACTAAATAAATATTACAACTGAATTTAATACAATACAACCATTATTAATTGCAATAAACTCAGATTTGGTCTAGCAAGTGTATATATATTTTTTATATTTATTTATTTTATCCAAATTGCATAATGTGGTCTAATATGAAGCCCCAAAAGAAACAGGTGATCACGTCTTCCTAATTTTGGCCTGTATTTGTTTTCTCTCAGAATTGATGTGTGGTGTTGATATTATCCTAAGAAATATTCCGGTTTCCTGTTTGAAGGGAGGCATTTCCTCCTTGACCCCACACCCTCATGAGACGCTGCATTTGTATCTCCTCTGAGGCTATAGACGTACGTGCTGAACCACAATTCTCTCAATTCTGACACACACGTAATTGGAAAAAATTTGAAAAAATCTGCTCATAGCAGATGACCTTGTGACTATATTGAATCAACCGCAATAGAATTATGTCTCTATCCTCCACTGTCCATGTAAATGACCAGCTTGTGTGTTCAATGGGATGTAATTGAACAGTGCAGGTTGACGTGTTTGGTTTGAATGTGAGGATAATTCAATTTGTATTGCATTTTTGTGCAAGAGTGTTTCAAGAGGTCTACACATATTTAAACACTACTAGTCAATGTTTAGACATACCTACATACTGTACATATTCTTCTTTAATACTATTTTTCATATGAAGCTAGTATTACAAAAAAAATTCTGTCTTGACTGTATTATACCCCTATGCATTTGATATCAGTTACTAATACAGATGCAGTCTTCACCTGAAGTCTGGCTTGTCTGTGACCTCTGTAGCAGCTCTGGTGTTGATAGTGCAGTTGTTACAGAAGCAGATGTAGGTCAGGGCAGCGTGTGTTTATATAAAGATCAGCACCGTTCCAGCATTCTGCTCCCTCCTCTGGACACAGAGCATCTCTAAGTACAGCTGTTTCCTTCAATCACATACACATATATATGAATACATAAACAGGTATGCCAGCACTAGAACTACCTGACGTCAACTTTTCCCCGTCAGACTTGCGGTTGCATTCAGGGAATGTATTGCTGCGAGTGAGCTGCATTGATTTTCCAACACCAAATTAACTGAGCTATGCTATGTTAGTATAAGTCAATGATTTTAGAAATCCTGTCAGGAATTTTAAAACAAAACACCGGAGGCATATTTGAGACAAATAACGTCTGGTTGTGTATAAAAGAGCAACCTCTGAGCAATGAAATCTACCTCTGTCACAACACGCTTAATAAACTTTCACTCTCAAGATGTGTGACGGATCTGTGCCCAGGTTTTTATGAGATGTGTCTGAAAAAAAAAACTGTTGGCACAGCACGATAAGAGGACACCTGCTAGCTCTGTGTTGTGCGTCTGTCTTGTGTAACAGGTTACTCTGCGTGGGTGTCTGAGCCCATTAGAGCTCATGTGTACTGCTCGCTGGTACACATTTCTGCATGCTGGTTATGCGTTATGTCACAGCAGGCACAGATACCAGACACCACCACTTCATGAAGAATGAGAAACATGCAGATTGAGAGAGGACACCGTTTGAAGGCCCTGCTAGTAACTTTTTATATTGCGTGGCAGGAGAGAAGAGCAGGACTTTCTGTCAGCCTCAGAGATAAAAATCACATGCAATGAGGCTGGAGTGTGCTAATGCTGGAGATTTATGAAGATTATTTCATAATCTCAGGGATGTTACTTGATAAGTATATATTTATTTAAGACATCATGTAATATAATAATAGTTACGGTATACTAGAAATATCAAGGACACAAGGTTTTTAAAGATGATACTATTATGATAAAAAACAAGGATGAGCTATGGATACAAATAGCATCCTTGTGAAATGTCGGGTAAATAAATCACAGCTATTGACCAATCAGCGTCAAGGAAACAAAACTATTTTATAATCCTGATCTGACATGAAAAAAGGGGGAAATTCATTTTGATGAACACGAAGTAAAAACTATTTCACGAAATCAGGCTTAGTTGGATGTAGTTATAAGACTGAGCGATTTGTGTGGATGACACACATAACAGTGATATAACAACATAACAGTGCTGTTTATTACTCTGAGATTTTAAAAACAGATTTAAAATTTTAAACTGCATCAGAAGAATAATAAAAAGAATAGAAAACAATAGAAACAAAGAATTCACATCTGTAGTCATTAATACATTTAAAAAAATGATATATTGTATCTTCTTTATTGTTTCTGTTTGGGTAGTTGACAGACTATTAAGCAAATTTGTCCTTTGGTGTGACTGCAAAAGTTTTGAAAAAACTAACAATGAAGATAAATCTTTCATGCTATTTTTAATGATTCATATTAATATTAATAATACAAAACAATGTAATATTAACAGTCTGTTTTCTACATTTTGCTTAATCACACCATGTATGATTTATTCGCCAACTACCCATTTCTATATCGAGTCCTGTGGCACATAAAGTTTTTGAAGTGATTTTAGTCTAATAAGTCTTACAATGCTCCTGAGTCTGATCTTATAAACCTCCTCTATTTTCAGACTCTGACAGAGAGGATAGTCATGGAAATCCAGAAGCCACAGATTCACCTGTAGGTAGATACCTGTCTAAACCACAAAAAAACACCTCAAAAACAACATGGCATGGTTTTGCATTCTATTCATCCTTGTTTGTCCCTTTATGAACAGGTAAACAACAAAAGGCGATCTCCCCCCTCAGAAAGGCCTCCCTTTGGACCTCATCTGACTCAACACCACAACATCTCTGCAGAAGAACAAGACAGTCCAGAGAGAATTGTGAGCATGCATCTGAATTTCAAACAATACATGAGTACTAAAAACATTACAGAAACATGTATTCTTTGCAATATCATAGTTTTGTACAGTATGGAAAGTCGGGTTACTTTCATCCAACTAACCACAGACCGTTAAAATCCTTATCTTAAAAATCTTTTGCAAGATTCAAAAGGAAAAGCTCCATGCTGAACTTAAACGAGTTTTGAGTGAGAAGAGAAGCCATCTTAGAGAAACCAACTCTGCAGTCACCGACATGGAGGAAAACTCAAAGAAGGACAGTAATAGTGAGGTAATGTCCCATAATCTGGATGTTTTAAGAGCCTCTTTTGAAGCCACAGTAGGCTACTTCACTGAGTGAATGAAAACATGTGAATTTGAAAGGGTCTGGCGGACAATGGATGGATACATCTTGGTTGCATGAGTGCACTCAATAATGGTTTCAGTCATCGGTTTCAGTCAAAGGCTTTCCTCTCAAATAGTGGACTATAAAAGGTGTGGCGGCTATTTTTGACACAGTCCGGTTTAAAAATACATTAAGTTGATTTACAATTTTTACAAAGTTTACCAGTTCTCATTAAAATGTCTTTTTCCATCTTAACCATCATTCAATGCATTATTTTATGAATACATGTCTTTATAACAGGTAGAGAAGGAAAACCGTTTGTCAGAGCTTGTGGAAGTGGTTGTTGAAACACAGGCCGAGGTTGGGGCAAGTGGTTATAGTGTGGTGGGTGGAGGGGAGCAAGGAATCTTCATCAAAGACGTCTTGAAAGACTCCCCAGCAGCCAAGCACCTCAGCTTACAGAAAGGTACCAAGGGACTGTATTTTACATTACAAAGTAGGATGTCAAATACATTATAAAGACTCTTTAGGCCCATGATGTTCAGAAGTCAAACAGGAGACAACCTTAATCACATTAACGTTTTCAAGTCTTTCTGTTTACTGATATGGTGTGTTATTGAAAGACTAGTGTCAGCTCATGTAAATTGTCATTCATTTTTGTGGTGTATTGCAGGTGATCAACTGCTAAGCGCCAGGGTGTATTTTGATAATGTAAAATATGAGGACGCATTCAAAATTCTCCAGTGTGCAGAACCCTACAAAGTGTCCTTCTTTTTAAAGAGGACTGTGCCAGAAAGTGATGTCAGCATACGTCCCGGTGCACAAAATCTTGAGCTCAGAAGTCCTAAGGCCAAAATGCAAAGAATGGTACATTCTGATACATTGCTATAAAATATTATTATTTTCACCATTCTGCACCTATCTTTTATAACTTGCATTCATTGAGCTGAAGTAATCATAACACTCGAAGGAATGATTACCTTTGTCTTGCAGAGTGTCAAAAGTGTGAAACCGTTCAAAGCCAAGAAAAAGAGAGGAGGGCGATTTGGATTAAAAAGACTGAAAGAGAACAAAAAAGCAAGAGCAGAGCTGGACATCGAAGGCTCACCTGGCAAATCAGTGCTCAGTCCTGTTGATGTTGAGTTTGTTTTCCCAAAGTTCAAGATGAGAAAAGATGTAAAGGCAACTGCAGATGGATCAGGGCAGCTGGAGGGGATGACCACTAGTACTAGAAAGAAAAGGAAGATGCGATTTCCGAAGATGAAAGAAATGGATGCTGCTGTAGGTGATGTTTCAACATATGAAGGTCATGCAGAGGCCTCTGGAGCAAAGCTAAAGGGCAACGTGAAAGGTGCAAAATTTGGAATTAATTTACCCAAAATTAAAAAGTCAAAATGGGATGCACAGTCTTCAAATGACAACTTTGATGTAAAAGGATCAATGGCCAAACAAAAACCTCCATCAACAGAGTCGAATCTTAGTATGCATCAGGGACAAGTAAAAGTCAGGGTCCCTAATCCTGACATTAGTGTTAAAGGAAAGGCACAAAGTCCTGAGGCAAAACTACCTGAGATTAATTTAGATGTGTCTGATACAAAGATGGCAATGCCAAAGATCAAACTGCCAAAGGTAAGGCTTTCTTGCCATTCAGATGAAATTGATGGTGAGGCAAGAAAGTTCAAAATGCCCCCTGGTGACATCAAAACAGGAAATGTGGATTTGGATCTGGGAGGAGCTGAATTGAAAGATGTTAGAATTCCTAAAATAAATGTGAAAGGAAAAAATATAAGCATAGCCAAAGTAGACACTAAAAAAGAGCTAAACCTTGAGACAAAACAAAAATTTGGAGATGGATCATTTTCTCTACCCAAACTTGATATTGCAGTGCCAAATATAGAAACATCAGACATGGACATTAGTCTTCATACATTAGAAGTGTCGATACCAATGGTGACTTTGGAAGAAGGTAAAATTGATGTTGAGACAGCTAGGATCAAAGGCGGTACAAAGGTTGACACTTTACTACCAAAAGGAACAATAGAAAGTAGTCAACATATTGATGGAAAAGGAGGACATTTTGAAATGCCAAAATTTGATGTTACCTTGCCTACAATGAAATCATCAGGTGAAATTGACATTAAAGGTCGTAGAGTCAAAGGTGGAAACTTTCACATGCCCACAATAGATATCTCTCTACCAGGAGGAGGAGCAAAAGGAGATGTAAATATTGAAGGACAATCAGGAAAAGGAGGAAAATTAGAAATGCCACAATTTGATGTTTCCTTGCCTAAAATGAAATCATCAGGTGAAATTGACGTTAAAGGTCCTGAAGTCAAAGGTGGAAAGTTTCAAATGCCCTCTATAGATATCTCTCTACCCGGAGGAGGAGCAAAAGGAGATTTTAATATTGAAGGACAAGGAGGAAAAGAAGGAAAAATGGATATGCCAAAATTTGATGTTTCCTTGCCTAAAATGAAATCATCAGGTGAAATTGACGTTAAAGGTCCTGAAGACAAGGGTGGAAAGTTTCACATGCCCACTATAGATATCTCTCTACCCGGAGGAGGAGCAAAAGGAGATTTAAATATTGGAGGACAATCAGGAAAAGGAGGACAATTTGATGTTTCCTTGCCTAAACTAAAATCATCAGGAGGTGAAATTGATGTTAAAGGTCCTGAAATCAAAGGTGGAAAGTTTCACATGCCCTCTATAGATATCTATCTCCCAGGAGGAGGAGCCAAAGGAGATGTAAACATTGAAGGACAAGCAGGAAAAGGAGGAAAATTAGAATTGCCCAAACTTGACGTATCTTTGCCTAAAATGAAATCATCGGGAGGTGAAATCAATGTAGAAGGTCCTGATATCAAGGGTGGAAAGTTTTACATGCCCTCCATAGATTTCACTCTACCAGGAGGAGGAGTAAAAGGAGACATAAATATTGAAGGACAATCAGGAAAAGGAGGAAATTTTGAAATTCCCAAACTTGACGTATCTTTGCCTAAAATGAAATCATCAAGTGAAATCGATGTTAAAGGTCCTGAAGTCAAGGGTGGAAAGTTTCACATGCCCTCTACAGATATCTCTCTTCCTGGAGGAGGAGTAAAAGGAGATTTAAATATTGAAGGAAAAGCAGGAAAAGGAGGAAAATTTGAAATTGATAAAAAAATCATCAGGTGAAATGACGTTAAGGGTCCTGAAGTCAAAGGTGGAAAGTTTCACATGCCCTCTATAGATATCTCTCTACCAGGAGGAGGAGCCAAAGGAGATGCAAATATTGAAGGGCAACCAGGAAAAGGAGGACAATTTGAAGTGCCAAAGTTTGATGTTTCCTTGCCTAAACTGAAATCATCAGGAGGTGAAATTGATGTTAAAAGTCCTGAAGTCAAGGGTGGAAAGTTTCACATGCCCTCTATAGATATCTCTCTCCCAGGAGGAGGAGCAAAAGGAGATGTAAACATTGAAGGACAAGCAGGAAAAGGAGGAAAATTGGAATTGCCCAAACTTGACGTATCTTTGCCTAAAATGAAATCATCGGGAGGTGAAATCAATGTAGAAGGTCCTGATATCAAGGGTGGAAAGTTTTACATGCCCTCCATAGATTTCACTCTGCCAGGAGGAGGAGTAAAAGGAGACATGAATATTGAAGGAAAATCAGGAAAAGGAGGAAAATTTGAAATTCCCAAACTTGACGTATCTTTGCCTGAAATGAAATCATCAGGTGAAATCGATGTTAAAAGTCCTGAAGTCAAGGGTGGAAAGTTTAACATGCCCTCTATAGATATCTCTCTACCAGGAGGTGGAGGAGCAAAAGGAGATTTAAATATTGAAGGACAAGCAGGAGAAGGAGGAAAATTTGAAATGCCCAAAATTGACATATCTTTGCCTAAAATTAAATCATCAGGTGAAATGGACGTTAAAGGTCCTAAAGTCAAAGGTGGAAAGTTTCACATGCCCTCTATAGATATCTCTCTACCAGGAGGACGAGCAAAAGGAGATTTAAATATTGAAGGACAAGCAGGAAAAGGTGGAAAATTGGAATTGCCAAAATTTGATGTTTCCTTGCCTAAAATGAAATCATCAGGTGAAATTGACGTTAAAGGTCCAGAGGTTAAAGGTGGAAAGTTTCACATGCCCTCTATAGATATCTGTCTCCCAGGAGGAGGAGCCAAAGGAGATGTAAATATTGAAGGACAGGCAGGAAAAGGAGGAACATTTGAAGTGCCAAAGTTTGACGTTTCCTTGCCTAAACTGAAATCATCAGGAGGTGAAATTGATGTTAAAGGTTCTGAAGTCAAGGGTGGAAAGTTTCACATGCCCTCTACAGATATCTCTCTTCCTGGAGGTGGAGTAAAAGGAGATTTAAATATTGAAGGAAAAGCAGGAAAAGGAGGAAAATTTGAAATGCCAAAAATTGATGTTTCCTTGCCTAAAATGAAATCATCAGGTGAAATTGACGTTAAGGGTCCTGAAGTCAAAGGTGGAAAGTTTCACATGCCCTCTATAGATATCTCTCTACCAGGAGGAGGAGCCAAAGGAGATGCAAATATTGAAGGGCAACCAGGAAAAGGAGGACAATTTGAAGTGCCAAAGTTTGATGTTTCCTTGCCTAAACTGAAATCATCAGGAGGTGAAATTGATGTTAAAAGTCCTGAAGTCAAGGGTGGAAAGTTTCACATGCCCTCTATAGATATCTCTCTCCCAGGAGGAGGAGCAAAAGGAGATGTAAACATTGAAGGACAAGCAGGAAAAGGAGGAAAATTGGAATTGCCCAAACTTGACGTATCTTTGGCTAAAATGAAATCATCAGGTGAAATGGACGTTAAAGGTCCTAAAGTCAAAGGTGGAAAGTTTCACATGCCCTCTATAGATATCTCTCTACCAGGAGGACGAGCAAAAGGAGATTTAAATATTGAAGGACAAGCAGGAAAAGGTGGAAAATTGGAATTGCCAAAATTTGATGTTTCCTTGCCTAAAATGAAATCATCGGGTGAAATTGACGTTAAAGGTCCAGAGGTTAAAGGTGGAAAGTTTCACATGCCCTCTATAGATATCTCTCTCCCAGGAGGAGGAGCCAAAGGAGATGTAAATATTGAAGGACAGGCAGGAAAAGGAGGAACATTTGAAGTGCCAAAGTTTGACGTTTCCTTGCCTAAACTGAAATCATCAGGAGGTGAAATTGATGTTAAAGGTTCTGAAGTCAAGGGTGGAAAGTTTCAAAAGCCCTCTCTGGATATCTCTCTACCCGGAGGAGGAGCAAAAGGAGATTTAAATATTGAAGGACAAGCAGGAAAAGGAGGAAAATTGGAAATGCCAAAATTTGATATATCTTTGCCTAAAATGAAATCATCAGGTGAAATCGACGTTAAAGGTCCTAAAGTCAAGGGTGGGAAGTTTCACATGCCCTCTCTAGATATCTCTCTACCAGGAGGTGGAGGAGCAGAAGGAGATGTAAATATTGAAGGACAAGCAGGAAAAGGAGGTAAATTGGAAATGCCAGAACTTGATGTTTCCTTGCCTAAAATGAAATCATCAGGTGAAATTGACGTTAAAGGTCCTGAATTCAAAGGTGGAAAGTTTCACATGCCCTCTGTAGATATCTCTATACCAGGAGGAGGAGCCAAAGGAGATGCAAATATTGAAGGACAATCAGGAAAAGGAGGAAAACTTGAAATGCCCAAACTTGATGTTTCCTTGCCTAAAATGAAATCATCAGGTGAAATTGACGTTAAAGGACCAGAGGTTAAAGGTGGAAAGTTTCACATGCCCTCTATAGATATCTCTCTCCCAGGAGGAGGAGCCAAAGGAGATGTAAATATTGAAGGAAAGGCAGGAAAAGGAGGAAAATTTGAAGTGCCAAATTTGACGTTTCCTTGCCTAAAATGAAATCATCAGGAGGTGAAATTGACATTAAAGGTCCTGAAGTCAAAGGTGGAAAGTTTCACATGCCCTCTATAGATATCTCTCTACCAGGAGGAGGAGCCAAAGGAGATGCAAATATTGAAGGACAATCAGGAAAAGGAGGAAAATTTGAAATGCCCAAACTTGATGTTTCCTTGCCTAAAATGAAATCATCAGGTGAAATTGACGTTAAAGGACCAGAGGTTAAAGGTGGAAAGTTTCACATGCCCTCTATAGATATCTCTCTCCCAGGAGGAGGAGCCAAAGGAGATGTAAATATTGAAGGAAAGGCAGGAAAAGGAGGAAAATTTGAAGTGCCAAAGTTTGACGTTTCCTTGCCTAAAATGAAATCATCAGGAGGTGAAATTGACGTTAAAGGTCCTGAAGTCAAAGGTGGAAAGTTTCACATGCCCCTCTATAGTATCTCTCTACCAGGAGGAGGAGCCAAAGAGATGCAAACATTGAAGGACAAGCAGGAAAAGGAGGAAAATTAGAAATGCCCAAACTTGACATATCTTTGCCTAAAATGAAATCATCAGGTGAAATTGACGTTAAAGGTCCTGAATTCACAGGTGGAAAGTTTCACATCCCCTCTGTAGATATCTCTATACCAGGAGGAGGAGCCAAAGGAGATGCAAATATTGAAGGACAATCAGGAAAAGGAGGAAAATTTGAAATGCCCAAACTTGATGTTTCCTTGCCTAAAATGAAATCATCAGGTGAAATTGACGTTAAAGGACCAGAGGTTAAAGGTGGAAAGTTTTACATACCCTCTATAGATATCTCTCTCCCAGGAGGAGGAGCCAAAGGAGATGTAAATATTGAAGGAAAGGCAGGAAAAGGAGGAAAATTTGAAGTGCCAAAGTTTGACGTTTCCTTGCCTAAACTGAAATCATCAGGAGGTGAAATTGACGTTAAAGGTCCTGAAGTCAAAGGTGGAAAGATTCACATGCCCTCTATAGATATCTCTCTACCAGGAGGAGGAGCCAAAGGAGATGCAATCATTGAAGGACAAGCAGGAAAAGGAGGAAAATTTGAAATGCCCAAACTTGATGTTTCCTTGCCTAAAATGAAATCATCAGGTGAAATTGACGTTAAAGGACCAGAGGTTAAAGGTGGAAAGTTTCACATGCCCTCTATAGATATCTCTCTCCCAGGAGGAGGAGCCAAAGGAGATGTAAATATTGAAGGAAAGGCAGGAAAAGGAGGAAAATTTGAAGTGCCAAAGTTTGACGTTTCCTTGCCTAAAATGAAATCATCAGGAGGTGAAATTGACGTTAAAGGTCCTGAAGTCAAAGGTGGAAAGTTTCACATGCCCTCTATAGATATCTCTCTACCAGGAGGAGGAGCCAAAGGAGATGCAAATATTGAAGGACAATCAGGAAAAGGAGGAAAATTTGAAATGCCCAAACTTGATGTTTCCTTGCCTAAAGTGAAATCATCAGGTGAAATTGACGTTAAAGGACCAGAGGTTAAAGGTGGAAAGTTTCACATGCCCTCTATAGATATCTCTCTCCCAGGAGGAGGAGCCAAAGGAGATGTAAATATTGAAGGAAAGGCAGGAAAAGGAGGAAAATTTGAAGTGCCAAAGTTTGACGTTTCCTTGCCTAAAATGAAATCATCAGGAGGTGAAATTGACGTTAAAGGTCCTGAAGTCAAAGGTGGAAAGTTTCACATGCCCTCTATAGATATCTCTCTACCAGGAGGAGGAGCCAAAGGAGATGCAAATATTGAAGGACAATCGGGAAAAGGAGGAAAATTTGAAATGCCCAAACTTGATGTTTCCTTGCCTAAAATGAAATCATCAGGTGAAATTGACGTTAAAGGACCAGAGGTTAAAGGTGGAAAGTTTCACATGCCCTCTATAGATATCTCTCTCCCAGGAGGAGGAGCCAAAGGAGATGTAAATATTGAAGGAAAGGCAGGAAAAGGAGGAAAATTTGAAGTGCCAAAGTTTGACGTTTCCTTGCCTAAAATGAAATCATCAGGAGGTGAAATTGACGTTAAAGGTCCTGAAGTCAAAGGTGGAAAGTTTCACATGCCCTCTATAGATATCTCTCTACCAGGAGGAGGAGCCAAAGGAGATGCAAACATTGAAGGACAAGCAGGAAAAGGAGGAAAATTAGAAATGCCCAAACTTGACATATCTTTGCCTAAAATGAAATCATCAGGTGAAATTGACGTTAAAGGTCCTGAATTCAAAGGTGGAAAGTTTCACATCCCCTCTGTAGATATCTCTATACCAGGAGGAGGAGCCAAAGGAGATGCAAATATTGAAGGACAATCAGGAAAAGGAGGAAAATTTGAAATGCCCAAACTTGATGTTTCCTTGCCTAAAATGAAATCATCAGGTGAAATTGACGTTAAAGGACCAGAGGTGAAAGGTGGAAAGTTTTACATACCCTCTATAGATATCTCTCTCCCAGGAGGAGGAGCCAAAGGAGATGTAAATATTGAAGGAAAGGCAGGAAAAGGAGGAAAATTTGAAGTGCCAAAGTTTGACGTTTCCTTGCCTAAACTGAAATCATCAGGAGGTGAAATTGACGTTAAAGGTCCTGAAGTCAAAGGTGGAAAGATTCACATGCCCTCTATAGATATCTCTCTACCAGGAGGAGGAGCCAAAGGAGATGCAAACATTGAAGGACAAGCAGGAAAAGGAGGAAAATTAGAAATGCCCAAACTTGACATATCTTTGCCTAAAATGAAATCATCAGGTGAAATCGATGTTGAAGGTCCTGATATTAAGGGTGGAAAGTTTCACATGCCCACTATAGATATCTCTCTACCAGGAGGAGGAGTAAAAGGAGACATAAATATTGAAGGACAGGCAGGAAACGTAGGGAACTTTGAAATGCCCAAACTTGACATATCTTTGCCTAAAATGAAATCATCAGGTGAAATCGACGTTAAAGGTCCTAAAGTCAAGGGTGGAAAGTTTCACATGCCCACTATAGATATCTCTCTACCAGGAGGAGGAGTAAAAGGAGACATAAATATTGAAGGACAGGCAGGAAACGTAGGGAACTTTGAAATGCCCAAACTTGACATATCTTTGCCTAAAATGAAATCATCAGGTGAAATCGACGTTAAAGGTCCTAAAGTCAAGGGTGGAAAGTTTCACATGCCTACTATAGATATGTCTTTACCAGGAGGTGGAGCAGCAAAAGGAGATTTAAATATTGAAGGACAAGCAGGAAAAGGAGGAAAATTAGAAATGCCACAATTTGATGTTTCCTTGCCTATAATGAAATCATCAGGTGAATTTGACGTTAAAGGTCCTGAAGTCAAGGGTGGAAAGTTTCACATGCCCTCTCTTTATATCTCTATACCAGGAGGAGGAGCAAAAGGAGATTTAAATATTGAAGGACAAGCAGGAAAAGGGGGAAAATTTGAAATGCCAAAATTTGATATATCTTTGCCTAAAATGAAATCATCAGGTGAAATCGATGTTAAAGGTCCTGAAGTCAAAGGTGGAAAGTTTCACATGCCCACTATAGATATCTCTCTACCAGGAGGAGGAGCCAAAGGAGATGCAAATATTGATGTACAAACAGGAAAAGGAGGAGAATTTGAAATGCCCAAACTTGACATAACTTTGCCTAAAATGAAATCATCAGGAGGTGAAATTGACGTTAAAGGTCCTGAAATCAAGGGTGGGAAGTTTCACATGCCCACTATAGATATCTCTCTACCAGAAGGAGGAGGAGCAAAAGGAGATTTCAATATTGAAGGACACGCAGGAAAAGGAGGAAAATTGGAAATGCCCAACCTTGACGTATCTTTGCCTAAAATCAAATCATCGGGAGGTGAAATCGATGTTGAAGGTCCTGATGTCAAAGGTGGAAAGTTTCACATGCCCTCTGTAGATATCTCTCTACCAGGAGGAGGAGCAAAAGATGTAAATATTGAAGAACAAGCAGGAAAAGGGGGAAAATTTGAAATGCCAAAACTTGATATATCTTTTCCTAAAATGAAACCATCAGGTGAAATCGATGTTAAAGGTCCTGAAATCACGGGTGGAAAGTTTCACATGCCCTCTCTAGATATCTCTCTACCAGGAGGAGGAGCAAAAGGAGATGTAAACGTTGAAGGACAAGCAGGAAAAGGAGGAAAATTTGACATGCCCAAACTTGATGTTTCCGTGCCTAAAATGAAATCATCAGGTGAAATTGACGTTAAGGGTCCTGAAGTCAAAGGTGGAAAGTTTCACATGCCCTCTATAGATATCTCTCTACCAGGAGGTGGAGGAGCAAGAGGAGATTTAAATATTGAAGGACAAGCAGGAAAAGGGGGAACATTTGAAATGCCAAAACTTGATGTATCTTTGCCAAAAATTAAATCATTAGGTGAAATCAATGTTAAAGGTCCTGATGTCAAAGGTGGAAAGTTTCACATGCCCTCTGTAGATATCTCTCTACCAGGAGGAGGAGCCAAAGGAGATGCAAATATTGACGCACAAACAGGAAAAGGAGGAAAATTTGAAATGCCCAAACTTGACATATCTTTTCCTAAAATGAGATCATCAGGTGAAATTGACGTTAAAGGTCCTGAAATTAAGGGTGGAAAGTTTCACATGCCCACTATAGATATCTCTCTACCAGAAGGAGGAGGAGCAAAAGGAGATTTAAATATGGAAGGACATGCAGGAAAAGGAGGAAAATTGGAAATGCCCAAACTTGACATATCTTTGCCTAAAATGAAATCATTGGGAGGTGAAATCGATGTTGAAGTTCCTGATATCAAGGGTGGAAAGTTTCACATGCCCTCTCTAGATATCTCTCTACCAGGAGGAGGAGCAAAAGGAGATGTAAATGTTGAAGGACAAGCAGGAAAAGGAGGATTTGACATGCCCAAACTTGATGTTTCCTTGCCTAAAATGAAATCATCAGGTGAAATTGACGTTAAGGGTCCTGAAGTCAAGGGTGGAAAGTTTCACATGCCCTCTATAGATATCTCTCTACCAGGAGGAGGAACAAAAGGAGATGTAAATGTTGAAGGACAGGCAGGAAAAGGAGGAAAATTTGAAATGCCCAAACTTGACGTTTCCTTGCCTAAAACGAAATCATCAGGTGAAATTGACGTTAAAGGTCCTAAAGTCAAGGGTGGAAAGTTTCACATGCCCTCTCTAGATATCTCTCTACCAGGAGGACGAGCAATGGGAGATGTAAATATTGAAGGACAAGCAGGAAAAGGAGGAACATTTGAAATGCCCAAACTTGACATATCTTTGCCTAAAATTAAATCATCAGGTGAAATAGACGATAAAGGTCCTGAAGTCAAGGGTGGAAAGTTTCACATGCCCACTATAGATGTCTCTCTACCAGGAGGAGGAGAAAAAGGAGACGTAAATATTGAAGGACAAGTAGGAAAAGATGCAAAATTGGTTGATCTCTCTCTGTCCAAGACGAAACTAAAAGAACATGAACTGAAAGTTGAAAGACAAGATAAAAAAGGAAGAAAGTTCCATATTCCGGACATTGACATCTCAATGCCTAAAATCTCCCACAATTTTGATACGGATGCCAATGCTACTGGCACTACAATAAGTGACCCTGAGGTGACTGTAGGCAGAAACATTAAGCTCCCAACTGTAAAAATACCAACTGTTGACATATCTGCTCCGAAGGTTGACCTGGACTTTACTTACCCAAAGGGTAAAGACAGTGACAGAGAAAATATAGAACTTCTTAAAGCAGAGGGTGGAAGGCCATCCTCTGGGACAAGTTTTGAAGTTCCAGATGTCTCTTTAAAAATGCCCAAAATGTTTCTCCCTAAATTTGGCAGAAAATTTAAAAGTGGAGAAAAAGAACAAGGGAGTCCTGCATCTGAAGATTTAGGCATGGAAGGGAAATTGCCGTCCATGGACATTGATGGAACGATTAAGAAGACCCCAATTAAAATGGCACCGAAAAAAGGAAAAAAAATAGGTGCAGAAATGGAATTGTCCTTGGAGACACGCAAAAACAAAGGAAAGCTCAAAATGCCAGCCATTGAGATATCACTGCCAACCTCAAATATTTCTGAATGTGAGGTATTGCTTCCAAAAGCTGAAGTTGATGTATCTGAATTAGATATTCGAAGCTATGAGGGCAGCCTAAAAATCCCTAAAATGCCAAATATTGATATATCAGTTCCAAAAGTTGATTTAGATGTGTCCTTGTCTAAAGTTAAACTTGATGAATCAGTGGACTCAAACTCTCCTGATTTAAATATTGAAAGTAGTAGGGGTGTAGTACATTTTCCAAATATCAAAATCCCTAAAGTAGACATTTCACTTCCACGTGTAAAATCAGGGGGCATAGAAAATGTTGAGGTGGAAGGTAAAGGTAGCAAAATAAAGTTACCAAATATTCCAGCGGTGGACATATCTCTACCCAAAGGGAAAACTGATCAAAATCATCCTCCTGAACCAGAAGCTGGAGGAGTAGGACACTTCAATATGACCGGGGTTAAGATACCAAATGTTGACATAAAGATGCCAACAGTTGATATATCACCTACCAAAATCAAACCTAAAGACATTAGGATGCCAGCAATAGACATAGCGGCCCCAAAGGGTGATCTAGAGTTGGATCTTGGTTTATTGAAAGAAGGGAGAAAAAATAAAAAGATGCCTGAAATTCCAAATATTGAGCTCAGTCCCGATGAACCAAAAGTTAAGGTAAAAGAGGAGAAAGTTAAAGGATCTAAATTTAATATTGGAATGCCCAAATTTAAAGCATCCAGATCAGACCATCTCCCTGACGTAGAGATGACAGGTCCCAAAAGACTAATAACGCCAAAGATTCCACAACTTGACATTGACATTGACATTGAGCCTGTTCAAGTTGACAGTAACAATGAAGAAGATGGAAAGCAGACTAGTAAAGTCAAAATTCCAAAGTTTGGAATACCTCTGCCTTCTTTAGTTTCACCTGAAGCCAGTCTCACATCTCAGGTTAAAGGCGATACTGTATCCATGCACTCTGAGGTGGAGTATGAAGGCACAAGCATGCCAAAAGTAAGAAAAGCTGTATTTGTTATGGTGAATCAACAAATTGAAAGCACTGCTCTTGTGTGTCATGAAGCAAGTTTTGGAATTGGAGATGAGAAGCTCAAGTTGCCAAAGATTGAATTGAAGCCAAGTGTTAGCAAGTCTCCATCAAATGAAAAGGGGAAATCAATAAGTGATCAAGAGGAGGTAGAAACAGGGAAGACTGGTAAACTGAAGATGCCCAACTTCACATTTTCATCAGGAAAGACGGGATTATTTGATGTTACACTAAGTGAGTCTGATGACGTAACAAGTCCGAACCTCAATGATGACAAAGATGACAAAGCACAGTTTGCAAAGGTCAAAATGCCTAAAGTGGAGTTTTTCTCACTATACTCAAAAGACAAAGTTGAGGAAGAGGAAACAAGTATGAAACTAAGGAAGGAGACCTCATGGGATGTCAAAGAGACACAATCAGGCAAGGGTGTCAAGAAGAGAACAGTAGGGCATGAGGGAAAAGAAGAGGTTACTGTTTTAGTATCCTCAAAAGCAAGGACTGAGATGCTGGAAGAACGGGAGAGTTCAGAGTCGCCCATACCTTCAGCTGGATTTTTCTCTGTAAGTACAAGCGAGGAGCGAGGGGAAACAACATGGTTTAAATTACCCAAAGTCACCCTTAGCCCCCATTCTACTGGCTTTCTTCAGATCACTCCAGAAGGCTCTCCAAGGGGAAGCAAGTCCTCTCTGCCATGCTCTGGTGAAGAAGCCTCTGGAGGTTTCTATGTCAAGATGCCAAGTATAGAATTTTCAACACATGAAATGTCCTCAGAGCAACTGGTTACCAAAACAAAGGAGGTAACTCGAACTGTAGTGACTAAGACAAAAAAGTACACAGAGACGAAAAGTAGCAGTTCAAACCTCTAAGCTTCTGATCACAGAACTGTAACAAGCAATAGTTAGTAGAATAATATATATTTTTGTATGTGACAATTTTCTTCAGTATTCCTGTTTTTTTCTCAGACCATTTATACATAATAAAAATGTTGCTACACAAAAAAACTAAATATTATAAAGACTGCTGATCTCATTTTGATGTAATTTGCTGCTCTGTAGAACACTTTGAATTGATATATTTGTGAAATATTTCACACAAACATGCTTTGGTGGACATAATACACTTACGACAAGTCTGTGCAGCTAAAGAAAAACTGTTTAAGATATTTAGAAACATTAGGGGTTCAACATTTTTATTTCGGACCGATGCGCCGGAATGTCACAGCATTATGAAAACATTGCTTTACTTTTTAATGCCTGGTTTGTCTCTGTGGTTTGTGGTTGTTTTATGGATTTTAAATAAAAGATAGGTATTGTATATTATAGATACTACTAGAAATACGTGCACTATTTTTCCCATATTTCTATGCATGATCTGTACAGATTTTATGACTCAAAACCAAGTCTGTGATGTTGAGTATGTGTTGAATTTTGAGAAAAATCTAAGACTTTTTTCCTCGTTTCTCTAATGTGATATTGCAGTGCCATTTTTCTGTTCATGAGGAAGGTTCAGAATTTCAAAATGCAAACATGTTTTGTCCTTTATTTGCAACTAACTCCTGTTGACATTAAAGTTGCCTTAAATACCTGAATTATTATTGTATTTGTATAGTGTTTTAACGGGAGGTTTTACTACTGAACTGCATGTTTGTGATGTCGTGATGCTTTTATGAAACACATTTTGAAAAATGAACATCATTAAGATGATGTTTTTGTATAGTGCATATAAGCCCTACTCAAATAAAGTATTAACCTTCTACTTAAGTTTTGACTGTTGTTATTTTTCCTATGTATTTCTTCATAACTCCACTAATGTGGCAGCACTAATATCACGGCTAATATCACGGCTGGAAAGTCAAAGATATTAGAAGTTAAGAGAGCTAATACAACTTTTCATAACAGTCAGATAAAATTGCATAGTGGACACAATATACACTTGAACATATTTGTCTACACTATTACAAAATTAACATTTAGGCACAAACGAAGACAGAATGAATGATGCTCATTGGATGTATAGTATACATCTTTCTATGTATAGGTCACCATTGACCATATGTGACACACGATCTTTAAAAACTAATATAAATCACAAGGTGAATGTGATTTCATCACTAGGTAGCAAATAACGGCACTGAATGAAGGATTTAACGTGAAAGCTATAATCAAGTTGTGCGTGTGTGCGCGCTCCATTCGTGCGTAAGCGTGCATCGACAGTGTGCGTGCGCGTATAACACGCTCGCCAATTGGTCAGCTGGGTGCACGCACTGGATTGCGGAGGCTCTGCGTTTCAGAGAGGCAGCCTGCGCTATCAGGAGACACGGGGGTGTAGCGTGACGTTCACTTAGCAGGGCACGAGATATACATGGGACACAATAGATTATATTAGACATCTAGATTGGTCTGTTTTTGGAAATCTTGTGTTAAACTCAGCGCTGTCATGGATGTTTCATTTTCTAAACAACCCAAAATCCACGTGAAGGTTAAAGGCAGATTTCTTCATCCCAGCAGCATCTTCACAGCGCACGACAGCTGGAATTGTGCGCTTCGCGACATCGCCTGTGTTTGAGGAGAATGACTGGCACACAGTGAAGGTAAGAGAATACTGGGAATAAATGGCTATTTGTGACGCGAAACGATGTTTTTTCTCATATCAAATTCATGCCGATAATTCCCCCTTCCTGACCATAGCATATGTAAGATCTGCACGGGCAAGTATTGGTTAATGATACATTCCTGATTTGGTGCAAGTGATGCGATCACGTATTATGTGTAGCCTACGTTACGCAGCGTCTTCTGATCATCATATGACAGTTATGACATGAGAAATATGGGATGAAATATTTCACAACCCTGTTCGATCTTTATAAAAGAATATAACATGATCATAAAATATTATATTGTATGTGTGTGTATAATGAAATACAATAACAGTAATATTCATTTGTAGGCTATATATTGTATTTAGTCAAATAATGTCTGTAAGTCTTACATACATATTGTTTTATTTTATAAACTAGGCTATCACAATATACCGTTTGACAATAACCGTGGTACTGCCTATGTATTTTTGTTCATTCTACCCATATCGTGAATATCGTGAGTCAAAATAGTAAGAAACTCTCTCTGCCTTCCTACATTTGTATTTTGAGGGTGGTTTATTAACCAAAGGCAAACATTTTAATAAATATTAAGAAAATATTGCTATCGTGGATTATTTTGGTCATGATAACCGTGGAGTCAAAGTCAGATAGACAGACCTAAACCAAATAGAAATCAACATGTGTATAGAAATACAACATTTGATAGAATACAGTTAATGTATTATAGTAATAATAACAGTGGTTGTTTTATAATGATATTTCCTGCATTGTGTGGCCTCATGTTATAGACTTTTATGTCATTAATATTAATTCCAGAATTCAAATAAACTGATTTTATAACTTATTATGAAATCTGTAGGATCCAGAATTTATACATTTTAAAGTTTTAGAGCTGGCATCTCTTTTGTAGCAGTAATTTCTTGAATTATAAATGCAAATATGATTATATAAAAATATGCATATTTAGTCAACACTCCATGGCTTTAAAATAAAAACTATATTTTTACCCACCACAGAATTTGATTTTATTCCCTGAAGAAGAATGCTCCAACAAAACAACAACAATAACCACCCCTGCTTGGATATGACCCATAGAGAGCTTTTGCATGACTGCAGAAGACCTAGTGTCTCCTTCACTAGTGCCCTTGAGTTTGGAGCTATTCCACTTATTAAAGGCCTGAGAGCATGGGCTGTAAGTGGTGGCTACTCCAAAGCCAGAAGAAAGGCTGTTGCTGGACCTCGGGCACAGGGCACATGCCAGCAGCCTCCTGAAAACAGGGTGGGGCAAAGAGGCTGGTCAGGTCAGGTCAGCAGTGGCTATGGCCAGATGCCAGAGTGTACATCGAGTACAACGAGAACTCCCGGGGTCAGGCAAGGTGGCCTTGGTGCACTCGTAACTGTGGCCACGCTGAAAGGCACGGAGGGGGGTGGCCGGCAGACTCAGACACGCTGCCTCTTTCTCAAAGCCCAGGGAAGAGGCAACTACATCTGCGCCGTGGAAAACCGCGGGGCTGGGATGAGAGTCGCAGGTGCACGGACTCACACTGTTATTCTGGAGGGGGCAAAAGAAAAAGTTAGTTCTATAGGACCAAGGGTGTGTCAAGATGGGACAGACGAAAGTGGAACTCTGAAAGCCAAGCCCAGGGCCATAAGAAAGTGGAGAAAGTGCAGTAAATCAACAGGCACAGCGGAGAAAAAAACAAGTAAAGGGAAAATCACCAATCCACCTCGTGAGCCAGAACATGATGACAAAAACAATACTGTGATCTCAGAGGAGTCAATTAACGCAACACCAGACAGAATAAAGCAATGCCAGAAAGAAGAAGATACAAGTCAAGACGACACGACTGAGCTTAAAAATAACAAAAGGGCTCATTCACCCATATCAATGCATATTGTTGCACCCAAGAGCACGGACACACAAACCTACTGCTCTTCTGCCAAACCATGTGCCAATACCGGTGAGCAGATTGAGGATGGGATGGCTAGTAGTCCATCCGATAATTGTTTTGAAAATTGTGAAAGATCTAGTTGTGCCAATGATGATCCACAGGGAGACATTGAGATCAGTAAATGTGATAATAACCCTAATGCAAACGATTTTCCGAATATTGAAACCTGTAACAAAGACAGAAATTCATGTGCCGATGTGCCAAATGCACCATTTGTACTATGTGATACTACCCTTGATACATTTGAAATAAAACCGACCACACCAAACTGTAATACTGAGCCAAGCGTAGGCCACCCACCCATGAAAGCTTCCTCTGAGGATCCCGTCAACAGCATTCATGAGAATCAAGATCAAGAATCCAGGACAGATGAGTGCTCACTGAACTGTGAGAATCAACATTCGGTGGAGAATCTCACAAACCCATCACAAAGAGGCGGGACTCCAGACGAAAGCTTTACAGTGAAGCCGGAGGGTTGCGTGGGGCACAGATGCACTCCAGCGAGAGCTGCGAGCAACACCACTGAGAAGAAGTGGAAGCCTCCGATGTGCTCACCTCAGCATTGGGAGGAATTAGTTTCAGAACGCGAGAAACTTGAAGTTCAGCAATCTGACAAATCCTCTTCGGGAGGATTTGGCACGTCAACAGCCGATGAAACTGTAACCAGTGTTCAGTCCCAGTCTAATCCTGCCCCTCCCACCACTGCAGCCATAGCAACAGCCATCCCAGCAGAGGCGGGGGCTCGAGGTGGAGACTTGCTGCTACTGGAGAACTCTAGTGTGTTACCTTCAGAGCTGACAAGAGACGGGGACAAGGTGGCCACGTCTCTTGAGCTGGGTGACGGGGAGGAAGATGAGTTTGGGGCTTTCATGCAAGCAGGTGGGGAGCAGCTCTGGACGACCGGCTTCACTGAACTTCAACAGTCGGCTTCTGGAGACGATTACAACAGCGGTGAGTGCCCGCAACACTTTCAACACTTCAAGTTTTGAAAGTAGGGAATTGAATACTTTTGTCACACGATGAAAGTAAGAAGTAAGTTCACGGCATGTTTTGTGTTTGCATGAGCAGTTCTAAATAGTCTGATTTGACCTGGATTCCTGCAGACCCCCTCGCTTCCCCCGACCTCATGTGAAGATATTAATTATTTAAAGCACTGCTTGGAATTCCTCATCCCCCCTCCAAACTCCACACCCTCCCTCTCTCTGTTGCTGTGTATAAGCCTAAGGCAGCATTAAACAGATATGCAAAAGCCAGGCCAGTGGGACGAAAGTGGAGGCCAACCTTCAGAATACTTTAGGCGTACTGTGTTTGTCTTCAAAAGAAAGGACAAGCACAGTATGACTTATTTATCTTGCACATCATTTTGTGTCAAAACCCAATGCGTTTAACCTTTGTATGGTGTTTACAAAACCACGAAAAGTATTACAAAACTAGTTATGCATTTGGCAGACGCCTTTATCCAAAGCGACTTACATTGCATTGTACTATACATTTGTTTCTGACTATGTGCAATCCCCTGGGATCGAACCCATGACCTTGGCGTTCCTAGCACCACGCTCTAAACTCTGAGCCACAGTTATTTCTATATAGAACTATATCTATGCTATACAACACCTTTATCAAATGGTGCTGTGTAGAACCATAAGAGGTGCCATATAACACTTTAATTTCTTCAATAAAATGGTGCTAAACCGCATCAACAGTGGTTCTTTGGCTCGTAAAAAACCTTTAAACAGCTTTAACAGGTTCTTTGTACAGCAGTGGTGCTATATATCACCTTAACCACCCCAAAGAACCATACAGGGGCTAAACAGGTTTTTAATACGGAAGTGGTGCTATATAGGACGTCAGTCATCCCAAAGAACCACTGAAGAACCGCCGGAGAACCACTGAAGCACCAAAGCAAAGAACCACTTTTATTGCTATATATTTTATTCTAGTAGACCCACAGCATTAATAGGTTTTAAATCAATAAATGCCGCTATAAAAATTTTTATGTTAAATTATACGTCAGTTCTCTCTGGTTCTCGAATCTGATTGGCTGATAGCTGTCCAGGATCATCACGGGAACTGACCGTTGAACCGCTTCACTGACTGTTTGTATCACTCCGCCACTAAAAAACTCGGACTATACTGTCCTTGCAACTGCGCTACTCTGAAGAAGTTAGATTGCTAGCAAACAAACACACAAAGCAGTTTATCCTTTACAGAATGTTTGCTTCTCTTTTTTTTTGAAAAGCTGACATACAATAAACAAGATATGAAATTACTAGCTGCACAATAATTTGCTTGGTGTAGCCTACATATAAACGCATGCACTGCGATCTGCACATGAGTGTACATGTGATGCGATAGGATTTTCTTTCATTATCATTATATCGATCACAGTTTAACTTCCAAGAATTAATATTATGTTAACACATATATGAACGACTACAGATAGTAAATAAACTTACAGGCATATCTTTCTCCAAGCAAAGATTGACTAGGCTACTACTGTACGATGAATGAGATCTAAATCTCAACACTGCGCAAACTTCAATACTGGAAAATGGCCACTAGGTGGAGTACATACACCATGATAATTGTAACGTTGTAAGTAATGGTGGTTTCTCTAGCAATTTATTCACAGCGCTCTGCACTATTACTGCGCGGGAAGCGAGGGTCTCGATCAAGATAATAGAAACGGGATGAACACATTCTCTGCGAGTTGCCTTTTAAAAGTCTCTCTTAGCACAGCGCAAATTTAAAAGAAGTGATCGTTTGGACTTAGTAGCGGAGGTTTAACTGTTATGATGGGCTTGGATTAGTGGCGGAAGAAAGTAGTTCCCCATTTCCTTTAAAACCGGAGGGGTTTAAAGACACTACGACGTTGTTTCTGGTTTATCTACACACGTGTGCCGTCGAACTGATGTATAAATGCAATATCGCTCTCGTAGTCGTGTACGTAGTGTTCTTATATCTGCATGGCTGTGATTAGGCCAGAGGCACGAGGCCGCAGGCAATACTCGAGCCATATTGCATTAATACAACATAGACCGTGTGTGGATCATATTTGTCATTAACCTTAAGATACTATTAATTTTTTGTCAAAAATTGGACTAAAACAAATCTATTATATAATCTATTAGGTTAAAAAACAATGAATTGCATATTTCTTTCTTATGGGTCCGACAGACTCAAACACCACACAAGGGTTAAATCTAAAACCACAGTAATCTTCTGTGTTGAAATTCATTTTTGGCAGTCACCCTTTAACACTAATCTGTAGCATTAAAACTGTTCCCAAAATGAGTAAAAATCAGGTGATCCAGGTAGTCAGGCCAAACAGGTTTAGCTTTTGTAATTAGGTCATGGAAGTAGATCATTTCACATGACAAGCGGGTTATCGGTGGAAGATGTTTACCACAGTAGACACTGGTGCCAGACTTTAAATAACTTGTTGGACATTCTGTTTACAATGAAAAGTGAAGTGAAGTTTCATCGCCACCTGTCAGTTATTACACATGACATTAATGCAGTGAAATGTTGCCTGTGTTTGTGAAAACATTTCCACCGCAGAAAGCAGAACTTCTTTGCATTAGCAACACCTACTCTTCTTGTTTCCTGTATGTGAGCCAATGATATTTAAAGGGATATTTCACCCAAAAAAATCATGTCATCATTTATTCACCCTCATGCTGTTCAAGACCCGTAAGACTCTGTGTCTTCATTGGAACTTAATAGAAGATATTTTGAGAAATGTCTGGTTTTGTATCCATATAAGGGAAGTCAATGGAGCCAATGTTGTTCGGTTACCAGCGTTCTTCAAAATATCTTCTTTTGTGTTCTGCAGAAGAAAGTAAGTCCTACAGGTTTGAAACGACATGATGGTGAATAAACCGTGACAGATTAGATTTATTTTGGGGTGAACTATCACTTTAACTGTTCAGACTTACATGAACCCTCATCTTCTCTCAGGAGATCTGAAGAGTTGCACTGATGAAAATGAATCTACATCCTGGCAATCTGATTGGACGGGAATCCATCCATTCCAGCAGTCAGAGAGCACATGGGTGGCCTTCAGTCAGGAGTCTGTGGAGCAGAAGAAAGCGCCCGATGGCCAGTGGTGGCTTTCTACTGTAGACAAACCAAACCTTTTACTTTCTCCTATTCATGATGTGGTATGGATTCATGCTTCCGAATCATAATTTTCATACATTCAAGTATTTTAAAGACACTGAAAATAATCCAGTAAATGATCATCTACAGCCAGCTGTTTCTCATGAGGGTTTGTTTTGAAATAATGACCGAATACATATGCACAATATATATAGAAAACAATGACTGTTCATTATCCCACTTATACACTTATACTTCATATCAGTTTATCTATCAAAACTATTTTGATCAATCAGAATCAAGTATTAGACAGTGCCATGTAATAAAATAAAAATGACCTGCTCATCCTCAACAAACACCATTTTATTTCTCAATTATATCAAATCACGATTGGTTGGTTGAAGCCAATCTCTATTATCAGCGTATTTCCTCTAATGTGCTTCTTTTGTGTATGTGTATATGTGTTTGCGTGTAGTCAAGTGTGTTTCAAAAGGCCTTCCCTTCAGAAAAGCCCTCCCGCGAAGATCCTGATGACATTCCTACTCTTACACAGCTTCTGCAAGGACCAGATGGAAATGGCAATACAGGGGATAACAGGTATGTAGATACATTTTTATTTAACCATATAAAACTACAAATCATTGTTTAGAATATGTAGTGTAAACTAATTGTTGAATACAATTATCTTCTACTGCCATCTTGTGGTCAATAAAAGTCCCTACATCAACGTATCAGATAAAATGTGCACAATGAACCAACTGTTGAGCATTAAATTCTCGATTTTATACTCCTGTTAAGGACTGACAAATCTTTACTTGAGAATTACACACACAATAGGGGTATAATTTGTGCGTGTTAAAGGGATAGTTCACCCAAAAATGAAAATGCTGTCGTCATTTACTCACCCTGAAGTTATTCCAAACTCACGTAAATGTGTTCTGTTAAACTTATGATGGATTTTCATTTTTGTGTGAACATTTTTTTTGTGCAAAGTTAATCGTTGTGCTTTAACCCCAAGGGAGAAAACCCTACTTGATGGCCTACAGGATCTGGACCGGATGATTGGTCTGAAATGTAGGAGGGCGGAGTCTCTGTCTTGTAAACTTCTCCTTCAGTCATTGCATTTGCAACGTCCCAGCTCTGTGAGTTTGCATTACTTCAGCGGTTGAGATATTTGAAACCATTGCAATAACGTGAAAACACTGTGAACTTGACACCGCTTGTAAGCTTTTGCTACATCAGACACATCACAATTCTTGGCAACGGTAATAATATCTATAAGATACTATAAACAAAAAATGGTCATTCAACAGAATTTGATATACATAACAATTATAAACAAATTATTTGTTAAATGATATAACACACGATCGTGCTTCTTTATCTCAGGAATGTGTGACGGTTCGAGTAAAGGGCAGTTCCAGATTTTCTCCAAATCTCCCAACGTCCAACCAGCAGTTGGCTGCGAGTGCTAAAAGAAGACTGTCTTATGACTTTAACAGAAATATCATGACTTAGTCTCCATATCTTCTGAAACACCTTTGAGCGATGCTTCCCTTGAACAAGGAAATTCAGAGAAAAGGAGCAAATACATGTCGGAAAAAAACGAATAACTGCTTTTCCTGCATCGACTTCTGTTCAAAGTTCATTTAAAGTGTATTTCTCTTTCAATGTCCATCCTCACAGTAGATTCTGTTTTCTCATTCAGCTGTGTATCCAGAGACACCTATGTTTAACCACACTTTTTGAAACCATTGGGGGTTCAGTTAGGACAAATACTTGATCTGATAAGAAAATTATTTGGGAACAGTAGAAGAAAATGTCTGCAGGGCTGACTTTGGGTGAAACAATTTGCTTTCCCAAACTATTGTTTTATTGCGTCGCCTGAAGTCTCCTTCCAAAAATGTATTTTCATACATGATATAGTGGTCGCCCCTCAAAGTGAAATCCATTTTCCTGTTTCCACATATTATTTTCTTGTGCTTGATGTGCTAAATATGAAAATGTAGTGTGCCATTTTTAACTGAGGGTGAACACCTACAAATAGAGACCATATTTTCAGAAGTGTTTTAAAATCAATGTTAACGTTTTAAATGGAGCCTGTAAGCTTGTTTGTTGATAAATGTAATTAAAAATCTGGAAAGGACTTGTTGACTATCAGAATATGATTTCTTATATACTTTTCATAGTAATCGTAAAGACTGTACAGATAGGTTCTGAATGCTAAATAATTATAGGCAGACATTTTTATTTGGATATTGCAATGATAAAGTAAAAGTATGCATTATAAAAGTATACTTCATTAAGGTTCTGTAGCTCATTTTGTGGTCTGACCATTTAAATAGTCCATAAAACATCTCCCTTGAAAAGAAAAGAAACAGTATCAATGAATTGGCTAAAGGCAAACTTTGCCTTATCAGATTGACTTGCTCCTTATGTACAAAGAAAACAGTTTCATTGTCTAAAGATTCTCACACTGTTGCACTCACACAACCTTTGAGCACAGATGGCAGTGAAATATATTTACTAAAGTAAACTGGAGGGAACTAAACTGTTTGGACTGAAAACAGCGACATGTGACTCTCCCATCCCTCATCATAACAACAAACTCCAGTAAGAGTTTCTTTGTTCTTCTCTTGCCATTATATTTTATTACACAACAATATGAATTATGTTAGATGGAAGTTGAAACAAACACACATTGGCATCTTCAATTTCTTCTCCATCTTAAATAAGTGTACTGTAATATTACCATATGTTGTTCTGAAGCAGTGGTTTTCCCAGGTAATTTTTCAAAACAAAAGTTACAAAAATTATCCATCTTGTAAATTTGTTTATCGCTGCTGTCCAACTGAAACCTTGTATCTCCATATTTCCATATTTTTATTTTTTGTCATGAATCATTATTATTAGTCACTTTTTATGTTTGTCACTGGGTTTTGCAATTGTCTAACCAACCTACAGCGTATGTAATCATTTGCGTTCGTTCCATTTCCTGAAAACAGCAAATTTGGACATCCAAGCGACATGCAAAAAAACTCACATCTGCATTTAGTCAATATAGCCGTACAACCTGCTGGAACAGATACCAACAAATGAACCATTAGATGTTTACCATTAAAACCATTACAAACTGTTTTAAGGTGTGGTTTGGGTCTTATTCCAGTAAGATCAGATGTAATTGGGTTCTTTTGGTTCTAATACGCCAGAGAACATCCCAACACATTACCAGTAGAGACCCACAGAAACCCTTATTGTTGCCATCAAAACCAATGTAATTCCAATTATTGGCCTACCCATTGAATCCATAGGATCAGAGATTGTTTAACTTTTTCAGCAAGGCACATGTTTCACATAGGCTCCCAAAAACAATACCATCGCATATATTCTAATTAGTTTTTGGCAAGTGAAACACAAGTTCAATTCCTTTGGTCATATACAGTACACATTCCGCATGCAACTGCAACTATTTCATGTATTTCTCAAGGTGTTGATGAAGCCGAGGTTTGTTTTGCACAACGGAGGAAACCCACAAAGCATCATTTGCACCCATGTGATCAAGTTATTTCCTGGCCAACTTTTGGTAGAGGGTGGAGGAATGTGAAGGGTGGAGTTCAATCAGTCGTCCAAATCACTGAAGTCAAAGCTCTGACACCGAGGAAGAGTCGGTGCTCAGTCTCGTCAGATTACCTACAAACATCATCATGTCCACGGCACTGAAGTCTTGCTTTGTGCTCATCGGTTTCATCTTAGCATACATGAGCTATTTGATATTGGGAGCGCTTGTTTTCTCTGCCATCGAGCGGCCCGTCGAGGAGAACCTGAAGTCTGAGCTGAACTCCCTGAAAGCCGAGTTACTCAACCTGAGCTGCATCAACGCCACGGCCTTCGAAAGCTTCTTAGAACGAGTTTTGAAGGCGAACAAATACGGCGTGTCCATCCTCGAAAATGCATCGCTTCGGACGAACTGGGATTTGGCGTCGTCGTTGTTTTTTGCCAACACGATGGTCACGACAGTGGGTGAGTTTTACGGTAATAAAGTATCAAGATCGTGGATGTTGCGCGTTGTTTGATGTCACGGATACTCGCGTTTATTAAGACGTGTATGTGTTTAGCAGACGCTTGTTATGTCGTGGTAGACTATGCACAAGAATAGTTGAACAAAAACATCCGATGTGCTGCAGTACAAAGTTTCAAAGTTCGCCAGCGCTGTACAAACTTATGGCGAGTGCAAACAGAGGAGAGTGGATATGCTACATACTCTTTATGAAATTGACTTATTCTTTCTTTATATATATATATATATATATATATATATATATATGTGTGTATATATATATATATATGTGTGTGTGTATATATATATGTGTGTGTGTGTGTATATATATATATATGTGTGTGTATATGTATATATGTGTGTGTGTATATATGTATATATGTGTATATGTATATATGTGCATGTATGTATGAATGTAGGACTTTGGTCATTTTGAATACTGTAACTTATCAATAATTCTGAAAAAAATACAAGGCTGTAGGGTTTTTACTTGATGGAAATATAAAACCTAAATGTTCCCCTGGTTGAAAGAGGAAGTGGTTTGAAGGGATATTTCGCAGAACAAACTTTAAATTCAAAATTGATTCCCCCTGATGTCATTGAAAACCTGTATGACTTTCTTCTGCAGAATACAAAAGAAGATATTTTGAAGAATGTTGGTAAGGAAACAACAATGGGCCCCATTGACTTCAATTGTATGAACACAAAACCACTGAGACATTTCTCAAAATATCTTTTGTTTTCCACAGAATGACATGAAGGTGAATAAATGATGAACTGTCCTTTTAAAATAAGTCATGTTTTTATGCCAGTCAAATGTCATAGCAGTCTGACAGTTCCTCTGTCCGCTTAAGTAAACATAGGTGAAAGTTCACCAGGCATTTTGGAGAATTTAAAGTATCTATGTTATACTTGGAGTATTTTTGGGTTGTTTGAAAATATATTTTTCTGTCACGCTGACATATGACTATAACGATTCCTGAAGTTGGGCATCAGTGCAAGCTTTGTTTGCCTTAACTTTCCTTCTCAGTAGTAAGAAATAGAGCCTAAATAGAACCTATTTGTCCTCATAAAGCTTTCCATTCATTGAGCCTGTTAACCACCACCGCTGACCTGTTTTTCGTATGAAATGACACAAAAATGTTTATTTTGTCGTGCAATCACATGCATTGTATTATATTAGCAAATTAAAGACGCAAGTTCCTCAGTGTTGCTAAGTTTGATTGCCGTCATAAATTTGACTCCCTAAATAAATCACTGTTTCTTCTTCTCTCTCAGGATATGGCCACACCACGCCGCTCTCTGACACGGGTAAAGCTTTCTCCATTGTGTACGCTTTGATCGGAGTGCCCTTCACCATGTTAGTGCTCACAGCCTGCGTGCAGCGCCTTATGCATCCGCTAACCTACGGGCCCATCTCCGTGTGCCAGCGACGGGCCGGACTGCAGCCACGTGCTGCCAGCGTCATGCACTTTATTGTGTTGTTGTTGCTGGTGGTTCTGGCCTTCTTCGTGGTGCCTGCAGTGGTGTTCAGCGCTATCGAAGAAACCTGGTCTTTCTTGGATGCCTTTTATTTCTGCTTCATCTCCCTCTGCACCATAGGACTGGGAGATTTTGTGCCCGGGGAAAAACCAGGACAGCAGCTCCGGGGTCTGTACAAGATATCCGTCATGGGTAAGTAGAGTTTTGACATACAATTCTGTCACCTTTGAGTTGTTCCAAATCTGTATACATTTCTTTGTTCTTGGACCCCATTGACTACCATAGTAGGAAAAATGACAATGGTAGTCAAAAGCGCCCAAGAACTGTTTGCTGTCCTACATTCTTCAAAACATCTTTTTTTGTGTTTAACAGAACTAATACAAATATAAAGCAATATTTCTACTATGGTAGTCAATGGGGTCCAAGAACTGCTTGCTTAAAAGCATTCTTCCAAATATCTTTCTCTGAGTTGTTCACAACAGACATATTGGAACAACTCAAAGGTGAGTAAAAGATGACAGAATTGTCCTTTTTGGGTGGACTTTTCCTTTAAGAACAGATTAGGAGGTTAACACACTTTTTAGTTTTATTTAAAAAGAACTTGGTGTTTCAAATTATGAAGACAAATGTATAGATACGGATATTTACTTTCTCACTACTGTCCAGTCAGTTTGAACCTTGTATTTGCTCACTGAAGAGTTTACTCGGTTTTCACACAGGACTGTTTCCTTGTCACGTCACTTTCCAAGTCCTTATTATAGAAGGAGTGGTGCAGTGCAGTAACGTTTGTTTAAGGCTGGGCTGTCATAAAGCGGGGCTAAACGGTACTTAACATTATTTATTTAAAGACACTGAACTTGAAAGGTATTGTTTGAAGAGGCTTCAGGTGAATTTTCTTGGGAAGATCAGGTTTAAAATCGTGCGACTGTCACATCACATTTAACTTCAATCGAAATCAAACAATACACCTTCAATTCATGTGATTGTTTTCCTTTGCACAGTTTCCAAGGCCCGCAAACCAAACATAAGAACATGGGATTATATTTTAAAAAGTAAAATATAGTATAATTGATATACTTAAAGGAGCAATGTGGAGATTTTAAGTGGCATCTAGTGGTGAGGTTGAGAATTGCAACCAACGGCTCACCCGTTACCCCTAAGATGTCGGCAAGTTTTTGCTTCTTTGCTGAATGAAATAACATATTTACAAAAGGCGCTCCGTAGAGCAGTTTGTCCGTTTAGGGCTACTGTAGAAACAACATGAATATGTATTATTTCTTTCTTTGCCCAGTCATTTCCAGCAGTCCTCATTAGCAGGATTGTTTCTCAAGCTATTTAGGTTAAAGTCAGTACTGTACTGTAATGTTCGTAAGAGGATTACAGTTAAAATCGTCTTTTGGTAGGCTAAATGGTCATGTGGAGGCTTATTTCTGTTCTTATATAATGTGTTCATTGACAGTTATGTCAAGAGTTATTTATGGTCGATAACTAACATCATAAAATCTCGTTTATAATAGCATCGGTGATAATGCACATGTCACAGAAATGTCTTGAGAATCCTGAAACACAGCACTAAATGTTGACGTCAAGATGTTTGGTTGTGTAAGTTCTCTCAATACTTATTCGTTTCTCTTACAGTGTACCTGTTCGTGGGCTTGATGTTTATGTTCCTGGTCCTTCGCACCTTCCACAAGCTTGCTGACGTGCACGGGTGGACGGCTTTCTTCCAGCTGCCCAGCTACGATGCAGATACCCAAGATAAAGAGCCCATCATTGAACAGGAGCCTGATGAAGAATCATCTCAGACTGAGAAAGCCTCCGTTAAACCCCTGGATCCAAGGTCTCAAGCTTCCTACAACTCTATAAACAGATAAAACATCAGGCTCTTTCCTCGCACATTCGGAACGGTCACTTTCCGTCACAGTGTCCTGCACAAGTGAACTGAGTTTTCGTTGCATTTTTGCAGCGTGCCCCCGCAGCATCCACAAGGTGAAGACAATCATGAATGAGCACGTGCAATATATCACACCTCACTGAGGGACAGAGCAGGGTCTGATGTTTGGGATGAACAAGAGTCCGTGTAGACTTTGGTTCATGAAAGATGTGATTGCTCTAACCCAAAGGACTTGTTTGTGATGGGTATTTGTTTTTGGTATGGTCTTTGTGGGGTGTAGAAACTGGTCTCCATGACTTCCAAGTGGGACATTTTCTTATTCCTAATTGACCAATTGACGTGCCATTCCTTTCAAAAAACCTTTTTTGTGGAAATTGTGACTAATGCTAATCCTAACGTTCAGTGTTTTCAGGTTCAAACTTATTTCCAGATCACCATATGTGTTAGGTTGCACAGCATACGCCACGACTGCTCTGTACTGTAGAAACAGGAAGAGGATGATGCTGCTGTGAATGTGAAAGACATCAAATGCACTTAATAACTGGCTTTTTACCCAAGTTTACTGAATTATTGTATAGTCATTATTATGATGGATACGGTTTGTCTTTATTGTAGTGCATATATTCATTGTATCATTGAAATTCAGAGACACGAAAAGGTGACTGATATTCACTGTCAGAGATGTAAAAGGTGTTTTAAGACATGCATGCACAGAAAAAAATAAAAATGTTTTGTTTTTTGATGGCTGTCTATCAGAAATGTATTAGAAACCACACTCTTAAAAAAGGTGCTTCAAAAGTTTCTTCGATGCCATAGAAGAACCTTTTGGTTCCATAAAAAACCCTTTTTTATAATCTGATTATAAAAAAGTAAGAAATAGAGACATGGTTCTTTAAAGAACCTTTGACTGAATGATTCTTCTATGGCATCGCTGTGAAGAACCTTTTAAGCACCTTTATTTTTAAGAGTGCCGTTTGTAGCTGTTAAAGAGAAGTTTCGATTTATCTCATGCATCCTTATTTTTTCTATCTCTTCTGGGCTCTCCAAATAGATTACAGAAATAACTCTAATAAACACATCTGAATGTAGATAAATGTATACCTACCACTGCATTGAATTTGAAACCCCTTCATGAAGCATCTCTAAATAACCGTCTCATCACTTGTGTAGTTCTTGATTATTTTAGAATCAGTCAGAATGTCTAATATTGTGAAACTTTTTGCTTTGATAATTTAATTTTTAGACGGAACAAATCAAGTTAAACAAAAACTTGTTTTTAGACAGTGTAGGGAGGTAAAAACAGAATTCAACGCTGTGTAACGTTATTGTTGGCATTTCTCATCCATATAAAAACATATATTCTGCCTGCCTTTGTTGATGACATTATAAAGCCAACTACAACGTTAGGTGTAAGGCGATTTATAATCTCAACCAGCATCAGAACATCGCTCTGCCCTATTTCTCAAACATACTCCATCCAGCCACTGGGTGTCACCAAATATCACTTTATTTCAAGAACAATAGAATAGGGTACAAAGAGTGGTTAATATTCATAATACAAGTAAACAATGTCATTATTAGTAAAGGATAGGCATAAGCACCCACTTGTGTGTGTGTCGAAACAGCGCAAGCTATAAACATTATGCTTATGTAATGCACATAATAGTTTTTAATTACAATATACACAATTTGATAACATTTGTTCACATAAATTCATTTTCTATTTGAACACACAGTGATAACATGCAAACTACATTGACTATACATCACCCGGTTTAAAACCTTAGGATTAACTCGATGAAAAGTGCATTATATCTTAAAGAACAATACTTTCAACATGTAACAAAAATACAGACACAATTTTCTATTGACTGACTCCATCTCAAAACCTTCACGACTTGAACAATCTTAACATCCCAGCTGAACTCCTCAGATGACTTTTAACGCAAGAACGTTTCTCGATACTAGAGAACGCTATAACCATTGGTTTTGTATTAATGAACTCCAGACGAATTAACTCTGTGGACAAGTTCTCATCAGGATGTCCATAACATGCTCTATCTCATGAATTTCCCATGTGGCCTGACCGTGACAGATTGAAGATGAGGGAGAGTCTAAGGATGATGATTTGGTCATTGACGGCAGACACTTGACCAGCTCATCAGCAGTAACAGAAAAACCTTGCAGAAAATTCCCCTCCGGTTCAAACACGGTTGTATCAATGTCCAGAAGCAGTTTATCTAAAGCCACATCCTGAAGACCACTAGGATACATCATGTCTATTTTGCTGGATGATGATATTATATCAGATGTTCTTTCAGTTCTCAAACCTGATTGTGTGAACTTTCCATCTCCTGTTACATTCTCAATAGAGCCAAGCGGAGCCCGCTGAGATACACAAGGTCCTGGACCACCACCCTCTATGACTGCATCTAGATCTTTGAGAATAGCAGAGATGGCTGAAGATAAAGAAAACTCATCCTCTGAAGACCAGGCCATGAAATCTTCATCTGTATGTGTATTATGACCCATTAAATGGGAACCTCTGGAAAAATCCGACTCCAGTTGCAATTCTGTGTAGGTTTGCGATTTGGGATTTCCGACCACAGACAGGGACTCTACCTCGAACTGGACTTGCCGAAGTGTGTTGTTGATAAGGACAGAGCGTAATAAGCTGGGCTCCACTAAAGCCTGGTCACGGTGGAATTTATCCATGGAGATGTCCAACACAGACTGAAGCTGACTTTCCCAAACGGAACCGCCGGTCTCATAATCCCCTTGGATTTTACGCTTCTGTCCCTTAGCCACCATCTCCACCTCTGCAAAACAATCGCAAGACCCAAGTTTTTTGACCCAGAAAGTATCAAAGGCAACACATACATTGCACAATATATAAACTGTTTTTTTTTAATATATGTAATTTACTGCACAATAATCAAGTAGAAACTACACTTTATTACTGGTGTTTCGGTATTTTTGTGTGTTTTAAAGCATATTTTTCTATAGTCTGGTAAGTAAACTGTCACATTAATAACGGTCCATATTTCACATAAATGGGCATATAAACATTTTAATATTTTATTGTTCTGTGAAGAGACTTCCCGTTTTAATTTGTTGGGTATTATTGTCTGGTTTGTGCATTTTAATTCACAGAAAGTATGTTGTCTCTCAAAAACCTGCGTCCTTTTTTGTCACATCCATAACACAATTTTTCCCACTTTAAACAGAAAACTTGTGTAGAGACAGATGTCTGGACTCTGTCATCAAGGGTTTAGTCAAATTTAAACAGATTGTTATATTGGTAATAAATGCATACCATAGTATACGTTTTTTTATTTACAATTATAAAAAAAATTAATGTGCATTACAAAGCATTGAAAACTTGACCTGTCGTTAAAATTGTCACATTTGCACGCTAAATAACATTGAACGTTATATATATATATAATATTAACTTGGCTAACTTAACGTTATTATTTAAATCCAGAATGCTGTATAAAATCTATATTCATCTTTTCAATATCTCTATCGTGAGTCGTGACATACAAGTCAGTATAAAGCATAGATCTCAAAATAGTATCTGCCTTACAGAACAGCGATTGACTGCACTATTACTAAACATCAACACAATTATTAAAGTCTTTTCTGAGTGAAATTGCTGTGTAACTGTTAAACAGAAGTCAATGCGTTAGCTTAGCGAGTTAACTGTTCACGCCGTTTAAAGTCTGTAGCACGTGTTGGATGCTAACTCACCTGTGTTTGTAGACTACTTGCAAAAAAAGATGCGAATTGGTCAACTTTAAAGTTTCATTTGACTTCTATAATTACACCTCAAAAGTGTCGGTCGATGAATCCGTTTGCTGGAATTTTACTCCCGCCAGTGATTCAATCTGTTCTGACGTCACCTGCGCGACGGGAATTCTGGGAGTTGTAGTTGTATAGGCGGAGCCTACAGAATCTTAAAGGGGTCATATGACAAGGCTAAAGCGAATATTTTTCGCTTGTTTTAGATGTAAAGCAATGTGTATACAGGATTTAAGGTTCCAAAACGCTGTATTTTCCACATATCGTTCATGTTTTTATCTCCTCTTTGCCCCGCCTCTCTGAAACGAGTGGATTTTTTACAAAGCTCTGAAAAGAGAGATATGATTGTCCAGTTAACCAGTGCGTAGTGATTGGTCGAATACTGCAAGCGTGTGACGGAAATGTGACGCCTCTTACCATATTTGGAACATCAGGTTCCAAAGCAATTGTGCTGACAGGTACGCCCACCTTACTTGCGTATACATATGGGCGGTCTTAGTCAAATCATAGCACGAACTGACGAAGATTTGTGGGGGTGTGGTTACACGAGGCGTTTCAGGCAGGTCTGGGTGAGCATTGGCTTTTAGATAGAATGTAGGTATGATGATAGCAACCACTCGCGGCGAACATTCTGACTCAAAAATGTGATCCAAACCGCGTGGTACTAAAATGTGTATGTCATTCAATATCTTCTCCTGGCCGCCTGGTGGGAGGATGTTTTTCCTGAATACGACGGTAACTACATCGAGTGCAAGCCCCTGAAGCGTTGGACACTTCGGGATTTCAGCCCTAATGTGATTTCAGGTCACCGCGTTTTTTTCAGAAAATTTGCGTTGCGTTCAACCGGTCGGTGGGCTTCATCTAAGCTTTGGACACTTCTGAAAGATAGGTGGACCTAAATACAAAGCTTTTATCTTGTTACTGACGAAATTCCATCGAAATCCATCGAGGAGAAAGTATTTAACTAAATCGCGGAAATTGGGTAGTAACATTTGTGGCGAGTAGATTAGCGAATGTACTGCAGGCGTCGTTCTAAAAAAAAAACATCGTGTGTATTCAACTCATTCTGACGGTGTTTTTCTTGAAATTATTACTGATGCTATGTAGTTTAATATGTATATCATGGTTTTTCTGACATGCTTGTCAAAATTGTAACAGTTTACATCACTTCGAGTTAGATTACTGAGGACTAGCCTGTAACTCTGTCTAAATGAATAGGCTAAGAACACTTGATATGACAGTAGGCCTGGGCAATTGAAATCTGGATATGACAAAGTGAACAAGCATAATATTATTTAGATCTTTTTTTGCACTTTTTCATTTGAAAGAACTAACAAAATTCTACCTTCTATTCAAATTTCATGCAAATATCTGATAAAATAAGGAAGTTACAAGCAAAAATGTGTGAATAATAAGCATTTTCGGTCACACGACTTCTATTGTAGTTAATGTTAACATTTTACTATATTCCTCGGTATTATAAATAGCATAACTTTCGCAATCCTCAACTGATTTTCACAGGGTGTTTGGAAATTTTGTCATCATACCTATAGAATGCATCTTTTGTTCCGACACGTTCATTTTTGCAATTTTACGTGTCTAATACATGCATGGGCAACTTATAACACAACAAAGACATAGAAAAACACGTATTGCACCATATGACCCCTTTAACGTCAAAATAAGCGTTTATATATCCTGAAAAGCTAAAACAAAACATACCACTCTGTAAACTGTTAAGAATGCCTAACTTTATTTAACAAGAAGATAAAACACTTCAACATTTTCAGGCCAAAAACACAGGTTTTCCATTAATGTGTCTTAAGGCAAAACAACAAAGTATCAATTCTCTAAACAACAAATCATTTTTTCTGTAACTACAAAATAGCAAAAATTGGCAGAACTTGTTGCAGAATGCTATGCTTTTATCTTATTCAAATAAGTAAAAAATGTAATTATGTAAATATGTTAAAAGCATCACATGTTTGAGGAAGTTAATGATTAACTATAAGTTCATTTATTGCTGGTCAGAGTGTGTTTGTGTAAAAAAATCAAAATTATCAGAGGGTGCATTCAAACAATGGACTGGATAGATTAGCTATATTCTCCACAAACTCCAACTGTTTTTCCATCCCATTCAGAAGTGGAAAGGCACTTGACAAATAAATGGCCCAGGTCATGTTTGGAGATAACTCTCCCTTTCAACATGTTCTCAGTTACGGTGTATTTCTCTGTGAGTGGTTTGTCATCTGAAAAGACAACATAAACAGGCATAAGCACACTGATAGAAGCAATGACCAATATGTTCTTTTGGCTTTTATTCCAAAATGCCATTATTAATTAAAATATGTTTTGTGGGTACATTGTTCTGGTAGCATAATGAAAATAAATAGCAAATCAATTCAAGTAAATAGTTCATTCTGAGTATGCATTTAGTGACCATTACCAGCAATGTGTGGAGGCATGACTGCTACATAATCCAGTCCTGATTCTTTCAAAACAGCATGCATTCTGTCATGATCTTCAGTGACCGGCACCAGGCGAGGAGGAACTTTGGAGCGATCCCACAGCAGAAATGCTTAAAAAGTTAATGCAACAAAAGATTGTTACTTTATAATAGTGCCTATACCAGCAGGCACACTTGTGAGGTAGAAATATACTCTAAAAACAAACCATACATTCATACCTGACATGCATGCAACAACTTTGCGTATTCCGCGGCCCTTCATGACCTCCAGAATGTTCCGTGTTCCCTCAGACATCATTGTTGTAGGATCAATAAATACAAATGTAAAAGAACAAGTAAATAAGATGCATTGCTTGCTAGAGTAGGTAGATTCATATCGAAATATCTTTGAGTTTATATCAACTCACTAAGATCATTCCTTGTCCCCAATATTATGATGACTGCATCCTGGCCCTCCAAAGTCTTCTTAACATCATCTTTGTTCAGAACATCTCCCACTACCACCCTGGAAGCCTTATGGTCTGCAGGAAGCCTAACCGGGTCTCTCACCAGCACGGTCACATTGTAACCTGGAACAGTAACAAGCTTAGAACAAGGATTTTCTTGCATGTCAGTATGTGATGAGTTCAGATGGACCAGACAACGATGGAAAATTGGTTAAGGAGGTAACAAGTGACCGTCACATGTACAGTACTGTAAAGCAGTGGTTCTCAAACTTTTCGTTGTGTAGGGTGTATCACTTAGCGCCCCCCCCCCAAGCCCCCCCGCGCCCAAAAGAAGTCTTATAATCTCAAACTTAGAGTTTTGATTCAACCAAACACATATTCAGTTATTCAATTCTCTAATAACACTTATTTTAGTTGGTGGTCTTATTTTTATGATGTTTGATTGCAAAAAATATATGATACATTTCTTTATGTCATAAAATTCCACAAAATCTGTGACCCCCTGGATCCATCTTGGGCCCCCCAAGAGGGCAAACACTGTAAAGCATCACATAAGCTCAATTTAGTGCTATGGTAGTTCCTCATACTGACTTCACACAAAAAGTACAATGAATTCAGACAAAGTAAAGGCAAATTGACCAAGACCACCCTCTTCTGCACCGTCTGGATAAAAGACAGATAAGTGGCTTTTTGCTTATCTTTAAAACTGCATCTTCCCTTATGACTCAGCAAAACTTTTACATGACTAGGAAATTTTGCAAACGCCCTGTGATCTAAATGCATTATAGAGGAAATAAGCGAAAAATCAAAAGTAAGTAAAGTAACCTTTAAATTAACTAAAAAGAAAATCAAAAGTTAGCAATCTGTAAAAACTCATATCTGGACACACTTGACTAAATGTGTGTCTTAAAACCATTTAAAACCTTTGAACCAACATTCTTTAACACTAAAAATCAATTAAACGCTTAACTTTAGATATCTGCTATGCTGAAATGATCTATCTGTTAAAACTGTTAACGTTGGCGAATGAAAAACAACTCGAAATTGTGTAACTAGTTGTTAAGAATACAGAGAGTGTAACGAAACTTCCAGAGCTAATATACAGAGGAAAAATCTGCAGCTTTAAGTAAACATAACTTTATTGGTCAGAAAATTAAATATATTTCCCACTCCTCCAACTATTTTATAAAACGTCATAGATTTGATAGATACTATCATTCTAAAATGTGCATAATAGTAAAGAACAAGTCATGCAAATAAGATGATGTTCTTGCAGCGCTATTTGAACGTCGCAACTCTTTAAACGTTTTTAACAACAAGGTCATCTGTATGCTAGTTTAAGGTCATTCTTTGCAGTAAACAGTGTGACACAAAGAAAAAAGGTATGACATAACCACTATACCCCAGATATCATTGTGTAAGAGTCTACTACCTGCGGACACTGCGATCGGTAAGGTCGCTATCCCTGTCATCCCCGTGCTGCCGAAAATCGCCACATTTTTAATAGCATCAGACATGTCGGCGAGTAGAAAAGCTCGGGATCAGTAACACTGGTAGAAGAGACTTTATTCTGAAATCTGACAGGATGTCTGACAATTCTGCTCTTCTGCGTTTAATGTCAACGCTGTCATGTGAGTAGTAACGCCTCTTTCAGGAAAACCAGAGCCGTTGAAAAACAGAGTTACGACACTCACATAGACGTCTATGGAAGTATTTTAATGACATAAGTCTTAGAAGCAAAAAAGCATGTTGAATTGCCACTTATCAAACATAAATCTGTTGCATTACCAGTACTTTATGGTAACAGTATGTTTAGAGTCTGCAATTCAATATGGTTGTATAATTAAGCGGTAAATATTTTAAATTGAAACATTTCACACACAGTTTCACCGTTTAAAAATTATATAATCAAATTCACCGTTTAAATTTTATTTAAAATATTCAACTTTTTTTAAATACAACCTAAAATATTCGACAGACAATTTTCAGTCCATATTATTTCGTATTTTTGCTTCCACAAATTCAGTGGATATTGTCTGTCAAAAAGGTTTTAAAATAAGTTGAATTTTTTTAATGAAATTTAAAAGGTGAATTTTGATTATTGAATCTTTAATTGAAAAAACTGTGTGAGAAATGTTTCCATTTGAAAAAATCACAGCTTAAATATGCAACCTTGTTAAATTGCAGAACCTTTAAATGCAAGCACTGTTAAAACAATGCATTTTTTTCAGTTCTGCTATTCATCACGTCTTTTTGCTTCAAGCACATGTTTCACTATCATACCTCCATACACGTCCGTTCGAAGAATGGAATGCGGAAGTAACTCGTGTCATGCAACGACCAATAGTTCCAAACACTTCACTGAAGCCCATTAATTTCAACGTCTTGAAATGGAAGTTGGTGAAATAACGGCATGTTTATACATTTTAACGAGTTGGCGGACATATCTTATATTCATATAACTAATATTCATAAATCCTGTATTCATATTACTCCCCAGATAAAATGCTGTTATAAATGTAGTCAACGTAGTATTCAGTGAACACGATGTGATAATATATTTAGCAAAAAATATGCAAATATAGTTGCTGTTATCTATCGATTTTGTTTGGAACTATTGAGGGCTCCGTGACCACACAGCGGTGAGATCGGCTGTCGCAACTCTCATATTTAACGGCTCCGAGGAAACTAAGCGCGCGCTTACCCTCCCACCCACCACCCTGGATCTGATCTCGGTTCTCTGTTGTTGCTACGGATCTATGATTGACTTGTAAACTGCCCAATCACAGACAGTTCTAAAGAACCTCAAACCAACCATAGAAAAGAGTATTAGGTAAAGGGCGGGACACTGCATGTAACTCAACGAAGCTCCTCCCAAAACATTTTAAAGGGAAAATGACATCCTAAAAAAAACCAAGCTGCCCTATTCAAACATCATTATTCATTCAGCCCTATATTGTATGAAGTGCTTGTGCTCGCAGGGCTCATTATCATTTCGGACAGATTTGTGTCATTAAATCTAGTGTGTATTGAGCTTTTCACATTTTTGAATGGTTTTAATGTTTTTTAGTAGCTATTCATTATTTACCCTGGATTGATTCATGTATAATTATCATAATTTTGTGTTGTTATCACCACTAGTCCTGAAGCAGGGCTTAATAATTCAGGGTAAAGGAGTGAAAACATTACTTTATGGTCACAAGACAATAACCTTATCTAACCTTAAGCAAAAAAATCTAATAATTATTTACTTATAATGACTATTGGTAAATAGTCAGATCCACTCTAACACAGTAAATCACAAATAACAATAAGTATGCCTTATGTCAGATTTATCCACACAGTTCAACAGTCCCAAAGCACAGCTGTAATAAAAAGGAAAATATAAAACAACAGTATTCTACAGCAGTGGTTCTCAAACTGGGGCCAAGATGGATCTAGGGGGGACACAGATTTTGTGGCATTTATAGAAATGTATCATAAATTTGATGCAATCAAACATCAGAATAATAAGACCACGAACCAAAATAATTGATGTCCCAGCACTGTATACATGATTTTTTTTGGTATAATTAAAATTCGAAGTTTAAGATTATAAGTCTTTATTTTGGGGGCCGCAAAGAGATGCACCCTACACAAAGGGGGCCTTACACAAAAACGTTTGAGAATTACAGTTCTACACCAAAGCATATTTCTGTCTCTCTCAACCAAAGATGTACTGTACAGTATAGCCCAATGCCTGGTGGTGCGGCTTTAATTCATTTTGTGTGAATGTATTGATTACCTTTAGAAAACAATTTAATGCAGTTGCTTTAATAATAAAAAAACACTTGTACTAACCAAATTTGTTACTTTAAAAATATTCTGTGAACCCATTGGCATGGGTCTCCTTTCAAGGTTTTGCCATAAAACACAGTAAGATGTCGAAAGAGTGTTTTTATGAAGTCTTTTTTATTAGTATTTTTTGCTATGAGAACTAGCAGTGCAAACAGCACAACAATAGTTAGTAAACCAATTATATTTTTTGTCAAACAAAACAAAGATAGTAAACACATTGGACGTTAACAAATACATTTACCTCTTGGGGACCACAAGCCAAATGATGGCTATTTAAAAATACATAGGGGATAGTATCATTAATATAAATTGTCCTCACCAAAATATTAAAACAGTAAATGTAAAAGCAAAGGTATAAATTGTCAAAGTCATTGTACTCTACTGTTGTCCACAAGTTTTGCGTGGAAGATGTGGAAGCTATTGAATAACCTGTAATTAAAGATAAGTCTGTAAATGTCTTTATTAATATAACAGGTTTTATTCTGTGTTTATATGCGTGTGCGCCTGTATGCGTGCGTGTGCGTGAGCGTGAGCGTCTGTCTGTGGCATCCCCACCATACTGCTGCTGTATTCTCCTCCACGTTCTTGAGAGCGCAGGGAGAGGGAGTGCGCGCGTATCCGGTGCACGGGATATCCGAGTACACCGGTTATCTGAGCGAGCAAGCAAATCTGCCCTCATACACATATTTTACCGTCATGTGTGTGATATCACCGTTGGAGGCAGTGCACTGACCGGTGTCATCGAGCGGCGTTTTGCGCCATACATTCCCATCTAACTGCATCTGAACGCTATACCTGACTCAAGTATGCCCGAGAAAAGAGACAGCGGAACGGTGAACCCATCCTATTGATACATCGCATGAGAATCATTTTTTACGCCGTTTGCTCTGTGGCATAAACCTTCATAGGAGTGGGTGTACAGGTAAGGACGCATTGAACTGCATTTGAGAACCGTGAGACACATTGTTGCAATCTCCGTTGATTCTCGCTATGGAGAATGCAGTGACCGGCCTGTATTGGCCACATTGCTACTGCAGTCTTTCTGGGCCGTGTCTTCTAGAGATGATATTTATCTGTGAATCGTTTAGCATGCGTTTGGGTGGAGAGCTTGTTTTAAATGTCATGGTTGGTGAAGAAAGCGATGGTTTTTATATCTGGCTGCGGCGTATTTGCACCATTGGAATATATTGAGGAAAGTTGTAAGTGGGCATTGAAGATGCCAGGCCTGTGTTACACCTCCAATAAACCGAATGAAACAGAAGATTTGATAGGTGACAGAAACATCGAATATGCGTTTTTGTGAACACGCTCGTGAGAATGAACGACGCTGAATGTAAAGGGCGATCGTAATATTGGTCAGCAACGCGGTATGCGGTAAAGGCACTAAAATACATCAGTCATGCTAACTGCACTTACACAGCTATAATCTTAAAAGTGCCAACCGTGATAATATCACAGATATGACAAGCAGTGTAATGTCTTTGTACAACACGTTAACACGAAACACTTGCGATTATTGCATTACTTGCAGCATCACAGACATGGTTTGAAAGTCCGATTGTCTAATTTCCAATTACTTGAAACTAAGAGGGAGGACGTGTGACGTTAAGGTGAAATGCAAAGAGTATGATTTTATTTACATAATTTGCATTACTATTGGTTCTCTGTGTTCTTTTTCTTTTGCAACAGCACTTGCATACTTCTTAAGTAGTGATTTTCACTCTTAACAATCTTTACCAGTGACAAAAGATTCAAAGATTGTATTACAGAAATGGATTGAGTTGGACCTGGCGTGACGTCATAACAGCACCGCTGTCCGTGGTGCTGACGTCCACTGTCGCACATTTCAATCAGATCAAATTGTGCTTACGAAACTGGTATAATTGCAAGAGCTGTAATTTGACAATATGTTCACAGAATGCTTGTTTAACTGAATTAGAGCTTTAAATGAGTTAAGATATGTGTTTTAGTTTTTTAGGAATGGACATATGTCTAATTTATTTGAATTTTATTCATGATTATCCTTATTATTAGCCAATATTTGTATGGCATTAATTCTCAGACTGAACTAATATAAACTCAAGCTATATACAGTATATATAAGAGAAAAATGACACAAGTCCCCTGCCCCGGGTTTGACGGCCTTCATGTTAATGCAGCATGGCGTGATCTTCCTCAGGTCCTCTTTAAGCACTGGATCACTTTTGTATTCGCCTGAAAGCAACCTTACAGCCCCGAAAGAAGGACCAGCGTCTGATCTATATCTGTCCTATTTGAGTTTAACCCAACATAGAATGTCCTTTCTAAAGGGCAATAAGAGAAACTGTTCTAGTGGAGGCAGATTTTTGTGCCAGATTATCTTAGTCTAGCCTTTCTGTCTCTCTGTCTTTCTCAATTGCTTGACTTTTAAGATAAGATTTGGCAACATGATGTTTTAGACCCCACTTTCCTGGTTTTCAAAACCAGGTGGTATTAGTGTAGGTTTTTTCTGCATTGGGAGGTTCAATACTGCAGCATGAGAAACAAAATGCTAATTTCTGTTGTACAAGCTGTGGGAGGATTTGACTGAACTGTACTCGCAGCCACGATGCATTATATCTATCCTTTGGACGATTTTAGAAGTGACAAATCTCTGATGTAGTCAACTTAATTTATTTTTCTTTGTCAAACTGTATACATCTAGGAGATTGTAAAGGCCGAACAGACGAGGTTTCTTAGCTTTGTAAGTGATGCTGAGATTTATTGACCAGCTTCTACTTTGAGTGCTGCCCAGAGCACAGCTATGGTCGTATAATAATGAGCTGTTCTCTGCCACAGACAGCAACAAAATAAAGACCACAGTCCAAACTTTTCATCATATACCCTCCTCTAAAGTCAAACAGATATTTTTGACATGTTTACTCAATCAGATCTGCAACACATCAATAAGAATGACTGATTTAGCAATAAACCTCAGATTAAAAATTACCTGAATTATATGTATATGCCTCTGGTCTTTGGATACACTCATCTACTGTAGAAATAATACAGTTTCCATGTGTGTGGTCGTGTTTCTTGAGACTGTGAAATGTGGAGTTAATTCTGAATGTGTGAATGCCTGAAGTCCAAGGGCACACTTACAGCTGTGTTTGTTTGTCAGTGAGAAACACATCATCCACATTTTGCATTCAGAGTCTTGTCATATGCATGGACACCAGGTGCTGTAGGAATAAAGGCTCAGTAAGGACAAGGGAGAGTCTTTAATGAGGTCAACTGTTGGTATCAGAGTAATGGGAAAGGAAACACTGAGTATATTATATCTGATGCAGTACAGTATATAAAGGTTGTAAATGTGTATGCATGTGATATTCCTGTTGCTGTCCATTATGAATATTTGTTAAAGACACATTTGGGGCTTTTAGTCCATTTGAGACCATAAGTGTTTAAGTGTATTAGTGTACTCCCAAAGGTTGACCAAATTGACATTTCAGCAGATGACATCACATTTAAAATTGGGAATTGACAGCTTATCACTTCTGGGAAATTGTCTAAAGATATCGATGACTCATCTTGTTTGCAGGGACGAACACAGTTTTTGTCCAATGAAATGCTCCGTAGTGCCATTTTTTTGTAAAAGTGCTCTTTTAAATGAAAACATCCCCTCCCCCTTAAATTATAAAGACCACCTGCCTCTGTCTATCAATAGCATGTAGCAAATCCTAGTGGCTTGGCATCGCATCTTTGTGATACGGTTGCTTGTACTTTCCTTGCCAAACCATCAGTTGGTTGCAAATTCGATGATATTTGGAAATTTTTTTAAACAGATTTAGAAATGTTTGTTTTATGAGTCTGTCTTGATGATGACTAAAAATAGTCGGAGCCAATATAGCCTAGTAGGCAAGTGCTCTGACATGTAGCACGGTTGTTCGAATCCCGACTCCTAGTCCTTTGCAGATCCTACCCCCCTTCTCTATCGCACTGTACTTTCAAAGTAAAGGCAATAACGGCAAAAATAAATCTTAAATAAAGTCTAAAAGTGATACGTTCTACATCGCTTCCTATTGCAGTAGGAAATACATCAACCTAGGAAAATTTTGCCTGTCAAATCATTTTACAAGGTCTATAAAGCAGGTGTAAATACAGATAATATATATGGAATGAGCCATTAAAGTATCATTCATGCCGATGAAATCTATAGATAAATTCTTATGCCATAATCTGGATAATTATGGTTTCTTACATCAAGTTCATCGTTTGTAAATGTTGTAGAACACCAGGGTCTCTCTCTGGTGTGTTGAGACATAGAACACCAAATGAAAGATTTAAACCTTGGTTTCTTCTGTGTCATCCCACTCCTTCTCCGAAGAGGCTGCGAATAATGGTACAGTGATTTCTCACTAGAGATCTCAGCTATGAGCTTTGGTTGAGAAGAATGAGTTCATGTAGCAGTTCATGAAGATTTGTGGGTGCATTATTTCAGAAAGTGGGAGTACTAGCCTATATCTAGGTCACATTTTAATATTAAGTGTTTTTACACAGCAAAACATTATTCCAGAACAAAATTCTTACTCTGAAGTCAAAAGCAAATACTGGCTACTGTAAACATATATTTTTTGTTTCAACTTAAAAAATTAAGTTACTCGGGTGACTTAAAAGTTTGAGTTAATTCAACATAAAATATTAGTTTATATTGCAAAATTGTTATGTTAACTAATATTTTTAAGTTGAGTAACAAGAAATTTGTTTAAGGCAGCCTTAAGTTAAAACAACATATCATTTAACAGTTCATCCAAAAAAGAAAATTTTGTCATCATTTACTTACGCTCTTGTCATTTCAAACCTTTATGACTTTCTTTCGCAGAACACAAAAGAAGATATTTTGAAGAAAGTTGGTAACCAAAACAGCACTGGCCCCCATTCATTTCTATTGTATGAACACAAAACCAATGCAAGTGGGCCAGTTAACAACTTTCTTCAAAATTCTTGACGTGTTCTTCTTTTGTGTTCTGCAAAAGAAAGAAAGTCATACAGGGTTGAAATGACAAGAGGGTGAGTAACTGTAACTATTTTTGGGTGAACTTGAACTTGTTTGTTGAAGGCTAAGATGCCTACAGTACACACATTTCGGATTACCTTTTGTTATTATTGTAGACTAATGGATTGTCTAATGCTGAGACCCAATTTCCAAATAATTTGTTTAATGCAATATAAAAACTTTCATATTAAACCTTGCAGTTGCACTTTGAATGTTCGTATTAACCTATATATAGATTTTCACTCTTTGGTGGTAGTTAAAACTTCTTCCATTTCTCTTTTGTCTCTTTTGAGTGTGTAAGAGTATTTATTGTTTCTTCTAAAAATGCCTTTGAATTTTATAGTGTCTATTTTTAGTATATCCGAGTTGTTAATACTTTCACAAATCAAATGATATTCCCAAAGAAAGGCCAAAGTCCATGCCGAAAAATAACCGCTGATTTTTACTGTTTGAGAAAATGGGGAAAATTCTACATGGCAGAAAGAAACACATTTCATTCGGCATAAAATACTGTACATGTGTCATGAAGAATCTAGAAATTAGGCCAACATTTGAAACACTGACCTTTATCCAACCAAATAAATGCCACAAATCCAAGATTTGTGTTTGGAGCAAGGATAATGTGTGTATATATAATTTATTTTTCAACATATCAACCAAATTGTTGTTTAACTAAAACAAGGAAGAAAGTCATATATTTCCTGTGTGTATGTGTGTGTTTTAAATTGTGGGGGTTGGGGGCAGTGAGATTTGGGGTTTATGAGTACTGGGGGAAGGGAGCAGTCTGTATCTGTGTGCTTCATTCTCTCCACACAATAATGACTGGCATATCTGTGAAAGTGTGAGAAAAAAGTGCACACCACAGTTCATGCCTTTCAAACTCTATCTGCGTTTGTTTATAGCTATGACAACGGTAATTGTAATAATGGAAACTCACAAAAATAACACATGTGATAAACAGCACAAACATGATGCTCGAGTTGTTCCCTGGCAGGCAGGGTAATGGGGGATGGGGTGAGGGATTGGCCTCCTAAATCTAAATCATACTAAATTCATTTATGGAGACTGTAGAGAAAGACATTATTTCTCTCTCATGGTGCCGTTGTTCAGTATCCCTGTAAAAAGGTCACGTGACGTCACCATATCATGAAGCAACAGGACAAGCCACATTTCTTTGTTTTAGTTAAACAGGAATATCTGACTCATAAAACAAGTTTTGATCCTGGATGGTATTTGCTCAATACTGTGCTTTGGATGAAATAAGAAAACATGTTTACCATATCACTATTACTGTTTAAGGGAAAGTTCACCCAAAAATGTATCATTGATAGATCATTTATTCACCCTCTTGTCATTTCAAAGCTGTATGACTTGGCAGATATTTTGAAGAATGTTGGTGAGCATTCATTTTTGGCTGAACTATCCCTTTAAGAGTGGAATACACTTGCACAACTTTTACTCAAAATTTTCAGTACTTCCAGAAAGTCTGTGCCAGTCTGAAGATTTTTGGCAATTGTCTGAATTGACAGATTTAAAAAAAATTGCTTAGTCACAGAATATCTTTGCTTCAGGCTATGAATCTGTCCAGTTGGATGAAAACAAAAACATTTTTTTATATATTTTAGAAACATAGTGTATAGATCTCCAAATGTGTAGTGCATGGCTTGTTTTTTACCCTGTACATGTCAGGGACGATATCTTTTAGCAGAAGACTGACGCTAAATTAATTTGCTAAATGAACATAAATTAACATTTTAACTTAAAATTAAATTACTATGCACTACATTTTTTTTATTGCGCTGCTAATTATTTCATAGACACAAAGGCTCATTGGGTACACACTTCACTTTAAGGGAGAAGTATTGCACTTAAATGGGGAAACAAACATATTTTTTCAATAAGTCAAGTCCAAATATAACGTGTACCACTCTCTCTTTATATGTATAGGGCTGCTTGAAGAAGCAGACGCAATGGCCAATGCCTCAACAGATCTGGACAATGCTGAGGCCCAGAGACAACTCAACAACAACAATAGGCCTGCAAGCACAGGATTCTGGGAAACAGAGACCACCAGTGCCAAACTTTTCGAGTGCTCCCGCATCAAAGCACTAGCAGGTGAGCAAACAAATCTACAAATATTCAAACCGTTCGGTTTCTGTATTTGTTATTTATTCAGGTTGTTGTGGAATGTCAGGTACAATTTTATTTTGTTTCGATAGGCATGATCATACATGATACTATATAAAACATGACACTATAAGATTTATGATACAATAGTAGCACAATATTTACAGATTTATTTCCAAAACATAAACAATTTCCAACATAAATAAAAACAACAAAATGAACTGGCAACATTTTCTGTAAGGTTTAATCAGAGCCATTGAGAGAGAGAGTCGCGTAAACTCCATTGACTCCAATCCCGGAAGTTACTAGTAGGCATGGACCACCTGTGGTAAACTTGCAACCCATTAAAAGACATAATTCATTTAATGATTAAGAAAATGAAAGAAATGAACTATTTAAAGAGAAAACACAACTTCCTGGAACTATCTGAAGGCCTCATGAATCACATGACACGCGGAAATTTCGAACTTCCATTGACGCAACTCTCTCGGTGGCTCTGGGTTTAATCGAACCTCCTCATTGTGTAAATGAATAAAAAAATCACTAAATTTACAAAACATTCAATAAAAATTAGGAAAGGAATGATAAAAGCAAAACCCCAAAACAAATCATGCCTAAATCATGTTTAAAAAAAAAAGTTTTATATATATATATATTTAAAATGAAGATAAAACATGATTAAAACCTTATGTATCTTAATGGAGCGCAACCAATAGTATTACACAGACGTCATTGACATAGCTCTACAAAACATCATAATTGTGTCACAACTTATCGTTACACTCCTAGTGTCCATGTCATTTTGTGTGTGACCATATTTTGCACATTCCGTGTATATACAAGCATACAATATTTCTATTGTGTTTTCTTCCTTCATGTCAGATGAGAGGGACGCAGTCCAGAAAAAGACCTTCACTAAGTGGGTGAACTCTCACCTGGCCACCGTGTCCTGTCGTATCTCTGACCTCTATAATGACCTGAGAGACGGTTATATGCTCATCAGACTGCTGGAGGTGTTGTCTGGAGAACTGCTGGTAGGTTCTTTGCCCAGAAGCAGTGAATTGTCCTTGATGTATTTGATAAAGCCCTGTTGAAATGAACAGCTTTACGTAGGGCCATTTTCACAATGTTTTGGGAAAACAGACAGTCAATAACACAATAAAGCGACATAACATTATTTTGTCAAATAATAGTTATTAAAGTTTTGATAACCCTTTTTCCACCCAGATGTTTGGACTGGTAATGTTGTAAAACCATAGTTTTTGACATCTAATAATCACGAAACAGATTTTGTTCGAGATTTTGTTTTGTTGAGAATTTGCTTCACTTTTTAATTGTCTGTCCTGGGACGAATATTGAAGTTAAGTTTCTTTATTTCTCATTGAACAATGTGTTCTTGTTCTAAGCCGCGGCCCACGAGAGGCAGGATGAGAATTCACTGTTTGGAGAATGTTGATAAGGCTCTTCAGTTCCTCAAAGAACAAAGGGTTCATCTAGAAAACGTTGGTTCTCATGACATAGTTGATGGAAACCACCGGCTCACTCTGGGTCTCATCTGGACCATCATCCTGCGCTTCCAGGTAAGAACTACTTCAACTTTCAGCACTCACGGCCAATAAAAGTACTGAACAAAAATGACTCAAGATGTTCATATTTGACAAGTCAGGTCATGTTGTTTTGTCAATGAGCAACCTCTGTGGTCATTGACTAGTACTGAATTTATGTGGAACAGTTCTGGTGTGTAAAGAGAAGGGCATGTTTTGACACTGTTGGGGGTGTTTGATCTCCGTCTGCTCGTTATGCCCCCTGTTGAGTGTCTGATCCTTGACTGTGTGCGGTTGTGGGATGGCTGTGTGACTATTTGCCAAAGACGGGCCTTCAAATCATTGGGAATGTGTTTGGCAAAATGTTGGATCTCATTTCTCTTCTTCATCCTGTGATTTCATAATCTTCAAATCTCAGAACTTTACAATTCCAAACAGCAGCAAATTAAAGCGTCTTCTCTATCCATCTAAAGACCCTCTTTGCCTGTAACCACAAAGCAGCGCAGAACAGGTCCTGGTTTATATCGTGTGTCATCTCTCGACTCCATCAGCAAAGCAGTGACAGGTTACCCAGAATGCCGTTTGACCGCCGTCCAGTAAGCAGCACTGTGATGGGCTGGGAAAGTTGATGCTGTGGTGGATTCTGGACGCAGGGACTGTGAGAGAGGTGGAGTGTCACTCGATCCAGCGACTGTGCTGGAGAGATGTCGGGGTGGAGCTCTGGTGTCATTCACGCTTACCTTTCCTCCGCTATCCCTTTATTCTCCTCCTTCTTTTACTTGGTCATTTTCTTCCCTTCTTTGATTTATAATCGTAGCCATTACAGTCATTCTCAATAACGCCTCATTCATCGAGATTCCTGTTTGTATGCTGTCTCCGGAAAATCTGTCTGCTCGCTTTCGTTCTCTCCTTTTCTGCCCTCCCCATCCTGATCTCTGTTGGAGTTTACTCTGCCCCGTCAGCAGGTAAGATCTGACCACTGCAGCAGCCGAACAGACAGAGATAGAGAGAAGGAGAGAACCTAGGAAGATGGGCGATGGAGAAGAAAAGCAGGAAGGCAAAAGGAACAAACTATTGAAACTTTAGCAAAATGGATGCAAATGTTGAGAGAGTCACTGTGGAATTTAAGGAAAGGTTTCAGCTTTCTTATGTGGGCTGATTGTTATGTATTATTCATTCGTTTTTAGTGTTTATACCTCCCTCCATTTTCATCTTGGAAAGCACTGCACTTCTGTAAAATACCCTTGAAAGTTAGTCGTGTTCAGTGAGGCAGTACATATTGATCACGTATCGATTCCAAGAAATTCAATATGACGAACGATCTTGAGAGACTCAGGAGGTGCTGTAGTTTTGTTTTATGCTCACAAAAATGTGCGTGCTTTTGTTTCACATTGGAGTTCTTGTGCCACACATTAGCGTATATCATGTCAGACTGACAAAATTTGTGCAATTGCTGTCATATGCGATGCGTTGAGGTTGAACACAGTTTGACATGTGGCCTGGTAATGCTAATGCAACGGACCAATTAGGAAGCCACACCCACAATCGCATCAGTCCTTGTTATTTTGATAGCTATCCCTCAAGTCACTTTTAAATGTAAACGGTATTGTTACAGGCAAATTTGCATGATGTAAACAACACTGGCGCTGAAGCATTTGAATGTTTTTATAAACATGTAGATAGGCCCGGTTTCACAGACTAAGATTAAGTCAGGACTAGGCCTTAGTTAAATTAGTATATTTAAGGTCCTTTTTAAAAAAATTGTAGGCCTATAGTAAAAAACATCTTGATACAAATCAATGGCACTGGCGTATCTTTGCAAATGATTGTTAAGACAGCTCAAATTTACATTTTAGTCTGGGACTAGGCTTAAGCCTTGTCTGTGAGACCGACAAATAAAGTCATAAAATATGTTTGTTTAACATGTTAATTCAGTTCAAATTGTTCTGTTTGTTGCATTTACTTGCATTTTACTTTCTGTTGTGTTATACAACTAAATCAGGAAGTGTTGTTTAAATTGTGCAAAATGGTCTAAATGCGGTCTATCATAAGCGAAACCAAGGAATGACTAGCATGCGGTGCTTGCTAAAACAAACATTGCTTTTGTTCATTACTGGGGTTGGAAGTAATCTATTAAGTGGGGATTTAACCTTGGGAAAAGTTGGGGCACTTTTATGGGCAACTAACCAAGAGTCTCAAGCTACTGTACTACAAAGCAATGTGCTATAAGCAGCTCCAAAACACCTGCATAACAACTCTGTGACAACCACCCAGAAGATTCACATTCTGTACAAATTTAGTGCATGACATGGTTCCCAACCTAGCTCCCGGTGATTGACGTTCTTTCAAAATAATTTGGTTTTAAAGAAAATTCAATGCAGAGTATAATACACACATGCAGGATCCCAGAAAAGTAAGACACATGAAATTTTATCATACGGCTAATGATGAAACAAAGCAAAATTAATTGGTCCCTTAAATGACATCTATTTTATTAACTGTCTCAATGTGGTCGCTTGCTTTCAGATCCAGGTGATAAAGATCGAGACAGAGGACAACAGAGAAACACGTTCCGCTAAAGATGCTTTACTGCTTTGGTGTCAGATGAAAACAGCAGGGTAAGGCTTATAACATCTATAGATCCATCACAAAATCGGAAGCTCGGTTTGTTTCATTTCTTTACTCTTTGTAGAGGCCTACATGAATGTTAAATGAATGTTACATTTAAAGCCATTTAGGATAAAATAGTTAGATGAATAAATGTAAAATCTCGCATTGGTTTTGCAAAAACGCTAAAAAATGGTTAACTGGCCAATCATAGCACACCTCGCTTTTCAGAGCGATGAGCTTTGTTAAATCGTGTATACACATTGCATTACATCTAAAACAATCGATAATATTTGTTTTACCAGTGTCATATGACTCCTTTAAGATAGAGATGTCTATATGCTTTTCCATATATTTTGTCCCAGGTACCCTGAGGTCAACATTCACAACTTCACCACCTGCTGGAGGGACGGCCTGGCTTTCAACGCTCTCATTCACAGACACAGGTTTGCGCTGATACACCATACACACGTCACTCTTTCAAAACATTGCTGGTTGTTCATGTTTCTTGACCAAATGTTTGCTGCTTTACAGACCTGATTTAATAGAATTCCACAAGTTGACCAGATCCAATGCAACACACAACCTCCAGCAAGCCTTCAACATAGCTGAGCAGAGTCTTGGACTCACCAAACTTTTAGACCCTGAAGGTAACAAACTTCATATGTTATTAACAAAATAAATCTAAGAAAGTTCCTACACTGTGAACCTTTAAACGGCATTTTCCGTCTCAATCCAGATGTAAACACAGAGAATCCAGATGAGAAGTCCATCATCACTTATGTAGTATCCTACTACCATTACTTCTCCAAAATGAAGGCACTTATTGTAGAAGGGAAGAGGATTGGAAAGGTGAGCGGAGTTTTACATACATTGATTTGGTATTAACACTACTTTTTGATATTATCCTACTACGCAAAAAATGTAAATGTAAAACGCGCTCCACTTCTAGAACAATAGGTGGCAGTCTGTTGGATTTATTGAAAGTTTGACAAGACATTAAAAACCTTCTCGTCAAACGTGTAATCTCATTCTCAGTCTTTTACTCTTTCTAGGTATTGGATAATGCTATAGAAGCAGAGAAGATAATCCGGCGGTACGAGGCTTTAGCCTCTGATTTATTGGAGTGGATTGAGAGAACCATCGGTATCATTAGCAACCAAAAGTTCGCTAACTCGCTATCTGGAGTCCAGCAACAGCTTCAAGCATTCACCACCTACTGCACCATCGAGAAACCTATCAAGTAAGTGATAGTGGAAACATTGACAGGAGTGTCATGTTATTATTGGGTTGCGGGTCCATGGATGTCTAAACACAATTAAATACTAATGCCACTCAAATCTAACATGCATATAAGAGAAAATGTATATCATTTGCTGCAGTGTGTAATGCGTCATGAAGAACGTGAATGATTATAAAGGTTTAGTGGCTCACTTTAGGAACACCTGCTATTTCTGACAGTGTTCATGCATGATTTTATTCGTTCTGCCCCTGTATGTGGGAACAATACAGCCGTTTTCAATCTCACACATAATATTGGAACCTCCTACAGCCTGCTGATGTTTATTGGCATGATGTTATGTGTGTCTTTTATCATTTACTCAGTCTCATGTCATTTCAAATCTGTATGACTTTCTTCTTCAGAATACGAAATAAGATATTTCGAAAAATGTTGATAATCAAACGACATTGGACCCCATTGACTTCCATTGTTAGGCCACAAAACTGAGACACAAAATATCTCTTGTGTTCCACAGAAGAAAGAGTCATATTATTATTTCTGGGTGAATAAATAATGAGAGAATTATATTTTCGGAGAACAAGTTTATGTGCTTATTGGTGACCGATATTTTTCCAGGTTCCAGGAGAAGGGAAACCTGGAGGTGCTGCTTTTCACCATCCAAAGTAAGCTCAGAGCTAACAATCAGAAACCATATGTGCCTCATGACGGAAAACTTATCTCAGACATCAATAAGGTACGCGAAGTTTAAAGCAACCGATTGTAAAAGTCAAATTTACCGTAAATAATTATTATTTTACAATCCCGATTTCTGTATTGTGAAAAGATTTTTTGTTATTTTGTTTGTTATGTGAAAGGCGTGGGAGAGATTAGAGAAGGCGGAGCATGAGAGGGGCGTGGCTCTTAGAAAAGAGCTGATTCGTCAGGAAAAGCTTGAACTTCTTGCTCAACGATTCGATCAAAAGACCACCATGAGGCAGGCTTGGCTGAATGAAAACCAACGTCTCGTCTCACAGGTGAACAAATAAAACATTCGCGTATATTCAGTATTCGCTCATGAAAAGGACTGACGGCCACCAAACCATATCGGTCCAAAAATCCATAGCAGTTATTTTTACTGTCATTGCCTCCTACATCCACGTGATCTTATCATCGTGTTTCAAACCAGGATAACTTCGGCTATGACCTGCCAGCAGTAGAAGCTGCCATGAAGAAACACGAGGCGATCGAAGCAGACATCTTGTCGTATGAGGAGCGCATCACCGTAGTGGTGGAACTGGCTACTGAGATGGAGTCCGAAGGCTACTACGACATCCGACGTATCTCGGCACGCAAAGAAAACATACTTGGACAGTGGATTCTGCTGAAGGAGCTGGTGGTGGGACGAAAAGTCCGTCTGGAAAAGAACCTGGCTTTGCAGAAGACCTTCCAAGAGATGGTCTACATGATCGACTGGATGGAGGAGATGCAGGTTGGTTGGCTATAAGGGCTTTTTTCACACTTTTCTAATGATATCAACATGTTTATATAACTGTTGGGGAAAAAACACAGATGTATACATTGCAGCACACCACCATTACACATTTGAACAGTTATCTTACCTTAAAGGTCCAGTGTGTCATTCTGTTGTGAGGATCTGTTGACAAAAATGCAGTATAAAATACAGTACATAAATATGTGTTCAGATGTGTATAAAGTAGTATTGTCAATCGATTAAAAAATAAATCTGATTAATCACATATTTTTTCTGTGATTAATCACGATTAATCGCACATAACATTAATGGGTATCATTCATGAAACACAAGCAGAATTTTTTTGTGTAAATCGTTGGTAAAGTCATTCTAATATAAGTTTTAGGATTCATGAAAATGTTCGTATTTTCAAATGTTAGTTGGTACGAAAGAAATGTACACCTACTCAATACGACGTGTAAATAGTGCGTAAAACCGCACTTAAGGTTCTGTATTCTTTTAGACAAACTGATGATAAACTGCACTGTGCATCATAATGATATTTCACGAGTTCTTTTGCCCTGTATTTTATCATTTTTTACTTTTTAACTTTGGGTAAAACGCAGAGCTCGTCACTGTCCTTTTTAACACAGCCGTCCAATCAAAGGGGAGAAGAGGCGGGACAAACACTACATTGACCCACCATCTTACTCAACAATGGAGAAGTTAATATTAATAGTTACTGCATTTTCATATGAAGTTATATTCTTCAAAATAAGATACTAGTAAGAAGTTGGCTAACTGTTGCGAGATTCTAAATCACAGCAAGCAGTGTAGTGCCACCAGCTGATCGTTTACAGAAGAGCACCAGGTATTATTATTTTAGCTAGCTAAAAACCCTTTGGTGGACACAGTTTAATTTAATGGTAAGCATATAGCCTATTAGTATCTTGTGCATTTGATGAATGAAGTCCAGAGGATTCCAGCATTCCTAGATACGTAATTTGCGTAGCTGTAATTCATAGGCGGGATAATGCTAATTGTAGCGTGTGCGCGCACTGTTTACAAATGATTGGAATTCATTAACATACACACATTTTACTATAAAATCTGCCGTTTACAAAGTATTTGTGAATCGGAGGAAAGTTTCCGGAAAGGTCTGTTTTATGCACAAATGAATCAGAATTACTAATATATTTACGAATGTTTCATGAATGAGGCCCAATGTTTTTAAATATACTTTTACATTCTAATAATTTCACATTTAATCTCCAAATTAATGTAGAAACAACCGATTTCTTTAACAACATCATTTTATGAATGAAACCAACATTCTGATATTAGTACTGCATCTGATGTCTTAAAGTATATTCTAACATAAATAATAGCCGTTCAACACTGAAGTACAGTATAATTGAGAGCTATCATGTCTAACTGGTAGGAAATATAAAAAAATTTAGTTGAATTACGTTCTCAAACACTTTACAGTCTTTAACGCTAAATTCTAAATTAAAGGGGTCATATGGCGCGAATACTTGTTTTTCTGTGTCTTTGGTGTGTTATAAGTTCCCCATGCATGTATTAGACACATAAAAGCGATGGCTCTCGGAGACCTGCCTGACTCATAGTACTGTGTCAGCCACCAGTGCCACCGTAGTGCTTCGAAAGGTAGGGAGGATAGGTGGAGTGAGCCGTTGGTTGCAATTCGCAACCTCACCACTAGATGCCGCTAAATTTAATACACTGGACCTTTAATATACAGTTACAGAAATCTGTAAAAAAAACAACTTCTTTTTACATTATAACCTAGTACAACATCCGCCCTTCACAAATTATACGCATACACCCGCATAAAGAACAACAGTAATGCATACAAGACAGAACAAACCAAGATCCTTTCTTGACCAAAGGGACACATCCTTATTCCAGGTTAAGTTGCTGTCCAAGGACTACGGAAAACATCTTCTTGAGGTGGAGGATATGCTTCAGAAACAAAGTTTACAGGAGGCAGACATCGCTATACAGGCTGAGAGAGTTCAAACCCTCAACACTTCAGCTCTCAAATTCACCACGATTGAAGGTGAGTGTGCAGTAGTAGAAGAGTAACACGATGAATATTGATTCAGGGACACTATCTGAGGTTAAGATGTGATGACAGATTGTGGTATGGACTACCGGTACATGAAGGTTAAAGCATGATTTTTTCGATCTAAGATTAAGATTTTTCGGTGCGCCACAAGAGGGCCAGAAACAGCTTGTGCTCCATTCAGTAACCAGAAAAAGTTCCCTTGTAGGTGTAAATAATAAAAGCATTATTTTTAGATCAGTTATTTATTGTAGAGATAAATTATATAATCCTCAAACTTTAATTTGGCTCATTCTGAACACTGATTTGTCCAGATGATGACACATTTGATATGTGGTGGTATACAATTTTTATATAGCAACAACTGTTGAAATTGAATTTGGTATATTGTTTTATCGTGTTGTCTAAAGATTGGAATCAGTTTCTGCGTAGAAAGATGGTAAAATTTCATCAAATTGAACCCTGAAATGAAATGGACGTGTATCAGAAATACATGTCATTTCAGTCGAGGGCTTGTACTAACATTAGTACTTTTTAGAAAGAAAATGTATTAAAGGTATATAATTTAGAGAGATTAATGGAAAGAAATTAATGTGTGTTCTAAAAATGTAATTCAGATTATAAAGATGCTTATTACTTACAGTCATTTTAAGTGCACACGACAATACAGAGTATATTCCTTACTTATGTGGTATTATTGAAAACCGGCACATGTGTAAATTATATTAAAGGAAAAGTTCACCTTCAAGATGAATATTCTGTCATCATTTACTCACACTGTTGGCATTTTAAACTGCGTGATTTTTGTTTCTGCATAACACAAAAGTAGATCGGTAACCAAAAACCGTTGGTCCCCATTGACTTCTATGGAATGGACACAAAACCAATGCGATTCAAAGGGGACCAACGTCTAAAAATATCTTCTTTTGTGTTTTGCAGAAGAAAGAAAGTCATACAGGTCTGAAATGACAAGAGGGCGTGTAAATAATTACAGGATTTTCATTTTATAGTTGAACCACTTCTGTAATACACTTCATAGTCCTGTACTATTTACAGAAATACAGTGCTAATTTGCATCTACTGTGAGATGTTGACCAATTTTTCATGTCGTCTTTGTCTTTGTGTCGATCAGGCTACCAACCGTGTGACCCTCAGGTAATATGTAATCGGGTCAGCCATGTAAACACCTGCTTGGAAGAATTAAAGCAGCTAGCTGCTAAGCGTCGCACTGAGCTGGAAGATTCGCTCGAGCTGTGGGCCTTCTACCAAGAGGTGGAGGAATCAGAAGCGTGGATCCGGGAGAAGACCTTCATCTTGGCCACGCAGAGCTGCGGAAAGGACCTGAGCAGTGTCCTGCGACTGCTGCAGAAGCACAAAACTTTGGCTGGAGAACTGCTGGCCCACCGTGCCCTCCTTCAGCAGACCATGATGAAGGGCAAGCAGATCCTCACTCAGAAGAGTTTCGGCACGGCAGGAATACAAGAGAGACTGATGGAGGTGAAGGCAGAGTGGAAGAGATTAGAAGACCAGGCTGGACAGAGGCTGTGTAACCTCCAGGAGGCGCTGGACTTTTTCCAGTACAGCACAGAGACGGATGATCTTCTAGCTTGGTTGCAAGATACCTACCGGCTAGTTTCTAGCGAGGACTTTGGACACGATGAGTACTCTACGCAGTCTCTGCTTAAAAAGCACAGAGGTGTCCGAGACAGTATCGACAAACATCGCGTGCATGTGGTGGGCCTTCGGAAACACATGGTCACCCTGCCGTTGCCTTATCGGGAGCTGGACGAGGTTCGAGCACGCATGGCGGAGACGGAGCAGCTCTACACAGAGGTGGCGGAGGTTGCCGTGTTGCGCCAGCAGTGGTTGCACGACGCGTTGGCTGTGTATCGCATGTTTAGCGAAGTGAACGCCTGTGAGGTGTGGATCGATGAGAAGGAACAGTGGTTGAACAAAATGGACGTTCCGGAAAGACTGGAGGACGTGGAGGTGGTGGCACACAGGTAGGAGGTCTGACCAGGAAGTTCTTCGTCAACACAAATCCTTATTTTACCCTAGGGGAGTGACGGCAAACTGATCACAAATCAGTGAAAAGGTCACTCTCCATCAATACTCAGGAAGGATACTTGTGTTGGCAACAGTCAGATCCACAAATAAAGGGGAATTTCCTGAACAAAAATATGGTTTTACACTGTTTTTCACTACGTCTACAAACATAACCAGGTTATATTTCACGCCAAATTCAATAAATTCCCTTACAAAAAAGTCCTGCAGGAATCTTGAAGAATAGCCTAGTCCTATAGGTTTCCATTAGGATTTCTTTGGGAGTCCAACAGAAAGAAAGATCTCGAAAATCCTATGGGACTCCTGCAGGATGTTTTGTAAGGGTTTATTTACCCCTGTGTCATTCAACATCTGTATATGACTTTTGTGGAACAAAAAAGAAGATATTTAAAAATGCGTCAGTGGTTTTGTGTCCATTAATTAAATTAAAATAATGACAATGACCTCATAATGCGATTATAATAGGATTTTGGCAATATTACACTAGACCTCATGTAAACGCAATAATTTGATCTAAATAATGCGGTTAAGCTCATAATCGCAGTAAGCATAATCAAAGTAAGATATGTTGTGTACGCCGGATGTAATCGTCTGAAGTTTGACCATCAACACAACTTACTGTCAGCAGTATCTGCTCCTTCATACAGAAACAGCCTGAATGCAATGACAGCGTTTACCACTGTTGCGGTGGTATTTTCCAGCATATTTCTATATCCATCACGGCGCCGAATAACCATGAAATACTTACACATGCTGATGTTTTGCATTTGACGCGAATTAGAATATTAAAACTATAGCCAGCAACACACACCTAAGGCTTATTCATCGTTTGTGCTGTGTAGTATAGCAAATTATCAAACTACTAAAACTTTCATGTAAATGAAAGCAAAGTGGTGTTTTCATGTCAAGTAAACATGTCACTGCGATTAACTCATAATCTGATTGTTGGAAATAATCGCATTATTGGTGCGCATGTAAACAAAGTCTTTATAATTACCAAAAAAATGTATTTCATTTGGTGTCGGGTTGATATATACTGGAATGTTTTTGACAGCTTTTGTGTGAATCACACATTAAAATGCACCACTTGTGATTCTCTGAAGTAACCAGCACATGTCTTTGTGGTAGGTTTGAGAGTTTGGACCAGGAGATGAACAGCCTGATGGGAAGGATACTAGATGTTAATCAGATCGTACAGCAGCTTTTAGACAGCGGACACCCCAGTTCCACTGAAGTCAGGGGTTGCCAGGACCACCTTAACAGCAGGTAATACCAATAGAACTATACAGATTGACGGGTTATTAGTTACAATTTTTATTTAAACATGAATAATTAAAGGAAAAGTTCATCTCAAAATCATGTTTTTTTTTACTTACCTACATGACGTTCAACATGTTTTAAGACCTCCCGGTGTCTTTGGAACACATAAATATATTTTAGATGACTTTCGAGAGATTTCCAGGCCTCCTCATAGACATCATGGTCATAATTGTTGTCAAGCTACAGAAAAGTACTAAGGATGCCAGGGGTGGTCAAGGAGACAGAGTACCAACGAGCAGGCAGCGGTACAAGGAAAACTCAGACTTTAATAATCAAAATAAAGACCCAAGATGGGGAAACCAAAACAGAACAATCAAACTATAAAAACAGATTCAAACAAAAAACTTCCCTCGAGGGGGGCAAAACAAAGGAACAGGATAATCCAAACAGGAACAAGGCAGGGTCTAAAGTACATTACAAGACAAAGCAACACGAAACAGCACAGGACAGGACAACAAACACATAGGCATCAAATAGGGGAACTAACAAGGGATAATTACACTAGGCAGGTGTGGGGAATGAAACACTGGCGGGAAGCTAAAGGAGGAAACGAGGGGGCAAGGTCAAGAGACGAGACAGGAGAACGCATGGCCATTTTGAAGCCAAAATTACTTTGAATCCAAGTAATCCAGTGTTTTAGAGATGTATTTTTTTCTTCTATTCAGAAATCCCTGCATGTCCCTAATACTGTTGTTGTTGATGTCTCTGCACAGAAACATGGAATGGCCTCCTCTTTAAAAAAAAAGAGCTGCTCGTTTCTCAATCTTTCACTGAAACTAGCAGCTGTGACGTATGTGTGAAAAACTCCAGCGATCAGTTTTTAGGCCGACCTTGGCATAAATAGCATCTCTCAACTTGCTGCCATCTGCTGTGGCTGCCACATACAGAGCCCGCCTGACCTGGCGCAATACACAGCACACTGTGGGCCAAGCCCAAACACATTCACTCTGTGTTTATCATTACTCAATATTTATCACTGTTTGTTTACATTGATAAATTACATTGACATTACATTCTGCGTGTTATTTGTGATATTGTGTCTTAGGTCCTGAACTTTGGCCTGTCAGTGTGTCCTTATTGTTTTCTTATGAGTGTGTTTTTGTGGGTGGGTCCTACATGTGTGTGTTATGTATGATCAAGGGTGATTCAGACTGAGTCATGTTTTTGGAACAGAGTCATTTTTATTATCTGTGCATATGGCCAAGATGGATAAATGACCGAATAAAATGCACTTAAAAACGGTCAAAGTTAATGATTAGATATGAATGAATCTACCATTTAAAGACGGTTTGGTGATGAAATTTGACAATTGAAATTGAGTTCTCTGTTTTTGCAAATAAAATCTTACATTTTTAGGCCATTTGTCTCAGAAGTGAAATACTGTAAATTTGACATGCAAGTTTTAGCCAATTTGTTGTATTACACTAGTAAATAAGTGGCCTTAAAAGGACGATTCACCCCAAATTTAAAAAAGAATGATAATTTATTTACTCTCATTTTGTTCAAAACCTGTATATGTCTCTGTCTTCAATGGAACACAAAAGAAGATATGTTGAGAAATGTCTCAATTGTTTAGTGTCCATATAATGGAAGTCAATAGAGGTCCAGCGTTGTTTGGTTACCAACATTCTTCAAAATATCTTCTTTTGTTTTATTCAGACAAAATAAAGTCATACAAGTTTGAAATGACGAATGATGAAATAATGAGCATTTTGGGGTGAACTTTTCCTTTAAACACATACAGACCATTTTGCTTTATACAGAATGTTAGCTAAATTCCACACAATAGTTTAAATGTCTCTGCCTTTATGTCACAGGTGGAATCGTATCGTTGAGCTGGTCGAGCAGAAGAAAGATCACCTGGACTCAATCCTGCATATCCAGAACTACCTGCTGGAATGCACGGAGATCAAGTCACAGATTCAGGAGAAACGGAAAGCCATAGATGCCACACAGTACGTGGGCAGTGACCTGGGCAGCGTGCTGGCGCTGCAGCGACGTCTCTCCACCATGGAAGGAGCTCTGGCGGTTCTTGAGCCCAAACTCATCCACCTTCAGGAGGAGGCGGAAGAGCTCGCGACGTGCCATCTGGACAAAGCGCTGGACATCCTGGTGCCTTTCGAGGGCATCAGCGTGGAATGGGAGGAACTGAAGCGTACCTTGCAAGGTTGTGAGGACTCCTTAACTGTCGCCGGTCGGCTGCAGCAGTTCATCCAAGACTTGGACTCGTTTCTCACCTGGTTGGTGCAGACTCAGACCGTCGCTGCTTCAGAGGAGCTTCCCAATGTTTTGGAGGACGCCGAGCGCCTAATAAACCAACATGCCACCCTCAAGGAGGAGATAGGGAGGTATGAGGAAGATTATGAACGTCTTCAGGCTGTGAATGAGCTCTTGGAGTCTGAGGAGGCACCATTACCTCACGGAGCTCTGCAGCAGTGGCTTCACAAGCTAGATGTGGGCTGGAACAAACTACTGAGATGTGGGAGAGCAGGAGAGAGGTGCTTGTTCAGGCTCACATCTTCCATCTTTTCCTGAGGGACGTCAAGCAGGCCGAGGCCTTCCTCAATAACCAGGTAAAGCACCTCAAATCTCGCTCCGTGTCAGATGCATGGTCTCCTCAGATGCACATGTTCCCCATATTATAGTCTTTCCTTTATTGTCATACAACTTTCTGTCTTTTCTTTAAATTGTGCACATACACGCTCATGAATCTCATTGAAGATTGTTCTTGCCTATGGGTTCAGAAAGAGGACGCAGGTGTGGATGTGACGGATGGTTCTAGGGTCACATCTATAAATGTCAGGAGCATGTGGGCAGTTTAAGGTCGTCACTCAGTTCTTATTCTGAGACAGTCGCTGCTTTTATGTTGGGTCATCGCTTCATAAATATCTTGAATGCAGTTTAAATGTCAGAGGTCATGCATTTCTTTAACCCTGTCTAGATGTGTATTCTGCCTCGAATCGCTTTTACTTGACGCCTGCAGGCACAGAATAAAACTCTTACTTCTCTAACTCTAACTAAAAACCATAGTATGTGAATTTGGATTGTTAAACAAAAGGATCTTCACAGCGATGCCATAGAAGAACCATTTTGGTTCCACAAAGAGCCATTCAGTCAGAGGTTCTTTGAAGAAACTGAACCTTTTGTGAAACAGAAAGGTTCTTTGGATGTTAAAGGTTCTTTATGGAACCATTTTCAATAAAAAAGGTTCTTCTATGGCATTGTGAAGCACCTTTATTTTTAAGAGTGAAGGATTTTAAGGTAAATATCAGTGCCATGGTTTATTTTGGGTTATAATGGCTGTCATAGATAATGCAGGGTGTTTGCAAGAAACTGACTGGATTGAATTCAAAGAGGTTTTTGCCATTGGTGTATATGGGAGTGTGTGGTATTTTTAAGTGTCTGTTATTGCATTATCAACGATGACTCGCCAGTTGCAGTCATTATGGACTTGCTTTTAGTGTAATCGGTCTGTCTTCATATCTTTTTGTTTTGTATTACACTCATCTCTTCATCTCTCTTCAGGAGTCAGCATTGGCCCATGTGGAGCTCCCCACCACAGTGGAGACGGTGGAGGCGGCCATAAAGAAACACAAGGACTTTACCACCACCATGGAACTCAATCTGCACCGCATCAAAGCCGTCATCGAGGCTGGAGAGAGTCTCATCAGTCAGAACAACATCTACTCAGAGCGAATCAGAGAGAGAGTAGACCTGCTCGCCAACAGGTAAAAACCACAGGATTTGTAATATTACAGTGTCATTTTCAGGAAATTATGTCAGATGTGCCTTAAAAGTTCATGATGTACACAACCATATAAAAGAAGTAAAACCGAAATGTTTCTCGTGATCTAAAAAATATTTTAAAGATGATATGATATAACAGTTTTTATGTTATAATTTGTTTTCCACAACATAATTCAGAGAATTACTATTTTTATAAAATGGGAAATAAATATAAATAAAGAATGTACTTTTCAACAGCAGTGTATAAATGTTGTTTATGCATCAGGAAACTTGTTTTTGGTGTCTATTTTGTTATTATTTGTAATACTGTACATTTGTGTTGTACTGTATTTCTCTTTTTTGCTTGTCTAGAAGTTTAGTACTGTATAAATTACACCTTCCAATTCTCCAATGACAAATGCATTGCATTGTGGGAAGTTGCAGCTGCTTCTATAGACCCAATTGCATTTACATTTTTTTCATGGAGATGTAACAAAGAGACTCACTCACAATCCACAGTTACTAATCTAAATGCAGTCTCGGTCAGGAGCGTGAAATTGGATTTTAAAGCATGTTTGTGTATGAAATCGGTTATGGCCCAGTCTACCCTCAGTTTTAAACAAAGACAATGCTTTAAAACAGTTAAAATAACGAAATCTAGTAGTTTCTAATTTTCTAACTTTTTTGTCTTTATGTTCACCTCACAGAGGAAACCAGAACCGTACACTCGCTCAGCAGTGGCTTAATAAACTGAATGACCAGTGGGAGCTCCAGAGGTTCCTGCAGGACTGCCATGAGGTACAGAATAAAAATAACACAACCTACAAACTGTGTTAAACCTCATATACATACATATACCTAATATGTCATATTTCACATATATATTTTTTTTATTTTTATTTAACAGATTTGTGGTGTTAGCATGATGTGCAATCTGCACATATATATATATATATATATATATATATATATATATATATGAAGAGTTTGTTTCCAAAATGAGATAACTCCTTTAAAAAAAAATCATGTTTTTGATTATGTTATCATATTTTTATTTGTGTTAGTTAGCTTTATTTTTTTAGTCATTTTTGCTTAAATCAAACTGCAGTTTGATTGATATTAATTGGAATGCACAATAAAATAAACATTATTTTTTTTTAATTATTATCTCATATGTAGTATCTCATTTTGGAAATATACTCTTCATATATGTACATATAAGCCCACATGTATATAGTCCCTCTTTATTTTCATTTTTAAAAGATTGGTTTGTGTGATATTTTGTTTATGCCTATACTTCTGAATATCTGAGCATTGTGTGTACTAGCATGGATAAAATAAAGCGGACAAAAAGTAAGTGTTTTGCTCGGTTAGGAGGCTTGTGAGAGGGGCTTCTGGCGTGGCCCAACCCTGCAGGACTATTTAGACTTTGGCTGTTCTTGTCTTCTCATGATCAATAATTCAGCAGCTCTCCTCATCACTTATTCAGCCGAGGGAACTTCAGCGGTGTGTTTGTGTGTTAGCTGAGGGATCTCTGCCTCGACTGAGAGATGTCAAACGCATGCACAGACTGAGAACTGAGAGAGCCGTGTGTGGACATGGCTGTAAATGCTTGTTATGATGAATGTTATTCTGTGCTTGGTCAAGCTCTGGTTCTTGAGAATCAGAAGTCCTCATGCACTTGTCTGGGCAATATCAAGTAATGCAGAAACACACAGTAGAAAACAATATATGAAACTTGTTATATAGGGAAAGGAATGCGTTTTTCCGTGATATCACAGTTATTGTCTATACTGGTATATTGTGACACCTTATTTTGAAATAAAGAAATATTACAGATTGCAGACGTATAATTGCAAAGCAGTTATTAGGAAATGGCTTTTTGTTAATGCTTGTGATCAGTGAGTGCTCTCTGGTCTGTGATGAACAGCATGGGTTCCCCCGAGATGGCATTGATGGGAAGCTATGAACAATTTTGTTGTGAATCATTTGTGAATGTTTCAAGACACATGCTGTTCCTGGGATTTACCAGAACTTGAACGTTCTTGAACATTCAAAGGGGGCTGTTTCAGTTTATCTCCTCCCCCTTGCTGTAATCGCTCATCCCTATTCGCTAGAAAAACCTAGTTGTCCTTGTGACGCGCGGATCTACGTAAGCTCTCTCTCTCTCGGCATGGCTCGCTCACCCTCCCTCACGTCTGTCTCTCTGCATGCTTTTCTCACTCTCATCGTGTTTGGATGCTGCAGCAGCTAAACCTGGGACTTTCAGCTCCGGCTCAGCGGCTCCGCAGTATTGAGTCAAGCTTGCATTACAAAACAAGAGGAGGAGAGAAAAGAGGGTGACATGTGGATGAAAGAAGACAATATGGATTTGCTCGAGATGTGAGACGCTGCACAAACGGGGTGAAGAGTGTGTCTGGACGCTCTGAGGAGGGGAGGCAAAAAACATCCCCACATCCTCCCACTTGACAGTCTCTCCAACGCACACTCTCTCTCTCTCTCTCTCTCTCTCTCTCTCTCTTTCTCTCTGTCCGTGGCTAGCATTTGTAACATCAATAATCACCACTACTGGACTCATTTCTCTTATAGTTCCTTTAACTCAATCGGTTGCAAAGATTCCAAGAAGATTCTCTTTGAAGATTTTAAGACCTCTTTTGGGCCTTCGGGTTTTTCTTTTTCTTACACTGGATTTATGAGCAGTTTGAGGATTTTTATGAGACCATGTCTTGAATCTTTCATTGAGCGCTGTGTGTGGACTGTGTACTTGTGCGCGTTTCGGTTCACCTGGGCTGCAGGTTAACCATGTGAATTTGGGAACTTCGCTGACTGAATTCTCACAACCTAATTCAGGTGGTAATTCTAATAGATTTTTAATGTTAACTTCTGGGTAGTTGCAACATGTTTTTTCTCAACATCAACTTGTTTCAAGTAGTCTTTGTGTATTTTAAGAGCTGCGTATGTTCCCCATTTTACAATTGTACTGTTTTGCTGTCGAATAGTCCTGCGGTGTGACAAATTAATATATGACGTACAAATGAAGAGTTTGGTTCTGAAATGAGATAACTTTTTATTATGTTATCATGTGATTATTGTGTTTTATTGTGTTATTTAGCTGTATGTTTTATTTATTTCGGCTTAAATCAAAACAAACCAACTGCAGTTTGATTGATATTAGTTGGATATTAAATGGTTTGTCTTCATTTTTATATGACGTCAATTTAGTTTTTATGTTGGTTCATAAAGTCTGTTAATGCACATTTATAGAAACAAAAGATGTCACAGTATACAATTGGCCTAATCCAAAACCATCAAGGTGTAAAGCCATCAGCAGTCCTAACATATTTTCTCTCAAATATATGATTGATTGAAAAACACTTTAAGGATAGTTCACACGACCCGAGCCCTATGTTTGCTTTTGCTGTTTGTTTTCATTGAGTAAACAGTTGCCATAACCATGAATAAGAATACATACGAATAAATATGTGAAATATAAAAAAGAAATGTAAATATATATAAAATCTACACAAATGCATTAACTATATGAAACAATATAACGTGCAGCTTTCAAACGTTTGACATGTTGGTGTTTGTCGGGACAGTGTGGACTAGTCTTAACATGTGAGTGTGTGTGTTTCACAGATTGGTGACTGGGTGGCAGAAAAGATGCTTATGGCTCGCGACACCTCTCGTGATGAGACTCAGAAACTTCATAAGAAGTGGCTGAAACATCAAGCCTTCATGGCAGAACTTGCTCAGAATAAGGAATGGCTGGACAAGATCGAAGACGTAAGTACATTGGGTTGTTCATAATACGTTTTTAAAGGATATTCATTTATATTCATGCATTTCGTGTGACGTTGTGATCATGGTTTGGAGCCATTCTTGGCTTGAAAATCACTGTTGGGCACCTTGAAACGAAAACACTCAGTAATAGTCTTTCTCTGTTGACTCATATTCTGTTAAGTATAGTCAACGAGAGGCGGTAATCAGAGATGGCAAAGCATTTAACAGGGATGAAATCCAATGAGTGTATCATTTGCAATCAGTGATACACAAACACTTTCTACATTGTGTTGCTTAAAAACAACTGTGGGGTTGTATAGAGTATGTCCAATGTGGTTGCGGATTTGACATGGTCAGTTTTATGGTCAGTTAACCTGAGAACAGTAAAATCAGATTGAAACAATGAGTGGACCAGTGTGTTTTACATTGTGTGTTTCTTTGTGTGTGTGTGTGTGCAAAAGAGTGAAAGACAGATTTCTGTGACTGTGACCTAGTATTTTCTGTAGACGGCTTATTGCTGGGACCTATTTCTCTGTCATATAACCTTAAACTAGTTACCAGGAATAGAAATATGCTGAACCGTGTTGGCTTCATATTTTTAAGAGTGCCCTAGATTCATGTACCACATTGTAGTTTTCTGTTTAATTTAGCCTGTCTGGACATTGCACATTTCCATTGCTTTACATGATATCGTAAACATGATGGTTTCACGCATTCACAGTATTCACACGATTATTAAGTGCTAATTAAAAAATGCGCATGACAAGTTTTTTTTGGAATCGCTCGTTCCGTTGTTGACACAACACATGGCAAACCGATGCCATCAGTAACTGTTATAACAGTGTCACATTTTGTTTTAGATATAGCAGGTTTAGGGCCCTATTGTACACCCGGCGCAATGCGGCGTAAGGCGCAGCGAAAGTGTTTTTGCTAGTTCCGGCCCCACGCAGTTCTCATTTTTCCATCCTGCGCTGCGTTGTTTAAATAGCAAATGCATTGCCGTCATTTGAGCGTGTTTTCAGGCGCATTGTTGGCGGGTTTTTATTTTTAGGAAGTGAAAATAGACTGCGCTATAGACCAACTCAAACCTGGTCTAGAGTCAATATTTTTTGGTTATATAAAGAGCGCGTTAGTAGGAAATGCGCCTCTGGTCCACAATGCGCTTTCACTTTACTTATTACAGAGAAAAGGGCAGGAGCACACAAACATTTGTAAATTCTTTATCTCCTATTTGTTATAAGTAAATTATTTTTAGTGTAAATCTATTTTTTGCATATTTGTAAACAATTATTTTAAAAATACTTACATCTATAATTATAGTGATAATGTATCGTCACAAGTATACTGTCAGCAATTAAAACCCTGATAATTTTACTTATTTCTTCATGACTGGGCAAAAACACTTTTAATGATAACCAAAGCTTTAATGAAAAATAAAAGCATTTCTATAAAAAATAATAAACGACTCAATTTTAAACTTTTCCTCTTCTTCCTCCCACGCCTTCTTCACCTCGGGAAGCTTTTTTGGATTCCTACTTGTCCTGTAGATGATCTGCTCGTGCGCTTTAACTTCGCACACGAGCAAATCAGTTTCTTCGCTTAAGAAGTGTTTAGCTTTTCCGCCAACAAACTCCGCCGTGTAAATAGCTCTTGTAAATAGCTCAAATGGCTCTTAAAGGGAATGGAAGATGACACTCTGATTGGTTTACTGCACGTTACGCCCAAAAAACACCCATTACTTATTAAGAGAATCGGGACAGCCCGTTTAGACCATGCGCCCCGACCGTTTTCCTGTCGTTAAACTAGCAAAAGTGCATTCGGAAACGCCCGGAGCTTACCTGCGCTTTAAACCATGCGCTTAGGGCCCTTAAAGTCAAATAAAACAAAAACATTAACCAAGCAAAAGTTTGTGGCATTATAACTGCTTTTAGCTATTGCCAAAAAGTTGCATTTACTTTTGGATATATGGCATTACATTTGCGCATTTAATAAACTGTATTGCGTGTGTTCGCAAAGTCCCTTCTCTCTCTCACGCGTGAAACACTATTTAAAGTCTTTCATTTAATTTGTTTTCTTTTGAAGACAATGCACCTAGTTTTATTTCAAATATTTCTTCTCTTGTCGCTGATAATGTACAAACGACCCAGCAACGACCTATTATAAACACGTATAACCGGAAGCTAGTGAGTTTCAAGTCTGAAGTATGTCACGAAGCTACATGCAATGCAAGTAGTCTATTGCACTGTGTCTAAATGATGTTAAAGGGATAGTTCACCCAAAAATATAAATTCTGTCATCATTTACTCATCTTCATGTTGTTCCAAATCTGTATAAATTTTCTGATGAGCAGAGAAAATATATATTTGGAAGAATGCTTGTAACCAAACAGTTTTGGACCCCACTAACTACCGTAGTAGGAAAAATGACCTTATAAGTTTCTGTGGAACACAAAAAGAAGGCATTTTGAAGAATGTAGGAAAGCAAACAGTTCTGGGGCACTTTTGACTTACATTATAATTTTTCCTACTATGGTAGTCAATGGGGTCCAAGAGCTGTTTGGTCACAAGCATTCTTCCAAATATCTTTCTCTGTTTGACCAAACGAAGAAATGTATATAGTTTTGGAACAACTAGAAGTGAGTAATTCATGACAGAATTTTCATTTTTGATTAAACTGTACCTTTCTAGAATCTAGAAATGTAGAAATGTCAAATTTATGGAACCCTGTGGTTCAATCTTATTTGTCAACAAATTATTTAATTATTTGCTAGATATTAATATTATAATATATGCTTGTATTTTCCAGTAAGGGGTGATGTGCAGCGATTCACCCTTGAAATGGACATGTGCGTTATAATTACAACATGCTGTTTTGACTGGTTCTATTCCAGTGTCACTAACCTGGCAGCTGTCAGATGAAACAGCTTCGCCAAGTGAAGGGGAGGGGGAGTATGTATCTGTTGCTAGGTAACGCTCTCCTCAACATCCCCCACACCCCGGAGCTCCCATGTGTGAAGGTCATTTGTACTGCCTCATAGATTTGTTCAGCTCACAGGAAATGATGAGATGCACTTCCAGGTCAGGTGGAAAATGACAAGCACGATTTGTCAGATTGTGAGGATATACAGTACATTATATTATTATATTATACTCCTGTACATCATTTTTGTTGTTTATTCAAAAGCATGTATACATGCAATATGTGAGGAAATATATTTATACAGAAATATAAAGCAGTATTCGGGTAATTTCTAGATTTTACATCTGGATTTGATTTATTAGTAATATATTATGTTAGTTGTAAAAATAGAGTATTTGATTTTCCTTAATTTAAAACACAGATAATGGCATTTTTATCATGACAGGTGATGAAATAGCCACATTATTAAATTGGGATTTAATAGGTAGGCTAAACCAATTATTGTTCAGTTAACAGCATAGAGTCACCTGCACCGCTTACTTCTAAAGCCTGGGGAAAGAGTTATAAAAGTGATCTCATTCTCTCTCTTTTTCACTCACTCGCTTCCCTCTCCTCATGTCCGTATTTTAATTCGGCCTTGTTTTCTAAATGCTTACTCTGTTTTATTGACATATCCAGTTTAGCCTAAGCTTTGATTCATGATATATCAGGAAAGATTTGTTTGTATATGTATTTAATCTCTCGATGCAATCCTCAGACCCCTTCAGATAAAAAAGGAATGTTTCATTTTCTACTTCTTATTTCTGTCATATCAATCAAAAAGACAATTGTTCTGGTGCTGCATCTTTAAGAAATGCCCCGTTGTGCCTATACACGTATACATATATGCTTGGGGTTGCTGTTGTGTTGAACGTTATTTTCAGCTATTTCTCTGGCTTGCATTACTCACAAACTGTTCGCAAAGGTATGTGTCACACGGTGGTTAAAGAAAAAATTCGATCAAAACCTCCCGTATTTCACAATATATCTTTGAATTGTATTCTTTATTATACCTTCTGATATGTAAAAATTGTCCTTAAAAGTTCTTGTTTTTCAACATTAGCATATAATCTCCTGCATTCTGCCAAAATACGTTTCCTGAGGGACATTTGTTTTGGTACGCACCCCTGAGAGCCAGGCAAACAGCTGCGCCTGGGGTAACAAATTCCCAGAGCAATATTGTACTGGTTTAATATACTGTGCATCATTGGTTCCTTTGTATATTCTGTTATAAAACCTGGTTTGCTGGTGTTTTGCATGTTAATGATCGTAATTTCAATCATCTGACATCAGCATGCGCATATAAATTCACGCTGACTGTCTCTTCACTGATACTTGAAGAGTCTTATATTGTGACTTAACAGACACTCAGCCTCATTCGTTCTCTGCAACCCACCTCTGTTACACCCATTCTTATCTCAAGTGCACACTCTTCGATGTATTGTTGTCGTCACAGTAAAGCCACACAGAAGTCAACGATCTCACTGTGAGCACGCAGTGCATGCTGGGAGAGTTCAGGATGGATTCCTATGGAGAAAAATAGAAGAGAGCCTTTAGTCATGAGAGAGATGTTACATAAAGCTTCTCAGCAGCATGTTTGACCTACTTTTACCATGTGAAGCAGTTCTACTGTAGCTCACTATAAAAACACCACAGTCCACTTTAGACTAACACATCTGTCAAATGCAAAAATGTTAATTTGTATCGTAATGAAACTACACGTGTGAAACATGACTTAACCCAAGGTTAAAAGGTTTTGGCCAGGGTTAAACGAATTGTCTGAACTCAATGAATTGGCTTTAGCTTTAACTAGATAACACAATGTATTTCTCAATGCACATATCCATCTTTGTCTATTCATGGACTTCATATAGCCTGTGATGGTATTGATTGGACGTCAGCATGTGTATGCGCGTGGGAAGCAGATGCGGGCCGGTCTGATTCCTCTCCTCATGGGTATCATTTCCATGGTCACCGTTACATCGCTATACCCACTCTACTCCCCCTCACCCAATCCTGACAGAGAATGAATTATAACAGTCTGATATACTGGGGGAGGGGAAGATGGGATGTGTGCATTTTTGGACCCCACGGTTTGTGTGGAGATCAGGTGTGGGACTGTTCTGCACCCAGTTTTGAGACCTGGGCACCGTCGGCCACATATCAAAATAATCCGTTGAGCTATAATAACTGCAACGTGTGGTCATGATGGTTATAATATTTATGCAAATTTTAAAGGTGCAGATGAGAACAAGTAGAGTTCAGCCATTTTACAATATGTCGTGTATGTGTGCTGAAACCTTTGCTCTCATTGTTAGTTCAGTGATCTCTGTCCCGAGCTGATCTGAGAGCTGACGCAGGTGCAGTTATCTCCCAGGTGGGCTGGGGTCCAGACGAGGCAGACTGTGGTCATGTGACTCGTGATGTGACATCTCTTTCGGTTGTTGGAATACTTTGGTGTTATCGAAGCATTTCTGATTTCATGTGAAATGCCAGGAATAATGAATTTGAATACTGCTGTTTATTACTCTGTCTACCAACCTTGACAGCAAAATTCAGTTTTAGCTATAGTCTTCTGACTAAAATAAAAACGATCAACCTATAGAGCGTTTCATCAGACGCGCGTTCCTGGACTGCCCTTAATTTCCGGTCTGTGTTTGTTTATCGGTCTGGCTAGTGTCTTATTATATAACTATTCATAATTTATGTTAATATTCATTAATATTATTATTTTATTGTATAATAATTGTATTAAATAAACGATTTGTTGAATTTTGTTGTATGTTAATTTTATTAAATAAACAAATTGGTTGAATGGGTCCTGTTTCCAGTACCTCAGAGATGACGTTTTTTGTAGGCTTACCCGGAAGTAAGTGCCGCTTCCCTCGACCGAAAGCCTATGCATTTTTCATCCCATAGACGTTTGGAAGATCGCAAAAATAAGCTCTGTGATTAACAAAGGTTTATGTTTTTTACACGCTTTGTCTATCAAGATAATCATTACAATTGAACACAACATTTGTTACCTTTGAAGCCGAAATACAATCGGCAGAAGTAAAAAGCTAACACGGTGCTATAAACAGACTACACTTAAGGTCGCTCAATATCAACGTCACCACCACCAGCCTCCGACAACTCTTTCAAACTTTATCAAAAATGTGTTCCCTGGTAATGAAGTGAATGAATCCACATCTACGATTTAAGAGTTTGTGCCCATGTTGCATTATTTGTGAGCTTTATATGCGCGATGACGTCTAAGGAAAAAGTGGTTTTTGCAACTTGTTAGCAATCGCCGTTTTTAAGACACAATAAGGCTTTTAAAAAAACACAGGTGTGTTATAATTGGTGTGTTTTATGTCATAGAATAAAATGTGATAATATTTAGAGGTTTTGGTAACCACAGACCTTGTTTCAGGCGATTTACCAAAAACCCACAGACTTTGGCGCAATGTAACCCGAAGTCCAAAAATGCTAACTCACTTCCGGGGTTTGCATACAAAAATACGTCATCTCTGAGGTACTCAATTTTTGTCACAATTAGAGAAAAAGTTTTGACATTTAAAGACACATTGACATCTAGTGGTTGAGCTTGGTATCGCAGTCTAAATATAAAAAATTGGAGAGGCAAGTTTAGCCAGGTAACACTTCTTCCCGGTTTCTTTTGCTTGTTATCAGACATAATCTGCAGAAAGCTACGTGCATGTGCAGTAAAAAAATGTTATGTTGTTGCTTTGAAACCATCTAAAAAAATGTGAATCAAATTTCCCAAAATGTTGTTAATATGTGACTTCATAACGTATTATGTCAAAGATTTTGCTATGGGTTTATTGTGTCAACATCACATTTTGGTTCACCCAGTTCTGCCTCAAAAATTATTAGTTTGCAAATTAAACGTCATTTTAATAGAGTTTGTTGCATTAGATTATCCACCTTCTCATTCTGTCTAAATACAAAAAAAAATGAATTCTGTCTCACATTCATCTCTTTCTCATATTCACAGGAGGGCCAGCGGTTGATCCAAGAGAAGCCGGAGCTGAGCTCACTGGTCAAAAAGAAACTGGAGGAGATCCGTGAGTGCTGGCAGGATCTCGAGTGCACCACCCAAGCCAAAGCCCGGCAGCTGTTTGAGGCCAACCGGGCCGACCTACTCGTGCAGAGTTACTCCAGCCTGGACCAACGACTTGAGCAGCTTGAAGGACAGCTGGCACATGTGGACTACGGCCAGGATCTGACCACCGTCAACAAACATCTGAAGAAACTACAGGTCTTTAAATTCTCCTCCATAGCTCTACTGTTTTTAGACATCAAGACATTTATTTACAACACATGCAGTTTCCAGATCATATTTTTATTTTGGATCTTTGAAGTTGACTGATTTCCAACATGAATTTAATTTGTTCTTTATTTCCTACTGTGCCGAAGACTTTTGTTTTTCTTTATCACTGCTGCATTTACTGGTAATGTGAGCCTCATCATTGTCTATCATATAAGTGTGATTCATGTCACTGGTGTGGCTCTCCTCTATGACAGCATGCCATGGCTCTCAGCTGATCTGAATTCAGTTTAAGCACTGTCCCCAAGTCACTCCACCCACATCATCATCATGGGTATTGTAGCACCTTTATATGCCTTTTCTTTATTTGCCCACCTCACTGTGTTTCTTTCTAGACATAACTATATAACAATCCTTTGATCTGTGATGGGAATATATCACAGAATACAAATTTCCAACAGGTTATATATCACATGTCTATCATAGTTTGAGGTCTCTGTATCCTTTGAAGTGTGCCTGTGTGTATTTGTATGGGTGTGCTTTCATTGTGTTAGACTTTATTTTCTTGAAAAAACATTGTCCATATAGTGCGTGGTATTAAAAGGAGAGTATTTTGACCCAAAAATCAAAAGTCAGTTATACACCCTCATGTCATTCCAAACCTGTATGACTTTCTTTCTTATGCAAAACACAAAAGAAGATATATTTTGAAGAATGTTGGTAGCAAAACAAAACCACAGAGACATTTCTCATATGATCTTCTTTTGTGTTGCACAGAAGAAAGAGTCACAAGGTTCAAAGGTTCAGGGTTCAAGGGTTTTGAACAAGATAAAGAGTAAATAAATAATTACTGAATTTTTGTATTAACTTTTAGTAGTCACTTTCATAAGTTCATAAGTTTTCCTAAGTATTAGTAAAGTTTATAAAAATGATTTACAGCCACAGAACATGTCTGTAACAATAGGTCATAGGTTTAGATCCCATTATTTTAATTAGCTAATGATTTATAAGTTCAGATTGGTCATTTACCCTTAATTTATGTAACATCTTACCCAGAAGGGTTATATCCTTTGCATCTTGTTTAATGTGTGTACAGTCAGCGTAACAGCTTTCCATATGAAACAACTCCCCTTATAACAAAGACTTTTTAACGTAAAGCTCCAGTGTATGAAGTTTAGTGGCATCTAGTGGTGAGGTTGTGTATTGCAACCAATGGGTCACTCCATCCCTCCCCCACAGAACTAAGATGAGTACGGAGGAGATAAGATATTTACGAAACGCGCTCTGTACAGCAGTTTGTCCGTTCTTTATAAAGTCTTTATACAACTCTGAAGACATAGTTATGTATATTATATTGTGTTTCTGTCAATAGATCCTCCAAAAAATTACACACAGCACCTTTAAATGAGCTAACACATTGTCGTCTGACAATAAGTTTAAAAAGGTTATGATAATGTCATAACTTACTTTCCCTCTCCTTTCGTCTTTCAGGTGTCCTACCCCTCCTTATTCCCACTATGCATCATTTTTAGACTAGGCCCTGCTTAACTGTGTATTTGTACATTCTTCCCTTCATGTTGTTCTCTTCGCTCTCCTGACGTTCCTTCCTGTTCTACAGCCATCAAACGCTCTCTTTTCTTTGATGGTCTAATGCTCTCTCTCTCTTCCTTGCAGATGATGGAGTGTCAGATGGAGGAGTGGTATCAGGAGGTAGGAGAACTGCAGGCCCAGGCAACCTCCATTCCGCATCAGGGTGAGATCATGGGAAAGGTGTCTGTGAAACAGGCCGGTGTGGAAACTCGAATCGTGCGTCTGATAGAGCCTCTGAAAGAGAGACGTCGTATCCTACTTGCCTCTAAAGAAGTGCACCAAGTAGGCCGTGACCTTGAAGATGAAATAGTGAGTTTTTTTTAGTTAAACCACTGAGGTCTAAAACATTTATTTAGACTACTTATATGTATATTTTGACGTATATTTAGACCCCTTTTTTTTTTAGAATTTTTTTTTTACAACTTAGCTCTGTATACTGTGATGGGCTATATGAGACTAGTTTTTGATTGCACTTATGCTTTTTGTTGTCCTTGTGTTGTTCCAATTGCTTCCATTGTTTAGTCCATCTGTAAGTCGCTTTGGATACAAGCGTCTGCTAAATGACTAAATGTAAATGTATATTACACAAGAATGTCTTCACAACACTTCTAGATATCGCTGCTGTCCTTTGTGTGTTGTATTACAAAACGTGTCCTAACACAATACATAAACATACTTACCTAGACCTGAATATTGGCACTGATGCAAAATGTTCTTTTGCATGAGAATGCAATGACTTACAGCGATGATGTGTTTGTCTGTAGTTGTGGATACAGGAGCGTCTTCCAATGGCCACCTCTCAGGAACATGGAACGAGTTTACAAGCTGTGCAGCAACTCATGAAAAAAAATCAGGTAAGGTTCCTATTTTGAGCCAAATTACTTTAGCCTCTAGAATCTTTCAGGACCGCTTATACACATCTTTTTCCTCCTGCTCATGACCATCTGTTCTCAGAGTCTGCAGAGAGAGCTTCACGGCCATCGTGCACGGGTGGAGGACGTTCTAGACCGCGCTGGGGTCATCACGTCCATCCGCAGTCCAGAGGCGGACAGCATCAGAGCGGGGATGGAGCAGCTTCACCACCTTTGGGAAGCGCTGTGGGCGGAGACGGAGCGCCGGCAGCTCACGCTGGACGCCATGTACCAGGCGCAGCAGTACTACTTTGACATGGGAGAGGTTGAGGCCTGGCTCAGCGAGCAGGAGCTGCATATGATGAACGAGGAGACGGGAAAGGTGAGAGGTCATGTGGGGGTGGTAAACTCAAGACAGATATATTTTCTGGAGATGATGTAAGAGTAGGGTGAATGTGAGTTGTGTCGTCCTGTCTGCAGGATGAAGCCAGTACTCTTCAGTTGTTGAAGAAGCAGCTGGTATTGGAGCAAACCATAGAGGACTACGCAGAGACCATTGGCCTGCTCTCTCAGCAGTGCAGACAGCTGGTGGAATTAGGACATCCAGACTGGTGAGGGATCTTTGATATCATTTTTACACCATTCGTAAGAGTCTCATTATGACAGATTTTTCCTCCTCTGTATGAGATCTGAGTGGGTTTGTGTATGTTTGTGCCTCAGTGACCAGATCAGTAAGCGTCAGTCTCAGATCGACAGGCTGTACGTGTCTCTGAAGGACCTGGTGGAGGAGAGGAAGTCTCGTCTGGAGCAGCAGTACTGGCTCTTTCAGCTCAACAGGGAGGTGGATGAACTTGAGCAATGGATAGCTGAGAGAGAGGTCACTGCCAGCTCCACTGAACTCGGACAGGACTTTGAGCATGTCACGGTCAGTTTGCATTAGTCCTCTTAAAACACATGCACGATCCAGAAAAGGGCGATTGTAATAAAATGTAATTTTCACATTCTCTGCTCATCAGATTCTGCAGGAGAAATTTACAGAGTTTGTGGCAGAGACAGGGAGCCTGGGGCAGGAGAGGGTCACAGCGGCCAACCAGATGGTAAATGAGCTCATAGATTATGGCCATGCAGATGCCGCCACCATCGCCGAATGGAAGGATGGAGTGAACGAGGCCTGGGCAGATCTGCTGGAGCTGATGGAGACGCGCGGACAGATGCTCGCTGCCTCACACCAGTTACACAAGTTCTTCTCAGACTGCCGAGAGGTACGAAAAAGGGATACTGTATGAAAGCTTAAAAAAGGATCAAGTTTCTGTTTGTGTTTAACCAAAAGAGTGTTTATGTGTGTTTCAGGTGCTGACACAGATATATGATAAGCAGAGGAGGTTACCGGAGGTTCGAGCCTGTCAAGGAGGCACATCGAATACCAGCACTCTTCAGAGACTTATGCAGACCTTTGAACAAGATATTCAGCTGCTTGTTACACAGGTAAATGTTAATGTAACTACAGATATTTATTTCCTGTAGATGTTCTCAAATGACCCAACACAAAATAAGGCAATGAACAACTTTGTTTTTGTTTCCCCTCAGGTAAGACAGTTGCAGGAAAGTGCATCCCAACTCCGAACAGTTTATGCTGGGGAGAAAGCAGAAGCCATTGCCATGCAGGAACAGGAAGTGATGCAGGCGTGGAAGGAGCTTCTTATATCTTGTGAGGACTGCCGAATGCAGATAACCACAGCGACAGACAAGTTGCGTTTCTTTGGGATGGTACGTGATCAGCTGATGTGGATGGACAGCATCATCTGTCAGATAGGAGCTGGAGAGAAACCAAGGTAGGAAATATCCTGAGATACATTTCCTGATAGGAACTCATTAAGGTGCTTTAGATTATAATGCATGAAAGTCTATGTCAAGTCACCTGGGGAGTAAACACCGTGGCCGCTGGAGTGTACTTTATTGTAGGTATCACTCGGTCACCGCAACCACAAATAAGGGATCTGTTGGTAAGTGCATGAACTCTAAAAGTAGTTACACTTCATACATATCATACTAAGGAACATTTAGGAGCTCTGTATGTTTATGATTGTGATCTGTGTTTAGAAAACAATACATTTAAGCTCTAATGCATTACATTGGCAGCAGCTTTAATGTGATGAGTGCTTTGAATGAGGCATGCAAGGGAGGCTGACTTAGTCGAGTGCTGCAGGGATAGGTTTTTTGTAGGCCTGCCCAGAATTTATCATCGCATTGGATCCCTGACAAGAAGCCAACAGGATTTTCCATAGGCCTTTAGATTATAGCAAAAAACGTTTACATTTATGATCATTACATGTAACCATGGCCTGACTTACCATTGGGCTTGACTGGGCTCCTCCAGCCCATTGGCCTCGCCCTTTAGGGGGCCCCACCTGCTCTCGTTTGTTTAGTTACTGTATATGCCAGTCATTTTTTTCAACTTAAAGTTTATTCATTATTCTAGCACGATTCAATAGCACTGCCTTATGTAAGGAATTATGTTGTTTCATTGGCTAAACTATCCGTCAGTCATGTTGGTGTTTTCTTTGGTTATTTGTGGATTCTATCCATCACGTTTACCGCTGTTAAACCGGTCTGCCTTAAGACGCTGTTGCTATCGCAGTGCTGCGCTAAAAAGAAAAAAACTAAGAATGCGAAAGAAAAATTAAAATAAATAATGATTTTTTACATCTATGGCACACAACCTGATAATCCAGAAGACAACCCCCTGCTGAAGCATCAGTTCATTTCTGTTAAGTCATGTTTTAGTAAAGATCCTGTAATATTGCCAATCCTCAGAAGCCAAAATGGCCTTTCGGTTTATATCTGTGGGCTGACTCGGCCTAAGTTTTCAGGACGTGAGTAACTCTCTCTCCTCTCGCTGTCAGCTCTTTCCTCAGAGCTTTAATGGGATATGGGCTCTCTGGTACTTGCAGGGATGTGTCATCCGTGGAGGTCATGATGAACTATCACCAGAGCCTCAAGAGCGAGGTGGAGGCCCGCAACAAGAGTGTCATACAGTGCATCGAGATGGGCAAGACCTTACTGGCTGCCCGTAACCCTGCATCAGAAGAGGTAATGAACTCTTCAGGCATGGTTGAGACTTCTGAAATGACTAAGACTCGCTGTCTATGTTGGTAAAAATGATATATTGACAGATTAATAAATGAAAATGAATAAATATGAATTTAGTTATGTGTACTTTTTCAGATCAAAGAAAAGCTGGAGAAGGTTTTGGCCAAGCAGAGAGAGCTCACAGATAAATGGGACAAACATTGGGAGGAGTTGCAGCAGAGTAAGCGAACTGAGATTAATGAAGTCATAGACTAAACATGAATTATTTTGAAAACATTTTCATGACTATCTCCCTGTGTTCCTCTCAGTGTTGGAGGTACATCAGTTTGCTCAGGAAGCTGTGGTAGCAGAGGCCTGGCTCACTGCTCAGGAGCCGTTTCTTAGTAGTAAAGAGCTGGGCAGCAGTGTGGACGAGGTGGAGCAGCTGATTCGCAGACATGAAGCCTTCCGCAAAGCTGCTGCCACATGGGAGGAGCGCTTCAGCTCCCTTCGGCGTCTCACCACGGTAACACAGACCCCACTGTTACAGCCGAGAGCTGAATTATGCTTCTTTATGTCCTAAAAAATGAGTACTACTTAAACTCAATTGTGGAGCTTGTTGGAGAGAATTTTGTTATTATTTCTCCTTTGGTGAAAGAAAAAAATGGGTCACATTGACTTCCATTAAAGGAGGATATCATACACAACCTTTCAAAGGTTTAAGGTTATTTACTGATTTGCTTGTTATTTTCTACATTTTAGAATAACAATAAGCTTATAAAAACTATAACACCGTGTAACTATGGGAATTATCTTTCAAAAGAATCCAGAATAAATCAAACCATGTTATATTTTAGCATCTTAGTGATTCTTTGCTGAGAATGTCTGTATGTTCTTATACACCAAATAATCAGATTATATGTGACAGCCAGGGGTGGGAATCTCTAGGCACGTCACGATTCGATTTGATTACGATTCAGAGGGCTGCGATGCGATTATAAAACGATTCTCGATGCATCTTTTTTCCTATACAAATTGTATTTTTTGTAATTACCCAGACCGATTTTACTTCCAATATCCTTTATTAATAAAACAAATGGAAGTGATTTGGCAAGTCAACTGGAAGGTTACATTTGCCAGCATTGCAAAGAACCAACAGGAAAAGAGTGACTGCCCTCAGTGCCCTGTAGCAGCATACAGAATGCAGTAAATGAATGCAGACTTCAGCATGTTATAGCTAATGTAAAATAACAAACTTTCAGGCAACATCATTCTGTTATGTACAATGAGAAATACAATCCATCAGAAAAAGAAAAACATTTTGCTGTCAAAATCACTAACAGTTTTCATACAAAATATAAAACTCTGAACCGGCAGCTCTAATACAAAAAATGCTTGTGGACTGCAGCATATTCTGTAAAGGATAATGTTGAGGCAGCCGGTTGTTACCGCTTCGTGTCGGGTCCTGATCACACTGTCAGGGCTTATTTCGCAATAATAGCCGGCTGCTTGTACATTATCCCGCTTATTACACGGCTACTTGCCACATGAGGAAAAAACTGGACATAAAATGTGAATAACAAGTATTAAAAGACATATTTATAATACATTTTTGTGTAATATTAAACTGCCCCTCTCAAAATGATTTGCAGTATCCAGGTTACAGGGTGTTATTAGTTTTGAGCGGTTGTTATTTGAAAATATCGGAATGTCGTTGGAATGTCGCGACTGACCAATCAGAATCAAGCATTCAAATGAGGCATGTAATAAGAATAACTAACATACTGAGCTACTCTTAAAATTCATTAACATACAGTAATAGACTTCTTACTATCATCCTCTTGTTATGTGCAACGACTGCAGCATGTTCCGAATAACTCGTAACATACTAAGCTGCTCTTATACACAAATAAAAAACTATCTAAGTTAAATAAGCAAAATCCCGAGCATAAAAAACATTTTGCTGTATAACAGAATCAAAAACATGTGTTTAATACAAAACAAAATGTCACTTCGTGACTTGCATTGCACTGATAAACTCGAAGGAGGGCAGTACAGTAAACCTAAACCTATATATAACTCTCACATAAAAAATACAAAATAGGCCACAATAAAATGATGCAAATGCATGGCAGTGCAAATGTGTTTAACTATTGAGTGCTCATGTGCAAGTTCTTGTGTAAGAACAGAAGCTGGATGCAGGTATGCTCCTCTGTGCAGTGACTATATCTCCTGCCATTGAAAACACTCTCTCTGCACAGACACTTGTGCCAGGCATACTCTAGTATCTCTTGGCCAACTTGGAGATTAGAGGAAACATCCTCTGATTCTTACACCACCAGCTAAGAGGGTCCTCAGAGAGGGGGAGTGATGGAGCACTACAGTACTTGGTCATTTCCCCATCAGCTCTGGCATAGGCAGACATGGGCTGCTGCTGGAATCTACCTTCGCTAAAGGTCTGACCCAGCTGATTCTCTAGCAGAGATGATGACGACTCTGTTTTGTAAGGAGGACTGTGGCATTGCTCCTCCTCGGTGGTCGGGGTGTCTTCTTCCCTCAATGTTTTGTTCTCTGGTTTATTTCTTGTCTTGCTGAAAGGGGGGGTACGGGTTATAGGGGGGCCGGGGGGCAAAAGCGTATAATACTGCATTATTTTTGGGCTAAACATTTATGTAAGTGGTCTACTTTTATGTGCGTACAACCCACAATAACAACAAAACGTTGTGGTTTTGTAAAATAAATCAAATTAACAGGACGCGTTATCAGCCGTCTCTGTCTCCACTCCGCTCCCATATTTCTGTAACGCGTCACTAAACTGATCCAAAACTCTGCAAATACTTATCACACAGACATGAAACGTATGTCTATAGAAAGCTTAAAATGTCTTTTGAATGATCCGATTCCGATATAAATCAGACTGAAATCAAATATTCCATGTTTATGTAATATGCATGGAAGACAGGTACAGTTGAGAAATATTCTTCCTCCCGTTTTTGCTCCCGTTAAGTGATCACAGGACTTTCAGGCCAAAAATATGCATATTGGGGGAAATATAGATATACTGAAACATGTTTACTTCATATTTCTTTAGACAGACTGGTGAGTTTTAAGCTCGGTTAAACTATAAAAACCCAGTTCAACTCCATCTGTTTCTTTCATGCGACAGCTCTTATGACTGCAGGACGTGTCTCCAGGGTCCTAAAGAACACCCGATTTCTCACGACACATGCAGACAGATGATTTACTGATTTGTGTAGCATTTGCTCTCCTGTTTTCAGCTGCAGCAAAGGCGATGTTTCCAAAAAATAACACAAACATAACAACAAAAAACATAACAACAGTGCAACATAGATGTAGAATAATAAGAATAGATGCATTAGACAGAGCTGCGTGGTTGTGCTTTTTTGTGTGTGACAATAATCATTAGCGCACCGCACCGAGTCCATGTACGTTAACTAGATGCGGAATCCTGTTATTTAAATGCCATCTGGCTGTTCTGCGTGTCTGAGTGAATTATGTGCACAGTTTAACATACAACACGAGTAGTCGAGGATTTAGCTGTGTCTGCGCTGTATGAGGATATGAACCGATGAACTCCAAGTATCCAAGAATTTTACTGCAGTTTAATAAAGTAAATACTAAAGTATACTACAGTAATTTATGTGGACAAATATACCACTTTTGTATAGTAAAAAATGAAAAACACAGAACTTAGATTTTTTTTGTTTAGGTAAACTAAAAATGATATGGCCCTAATTTATCCATCTGTATGTAGCATAGATGTCATTTGTCAGTTACCTGCCTATTCATGATGAACTGCACTTGCACATTTTTTTTAAATGATGACAAAAGATGAAATTTACATTACATTAAGTCATTTAGCAGACGCTTTTATTCAAAGCAAGAGCGAGACGATTTATACTTGTGCTCCTACTGTTTTGGCTGTGCTACCAAACTTTAAACCTCTCTAGCTCCAGTGCTATGTGCAAAAAATGTTAACTTACAGCCTTAACATAATAATTACTGCTGGCCTTTGTTCTATAGCAGTCACAGAAAGTAGGCCTATAACCAAATTCATGCGGCCAAAGCGGACACAAGTTAAAACGCTTAGAAGCAAACTTGATCAATCTAAATCCGAAACAATTATATTGAGAAATCAAATGAAATGTATTTTTTATCTTTGGACAAGTAATATGTGTATTTGGATAAGTGAATGACAAATGTACTTGTCTGAAGGACAACCACATGACAATGTTTAATATCAAGCTCTGCCTTTGATTATTTAAAAAAATTATGAGATAAGAAATTAGAAAAAATATATTACAGTACAAACCATGTCAGTGAACTACGTCAGTGAACTACAGTAAAAAACGAAGAAAAATGTATAAATAAACAAAAACAAAATAATCGTTTAATAATCGTAATCGAGAGAATATGTTCAATTAATCAAGATTTTGATTTTAGACCAAATCGTACTGCCGTGAATCGATTCAGAATCATCCAAGTTCGATGCATCTAAGAATAATTTTTTTGCGCACCCCTAGTGACAGCATAGAATTGTGTTACAAAATGTGACCCTGCCTGTGAAAATCCAGCTAGAGACGTTTTAAGTGATAATTTAAAGAAAATTCTGTGAAAATATCACATTAATATCTTTAAATTGAGTGAGTACGACTATGTTAAAGATTGAAATGATGGTAAAAATGAATGACTGAAATCGAACTGTGAGGCCATTACACCTCATATGAATTATGCTATTTTAGGCAGATTTTCACAGGCAGGGACAAAATAACCATACTGGGATGTCCATGTCTTTGTCAGCTGAGAAATCTTATCTTTTTATCCTGTTCATCACTCACGTAGGTGGAGAAGATCAAGGCAGAACAGAGCAAGCTTCCTCCAACTCCCTTACTAGGGCGGAAGGTTTTCTTGGATCCTCAGGACTCCTCTCCTGCCCGCAGCAGCCCTTCCTCTATAAGAAGACAAACCATCTACGAGCAAGGTGAGCCCCGGGGGGAGCGCATCACCCCTCAGCCCTCCCCATCTTCTGTCGTCCGCAGACTGGGTTCTACTGTGGCCAACTACACGCCCATCATGAATGGAGCTGCTACTCATCGCATCCAGGAAGCCAGGAATGCTGGGATTGTTGGTGTGGCTGCAGGACTGGGAACTGCCATGGAACAAAAAGTAACCCATATGCGGACTGAATTCAAGGCCCAAGCCCCACAGCATAAGATCGAACATGTGCACGAGACGGTGCGCCCCCTGGTGGAAAGAGAGAGGGAGCGGTATCACGAGAATGTGATGGCAGAGGTGGTCCTTCAAGAACCAGGCGGAGGAAGAACACGCCTTAACAGTGTAGTGGGAGGGAGCGGAAGCAGTCGCTCAGAGCTCGTAGTTGAGCAGCATCCTCCGCCAAGGGAGCCGCGGCTGGAGAGGCAGCTGTCCACCGAGCTGCTGATTCAGGCACGGAGAGATGAGCTTCCTCAGGAGGTGTGGAGGGAACGAGCTGAAAGAGCAGAAAGGAGGCTGGAGAGACAGACATCTAGTGAACAGGAGGGACATGAGGTGCGACGCAGGGACAGACATCGACTTGAGAGACAGGAGAGCAGCGAGCAGGAGGCCAAGGAGCAGTCAGACAGACGCTCTGGTGGCGGGTGAGTGACTGCAGACTACACAAACCATAGTTTGGGTGAATGAATTTCAGTGTCTCATTGGAGAGAGGGTGAAATCAATATATGTTTTACAATAGAAATTCTGTGTAGTGTTTCATGAAAATGTCACATTGACATCTCCTTGGCCAAACAATAAAAACATATTTTTCTCAAATATCTCTTTACGTTGGCAGAGAAAAAAGGTCCACTCTAGCTGAGATTGTGGAGCAACTTCAAGAAAGAGAAGCTGCACAGGTGTGTGGACAATCTAATGCCTATCACTTTCATTTTTTACATAATTTTAAAGGGGTCACATGGCACGAATACTTGTTTTTCTGTGTCTTTGGTGTGTTATAAGTTGCCCATACATGTATTAGAGACGTAAAATTGCTAAAATGAAAGTGTCGGAACCAAAGTTGCATTCTATCTAAAAGCGAATGCGAGCTCAGACCTGCCTGAAACACCTTGTGTAACCACACCCCCACAAATCTACGTCAGTTCGTAACATGACTTGACTAAAACCGCCTAAATCTAAACACAAGTGAGGTGGGCGTACTTGTAAATCTCATTGTATCATCACCGCGGCAGCCATGTCGCAGAGACGCTGTGTGTTTCGTTGCGAAAAGAAAGACTCTTTGTTTGCCCTGCCAAAAGATGAGACAACTAAAAACAAATGGTTACATTTTATTTACAACATTGTTCCAGAAAAGTACAATCCGAATGTTCAAGATTGTGCAGCGCATTTCACCGAAGGTTGCTTCACGAGAGATTAAGACCGGCTATGCATGAAAGCTTTGGTTAAAAAGTGGGGCCATTCCAACCATTAAAATACTTACAGCCTGTAAGTATTTTTCATTGTAAAAGACTTTGTTACGGACTAACGCGGTTGAGTTTGTTGGGTGTTTGTGATCTGCAAATGCAGACACGTGCGCAACGTGAAAAAAGACAACATAAGTCCTAATAATCAGTAATAATGTTCCAACTAGAGGCAACAAATGTGGTGTTTATAATGGGGATTATTATCTTTGTTGAGTCGCGACGAGACGTGACGTAACACTGGTTGATCAAGAAGGCTCAAAGCGCTCACGTTATTTATTATGTTACCATTCCCTGCTGTAATGCGAGCTTGTTTCTATCTCACACAAACTCTGTATGATGTATATGGTTGTTTGTTTATAGTCTTTATAACGTCGTATATAAAAGGTAAAACAGTTAGCTATAGTTTTTAACTATTTAACATAATATTTTCTTTATAAAACTTACCAATCCTTTACATCCTGCTCAAGTCGCGCTGGCAAAGTTAATGTATCGGCTTGATCATCTTCATTTTCCGGATCAGATTATGGTTTGAATTGATATAAGGAATTACCGATGGCATTTTATCACCTGTCAGCACAATTGCTTTGATGCTCCAGTAAGAGGCGTTACATTAACCTCACACTCTTGCAGTATCCGACCAATCACTACGCACTGGTTAACTGGCCAATCATAGCACACCTCGCTTTTCAGAGCGATGAGCTTTGTAAAAAATCAGCGCATTTCAGAGAGGCGGGGCAAAGAGGAGATAAAAAACATGCACGGTATGTGAAAAATACAGCGTTTTTGAACCTTAAATCATGTATACCACAGTACATGCACATTCTAAACAAACGATCATGAATCCATTCTCATTCATTTAGCCTGTTTTCTTTTGGTCCCGCGCGTCGTCTCCTCCTCTTGCCCTCCACTGTCCCTTTGAACTTACCCTCGTCTCTGTACTTTCTTTACTTCATTCCCCTGAAGTTGATTAACGTTCCCACATTTCCCCATACCCCTCTCAACTGCTACTTCCTCTGTACTCACCCGCCTTCTTCGCCCTCACTAATCCGTTTTCTTCCTAGCGCTCTGCTTACTCGCACCTTGTTAATCTTTCTCCTCTTCCCCCCTCCTCCTGCCGCCCGGTCGCACCGCGTTATGCCCAAGCGATACCTTCCTCCCCCCCCTTCTCACCTCCTCCTTAAATACCTCCTACTTACTCCTCCTCTCGCATCTCTACCTTTGGTCACCTACGCTCCTCCTCCCTCTCTCTCCAGCGTGTCCCCTTCCTTTATTCTCATCCTTTCTCGTTACATCTTCATTCCTCCTTTACCTTACCCTACCCTTGCATCGACTCTCCTGGCTTGGTAAAGCTCCCCCCCTCCACACACGATCTCCTCTTCTTTTTGTCATTGCTAGACACCCACTTCTCCCCTCTCAATACTCCCTTTAGTTCATTTTTCGTCCCCAGCTTAGCCCCTCTTCCACTCACATTATTTTTCTCCCCCATTCTCACTTCGCCTGAAACCCTCTTTTTCTAACTAGTTATACCTTCCATCTTCTTATTTCCGCTCTCCTTCTGGTCCTTGCCACTCTTCTGCTTACAACCTCTTCTTTCTATTCGCTTTACGATTCTTTCCTATTTAATTGCGTTCACCCTCTTCTTTATCGTTTTTATCCGCGCATTGCCTTGCCACGTCACGCATCCTATTTTCCTCTACCAGATCTCCCTCGCCACTACCAACCCGAACCTTTCTTTCTGCTATCTACTCTGGTTCCCTGTCCTGCTCCATTTTATAATTTTCTCCTTTTCTCCCCCCAATTCCCACTGTTCTCCCCCCTCCATGTCACTTTCATCGTCCCCTCCCCCCCCATTCCCCCAACTATTCCCCCCCGCTCATCTCCCACCCCACTTTACCTCCCAATTCCTCCGGCCCCCCCCCCAATCCAGCCTTTCCTTATATGTACCGATAACCCTAGTTAACTCCTTCCCAGACCCTTCCTCTTGGCCTACTATCTAATCACTTCCGCCTCTCCCACCATCTATCACTCTTTTATCATTCCTCTGCCTCTCTTCCCTTGCCCACCCTCGCTTAAATACTCTTCTACGTACCCCGTTTGCATTCTTACCACTTTAAACCTACTCTTTTTTTCACATTTATTCTCCCTCGTCTCTGCTTCAGTCTCCCCTCACCCCCCCGCCCATTTCCCCCATCTGCCCTCACTCCCTTGTACCCTCCCTGGCCTATTTAATTTACCATCCCGATCACCCCGTCTATTCACGCTTTTCTTTTGTCTTCCTACTATCCCTCCCTTCGCCCTTTCCTATCTGTTTCGACCACTTTCAGACCCATTTACTGCGTAACCCCCTTCGTCTTCTCCCCTCCTTTCTCATTGGTTAGTCTTTACTCTAATTTTTATGGTTCCTTTAGTTTCCTTACTCGGAATGACCCAGTCTTTTCTTTTATTCATCGTACCTGCCCCATCTTGTTTAACTCAACGTTCCGTTCATATCACCGCTCCTTTTATTGCGTTAAGGTCTGGTCCTGTTACCCCCTGATCGTGCCTATGTTCTCTCCATATCAAGTTATGCGTTAGCATATCCTTACCAGGTGTCTTCGCACGCTCATCATGTGAAGCTACTCCATCCGAGGTCTTCTATTGTCATCCGGCCCCCGGGTTCCCTGTGCGGCATGAGCTTTGACTCCTGTATGTACAGGAGCACGAGGTCACTGGTGAATGGGATCGAGTGGCACAGTGTGATCGTTAAGCGCCTAGTCGGCGGCGGGTTGGGGAGGGGTGGACAGGAAGTGGTAGACGAGTATTTCTGGAATTTGAACCCCGTCCCGGTGGAGTGTGCGTCATCAGCTGGAAGTGCGTGCTTGCTTGCTGGGGGTGTGAACCAGTTTCTCCCCCCCCCCCCACCTACATCCTGCTTTTCTCTTCCTTCCCCCCCCCCCTTTTTTTTTTCTTCCCCAACTCCCTTCAATATTGCTACTCTTCCCCTTACTTTGTTCTACTTTACCTCCCCCCCCCCCCCCCCTCCTTTCCCCTTCCCTCCCTGTTTTTTCCACTCTGCCCTGCCCCCCCCCCCCCCCCCCCCCCTCCTTCTCCTGCCCTTTTTTCCCTCCCCCCCTCAGTTCCCTTGCCCCGTTCTTATCTCCTCCCTTTTATACGTTTCATTAAGCTCCCTTCCCCTTCTTTCTTCCCTATTCTACTGAGGTGATGCTGTTTTTTTTCCTTTTCCTTTTTCCGCTTCTCTTCCTCCCCTTTCCTTTCCATCCTACCATCGCTTCTTTTCCCTCCTAACCCGATTTTTCTACTCTGACCCTTGCCCCTCCTCTTTTTTGTCCTCCCCTCTTCTTCCACCTGTCGTTCCCTTCCGTTCTCGTCCCCTCCCGCTTTTTTTGCTTCCCCCCGCCCCCTCCTCTTTTTCCTCGCTCTCTTCTTCTCCACCCCTTTCCCACCCTCGCCCCCCCCGCCTCACCCCCCCCCCCCCCCCCCCTCTTCTCCGACCCGCGGTTTATTATTCTTCGCACTCCACCATTCCCCCCCTCTCCCTTATCTTTCTCTTCTTCTTCATCCTCCATCCTTCTGGCCCCCCTTTCTTTCTTCTTACTTTCCCCCCCCCACCCCCCCCCCCCCCACTTCCCTCCCCCCCCCACCCATCTATCTTCTCTTATTGTCCTTTTTTATTTTCAAAGCTCCCCTTCTTTCCTCCCTACCTGCGCCCTATCCCCCTTTCCCCCCCCTGCCTTCCTACTCTTTTCTACTCTCCCCGCCCCCGCATTCCCCCCCCCACACCCCTCCCCCCCCCCCCCCCTCCCCCGTCCGTCCCCCTCCCTCCCCTACCCCAGCCCTCTCCACCCCCACCCTTTCATTCTTCTACTCTTTCCTGCTACCCCCTCTCTTACCCCGACCTGTGTCTTTTTTAAACCCCCCCCTCTACACCCATCTTTCCCCCCCCCTCCCACCCTCTCTCTCCTTCCCCCGTTTTCTTCCCCCTCCCAATTATGCCCCCTCTCTTTACATGCCCGACCAATCTGCACGTATCCATCTTCATCATTACCATTTCTCGCCTTACGCACCCTTCCCACTCCCCCTTCATTTCCTGTAACATAATTGCAACTCCTCTTTACCCCTCCTCTCCCCTTCGTGATTCTTTTCATCTCCCTCCTCTTCCTACCCCTCCTATTTCCTTTACCTTTTTGCATTACCTATCCTCATTTTCTACTTCCCACCCCGCCCCTTTTCCATTCCTTCTATTGTCTGCCCCCTTCCTGTATCAGACCTAGCGTCTTACCCCCTCCCGTTCTCATCCGGTCCTCCCCCCCACTCCCGCCCCGATACTTCACTCCTCCCTTCCAAAGCCCCCCCCTGCTGCGCTCCTCCTCCCCTCCGCCGCTTTCTCCCCTCTTTTTCACTTCCCACCCCTTCTAGGCCTAAACTTTCTTTTTTACCCCCCCGCCTTTCGCATGTCGCGCTTTACGTTTTCCCGAATTCTCTTTTGCCTGCTATTATTTACCTTCTTCTGCTTTATTTGCTGGTTTTCGTGTTATTTTCTTCGTTCGGCTCAACCCCCTGTAATTCTTATCCCTCCTCTATACCTCTATTTTTACGTTTTTTCCTTATTTCCTTTTACTATCCTAACCTTCTTCCACCCGCTACCTTCCCCTTAAGCCACCCTACTCCGGTCGCTCCATGATCCCAATACTTTTCTTCTCGCACCTGACTCATCTCTTTTTTTTCTGATATTATACCCCCTTTTGAGCTACTAGTCTTCCCTCGCTCAAATAACAAATCCTATTCTTGCATTTTCCTCTACTTCTTTCTCCCTTTTCGCCCATCCCTGCGAACATGCTCTATCCGCACGATCCTTTATTTACTTCTTACTTAACGTTCCCTCCCTTCTGTTCTATTGTCACCTCATCCCCACCCCCAACTAAAACTACTTTTATTTCCCTGCTTCTCACTTTTCCATTTTTTATGCATTCGCGTTTAGCCTTGTCATAGACCCCTAACGTGAGCATCACATAAAGCACCAGACATAAATGTTGACGTTAATTTGTACCTTAGGCCCGAGGAGAGATTCCACGTCTGCCTAATGGTTTGCCGGAAAAGACTTCTCGACTAGACAGGCCACGAGCTCGCGACAGACCAAAACCAAGACGACGACCACGACCTAAGGATGGAACGGCTGGTGAAACACGTCGCTCAAGGTCTGCTCCGGCTCAGAGCAGTCCGGCAGTGCCCCCACCTCTGACCCACACAGCCCAGCACGAAGGATTTCTCTTCCGCAAAATAGACATAGAGAGCCAGAAGAAGAGTTCAAACAGGTGGGGCTTTGTCTTCTAAACATTTGCATGGAATTAGCATGGAAACAGCTTAACCATATACGCCAATCAAATATGAATATGATTGGTTATTCGCAGCTACTGTATGCTTATGTTGTTATAAGCATTGTAAAGATGCTTAGAGCACTAACATTTGTTAAAAAAAAAGCAGTTCTTGTTTTCTTTCACCAAGTTTCTAGTCAAACTGGAAAATACTTGAATGCTTTCCTAAAGCGTTTCCTGAAGCTAAACTAAGGGACAGCTGTTTGGCTGTCACTCCTTGATTAGAAGTTTCACATCCGGAAATGGCAGAAAATAGCTAGCTGTTAAAAGCACTGCTTGCCACTTGCATGGTAACACTAAAATCAGCCTGGTTGATGGATATTGCTGTGCCAGAAGACCAAACGTTGCTGGGTTTCTGAAGCCATGGCTAGTCAGGTATGAAGCTTTCACCCCTTTCACAGCTTAGCATTTCTTGTCCATTTTGTTCGAAAACCCTGCAGCACATTTCCCAACTCACAAACCAAGTCACTGCATTAAGGAACTTAAGAAACAGAATGGCTGTCTGTTTTTTTCTAGCATGTATGTGCAAATTGTTCACGTTATAACTGCGAGCATTAGCGACAATGCCACTGTACATCTCATTAACCAAAATCTCTCTCCTTTCTTGTGCTTTCCTCGCCGCTGGCTGTTCATCTCCCTCCCTACAAAGGTAAGCCATGGACTGCGCATCACTCTGTAAAGGTCTTGTAATGATCTCTTTAGCAGTTTGGTCTTGCTCAGTGTCAAAGTCTGGTCATCCCAGACTCAGTAGGTGAGTAGCAAGTCAGTGCTTAGTCTCATCTGGGCTCTGATGCTCAAATCGTCCGTTTTCTCTCCCACAATTACAGCAGATCCTGGGTGAACCTGTACTGCGTGTTGAATAAAGGCGAACTGGGCTTCTATAAGGATGCTAAGAACACCACCACACCTTACAACAACGAGCCACTGATCAACCTGAGCGGTTGTGCCTGTGATATCAACAATGGTTATAAGAAGAAGAAAAATGTCTTTACACTCAAGTATGTCACTTATAGATTGTTTGGAGCTGATAGTTTGGTTTTTCCAATATACCAGCAGGCTTTTAATAACATGTTTCACTTGATATTTTCAGAACTAAAGATGGAAGTGAATTTCTCTTTCATGCAAAAGATGAGGTGAGATAAGCAGAATCTGTCGCAAAATCTGCTGAATTCATTTGAAATATAGTAAGATACGTTAGCCAAAAATTGTATTATAAAAATGAAAACACAAGTGGCGAAGGAGTATGTATATAGATATCATAACTCATTAGGTTATATTGTGTGACACTTTTCTAAGTCTTCAAACTCTCTCTGGCCTACAGGATGACTTGAAGACCTGGGTAACAAGCATATCCGCTAGTATAAGTGAGCATGAAGAGTTTGCCAAACAGGGACAGACCAATCCAACTACCTCATCTACAGACGAGGGAACGCGCAGGGACGGCAGCAGGGCAGGGGGGTCGGAGAGAGGTGAAAGGTCAGACAAAGCAGACGGGGGATCGGTGCGTTCAGACAAGGGTGAAAAGCCCGAGAAAAAGATAGGCAAAAAGAAATGATGCGCTCCACAGCATCCAGTCACCCTCTGAGTTTGCGTGAGACCAGGACTTCGCGAAACCAGGAAAGTGCTCTGACGGATCCAGGAAACGAAGGCGTCACTGTGAACTCCCTTAATGTCGTGCTGTCCAGCTGCATATGGAATCAGTCAGCGCTGAGGTGCGCCGAGCTCTGCCGTGTGTCAGAGAGCGTCCTCTAGTGGCTACTGATGACTATGACAATTCAGGAGCTCCATAGGGCCAAAGAGCTGATAGCATAGGCAAATGGAGTATAAAAGAGATGTTATAGTAAAGTAGCTCATGAAGATTATTTTCTAATCTGTCTGTGAAAAAGATGACCCATATGTACATGTACCTGTCTCTCTTTGTATATTGTATGTCTAAACATCAGTTCTACACAATCTCACGCTGAAGAGAATGAAAATATGCCAAAATCTTTTTCAAGGTTGGTCTTTTTCTGAAGAGCATGTTTTGTCTGTTTATTTTGTAAGTTGTTTTGCTCTTTTATACTATTGATGTATTGATTTGTATTCATTGGCTCTTCCAGGTAATTTTTTTGATCCTTGTCTTGCCACGTTGTACAAATCATCATCATCATTAAACGCCATATGACATATCTGAGCATGCCTACACAGTTAAACGTTAAAATAAAAATCAGTTTGACAGAAAGAGAAACAACTCACCAGGTGCGAGTGGGTATTCTCAAATCTCTTTTTTGATGGTTTCGTACATGATTTTTTCTAATTTGGAGGGAATGCTACTTGTCAGTATCATATCTGGCATTAAGTGTGAATTAATTTGCTCTTTCTATTACATCCAAATTTTGGTTCTATGTGTGTTTTTGCATGATTGTAAGTAGGCCTATGCTGTACCCATTACATCTGTCATCCTGCTTTTCCGAATGCAAGATTGTTTACATCTTTATTTGTATTTAAAGTCTTCCAAGCACAGAACTGATTGTTTTGTAAATCAATACGTTTTTTTCCTTTGTGTTTTGTTAATCTACATATCACATTTCCCTAAATCGTAATTTTAGCATTGCACTGACGGCTTAAAGGATGAATTGAATCATGTTCGTTTGATTTGTAAAATGCCAACTGAATGCCATATAAATGTTATTCTAGCAATTGTCTTCCCTGGCAGAAACCCTTAATTTTTGTTCACCGTATGTGTTGCAGGTAGTACTATAGAAGCCCATAGCTAGCAAAAATACAAGGTATAGTGGAAGAAGAATGGTACAGGTTACAGTACATGCTTTAACAGCTCTGCAAATGGCACAAATGAAATGAAGTTACTGTTGCTGTGTTGCTTTAAGATGCATCAACATACATGATTCGTGAAATCACGAATCGCAGTTGAAGTAAACACATGACTGACTATTGTTGCTACATGATGACATGCAGTTTAAGTAGCGTACACATACAGCGTTGAAGCAGAACAGTGAGTTAAAGGGAAACAATCATTTCAGGTATCATGTTTGTGCCTCGTTGTCTACATCTTAGAGTCTGACAATTTTAGTCCTAAGTAGCTGCATTGTCTGTTAATGTAAAAAGGCTTAATAACATTAGAAGCAATGGTCCTCTATCTGTCAACAGAATCTGCAAACCAATCATTGAGAGGGACATAATGTCCATGTAAGTTGTTTTCTCTCTGTGAGTTTTTTTCATGAACAGAGCATCATGCAAATGCTTTTGTAATGTATTACGTTCTGCCAACATTTTGAAATCGTCAGCTCTCACTTCAACATCTCAACGCATTGGATATATACCTATCAAACTTTCTGTGTCTGGGTCTGAATTTCCTTTGATTTGTCTCCAAGTCCAATTTTTGGTCCAAAAAATCATATTTTTATGCAATAGAATAATATACAAAGAAAGAGGGAAGGGGATCCAACACGGTGGAGAGAGCAGAAATATTGTATAAAACTTGCAAGTAGAAAATGTATGCAACTTTTCCTTTGCACTAAAATACTGCCCCATTGCACAGTGCTATTGTGAGCGGAGGATTGGTGCTTGAGGGTCTGGGACAAGGTGTCATATTGTGTGATTACAGTTCAACCAGCATTTCTACAAAAACTTGCTTTATGAAGCCAGCATGTGCTTTATGGAATTTCCTGCACATGCCCACTAAGACACATTTGTACATGCTGCTTTCTTTCAATGAGGGTCGATGGACACTACAAAAGATTTAAGATTAAGACAGCCTGGTGCTTGAGTGTTCAATTGAAAGTATTGTTTCATTGTTTGCTTAAAGTAATATTTAAAGCCCCATGGCATTGTCAAAAACCAGAGCCTTAAAATTTAGCATACACATTAAAAACATTTTTTAAATGATATCCAAGATGTATTAGACCAATTTATTTAATAGAAAGCACAATTTTAACACTCGGTTTAAAAATCTTGTCTACTTTAGCTCTTAAATGTTTAGAGTTTACCATGATATGGTAACTGTATATTCGTAAATGTTGTTTTAATAGTTTTATATATATATATATAATTATATGGGTTGTATGTCAAGGAAACCCTCACAGTAATATTTTTATCAAGATGCATTTAAATTGTTAAATATTTGGGCACAGCTGAAACTCACTCCCATGTCCATACTTCCAGACCCTTAAGCACCACCGGTTTCAGCTCAGCAGCTCAATGACCTGTACAAATTGTAATTGCTTCTGTATAGACAAAAATGCTCTTTTTTCATTTGTGAAATAAGAACATTTTACAGGTTTTGAAAAGTTTTGAATATCAGTTGATGGGGTTGTTTCTCCGAGAAACTGGGCAATTCAGGTTGCATGAATAACATTGTCCCTGTTATGGTACTGCTGTGCATGTTAAAACCTCTCATTCTCACTCACAACCGCTGTACAAGGGTGACACTAATACACATGGAAACAGTGAATTCATCAATGCTGTATCTTTCAGATCCTGACTGAATCTGTCCAGTTAATTCCTTGATAAATACAGCTTGTGATATGTCAAATGTCTTGCTTTTTTATTAAGTCTGTAATTTTATATTCTTGAATACCGAACTTAAATATAAACTATTAAATGGCAAATCATATATAGCTGTAAAATTGTTCTGTAACATTATTGGCAAATTGAAACTTTTAAGAATTATTCTCAATCAATAATATTAAATCAACACATGGAACCTTTAGTTATATCTACATTTTATACTAATATGAAGTAATCATATAGAGATAACGTTGTGATAATACATGTCTGATGCACCCAAATAAAAGTCAAAACAAGCATGTAGGTACAATACACATAAACAATTGGTAGACTCTACCTTGTTACTGTTTTACAAAAAATAAGTAGGCCTATACTTAAAAATAAACGAGATACGTAATTGCTTTTTACACGAAAGCCCATGAATGGTCCCCTGCTTTACTAACACTTGCAGTGGTTCCCACTAACAACCGCTAGATGGCGATGTGTTCAAGCGGAAGTGTGTCGTGCGAGCGGAAGTGTGCGTGTTATTACAGAGATGTGATGATGTAGGGCAGCTGTCATTATAGCGGCAGATGGAGCGTCACTCCAAAGTCTTGAGAAACAGAAATGGACCGCTAGTAACCTCCAGCGTGCGCGGTCCCGTGATAAACACAAAAGCGTAGATTAAAGGAGAAACCTGCCTGCAGTGTGCTTCTTCACGGTTAGTGATACTCCTGTTATAATCATTTTAAATGGTGATCTTCACTAGAGAAGTTGTAAAACGTATTTCCTGCGCGCGTTCTCTTCTCGTGCGTCGAGGAGGTAAGTTAACTTAGTAAAAAATTGTATTCGTTGGTTTTGCAAGTCGATAATAATTAGGTTCCGGTCAAATACAACCTATTTTATTCGTTTATAGCAGCCTGGCTGGGCATCTGATTCAAATTCCGCGTAGAAAATAATTTGAATGAAACTACATTAATATTGTCCCCCAGATATGGACGGTGGGGAAGATAAGTTATTTGTTGTCTGTCTGGATATGTTCTAGGTTTTGTATTATAACAAAAAAAAAAAACACTAACCCTTTCTCTCAACAGGTAGTGGTCTAGCTTTGTAACTTTGTATTGGCACTTAATGTATTATGGCTCCTGTATGACATATCGCTTATTGCTCCTAAACTCTTTGTAAGTCGCTTTGGATAAAAGCGTCTGCTAAATGACTCAATGTAAATGTAAATGTGACCACTGATCATTCATTCCGCGGACAACTAAGCCAACTTTCAGGCAACAACAGAGTAATTCATAAGGACAGAGAGTGAAAACATCGATTGTTTGCTATGAGAAACTGTGCCACATCTGTGGCCGCCCTAACGTTACATCAACACCACTTTACATCATCTCAGTGAAGTAACGTTATAAGATCTGGGTCTGGTCAGTAGCGTGGCGTGCTCTTTCACATACGATCAATCCAATCTGTTCTCTCATTATAATAATGTACGGGGTTATGAATTAATATAATGCAAGTGTGTGTAAACTAAAGACATACAGCTCGAAAACAAAGTTGCCTCGTTTGCAATAACGGTCAGGTTAACTATGTCACTTGCGGTGGTTGCCTGCAGTACAGCACAGTTGCAACGGAATAAACGTTAAAAATACACAATGTTTCACAAGTATAGCCGTGTAGCTAACAGTTCACGTGTTAACCTGTGACTAGTGTGATGAAATTGCTTACTAACCTTCTTTGAATAAAGTTACGTCCCGTTTTTAACTCCTGTCATGATAATGTGAGGCCGTTAGCGCGCATGTAGACAACTAGAGTGGAGAGATACCTGCGCTGAGCCGCTCACAGGTGTTACGTTTGAAATCCATGCGCCCAAAACTATAGTCCCACTGCTAAGAGGACTATTTAGACAGTTTTGCTGCTCAAATAACATTATTTGTGGAAGATATGAATATATGTGTTTATAAACAAAAAATCAGAGTACTTTATCCTTCTTTAACATCTTGCCTCGCAGATTATGTTTCTATTACCCTGCTTTTAACCCAGTTTATTTTCAGAATGTCACATATGCTGTGGATGCTCGTTGTGAACCCAGAACAGCCCTTTAATGAGGATAACAAGTTTAAAGTATATGGTTGCATTTACTAGATTTATTTTTCTTCAGGGATGGAGACGCACAGCAGGAAGAGGAAGAGAAAGGAGCTGAACGGACAGATGAAAGAAGCGGACCGTGTCCGAAAAGCTCAACGGAAAACTTTGGTGAAACATGAGAAGCTGCCTTGTCATCTTGTTCTGGTGTGTGGTGACATCATTTCCTGTGTGCACAGGATACACTGATCATAACATATGTGTGTGTGGCTCTAGAGCGCGAGAGAACCTGCACCGTTCTCAGATGAGCTGGAGGCTGCAGGATTACCATACGATCGTGTTAGTTTGGATGAGGCCCGACGTGGAACTCCGGGTGTGTGAAACTGCTTTTATATTTATTTATTTATACACGGCATCTATAATACTGATCCAAGTTACAATCAATAATAAAGATTCATTCGTCTGATATGTTTTATTATGAAATGAAAGATATGTATAACATTTAAGTCTTCTATGTGTCTTTAGAGGATCGTCCCGTGCGCGTGTATGCTGACGGGATTTTTGACATGTTCCATTCCGGACACGCCCGTGCTCTTTTGCAGGCCAAGTGTCTTTTCCCAAACACGTATCTCATCGTAGGAGGTGAGTTTGAATAGTTTACTGTGTCTTTCCTCCATAGAAAGCAAATTAAATGGAAGTAAAATGTCTACTTTATGGTTTCTAGTTTCAACTAAGTTATTGGAGAGTGAAATCTGGTTGAAATAATGTTACATTGTCATTCAACATGCTTATTTTGACTTTTACATATTCAATTATATAATAGAAAAGAATGAGGGAGCATGAGTAAAAATTCTTATTGACAAATGGGCAAAACCTATCGTGGCAAAACATTACAACTATTTAGCATTTGGGGTTAAAGCAATAAGTCTTTTAATGGGTCAGAAATATATTTTTGTTGTAAATATGCCTGACAAGATTGTTACACTGAATGACATTTTAGTTGTCGTCTTATGTATATAAGGGAAAAATGTATGGTATTTATTTTTTGCGCAGAAAAATATGATTTTTTTTAAACAACAATTTAAAGCAGTATTACACTTATTTTTTATACTTAAACCCTTTTTTTCTTTGACCCACATATTGGTGTTGTTTTTAAATTTAATAAAGTTATTTTAATATATATATATATATATTAAAATACATTTATTAAAATAACTTTATTAAATGTAAAAACATATATCTATATCTGGTATATATATCTACCAGATATATATGTTTTTAAATATATATATATATATATATATATATACTATACAATACAATACAGAATAATTTTTTTGTTTGTTTTCCAGTGTGCAGTGATGATTTGACGCATGAATTTAAGGGCTTCACCGTCATGGATGAGAATGAGCGGTACGATGCAGTGAGTCACTGCCGTTATGTTGATGAAGTGGTCCGGAACGCTCCGTGGACGCTAACACCTGAATTTCTGACCGAGCACAGAGTTAGTGTTCACAGGCTATATTGGGAAGAAGGGTGGGGTAAAATATACCTGGAAGCTGAATTATAACATCACTTAAAAAAGATTTTAATTATTACTTGTTTGATATGACATTCTCCAGATAGATTTTGTTGCTCATGACGACATCCCGTACATCTCAGCAGGAAGTGATGATGTATACAGACATATAAAGGAAGCAGGTAGGTAAAACCAGAGTTAAAGGGATAGTTCAGCCAAAAACAAGCACAAAAGAAGATATTTTGATGAAGGGTGGTAACCAAACAACATTGGGTCCCCATTGACTTTCACTGTATGGACACAAAACCACTGAGACATTTCTCAGAATATCTTCTCTTGTGTTTTGCAGAAGAAAGTCATACAGGTACAAGATCATTTTTATTTTTGGGTGAACTATCCGTTTAAACAAAACATTGATTTGTATTGATATATTAACAGAACTGCAATACTCGATTCATATTTGTCTTGTCTTTTTTAAGGCATGTTTGCACCAACTCAGAGAACAGAGGGCATTTCCACATCTGACATAATCACACGTATCGTGCGTGACTATGATGTTTACGTGCGGCGTAACCTTCAGAGGGGATACACTGCCAAAGAGCTGAATGTTAGCTTCATCAATGTGAGTGTCCTTTTCCGTATTTCAACCACACAGTTCCTTAAATCTGAAATTCTGCCCTCATTTATCCCTCAAAGTAATAATAAAACTAGGATTTAAAGTAACGTTTCCAAAGTAACATTAATCCAACTTTTGATTTAAATAATAACCATTAAAATGGAATAAAAAAATAATATTTGCTTCTCATGCAGTTTGTAATAATACAATTTAGCATGTTATTATATTCGTAAAATATAGTGAAGTACCAAAAAAATCCAGGTCCTTAAAATGTAGGTATTCTTGAGTGATTCAGAGAGGTCAGAATTTAAAGAGTATTGATTCATAAATTACAGAAATTATCCCTCTTCTTTCTGGACTAAGGGAGAGAATGGTATCCATTTTTGAATCAGGAGGAAGATTAGGAAACATTGATTTAGTACAAATTAGGAAGATGAAACTTCTTAAACAGTTTCGAAAACAACAAAAATATACCTCTATCATACAAGTCCTTGATAGTATTAAAATATAAATTATTTGCAAACACTGGATCCTTTATTATATTTTTTATTATAAAAAAAATTATGTGGACCTTAGTAAATGATCTTGACTTTACTGCCCTCTTCCCCACAGGAGAAGAAGTACCACCTGCAGGAGCGTGTGGATATGGTAAAGCAGAAGGTGCGAGATGTGGAGGAGAAGAGTAAAGAGTTTGTGCAAAAGGTAGAGGAGAAAGGCATCGACCTCATTCAGAAATGGGAGGAGAAGTCACGAGAGTTCATAGGAAACTTCCTGGAGATGTTCGGACCAGATGGGGCGCTGGTAAGTAGAGACACGTGCAGCTCTTTCTGTGCGTATAGAAAATCGCTTTTCAATTCATGGCAAAACTATTCACCCCTGAATGAAAGTTCTGCCAGCATCTGGTCTCTTTCAAGTCCTTCTGAACCCATTTGACTTTTTTTTTATTTGTGAAATGCAGAGAACGTGCTTCAAAGGGGACTGAAAATGTCATTTAATATTACGTATTATGTCTCATAACAGAAGCACATGTTGAAGGAGGGGAAAGGACGGATGTTGCAGGCCATCAGTCCCAGACAGAGTCCCAGCAGCAGCCCCACGCGTGAAGAACGATCTCCCTCGCCCACCTTTCGTCTTCCCTTCTTCAGCAGGACCTCCTCACCGTTCAACTCACCCCCCGCTCATCACAGCAGCACAAACGGCATCAGCCAGGACGAGGAGGCAGTTCACAAGGATCATGTTTTAAACCCTTAGCTGTTCTTCAAAGCCATCATGAGCGGCCAAGAATTTAAATGGAGCTTCACAGCTGCTTTTACAATGTGCTTAACCGGCTTTTATGATTTGCACAATAGTGGCCAAATTTCGCCCAGAGACTAAAGGTTTTGATTCCACATCTCTGCTCTTACACACATCTCCCTTTTCCCTCACAGAGATTTGCCACACACCACTAAACCAAAAGGATGCACATTGTTGGCCTGTTCCTTGGATACATTTTGTGTTGGGGGACAACGCATAATTATGCAGTTTTAGGGATTATAACTTTTTTTTGAACAAAACACAAATGCTTCAATGTGAATAGTACGTCCGTCGAAGAACAGCGTCTGCTTAAACACATCTCCATTTTAAATTATGCATTAAACTAATGCTAACCCGCATTCATTGTTTAAATCTTTTCAGACTTGAACAGACCAAATTTGAGAGCAAATCCAGCATGGGGGGAGAGTCCTGGGACAGAAGAGTCGTCCGCATTTCTTTTGCCATCATTGTAGTTGTGGAGGTTTACAATTCCTTCGGTGCTACTCAAGTGTATGTAGATTTTTTGAACATCAGGTTCTGTATTTTTCATTCATATGTTCTTTGTTGCATTTCAACAGTGACATTTCTTAGCTTTATTCTGAACTTTGATAGACACTAACTGAAAGTCTGATGTGAAGGAATAATATTGAAGGCTGGCAGTGACTCTGTTTTTCTGGACCTGGCACCTCCTATTAAACCCTGTGCTATTCTGTGGCATGGGTCCCGGACGTTTTGGAAAGGATTTGCCTTCTGAATGTTTACATTACCCAAGCCCAGTGAGGGGCGGTGTTAACACAAAAGGGTACAAGAACTTGTGTTAGTTTACATGTTTACCTAGAAAAGGACAACTACCGTAGGATTAATGTGAGCTGGCATTTGGTAGTATTCTTTCTGTCAGTCGCAAAGGTTATTACGGGCCAGTTTGTTTTAAATGATCACTGTGAATCAAAAGAATCATTTACTGAAGCATTTATGGCTTAAAGGGACAGTTCACCCTAAAATGAAAATTCTCTCATCATTCACTCATACTCGAGTTGTTCCAAATCTGTATACATTTCTTTGTTGTGATGAACATGGGGAAAGATATTTGGACGAATGCTTGTAAGCAAACAGTTCTTGCACCCCATTGACTACCATAGTAAGAAATTTTTTTTTGTTAGTCAAATGTGCCCCAGAACTGTTTGCTTTCCTACATTCTTCAAAATATCTTCTTTTTTGTTCAACAGAAGAAAAAACTTATTTTTTCCTACTATGGTAGTCAACGGGGTCCAAGAACTGTTTGGTTATAAGCATTCTTCTAAATATCTTTCTCTCCGTTCATCAGAACAAAGACATTTACACAGATTAAGAAGAACTTGAGGGTGAGTAAATGATGACAGAATTTTCATTTCTGGGTGAACTATCTATAATAGTGAACTAAGAATAGTGAACTAAGAGTAAAATAACATCAAAATATAAATGTTATGTCTCTTGTGGCATTTTAACTGAATAACGTGGACCAAAAGGCAAACACTGTGTATTACAGCACCTTTAATGTCAAATAATATACCATTTTTAGAAAAGGATGAAAAAATACTTGAACTTGCCCTTTTAGATTCAGAGTCAATTAAATGTCTTAAGATATTTGAAGATATGTTTCTGTGTTTCATATTTGACTACTAACAGCTCGATCAGTCAGTCGCTGTGTACATACTGTATGAGGCAGCAGACATAAACAAAACCATATTTCTCACATAGACATGAAAGTCTGTGTTTGATCCAAAAAGCGGGGTAAGGCTTTGTAAAACGTACTGCACGTCCCAGAGAAAGGTGAAACCTTGAAAAATAGGATGAATGTTTTAAAAGCCACTGTAAATGTTCGGTCTGACGAAACCTTGTCAACAATTTCCAGGTCATACTTCACATCAAAATCGAAAGCAAGAGATGATGAGGATTATGCCTGTTTTGGGACCGTTAGTGTTTTGTGTACTTATGAAAAAATGCTTTAAGATGTATCGTGTTAGTTCTACATAATGAAATTATGTTATTGTTTTACTGGCTTAATGCTGATCTGAATAAAAAAACTGTATTCATATCCTACAGCGTTTCATCTTTTTGTATGATACAGTAAAATGAAGATGGAATTATTCTTATCGAATTTGAGGAACTACAAAAGAACTAAAGTGGCTCAACAGTACAATGTCTTGGAGATGTTGCATCAGTAAGAACATATGTTTTGCTGTAACTTCTGAACAGATTTTGTTTAGGGTGAAATGTGACCTGGGTATGTTTTTGGGAGATTCACAGATCCACAGTTGTCTTTAAAGCACTCATTGGAGCTGATCTTGACTGAAGCAGAGGTCAGGCGAGCAGCTCTTAGTGCTCTTAAGCCCTGGAGGTAGAGCGAGTGGTCAATAAATCCCATCTCGCGCCATCAGCTGTTGTTAGACGATCTCTCTGGCTTCAGGCGGATTGCCCACGAGTTGGCGGAGACTATGTTACCGCGGCGATGGATGCGACAGGTATACGTGCCCTCGTTGAATTCGTTGGCCACGAGGCGCATGTCTCGTTCTTTGATCACAATATATCCGGGAATAGATGTCAAGAGCTGCTCACCGTCCTTGTACCAGCTGAACAATTTACATCAATAACAAAAAATGAAACACTTGTGAGACCAAAGTTATAATGCATATTTGAGCCTTAGCTTTGAACACAAGAAAAGCTGTGATCCAGCAGAAAATCTACAGTTATTATTGGTGTTTTAAGCATCACCAAACAGAACAAACATCTGTCTGTTAAAGCAATGGTGTTTGTTTTGGGGCGGGACTACCTGTTTTTCTGTGAAATTCTAGATTGGGAAGTGTTCAGGAAACATACTAAAAGTAAATCTCAATGCATATTTTGGTATGTTAGGATTTAAGAATGGTTTACCTGACTTTTGGAGGAACTCGAGTATTTTTCGTCCCACAGCGAAAGCCCACGACTTTTCCACGAGGTACGATTTTGATCTTGACGTTGTCAGGGGGAGGGGTCGGGGTGGACACTGCATCCAGAGGTTCTGGTGTACAAACAAAGAGTTGTAAAACATGAACTTTCAAAAACTACTTGTTCAAGTAGTTTCAAGTATTTTAAAGGGATACTCCACCCAAACGTGCGCACGTGCGCACCCATTGTCAACAAAACAGACATCAGTTTCACTCACCGCATGCGGTTCATGTCCGGCATCTTTTAGCACTGGGACGGCTCCATATATCAGTTTCAAATGATCTCCAAATCCAGCGTTATATCCACCATTTATATAACATTCCTCACCCAAATGCAGTGAACAAACAAACACCTGAACGGCCTCTAACTATTCTATGGAATAATGATTTAACAGTCTCTTGTCTATCTGTATGAAGTTTATGAAGTGAAACTGGAATTTAGTTCTGGCAGATGTACGTGGGGATTTTTTAACAGAGTCTTACCGTAGCACAGGTCACAACGCTTCGGGCAGTGTTTCTTCATAAAACTCCGCCTCCTCTCGCAGAAACCTAGTCGTGCCCAGGGATCACACACACGCTTCTTATCCATGCATCCTATAAACACAAACACACACACATGAAAAACCCACAACTGTTTAGATCTGAAACTCCAACATGTTTGAGAGATTTGTTTATTTTTGGCTTACCGTAAAGTCGCTGGATGCCCCAGATATCATCTTGGGCGATGTTTCGTTGACCCGTGTATGTTGCATTGGGATGCATTAGAGCATTGGGGTCTTGTGAATGCCAGAGACCTAAAGCATGACCGATCTCATGAGCAGCTACCTGAACCAGGTCATTCAGCCACACACCTGTACAGAACACAATGAAGAAGACTATAGGCCGTTTCATCGGATGGACTGCAGTCAATTTTCGGTCTGTGTTTGGCTGGTGTCTAATAATATAAATATTTATATCATATTTAATTTATGTTAAAAAATGCTTTATATATATTCATATTAATGAACATTCTTATTTATTTATGATTATTGTATAATAATTGTAATAAATAAACGATTTGTTGAATTTTGTTGTATGTTAATTTTATTAAATAAACAATTTGTTGAATGGCTCCTATAGTTTTAACGTGTTTTAAGATACCGTATGGCTGGACTTCCAGCTTGCACAACCAAACCCCTACAGATGATCCAGAATGCAGCGGCAAGAGTGGTCTTCAATGAGCCGAAGAGAGCACACGTCACTCCTCTCTTCATTAAGTTACATTGGCCCCCTATAGTGGCTCGCTTCAAATTCAAGACTCTGCTCCTGGCCTACAAGACCACCACTGGTTCGGCACCCCCTTATCTTCACTCGCTACTGCAGACTTACTGTATATACCCGCCAGATCCCTATGCTCTGCAAACGAACCACGTCTTGTGGTGCCATCCCAAAAATGTAAAAAATCTCTCTCACGTACCTTCTCTGGATCTGTTCCACTTATGTGGAACGATCTGCCCCCTGCAACAAGATCAGCAGATTCTGTGGCCATCTTTAAGAATCGTCTGAAAACGCATCACTTCCGTCAACACCTGACTGATCACTTCTGACTTCTATCTCTTTTCTACTCTTTCAAAAAAAAAAAAAAAAACTTCCAATTTAGCTCTGTATACTGTGGTAGGCTTTATGAGACCAGTTTTTTTTGGATTGCATTTATGTTTTTTGTGGTCCTTATGTTGTCCCAATGGCTTCCATTGTTTACCCCACCTGTAAGTCGCTTTGGATAAAAGCGTCTGCTAAATGACTAAATGTAAATGTATGGTACATTGACATTTAGAGGTTGAGCTTAGTATCGGAGTCTAAATTCAAAATATTGCAGAGACAAGTTGAGCCAAGTGACGGTTCTTCTCGGTTTCTTTTGATTGTTATCCAAAATAATCTTCAGGCACTCTTTTGTTTGTGAATGTGTACTGGAATTTAAGGGCAAACCACGAACGCGCGCATGCGCAGTAACGTTTGTTTATGTTGTCACTTTGAAACCGTCTATACAGTAGTGTATTAACATCACAAATGGTTTCAGGTTTCTTCCATGTGTAGAATACTGAAAGGTCTATATTTAGCGTTGTCACATTCATTTATCAAGATTAATGCGAAGAACATGTACGTATGATCATAAGTAATCTGCACCTTGTTTCCAACTGAAGCGGGACTTGCCCAGAATCCAGAACTCATGGTTGTCGAAGTGGATCTCTCCCCGCGGGGGCAGGAAGGCGTGGGCCAACTCACCGTTCAGTCCATCAAAACACGGATGCAGCGGAGACCACCAACAATCTGTGTGATTATACGTGTAGAACCCTGTAACTCCAGAAAAAGGGGGTTAGCTTCTGACACAAAAAGTTACAGGAACGCGGACGTGCTGTCTGCATGCTCGATGTCTCGGCTCTTTTCCTGCTGATTTACCTATAGTGATGTCAGCACTTCTGCTGAGGTCGGTGATTTCAGTGAAACTGAGAGGAGAAACGTCACTCCACTTGGTGAAGGCGATACTGATAGCTTTGCGCGTGTCTTCTTTATTCAGCGTGTTGGGGAACTTTGTGATCCTTTGAGACGGGAAACATAAATTATGAAAACGAATGAAGCACGTTCAAAGAGTTTCTGCGGTACAGTACATGCCATCAATCAGAAAACACATTCACAACCGCTGGAAATCTATATGCTGGGCCATGACCCAAGATTGCAGAATTCAATCTGCTGTTCCCAAAATATCATTCATCCTCTGAAGGCCACATTATTTCATTTCTGTATCTTACATATCGCTCACATTTTCGACAGCATTCAGGTCTGTCACATAAATGGCTCATCACTTCTTCCTTCATAATTTCTGTATATCTAGTGAGCGAACGTTGGATCTTTTTCTGGTGGTGTTCTGCTGTATGTCTCACTTGTAGGTGACGTTGAAATGCTGCCACTTGTATCCCAGTGGGTTGATGGCATACCGCTTGAACCGGGCTGGGCCGCCATGTGACCTCATGTCCACAGGTGCAGGCACCTGAGCACATGGTTTAAATGACCGGATGCTTGCCACCTAAAGACCAAAACAAGAATGCTGAAATATTGTGTTTGTCTGCATCTTTCTTTGTGTGATGTGTTGTGTTTTGTACATTCTGTTTACTTGTATCATAAATCTTTTTATGATTTCATTGTATTGCTTATCCCTTGTCCCTGACTTTCAACTGATCATAAAAAGTCATTATTACATGTACTGTAACTACTACAAGTTAAAAGCTATAAGAATTGTTATAAATATAAGTAAAAGGCATAGTTCACCCGAAAAAGAAATTCTGTCATCATTTATTTACCCTCATGTTGTTCAAACCTGTTTATGACTCTTTGTTCTGTGGAACACAAAAGAAGATATTTTGAGAAATGTTTGCGGTTTTGTATCCATACAGTAGAAGTCAATGGAAGTCAATGTTGTCTTTTGTGTTGTGCAGGAAAAAGAAGGTCATACAGATTTGAAATGACAAGTGGGTGAGTAAATGATGACAGAATCTTATAATAATAATTTATAAATAAATGATGTCCGTCCCTTACCTGCGTTTCCATCACAACCAACAATTTGGCCTCTAATAGGTTTTGAATTGGTATAGTAATTGGTTACCTAGGTTACAAATGTCAGTGAAGATCATGCTTGAGATAAAATGACACTCTTATGTACTGCCTAATGTGTGTGTGCTTATGAATATTTAATATGCCATTTGGGTGTACTTGGGACAAACTACTATGACCAATAAACACAAATTGTGATTATGATCCACATGACTCAAGTTAATCGTTTCAATAGTGCTCAGTGCTGCTGACTCAAGCACCAACTACCAACCCTGACCATTGTCATTTAACATGAACTCCAAGATCTTGAGTTGGATCTGGAACTCTTGAGTCTCATACCAGTATAACAGAAAATAACTAAATAAGGTTGCTGCTAAGAAGTTTAGTTGTGTTGTGTTTTGGTTGACTTCTACCTATTTTCCTTCATTCTACAGGATGAGTACTGACACTGCGGCTCTCCGTGAGGTTTTGCAATATCTGTCACCCACATGTGAGAGATCCTCCCGGAGACCACCGCCTCCCCTCCCCCAGTGACCTTCAAGACTTTTCCTTTTTCTTCTTTTTGGTTCTGCTTAAGATCTTTGAGTAGCACAACTTAGTATATGCTCAATAGATACCAGAGAATGCCTTAGTGTCCCCTTTTTTTATTACCCCTGAGTTTATCATAGTAACTGTGTAGTACGTATATCTTTTTGGCAGACTGGTTATCTTATGGTTTACGACGGCTTTCCCAGAAATATCATGGTTACAATATTATTGGGGTGAGACCATCACAAATCTGAGGTTACTGTGGTTTTACTACAAATAAACTATGGGTTTTATAGTTGTCGATAAACAACATGGGCATCAACCTTCTTTTTCAACATCAAGATTTTAGCTTAAAACTAATGTCCTTAGAAAAATATATTTTTGTCAATGGATTAAAAAACTACACAACTATACAAGAGTTAAAACAAAGCTGATTAAATAGATCTGGATTAAATAACTGCTGTCATTCCCACTACTGTTAAACATATTTTGGGTATTAGATCCCCAACGAAAGATCCTAGTTAGTGCACTTGAATGAAATGAAGGCAGGGATCTGGTTACCGTGTGTTTTGTCCACGCAGGCAGAGTCCCCGCATGATCCATCATCACCATCAGCAACAGCGCACATGAGCAAACCCAGCGCATCTTCACACCTCAAACACAAACACCGAGAAACTACTTCCCTCACTTTCTGTGCTGTTTCACCAACACATCATATTCCACTTCGTGTTGTGCTTCCGTCATATTCAGCTGTCCATCTTCTTGAGTTGCGAAGTATCTCCAAACGCGCGCGCACCCGTGCTGGAGACAGATGTGTCCGCGCCGCCTCCAGACAGAGACGGATTCATGCAAACGCTTCCTCGCAAGATCTACCGCTTCAGGTAAGTGCTTACTACACGCAGCTCACTATTTAGTGCACTTCTGCTCCTCGCTGTGAACTTTCGCTCTCTCCCGGGAACAGAAAAGAATCCTGCGGGAGAGAAAAAAGCGCCGCCCCGCTTCAATCTGATGTGTGACCACCTCCTTCTCCGCTCCTCTCGGTTCTTTACTCTCCTTAGGAAGATCAACAATGGGTTTACTATAGTAAAAGCGAAGCAAGCATGTTTCTGTGGCAGATTCGTGACCATTTAGCCAGTTTGTATTACCAGTTTGGACAAACACGCACTACGGTGAGGTTCATTAATGGTTACAATGGTTTTAATACATAAAACAGACAAAAACTATGGTTACCTTATTGAAGTGCAGAGTTCTACGTGCACATCAAACTATATAACACAATTAACCTATTTATTCAATGTTAACACATGCATTTTTTTCTTGGAGATTCATTTTTGCATGACACAACAAAAAGAAAAACATTTTCATTACGCATTTGTCGGGTTTTACACAAAAAGGTCAATTAAGGTCACGTCACCTGAGTGACGTTACAACTACACACTCGAAACCGCGTCATTTTCGAGGGCGTGGTTTGTGAGCGAATAGAAATCTGTTTTAAACAGTCTGTGATTGAAATGTACTAATTTTAAAACGTCTTACTCGGTTGTTAGTAAGCGTTGTAATGTCGTTTAATACGTTTGTGCTTTTCATGAGTTATTTGTATTAAAATTCTGCAGACAAACGTGTGTCAACGATGACGTCACTCACTGGAAACCGCTTACGTGTTTTTTTGGCTTTATTTGAAATGTATGAGAATGTTTTCAAACCACACTGGTGGTTCTCATCAGGGGTCTGAAATGCAAAGATGATGCAAAATACACCTGTGTCCTAATTTTGTGTTGTTTCCGTGTTATCATGCTTGGCTCCCAAGTCCCAGAAGCATTTAAAAGGACCACAAATGAACCATGCATAACTGCACTCATTAAATCCATTGTAAAATGAGGTATACATTTGGCAATGGCAGATTTTGGCATAACACGTAGTATTCATGGCCAAATGGCCCTCAGTTTCCAGCCCTAACCTCATTAGTTCGGTTGACCTTTGGGGAGGTCAGGAACAGCCTGGGGTTTTTCACAGTGTTTTACTTTAACTCACACGTCAGCATAAAGAAAAATCGGTCATGCGATCATAGGAAGTCAAAAGCTTATGATGGATTTTTTTCTTGGACCTGCCGCGTCAACGTACAGAGAATTCTGTGCCGTCTGGCTTCGCATGCAAAAGGCACAAAACAGCTTTTTGTCTCTCAGACAAAAGTTGATTTTGACTCTAAAAACGACTGGGCCAAAAATTGCTAATGAAATTACAAGTACTTACACAAATAAGCGAGCACAAGAAGGTTTAGCCGGCCCCAAAACAGTACAGAATACTTCATTCAGTGCTGAAGACAAACGGTGAAGGTTACTTTCCAATCAATATCACCACAATCACAATGACATCATTGCATTAGCATATATTACGGAATTCCTGAAGCAAGGAGAAACATGGATTTGGTGAAGGGCACCTGAAAGGCAGCCTCATATCTTTTGCGAGTGGTTTTGAATCTGGCAGGAGGCCCAGGCTTTGGCTGCGCTCCAGGTGACTGCGGAACCGGGGGGCGCTTGACCCTTCCCTGTCACTCACTCTGGGAAAGAGCGAAAAAGAAAAGGAGCGGGAAGCGGAAGGACGGAGGAGAAAAAGACTTGCAGGACAGGAGATTCTCTTTCAGGGGCCCTGAGAGATGAGAGTTTAATTGGCCATCGATCCATCAGTGGGTCCTCTGGCTCCTGCACCTACTTAATGATTGGTCATTACGTCAGCCTAAATACTCACGCTAATGGGTGACTTTCTACATAAACATCCCTCGCTCGTCCTCTCTGCGTGGAAACGACTCAAAACTTTTCTTAACCCGATATAATGTTACAGTTTCAAGTGTCTGCAGGCCTGAAGTGATACTGCAAACAATCAGACCACCCCCACAAATACAGCGCTTTGTGAAATGATTTGAGCAAAATTTCTTATGTACTGACATACAAATTCTACATTTAAAGATCCAGTGCATGAAATGCAGCGGCATCTAGTGGTGAGGTTGTGATTTGCAACCAACGGCTCACTCCATCCCTCCCTTTCGGAGCATCACGGTCCCTTCTTCGAAGCACCAGTTCTGATACAGAACTAAAATATTGTCATTTTTTGCATTTCTTTCAATAGATCCTCCAAAAAATGACACATTGCTCCTTTAAACTTTGTTATAAGTATGTCTGGTACTCAAAAATGATTATAGGTGATCCATAATACTAGAGTGATAAGTGTATTCATATAAACAAAGACAAATATTTTTCATTCACGCATTTGCATAGATTTTAGTATTTAAAATCATTTAATTTGTAGGGCTACATACAATATGTCACCCCATATAATTACAAATTTCTTGAATGCAACGTTTACTGAAATTGTAGTAAAAACATAACAAGTTTTCATGTTTTTTTCTTGTAAATTTTTCTGTAATCTGACCTTTTTTACCATATCTCAATCATATGGAAAAAACTGTGAAATTCTGTAAAATTAGTTAGTGAAATTAGTTAGTGGTTAAAACCACTTAATCTCTGCCCCCCTCTCTGCCCCACGGGTGGGTCCAATTTTGCATCATCAAATCTATCAATTGTGGAGCACTAAAACTAGACATACAAGGTATCTTTTGAAAGCTTAGAACCTCAGCTTTCTTGCTAGTCCCGTCAATTTTGCATTTATATTACATAAAAGGACATAATAATGTCTGAATTTGTCACACGTCACACAAACATGCAGTAAATGAGCCATATATCACACAAAAGCTCGCAAAGTATGACAGTACAGTATATTTCACCAATCTAACACTTTAGAGAAACATAATATAGACAAATCGGTAAAAGTGAAGGTTTTCTGTAAATTGAGACCACTTTTATCAAGTTACCCCGATGTATGTGCGTAGGGCAGTTTTTAAACTCAGTTAAAAATGTTCAAAATTTGCACCAGAGCTGAAGAGGTTTTAATGAAGCTTTTGTTTACTGATATCGAGAAAGCCTTTCAAAAGCCTGTTTTTAATATGTTTATAGTGGTTTTCTATGGTTACTTGGTTTGGACCGCCTAGTGTTAATTTACTGCACCTAAAAGATTCATAGTCTTTGACTTATTTTAGGAATCTCATCCTAACGTTTAAGTGCTTTGAAATAAACGTTCATTAAATTTAAGTCCAAATATGTATCAGATCAATTTTAATCAATCGTGTCATATTTGAGGATGAATTTGCATCTGCAAATTAGTGAAATGACAAACTACATAAAACTGCAATTTTCTTTGAAATAGAACAGAATTGTAAAGCAAAAAAGAATCAATCCAAAAGCAGTCGGTTACACGTTTTATTAGGATTAACACAACAGTCACAAAGTTAGCAAATGAAGATGACACACGGTTGCTAAAGGAGCCCCATCATCTCTCAGAGCTGAAACACACTGAGGTCAGACAGTAAAGTGTTATGACACAAGTGCTCGACACAACGCACACTTAATCTGAAGAGTTACGTTTGTAGTGTTGCCTGAAACAACGTCGATTCAAGTGCTCGCACGCAAGGGCAGAATTCAGTTCGAAGTCAAACTACACTAAACTGTGCTTCCATGTGCTGCTCAATCTGAAATGCTTTGCGTTAAGATAATTCCACTGGCGTCCTCTGTGGACACGAGAATTAGTACACAGAAAGACTGCTTGATATTCCAGTTCCTGTTCTGAGGAATTCAGTGAAATGCCTTCTGGGAGGGAAAGCTCACCCAAAAATGAAAGCGTGGTTATCATTCACTCACCACCATGTTATTACAAAGCCATTTCACTTTTTCTTTTTTGAAACACACGAATGGCAAGTCCCTGAGAGATGTTGGAGGCTCGGTCTCACACACAGACTGCTCTATACAACACCAAATAAAAGCTGAAACGCCTCAAAGTCAGCTCTGTTGTTGTTTTACCTTTTTAAACTCCATCTTACAGCGTATATATTTGTCTATATGTATACAGACAGTACTTAAGCATTAGTACGCTTTGCAGCCTTAATTCAAGCAGCCTCACACCTCTGAGCATTTTGGTCACATTGAGAAACTCTTTTACATAGAGACGAATAAAAATTCTAAACAAAAAGTAGAGAGTTTTAGTATCGGTTTACACAAACAGTTTTTTTATGGACAATGTTTACACTCAAGAACATCGTGGGGCTTAATGTTGACACAAATTCACTGAGAACAACATGGACGATACCTAATGAACACTATTGGGAGGAACCACTACGAAAAAGAAATCTGTTTTTTGGGTTCGCATAAGCAGATAAAGACAACACTGATCCCGTCTTTAAGGGGGAACACGGGTTCAGAGCTAATCATGGGATGGAACGAGGCCAAAGCCCCACGTTACTATAGATTCAATGAGGGACTGGAATGTTCGAAGTGGTAGAGTGAAGAAATAAGGTGGATGTTTACATTTCACATCAAGTGAATTTGTGGAACGTTTATAATCTCATTTCATTGCAGATAAACTTGTGTGTTTAACTCTGCGGGACTACTCGGTTTTGCATGATGTTCTTTGTTTAGTTTCCCTTTGTTAATATTTTGTGTGAATGGACCACCGTATACAGAGTTGAGGAAGAGGAGGGAGAGCGAGACAATGAATAACTTCATTCTTCTCGTTCTCTGGTAATCCCGCCATCTATTCGGCTGCGTCTCTCTGTGAGGAGGGACCTCTGTTAGCAGCGGGTCTCGTAGATGCCGCTGCGGCCGATGTAACGCACCCATTTGACCACGTCGTGATCGCTGTAGTTCAGCTTCGGCTCGAAGACCTTCAGGTAGCGCACTTTCAGCCCCGAGGGAGCGAAGGGTACCTGGAGAGACAAATTTGTTTACTTTTTCATGAGCCTACATACGATGGGATACCAAAGTCTGAGCCCAGAACTCTTTCTCAAACTCAGACAATATTCTTCGGTGCTAATTTTCCATTCATCCATTTCCATTCCTATGCCCATGTCACAAACATTAATGATCAAAAAATACTGTAGAATGTTTTAAATTCCAAATATATTTCTTCAGATTTCAGTGAAAAACTGAGAATTTAATGCAGTCTCGGACTACTGGACCTCGCAGCAGTTTTCATCTAAAGACAAACAACAAAATACTACCATTCATTCCATTCCATTTAATAATCCATTTTTGCAAAACTGGTTGTAGATTTGCAGAATTGCCTGGAAGTTTCGAGACAATATATGCATGTGTGAATGGAGGCTTGAGGCCTTTAGGGGTTCAAGCTGACCTCAAAGTTCATGGAGATGGGTGGGCGAGCCCACTTCTTTTTGTCATTAGTGGGTAGCAGCTCGATCTCAGCGCTGATCTGAGATTCCTTCATACCAGCCATTCGCTTGATCCTACAAAAAAAAAAAAAACAAGATCAGAGATAAATATTTATTCATTAAAATGAATAGGTACATCCTGATTTTTTTCATGATTTTTCTTATTCATTAATATAAGACAAGGATTTAAAAAACAATTATTTTTAAATGCGTTTGCTTTAAAATCATCAGGAACCAATACATTAAATTATGAATGAATTAAAAGATTTATCTATTATAGTATTATTTACTTCACAGTTCAATTTAACATTCTGAAAGTCCGGCCCAAAATTAGAAGTTCAGAAACTTCCATGACCTAAAGGTGCTGTGTGTAAAATTTTAGAGGATCTATTGACAAAAATGCAAACAACTATGTCTTAAGAGGTGTATAAAGTCTTTTTTATTGCCTTAAAATTAGCTTTTTCTGTCCAAATACACCGCTGGTCCCCTTACATGGAATTCACCATGTTGTTTCTACAGTAGCCATAAATGGACAAACTGCTCTACAGAGCGCATTTCATAAATATGTTATCTCCTTCGAGAAAGAAGCGAAAATGTGACAACATCTTAGTTCTGTGTCAGCCACCGTAGTGCTTTGAAGGGTAAGGGTGGAGTGAGCCATTGGTTGCAATTCGCAACCTCATCACTAGATGTCGCTAAACTATCCATATTTCTCCTTTAAGACCTTATACGGTTTTAAATTCACCGATTTTTCCTGAGCACGAGAAAACTACATGCGCATAAAACAGCGATTTGCTTTTTATCACAAGCAGTGTCTTGAGGATACTGGGAGAACGTCCCGAACCTTGTTTACCCTGTCGAGTAGTGATTACTTTATCCTAAATACTTCATCCGAGACAACCAAACAAATGTCTCGCAGTCTGCTCTGGGCCAAAATGGACCAAAACAAATGACCAAGTGATGGCAGAAGACAGTAAACACAAAGCTGAAAGTAAAAAGCCGTACTTCCAAACGATGGCGTTCTCGCTGGCCTTGTATTTGGCTTTTCCCTTCATGCAGATGACCTGAACCCCGCTGGTGTTGAGTGGAGTCGGGATGCGCACCTACACAAAGAAGACACACATCATTTAATCACACTGAAATATGAACTCGCTTTCACATGTTCTGAACTACTGACGTTCTGAGAACGTTGAGGAGGAATTGCGAAAGTGCTTATATGGGTTGCTTAATGACACACACGTTTATTTATTTTTAAAACATTTCTACTGTTGCGCAATCTGACATTAATGATAATTGAGATCCAACAGTGATCATGTGAAGTACCACATAAAACCCTACTTAAAATCATACAACATCACCTCTATCTTCTGTGCCAGCAGCGATGGTTTGAAGTTAGACTTGATCACCACCTTAACCTCCAGCTTGGTGCGGCCCACCTCCCTGACCAACGGGATGACGCGGAAGGGCAGGATGATGTCTTTGGTGGTGCGGTACCTGAATCACAAAAACTTCAGTCAATGCTCTGCGTAAAAGGGTCAAACACCCGCTTACACACCCTTTATCCACTGACCTCATGAGCTCGTAATCTCCATCGGGAGGAATGAAGCTGATGCTGCGCTCTGAGTCAAACTTGCTGAGCCGGACGCACTGGTGGAACGTGCAGTCATCGATCGCGATGGACTGTTTGCCGCTGCGGCAGGGGACACAGAAGGGACACTTGAACGAGCCGCAGAGAAATCACGCAAACACACACACAAAAGAGGGCTGGACGGTATGAAGGCATAGTGAGATTTGGGATAAATTGGATAGAAAGTGCACTGTGACCACAACAAAACCAACAGTGTTATTTTGGTTCAGGTCTAGATTATGAAGCGTGTTATGCTGTGGTCAGAGTCGGGCAAGTTTGACACAGACTCTGCTGAGAGTTTATTCAGATAAAAACTTCTAAAGAACAAAAACAGACTGTTGATATGACAAGACAGATGAAGAAAAGCTAGGCTGCTTCATTTAGACACTCCATTCACACACACTTGAACAAATCTGAAGGTAATGACAGTGTCATACCATGCAAAACTCATCTTTACAGAGACGTTTGATGGCATGACACCAAGACAAATGGTTTGGGACAGAACAGAGTGAAAGTGACAGAGCAGGAGTGAGAATTACACTACCTTCCCCCCAACTCACTGAAGTCCAGCAGAGAGAGAGGAGAGAGGCACACAAAATCAACAGAAAAACATGGAAAAATAAACCAAAGGACTAAACCAATAACACGTCAGAATCAAAGAGTCCTCAGTAAAGATACAAATACCCACTGGGACAAAAAGGCCAAAGGGAGAGAGCGAGACTGTATGAGATGTTACAGGAAAAAGTATTTTAACACAACGACCCAGAGAGAATAAATTCACATGCAGGTTATTCAATTGTCTTGGGTTTCTGAGTGGGGTTTGTGAACCCCTAGTGGTTTATGATGGAACAGCAGAGGGATTTAGGAGACCACTGCTGAATTAATTTAAATTGTAGAATTTAAAACAGAGTTATTTTAGTTTTGTTTTTTGTTTTATTCATATTTTTAATTAGCTTTTATTTTTTGCTCATTTTATTTATATATATACGCTTTAGTCATTTGATCATTTGTTTGTTTATTTTTACGTTGCTATGTAAGATTCTTTTAGTTTATTATTATAATTTTAGTGCCTTAAACTTAAATTCAGTTTATTTAAATGTTTCGTTTACATTTTTCCAAATCATTTTTAGACCAATATCTTATTTGATTTCAATGGATGTTTTATTTTTAGTAACCTATAATAACCTTGACTTAAAAATAAATAGTTTAAATAAAAAATATGGATTGTTGAATTAACTTTTTACTACATTTGAAGAACCACTAAACATAGAAATAGTAAATAATGCACAAACATGTATCAGACCATGAGCGACACAATGTTTTTATTTAATGAATTAATGAATTGTATTTTTTATTTTATTGAAGAAAAATGTTACTATAGAGTTGAACTGGTCATTAAAGATCTAAAGGTTGTACATTCAAGCACCAACAAAGACCAATCCATTAATTTTCTGTTCAGCAGCTGAATGACAATTGGATCATTATTATACTTTTGTTTAAAGTATTATAATTTTTTATTTAAAAAATAATAGATTTTTTGCTATTTTATTTCCTTTTTATTTTAGAACTTTTTAGGGTTTTGTTGAAGTTTATTGTTTTGTTTTAGTTCAGTTTTAACTTCTAATTTATTTCAGTTTATTGCTAAGGCAACATTTCTAATTCTAATTAAAGTTTCATTTAAAATGTAGACTTTTTTTCATTTAATATTTAGGGTGATATTTTATTCAAATTTATTTAACAGGAATGTTTAATGGTTTTATGAAACTATAATAACCATGGTAAACGCTGCTACTATTCAGTATTTTCATAAAATTCAACAGCCAAAATAGCTAGAAAACTTTCTTGTGAGTGTTAGCTAACTCACCTCTTGCCCGAGTCTTCGGTTGTGGCTCCTTTGCCCTGCTTGTCGATGACGATCTTGTCATTCATGCCGAATTTGCACTCTGGCATTCCACTCAAGTAGCTCTTCATCACCACACGGCCAGAGACATGAGCACTCAATACCTGACCTGCACACAGACACATAACCAAACCCTGTATAACATGTATAACATCATGACGTGAGAAATCAGTAAATGCTTTCCATAAATACGCTAGGTGTCCAGTAGAGTGCAGCATCACACACCTTGTGGTGACATAAGCAGGTTGACGCTTTCCAGTACATCCAAGAAGAGTTCGTTGCGACGATATTTGATGCCCTCGCGTCTCCAGCCGATCTGTCCGGTGACCTGACTGGTTATCTGAGACTGCTCCTCTTTCGTCTGAGAACAACGTTTAGATAACGTTAAGAAAACTCCACCATAAATAAGCCCAAATCAGATTTCTATTGTATTTACATGTTGTCCTAATGCAAAGCTTCATGCAAATACAGATTTGAAGACATAAAAAGCGATGCTTACATGATGCTGGACCCAGTAAGTTACGAGTCATCAGGGCCGTGAGGAGGGGTGACGTGAACGTAAAGGTACAAATGGTTTATTTGAAATAGGTTCCACATGCATAACAAAGAATCGTGTTTTCGTAAATCACATATAAAGATAATGATGAGAGAGATAAGATTGATATACCTGGCTCTTAATACCCTGTTGAGTAATGAAGGTTTTCAAGGCTCCGGTCTCAGAGTTCTGGGGGTATCCAAAATCCAAGATCTCTACAGTGAGGAGATGGAGACAAACAATGAGCATCTGTTTCAGTATCAACAACAAACTGGAGGTTTGTGGCTTGTAGTTCATGTCTGTTAGCTTTGAGTCCATCATCAATATGTAACATATGTCAAAAATACTGTATAATACATTAATAATACATAATGAGACAAACTGATGAGTTGAAATAAAATCCAGCAGCACCCATCTCAGAAAGCAGACGCAAGTATGTCTGCGCTGTATTTTCTTTAGGTTTTGATTTTCTCATCGACAGGTCATAAAAATCAAAACCTAAAAAAACAACAGCACAACAGAGTCAGGGCTGGAGGACAGAAACACCACCTATGCACTGCAGTACAAGTATCAATGTCTCAGACGGGATAAAAACACCTTACAGTTGTAATAAAGCCGAGCTTATTTTCC